>JAVIAB010000050.1:66941216-68191216 GCA_032433765.1 Megaustenia siamemsis
AGGGCAGAATCCCCCTACAGAAAAGACCATCTTCTGCCTTGCAGGAAGATTGGGGACAATCAAAGGCTAAGGAAAGCAAACCTGAACAAAATGCTGGCTGAAATCGGATGCACTGGGCCACTGGCGCAGAACACAGTACAACGTTTTAACAGGTATTCAAGCAGAGTGGATCTAACATGCTTAAACAGACAGCTGTCTTTGTGTGAGAGTCTGGAGTCCTACTCAGATTGAGTCCTGATCGCAAAGAGAGAGAGAGAGAGAGAGAGAGAGAGAGAGAGCGAGAGAGAGAGAGAGAGAGAGAGAGAGAGAGAGAGAGAGAGAGAAAGGTGTTGATTATAGTTGATATATCTGCTTTCCGTATCGATAAGATCCCTTTTCCATCTTTAGACTCCTCACTCTCTCAATATCATGTACATGGCTAACAATATAGCGTCTATACATAATTATTCTTTCAACAGTTTTGGTGTAATTTTAAATTGACATTTCTTCATCTGACGAACTATTGCAACTTTTCCCTGTGTTAAACGTTGTTCAGCAAACAACTGGACACGATCTACAGATTACCGCCCGTTAGGGGGCTTGCCAACGGAAGCTCTTTAATGAAATGTGAGCGACCCGATGAAGATATGAAAATCGTTGCTCATTTCCGTATTTGCTGATTTCTTTCCGCTTTTATCTGATCTCTGGAGTTGTCTCCATCTACACAGAATGGGACGTCTCATTCGGTGTTTTTTCTTTTTTGTTTGTTCTAGTTTGTTCTGGTTAGTTGTCAATACTTACACCACAGCTGCTGATGATGATCATTTTGTGAAGGACTGTCAATTAAAGGAGATGGATCTAACCCTGCAGACTATAGAGAGATATTAGTGCACAGCTTGAGACACTCTGCGAATGGTGTTTACAGAACGTACAGTGTGAGTTACTTTCACTTGTGACCTCAAGAGATTATTATTACATGGGCGCTATTGGATGTTTGGGGAACAGGCAAATAATTGCAATGCTGCGGTAAAGCTGGTAGCGAGGAGCCAGTGGTGGGGTGTGCTAAACACTCCAAAGTATGGTGACAGCTTTACAAGGAAGGAACACAACACAATACTGACGTTAACCTGTGGCCTTCTTCAGAATACAAGGACAACGACAACAAACGGTGAAGCACAATTATCTATAACTACATGTTAGAGGATCGAGTGGAGGGCGAGGAAAGTAGGATGTTGAAATAAGAAAGGAGAGGGAAGAGAGAAATGAATACTGCATGAGGAGATGTAGGATGGGCGTCAAGATATATAAAATAGAAAAAGAGACAAATGTATCTCAAAATGCACTTAGCTTAAAGCAGCAAGTCTGTCCTCTGTAATGGAACACATCAGAATGACTAGGAGCGTTAAGGCTGTGTCTAGAAAGTAACACGTGACGGAAACACGCGAGTATAGAAGGACAAAAGGCCTGTGTGGCGGGAAAACCAATCTGGGGCGGAGTGATGGGGGAAAAAAAAAGATAGGCGAAGCTGCCAAACTACTATGAAAACGATGGTCACTGGTAACAGGAAAACTAGAGGCCCAAAACCAAAGGCCCGGAGGGGCAAGACTTCCTATTGGATGTTTGTAGCGCGCAGTTGAAAACAAACAAAATAAAGAAAGAAAGAAAGAAGAAAAGAAAGAAAGAAGAAAATAAAGAAAGAAAGAAAAAAGAAAAGAAAAGAAAGAAAAGAAAGAAAGAAAGAAAGAAATAAAGAAATGAAGTGGACGAAGAAGAAAACAAGAGGAGGAACAAAAAGGGGAAGAAAAATAAGAAGTATTATAAAAATAAGACAACAAGAATAAAGTGACGAAAAGAAGAAAAGAAAGAAAAAAGAACGAGGAAAGAACAAAAGTTGAAGCAGAATGATAAGGGGAAAAAAGGTATATGACGTGAGAAGGAAAAAGAATAAGAAAATAAAGAAAGTGAAGAAAGAAGCGCATTTATAAGATCGTCAACAATCACAGCAACGTTTTTTTTTTCTTTTTTTTTTTTTTTTTTTTTATCTTGGAGATGACCGAAAACAAATTATTCACACTTTCACCACAAATAAACGAGCTTCGTTGTCTAAATCCTCTTTCCTAATCTCTTGCTCATTACACACACAATGCGTCAGTTCACAGCGCGCCCTCAGTGCTGTCAAAAACTTCACATGATTTATTGAGCATATTGTTGCAAGGTTTGTCGGGATATTTGAATATTTAGTCATTATTTTGTATTTAAAAAAATAATGCTGTAGTAATTTAAGACAGTTTCTTAATTACTTCCCTTTGTATGGATTCACGTAGGATTAAAAGAGTAGTATTTCTTCTACGGTGTCTTTTAATTACTTCTATTTATACAGATTTCTGTTTGAATAAAAAGTAGTGTTTTCTTCTCTATAAATTAGTGAGACACTGTCTCGTCTACGGTGTCTCTTTAATTACTCTAACTATATTATTTAAGTGTAGTGTCTTGTCTATCTATCTATCTATCTATCTATCTATCTATCTATCTATCTATCTATCTATCTATCTATCTATCTATCTATCTATCTATCTATCTATCTATCTATCTATCTATCTATCTATCTATCTATCTATCTATCTATTTATTGACCTTTCGAGCCGTTGCCGGCCCATAGGGCGTAGACCAAGATATACCTTCTCATATCTGAACTTTTGTTCTAGCAGTTTTCTTTTAAAGATATTTTACCAAATCTCGCCATTTGTCTCTGTTCTGTGCAAGCAGCTCTATCCCATTAAGGGAGCCGAATCCTGTTGCTCTTGCCTCTCTCATCAATGTTCTTCTCAGTGTCTCCCTGGGTCTTCCTCTTTTTCTCTTACCTGTTGTTTCCCATATGAGGGCCTGCTTTGCTATTCGGTTGTTATCTCTTCTCATCACATGCCCAACATATGACCATCGTCTTTTCTTTATTACTGAAGATATTAGTGATTGATTGTCTTGTCTATACAAATAATTATTTATGTTTCATCTATAAATTAGTGTAAAAGCTACTTATCTAGAACTGAGTGTAGTCGCATTTCATCTATAAATTAGTTTAATAGTGCTTTTTTCTATAAACGAGTATATCATTTTATAGTTTAAAATATAAATGTGATAGTTGGTCGTCTAGTGTACTTATATTATTTGTACATATTTGAATTAATAAGTATTTCGTCTATAAATTGGTGTAAATGTCAAGTGTACAATTTGGTGTAGTAGTGTTTTGTCTATAAATAAGTGAATAAGTGTCTTGTCTATAAATTAATGTAGACAAAATTATTTAAATATGTGTACATAATATTTAATCTATAAAATAAGAGTAAAATTGTTATCTATATATCAAAGTATTAATATTGTGTCTAACAATTAGAGTAGAAACCTTATCTATATATTAGTTTACCAATAACTGGTCTATTAATTAGTGTACATACTTTTTTCATATATTAATTTAGTAATATCTTGTATATAAATTAGTGTAGAAATCTTGTCCATATATTAATTTACTAATATCTTGTCTATAAATTAGTGTAGAAATCTTGTCCATGCATTAATTTACTAATATCTTGTCTATAAATTAGTGTAGAAATCTTGTTCATATATTAATTTACTAATATCTTGTCTATAAATTAGTATAGAAATCTTGTCCATATATTAATTTACTAATATCTTGTCTATAAATTAGTATAGAAATCTTGTCCATATATTAATTTACTAATATCTTGTCTATAAATTAGTATAGAAATCTTGTCCATATATTAATTTACTCATAATTCGTCTATAAATTAGAGTAGCATATTCTCATTTCTATTGCAGTGGTGTATTCTTATATTCTTATATTTTTATTTTTTTTTCCGGAAGTCTTGCCGCGAAATATTATATTTTGTTTATCTAGAACTTTTAACTATATTTTGATGTTTGTTTTTTATTCATTAATCTTTATTCTGATATCGTAAGCTATATTAAAGCATCGCATATGACTAAGTACAATCACTCGTTCAACGTTAGAAGTCTGGAGTCTTCTCAAGTCTCTTGGTCATACTTAATTTTCTTCTGCTTTAATCTCGGAACGCAGGCATCCATAAATTATTACCGAAGCCGTCGGAAATGACACTTCTCATGAATCGTCTAATAGCAGGTCTGACCTCTTACGTCATCGCGGAACGAGTATATACTTCCGGTGGACCGAAGCAAATCTAGCGCCACATCAAAGCGAGGGCTTGTAATTAGCGCTGACTGATGAGTATCCCATATATCCCCCACGAACAAGGTATTCTAGCCACAGACCGACACCATCTCCGTTCCTTCATTAATAAAGAAGCGGTTAGCTGGAAATAAGTTCTGTAGAATGAATGTGAAGTGGATAAACCAGACTCTGATTTTCACTATGTCCGAATTTTGCATTTATTTCACACACTCCTTTTCTCATACACCACCGCCCTAAGTTTCGTCATCCACCCCTGTACTTATCACTCGTTCTATTTCATCTTCTTCCTACTTATTTTTCAAACATTTCCTCCAGTTTCTTTCTTCTACAACTCCATCTCCTTTTTTCTTTTTATCATCATTGAGTGCCGTCTCCGCTTCGAAGGTTGTCATAGGCTGCATTGTCAATCTTTTGATGTTATTCGTCCATATTAAACTTTGTCTGCATCTGCCTCTTTTACCTTGTATTTTCCCTTCCAAGATTTCTTTTATTAGGCTGCTATGTCTTTTAACATGTCACATATATTTCATTTGTCTTGTTTGAATTGTGTTTAGTAGTTCTTTTCTTTCATTTTTAGTTGTTTTAAGACTTCATCGTTAGTTTAATTACGTCCAAATATTCCTATTGTTCTATAAATCCACATTTCAAAGGCTCCAATTGTCGGTTCTGTTTTCTTGTCTAATGTCCATGTTTCTGCACCATACAGGAATATTGAGAAGATATAACAATTTGCGATTCTTAGTTTTAACCATGGTGTTATCATTTTTGATGTTAGTATATTTGTCATGGCATTAAAATTACTTTTTGCCATTCCTATTCTTTTGTTTATTGCAGTTTTACATTTTCCATCACTGGTTATAGTTTGTCCAAGGCAGCTGCAGCTCTGAAATGTCTCCAGGTCTATTGCTTCAATTTTGATATCCACTTGTAGGTTTTGAGTATTATCTTTGTTTGTGATCATAGTTTTAGTCTATTTGATATTCATATCTAGTCCATATTTTTTGCTTGTCATGTTTATTTCAATAAGTAATTGTTGTAGATCTTTAGGATTTTCTGCTAGCAGTACAGTATCATCAGCATATCTTAGGTTATTGATTATCTTTCCATTAATTTGTAGGCCTGGCATCTCTGTTATGTTTGTAAAGATTTGCTCAGTGTATAGATTGAACAAGCTTGGTGATAGGATGCATCCCTGTCATACTCCTCTTTTTATATCAATGGGTGTAGAGTTCTCCTTGTTATATTTTATTTTTGCTATTCTCATTATAGCACTTTTTATATATATCCATCCGTCGGTCCGTCGATCCGTCCGTAACGACCGTCTATCTGTCGGTCTGTCTGTCTGTCTGTACTTCTGTTTGTCAGAGCGTTGGCCTGCGCGCCCGCTAGCTCGCCCATCTATCTATCTATCTATCTATCTATCTATCTATCTATCTATCTATCTATCTATCTATCTATCTATCTATCTATCTATCTATCTATCTATCTATCTATCTATCTATCTATCTATCTATCTATCTATCTATCTATCTATCTATCTATCTATCTATCTATCTATCTATCTGTCTGTCTGTCTGTCTGTCTGTCTGTCTGTCTATCTATCTATCTATCTATCTGTCTCTCTGTATGCCTGCCTGTCTGCCTACCCTGTCTGTCTGTTTATCTATTCGTCCTTCTGCCTGCCTGTCTATCTATCTATCTATCTATCTATCTATCTATCTATCTATCTATCTATCTATCTATCTATCTATCTATCTATCTATCTATCTATCTATCTATCTATCTATCTATCTATCTGCCTTCCTGTCTGCCTGCCTCCCTGTATGCCTGTCTGTCTGCCTACCCTGTCTGTCTGTTTGTCTGTCTGTCTGTCTATCTATTCGTCCTTCTATCTGTCTGTCTATCTATCTATCTATCTATCTATCTATCTATCTATCTATCTATCTATCTATCTATCTATCTATCTATCTATCTATCTATCTATCTATCTATCTATCTATCTATCTATCTATCTATCTATCTATCTATCTATCTATCTATCTATCTATCTATCTATCTATCTATCTATCTATCTATCTATCTATCTATCTATCTATCTATCTATCTATCTATCTATCTATCTGCCTGCCTGCCTGTATGCCTGTCTGTCCGCCTACCCCGTCTGTCTGTATGCCTGTCTATCTATTCGTCCTTCTACCTGTCTGTTATCTTCTTTCTGATCACACCTCTCTGTTTTCTTCACTTACATCACAACAATTGTTTTTGTTTACGATGTTAGAATGTGCTGTACATGTGCGATATTTCCACCTTCGGACAAGTATATCCGATTTTGATCATAAGCCTTTAATTTTTTTCTATAATATGCTAGTTTAGTAGGTTGCTAAGACTTACTCAAGACTCAAGCGAGGTGTTACTAACCGCGAGGGCTTTAAAAACGATTTTATTATTTTCAAATCCAGGATGATTTGCTTTTTCATTTTTCTATTTTATAATAAGGACAATAGAGGAGACTGCTCTGCGGGGGAAAGAACAAAGTCGTTGTGGGAGTTTATACATTTAAACTACAAATGCTTGCGACTCTGATGACTCTAATGCCCTGATCCAAATGAGTGCCCGAGTTTAAGAATAATTGTCTACATTGCGTCCCTTATCGTTCATGTTTTTTGTTGACTTCTAGTTGCATTAGTTGGCAGAGATGTGAAATGGATGCTCTTAGGGACGGTCGTGCACTCTCTTGACAGGCTGCCAGACTCTGATCTCAGCTCGAATTATATTTACCCGTCTTGAAAGGGGATGCCTCGTTAGAGGTGATACAGATTGTGTTAGACGTTCGCAAACTCCTTTTCTTATTTGTCTGTGAAGAGAACCTTTATAAGCTTTAGAAGAGGCTAAAAGATCTAAATTCGAGAAGCTTCCAACAACAATTCAGAGTTTCAAATTACAAAGATATACATTCGATTTACATAAGCAAATAAAGATGATATATGCAGCCATACATGTAGTGATATCTTGTGATAACACATACATCATGAAGGAATTTATTTTTACCTCTTAATGTTCTTGTATCCTCTCACTCTGGTGCTCACTGTCTTTAAGAGTTGTGATTTATTTTCACATAAATTAGTATTCTCTCTTTTCTTTTCCTTACTGACTGTCTTTTAAAAATAATTCTTGAAATTAATTATAATACTACCTAGCTCAATCTCAACATGATTTAACAGTTGCAAGATACGGACCTTTGACACTAGTATTATTATTAAAATAACCACCACAGAAATGTAGTGTGTCAGACGCATGGCAAGAAACAGCCTGAGAGAAAAGATCAGAAATGAAGAGTTAAGAAAAAAGGCGGGGAACGAAACCAGCTATTTTATACATACAGCGACAGCAGACCAAGTGGTTCGGGCATGTTATAAGACACACAGAACTAAATATAATACAACGATTTACTAACAAACGATAAGAGAACACCAGACCAAGAGGCCCACCAAGAAAAGGTGTGGATAAACGGATTACTAGAAACCTCTCGGAGGTATAACAGCGGAAGAGATCGATAGAAGAGCAAGAAACCGCGAAAAATATCTTCTCTCATCGTCGAAAGGCAAATGATGAAGGAAAGAAAGAAAGAAAAGAAAGAATGAAAGGAAATTGTCTTTACCTTTCACTTGGATCTACCTTTGGCTCCATTCACAATGTTTTTTTTTTCAATAGTTCACACAGATCACACTTAACCTTCCTCAAGAAATCTACTTTCATTATTTTGCTGTCCTGTATGTTTCAAGCAAACATCTACACTTTCCCTTATGTTTCAAGCAAACATCTACACTTTCCCGTATGTTTCAAGCAATCATGTACACTTTCCCGTATGTTTCAAGCAAACATCTACACTTTCCCTTATGTTTCAAGCAAACATCTACACTTTCCCGTATGTTTCAAGCAAACATCTACACTTTCCCGTATGTTTCAAGCAATCATGTACACTTTCCCGTATGTTTCAAGCAAACATCTACACTTTCCCGTATGTTTCAAGCAAACATCTACACTTTTCCGTATGTTTCAAGCAATCATCAACACTTTCCCGTATGTTTCAAGCAATCATCTACACTTTCCCGTATGTTTCAAGCAGTCATCTACACTTTCCCGTATGTTTCAAGCAAACATCTACACTTTCCCGTATGTTTCAAGCAATCATCTACACTTTCCCGTATGTTTCATGCAATCATCTACACTGATCCGTATGTTTTAAGCAATCATCTACACTTTCACATATGTTTCAAGCAATCATCTACACTGTCCCTATGTTTCAAGCAATCATCTACACTGATCCGTATGTTTCAAGCAATCATCTACACTTTCACATATGTTTCAAGCAATCTTCTACACTTTCACATATGTTTCAAGCAATCATCTACACTGTCCCGTATGTTTCAAGCAATCATCTACACTTTCCCGTATGTTTCAAGCAAACATCTACACTTTCCCGTATGTTTCAAGCAACCATCTACACTTTCCCGTATGTTTCAAGCAATCATCTACACTTTCCCATATGTTTCACACAATTATATGCAATGTCCTGTGTATTTCCTACAATAATCCACAATGTGCTCTGAAAGAAAGTGTGACGTCACGCCACGTGGTGTGGATGCATGTTGGTGTTAGTGTCAATATTTTTAACCTTCAGCACATTCTTTTTTAGATAATGTGTTCAATATTAGCCAGTGCTGTCTTTCTCTCCCACAAAAATCCGGTGTTCATCTAAGGCTGGGTGAACCTGGCAACCATCGATCATGATCGAACCTTACCTCTTGTCCAAAGTTGCCCAGTTCACTAACCACTGAGCTGGCGCTGCTACCAATAAAACTGAAGGAGTGGTGATAGATGATATGATTATCTTGTAACTGAAATTCATCGGAAAGGCATGAGTTCTCATGACGTGTTGTTTTAATGCTTTAAACTCTTTCCGTACGGAAGCTTTTTATCAATACAACAGAGGAGATTTCAGAGACACAATTTGTCATGCTTTTAAGAATCAATCTATATATTTACATTTATCTAACATATAACATATTATATACGAAATTTTAGATAATTGAACAAAGAATTTGATTTAACCAATACCAAATTGATACAAGACACGTAAGAAAGAATGTGTCTTGATGACGGTTCACATAATCAAATAGAAAGTGACGCATTATGCGGCGAAACGTATGGAAAGAGTTAAGTTTATAGTTATATGCCAAGATCCAGCATTTTGAGAGAATGCAGGTAGTTCGTGGCATGGATGTACGCAGTTAACTCTGCGTGGGCTACAACAGAACGTACTCGCTAATTTGTGTCTCATTTTAATGTGACAGTCTTTCTTCTTGCCCCTGTCCTGGTTGTGCACAAAAGGGGTTAAGGCAAAGAAATGCAAATGAATGCATAAAAATGCGAAGCTGCAGTAAAGCTAAATGTGAGGGAGAATTGAAAAAAAAAATAGAAAAAATGGTTTAGTAAAAGCTTTGCGTTATTGGTAGACGACACAGATTTGAACGACGTTTCGGCTCAATAGGCCTTCAGCAGGAACAAACAAACAACGCGCGCACACAAATATGTAAGTAAATAAAACTAATCCTACCTAGTAATGAAACATCCAAAACAAAATAATCGAAACTGGTTAAGTAATTTTATTATATATACATTTAAGTACTGTACACACAATTTAGACTCCCCAAATTAGAAGGGATAATGCATTGAGGGACAGAAACCATGCGTAGATGGTTAAATGACCAATCAAATAAGTCAGCTAAAACAATAACACTGATATACTTTTCGTTTCAGATTTTAGGAGGGCAGTCTTCAGGGACAGGTCTTCAGCATTCACAACAAGACGGTCAAGCCGGATCACCGTCTACCCAAGATCCGTTATCGGATGGAGCTGATGTTTTGCCGTTCTCAAATCGTGTGCCAGTAGGTCACTACCATCAACTGTCACAGGAACTCCTTCAGAGACCGGGATATGTTAATTTAGGCAGTACCGCTGCAACATCTTCATCTCATCACGTGCCTTTAAGGGGCTGCAACTCGTCAAGCCCATCTCCAGCCCAACATCACCGTCACCGGTCCATTCTGTCGCCGTCTCATTTTTCGCAAGGTCAGTCTTGAAACTGTTACGTACACATGCATGTTTGCTTGTTTCTCCATGTTTGCTTGTTTCTCCATGTTTGCTTGTTTCTCCATGTTTGCTTGTTTCTCCATGTTTGCTTGTTTCTCCATGTTTGCTTGTTTCTCCATGTCTGCGTGTTTCTCCATGTATGTGTGTTTCTCTGTGTGTGTCCATTTCAGTGTGTATCGCTATGTCTGTGTGTGTCTATGTCTGTGAGTATCTCTATTTCTGTGTGTGTGTATTCAAACAGAGAAAACTGGGGAATAAGTGAAAGAGACATAATAGACTAGGTAATATTAGTTCAAACTGTTATATTAAATTAACCTAGAATAGTTTAGATCATACTAGATTTGTTCAAACTGTTATATTAATTGATACTACCCTAGCTTAGATTAGATTAGATTAGATTAGATTAGATTAGATTAGATTAGATTACATTACATTACATTACATTAGATTAGATTAGTTCGGACACAATTATTTTTAATTTGACCAGATTGTATTGAAATATATTAGACAAAATTAGATTAAACCAGTATAAAACTTGATAAGATTCTATCTATCTATCTATTGACCTTTCGAGCCGTAACCGGCCCATAGGGCGTAGACCAAGATACACCTTCTCCTATATGAATTTTTGTTCTAGCAGTTTTCTTTTAAAGATATTTTATCAAATCTCGCCATCTGTCTCTGTTCTGTGCAAGCAGTTCTATCTCATTGAGGGAGCCGATTCCTGCTGCTCTTGCCTCTCTCATCAATGTTCTTCTCAGTGTCTCCCTGGGTCTTCCTCTTTTTCTTTTACCTGTTGTTTCCCATATGAGGGCTTGCTTTGCTATTCGATTATTATCTCTTCTCATCACATGTCCAACGTATGACCATCGTCTTTTCTTTATTACTGAAGATATTAGTGGTTGATTGGCGATTTCTCTAATTTCCTCGTTTGTTTTGAATTCGTTCCATTCTATACCAAGTATTTTCCTTAGACATTTATTTCGAATGCGTTCAACTTTGTTTCTATATCTCTTGTTGTTTTCCAGCTTTCACACGCATATGTAAGGGTTGATAGTACATTTGATTTGAATAGCCTAAGTTTTGTGTTTGTGCTAATGAGTTTTGATTTCCACAACTTTTCAAGGCTTCTGAAAGACATTGCTGCTTTAGCCAGTCTGATTCTAATTTCTTTGCTCGTATCCCCTTCTCGATCAATGTGACTTCCAAGATAGATGAAGTGATCGATCTCTTCTACTGGTTTGTTTTCCATGTATATTTTGTTGATAAGATTACAAGATTGAAATAAATTGGACTGGATTAGATTAGATTAGATTAGATTAGATTAGATTAGACTGAAGTAGGTTCATTTATTCATTGGGTGCTGTATCCGCATCGAAAGTTGACTACCATGGAGCGCCAGTCTACTCTGCCTCTTGTCTTTATGGTGCACGTTGTCATAGGGAAGTAGATGAGATACGATTAATTAAGCTGTGGAATCCTCAACTAAGAAACAAAGGAAGACAAATACGACGAAAATAATTAGATATTTGGGCAATGCTTGTTCTCTACACAGACATGATTTTCACTTTGATTTTTGGATGGCAATTACGGGCTAATATAACCTAGAATACTTAGTCTGAGGTTGAATGGATCGTGCCTCGCCAAGACATAGACAAAACCACCAAGACAACAACAAACGCTTGGGGAGAGGAGACTTGTTAAACCTGAAGCGTGATTTCATGGTGGACATGTTAGTCGGTGACGCGTTTGTTGAAGCTCTGTGATGCATGGTGACGTGATACGTTCACAGATGTGATAATGATGATGAACTGTGATAATCATCTTTTCTCCTTTTATCTTCTTAGCGATAAATCTAATAAGAAATATGATGATATACCCGAACTTCCTTATTTGCCTGTGTACCGTACAAGCTACGTAATTGTGGCTGGCATTCGTTCTTCGTGACTCGGGAGTAAAATGTAAATTATTCCAAATCTAGTGTTTCTTATTTTTACATTTTCCCAAATACAATTTCCAAAATAAGGGCATTTCCACCTCATTTCCTAATAGCCGCATCTGACCAAATAATAAATAAAGAGGCAGGCGGTCCAATCACGTGGCATCCTAGGGGATGGAGATTTGTGGGGAGCCCTCGGGGGAAGGGCTGTGGCGAAACTATTGGTTCAGAGAATAGAAAACGAGGCAAAGAGATTAAGTGCAAGATAAGAATTATCATCATGTGCCGTTTCCGAAACGAATGTTAGCTACCATGGGTTCCCATTCTTTTCTGTCCTTGCCTAGTGGTACTCTCTATGACTGATGATTAAACAGTCCATCTATTTACATTGTCAGTCTTGTTTAATTTGTGCTGGCTTTCTTTATTTCATACCTTGTCTACACTTTAAATATGACTCAGGAAGTTGTTATATCTATATGTCCATATAATCTTATTTATCTTATGTGACAGACATACATAGGTATGAATTCGATCACCAGAGCAGACTAGTCTCACATAGTTAATGCTAAAACTTATTTGAACTTTCAGGCTCAAACGTATAGAGGACCGAAACCTGATAGCCATTATTCAATGCTGCCCGTTATTTTCTCCTAGAGTATGAATTAGGAAAAGGGCCAAAACACTTTCTCGGCGGGTTTTCCTCTGATGATCGAATTCCAAGCTCTGTATATTTTTCTATCATTGTCTTGCTGGGATTATATTTGATTTCTTTATTTTTAGCAGCTTCAGAACATCATTACTTGCTTCATTCACTAAATTGTTGCGATTATCCCAAGATGTAAACCGATTATATGAAATGATTAAGGTAAACTGATTATGAGTGGATTATATAAATTGATTAAGGTAAACTGATTATGAGTGGATTATATAAATTGATTAAGGTAAACTGATTATGAGTGGATTATATAAATTGATTAAGGTAAACTGATTATGAGTGGATTATATAAATTGATTAAGATAAACTGATTATGAGTGGATTATATAAATTGATTAAGGTAAACTGATTATGAGTGGATTATATAAATTGATTAAGGTAAACTGATTATGAGTGAACTATATAAATTGATTAAGGTAAACTGATTATGAGTGGATTATATAAATTGATTAAGGTAAACTGATTATGAGTGAACTATATACATTGATTACGGTAAACTGATTATGAGTGGATTATATAAATAGATTAAGGTGTGTTTAGTTAAGTTTTTGAGTTCTAAAAAATATATATATATTTTTTTTTTTTGCGTTCGCCATCTTTCACCTCTGGCGAAGACATGGAACTGAATTGTGCGTGTTAATCCGTTTTCCCATGATAGACGTGTGTACAGGGGTCCCTCCACGCACAGGCAGATAACTCCGTCTTCGGAGGTACTCATATTTGTTTGTTCCGATGAGTGATTGAAGTTTCAAGTCAGGCCACGCTGTTGAGACCAGGGGTTGTTGCCGAGACACAAGTAAAATCACAACTGGGGCAGCTGGGATTTGAACTTACAACCTCTCTGTCTTGAGACCAGCGTCTTGCCACGACACCAACGAGTTTCCACCTCACCCCCTCCCCCAAAACATATATATATATATATATATATATATATATATATATATATATATATATATATCATCATCATGAAGTACCGGGCCTGCAGGCGTAGGTGATCATGTTTCTTCAAAAATTCGATTAAAACAGTTATTTATCATTTCTGTTATTGATCTTCTGCCAAGCCATTATCTTAAGCTGTATGTTATTTTTTTCTCTTTGCTTCCCTCTATCTCTTCGTCCCTCAATTTTTCCAGTTGTTACAATATATTCCAGCTGTTCTCTTCTCATTACATGGCCAAAAAATGATGATTGTTTCTTCCTAATATTAGAAATTAGCTCTCTTTTTGCTTTTGACCTCTTTCAGAACATTTTCATTACTCTTCTTAGCTGTTCATGGTATATACCTTATCAAAACAGATGCATGATATTTTAAAAATATGAAAGTCAAAAGAATGATATTATACTAATGTTACATCAGGCTGTATAAAGTATAATGACGTCAGTGGGATTGCCCAGACAGAAATAACGTGAATATTGCCTTTTTATGTGATCAAGACAGTTCAGTTATTTAAAAATTGTTACATCAAATTATATTTTTTCTCTGATATTGTTCTTTAACAGCTATTATCACTTCAGTTGAGAGAGAGAAAGAGAGAGAGAAAGAGAAACAGAGAGAGACAGAGACAGAGAGAGAGAGAAAGAGACAGAGAGAGACAGAGAGAGAGAGAGAGTGAGAATGCAAGTTGTGGAAAGTGGATGAGGAATTAATTCAACAGATGAAAGAAGCTGTGAACAGGGGATAGTAATGTTCGGTTCACACAAATTAACACTTGAGAATTGACGTTAGTTGCAAAATTCAACTTTTTTTTAGTCATGAGAAGCCAAATAAAAGTGAAACATCTCCCAAACAATCGACACGACGACGGCTTAGGGGATCGCAAGGTGTAAAACACGAGATCTCTTATTAAACTTATGAGAAACACTTTCTGTTAACTTCGTGATAGTCGAAACTCTGACCCGATTTAGATGGAAGTTTATCTTTGTTCAAGGAGTTGTTGAAACCTACAATACACAACCGGCAAAATACAGGGAAAGAGAGATCGCAGACAACAAAGAGAGAAGATACTAAATAGCTTAGTGTCAAGGCATGGAAAAATGCCAACAACATAATTGATACGATGCAGTGGATTGGGAATTGTGGAAAGGCATGATCGCCTACGCCAACCGGTATGGTAATTCATGATGATAATATAAAAGATAAGAATGTAACATGTAAACTTTTCTTCATTTCCTCTTATAGCCCTCTATATTGTAAGATACAGACAATACTAATTCTCACTTATTTGGTAACCTCAGTGATTGTCATTTGATCTGGATATAGAGTTGCATTAATTTTAACCCTCCGTCGTATTCTGGGCATGTTTATCTTCATGATGGGCATGGAATAACAAGACATTATCTCCACTTAAGTAAACCATTTTATTTGTTGTACGAGGACATTCACAACCAAACTGTAACAACGATGAATTATTTATCTCCCATTTTCTTGTTCTTTTCATAGCATTCTCATTCCATCATTTTTAACTGCATTTTATGAGGATTCTTCTGTGTCCACATAAGTTCACTTCTATATTACTTTTGACATGTTAAAAAAAAAAGAGTTCTGCAACAGCGTAGAACATATCCTCTCACATCCACAAAAGAGACTTGCACGAACGTATCATGTAGTCAGTCTTTCCCAGTTTTCCGAGAAAGTTCTACACGAATATTTCACGGTGCATATCTATCGATATTTAATGTAAATTTTCGTGCACCCACAAAGAACCGTTACGTAGTTCTATCACGAAACCCGTCATGTATATATCAATAACAATGTGTCCCTTCCTTTTCCCCAATAACATTTCCTCACCGCCTTTACAATCCAACAAATGCCAAAAGGAACAGATATTTTGTTATTGTCAAGTAAGCTGATGGAGAAAGGGAGGCCTGAAGGGGGAATCCTTCTGCTAGGATTAGCATCAAGTTTTGACAATATTACCATATAATAGCCGATTTATCAGTGGTCACGATGACATAATGAATCTCGTGAAATAAACATCCCAACACGATAAAATGGCATCAGCATTAAATGTAAGAATGATTATAAAAGATGCTTGGTCATCGTGACACCACGGGGTTTTTGTGTGTGTGTCTTTCTTTATTCTTCTAGAATATCATTTCGATTAGAACCGACTCGACAGCTGTAAAATTGGGACGCCCTTTGCTGGATTAGTCGGACGTCCTTTGCTGGATTAATCGGACGTCCTTTGCTGGATCAGTCGGACGTCCTTTACTGGATCGGTCGGACGTCCTTTGCTGGATTAATCGGACGTCCTTTGCTGGATCAGTCGGACGTCCTTTACTGGATTAGTCGGACGTCCATTGCTGGATAAGTCGGACGTCCTTTGCTGGATAAGTCAGACGTCCTTTGCTGGATAAGTCGGACGTCAGCTCAGTAGAGTCCAAAGATTTATATGATTTGTTTTGGTTGGAGAATGAAGTAATGACCCTGCCGATGTAGACCAGAGGAAATTCGACTTTCATTCTTGGTCCATCAACGAACTGCCAGGTTTAACTCAATAATGATTCTAACATCATCATCATGATTATCATCATCAACATCATTTCAAGTACCATGTTCACTGGCGTATGTGATCATGTCCCTCCGCAACTTTCCATCTATACAGATGTTTATAATTTCTGTTGCTTATTTCCTACCAAACAATTTCCCGAACTGCCTTAAATTTGTTCTCTGTTTTTCTCTATTCTTCTTCCCTCAATTTTTTTTTTCAGCTGTCACTATATATTCCAGTTGTTCCCTTGTCATTACGTGTCCAAAAAATGATGACCATATCATTATGCGTTGGAAAATTAGCTTCCGTGTCGCTCTGGCCTCTTTTAATGATGTTCTCAATACTCTTATTAGCTGTCCATAGTGTTTTCATTATTCTTCTGTAAAATCATATTTCTCTGGCCTCGAGCGATTTTTTTGTCTGTTCTCCTACTACCCAGGATTCACATCCATACGTCACGACCGACTCCACATAAAACTAAATAACTCCTTTTCTTATTTTCGTGTATAAAAATGTATTGCATAAAATATTTCTGGTTATTTGCGCATTTGCCTGAGCTATTCTACACCTCGCCACTGTTGTACATCTACCATTCTGTGTTAATAAATTCACTGTCTTACACAGAACTTGCAGAAGCTGGTGATCCATTTTTAGCCCTAGATCGGTGTACAATAAACTAAGCAATCAGACTGAAGCCTCTTCCGTGACCCTATGCGTTTATGGGCAGGCCACACAGACCGTCGAACATAAGTTGTAGGATTGCCATATATTGGCCAATTAAAAAGGATTGTCACATTGTTGGCCAATTATGATTATTATCTCATAGTAAGCCGTTTATGAAGGATTGTCACATAGTTAGCGAGGTATGAAGGATTGTGACATAGCCTATTACGAAAGGTTTTCTCACAAATAGCCGGTTACGGAGGATTGTCGCATAGTTAGCCAGTTATGTAGGATTATCACATAGTGAGTCAGTTATGGATGATTGTCACATAGTTAGCCAGTTATGAAGGACTGTCACATAGTTAGCCAGTTATGAAGGATTGTCACATAGTTAGCCAGTTATGAAGGATTGTCACATAGTTAGCCATTTATGAAGGATTGTCACATAGTCAATTACGAATTGAATATTGGAAGTGTGAAGTTGATTACATAAACTGACATCAAGAATTTGAATACATTGAGGCCCTGAATAACTCTCAAATACACCAACTTATATTTATAGAACTAGATTTTTTGTGTAGACATTTTTGAACACGATGAAGAAGAATGTGAAATTGTCTTTCTTCATGACTGTTGTGCAAGGCACAGTCTCACAGCCGTCTTGTCCATACAGCAAAGAGATTTACCACCATAGGATTATTTAAAGACGTCACAAATTATTCTATGTGAGAGAGTCATAAACAGCAGGCAAACAAATGAAAAGACGATTAGAGGCAACACACATATCGGATTTCTCAGAAGAATGTTGAGAGTTCTCCGGACAACTAAGAATACCAACGAAGAATTTCTCAAAGAGGACAACATAAAAAGTGAGCTTCTAAAACATCAGAAAGAAGCAATTAAAATTTTTCAGGCACATCATGAGAAGAGGAAAGTTAGAATATTTAGTTATTTCTATTGGCATTTCGAGCCGTAGCCAGCCCATAGGGCGTAGACCAAGATACTCCTTCTCTTATCTGAATTTTTGTTCTAGCAGTTTTCAATTCTTTTAAAGATATTTTATCAAATCTCGCCATTTGTCTCTGTTCTGTGCAAGAAGCTCTATCTCATTGAGAGAGCCGAATCCTGCTGCACTTGCCTCTCTCATCAATGTTCTTCTCAGTATCTCTCTGGGTCTTCCTCTTTTCCTCTTACCTGTTGTTTCCCATATGAGGGCTTGTTTTGCTATTCGTTTATTATCTCTTCTCATCACATGTCCAACATATGACCATCGTCTTTTTTTTTATTACTGAAGATATTAGTGCTTGACTGGCGATTTCTCTAATTCCCTCGTTTGTTTTGAAATTACCACTGTTTGTTAGTTACAACTGGCTAAATATAGGGAAAGAGAGATCACGGACGACAACTGGAGAAAATACTGGATAGCCTGGTAACATGGCATGGAAAACGGTCAACAATAAAAATAATACGATAAACTATAGTTAGAGAATTGTGGAAGGACATGACCGTTTAGGCCAACTGATGTGGCACACGAAGATGAATAGAATATCGTATTCATTTAATAAGTTCGAAAATAGGCCAAAGCAAATAGAAAAGTTGTTTTGACGTACCGTTTGGGAGCAAACGTTTTGTTCATTTTAATAACATTGAGCTCATTAATGCCAGAAGAAGTGAAAAATGACATAGTCCATATTCTGAAGACTATACCTATTCTGTTAAATCCTTAGTTATATCGTGGTATGAAAAATGAGATCACATGTCAGAGTTATAACTAATATATTCTTTAAAAGTTTAATATTTTTGCACCAAGAAATGATACAATAGAAAACAAGATCTGAATTACTGTCAAAATGCATTCGTCACAAACAGGCAATAATCATAAAAGGATGCGGGATAAATAGAGCTCTCTTATCTTTGAAATCCCCTGAGGTGTCTCCCTCTTTGTGTGAGTATTATTTATTATTTATCAGCTAAGCGGAACATATTAGCTTGTAAGTGTTGGTCTGTTCCTTGTAAAGGGATACATTGCAACAATAATTGACTTTAAATGTTTCTGCGTGGTCTTTCAAATGTTCGTGTTTATTATTTAATGCCAAGCCGATTTGTTCTTGTCATTTTTAAGACCATTATTTGGTTATACTCGAACAGGCTTAAATGTATCTAATATTTGACTTAAATGTGTATATATATGTTTATATTATATTATATATATATATATAATATCATGTTTAATGTATATAATATCAGGCCTAATGTATATGATATCAGGCATAATGTATATAATATCAGGCTTAATGTATATGATATCAGGCATAATGTATATAATATCAGGCATAATGTATGTGTATATATATTATATCAGGCTTAATGTATCCCGTGTAACTTTTGGGTCCTCACAGTGAGGTTTTCGGATAACGGTGAAAAATACGAGCTCCCGTGTGCAGTCGCGCACGTTAAAAATTATTGACAGTTTAAAGTCGAAAAGAGTAGCCTAAACAATGACCATTGTTCGGGTAAAATTGATGATCATCATCACGTGCCATACCGGTCGGCTAGGCGATCATGTCCTTCCACAATGCTCTATCTACATTGCATCGTATTAGTTCTGTTCTTGACTGTTTTCTATCCCATGACACCAAGCTATCCAGTATTTTCTCTCTTTGTCGTCCGTGATCTCTCTTTCTTTGTATTTTGCCTGTTGTAACCAAGTATTCCAACTTTCCTCTTCTTATGATGAAAACATTAATTGTAACATTGATAAGCAAATCTAGCCATGCCGGAGACGGATGTGTCGTCGGCCAAACGGCGCAGATATCGCGGGTTGGCCGTAAACTAGCGACACAGCGCAACTACGCCCACTTAACGGATGAACGCTAAGAAGAAGAAAATGACATGTAGGAATAAAGGGGAAATTAAGAAAAATAAGACATATAGTAATAAAATAGGCGATGAAGAAGAAAAAGACATGTAGGAATAAAGAGGAAATTAAGAAAAATAAGACATATAGTAATAAAATAGGCGATGAAGAAGAAAAGACATGTAGGAATAAAGGGGAAATGAAGAAGAAAAAACATTTAGAAATAAAGAGGAAATTAAGAAAAATAAGACATATAGTAATAAGATAGGCGATGAAGCAGAAAAAGACATTTAGGAATAAAGGGGAAATGAAGAAGAATAATGCTGTAGTGTATCCTTATATTATTATTACTATTATAAATCGTATATATAAGTTGTGTTTAATACTAATATATTATGGCGCACTTGATTTGCTTAGCCATAATTTGGCGCCACCTGGCACATTCATCTAGGATAATTAACTTCACTTCATGACTTGTGCACCGTGTTCTGTAGTTAAATTTAGCGAATATTGACCCAGACCAGTGCAGGATATCTCGCTAGGGGAAACTCACAGTTGATCTCCTGTACGCCAGAACGGGTTGTGGCCTATTTGATTTCCTTCAATGTATCTCGGAGCTGAGTATGAAAAAAAAAATAATATATTCATTAAGAGAACGAAGGAAGGTTTATTATATATTTTTTATCTGTCAGATTATTTTTCATTATACTCTAATTCTTTCATTGTTGTGTCTAGACCTTGACAAACACATTCTAACTCAAGATAAGACATTCTATTAATATACAGTTTTTATCTTCTATGGGAACAGCGATACTTAGTGGTTGGTGAACTGTATTACAAAGGACAAGAACGGCGGCTTCCAGGTTCACCCAGCCTTAATGCTTAATGTGATAAACATAACAAGCAAAAAATATGGACTAGAAATGAATATCAAAAAGACTAAGACTATGATCATAAACAAAGAAAATTCTCAAGACCTACAATTAAATATCACAGTTGAGGGAATACATCTGGAGGCAGTCCAGAGCTACAACTACCTGGGGCATACTATAACCAATGATGGAAAATGCAAAATTGAAATAAACAAAAAAATAGGTATGGCAAAAAGTAATTTTAATGCCATGAAAAATATACTAACAACAAAAAAAATATCAGGAAAAATTAAAAAATACAAAAAAATGGTATGTTAGAAGATTTACGTGATATGTGGATGACACAGACTAATACGTGATAAGTGGATGACACAGACTAATACGTGATAAGTGGATGACACAGACTTCCACTTATCACGTAAAGCTTCTAACATACCATTTTTTTGTATTTTTTAATTTTTCCTTATATTCAGCTTTACTGCAGCTTCGCATTTTTATACATTCATTTGCATTTCTTTGCCTTAACCCAAAACAAATATCAGCAGGGCTGAAACTAAGAATAGCAAAATGTTACATCTTCTCAATATTCCTGTATGGTGCAGAAACATGGACATTAGACAAGAAAAAGGAACAGAAAATTGAAGCCTTTCAAATGTGGATTTATAGAAGAATAGGTAGAATTGGATGGAAACAAAAGATAACAAACGATGAAGTTTTAAAACAACTGAAAATAAAAAGAGAACTACTAAATACAATTAAGACAAGACAAATGAAATTTTGGGGGCATGTTAAAAGACACAACAGCCTACTAAAAGTAATATTGGAAGGGAAAATACAAGGTAAAAGAGACAGAGGCAGACCAAAATTAACATGGACGAGTAACATCAAAAGATGGACAAGTCAATCTATGACAGCCTGCAGCATCAAAGCAAGAAACAGAATAGAATGACGATCCATGGTAACCAACCTTCGTTGCGGAGAAGGCACTCGATGATGATGATGATGATGATGGTTAATAAATAATAAATGTATGAGAGGGTTAAAGACATGAGAAGGTAAATACCGTTGTGTTTAACCAGCGAGCAATAGAAATTGATTGCATAAAGATCAGTTACAATTTGTTGATTTCAACTTATTAACTGAGGGGGTAACCAATATACAAAATTATCTACATTGCTAATCATTAACATCGTGTTTCTTATATAATATCACGATTTGTCAAGTGGATGCTACACAAGAATGAACATGAGAAATGCATGTGCAAATTGTTATAGTGCTACTCGATATTAGGGTTACTTGTCTTCTTGTTACTTTTTCCAAACCTAACACACACATTTTTTCTGCACTTTGTCAGACACATAGGTGCCAATTTCTTTCATACAAAGAAAGGAATATTTAAATAAAGAGAACACTCTCGCCACACGACGTATGGCAACACGATGTTAATGCCCATTTTTTGTATAGACCTCCGCTCATTATTTTTGGGATAATGTGGTCGGTAATACGCCCATGCCGCTTTATTTTCCCAGAACAAAATAAAAACCCGTACCTATTTGAGGCTGGGTGAACCTTGCAGCCGTTGATCAAGATCGAATCTAACCTCTTGCCCTCGGAAGTCCAGTTCACTAACAATTGAGCTACAGCGGCCCCCAGATATCTAAATACTCGCTGAGTGTTGTCTTTATTTTTGCACCACGGAGGACATGCAACAATCAAATGTTCGGTCAATTTCTCCTCTTGCTACTCGTGCCCAGCCTAACTTTAAATTCTTGAGTTTTGAAACATTCACGTCTACATCATTCACTATATAACTCCCTGACATCATCATCATCATCATCAAGTACCGGGCCTGCTGGCGTAGGTGATCATGTCTCGCCACAACTTTCGATCTCGACAGTTATTTATCATTTCTGTTGTTGACCTTCTGCCAAGCCATTCTCCTAAGCTGTCTGGCATTTTTTCTCTTTGGTTCCCTCTATCTCTTCGTCCCTCAATTTTTCCAGTTGTTACAATATATTCCAGCTGTTCTCTTCTCATTACATGGCCAAAAAATGATGATTGTTTCTTCCTAATATTGGAAATTAGCTCTCTTTTTGCCTTGACCTCTTTCAGAACATTTTCATGACACTTCTTAGCAGTCCATGGTATTCTCAACATTCTTCTGTAAAACCACATTTCTACAAACTCCAGTGATTTCCTTGTCTGTTGTCCTATTGTCCATGATTCACATCCATATGTTAAGACTGCCACTGCATATAACATATAAGAACTCTCTGACATAGCAGTAGGTAAAGAAAAAAAAAACTGAAATATATCTTTATTATTATTATCAAACTACAACTTTTCCACTTATCGCAATTATCAGGAAATGCTATTATAACTTCATTACATTGACCCATTGTGTGATCAGGGCTGTAGATCATCCACACATGTCACTGGAGGTTTTTTGCCCTCGCGGCTGTCCTCGGAGACATATTCCACCACATCATATATTAATTAGTCTATGCTACACGTCCCGTCTCGTGGTAATGGCGATCGATTCCCTCCTAAACCATATCTCTCCCACTTAAGGTACCCAAACGATTCAGAGAAACCATGTTTTGCCACCAGTCTAGCTCGGGACCACGCCACTCAATCATTGTTGCACTATCTCAACCGTTGTTGCACTATCTCAACTATTGTTGCACTATCTCAACCATTGTTGCACTATCTCAACCATTGTTGCACTATCTCAACTATTGTTGCACTATCTCAACTATTGTTGCACTATCTCAACCAATGCTGTTGTCACATCAATGTAATAATTTAAATCTTTATTCCAGAGAGAAATCATAAATAAAAATCCCAACTGATGGAACCCACAACCTCGCTGTCTCAAGGCCGGCGTCTTGCCGAGACCAACCAATATCCCTGTCAATCCAGTTAATTAAAAATAATAAAAATAAAGTGGTCTGCTACAAAGTGAATGTATAGCGTCAGTAAACAAAAAGCGTCAGTAAACAAAAAGCATCAGTAAAGGAATAACGCCAGTAAACGAACAACGTCAGTGACCGAATAGCGTAATTAAGCGAATAACATAATAACAGGGTATTTTTGTCTTGTTGACACCAGCGTTGTATCATCGTTGTTATCTACTTGCGTCTTTATTTATCGACAATGATGCGGAAGTTTAAAAATATGTTTTGTTCTGGAGCACGCAGAGAAATTGTAAGACATCATCACCATTATCAAGTTATGTGTCAAAAACGTAAGTGCTCATGTCTCTCCACAACTTTTTATCCAACAAAGTTTAATCATTTATCTTGTTCATTTCCACCTAAACAACTCTCCGAAACTCTATGGTATCTTTTCTCTCTGCTTTCCACTTTCTCTGCCTCTCTTGATTTTTGCAGTTGTCCCCTTCTCATTACCTGTCAACCAATGATGATTATTTCCCACTAATGTTGTGAAAAAAAAAAATGTCTTTTTAGTTGGTCCGTTTTAAAACCTCCTCATTTGTATTTTTAGCTGTCCGCGGTATTCTTAACATCTTCTGTAAAATGACATTTAAGGGCATTCAATCTCTTCTTCGGCAATAAGCTACTGAGTTTAGACGGTTAGACCAGCATGGGTCATGAACAAGACGGTTTCGTCGAGGTCTTCGCTGGTTTCTCACAGTTTGTCAAGCAGGATAGATTCTGTGGGTCATATTTGTGTTCTTAGTCTGTTGATAGGGATGCAGTCCTGCAGGATATTCTCTGGAGTTTGTTTGGATGCTCCCCAGTCGCTGGTTGAAAAGTCGCTGGTTGGAAAGTCGCAGAGTTTTATCTTGTGTAGGTGTAACTAGTGACCTGCTGTGAGTCTGAGGATCTTGGTCTGCTCATATCTTTTTTTTTTTTTTTTTTGCGTTCACCAGCTTTCACCTCGGGGGAAGTCCCTGGAGACTAGGAACTGAATTTTGCGTGTTAATCAGTTTTTCCCTATCAGCCGTATGCACAGGGGTCCCTCGCCGCACAAGCAGATAACTCCGTCTTCTGAGGTGGTCTACTCATGTCCGCTGAGTATGTTTAAGCTGTCATATTTGGCTCATATAAACTCTCTCCATTCTGTTTTCCTGGCTTTTTTCATGATTCTCTTTGCTTCTTTGAGACTGAGTTTGATTGTTGTAGACTTGTTTTTGCAAGTTCGTTTACATTCATATTTTCAGGGATGTCACCTTGTGCAGGTGTTCCCTCCTAGTCGAACACTAGTTATGTCTTCTCTGACAGCGAATATATGTTGTTCCTTATTTCCTGAATGACTCTGTCCTATCTCAGGCTTGTTATCGCTTGTTTGACTTACTTTTCATTACTGAGGATGACAGTTTTTGAAGTTAGGACCGCTTCTGTTGGTGAGAACGTCTATGGCTGTGTGGAGTGTCATTGCCTCTACTCTGAAATGTGTGAGTCCTTCTCCGACTGGAATCGGGTATGTTTCTCTATTTCCACTTCTGTATGTGGATCATGAAGGCATGTCGTAAGAGGCGACTAAGGAGGTTGATTGATGGCTTGACAAGCTGTCATTGTAAAAAGTATTGTTATGGAAACAGAGCCATAGATTTTAGAAGCAGTGATCTCTGCAATATGTGCCATTTTGGCACGCTAGGTTTCTATTTTTGAGTTTGTGGTTCTGCCCTATGTGCCGTCTTCGGCTCGAAAGGACAATAGATGTGGATCATGTAGATCCTACCGCCTCCCTTCCTTGATCCCTCTTTGTGTTTCTATCTGTGAATACCCGTGTATATGGACAATCAACAATTTTCTTGCCCTTTGTCAGATTTCTTGGATCCACACCCATCACGAAGTCGGTCTCCACATAAAAGTGTAACTCTTTTCTTTATTTCTAGTCACTTTAGGCATTATCGTAAGAGTAAAAATCTAAAGGAGGGCACACTAAAATAACTTAGCTTTGTTTAATTTAGTATATGGCATTTGCTGCACATCAGACAACTCTATAGTGCTCACATGCCCTCCCCAAAAAGTCCCCTAGCGTATAGCACCGCTGCTAAAGGCTACCGAAAGCAATAAAGGTTGGTTTCATATCAGATGAACGAATTCCTTATTAACGGTGCAGATTTTTTTAATTGAATAGGATAATTGGGCAGATGAATTTCTTAACATTCTTTGCCCCGGCAGCGGCCATGTTGGCTTACCTTCCATATTGGTCGACTATTTTTGTTTTTGACTGCCACGGGTACGTGAACGTGCGCAGAGTACACACAGAACGTCTATTTTTTTATATTTATCTGAAAGGGTTCGAAAATGGATCTCACTACTCAGAGGAACGTAGCCAAATAAGACAAGAAATATCAACGGATTCGAAGCAGAACCAAGTAAGACAAGAAACATCAACAGATTTAAAGCGGAACCAAGTGAGACAAGAAACATCAACGGATTCGAAGCAGAGCCAAGTGAGACAAGAAACATCAACGGATTTAAAGCGGAACCAAGTGAGACAAGAAACATCAACAGATTTAAAGCGGAACCAAGTGAGACAAGAAACATCAACAGATTTAAAGCGAAACCAAGTGAGACAAGAAACATCAACAGATTTAAAGCGAAACCAAGTGAGACAAGAAACATCAACAGATTTAAAGCGGAACCAAGTGAGACAAGAAACATCAACAGATTTAAAGCGGAACCAAGTGAGACAAGAAACATCAACGGATTCGAAGCGGAACCAAGTAAGACAAGAAACATCAACGGATTCGAAGCGGAGCCAAGTGAGACAAGAAACATCAACGGAATGGAATCTACATATTTTTCACGCCTGAGGCGGGATTCGAACCCATAATCTTTCTGTAAGGAAACGTAAGTCTTACTTTTATAACACTCAACTACCCACTCCCAAAATAAACATAACAAAATTAAAACCACCCCACTGCCTTGTGGATGAGTCACAGACTAGCCCAGTCAACCGTTACTTAACCAACGGAGGTCAATTACAATCACACTCGTAAATCTTCTTCCTCTTTTTTTTTCCTAATTCATTGGCCTTTCAGCGTCGAGGGACGATATAATTTTCGGTCTTATGCTCTTCTGTTCGCCTCTGCTACTGTTAATAGTGGATAGATGGAACACCAGAAAGTGGTGGATAGATGGAACACCAGAAAAAGGCGGATAGATGGAACACCAGAAAGAGGTGGATAGATGGAACACCAGAAAGAGGTGGATAGATGGGACACCAGAAAGAGGTTGATAGATGGGACACTAGAAAGAGGCGAATAGATGGAACACCAGAAAGAGGTGTATAGATGGGACACCAGAAAGAGGTGGATAGATGGGACACCAGAAAGAGGCGGATAGATGGGACACCAGAAAGAGGTGTATAGATGGGACACCAGAAAGAGGTGGATAGATGGGACACCAGAAAGAGGTGGATAGATGGGACACCAGAAAGAGGCGGATAGATGGAACACCAGAAAGAGGTGGATAGATGGGACACTAGAAAGAGGCGGATAGATGGAACACCAGAAAGAGGTGGATAGATGGGACACCAGAAAGAGGTGGATAGATGGGACACCAGAAAGAGGCGGATAGATGGAACACCAGAAAGAGGTGGATAGATGGGACACCAGAAACTCTCTAACTACCTCAGAGTTTAAGGTACCAGCTAAAGTGTAAGAGGAGACAAATAATAATAAATAAATATTATTATATTGGGAAACTTCCGATGCGATAATAGGGAATCATAGAAGGAAGAGGTATGTGTTAGCACTCGGAAAAAATGACAAACAAACAAAAACAGAAAAAACCAAAGAACAATACATGGTCCGAAGCAGGATCGAACCCGTACCCCGTGGCACTGCGCCTTGCCACGAGAAGCCGAACGCTTGGTACACTGGTTTAGTTTCCCTATATAATAATATTTATTTATTATTATTTGTCTCCAGTTTATAACCACTCTAAACTACTATTCGTGCAGTTTCGTCCAATAAATGTTTGTCTCCAACACAAGTATTCAGCCCTACTCCTCACACTTGCCTTAATAGGAAAGTACAGAAATACAATTTATTTCCGATCTGTGATCGTAACCATATGCTATAGTCATGAGAACGCCTTCGTGTAAGACACTGCTCACAATAGCTAATTTTTTTAATTAGCTGAGTGGCAGTGTACCAAGCGTTCGGCTTGTCGTGGCAAGGCGCAGTGCCATGGAGTACGGGTTCGATCCTGCTTCGGACCATGTATTGTTCTTTGTTTTTTTCTGTTGTAGTTTGTTTGTCGTTTTTTCTGAGTGCTAACACATACCACTTCCTTCTATGATTCACTAAAGGGTAAGAGACCGCAAGCTGTCTCTCCTCACAAAGGCTGAAAGATAAATGAGGAAGAATTGAAGGAGAAGAAGACACGAGAGAGATTTCAGTTGATAAAGAGATTTACTCTTTTTAAATTTTTTTCCTCACTCGCTCTGTCCACTCCATACCCTCTTTCGCTTCAGCTACCATCTCTCTCTCTCTCTCCCTGTCTCTCTATTCTCCATTGTCACCTCACTCCTCTCTTCCCGTCTCTCCCACCTTTTCACTCCACTTAACTTTTTATACTTTCTCTCCCCTCCTCAAAGTATCTTTCTCATTCCCTCCCACTTTTTTCCACTTCATCTTTGCTTCTCTCTGTCTCTCCCAGAATTCTCTTATCTTTCTCTCGTCAATTCTCTGTCAGAGAAGTCTGAAGATTTTAACAACTGTCAGGCAACAGCTTTACAGCGTATGGAGACAAAACAAGAAACAACCAGTTTTTCGAGAAAAGAGTCTTCTACAGTCGATGATATCTATCATTGTCTCTATTAGTGGTAATTAGATTTGTTTTTGTTTTATTTTACTCCCGATCCTTGTCCACATCGCCAGCTTTACTGCAGGGCTGTATCCAATTATATAAATAGGCATATCCTTCACTGCTCCTCTCTTTTGTTCGTCTTCTCCCTCCCCCCCTCTCTCTCTCTTTCTACCCGTTAGTCTCTCCCCACTCTCTACCTTCCCTCATTACTCTCTACAAATCTCTCTTCTTTCTCTATCCTCTCCCGTTTCCCTCCTTCTCTCTTTAATCCTCTCTTCCTTCCCTCCTCCTCTTTATCCTCTCTCCACTCCCCCTGATTCTACCCCTTTTCTCACTATATCCCTCTCTCACACCCCTTCCTTTCTCATTACCCTGCTCTCCCTTCTATCCCTTTCTGTAACACTCCTCTCTCACTCTTTCAAATCGCATTCCTCACCCTCGTTTCTCCCATGTAATAAACCCCTCAAATCTCCCTCCTTGAACCCTCCTCTAAATGACAATGTCAGTCACCGATGCAGCAGCCAGCAGCGACATAAAAACCAGATGGGACCCATCTATCACCAATCCCCCTCCTATTCGCCTGACCAGGCACAAGCTCCTCGCTGCACCTGGTATTCCTGCTGATGATTAAATCACTAACCGTTTGACCAGTAGCAAAATTACCGAGGATTGGACGAAAATTCTCGTTGAAAGTGTCAGCTTGGAATTAAACACTTCCAGGAATGATTTATTGTAATAGTGTGTACATTGAACACGTTCTTCTGGAGACTAGGCAAGGACTCCGCTAAAACGTGGTTTCTAGTACCAGAGAGAACAAGATGAATACTTTTTATCTTTACATTTATTAAACGTTATTTAAATGTAAAAAACATCACCACGATGCAGCATAAAAATAAACAGGACAAATCTGAAACAAGTGCAGAGTGTACATGGACACAAAAATAACATCAGACAGAAGATGCATCACAGATAAAAAGCAGAATAGCTCGGGCAAAAAGAAAGCATTTCAGAAAATGAGAAATTTCTTGTGCAACAAGTCCATGTCAACAGATGTGAGAAAGAGTTCGTCATTGCTATATAGAGCCAATTCCAACCTATGCATGTGTAACATGGACAGCAGATAAACAAATGCAAAGACGGTTAGAGGCCATCGAGATGGGATTTCTCAGAAGAATGTTTAGTTCCCTGGACAGCCAAAAAGACAAACTAGGAAATTCTCAGAGATCAACACAAAAGGGGAGCTCCTAAAAAATATCAGAAAGAAACATTCGACATTTTTTCAGTCACATCTCGAGAAGAGGAAAGTTGGAATACTTGGTTACAACTGGCAAATTAAAGGGAGAGAGAGATCGCTGACGACAAAGAGTGAAGATACTGGATAGCTTGGTGTCATGACATGGAAAACAGTCAACAACAGAATTAATATGATGTACTGTGGAAGGACATGATCGCATGCGTCAACCGTTATGACACATAATGATGATGCTGAATAAACATGTTCGCAGACAGACATGTTGTTTCGACAGACACTCAATCCAAAATATAAATGACATAATTTAAAAAAGTATGTCTAACATTATCCAGAGCCGTAATCGCGTCACACAATGCTTGCAGCGTAAAGGTAGAAATGTAAACGTAGTTCCACAGCAGCTGCTGTTTTGTAATGAAGTATTAATGACTTCATTTTAATAAACCTCAGCTTAATGAGGTGGCCAGTACCCTTCTTCGCTGCCTTTCCTTCCCATAGAAAATCTCTGATACCTATTTAAATGTACTGGATAGAACTCGAGAGCTTTTATGTCGGAGAAGACAACTTTAGTTTCAACTGGTATTTGAACTTTGGACATTCAGATCTTCAGGCAAGTGAAATAACCACAACGACTATGTACCTTATCACAAGTTTTTATTCTGTGCGAGCTTCTCAATCTCAATAAGAAATGTATTGTTTGCTGTCCTGGTCTATCCTGTCAATGTTTTTCTCAACAGCTCTCAAAGTTGGTCTCTTTTTCTTTGTCTTGTTATTTTCAATCATAGGTCAATAAAAGAAATGGTGAACTTCTGTATAGATAGGGGGTCAATAAAAGATATGGTGAACTACTTTATAGAAAGGGGGTCAATAAAAGAAATGGTGAACTACTTTATAGATAGGGGGTCAATAAAAGAAATTGTGAACTACTTTATATATAAGTAAAAGTAAAGTACCCCCGTCACGCCAAGTGGCGTATAGGGAAATATGGTGTTAGTGACCCTATATTTTACAGACCTTCAGCACATGATTTTTTTATTTTTTTTTATTTTGGGGGGGGGGGGTAATGTGGTCGGTATTACACCCGTGCTGTTTTAATTTCCCAGAAAAAATCCGGTACCCATTTAAGGCTGGGTGAACCCGGAAGCCGTAGGTTGGGATCGAACCCTACCCCTTGTCCGTGGTAGTCCAGTTCACTAACCACTGAGCTATCGCGGCTCCCACTTTATATATAGGGGGTCAATAAAAGAAATGGTGAACTACTTTATAGATATGGGGTCAATAAAAGAAATGGTGAACTACTTTATAGATAGGGGGTCAATAAAAGAAATGGTGAACTACTGTATAGATAAAAAGACAATAAAAGAAATGGTGCCCTACTGTATAGATAAAAGGCCAATAAAATAAATGGTGAACTACTGTATAGATAAAAAGTAAATAAAAGAAATGGTGAACCACTGTATAGATAAGAGATCAATAAAAGAAATGGCGAACTGATGAATAGATAGGAGGTCAATAAAATAAATGGTGAACCACTGTATAGATAGAAGGTCGCCTGTGTGGTCACCGGGGTTAGGTCATGTGAAATAGGAACAGGACACAGTCGTGCATACCGATAGAGTCATCCAAAGAGGTTAGGGGTCAAAGTCTTCGCTGGTGCTACGGAATTCGTACATCTGAGATGAATTCATCTTCAGTGCCTTCGCTAGTGTGTTGCAAGCATCCTTCATGCTGGGGAACGTGTTGAGAAGGGGATCTAAGCACTATGGAGTTGTCCTTCGTGCAATGAATATGCTTGCTTGCGCTCGCCCGATGACTAAACGAGTACACCTCTTCGTCATCCGCCCTTAAAAGGACTTTATGTGGGCGTGGCTGCGTTGTGTTGTGGTTTGCAGTATAACTGTGATATATGCACCTTTCGGCCCAACACACCCGACTTTAGCACGTTGTGCAATGACGATAATTTGTTGACTAAAGTAAATTCAGATAGAAAGTTGTGGAAAGACATGATCACCTACACCAGCAGACATGACACCTGAGTATAGTATATAATGTTTTTTCAGCGACGTTTACATTAAACCTACATCCTAATGTATGCTTTAGTTACAAAAGACATACACCGATGCAATAAGAAACAATATAACTATAACACAAAACGAGAGTGTATACATCATCATCAAGTACCGGGCCTGCTGGCGTAGGTGATCATGTCTCTCCACAACTTTCGATCTCGACAGTTATTTATCATTTCTGTTGTTGACCCTCTGCCAAGCCATTCTCTTAAGTTGTCTGGTATCTTCTCTCTTTGCTTCCCTCTATCTCGTCGTCCCTCAATTTCCCAGTTGTTTGAATATATTCCAGCTGTTCGCTTCTTATTACATGGCCAAAATAATGATGATTGTCTCTTCCTAATATTGGAAAGTATCTCTCTTTTTGCTTTGACCTCTTTCAGAACATTTTCATTACTCTTCTTAGCTGTCCATGGTATTCTCAACATTCTTCTGTAAAACCACATTTCTACAGACTCCAGTGATTTTCTTGTCTGTTGTCCCATTGTCCATAATTCCCATCCATATGTTAAGACTGGCTCTACATAACATTCAAAAACTCTTTTTCTTGTTTCTATTATCAAAAATGGATTGCATAGTATCTTCCTCATTTTTTGGAAAGCTGCTTTTGCCTGAGCCATTCTGCATCTCACCTCTTTTGTACATCTTTATTCTGAGGTTAACAAAGTTCCCAAATATTTAAATTCATTTACCTGTTTTAATATTGTACCACTTGTCTTTAAAAAGAGTGTGTACACATATTTGTATAACAAAGTTTGTTTACAGATACATTTGTATAACAAAGAAAATACTCAAAACCCAGAAGTGGATATCAAAATTTAAGGAATAGACCTGGAGACAGTTCAGAACTACAACTACCTTGGACATACTCTAACCAGTGATGGAAAATGTACAACTGAAATAAACAAAAGAATAGGTATGGCAAAACGTAATTTTAATGTCACGAAGAACATACTAACATAAAACAAATAACACCAGGGCTAAAACTAAGAATAGCAAAATGTTATATCTTCTCAATGTTCCTATATGGTGCAGAAACATGGACATTAGACAAGATAACAGAACAGAGAATTGAAACCTTTGAAATGAGGATATATATATATATAGAGAAGAATAGGTAGAATTGGATGGAAGGAAAAGAAAACAACCGATGAAGTTTTAAAACAACTAAAAATGAAAAGAGAACTACTCAGCACAATTCAAACAAGACAAATGCGATTTTTAAGACACAACAGCCTACTAAAAGTAATTCTGGAGGGGAAAATACAAGGTAAAAGAGGCAGAGGCAGAACAAGACTAACATGGACGAGTAACATCAAAAGATGGACAAATCAGCCTATGACAACCTGCACCATCAAAGCAAGAGACAGAGCAGAATGGCGCTCCATGGTAGCCAACCTTCGTTGCGGAGACGGCACTCGATGATGATGTATACACATCTACAATAACACTAGCGATTCGTTTTCAGCAGTCAACCGTGGGCGTGGCTGTACTGTGTCGCTCAGTTTAGTCGATAGATCATCTTCATGATCATTCATAGCGGACACCCCCATAGTGCCCAGATGCCCTCCTCAGCACGCTCCTCAGTATTAAGCACGCCTGCCACACACTAGCAAAGGCATAGCTACAGCTCAAATGCCCTCCTTAGCACATCTGCCACACACTAACAAAAGCATAGCTACAGCTCAAATGCCCTCCTTAGCACATCTGCCACACACTAACAAAAGCATTGGTGGAATCTACAGCCCAGATGCCCTCCTTAGCACATCTGCCACACACTAGCAAAAGCATAGCTACAGCCCAAATGCCCTCCTTAGCACATCTGCCACACACTAACAAAAGCATAGCTACAGCCCAGATGCCCTCCTTAGCACATCTGCCACACACTAACAAAAGCATAGCTACAGCTCAAATGCCCTCCTTAGCACATCTGCCACACACTAACAAAAGCTTAGCTACAGCTCAAATGCCCTCCTTAGCACATCTGCCACACACTAACGAAAGCATAGCTACAGCCCAGATGCCCTCCTTAGCACATCTGCCACACACTAGCAAAAGCATAGCTACAGCCCAGATGCCCTCCTTAGCACATCTGCCACACACTAACAAAAGCATAGCTACAGCTCAAATGCCCTCCTTAGCACATCTGCCACACACTAGCAAAAGCATAGCTACAGCTCAAATGCCCTCCTTAGCACATCTGCCACACACTAGCAAAAGCTTAGCTACAGCTCAAATGCCCTCCTCAGCACGTCTGCCACACACTAACAAAAGCATAGCTACAGCTCAAATGCCCTCCTTAGCACTTCTGCCACACATTAACAAAAGCATAGCTAAAGCTCAAATGCTCTCCTCAGCACGTCTGCCACACATTAACAAAAGCTTAGCTACAGCACAGATGCCCTCCTCAGCACGCCTGCCACACACTAACAAAAGCATAGCTACAGCTCAAATGCCCTCCTCAGCACTTCTGCCACACACTCGCAAAAGCTTAGCTACAGCACAGATGCATGAATTCAGGAGAATTAGTGAAGACCTTTGCCACAACTTCCTTACTCGCTCCTACGACATTTGTTGCAGGTGACAATGACTCTATTCTTTGTCGTGTCGCTATTTTGCGGCAAGCCGCAGTATCTGGGCCTTTCGACCCGTCACATCCCTCTTCAGCATGGCTCAAAGAGATACAAATAAATTGACGTAAATAACATACAAATTAATAGCAAGAAAGCAGTAATCAAACTATTCTCATAGTCAAGTAGCAAAGATACCATCTTTATCACCCATCTTTTCAGATAATTTAGCTTTTATCTTTCCGTACACTTTAACTTTTTAATTTAATGCAGAGGTGGCCAAATGGCGGCCCGCATGCCAGATCCGGCCCGTAAATCTATTTTTCGTGGCCCTCGAAACGTCCAAAGAAACTACTATATTAAATATCTATGCTATATATAACAATCAAAATTCTAGTCGGTTAAAACAAACTATTGATTCCGACAATAATCAAAGGATTGGTTTATAGTTGGCACTGTAAAAGTTGCTTTTCTGTCAGTGTCACGTGATAGCGTGCCACCATTATTATTTATGACTAAATCACAGCTATGTACAGTTTTACGATGCCCTAAGTTTGGTCCTTTTGTCCTGGCCTTGACTATAATTCGGCTCTCGGTCAACTTTAAGTCGTCGACCACTGATTTAATATACGTGTCCTTTTAGAATTATTCAATTATTAGTTATTTTTCACGTCTTTCTAAATGTGTACGTACTTCCGAGGGTGCTTGTGCCGTAGGTCTAGGAACCACTGTTTTAGATTAATGTTAGTTTTTAGTCCTGATTTATCATGCTTGTCAAGCTAACTATCAGGGCTGTCAACACATTAATACCGTCTTTACATCTCCTGAATTGAAAACTCACTTAGTGGAACCAATCAAAAGACTTCCACGTTTTGTTATCCAATCACGACAAAGTACTAATTTTGGGTTGTCTGAGTGTCTTCTGGAGTAATTTATTCAGGGTAGACCATAAATTGCTAGGTTTCGCACTAGACGACCTTGATTTCAACAACTCTGGCATGAAAATAATCATGTGACGTGGCATCGTTGCTTCTCAAATATGACATTTTAGAGAAACTCATGGTAAATTATATGTCTGCTGATCATTTTATTTCTTCTCTGCTTTTCTACTTCGTAAAATCTCATATAAGTACACAGATTACTCTAGCGAATATGAATGTCATTCTAGTGTTTTGCTCTTTATACAGACCCTCAATCATTGTTAAATTTGGGTTTTGTTCCTCGGATCTAGATTATGTTATATTTCAATGTATTTTCTTGTTCGTGTGACTGTACTTGTAATTTATTTTTTCTATAGGACTCTTTTTTATTTGTTTATATTTATTATTTCTGTTAGTGTGGTATTTTTGAATTGTAACATTCATCTTTACTGCTAGTGTATTCTTTTCTTTAGTCTGCTCATAATTTTTTTTAATTACTGTTTTGTAATTTCCTATTTCTTAAAACACACACACACACACACACACATTTTGCGGCATTTATCCAATATTCTTGGGCTTGCCGCAGACATTTTTGAGATTTGGGGAATAAAGGCCGAAGGCCCCAATAAAGGTTATGTTCAGGTTAGAGTTTCTTTAATCTCCATTAAAAGAAAAGAAAGAAAGAATCTACTGACCCTACCCTGGATACGCCCACTTAATAAAAAAAATGCAGGCCAAATTTACTGCACGTGCTTCCTGTTTATAGTTTTTACTAGTGTAGTGCTATGTAATGTTATGTGATGTTATGTTATGTAATGTTATGTAATGTTATGAAATGTTCTTCAACGATCAATTACGACAATGTATATAGACGTTTAAACCACATCCGACTATAGATTTGCTTAGACCTGCAGGCAGAGATGGAGTTCCAGGAAAATCGCCAACTGACGTGGCGTTGTCAGCTTTTGCGAGCTTTAATTGTGGGCAGCCCGGTCAGTGTCCGGCCATCCGCCTGTATCTCCTATAGATGAATACGTCACGCTAGTTGGTGGTTTTCCGGGGTTTTTTTCTGCCCGCAGGCCTTAGCAAATCTTGAATTGACTGTGCCTAGACCCTTGTGGTCGTGAACATGACGGTGCTTTTGAGGAATGAGGCCATCAACGGTTGCCAAGAACTTGTCATGTAGGGTTGTTCTTGTGTGCCAAGTTTGTGTTCTCAGTGTGCTGTTTCAGTCCTATAAAATATACTCTGGAATCTGTCTAGATGCTCCACAGTTATATGTTACTGTAAAGCCACAATCTACTTTCCTGTGTGGGTGTGTCCTGAGACCGCAGTGGCCAGTTCTGAGTATGAAGATCTTAACATTGATCATTTTTTCTTTGATTTTGCTTTTACAATTTTGAAATTAACTTTTCTTTTATTTTCATTTTCTAAAATTAACATTTAATCATTCTTGTGCCGCGCTCCTTTTTCATTAAAAAAAAAAAAAACAAATCTTTTTAACTACATTAAAAATAAACATTTCAGTGCTATTTTTCCGAATTTCAACATTAACTTTTTAATTTAGCATATTTGTTTGTCGATTGAAAACTCTTTAACAACTTTATTTTGATTTTCCGATACCATCTTCCCTTGAACTAATTTTTCACTTTTCTTTATCACAACCTCCTTCATTACTCATATATGTCCACTATTTATCAATGTTCTGAAATTATGTTTTGTGTCCTCACTTTCTCGTGTAATAATATCTCACAACACATAGAACAATTCTCTACATTGAACACTATTTTGTATCCCTGTAACCTGTAACAGAATATTTCTGAACGAGTCCATGCAACTCTATCATGTGTCCCTGTAACCTGTAACAGAATATTTCTGAACGAGTCCATGCAACTCTATCATGTGTCCCTGTAACCTGTAACAGAATATTTATGAACGAGTCAATGCAACTCTATCATGTGTCCCTGTAACCTGTAACAGAATATTTATGAACGAGTCCATGCAACTCTATCATGTGTCCCTGTAACCTGTAACAGAATATTTCTGAACGAGTCCATGCAACTCTATCATGTGCCCCTGTAACCTGTAACAGAATATTTCTGAACGAGTCCATGCAACTCTATCATGTGTCTCTGTAACCTGTAACAGAATATTTATGAACGAGTCCATGCAACTCTATCACGTGTCCCTGTAACCTGTAACAGAATATTTCTGAACGAGTCCATGCAACTCTATCATGTGTCCCTGAAACCTGTAACAGAATATGTCTGAACGAGTCCATGCAACTCTATCATGTGTCCCTGTAACCTGTAACAGAATATTTCTGAACGAGTCCATGCAACTCTATCATGTGTCCCTGTAACCTGTAACAGAATATTTCTAAATTAGAAACAAGAGAGGTAGACAAAAGCGATCTGCATGACATATTTAGAACAAATAGTAATTCCTGGAATCAGAACATCAACATAACGATGGATGGTAGACAATTAAAACAAGTGGAAGAATTTAAAAATCTAGGAAGTCTAGTGACAAACGACAGTTCACAAGCGGCAAAAATAGACTCAAGATGCAACAAAGCTTGTCAAATCATTGGACAACTATCACCGGTATTGTTCAACAAGGAAATAACACTATAGGCAAAACTGGCACTTTATAATACAATCTTTATTCCAACGTTGAGCTGCTAATGTCAGACCTGGACCCTGGATGCAAATACAATGAGAGAAATAACCTCGACTGAGATGAAATGTCTTTGACGAATCACAGGAAACAGCCTGTGAGATCAAAAATGACGAGCTGGAAAAAAAAGTTAATAATTTCCGCCATAGAAAACATAAAGATGCAACAGATAAAATGGTTTGGTCATGTGAAGAGGCAGACAGATCAAAACACAACACAACGTGCCTTTAATAAACGTTGAGAGAACAACAGATCCAAGGGCCGACCGCGAAAAAGATTGATTGATAGAATATTAGAAACACTAGGAAACAACAGCAGTAGGGGCCAACACACGAGTAAAAGACCGCGAATTATATCTCCCCTCGACGCTAAAAAGCAAATCAGGAAGGAAAGAAGAAAAGTATCTTTTAGACAGATAAAAAAAAACCAGTTACTGCAGTGAGAAATGTGAAAACAAAGTCTCCTAAATCAAATGTAAAAATAGTGCACAGAGCTTTCTATAGCTAAGATGTTGTGCCAAATGCAATCAGTATCATCATCGTGTGCCGTACCAGCTGGCGCAGACGATCATGTCCTTCCCACACTTTTCTATCCATAGTGTATCGGATCCATTCTGTTTTTGACCGTTCCAGGACACCAAACTGTCATCTAGTATCTTCTCTCTTTGAGGTCCACGGTACCGCTTTCCCGGTATTTTGCCAGTTGTAACATAGTGTTCCAATTTTCCTCTTTCCATGACGTGCTCAAAATTGTTGATCGTTTCTTTTAGATGTTTTTTTTAAGAGCCTCCTATTTTGTGTTGGCCCTTTTGTGAATGTCATAGTTTGTCTTTTTAGCTGTCCAGAGAACTTTCAATATTCTCCTGAGTAATCCGAACTCTGTGGTCTCTATAATCGTCTTTTCTTTTGTTTGTCTACTGTACATGATAGGCTTCCATGGGTCATAATTGGCTCTATATAGCACCGATATACTCTCTGTCTCACTTCTATTGACATAGACTTGATGCACAAGATGTTTTACATTTCCGGAAATGTTACTCCTGATTGTGCTATTTCTGTGCGGCATCTTAAGTCTGGCGATATTATTGTGTCCAAGTATTTCAGGCTTTGCACTTGTTTCAGATTTGTTTCGCTAACTTGTTTGTTGTATTACGATGATTGTTGTTTCTTCGATACGGTCAAACAGTAACAGAGCATTTATTTTTTTTAAAACCCGTGAACTAACGTTAGCAGTAAGTTATTATCGTATTTCTGTTTAACTCTTATAGCACATCGTGCAACACTTTAGACACTCCCTTGGCAAAAGAAGTGTATAGCTCGATCAATAACCCCGAAATTTGCATTATATCTACACCCTACGTTATATTTTGCGTGTATTTTTTCTGCATTATGTATTCTTTTGCTTCTTCTGCATATGTCGTTATTTTACGGGTTTGATTTGACTTACTGTATTGTTCCTATTTGTATATAAATAACCTCGTCTTCAAGAAATGAGAATTAATGTAATTAATCTTGATACTCAGAACAGTAATCACTTTTCTCTGGTTACATCAGCAGTTCAATATTTACAGGAAAAAAGAGCAACAATCACCGTTATACAACCACGTTCTATAAAGACAGTGTTTGATACGAAGCCCAAAAGTTTACAGGGCTTTCTCGTCTGTCTGTCTCCGAGCTTTAGTGACAGACAAACCTAGCTATCTATTCACCAATCTACGCGGAGATGAATCCGGATGTTGGCATGCGCGCGGTGTCTCTTAATAATTGATTGTCTTTGTGCCCTGGATGTCAGCACTGGCGGAGGACGCCTGAGACTAGAGCCGGGAACTATTAAACGGTTTTTGTTCCAGAGGTCGGAGGGAGTTTAGGATGTCTGTGGGATGAGTTTGTTGTAGCAGCAGTTACAGATGTGTCTGATAGTTGATCTAATGGTCGGGCGGATGTAGCAGGGGGAGCGGTGATTGTTTGATAGAGCTGGCCATATCTGATTCTCCAGCATCCAGCACTGCGGGTGTCAGTTTCTTTAATAGAAAAGCTGGTACTGAAATCGACTTGCTCTCTAGGAGAAGCCGTGGGTACTCCAGACGCAATTGCTCTAAAAATTAATTTCTTATTGTTAGATGGAAAGTTGGGATAGGAGTTTTGATAATTGATTTGGACTAAAGCTAAAATAATTGATGGCAATGATACTTTTGTTGATGAAATCATTTGTGTCTTTACATGAAGATAAACACACATGCCTCATTATTGATGCATTCAAAGTGATTAAAATAAGCTATATATTAAAATCTCACAAGGATTTTTGTTTTAAAATGGAAAATTGTATCACTCGGAACTTCCAAGTCATATCTTGATATTTCTGTCATGAACATTAACTGCTAAAATATCATCCATATATTCATACTGACTTTAGCTAGAAGTTTCATCTTTTGATTGGTGTGTCACAATTTGAAACCACTTCCATAAAATATAAATTTCAATATGCAACATTTTCAAGATTAGAACTAAAATGCGATTCTGTGATGAAAACAAAGAGCTGTGCTCAGATCATTGTGCTGCCAATGCAAGACCTGGACTCGACTTAAGAACATTTTTTTTTAAAATACCACTCCCAAAATAAAATGTGTTAGACGCACGAAAGATAAGATAAAAAATGAAGAACTGAGAAAAAAATTAGATACAATTCCTATCATTAAATGCATAAAGAAGCAATGGTTAAAATGGTTTGGCCACGCGATAAGACAGAAAGATCAGAATACAGGACGGCGAGCCTTCATTAATCGCTGCGAGAACACCAAATCCAAGAGCCAACCACGAGAAAGTTGAATTGGCGGAATTTTAGAAACACTAGGAAACATAACAGCAGAAGATGCTAACAGAAGAGTAAATATCGCAAATGTGAATTCGGCGCTGAAAAGCAAATAAGGACGGCAGAAGAAGAATGAAGAATGTAATAATTGGACGCACATTTCTAGGCAAATTTAAAAAAAATTAATTTCATGACAAATACGTTTAAATAAACCCCGACGTGAAAATTAGTGTATCATAAAAAATTGTGAAAGTGGCAAACAGAAATAGCATTGGCAATCTTACTTATAAATGCCACGACTTTGCAATATGAACTAAATCACTTGGCATCTTTACGGCATGATATTGCAAATTGATTTTTTTATTGATGACTTTTTGATCCTGGCTAGTCTCATTGTCAACTGAGATACTGGGAAAATATGAGTGAATGTAGGAAACCCGGATTGGTATATTTGGAAAAAGCAAACGTGATGCAGAGAAAACAGACTGGGATGCCAGGAAAGCAGATTTGGATGGTAGGAAATTAAAGTTGGAGTGTTGAGTAAACAGACTGATGTTAGAGATACATACCGATTTTCTTGGTAAACAGACTTGGCAATATAAACTTGTATGCTCGAAAAACACGATTGAGGGTATCGAGAAAACAGCTTGGGATGCCAGTAAAACAGATTGGGATGATGAGTAAACAAACTGAGAAACTCAAACCAATAAAAATACGAGTAATAATACTTCTGGGAACTCCCTCCCCTTTTCTTTTCCATTCTGGAAAGTTTTATTTCATTGCCTGAAACCGTTGGAGTTCCCAGTAAGCCCCTTTAACTATTACTGCTCCCAATATCAGGCAACGAATTTCTAAGTACAACACTACACTATATCATCATCATCATTGAGTGCCGTCTCCGCATCAAAGGTTGGCTACCATGGAGCGCCATTCCACTCTGTCTCTTGCTTTGATGGTGCAGATTGTCATAGGCTGACTTGTCCATCTTTTGATGTTACTCGTCCATCTTAGTCTTGGTGTGCCTCTGCCTCTTTTACCTTGTCTTTTCCCCTCAAATATTACTTTTATTAGGCCGTTGTGTCTTTTAACATGACCCAAAAATTTCATTTGTCTTGCTCTAATTGTGTTTAGTAGTTCTCTGTTACAACACTTTAAATAAATTGCACTATATCACATATGTAAAAAATATTACCTAATCCGTTCAAGAAAAACAAGTTAATGACTTTCTTGTGTTTATTTGTAAATAAACACAAATTAATAGGAGATTTTAATACAAAATATCATCAATTCTGACAAAGAGAACGATGTTATAATTTATATTTTTAGTTGACTCGGCTCGAAGTAGTGTTGAGTGATATAGGTGACTAGTAAATGAGCCACCCGACTGGACTACCGACGTTCGGACAACCCGTGTTCGATTCCCGCTGGGCTATACAGAAATATCCGAACATTTCTGTATAGGCGGCCGAGCACATATGGGAACTCGCGTGCTAAGACGCCGGTTCAAGTCTCGTACTTTACCTTTACCTTTAGTAAATGAGCCTTTTACGGTGTCTCGTTACATTTCCCTTGTTTTTAGAAAATAAAAAAACACTGACAAGCAGAAAGAATAATATTTTTTTTTTTTAAACTTGTAAAAAGTCAACTCACTCGTAGTGTCTTATTTTTAAAAAAATGAAAAACCAGAACAAAATTATGTGGAAAACAAATCGTCATACATAAACTCTAATCGTAATTGTACACACAGTGGAAAAAAAAAAAAAAGATTGTATTTTCTGCTTCTCTTGAATTTCGATCCGCGCCTGCAGTAAAAGTTCTGATCACGAACAGAAACCACGAAAAATGAAAAAAAAAAACCTTCATGCACATGCGCGGAAGTTCTTCAAATTCTAAGAAGATGATAGCTCTTTCATTTCCTGGAATCGATGCCACGAAACACTTCACGCAAGCACCACTCGCCCTCCGTTTAGCTTGTAAATAAACAGCAAGTATGTAGAAAAATATAAGACATTAAATCGTGTAATCACCCAAATCAATATGTTGACACAGAAATCGTATACAAGTTAAAGAATGAACATAAATTGCAATAAAATCAATGCAAGATATGTGTTAAATATTTATGGCTGTTGTTTCTGTATACTGTTCTTAATAACCAGCTGTGTAATATAACAAGTAAACAGAAAAAGTAAAGGATCCTTGCCTCGCTAATCGTATGGGGAATATGGTGTTGGTAACCATATTTTTCTATAACCACAGCACACTATTGGGTGATGTGGTCGCTATCACGCCAGGCCGACTTTGCTTCCCAGAAAAAAAATCTCTAGTATCCATTTTTAAACGCTGAGTGAACCCCGAAGCCTTGTTGATTCGAAAAAAAATTCGTTTCTACTGAGGATCGAACCCGATCCTTATGATCAGGATGCGAGCACACTGACCCCTCAGCCACCGACTCTCCTGTCTAATGTAGGAATGTTTAAACTGATGGAGCAAATTACACATTTTTGTTTAAAACAGGGAAGACAGAACAACATTCATCACATCATTGGTTAAAGGAAAGTTCCAAGTTTGAAAAAGATAGTGTTACGCCTAACTTGCACTTCGAGGTGAGGCGTTATCTTAGCGACACCATACCAGGATGATGGGTTCAAAGAGGTGGTCAATAAAATCTTGTTAATAGCCTGAGGTTTCCCAGGTCACCAGACCTTACATTTGTACTTCTGGGGCGCGTCCAGCGAATGGAACAAAAACGCATCGCCAAGCAAATACTATATGGTGAATTAATACACGGAAAAAGACAAATCGGCAGACCTAAACTACGATATAGAGGTATCTGTAAATCATCTCTGAATGACTTCTCCATCTGTGAAAATGACTAGGAACATCTGGCAAGTGATCGCGCATCATGGAGAACATGTATAAGGAATGGTATGACATAATTTGGGACTGTGCTAAGGCAAAACTTAGAACAGAAGACTCATGTAAAAGGGTGGAATACCCTGTGGATCAGTGGACCTGACTTGTTCATTCTGTGGCCATGTGAGTTTGTCAAACATTGGTAGAATTAGCCACGAGAGAAGCTGTTCGACAAAAACAAAACCTCAAAAAAAAATACACAATAGCTTCCACTAGAGCGTCCAACAAGACGAAAAGGTCCATATATATAGACCTTACCTTCTGTGATGTTTGGGAGTACATGACAATAAATGGTGTTTCTTCAACAAATGCCTGCAACTCTCTTCAAAATCTGAAACATTTAATTGTTGACATTGTGAATAAATGAGTCGTGTGTGGCAAGAAATGACCGACCGTTTTGATGCTTGTGGCGCTATACGTAATACTCATGTCGAGTAAGAGTTGCATTTAAAGTTCATCCACGGGGAAGGACACATCGAAAAACGAAAACAAAACACTGCGGCCTTGCAAGGACCATCAAGAGAAGGAAAGGAGGCTACAAGAAAACAATCAACAGAAACCAACTGCCCTTGCCGACCATCGATGCAGACAGAAACCAACTGCCCTTGCCGACCATCCATGCAGACATAAACCAACTGCCCTAGACGACCATCCATGCAGACAGAAACCAACTGCCCTAGACGACCATCCATGCAGACAGAAACCAACTGCCCTAGACGACCATCCATGCAGACAGAAACCAACTGCCCTAGACGACCATCCATGCAGACAGAAACCAACTGCCCTAGACGACCATCCATGCAGACAGAAACCAACTGCCCTAGACGACCATCCATGCACACAGAAACCAACTGCCCTAGACGACGATCCATGCACACAGAAACCAACTGCCCTTGCTGACCATCGATGCAGACAGAAACCAACTGCCCATGCCAGCCATCCATGCAGACAGAAACCAACTGCCCTTGCTGACCATCGATGCAGACAGAAACCAACTGCCGATGCCAGCCATCCATGCAGACAGAAACCAACTGCCCTAGACGACCATCCATGCAGACAGAAACCAACTGCCCTTGCCGACCATCCATGCACACAGAAACCAACTGCCCTTGCCGACCATCCATGCAGACAGAAACCAACTGCCCTTGCCGACCATCCATGCAGACAGAAACCAACTGCCCTTGCCGACCATCCATGCAGACAGAAACCAACTGCCCTTGCCAACCATCGATGCAGACAGAAACCAACTGCCCTTGCCAACCATCGATGCAGACAGAAACCAACTGCCCTTGCCGACCATCCATGCAGACAGAAACCAACTGCCCTTGCCGACCATCCATGCAGACAGAAACCAACTGCCCTTGCCGATCATCGATGCAGACAGAAACCAACTGCCCTTGCCGACCATCCATGCAGACAGAAACCAACTGCCCATGCCAGCCATCCATGCAGACAGAAACCAACTGCCCTAGACGACCATCCATGCAGACAGAAACCAACTGCCCTTGCCGACCATCCATGCATACAGAAACCAACTGCCCTTGCTGACCATCGATGCAGACAGAAACCAACTGCTCATGCCAGCCATCCATGCAGACAGAAACCAACTGCCCTAGACGACCATCCACGCAGACAGAAACCAACTGCCCTTGCTGACCATCGATGCAGACAGAAACCAACTGCTCATGCCAGCCATCCATGCAGACAGAAACCAACTGCTCATGCCAGCCATCCATGCAGACAGAAACCAACTGCCCTAGACGACCATCCACGCAGACAGAAACCAACTGCCCTTGCTGACCATCGATGCAGACAGAAACCAACTGCTCATGCCAGCCATCCATGCAGACAGAAACCAACTGCCCTTGCTGACCATCGATGCAGACAGAAACCAACTGCTCATGCCAGCCATCCATGCAGACAGAAACCAACTGCTCATGCCAGCCATCCATGCAGACAGAAACCAACTGCCCTAGACGACCATCCATGCAGACAGAAACCAACTGCTCATGCCAGCCATCCATGCAGACAGAAACCAACTGCTCATGCCAGCCATCCATGCAGACAGAAACCAACTGCCCTAGCCAACCATCCATGCAGACAGAAACCAACTGCCCTAGCCGACCATCCATGAAGACATAAACCAACTGCCCTAGCCAACCATCCATGAAGACAGAAACCAACTGCCCTAGCCAACCATCCATGAAGACATAAACCAACTGCCCTAGCCAACCATCCATGAAGACATAAACCAACTGCCCTAGCCAACCATCCATGAAGACAGAAACCAACTGCCCTAGCCAACCATCCATGAAGACAGAAACCAACTGCCCTAGCCAACCATCCATGAAGACATAAACCAACTGCCCTAGCCGACCATCCATGCAGACAGAAACCAACTGCCCTAGCCAACCATCGATGCAGACATAAACCAACTGCCCTAGACGACCATCCATGCAGACAGAAACCAACTGCCCTAGCCGACCATCCATGCAGACAGAAACCAACTGCCCTAGCCAACCATCGATGCAGACAGAAACCAACTGCCCTTGCGAACCATCGATGCAGACAGAAACCAACTGCCCTAGCCGACCATCCATGCAGACAGAAACCAACTGCCCTTGCCGATCATCCATGCAGACATAAACCAACTGCCCTAGCCGACCATCCATGCAGACAGAAACCAACTGCCCTTGCCGACCATCCATGCAGACAGAAACCAACTGCCCTTGCCGACCAACCATGCAGACAGAAACCAACTGCCCTTGCCGATCATCGATGCAGACAGAAACCAACTGCCCTTGCCGACCATCCATGCAGACAGAAACCAACTGCCCTTGCCGACCAACCATGCAGACAGAAACCAACTGCCCTTGCCGACCATCCATGCAGACAGAAACCAACTGCCCTTGCCGACCATCCATGCAGACATAAACCAACTGCCCTAGCCGACCATCCATGCAGACAGAAACCAACTGCCCTAGCCGACCATCCATGCAGACAGAAACCAACTGCCCTTGCCGATCATCGATGCAGACAGAAACCAACTGCCCTTGCCGACCATCCATGCAGACAGAAACCAACTGCCCTTGCCGACCATCCATGCAGACAGAAACCAACTGCCCTAGCCGACCATCCATGCATACAGAAACCAACTGCCCTAGCCGACCATCCATGCAGACAGAAACCAACTGCCCTAGCCGACCATCCATGTAGACAGAAACCAACTGCCCTAGCCGACCATCCATGCAGACAGAAACCAACTGCCCTAGCCGACCATCCATGCAGACAGAAACCAACTGCCCTTCCCGACCATCCATGAAGACATAAACCAACTGCCCTAGCCGACCATCCATGCAGACAGAAACCAACTGCCCTAGCCGACCATCCATGCAGACAGAAACCAACTGCCCTAGCCGACCATCCATGTAGACAGAAACCAACTGCCCTAGCCGACCATCCATGCAGACAGAAACCAACTGCCCTAGCCGACCATCCATGCAGACAGAAACCAACTGCCCTTCCCGACCATCCATGAAGACATAAACCAACTGCCCTAGCCGACCATCCATGCAGACAGAAACCAACTGCCCTAGCCGACCATCCATGCAGACAGAAACCAACTGCCCTAGCCGACCATCCACTCAGACATAAATCAACAGCACTCAAAGCCTTTTCAAAGAACACAGAACAGACAATTAAAGCTTTTGGAATGTGGATTTATAGAAGAACATGTACAATTGGATGACAAGAAAAGAAAACAAACGATGAATTTTTAAAAAACTAAAAATGAGAAGAGATCAACTGAATACAATTCAAAGAAGGCAAATTAGATTTTTGGTGCATGTGAAAAGACACAGCAGGCTACTAAAAGTAATCTTGGAGGGGACAATACAAGGTGAAAGAGGCAGAGGTAGACCAAGACTAGCATGGACGAATAACAACATAAAATGGACAAGAATGCCTTTGACAACCTGCACCATAAAAGCAAGAGACAGAGCGGAGTGATGCTCCATGGTAACCAACCAACCTTCGATGCGGAGACGGCACTTAATGAATGAATTATTTAATAAATCAGGGCACGAGGTGAGATAAGATTCTTTCTTTTTTTCTTTCTTTCTTACTTTCATTCTTTCTTTAGCTTATTTGATATGCTGGAAGAGGTAAATATGAATGCTCCTGAAATAGACCTTTTAAAAAACCTATTTTAAATATATACTTTACTTTCGAACTAAAAACACATTTATTATTTATTATCAGTAAACTATTTTAGTCTGGGTAGACACTACAGACAGTAATGCATCACATGAAGCACCCAATCACACCTTACAAAAAGATGTGCTTATTTAATGTCAGTATGACACCTAGGCTGGCATTTCTTTATTCCTTTATTTGTGTGCATCCCCGAAGACTTTAAAGTAAAAAAATAAATAAATAAATACAATTTATAAATAAAAGAGCTCTTTGCTTTCATCACAGAAATATGGAAACTTCGTTTCGGCAGTATTTTTCGGTTCATATTTTAAATCAGTTTTTTTCTTTTTTTTTCTGCGTACGGAGTATTCGTTCTCTAGTCCTATTCCTTATTTCAATATATAATTTTTTGTGAATATGATATTGTACATTACGTTGTGTAAGTGAAGTTGGTGTCTAAATCAAATATTTCTGGTAGAGAGAAACTGTATGTTTTGTATCAGAGATTTGTAGTAGAAGAGAAATGGAGTTTTTGTATCAGAGATTTGTAGTAGAAGAGAAATGGAGTTTTTGTATCAGAGATTTGTAGTAGAAGAAAAATGGAGTTTTTGTATCAGAGATTTGTGGTAGAGAGAAATGGAGATTTTGAATCAAAGATTTGTGGTAGAGAGAAATGGAGATTTTGTATCACAGATTTATGGTAGAAGAGTAATGGAGATTTTATATCAAAGATTTGTGGTAGAAGAGAAATGGTGATTTTGTATCAAAGATTTGTGGTAGAGAGAAATGGAGATTTTGTATCAAAGACTTGTTGTAGAGAGAAATGGAGATTTTGTATCAAAGATTTGTGGTAGAAGAGAAATTGAGTTTTTGTATCAAAGATTTGTGGTAGAGAGAAATGGAGATTTTGTATCAAAGATTTGTGGTAGAAGAGAAATGAAGATTGTGTATTAGAGAATGAGGAAGGAAAGAAGAAGAAGAGGAAAAAGAGGAAGAAGAAGAAGAAGAAGAAGAAGATTAAAAGAAGAAGGACTTGAACATGAGAACAGAAAAAGTGGGAGATCTGGCTGGAAGCAGAGATTCTTTCAGACGGGCTTTGATGAATGCAACGTTCTGCAAAGGGCCTACGACTCGATGATGATGTCATGAGAGTGGAGAATAGATAACAACCATCACAGTGTTGTTGTTAACTTTATACACATTAGTCGAACTGAGGCCGCTAAGCAGGACCTGGGCGTGGTGTGGTCAGTGTCATAGCTGGTTGAACGTATCACAGTCAGTGAGCCTAAGGTTACCAACACCCTGCCGTGATGGGCCTGGAAACAGACTCACGAGTCTGGCCAGAAGGGCGCAGGTTGAAAGAAGGAAGCCATACAGATGTCGAGAACTTGCTCACGATAAAGTCGGATGTGTTGCGCTGAAAACCGCCAAATATCGTAGCTTGTAAACCGACAACACAACTCGTCTATACCAAATAAACGCAATTTTTACAACTAAGGTAGAAAGTAAGGAAGTCACTGAGCAAACATAGAAGTGGAAGACTGAGAGTCAATTATTGAGATTTCTCATATCATTTTTTTTTCTATCGGGGATGAAATAAAAATCCTGAGTCTCACACGTCGTGGCGACTGCTTTGAACAAGCGGCCTTTATCCCTCTGGTTCTATCGTGAGATCCCCGACAACACCAGCAGTGGTACTATCTGTCGTAAAGATAGGTTTTTTAAATACTGTTTTTACATTCGTGTTCACGCTTCTGTGTTTATTTTAGAATAGTATGTGTTGATTTTTGTATATTTTTGTGTGTGTATTGTACTTAATGTAGACGCTTAAACGTCGTAATTTGTCTCGGATGGGCGAATCATTTCAGGGGAAGAGGTGTGTTTACAACACTCGGACAAAAAAAAATCACAAATAATCAACTAAAAGGGAAAAAAACCCTAGTCTGTCCCGTCTTTCTATTAGTTTAGAAGCTTTATACCATTTTTATTAGTTTAGATGCAAATATAAAATCACAATTCAGAACCGGTACAATGCAATAGAGAAGATACAAAGCATTGATGAACAGTGGGAAATGCTGGAAGAATCAATGCAACAAACATCAAAAGAGTTCATACCGCCAGTGAGGACAAATTCAAGAAAGAAATGGATGGCAGATGACATTTTGCAGCTAATGGATACAAGAAGAAGAAATAAAGAAAATAAAGATGAGTATAAGAGATTAAATAAAGAAATAGTAGTAAAATGCAATGAAGCAAAAGAAGCATGGCTAAAAGAGAGATGCAAAGAGATTGAAATGCAGCAAAAAGGAGATGCTAAAACTATATACAAACAAATTGAGGAATTAACAGGAAGAAAAACGCAATCAGAAACTTGATGTCTAAGATCAAAGGAAGGAGAACTGTTGATTGATCAAGAAAACATAAGGGAACGATGGACAGAATACATTAAAGATCTTTATAATGATGAACGAACGGAAGTAAATATAAAGGATAATGGAGAAGGACCAGAAATACTCAGAGAAGAAGTGGAAGATGCCTTGCGCAATATGAAAGCAGGCAGAGCTCCTGGACCAGATAATATCACTAAAGAAGATATTGAAGCCATGGGTGATTTTGGAATAGAAATAATAACAAAAATATTGAATGATATCTACAACAGCGGATATATACCAGACGACATGCTCAAATCAATATTCACAGCCCTACCAAAGAAATCGGGTGCGATTGAATGCGATGATCATCGCACAATAAGCCTTATGAGTCACATGACTAAGATATTACTAAGAATCATCATGCGAAGGGTGCGAAACAAAATCAGTCCAGAAATTAGCGATGAACAGTATGGTTTTGTTAGAGATAAAGGAAAAAGCAGTGCTATTTATATCATAAGATCTTTAGTAGAACGAGCCATAGAGAGGATAACAGATCTATACCTATGTTTCATAGATTACACCAAGGCATTTGACAAGGTAAAGCACCAAGAAATAATCACAATTTTAGAAAACATAAACGTAGACAGCAAAGATCTAAGAATAATAAAGAACATGTACTGGCAACAAACAGCCGCCATAAGAACTGGAAACCAATTGGGAATGTTTCAACAAATAAAACAGGGTGTTAGACAAGGGTGTGTGCTGTCACCAGATTTGTTTAATATTTATAGTGAAATTATTTTAAGATCCATCGGGACATGCCTGGAAAAACAATTGGAGGTCATAATATAAATAATCTAAGGTATGCTGATGATAGGGAGCCGCGATAGCTCAGTGGTTAGTGAACTGGACTACCACGGACAAGGGGTAGGGTTCGATCCCAACCGACGGCTTTCGGGTTCACCCAGCCTTAAATGGGTACCGGATTTTTTTCTGGGAAAGTAAAGCAGCACGGGCGTAATACTGACCACATTACCCCAAAAATCATGTGCTGAAGGTCTGTAAAATATAGGGTCACTAACACCATATTTCCCCATACGCCACTTGGCGTGACGGGAGTACTTTACTTTTTTTTTTTTTTTTTATGCTGATGATAGTCTTAATCGTTAAGAGTGAAAATGAGTTACCAGAAATGTTGGACATTATAGTGAAAGAAAGCAAAAAGACAGAGGTAATGGTAACAACAAAGAAAAAGACATCACCTCAGTGCAAAATAAAGACAAGTGGAACAATATTAAAACAGGTAAATGAATTTAAATATTTGGGAACTTTGTTAACCTCAGACGGAAGATGTACAAAAGAGGTGAGATGCAGAATGGCTCAGCCAAAAGCAGTTTTCCAAAAAATGAGGAAAATACTATGCAATTCATTTTTGACAATAGAAACAAGAAAAAGAGTTCTTAGATGTTATGTAGAGCCAGTCTTAACATATAGATGCGAATCATTGACAATAGGACAACAGGCAAGAAAATCACTGGAGTCTGTAGACATGTGGTTTTACAGAAGAATGTTGAGAATACCATGGAGAGTTAAGAAGAGTAATGAAGATGTTCAGAGAGAGGTCAAAGCAAAAAGAGAGCTAATTTCCAATATTAGGAAGAAAAAAAATCATCATTTTTTGGCAATGTTATGAGAAGAGAACAAATGGAATATATTGTAACAACTGGAAAAATTGAGGGACGAAGAGATAGAGGAAAGGAAAGAGAAAAAATAACATACAGCTTAAGAGAATGCTTGGCAGAGGGTCAACAACAGAAATGATAAATAGCTGCCGAGATCGAAAGTTGTGGAGAGACATGATCACCTACGCCAGTAAGCCCGGTACTTGATGATGATGATGATTAGTTTAGAAGCTTTATACCGTTTTATATATATTTTTTTTTACATTGTGTTCTACGGTCCTACTCTCAGCCTTTAATAATAGTTAATATTTTATGACTGTGCTTATCTCAATGTTTACCATATAATGTATTTCTCTCCAGATAATAGCTTTTAGAAAACAAGAGAAAACATATTACACGTAGACGTATTTTGCAAACACACTGAAATTTTCACATTTGTAATTTAATTTTCCGAATTCTGTAAACAGTTTATTTGTTTAATTTAGAGTACAAATTCACATTTAGAAGGGGCAAATAACCTCTAGCTTCCCTCTAAAAGCATCCGCACAGCCGTATTCGTAGTGAAGTTGGATCTGTTGATTACACACAATGGACAAGTCTGCTATTATTCCGCGCTAACGTATTTCACCAAGACAACGCCAGAGAAGCTGGCTATTCATCAAACTTAAGACAGGTCTCATTTGCCATCCAGCCAAGCACAGAACCTAACCTGATTATTGTGCCAAGCTTCCACGTGTAGACGGGCAAGTTCCTCTAACTCGATTTGAGGTCCCCGCTGACGACGGGGGATCGACAGGTACAGGAGAAACTCAGATATCAACGACCTTCTTTTACTTCTATTTGCCTTGCCTCTTAGTAATAGAGAGAACGTTCTAGAGATTTGAAGAGACAAAGTTTGAGGAAGGGATTTTTCTTCCTATTTTCACTGTAGTCTTTTAGAGATAGAAAGAATGCGCGAGATAGTTTCTTTTAATTTTTTTTTTAATTCACGGCTGTTTATTTTCATCTCAAAGTGACTTTTTAGTTCTAATCTTTGAAACTTTACAACATTTATGGATGAAGATATCCTGAGCCTAGCACATTCTACTCATTCTTAAAACTGATATTTTAAAGGAGGGGTTTCAATGTGTGGCACCACACACAAAATGTGAAATGATTAGCTAAGGTTTATGTGTGAGTGATATTTGAGTGGAATACAATATGAAACAAAAAGATACAAGATTGGCAAATATGAGAGTTTCGGCGAATGCAATATCCAATTTTTAACTACAAATGTTTGTGAATGTTAAGATAGTGATAATATATTTCTGTTTAAAATACTTCTGTATATTATATTTTATATATATTATATATATATATATATATATATATATATATATATATACATATACATATATATATATATATATATACATATATATATTAAATATATATTTTTTATTTTTTATTTTAAATACATATTTGGATGTGAATTGTGTGTTTGCTGAAGGCCTATTGAGCCGAAACGTCGTTTTGATTTGCGTTGTCCACTTGTAACGTGAAGCTTTAACCATACCGTTTTTTTATTTTTTTTCTATATCTATTTTTTTCTATATCTATTTTTTTCTATACCTATCTTTTCTATATCTATTTTTTCTATATCTATGTTCTTCTATATATATATTTTTTTCTATATCTATTTTTTTTCTATATCTATTTTTTTCTACATCTATTTTTTCCCCTTCTCCTCACAATTAGCTTCACTGCAGCTTCATAATTGTATGTATTTATGTGCATTTCTTTGCCTTGTCCCTATTAAGATATTTCTGATCACTTTGAATATAAAAAAATGTGTACTTTATCTTCATGGAAAGAGACAAATGAGAAAATCAACTAATGTATCAGTGGCAAACAGCTGCGCACTTAAGCAAGCTTAACTGACGGCTCAAACAAATAGCTTGCTAATTAAATAAATCCTTGCATTTTCCCAGTCGTCTCTTTTACTTATGCCACGCTTCATTTCAGATTCTTAAAGTTTCAGCAAAGAAAATTACATCGTGAAGACAGGACCAACGTTATTGATGTTTGAAAATGTTATCTACTTATACCAAGTTAATTTCTTATCTAAATGTTATTGATGTTTGAAAATGTTATCTACTTATACATGAACCAAGTTAATTTCTTATCTAAATGTTATTGATGTTTGAAAATGTTATCTAAAGTTACTTTCTTATCCCAACATTATTTTCATGTTCTGCAACAATCCATCTCTGTTTTCATTTATTCTTTGACATGTTTTATTTATGAACACGATTTGTATGGAAGGTTGAACTTGATGACATTATGTTCACGATTTCGTGTCAGATTATTCTGGCCAAACCAATGAAATAATTCCCAAGTTAAAGTTGTAATCAATTATCAAGCTCTTATCTAATTAGTGATTATTGGATGACCTTGGTTATGAACTTGATCAAATCTTGGTCTCTCAAGGAAACTGCTACCAGCCACCGAAGGTTTTCAACTGCTAAAAGTTAAAACACAGTGACACTAGACCTGGCTCAGTGGATGAATTTATTTATTGAGACAATTAGTACAGTTATGGAGAACGATAAATTAAATGTGAGGTATATTCCTCTAATAATTGTGCTTTCTTAAGGAGTGGGTTGGTATAGACTATTGGTCTCCGACTGGTCGATACTGACCCACTGGTCAAGATTTACTGCGGTCGTAAATCGTTCGCGGGTCGTCTGGAAGGGATTTTAAATTTGAATACACAATCGTATCACTCTAGCACTATTATCTTTCGTCCTTTCCTTCCTTCCTGCCTATCCCAAAACCGTGAGGGTCGTTAAGGCACCATTGATGTCTGAAACTTCTGTTATTCATCTCTGTTTGTTCTGCTCGTAGTGAATTAACTGCATCAAGGTCTGTCCATTCTTTTGTATTATCATCCTCTCGTTTCTTTCTGTCCAAAATATTATTCTTTCGTACGAACCGAATATATTGACACCATACCAGGAAGCTATTTTAACCCCAGATGGTAGGTGAACAAAGTTGTGAGGTGTAGAATAGTTGAGGCAAAGGCTGGATTTTAAAGAATAAATATATACAACCTACTTTTTTGTTTACAACAGAGGTTTTAAAAAAGCAACATTCTTTACTGTTTATAATATGTATAGTCAGTCTTGACAGGTGGATCTGGCACAATGAAAGCCTCGGTGGCCGAGTGGTTAATACGATGCTTTCCAGATCACAAGAGTCCGGATTTGGTCCCTACAACTAGCGGACATTTTTTTGTCGGAGCCCTGGGTTTCACCCAACATCTAAACATGTATACCAGAGATTTTCTGGGAAATAAAGACAGCAGTGGATGAAATCGATAATATCACTTACAAATGTAACGTGGTAAGTAAAGTAAAGTACCCCCGTCACGCCAAGTGGCGTATACGGAAATATGGTGTTAGTGACCCTATATTTTACAGACCTTCAGCACATGATTTATGGGGTAATGTGGTCGGTATTTCGCCCGTGCTGCTTTACTTTCCCAGAAAAAAATCCGGTACCCATTAAAGGCTGGGTGAACCCGGAAGCCGTCGGTTGGGATCGAACCCTACCCCTTGTCCGTGGTAGTCCAGTTCACTAACCACTGAGCTATCGCGGCCCCAAAAATGTACCGTGGTTGTTGAAAAATAGTCATTAACTCCATATTCCATATACGCTTAAAATGGAGGGAACCTTTACTTATTTTTTTTTTTACATTAGGATAACATGCATGAAAATAGTTGGAGGCCATGAAAATAAGGTTTTACAGTAGAATGTTGAGAGTACCAATGACGGACAAGAACATTAATATGGACGTTTTGATATAAACTCAGTAAATTAGAGCGCTTATTACTAACAGGCAGAAACAATTATCATTTCCTGGCCAAATAATGAGACGAGAACAGCTGGAATATAAAGTGAAAAAATAGAGAAACTCAGGGAAACAAAAAGAAAATATAAGAGAGCTAAAGTAAATGTTCTGGCAGGATGGCAACGGCAGACATGATAAACAACTATAAAGACAAGAGGATGTGGAGAGACATGATCACCTACATCAGCAGGCATGGTATTTAAGGATAAAATGACTACAACACTCAAATTTGCCTTTACTCACATTTGGTCATGATGTCTTTATCATTAACCCCGTTGTTGGCGGAATGAAGGACATTCGCTTCTTTTATGACCCAGCTGTCCAGTGCTCTTTGCCATCTCTGCCTGGGTATCTCCCTTCTCCTACCCAAATTCAGATAACAATTTTTTAAAGCCATCTTTTGCTGGTTTGATTAGCATAAATACAATTATTGTATTAAATAATGGAGAATTCGGTAAAAGATGGAAGAATTTCTTGGCATTATAATATGTCCTGTTACATAAAGAACTTATTTCTCGTTAGTTTGTTTGGTTCATTTTTGAATTTACTATTATTATCATTAAAATCATCTTTCTTTGGCCATGTATTGAGGAGGAAACAGCTCGAATATATAGTGATAACTGAGAAAATTGAGGGACAAAGATATAGAGGGAAGCAAAGAGAAAAGATACTAGACAGCTTAAGGGAATGGCGTGGCAGAAGGTCAACAACAGAAATGATAAATAACTGTCGAGAGCGAGAGTTGTGGAGAGATATGATCACCTACGCCAGTAGGCATGGTACCTGATGATGATGATGATCATTATCATTTGTATGTTCAATGTTAGCTAACTGTTTTGCCTGATTGTTTTTTAATGTGTTGTCTGATTGTTTTTTAATGTGTTGTCTGATTGCGTTTTGAATGTGATATCTGCTTGCTTGCGTTCGCCCGATGACTAAAGGAATACACCTATTCGTCATCCGCTCTTAAAGTACGTTAAGTGGGCGTGTCTGGGTTGAGTTATGGTTAGCAGTATAACTGTGATATTTGCGCCTTTCAGCCCAATACACCCGACGTCAGCACGAATGTGCTGTCTGATTGTATATTGAACGTGCTGTCTTATTCTGTTTTGACTGTGCCGTCTGTTTTATCTTTGAGACCTCTTCATAGATAGCATGACCAAACTAAGAGATGAACGTAATTGTTCTATAGTATTTTATTTCTGTGGTTTCCATGTTCTTTCTACGTATCAATCAATAAATAGATATAAGTCCTTCACACTCCTGAGCACAGACCACGGACAAGGTATCTTCATTCATGATCTTCTAATTTTTGTCTATCTCACTCTAGACAAGACTTTTAGAATTTTCATGATTTTCCTCGCTAGAATTCTTAGATCATCCCTGTTGGCTTCCAATATAAAGTCCTGTTTTGTTTTGCTGGCATCAGGTTTTATTAGTGTATGTTCAATCAATCTTTATTTTTTTCTTTAATTGTTGCTTTTTTAAGTTGTCGTGTGTTTTGTCTATTGGTCAGATGCTACGCGTAGACTGCTCATGACAATTTGTCATTTCTTACAAGTTGTGATATGTTCTGCCAAGTACCTGGCAAAGCCCCAGTGTATGTACACCTCAGAGCTGTATTGCTCGTTCTTCAGTCGCTATTCCCCACGTTTACGCTATCGCATATTGTTTTTATTATTCTCAAATGAATTTCCCCAAATAATCTCTTCGCGCTTATAAAATAAATTCACGAATTCAAGTTTACAATTCCGGCTCACTACCAAAACACTCTGCAGTTGTTTCCAAAACTGCGCATGCGCATGCATGAAATGTTGACAAACTTCAAAATGGCCGCTATTCGTAGACTCTCACCGAAAGCCAAACTAGTGTATGCAAATTTAAAAGGTTCATTATTTGATTCTTGCGGCCTGTTCAAGTTTGACTTGGCCTTCTAAATTAAGTTTTTTTTTTTCCAGGAGCCACCGCTTCCACGCTGGCTAAGCTACATCGGAGATGCAGGAAGGCTGGTTAAAGTTATTTCTCATTGATTTTCTAACTTGAAGCGCCGTGGCCAAACATCGCTTTCCTTCAGTTTTGCTTAAGCATTTTGTGTTGAGTTCATGAACAAGATTCCTACATTAATCCACTAAAAGAAACCCATGTTTATGCTGTACTTTTGCTTGTCTTCTTTATCGTTTATCTGCCCTCCAACGGATTATGGGTTTTGGAATTCATCTCGTCATGATTTCTTGTCCCTGAGTAATCTTGCATAGCTCCTCGTGTTTGTTTTAGAATCTTTATGCCCTTTCCTGCATTTCTTTGTGTGATCCTCTCTTCTTTTTTTACATGTTTCACATATTTCATTTCTAATTCGTTTTTGAGCCTGTAAAGATCGTGTTTTCATCTCAATTTCTGAAGTTTGTTGGATGCTGAATTTTCTTCGGGCACTGGAAGAAGCATGAGGTAATACGCGAGAGGGGCGCGAAACACGATACAGTAATTGTCAAATTGCCACACTTTTTAATAATATTATTCTTTCACATCAAACCATGTTTTTATTATAATTTCTTCAACTTGTTATTGTTTCCTTCTCTTTGCATTTTATTTTATTTATATCGTCTAAACTTATAGCTTTCAATTAATATTTATATTCTTTTAAGTTTTTAAGTACCCCTGTCACGCCAAGTGGCGTATAGGGAAATATGGTGTTACGACCCTATATTTTACAGACCTTCAGCACACGATTTTTGGGGTAATGTGGTCAGTATTACGCCCGTGCTGCTTTACTTTCCCAGAAAAAATCCGGTACCCATTTAAGGCTGGGTGAACCCGTAGCCGTCGGTTGGGATCGAACCCTACCCCTTGTCCGTGGTAGTCCAGTTCACTAACCACTGAGCTATCGCGGCTCCATTTATATTCTGTATCATATTAATTATGTCATTTTGTTTCTTATGAAGATTTTTCTAATGTTTTCATACAATTTTTACTTTTCAATGTCGCCAAATAATCGTAGTTATTGCCCCGGCTTTATTTTACACAACAGAAGTTAGTAATGTTTTGTTATAATTATTTTAAATAAATATTGTCACACATTTTGAACTGTTGGTTCATTCTCCGTCCACAACATCATGAAACTGAAGTCGCTGTAACAAATGGTAGCGCACTCGTTGACTAATCTGACAGAACCACGATGTACTAAAACTCTTTTCTCGAAGCTTCGTACTCTACTAACACGTTCATCTCCAAGACCCACACTCTGCTAAACTACACCTCTCTAAACTCTACATTCTACTAATGTACACCTCTTCATGTCCCTACACTTTACTAAGGTAATCAACTCCAAGCCCACACTCTACAAATATGCATCTCCAAGCTCCCCACTCTACAAATATGCATCTCCAAGGCCCCCCCCCCCACTCTACAAATATGCATCTCCATGCCCCATACTCTACAAATATGCATCTCTAAGCCCCACACTCTACGAAAGTACAACTTTACAAACCCTGCAAAAGTACTTCTCTACAAACCCTGAACTCTACTATAATACTCCTCTATAAACTCTGCACTCTACTAAAGTACTTCTCTACAAACCCTGCACTCTACTATAATACTCCTCTATAAACTCTGCACTCTACTAAAGTACTTCTCTACAAACCCTGCACTCTACTAAAGTACTCCTCTATAAACCCTGCACTCTACTAAATTACACCTCAAGCTTCACACTCCACTCAACCATTCATCTGCAAGTCCAGCAGCTCTATTAAAGACTTTGCGTTTCCCGCACACTGCTACAGCACTCCTCGTAAGGACCCACACTCTATTAAAGTACTCCCTTCATAGACCCATACTCTTCTAAAGTACACCTCTAAAAATCCTCTACTCTACAAAAGTATACATTTGCAAGCCCCGCACTCCACTCTTTGGTGAACTAATACACGCAAAAAGACAAATCGGTAGACTAAACTACGATATAGAGATATCTGTAAATCATCTCTGAATGACTTCTCCATCTGTCAAAATGACTGGGTACATCTGGCAAGTGATCGCACATCATGGAAAGCATGTATGAGGAACAGTATAACATCATTTGAGACTGTGCTAAGGCAAAACTTAGAAGAGAAAAGAATCATGAAAAAGGATGGAAAACCCTGTGGATCAGTGGGCCTGATTTGTTCATTATGTAGCTGTGTGTGTTTGTCAAACATTGGTAGAATTAGCCACGAGAGAAGCTGTTCGACAAAAACTAAACCTCAACAACAAAAATACACAATCGCCTCCACTAGACCGTCTGACAAGACGAAAACGGTCATATACTCCACTCAACCATTCCTTTGCAAGCCCAGCACGCTATTAAAGACTTTGCAAGTCCCGTACTCTACTACAGTACTCACAGTACTCTTCCCCAAGCGTCCCACTCTAACATTCCTCTTCAGGTCCCGCACTTTACTCAAACATTACACTCGTCTCCAATCCTTGCACTCTTACACTAACCCTAGTACCAAGTCATAGCAATCCGCACTGTCAACAAGATAGTCGCTATTTTCAAACCTTTTAATCTGGTCTCGTCTCAACGTCACAGACCAGGTCTTGTTTCAGCTCTGGCAGACAGTAATTATCGACAGCAGCCAGGCCAGTCAGATAGTCTTAAAGTCCCTAGTCTGATGTCCGATTGTCTGACTCTCTGACGCAAACTGATGGTCTATTACGTCTGATCTACCGGCAGTCTCATAGACTTTGATAATGATTTCAGCCACGAATACTTTCTGATAGCTTATTTTCTTTGTGTTCACCAGCCTATTTTCTTTGTTTAATTATGTTCACTTTCAAATTGTCTTTGTTTTTGTTCTCTTTAGCTTCCTTTGGGTACTTTTGTTTGTTCGCACATCTTACCGAGATAATTACTGAAGTATTATCCTGCGGGATTTCATTTCAACCCATTTCATTCATATATTTAACATACTTCCTCTTTAATATCACCAGTATAATAATTTTCTTCACACCTGTCATTTCTTTGCACATATCAACACACCATACGACGGAAGGAAGGGATGGAGGGAGGGAATAATAAGGTAGGGACGATGGAAGGAAGGAAGGAAGGAAGGAAGGAAGGGAGGGAGGGAGGGAGGGAGGGAGGGAGGGGGAGGGAGGGAGGGAGGGAGGGAGGGAGGGAGGAAAGATACTGACGGACTAGCGGGCTAATGGCCGGATGGACAAATGACATGAAAGTATCAAATATAAAATAGAGCTTGAAAGGGAAAAAAATGAGAAGAAAAGCAAATTAAAAATAAAAAGAAAAAAGAAATAGTTGAACAGTGGATAATTTTGTACACAATATGATTTACTGGACAAAAAAATTATTTTGTGGAGCTTTACTATTTCTTAATATCTTTGTTGTTCCCTGCTTTCAATAAAAATATTTTTGGTAAAAACATAATGTTCATGAAGTCTGTCCGATCGACAATCCCACTATCAATCATGGGCGACAGTTGAAACTATTTTCAAATCTTTGGTTTCATCGCTGAGATATGGGAGCTTAGTTGATTCATTTTTTCAAACTGTGGTCTTCATTAGGATATCACTTTGTTCTCCCAGATGTGTATTTTGTATGGGGGGAACATTAACGAGGGAAATGGCGGACTGAAATGAGAATATGGGTAATGTAAAATCGTAATGGGAAGTTGGATGTGTGATTTGAAGTTTGACTGTGGGGAATGTGACATTTTAGTTGGATAGTAGGGAATGAGAAATTTTGTTGGAATGCTGTAAATGTGATAAATTAGGTGGAATGTGGGAAATAGGCAATTTTGTTGTAGTACTGTAAATGTGATAAATTAGGTGGAATGTGGGAAATTAACAATTTTGTTGGATTGCCGCGAAGGTAAATGAATTAATTGGAATGTGGGAATTTTGACCGTTTAATTGCTATATGGGAATTGTGACATCATAGTAGAAATGCAGGAAATATCATGTTTAGTAGCAATTCTTGAAATAAACGGACATTTAATGTGTAATTTAGGAAATATTATATCTCAGTTGGAATATACAATTGGTACGACATTATCGTTGGTGTATGACATGTTTTTTATTATCTGGAATACGATATTTTAGTTCAAATATGACCTTTTATTGGAGATGTGGGACTTCGACAACCAGGAGTCCACGTCACTTCTTCGGATGAAGGAGATGGGAGTTAAGATTGGCATGGCCAGAAACGAGAAACTTAGTGGGTGTGTAAGAAGATTTATCTAACAACACAGAACTGGAGTCGTCAGTCGCTGGACACTGTGAGACTTACTGAGGAGGGGATCTGAGCACCTCTGGACATGTTCGAAGTGCAATGATGATGACCCGCAAATAACTCAATAATTCATTAACTCAATGTGGGAAATGTTAAAATTTAGTTGGGTTGTGTGTAATACCACACTACGACACATTGAGTTCCGTAGATGTGATACTAATAAAAGACGATTGTGGGCCACAGAGATGGAATTTCTCAGGAGAAAATTGAGACTTGCCTGGATAGCACAGCTAAAAAGACCAACGAGGACATTCTCAAAGAGGCCTACACAAAAAGATGACTCGTAAAAAAACATCAGAAAGAAACAATCAACGTTTTTCCGGCACATCGTGAGAAGAGAAAGGTTAGAATGCTTTGTTACAACTGCCAAAATAGAGGGAGGCAGAGATGGCGAAATAAAAAGCCAGAAGATGTTAGATAGCCTCGCAGCGTGGCACTGTAAGCAGTCAACAGCAGAATTGATACGATGTACTGTTGGCAGATAAATCTATCTATCTATCTTTCGTTCGCCCGAAGTATTGTCTTTATCTGCAATGTCGTTTCCTGTATAAATTTTACTGTCTTTTGTAATTCTTGCAGTGGCCTATATAGTTTTGTCTGTAGTGATGTATCTATGGGCCAATGGATTTTCCTCAGTCTACTATATTCTGTGCAATCTTGAAGTACGTGTTCAGCAGTCTGGGGCGCCTGTCCACTTGTACAAGTAGTTGATGTGCCGATCTTGAATTTTGTATACATGTGACTATGGAGTCGATTGGGTCCTGTTCTGAGGCGCATAATGATAACTTGTTCATATCTATTCATATTATGAAAGGCATCCTGATTTGGGGCTTGTTGTCCTCTGATTGGTTTGATTATCTGTTTCTTATGATGGTATGTAACCGGTGTATCTAGTTGTGTGCCTGTTGAACCTTCCTTTGCCAACTGATCTGCTTTCTCATTTCCTGGTATTCCACAGTGAGATGGGATCCACTGCAGGGCAACCCTGTGGTGCTTGCAGAGTTCAGTCAATAAGGTCTGCAGATGTGGTAATTTTCTGGATTGTAGTGCCTGGAGTACTGATCTTGCATCTGTCAAAAACACTACAGGCTGTGGGCTAAGATTACTGTTCAGCAGTTTTTTCTATTGCCAACTTTATTGCTTGTATTTCTGCATCATAATTGTGACAATATTTCTCTGTTGTTATTTTATTCATATCCCTAGTGTTATTTCGTTACTCATTATATGCACCTGCTCCCTCATTCTTTACTGCATTCTGTGCTGATCCATCTGTGTACACACGAATCCATAGATCTTGTGGGTATTCTTCATCCAGGAAACTGAGAGTTATTGTTTTTCGCTGTAGACTAATCTGTTCTTCGTTGTCAACTATTCCTTTCACTTCTGTCCGTATTTGTATTGATAATCCTGATTCCTCTGTCCAGGGAGTCTGTTCTGGTATGGGCAGTAGGGGGTTAACAACTCTTGGCATGTCTGGTGTTTGTCTACTAATACGCTTGGCTTGGTGGATAAAACTGCTTCTCTTAAGTCGTCCCAATGCAAGATTTTGGAATCGGTCCTTCATTGGATGTCTCGGCATGCATGCAAATTTTTCTGCCTGTATCAGCACCTTTGTGTCCCTCCGTTCTCTCAGTGCTGGTATCCTCCACAATTTCTCCATCTCCAATATTGGTGTTGATTTCATTGCTCCTGTGATGACCCTAAGTGCCTGGTTTTGTACTTTATCCAGTTCTTGCAATGTGGTGTTTGATGCTGAGCACCATGCGGATGATCCATATTCTAAATGTGGGCGTATACTCTGTTGGTAAACTTTACTGAGTATTTTCCCTCTCGCACCCAATGTGGTTCCACATAGCTTTCTTAGAATAGCCAATTTCCTCCTTGCTTTTTGGGTTGCCTTATTTATCTGCTGTTTCCAAGATAGTTTGTTATCAAATGTAACTCCGAGATATATAGCGTGTATGTCTTCTTTCACAGGCTCATTGTTTATGTAGATGGCTCCTGCTTTTTGTTTTGGGGAGAGAGTGAAAAGTGTAGTACTGCATTTGTCCGTATTGATGCTGATACACCATCTATTTGTCCATGAATTCAGTGCATTCTTAGCTCTTTGTAGCAATTTGGAGGCCACTGTTGCATACTCCTCTGTGCACCACATTACCAAGTCATCTGCATACATTGCCACTTTTATGCCATGTGGTAGTTCAGTAACTAGGTCATTGATGTAGATCAGAAAAAGTGTTGGAGATAGTACCCCTCCCTGTGAGACGCCCTGGCGCAGTATGACCTTCTTACTCTTAAGACTATCCAGTTGCACTCTGGCTCTCTTGTTATGCAGGTATGCTTTGACCCATTTGTACATCCTGCCATTTACTCCATAATTTCTCAGTTTCTTCATAAGTCCTTCCTTCCATACCTTATCAAATACTTTCTTTAGGTCTATCCATGCTGCTAGTACCAGTTTCTTTTCTTGAAACGCATCCTCAATTTCCTGGGAAAGATAGGTTGCCTGATCTTCTGTAGAGTAACACTGTCTAAAGCCTGCTTGTTGTGGGACAAGGAGATTTTCAGTTTCCAGGTACCACTGCAGTCTGGGATAGATTATACATTCCATTGTTTTACACAAACAGCTTGTAAGGCTGATTGGTCTATAGCTGGATATCGTTGAACCATCTTTTCCTGGCTTTAGTAATGGTATCATAATTGCTTCTCTCCATGCCTGTGGCACTCTACCTGTGATCCAGCAAATGTTGTAGATCTGCAGTAGTTTTGCTTTAGCTGCAGTTCCCAAGTTCTTAATCATTTCATTCGACACTCCATCACTGCCTGGTGACTTTTTCATTGTTAATTTGGATATTGCCAGCTCTAGCTCTCTTTGTGTAATGGGTATTATTAATGGGTATTATTAATGGGTATTATTAATGGGTATTATTAATGGGTATTACATGGCAGATAAGGGAGCCGCGATAGCTCAGTGGTTAGTGAACTGGACTACCACGGACAAGGGGTAGGGTTCGATCCCAACCGACGGCTTCCGGGTTCACCCAGCCTTAAATGGGTACCGGATTTTTTTTCTGGGAAAGTAAAGCAGCACGGGCGTAATACCGACCACATTACCCCAAAATCATGTGCTGAAGGTCTGTAAAATATAGGGTCACTAACACCATATTTCCCAATACGCCACTTTTCGTGACGGGGGTACTTTACTTTTTTACTTTTTACATGGCAGATAAATGAAGGGCAAGAAGAAAGTTATTAAAGTTACTTTGTATTAATGTCAGCGCAGCGTTGTTACGTCATCGTAAATCGTAATTATATATTAATATAATCAGTATATATATATATATATATATATATATATATATATATATATATATATATATATATATATATTTACATATAAATAAAGTTCAATTTTCCGTATAAACTTTGCTCCGCTTTAAAGCTTTTCCTAAATTAATTAAAATGAATGCACACAAAAATGTTGTACAGTTTAAAGCTGTTGTTACACAGCCATAATAATATTTTGACATAAATGATTTCAAAGCTTAAGAGAAGAGCTGTGAGGTAAAGAGTTAATGAGGTAGAAATGTTACTTCTTCAGCCTTATACTTCTCTAGACTACGTCATTCGCTGCATTATATACACTGCGTCACATACTGCGTCATACACTGCGTCATACACTGCGTCCTCTTTTTTTAACTTCAACAGTGAAAAGTTATATGTAAGTCTTAATCTTACGGTCTGTTGTTTGATGTGCGACGGGGATAATCTGACGACTAACTGGGTGTCTATATGTTGGGAATTGGAGTCAACAACGATGGTCTAATATTATCAAGGGCTACACATTAAAAAAAAAATATGAGGATCATCATTTTCAAGAGGACGTGAACTTCCGGTATATGGTGGATAGGTGGCGGGAACAATTGAAGGCTATGCATGAAAAGTGTTCCTTGTTGCAGTTTCCTCATATTCCAATCCGGCTTGTTGCAGGAGCTACTGAGTTAAGTGCTCTGTGCGCACCGTGAGCTGTGTGTCTCATCCGTTTTGATCATGTTTCGATATTCCAATTGTTTATGATGAATGATGATATCGTATGACAGGGAACAGTTGGCTGTGTTCATTTTCTGCGCGGTTTCGCCTTATGTCTTTTGGCGTGTGCTGAGACTGCAACGATGGGGACTACAGTTACCTTCCTTTGTTTGGGAGATGAGATATTAATTCGGATGATTAAGCTGGCACAGGCGGTTGAGCAATTATGGATTTTAATTCGTTTGCAATGATACCGAGGCATTCCATAACCAAATAACCAAATATAAGTCTTTGAACACGTTTCGAAAATGTTTTCGTCCGTTTCAAATAGGACTACGTATTCAATCTCAGTTTTTTTTCCATCAGTGGTTACTAAAGCTAATTCGCTTCACGTGGCATTTGAAAATAGTACATTGAACCTGGAGGCAAGCATATTACAAGCCTAACGTTACAGCAAACTTCAAAATTGCTGTCTGGAATGTGCCGCATCGCCAAGTGTTGTAGCTTGTTGTACTGTGTATTATTTTTCCGTTAAATCACTTTGTACCTGAGGCACAAAGAAGAAATGATAATAATCAGAGTTACGACTTTCCCCTGCGCTGTTAAATCTGCGCCTATCTTTACGACTGTGTTTCTCCGCGAGGTATTGACCTTTCTTAATTATTATTTACGAGCAAGACCTTTGATCTTTACTAGCTAACCTTCCAGTCTTCTTCCTGGCATGTTTTCACAATATGCGTTTATGCATCACCCTCTCCACTCATAGAAGCGTAAAGCAGCACAGACATCGGCGTATTTGCTGACCCTTGACCCCCAACCCAGATGTGTTGTCGATTTCCTGATGTTTAGACTTGCAGTGCCTTGTGCAGTTTCTTCTAAAAATACGATCCATTTACAGATTTGGTAGCTTGTTGTTTGTTCTTTTTCAAAGTTTATGTTGAAATAGGCTTTTTGAGGAGCCTTGGTAGCCTTGTGGGGGAAACCACCCGACTGGGCCTCGACGTTCGGACAGCCATGTTGGATTCCCGCTGGAAGTAGTGTGAATTGTACTCGTGGTTAGGAGAAAAATACCTCCGCCGCCGACCCAAATGCTGACAGAAATGGGTACCAGGGTAGTACACTGGAAAGGTGAAGAATTCTACCACGTGTTGCGAGTTTCAATGCTTGAAGCGGCACTATCCAGAAGTCTCCAAACACTTTTGGATAGGATATCAAGCACATACGGGTGAAAACTCGCTTGCTAAGACGCCGATTCAAGTCTCGTACTTTACCATTACCTTTTAAAAGTTGTTGTGAGTCAGCAACGGTTATCTGACTGCTACTGGCGTCATTACCGATACCTGACTGCAGGTCAGGATCAAGGAACCATAAATGACAAAAGCTTTACCCCAGAAAACATGATGTTGTAATAGTAAAAAATATTACAGTTTGGAGATGTGTGATAAGCCCAGTTCAAGAATACCTTATTACGATGTCTGATATTTCAAGTCAAAAACCACAAGGTAACAGACTATGATGGTAAAACTCAAACACGACGCAGCAAACGCCCTTTTCAGACCGAACGAGGGAGAAAAGTGAAACACGAGTAATGCAGAACAAGACCGACTAAGAGGCTGAAGACAATAGAATAGGTAAAGGTAAAGTACGAGACTTGAACCGGCCTCTTAGCACGCGAGTTTACACTCATATGTGCTCGGTCGCCTATCCAGAAATGTTCGGAGACTTCTGTATAGTGTCGTCGCAAGCCTATAAACTCAGATGCGAGGCAACATTCCTCAACTTCCCAAGGTAATACCCTGGTACCCATTTCTGCCAACGACTGTGTTGACCGTGGAAGTATTTTTTTTTTTCAACCACGAGTACAAATCACACTGCTCCCAGCGGGAATCGAACACAGGTTCCGAACGTCGATGGTCCAGTTGGGTGGTTTTCCCAACTAGGCTACCGCGGCCCCGAAGGCACTAGGATGTTGACGGGTTATGCAAGGTTACCATGTTAATAAACACATTTGTAGAATCAAGAAAAGATTATCTGACCAATCAAACATGACTAAAAGCAGACGTTGAGGGACATCGCGCAGAATAGAGAAAATCTCAGAGAAGCTATCTTCTCTGAGCCGTGTTTCAATAGGGACAAATTAGATGGTGATGATGGTGATGATGATGATGATGATGATGTAATCAAGAATAAAACACTGTAGGGTAAGTTATGACCCTGTAAGAGTTATAATGACTGTTAGACCTCAGAGAATGAGCCAAACTGTCTGTGAGACACCAAAATATTTCTTGCAAACAGTGGAAGAACATGGACATTTCGGATGTGAAACCTAGAGCCCTGATAAGTGTGTGGAAGACAAATTGAATAGTATATATGAAAACCTCAAAAAGTTCTCGTTTAATCAGCGAGATTCACGGACCAGACACTCGTCACTGTCTAGGCTGCTGAGCACTGGAGAGCTGATTACAAAAGGAGAAGAGTTAAAAATAAGAAAAATGGAGTTACGGATAAGTTTATGAGTCATTAGTAATCTCATGATTAGTATTTGAAATAAGTCTTGTATCGTTTAATTTTGTTGCTGTAATGGTAATTACAAGTAGTCTATTCGTCCCATTTGTTAATGTAATTTTGTAAAGGATGTACAGTGAACATTTATATAGCTTTATCTTTACCAAATTAGTTTACGTCTGTCTTGTTAAAATGCATGAGGACAATCTCGGGAGCCATTTATTAGATTTGTGTTTCTCTATTTCTAACACGTTGTCCACCTACTCCCAAACACGATTAGTTATCTATCATTGCTGTGCTCGCTGCAGCTTTTATCTTTGTTTTAGAGTTGCTGGTTTCCATCAGGTAGGAAGAACTGACGTCTGGTTGGTACGGACGTGGGGATCCGTCTGAGCGGCCCTGAAGAAGACTGTCTGTGTATTAATTAAGATTTCTTTGTTTGGAGTTGATGTAGAACCGAAAATTAAACAAAAATGTTGCCACTAAAGTGGAGAAAATCGAGAGATAGAAAAACTTGAGTAATGATGCTCGACGACAGCTATTATATAGTCTCTAATGTAATCCTCTTCTGTGTATGTGAAAACCATTACCAGATCCTATATCCAGCCCCATTTAGTTATCTCTTATTTCGTAATTCGCAGTGTTCTCACTATCTATACTTGGATTTGACAAGAAACATATTTTTTTTTCCTCGGACATCTACGAGTAGCTTTAGCGTACACAGTTTTTGTTGTCCAACTTTTGGCGTCAAAGTAATATTTTGCTGTTCATTGTTTTTATTTATATGTGAAATGTGTAAGTTTTTCTGTGGACTCACACTTGCCTTTAATTGCGCAGTTTTACTTCTTTATTAATTCTGTATTTATTTCGACCAAATTTTAACTTATATAAGTGAAAGAGCCGTATCATATTCTATTCATATGTGCATTAAAGAGTCTTTGAGCACTGCGGTTCTGTAACTGAGACCCAATGTGTGGAAATGCACTTGCTAATCTTTTCCGCTACAGAATTTGCTATATTTAATAGCTATAAAACGTGTAATCTTACTCATTGCCTGTAGCTAGATAGCTAGCTGATTGTTGATGCAACAATAGTATCAGGTTCGGCTCTATTACCAAAGAATACTCGAAGTACTTCTTTGACATCGTTTTCTATATTTCATGCAACATGTGCTTTCAAAAATATCTTATTATACTATCATCATTTATGACTCTTCCAACTTCTTCCATTATTTTTTTTTATTTTCTCAAGTACATTGTAATTAGTGTTATAATCGTTCTCGTACATTTGATAAGTACTTCTTTGTCATCGATTAAAGTGGACTTTCACAATTTTACTATCTATATGCTTGCTCTGCTGAATGCTTTGCCTGTCTCTCTGTATTTGCTCTTTCATGTGTTAGTTCGTTTATTTTATCGGACAGTCAAAGCTATTGTTTATTCTGTTCCTTTACTCTGTTGTGTATTACTTTTTGGTCCTCAATATCCAACAGCCGCTAACTGGTGACACGACCAACGCTCGGGGGTTTTCTTAATCTTTTGCATTTGCCAGCACTTGCTTTCACCTCGGGCAAGTCCCTGGAGACTAGGAACTTAATTTTGCATGTTAATCCGTTTTTTTTTCCTGGCAGCCGTGTGCACAGTGGGTTCATTGTCGCACAGGCAAATAAGTCTATGGAGGTACTCATATTTTTTTTTCCCTGACGACGAGTAATTGACGTTTTAAGCCGGGCCTCGCTGCTGAGAACAAGGGTAGTTGCCGCAGAGAGAAATCATAAATAAAAATCCCATTGGTGCAGCCGAGATTTAAACTCGCAACCTTTGTCTCTAGACCAGCATCTTGCCTCGAGAACAACCAGCTCCCCTGAGGTACAATTGAAGAAACGATCATCATTAACCCGGGTTGCGACCGATCTGGAATGTAATTTATTTTTTCTTACATTACACTAAGTCTGTGATGTAGTTTATTTCTTTCTTACATTACACTAAGTCTGCGATGTAATTTATTTCTTTCTTACATTACACTAAATCTGTGATGTAGTTTATTTCTTTCTTACATTACACTAAGTCTGTGATGTAGTTTATTTCTTTCTTACATTACACTAAGTCTGCGATGTAGTTTATTTCTTTCTTACATTACAATAAGTCTGTGATGTAGTTTATTTCTTTCTTGTTATTGTTATTGTTATTGTTATTATTATTGGTTATGGAAGGCCTCGGTCTCACAGCAAACGAATTAAAATCCATAATTGCTCAACCGCCCGTGCCAGTGGAATCATCCGAATTACTAACTCATCTCCCAAACAAAGAAAGGTAACTGTAGTCCCCATCGTAGCAGTCTCAGCACACGCCAAAAGACATAAGGCGAAACCGCGCAGAAAGTGAACACAGCCAACTGTTCCCCGTCACACGATATCATCATTCATCGTAAACAAGCGGGATATCGAAGCAGGATGAAAACGGATGAGACACACAGCTCACGGTGATTTCTTTCTTACATTACACTAAGTCTGTGATGTAGTTTATACATCAAGGCGATAACATTCATTCTTTTATTTTTTTTTAAATTTAAAAAAATGTAAAGGGTTTTCTCTTGGCCTTAAAGTTGCATACTTTTCAAATATCAGTAGCTCATTTTATGAGTGACATGGACGGTATCACACCAGGCCGCTCAAATTTCCCAGAAAATCGCGGTACCCATTTAAGGCTGAATGAACCTATGAGCATCGTGAGTAGAGCTTGACCTCTTGTGCTTGAATTCATTTAATTAGCCACAAAGCTATCACTGTTCACGTTTTGCTATGGAGATATATTCAAAGAGACTGACTATACTTGGAGACAAAAAGATTCACTATATGTGGGTACAAAAATATCCACCATATTTGTAGACGAAAAGATTCATTATATTTAGAGACAAAAAGATTCACTATATCTCAATCATATCTATATCAAATAAAAAGATTCACTACAATTGGAGACAACAAGATTCACTTTATTTGGAAACAAAAAGAAACTAATTTTGGAGAAAACAGAAAAAAGGTCCCAGTGTAATATATATATATATATTGTCAACTCCAGCTGCATCCATAATTGCTTAGAACTTATAGTCCACTTTTCTTGTTTCTGCGTATCACATCGTTACTTGTAGCAGGATAGGTAACTGTAGGGACATAGTAAAGTACCCCCGTCACGCCAAGTGGCGTATAGGGAAATATGGTGTTAGTGACCCTATATTTTACAGACCTTCAGCACATGATTTTTGGGGTAATGTGGTCAGTATTACGCCCATGCTGCTTTACTTTCCCAGAAAAAAAATCCGGTACCCATTTAAGGCTGGGTGAACCCGGAAGCCGTCGGTTGGGATCGAACCCTACCCCTTGTCCGTGGTAGTCCAGTTCACTAACCACTGAGCTATCGCGGCTCCCTTGTAGGGACATAAATACATTAATAACAGGATGGATAACATTAGTACAGGCAAGTTGATAATAACAGGATAGATAACTATAGATACATATAGACAAATTAATAATAACATGATAGATAACATCACAAACATCTAATAACAGGATATATAACATTAGTACAAATTAATAATGGCAAGATAGATAACTATAGTACAGACAAATAAATATTAACAGGATGGGTAACTTTGGGTACATACAGACAAATTAATAAAAACAGGATAGATAACATTAATATAGACAAATTAATAATAACAGGATAGATAACGGTTGTACAGACACATCAATAATAACAAGACAGATAATATTAGTACAGACAAATTAATAGCAAATAGTACCGTAAGCTTTGAAGATGAGTCAGAAAAATGTATCAACTTTCACAATAACAATGGGCTCAGAACTATACAGTGGACCTGTGATGTTTGATGGAATCTGGGGCCATAAAGTGGACTTGGGGCAAGATGGGTAGGGGTAGATAGATTTATAGACAAAAACAACCAGACAATACGAAGAGAAATGTACATTGTGAAATATATTTGTTCACTTGAGAAGAATAGCTTGGAGAGGAGACAACGTTATAAGAGGCCATATTTGCTCTACAAGACACCACGAAAGTGTATCAGTCACTTATTCTTTTTTCCGGTCATTGGTTAAGAAGATAGAAGAATCTAGAGAATTGTAAATGTCTACTAAAGTATTACAGCTCTTTTGTGAAGTATTACCATCATGAGGCTAAGATTTACAACATAAATAAATATTGTATAAACTTCGCGTATGCATATGAATACTGTATGTAAATCCACAGACAGAACAGAGAATGGGATAACTAAACAAAAGTACGGTTGAGCAGAGAACTGTCATGTTCTATGTCGTTACTTGAACTGTTTAGAAAATGTAAAAAAAAGTAACACGAAATCAGAGTTTTATTAGGGATAAAAGAGATTGTGTATAAGACTTCATCCTTTGTTTTCTTTTCCTTCCATCCAATTCAACCTATTCTTCTATATATCCACATATCAAAGGCTTCAATTCTCTGTTCTGTTTTCTTGTCTAATGTCCATGTTTCTGCACCGTATAGGAATATTGAGAAGATGTAACATTTTGCTATTCTTAGTTTTAGCCCTAGTGTTATTTGTTTTGATGTTAGTATGTTCTTCATGACATTAAAATTACTTTTTGCCATTCCTATTCTTTTGTTTATTTCAATTGTACATTTTCCATCACTGGTTATAGTATGTCCAAGGTAGTTGTAGCTCTGAACTGTCTCCAAGTCTATTCCTTCTATTTTGATATCCACTTGTGGGTTTTGAGTATCTTCTTTATTTATGATCATAGTTTTAGTCTTTTTGATATTCATATCTAGTCCATATTTTTTGCTTGTCATGTTTATTTCATTAAGTAATTGTTGTAGATATTTAGGATTTTCTGCTAGCAGTACAGTATTGTCAGCATATCTTAGGTTATTGATTATCTTTCCATTAATTTGTATGCCTGGCATCTCTATGGTGTTTTTAAAAATTTGCTCAATGTATAGATTGAACAAGCTTGTTGATAGGATGCATCCCTGTCTTACTCCTCTTTTTATATCAATGGGTGTAGAGAACTCTTTGTTATATTTTATTATTGCTGTTTGCTCCCAGTATAGAATATATATATATTTTTTTTAATTACATAAAAAAGATACAGCAACCTAATAAAAGTAATATTGGAAGGGAACATACAATGTAAAAGAGGCAGAGGCAGATCAAAACTAACACGGACGAGTAACATCAAAAGATGGACAAGTCAACCTATGACAATCTGCACCATCAAAGCAAGTGTCAGAGCGGAATGACGCTCCATGGTAGTCAACCTTCGATGCGGAGACGGCACTCAATGATGATGCTGAAAAGAGTAACACGAAGTCAGAGTTTTATTAGGGATAAAAGAGTAACACGAAGTCAGAGTTTTATTAGGGATAAAAGAGTAACACGAAGTCAGAGCTTTATTAGGGATAAAAGAGTAACACGAAGTCAGAGTTTTATTAGGGATAAAAGAGTAACACGAAGTCAGAGCTTTATTAGGGATAAAAGAGTAACAAGAAGTCAGAGTTTTATTAGGGATAAAAGAGTAACATGAAGTCAGAGCTTTATTAGGGATAAAAGAGTAACACGAAGTCAGAGCTTTATTAGGGATAAAAGAGTAACACGAAGTCAGAGCTTTATTAGGGATAAAAGAGTAACACGAAGTCAGAGTTTTATTAGGGATAAAAGAGTAACACAAAGTCAGAGCTTTATTAGGGATAAAAGAGTAACACGAAGTCAGAGCTTTATTAGGGATAAAAGAGTAACACAAAGTCAGAGCTTTATTAGGGATAAAAGAGTAACACGAAGTCAGAGCTTTATTAGGGATAAAAGAGTAACACAAAGTCAGAGCTTTATTAGGGATAAAAGAGTAACACGAAGTCAGAGTTTTATTAGGGATAAAAGAGTAACACGAAGTCGGAGTTTTATTAGGGATAAAAGAGTAACACGAAGTCAGAGTTTTATTAGGGATAAAGAGTAACACGAAGTCAGAGCTTTATTAGGGATAAAAGAGTGAGAGATCGAGAGCTGAATGTGTTGTTGTATTGAACTACTTTGTACTGTGCAAACATCCCGGGAAACATAATGAATGGAGAAGTCGACGACAGCTGAAGTTTAAAGGTCGTGAAATCGATGAGCAAGTGGTGGTATCGATTAGGTAGCTTGATTAATTGTGTTCTTGCAGTTGCTTTGTTTGACTTGTTTTAGCTGGTGATTTGATTAAGTTTGTTTTGGCAGTTACTTTGATTTTAATGTATTCGATTAGTAACTTTAATTTGTTTTGGCGTTGCGGCTATTTATTAATTTTGATGGTATATCAGCTATGCTATTTTAAATTACAATAATTATCTTTTATTAATTGTTCTTGGAGTCACATTCATTATAGACTGTTAGATCAGTCACTTTGATTATAGATTGTTAGTGTGGTCACTTTGATTATAGATTGTTAGTGTGGTCACTTTGATTATAGATTGTTAGTGTGGTCACTTTGATTATAGATTGTTAGTGTGGTCACTTTGATTATAGATTGTTAGTGTAGTCACTTTGATTATAGATTGTTAGTGTGGTCACTTTGATTATAGATTATTAGTATGGTCACTTTGATTATAGATTGTTAGTGTAGTTACTTTGATTGTAGATTGTTAGTGTGGTCACTTTGATTATAGATTATTAGTGTGGTCACTTTGATTATAGATTGTTAGTGTAGTTACTTTGATTATAGATTGTTAGTGTGGTCAGTTTGATTATAGATTGTTAGTGAAGTCACTTTGATTATAGATTGTTAGTGTGGTCACTTTGTTTATAGATTGTTAGTTACTTTGATTATAGATTGTTAGTGTGGTCACTTTGATTATAGATTGTTAGTGTAGTCACTTTGATTATAGATTGTTAGTGTGGTCACTTTGATTATAGATTGTTAGTGTGGTCTCTTTGATTATAGATTGTTAGTGTAGTTACTTTGATTATAGATTGTTAGTTACTTTGATTATAGATTGTTAGTGTAGTCACTTTGATTATAGATTGTTAGTTACTTTGATTATAGATTGTTAGTGTAGTCACTTTGATTATAGATTGTTAGTTACTTTGATTATAGATTGTTAGTGTAGTTACTTTGATTATAGATTGTTAGTGTGGTCACTTTGATTATAGATTGTTAGTTACTTTGATTATAGATTGTTAGTGTAGTTACTTTGATTATAGATTGTTAGTTACTTTGATTATAGATTGTTAGTGTAGTCACTTTGATTATAGATTGTTAGAACAGTCACATATTACAAACTGTTGTACTAGTAACTTTCAGTTGAAATTCTGCTAGCAGTAACATTGGTTACATATTGATCTAGTAATCACTTCAATTTCATATTTATCTAGTAATCATTTTAATTACATATTGTTCTAGTAATCACTTTGGTTACATATTGTTCTATTAATCACTTTGGTTACACTTTGTTCTATTAATCACTTTCGTTACATATTTTTCTAGTATTCACTTTGATTACATATTTCTCTAGTAATCAACTCAATTACATATTTTTATAGTAATCACTTTGGTTACTTATTGCTCTAGTAATCACTTTGGTTTCATATGTTCTATTAATCACTTTGGTTACATATTGTTCTTTTAGTCACTTTGGTTACATATTGCTCTATTAATCATTTTAATTACATATTGTTCTAGTAATCACTTTGATTACATATTGTTCTATTAATCACTTTGGTTACACTTTGTTCTATTAATCACTTTCGTTAATTATTTTTCAAGTATTCACTTTGATTACATATTGTTCTATTAATCACTTTGGTTACATATTGCTCTATTAATCACTTTGTTTACATGTTGCTCTATTAATCACTTTGGTTACATATTTTTGTTTTAATCACTTTGGTTCCATATTTTTCTATTAATCACTTTGGCTACATATTGTTCTATTAATCACTGTGGTGACATATTGTTCTATTAATCACTTTGGTTACATATTGTTCTATTAATCACTATGGTTACATATTGATCTATTAATCACTTTGGTTACATATTGTTCTATTAAATTAATCACTTTGTTTACATATTGTTCTATTAATCACTTTGGTTACATATTGTTCTATTAAATTAATCACTTTGTTTACATGTTGTTGTATTAATCACTTTGGTTACATATTGTTCTATTAATCACTTTGGTTACATATTGTTCTATTAAATTAATCACTTTGTTTACATATTATTCTATTAATCACTTTGGTTACATATTGTTCTATTAATCACTTTGGTTACATGTTGTTCTTTTAATCACTTTGTTTATATATTGTTCTATTAATCACTTTGGTTACATATTGTAGCAGTAGTCACTTCGATTAAAGTTTCTTCTAGTAGTTCTTTTCCTTCTTTCCTTCCTCATTTTCCTTTCAGCGTCGAGGGGAGATATAATTTGTGGTCTTCTGCTCTTCTATTGGCCTCTCCTGTTGTTATATCTCCTAGGGTTTTAATATTCCATCAATCCATCTTTTTTGTCGTCGGCCCTTGGGTCTGGTGTTCTCGGAACTTATATTGAAGGTTCGTTGTGTTGTGTTTTGATTTTACTACCTTATCACTTTGGCCGAATAATTTTTTATGTTGTTTCTTTATGTACTCAATAGCGGGAATTACTCCTAGTTTTTTTTTCTCAGTTTTTCATTTGTAATCTTATCTCTCAGGCTGTTTCCTGTCATTCGTCTAACACATTTCATCTCAGTTGTGGTTATTTTTCTTACTGTTCTTGCATCTACGTTCCACGAGTGGCAATGGTAGCGCAATATTGGAATGAAGATTGTATCGTAGAGTGCTCGTTTTGCCTCCAGAGTTATTTCCTTGTTGGACAATAGTGGTGATAGCTGTCGAATCATTTAACAAGCTTTGTTGAATCTTACGTCTGTTTCTGCTGCTTGTGAATTGTCATTTGTCACTAGACTTCCTAGATATTTACATTTCTCCACTTGTTTCATGCGTTCTAGTGGTTGCTTTGATTAGATTATATACACACCCACAGTTGTAATTATTATGACGACTATATGATAACATATTTAGCTGCAAGTCAGTATATATGTATATATTTAGGTGCTCGTTTACCCTAGGCAACTGCCTTGGGATGCCACATATTAGGAATAAGCCACATAGTAAGATCCAAGATTGAATGATGAGGCTTGCGTGATGTAAAATAATATGAACAAAAATAATTCCATATGTGAGTGAACATATAGCGTTACAATAAACGTTCGTAACGCTTTGAAGATTACATTTGTAGTAGGGGTAGAACCGTGTCCTTCTCTTTGTCTTGAAACGGCATGGTGTGTAGCTCTACCATACTTGGCCATTTGCCATCGCCATCACTGAGTGCCTTCTCCACTCGCAGGTTGACTAAAATGGATCAGCATTCCACTGTCTCTTGCTTTGATAGTGCAGATTGTCATAGGCTGACTTGTCCATCTTTTGGTGTTACTCGTCCATGTTAGTCTTGGTCTGCCTCTGCCTCTTTAACCTTGTATTTTCCCTTCCAAGATTACTTTATTTAAGCTGTTGTCCATGTACATATTCGTAGATCTTTCTTCTCACATAAGTTAGAATTCCTCTCCATGGCTTCATATGGGATAGTACGTGATGAGGCTCCAATCTCTCACAAGTTGGTTGACCATATTCATCTTTGGTTTTTTAAATAATATTTTAATTTATCTGACCGTTCTTCTATAACAAAAAAAAAAAAACACTCTTTAGAGGTAGGGTTATAGCGTAGCCAGGTTTGCATTAAAATATTTTTCCATTTCTTTTAAAGAGCCAGAGAGTGAGAGACGGACAGACAGAGATACTAATTCCAGCTTACGCGCACATCTTGTTATCTGACAAGCTTTCAACAGCTATACCTGGACAGCCTCTGTATTTGTTTGCTTGTTTGTCGGTGTACCTGTCTACCTTGTTGACATTTCCTGTATGTTGTACTTCAACCTTCAAAACCCGCCTATCTCTCTCCTCCCCAAAATCCCCTTCCCTCCTTCCATCTATTCACTCATTCACTATGTTTCCCCTTTATTTATTTTAACTGCCTCTGTTCTGTCTTCACACGAGAAACGCCTGAGTAGGAGGCTAGGCCTTCAGTTATTACTTTCACCTATTTCCCCGTCGCGTGCATAATATTTCTCTTTCTCATCCTTGCCTTTCTCGCGGATACACCTGAGAGCCTAGGCGGAATCGTTTGTTGTGAATTTTACTCCAGTATCAAATATCTCCTTCCTTCCTTCCTTCCTTCCTTCCTTCCTTCCTTCCTTCCTTCCTTCCTTCCTTCCTTCCTTCCTTCCTTCACTCCCTTCCTTCCCTTCCTTCCTTCAACTTCCTTCCTTCCTTTCCTTTCTTTTCCTTTCCTTTCATTTCATTTCCTTTCCTTCCTTCCTTCCTTCCTATCCTATCTTTCTTTCCTTCTTCCTTTTAGAATTGACGACAGAGATACATTTGAGCTCTTTTCCTCATTGGGTTACTTCTTGGACATACTGTTTTCTATCCATCTTTTCTGAGGACATTTTCTTGGTCTGTTGTTGTTGTAGCTTTTGTTCATAATTTCACTTTGGATTGTGTTTGTTGATAGTTGGTGTGTGGATTGTGTTTGTTGATATTTAATGTTTGGATTGTGTTTGTTGATAGTTGGTGTGTGGATTGTGTTTGTTGATATTTAATGTTTGGATTGTGTTTGTTGATAGTTGGTGTGTGGATTATGTTTGTTGATATTTAATGTTTGGATTGTGTTTGTTGATAGTTGGTGTGTGGATTATGTTTGTTGATAGTTGCTGTGTGGATTGTGTTTGTTGATAGTTGGTGTCTGGATTGTGTTTGTTGATATTTAATGATTGGATTGTTTTTGTTGATAGTTGGTGTGTGGATTATGTTTGTTGATAGTTGCTGTGTGGATTGTGTTTGTTGATAGTTGGTGTGTGGATTGTGTTTGTTGATAGTTGGTGTGTGGATTGTGTTTGTTGATAGTTGGTGTGTGGATTATGTTTGTTGATAGTTGGTGTGTGGATTGTGTTTGTTGATAGTTGGTGTGTGGATTGTGTTTGTTGATATTTAATGATTGGATTGTGTTTGTTGATAGTTGGTGTGTGGATTATGTTTGTTGATAGTTGCTGTGTGGATTGTGTTTGTTGGTATTTAATGTTTGGATTGTGTTTTTTGATAGTTGCTGTGTGGATTGTGTTTGTTAATAGTTGGTGTGTGAACAGTGTTTGTTGATATTTAATGTTTGGATTGTGTTTGTTGATAGTTGGTGTTTGGATTGTGTTTGTTGATAGTTGGTGTGTGGATTGTGTTTGTTGATAGTTGGTGTGTGGATTGTGTTTGTTGATAGTTGGTGTGTGGATTGTGTTTGTTGATAGTTGGTGTGTGAACTATGTTTGTTGGTAGTCGTTGTGTGAACTATGTTTGTTGGTAGTCGTTGTGTGAACTATGTTTATTGGTAGTCGTTGTGTGAACTATGTTTGTTGGTAGTCGTTGTGTGAACTATGTTTGTTGACTGTTGCTGTGTAGATTTTTGGTGGATTCTGTCCTGTTCATGTATCTATATCATTTAATTTATCGCTTTCCCCTACATTCCAATGTGAGGATATCCCTAATATCTTTTATATTGTTTAGTTCACATTTCTAGTTTTATCTCTCAAGCTGATTCCTCCCATGCAACTGACACATTTGTAATGGTATTTTTCTTAAATACATAGGACAATTACTGAGAAAAGACTTAGAGATTTGAAACGGAATATTATTTGAAAGGGAATACTGGGAATACCAAGAAAGTGCAGATACCCCAATAAAACACATATATATCAATTTAGTGTCTATTAAGTACGAATGATGGAAGGAAGTAGTCAAAACGTGAAGAGAAAATGAATATTTTAGGGTCTTCATTATATATGGAGCTGCATCTGGATTTATTAAGTTGCTGTGGTACCAACGACTCGTCAGAAGAAGCTACCTGACCTCTTTTATTTCAAATCTAGGCCGGCGTTTCAGTCCCGTATTTAATGTGATACATCACTATAAACATTTTAATTGATATTTACTGGGAGTGATAATCATTTAGAAAATCTGGAGAAAATATGAAACGTTTTAACGACTTCACCTTTCCCCTCAATTTCTAATGTGAATTGTGTTGCTACAGAGACTAGGTAGTAGAGTCAAGACGTCGGTCACTGGACAAAAAGGGCCCGGGTTATCATCTCGTCAGAAACGGTTGGGATTTCTCACTTAGAATCAGCGTTATTTTGGGGCGTTTTTCTTTCGTGGCTTTACTCTCCCCTGATCTTCGAGAAGTTAGGATTCGATATCTAGCCTCCTCGGATAACGGCTAAAAACACAAGTTCCCGTGTGCACTCACGCAGGTTAAAGAACCCTCGGCAGTTAAAAATCGGACAAATTAGGCCAAAAATGGCCGTTCTTGAGACAAAAATTGTTAAGTAAAATTCTTCCCATACTGAATACGGATGTATTGGGCCGAAGAAGGAGATAACGCCATACATTAGCGACACCACGTATCTACGCCCACGTAACGGATGGACTTTAAGAAGAGAAGAAGAAACCTGGTGTCCAAGTGCTTGTCGTTTTCCAGGCACATCAAACCAGGGCTATGGTCAAAAATCCCTACCTTTTCCTCTCCTTCTCCCACCATCAATCAAGGATAAAGTAAAAACTATGTACAGGAAGTGACGGCAGGACACGCGCCCTCTATTCTCAAGACTCTATATAAACTTTTCTGCAGACCGTAAAAACGTATTTTGCCACCCTGCTAACTACTCTATTTGTAAAAAAAAAAGCATTCAAATATAATAATTTGTTCTATAACCTTTGTTCTGCCTCAAATCGCATCATATCTATCTATCTATCTATCTATCTATCTATCTATCTATCTATCTATCTATCTATCTATCTATCTATCTATCTATCTATCTATCTATCTATCTATCTATCTATCTATCTATCTGTCTGTCTGTCCGTCCGTCCGTCCGTCCGTCCGTCCGTCCGTCCGTCCGTCCGTCCGTCCGTCCGTTCGTCCGTTCGTCCGTCCAATCGTCCGTCCGTCTGTCTGTCTGTCCGTCCGTCCGTCCGTCCGTCCGTCCGTCCGTCCGTCCGTCCGTCCGTCCGTCCGTCCGTCCGTTCGTCCGTCCAATCGTCCGTCCGTCTGTCTGTCTGTTCGTCCGTCCCTCTGCTGTCTGTCTAAATTGATGTATATGTGTCTGTCTATCAGTCTGTCTGTCGTCCGTCCCTCTGCTGTCTGTTCGTTTGTCAGTCCTCGGTCTACATTTTGTCTGTCTGGCTGTCTGTCTATTTTATTTTCCTTTCGAGCCAAAGACAGCATATAGGGGAGAAATTCTAGACTCGCCATGTCTTACGTTCTTTGTTATTAAGCAGAATTTTCACAGGACACGCATTTTACTTCGCCACTTGTGCTTGTTCTTGGTCAGCCTCTTCAAATTGGCAAAGGTGCTGATGCCAATTGTTTTTGCTTCTCTTCTCAGTGCTCTATCTAAAACCACACAGCCACCAAAATATACACGCGCACACATGCAGTAACGTTTTATATTATACTCAGTATAAATGTATCATACATATATTATAAGCTACACTTAATTCTGAAATGAGTGATTGAGTTATTTGCGGGTCATCATCATTGCACTCCGAACATGTCCGTAGGTGCTCAGATCCCCTCCTCAGCAAGTCTGGCAGTGTTCAGCGACTGACGACTCCAGTTCTATGTTGTTTGATAAGTCTTCTTACACGCCCACTAAGTTTCTCGTTTCTTGCTGTGCCCATCTTAACTCCCATCTCTTTCATTCGAAAGAGTGACGTGGACTCATGGTTGTCGAAATGAGTACAAAGCATCTAAAATATCACTCACGCATTGCTGTGATAAATAGTTGAATGAGAGAGACAACAGAATGATAAACATAATTGAGAGAGTCAACAGAATGATAAACAGAATTGAGAGAGACAGCAGAATGGTAAACAAAACTGAGAGAGACAACAGAATGATGAACAGAACTTAGAGAGTCAACAGAATGATAAACAGAATTGAGAGAGACAACAGAATGGTAAACAAAACTGAGAGAGACAACAGAATGATGAACAGAACTGAGAGAGTCAACAGAATGATAAACAGAATTGAGAGAGACAACAGAATGGTAAACAAAACTGAGAGAGACAACAGAATGATGAACAGAACTGAGAGAGTCAACAGAATGATAAACATAATTGAGAGAGACAACAGAATGGTAAACAAAACTGAGAGAGACAACAGAATGATAAACAGAATTGAGAGAGACAACAGAATGATAAACAAAACTGAGGGAGACAACAGAATGATAAACAGAATTGAGAGAGACAAAGAATGATAAACAGAATTGAGAGAGACAACAGAATGATAAACAGAACTGAGAGAGACAACAGAATGATAAACATAATTGAGAGAGACAACAGAATGGTAAACAGAATTGAGAGACAACAAAATAATAAACAGAACTGAGAGAGACAACAGGGTATAAAAAGTACTGAGACAACAGAAGATGAACAGGAGTGAGATAGAAAAAAGAAAGATGAAAAGGAGTGAGAGAGACAACAGAAAGATGAAAAGAAATGGGGAATACAACATACAAAGGAGACTGTGAGAGGGTCTAGGTGGGAGAAGTGTTTATTACTCCCTGATATTTTACAGGTAAAAATGAAAATAGCTGTTTTTTTGTTTTTTTGTTTTTAGTCTTTTCCGATCTTTAAAATAGGGCTTTGAGAATAGTTACATACTTTCTTTCGTTCTCTCTCCAACACGTGGCTATGTGCACATTTGCATAAGTGCATTTTATGATGCATGCACATGAAGGAACGAGAGCTTTTGAGTGCCACCTACCTGAACTGTTTCAAGAGAATGGTCTTTTAATTGTCTGTTAAATCTAATTAACGTTTCTATTTAAAATAAGGATAAGCGAAATATGATGTTTAGTTTCGTGTCAAAGTTTGTTAACGGAAGAGTATGTTTTGTTTCAAAATAAATTAAATATTCACTTTGTATCAAAGTTTTATCTTTCTTCTTTCTTTTCTCTTTTCTATCTATCTATCTATTGACCTTTCGACCCGTAGCCGGCCCATAGAGCGTAGACCAAGATACACCTTCTCCTATCTGAATTTTTGTTCTAGCAGTTTTCTTTTAAAGATATTTTATCAAATCTCGCCATTTGTCTCTGTTCTGTGCAAGCAGCTCTATCTCAATGAGGGAGCCGAATCCTGCTGCTCTTGCCTCTCTCATCAATGTTCTTCTCAGTGTCTCCCTGGGTCTTCCATTTTTTCTCTTACCTGTTGTTTCCCATATGAGGGCTTGCTTTGCTATTCGGTTATTATCTCTTCACTTCACATGTCCAACATATGACCATCGTCTTTTCTTTATTACTGAAGATATTAGTGGTTGATTGGCGATTTCTCTAATTTCCTAGTTTGTTTTGAATTCGTTCCACGCTATACCAAGTATTTTCCTTAGACATTTATTTTCGAATGCGTTCAACTTTGTTTCTATATCTCTTGTTGTTTTCCAGCTTTCACACGCATACGTAAGGGTTGATAGTACATTTGATTTGAATAGCCTAAGTTTTGTGTTTGTGCAGATGAGTTTTGATTTCCACAACTTTTCAAGGCTTCTGAAAGACATTGCTGCTTTAGCTATTCTGATTATCTCTTTTCACTGATACCTAAAAGGTGTCGTGGTTTATATCATTTGTCGTTCTTGAGCTGCTCGAACTGTCTGAATTAGTGATTTTCCTTTGTTGTTACATGCCGCTGTCACTGTATCTATCCATCTTCTTCTGGGTCTTCCTCTTGGTCTTTTTCCATGCATTCTTGAGAAGAACGCCCTTGATGGTGATTGGTGAGGATTCACTCTGACCAGGTGGCCAAACCATTTAAGTTGTGTCAAAGTTTGATACTGAAGTATATTTTGTATCAACATAAATCAAATGTTTTCTTGGGAGACTGGTTGGTCTCGAAGCAAGACGCCTGGGTATAGACAGAGAGGTTGTGGGTTCAAATCTCGGCTGTAATAGTTGGGATTTTTATTTACGAGTTCTCTCTGCGGCAACCATCCCTGGTCTCAACAGCGAGGTTCGGCTTGAAACGTCAATCACTCATCGACGGAAAAAATATGAGAATCTCCAAAGACGTAGTTATCTGCCTGTGCGGCGAGGGACCCCTGTGCACACCGCTTCCACGGAAAAACGTGGGAACTTCGCCCGAGGTGGAAGCTGGCGAACGCAAATAAAAAGATGTCTACCTTGTTTCAGAGTTATAGTAAGAGTATGTACTTTGTATCAAAATGTGTTATATTAAATATTTTTTTTTTTTTTTTTTTTTTGTTTGTTTTGTTTTTAAGATTAAGGTTTTGAGCGATTACAGGAAGCAAGAAACAGAAACGTTACTAAAAGTAGATTGAGAATGATGAGAGAGAGAGTTTTGAGCGATTACAGGAAACAAGAAACAGAAAAGTTACTAAAAGTAGATTGAGAATGATGAGAGAGAGAGTTTTGATCGATTACAGGAAGCAAGAAACAGAAACGTTACTAAAAGTAGATTGAGAATGATGAGAGAGAGAGTTTTGAGCGATTACAGGAAGCAAGAAACAGAAACGTTACTAAAAGTAGATTGAAAATGATGAGAGAGAGAGTTTTGAGCGATTACAGGAAGCAAGAAACAGAAATGTTACTAAAAGTAGATTGAGAATGATGAGAGAGAGAGTTTTGAGCGATTACAGGAAGCAAGAAACAGAAACGTTACTAAAAGTAGATTGAAAATGATGAGAGAGAGAGTTTTGAGCGTTTACAGGAAGCAAGAAACAGAAACGTTACTAAAAGTAGATTGAAAATGATGAGAGAGAGAGTTTTGAGCGATTACAGGAAGCAAGAAACAGAAACGTTACTAAAAGTAGATTAGGAATGATGAGAGAGAAAGAGAGAGAGAGAGAGAGAGAGAGAGAGAGAGAGAGAGAGAGAGAGAGATGAAGAGATGGAGATTGTACTAACGTGAATATTGTGAGTAGACAAAACAAGATCAACAATATATAAAATACGCTAATTGGGTCTGGATGTAATTATGAGTGGGGGCCTCGGTACCCGAGTTGGGAAAACCACCCGACTGGACTACCGACATTCGGACAACCCGTGTTCGATTCCCGCTGGGAGCAGTGTGAATTGTTCTCGTGGTTGGAAAAAAAAAATACCCCCCCCCCCCACGGTCGACCCAGCCGTTGGCAGAAATGGGTACCAGGGTTTTACCTTGGGAAGGTGAGGAATGTTGCCTCGCATCTGAGTTTAGATGCTTGAGGCGACACTATGCAGAAATCTCCGAACATTTCTGGATAGGCGGCCGAGCACATATGGGTGTAAACTCGCGTGCTAAGACGCCGGTTCAAGTCTCGTACTTTACCTTTACCTTAAGAGTATATATATATATACTTGCACATACAAATACCAACCTTTTAGTCAATATAATATTCACTGTTATGTGGTGCCCAATCTCTCTTTAATGGAATTATTGTATCATTAATAATTTTTCGAATTGTCTCTCCATCTCTCTCTCTCTCTCTCTCTCTCTCTCTCTTTCTCTCCTTCTTATCTAACTTATACTCTAGATATTTCTATCTTTTATTTAATTTTATATATTTTATATTTTTTTATTTTATATATTTCTTAAGTTAAAGGGAGATAAGAGAAAGAGAGAGAGAGAGAGAGAGAGAGAGAGAGAGAGAGACAGAGAGAAGAAGAAAAGAGAGGTGGGGAAAAAAATTCGAAAAATGATTAATGATACAATACTTCCATTAAGGAGAGACTAGGCACTACATAACAGTGAATATTATATTGAGTAAAATTATTATGGTATTTGTATGTGCAAGTATATATATATACTCTTAATTACATTCAGACCAATTAGCCTGTCTATCTGTGGATTCATTATTTCTCCCATTTCTATGAACCCATCCCACCATTTATCAACACTACATCACATATATTCATCACTCCCATTTCTATGAATCAATCCCACCATTTATCAACACTACATCACAAATATTCATGACTCCCATTTCTATGAATCCATCCCACCATTTATCAACACTACATCATATATATTCATCACTCCCATTTCTATCAACCCATCCCACCATTTAACAACACTACATCACATATATTTATCACTCCCATTTCTATGAACCCATCCCACCATTTATCAACACTACATCACATATATTTATCACTCCCATTTCTATCAACCCATCCCACCATTTATCAACACTACATCACATATATTTATCACTCCCATTTCTATGAATCCATCCCACCATTTATCAACACTACATCACATATATTCATCGCTCCCATTTCTCGTATATTTGCTATTGTAAATAAAAATAGGGGTGAATTGGCAGAAACGGGTTAATGAAAATGAATCGATGGCTAGAAACGTTAATTAGTTCTTTCTATAATTTAGAGAGTTTTATCTAAAGCATTGATAAGTAAAGTCTCTCTCTCTCTCTCTCTCTCTCTCTCTCTCTCTCTCTCTCTCTCTCTCTCTCTTTCTATACATATATATATATATATGTGTGTATATATATATATATATACCATATACAATATATATATATATATATATAGCATAAATAATATATATAGAGAGAGACAGACAGACAGACGGGGAGACAGATTGATGAGTGGGAAGACAGACAGGCGGATACAGACAGACAGGCCGGTAGCTAGATAGGTAGGTAGGTAGGTAGATAGATAGATAGATAGATAGATAGATAGATAGATAGATAGATAGATAGATAGATAGATAGATAGATAGATAGATAGATAGATAGATAGATAGATAGATAGATAGATAGATAGATAGATAGATAGATATACTATTGCATTTAAAAATAAAATAACAGTGCCCATCCAATGATTGTGTTTAATTCAAATTGTTCTCAAATATTTTATCGGGGATAAAAAACAAATAAATCACACGATTTCAGTGTAGACCTGACTGCGTATACGCGTTCCATGTGACCATCAAATGTCGTGGTTGTAATCGCCGCGACTGAGTTAATGGATGGTACTGTTGCTGATACAAATAGTATCGGCGCTTGCTTCCCACCACATTCATATTATTAGATTATCTGGGCCGCTCGGGGAGGACGCCCAAAGCTCGAGCCATGGAGTGAGTAGTTAAAATGGGGAGCGAGGCAATACGAGTGTAGTTGTGGGAGAGAGAGAAAATGGCATGATCCAGGGACACGCGCTGGGCCAGCTGTTGCTAACTGTGAGAGTAGGATGTTGTCGTCGCGGTTGATTTCTTGTGTCTAAGGGGGAAGCAACAGGCACCCAAACAGCGGTGTTGGATTACTGGCCTTGTTCCCAGCAGTTAATTCTCGTTCCCTTGAAGACGGTCAGCGCAAACTGAGTGCTTTAGCAAACTAGAAATGTGATGTGTTTAGAAGGCAGTTTCTAGATAATTGTGGCGGTTAGAGAAACAGTTTGTAGATATTACGGGTTACTTTGCAGCTTGTTTATATTAACAGCTAAGGTAGAACTTACACAAGATAAAAAAAAGTGCAAAAATTGCCAGATTTAGGAAATGAGAGGTGCGATTTGCGAATATTAGTACATATATGTTATATTATGGCTTATACGAATTATGTTTTGTAGATAGTATTTCCATAGTGTGTCATGTTTTATGAATGTATTATAACATAATGTATAACATAAGCAGATCCCTGTAGTAATGTAAAAAGTATGCATGTGGTAGTGGCTGCTAAAAAAAAAGACACAACAAAAGTGATTAAAGAAATAGTTTGTTAACAAATAGTTTGTTAATAATATGTCAGTACAGCTTCTAGAATGTATTGATATTTGAGAACAACTGGTAGACATTATTTGTAAGGATTGGTTTGTATGTTCAAGGGCTATAGAACAGCTTGTAAGCATTATTTATAAGTAATAGTTTATATGTTCAAGGGCTATAGAACAGCTTGTAAGCATTATTTATAAGTAATAGATTATATGTTCAAGGGTTATAGAACAGCTTGTAAGCATTATTTATAAGTAATAGTTTATATGTTCAAGGGCTGTAGAACAGCTTGTAAGCATTATTTATAAGTAATAGTTTATATGTTCAAGAGCTATAGAACAGCTTGTAAGCATTATTTATAAGTAATAGTTTATATGTTCAAGAGCGATAGAACAGCTTGTAAGCATTATTTATAAGTAATAGTTGATATGTTCAAGAGTTACAGAACAGCTTGTTAACAATAGCTGTTTAGAAACAAATCGTATATCTAGTGGTTTGTAAAACATTAATTGTTTAGAAACATTTTATTTATTTAACAGCTATAGAACGGATTATAAACATTATTTGTTTAGGAATAGTTTGTGTATTTAGTGACTGTAAAAAGATACTTATGGTAAAGGATGTCCCGAAACATAAATGAAGTGGTGTTTCAACACAGTATTTTAAACTGAGGGATATGTGCTTTCTCGCTGTTGTTAACTTGTATAGGGGAGTCACTAGCTGTTATGAAGCACCATCTTGCTATTAATATCGAAAGTGCAGCAAATTAATTAGTGTCGATAAGTGAATTGCTAGTTGAAACTACATACATCAACATAGTTTCAACACCGCATTAATTACAGAAGCTAGCTTATTTGCTTCAACCACAGAATAACTTAAAGAGATTATAATTACTTTATATTTGGAATAAAACAAAATGTTCTATATCAGAATATTCCCACATCACTGCTTGGTTTATATTTTTTTATAAAAATCCTATTCCGTGGAGGTAATAATAATCTATGGGCTCAGAAAAGATTGCTATGTTTTTTAAGTTTTCGTATTCACAAGACGAGCACGCCTGCGCTGTTATTGGTATCTGTGTTTATTTGTTGATTGCAGGAAACTCGCGTGTTATTTTTACTTCTGTGTACGTTCTGTTGCTTGAAGTTAATTATCTGACAACTAGCAAGCTCATTGTGTAAATAGAAACGTCTTTTTGTTTGTTTCTTTCTTTGCTTGTTTGTTTTATTCATAAAAATACTAGTATTTTATATCAGAAAGAGTGTGCGTGATACAGAGATGAGGCTATCATCCAATGAGGGATGTGACTTTATTCATTAAGTTTCTATCTTGGTCTGCTTATTACTGCGTGGCGTAGGTTTATATTCTTATGGTCTATCTTGGTCTGCTTATTACTGCGTGGCGTAGGTTTATATTCTTATGCTCTATCTTGGTCTGCTTATTACTCCGTGGCGTAGGTTTATATTCTTATGTTCTATCTTGGTCTGCTTATTACTCCGTGGCGTAGGTTTATATTCTTATGGTCTATCTTGGTCTGCTTATTACTCCGTGGCGTAGGTTTATATTCTTATGTTCTATCTTGGTCTGCTTATTACTGCGTGGCGTAGGTTTATATTCTTATGTTCTATCTTGGTCTGCTTATTACTGCGTGGCGTAGGTTTATATTCTTATGCTCTATCTTGGTCTGCTTATTACTGCGTGGCGTAGGTTTATATTCTTATGGTCTATCTTGGTCTGCTTATTACTGCGTGGCGTAGGTTTATATTCTTATGCTCTATCTTGGTCTGCTTATTACTGTGTGGCGTAGATTTATATTCTTATGCTCTATCTTGGTCTGCTTATTACTGTGTGGCGTAGATTTATATTCTTATGCTCTATCTTGGTCTGCTTATTACTGCGTGGCGTAGGTTTATTTTCTTATGTTCTATAACCAAGATAGATCATAAGGGGTGGGGGACTGATTGGTCTCGAGGCCGGCGTCTTGTCTCAAGACCAACCAGTTTTCCTGTTATGTCCTATCTTGGTTTACTTATTAAAGCGTGGTGCAGGTTTATTCTCTTATATCCTATCTTGATTTACTTATTAAAGCGTGGTGCAGGTTTATTCTCTATGTCCTATCTTGGTTTACTTATTAAAGCGTGGTGCAGGTTTATTCTCTTATGTCCTATCTTGGTTTACTTATTAAAGCGTGGTGCAGGTTTATTCTCTTATGTCCTATCTTGGTTTACTTATTAAAGCGTGGTGCAGGTTTATTCTCTTATATCCTATCTTGGTTTACTTATTAAAGCGTGGTGCAGGTTTATTCTCTTATATCCTATCTTGGTTTACTTATTAAAGCGTGGTGCAGGTTTATTCTCTTATATCCTATCTTGGTTTACTTATTAAAGCGTGGTGCAGGTTTATTCTCTTATGTTCTTTCTTAGTTTACTTATCAAAGCGTGTTGAAGGTTTATCTTCGTATGTTCTATCTTAGTTTACTTATTAGTGCTTTGTGTGAGTTTATTTTCTTGTGTCCTATCTTGGTTTATTTATTAATGTACGACTCAGGAATGTCCGATCTTATATTCCATCTGAAGATTTTTTTTTTTTTGTCGGGCCTTGTTAATTTTGCATTACCATTCCATTATCACACCAATTGCTCAACGTTTGATTTTACTCTCCCTTTCGCCAACTTTACTGCAGCCTTGCATATTTATAACCAGCCATCTTATTCTGGGATGTTGGATTTCAGGTTAATTATTAAAGCTGGACCAACATTTTTCTCCATTGAAGGAGTTCCTGTACTCTTTAATGTTGACCAACTTTTTGTTATGTTTTTTTTGTTTCTACATTTGGATATAGACCTATTTTCCTAAAATATGCCTAATATATTTATTCTTATTGTAAGTGGTTTGATTATCCAATGATAGACCAGGGTTTAATAAATTAAAGTAGATATGATTTTATAACATTCTCTAATACTCGCTTTGGGTTTATTTATAATTTTAGAGCTTGTCAATTATATAATGTTCTCATTTTGTTTTATTGCTTTCTTCCTTTCTTTATTAAAGAAAAATTTTTAAAAATCTAAAAAACGAATAAAAATAAAGTAAAGGTTCACTCCACGCCTTGATAGGCATATGGGGAATATGGTGTTAGTGACAATATTTTTCTATGACCACGGCACATTTTTGGGTAATGTGGTCGGTATCACTCCAGGCCGCCTTTACTTCCCATAAAAACCTCTGGTACCCATTTTTAGAGGCTGGGTGAACCCCGGAGCTTTGTCAGTCCGAAAGAAAATCCTCCACTGCTGGGGATCGAACCCGGAACTTTCTGATCAGGAAGCGAGCACACTAACCACTCAGCCACCGAGGCACAAATCTAATAAATTATATAATTTCATCATTTTATTTTATTACTTTCTTCCTTTCTTTCTGGTGCTCACACGATGACTACTACGGGATTTGATGTTCTAATCGTTATCAGTCCTTAAGTGGGTGTTAGGTCGGCGTAAATGTGTTGTGTTGAGGTTTGCAGTAGAATTGTGAAATTTGCGTCTTTCGGCCCAACTCATCCGACATCAGCACAACATTTTTGAGTACTGGATTGTCTTCCCTCTTCGATTCCTTCTCACATGGCCGGACTAAAATGGTTGGTCTGTTTATGAAGGCACAGAGAAGAGATGAAGTAGCGTCTGCTTGCTTTTGTTACGTCTACCATCAGCTCTGAGTCGCTGACAGCTTCCATCTCTATTGCAGTCAGGCTTCTTCGCCTCATTGTATTTATTACGAATTTGATACACTTTTAACTTTGAACTTAAATGTATTTCTAATGAATAATGTGCCCCCCCCCCCCCAAATCCCATCCCTTTCTGATAAATAGTAGAACGCGACATTTATTATCTGAAGAATTGCCACATTTTATTTTCTAATCGAGTACCTGGATTACATTTTTTATTAAAGAATTGGATTTTTTTTTTTTTATGAGAAATCTGGATTATGTCAGAAATTAAGAAAACACATTCCTTGAAGAACATTCCTTGAAGAACATTCCTTGAAGAACATTCCTTGAAGGCGGTGTTCTCTAAAGCAGAACGTTAATGTTCTTTACAATTAAATGCATTATTGTTCTCCGCCAGTGGGTTTGTGGGTATTAAAGAAATGTATAAAAACATAATATACGTTATTGCGAGTTCTTCCATGACCACGTTTCATCACTGTACTCGGACAGCATTCATTTGTACTCATTCTTGATAACGCCTGAAATATTCGACACAGTGCACAAACCCCGTACCACCGGCGAGGGTATATGTGAAATTGTAAGAAAGCTGTTAATATTTAAATGGTGACAAGACATTTTGTTTCTTGATATTTAAATAAACAAGCAAGAACAGCTTTCATCCATCTGAACAAAATGTGGGCATAAAAAAAGATATAAAACATACACCAACATAATACTATTTATACAAATGCTAAAACAGTAATCTATTATGGCGATGAGACAGGGATATTGAATAATACAACGAACAAAAATTACAAAAAACATTTATAAACAACTGTTTGCGAAAAATACTGAACATCAGATGGAATGGATAGATCAGAAACGAAGAAATATGGGGAAAAACAAAACAAGGATCAATTGAGCAACAGATTATAAATAAAAAAATTAAATGCAAACACTAAGAAAACCAGATACAAAAATAGCAAGACCGGCACTGCCATGGAACACTCAGTGGAAAAGGAAGGAAGTGAGGCGCAAAAACTCACCGAGAAGAGGTCATGGAAGCCATCAAGAACATTTGCCTACACTGGAGAGCGGTTGACAAAATATTCAAGATTAGTGATGGATGGAGAGATCTTGTCCGTGGCCTATGCTACAATAAAGGGTCGAGGGGCTTTGATTGATCAAAGAAATTTGCTCCATGCAGCGGCATATGGAATATCTTTCTAATGTTAACTGCCAACAATTATTTTACGTGCTCAAATTGAACAAGAAAATTACTTCTTAGAGTTCGACTCCGATAAGATTAGAAGCTCGATCACACCAAAGTTGTTTTCAGAGTCACTAACGAAAACCATTACTGAATTCGTCGGATGTTTTTATCTAAATTAGTTTTAACATTTTGTCAAAATATGTATTAATCACTGAAATAAAACAATTCCTTATAATTTATATATCTTGTATATATAAGTAGGCATGTCGTAAGAGGCGACTAAGGAGGTTGATTGATATCTTGACAAGCTTTCATTGTAACAAGTATTGTTATGGAAACAAAACCATAGATTTTAGAAGCAGTGATCTCTGCAATATGTGCCATTTTGGCACGCAAGGTTTCTGTTTTTGAGATTGTGGTTCTGCCCTATGTGCCGTCTGCGGCTGGAAAAGACAACAGATAGATAGATAGATAGATAGATAGATAGATAGATAGATAGATAGATAGATAGATAGATAGATAGATAGATAGATAGATAGATAGATAGATAGATAGATAGATAGATAGATAGATAGATAGATAGATAGATAGATAGATAGATAGATAGATAGATAGATAGATAGATAGATAGATAGATAGATAGATAGATAGATAGATAGATAGATAGATAGATAGATAGATAGATAGATAGATAGATAGATAGATAGATAGATAGATAGATAGATAGATAGATAGATAGATAGATAGATAGATAGATAGATAGATAGATAGATAGATAGATAGATAGATAGATAGATAGATAGATAGATAGATAGATAGATAGATAGATAGATATAGATAGATAGATAGATAGATAGATAGATAGATAGATAGATAGATAGATAGATAGATAGATAGATAGATAGATAGATAGATAGATAGTTAAGTATATATTAAATATATATTGAATGTAATAATTAATGACATTTTGAAACAGCTGTAAGTAAAAAAATATATATTTAACATAATTTGAACTAGACACACGAAATCATAATACACAATAAATTACTAAAAGTCAACTTGGTAGGAAAAATATAGAGTAAACGAGGCAGTGAGCGAAAAGACTGAAACTGATTTATTACACGAGGTTTATAGAAGAACCTATCTGGAGAGCGCGTACCAAAGAGAGGGATGGAACGAAATGGCGCTCCGTGGCAACCAAGCTTCGATGTGAAGACAGTACACGTTAATGTTATATATTAGATTAGATCTGACGTAGGCTGCACATATACTTGTCATATATAATTGGGCTGAAACGGGTCCCCATAATTGTATGTTTCTTGGCTTGATAGTATATACAAAGTGACATTTCTCAACTGTTATTGATGTTACACCAATATCGATCCTGCCCTTTCCTGCCCGTCTTCAAACTTGTCACCAAGTAACGTGGCCTTCAACCGAGTGTCATCTCATCCAACATATTCCGATCGTTTTGTTAATGTAGGTGCTACACGTTTGGAAACACAGTTCCTCCTCCTATTTTGGCATATTGGTTTGTCTTGCGCTGTGTTTTAACAGACACATCGCGTTTCAGTGTATTTTACCTCAAGACGAATATAATCGAGACTGCTTCTCTAACTTCTGACTTTCTTTGACAGTCCTGCAAGTTATTTTTACTCAAAACTGTTTCTCATAAAAAATGCGATCCTGTCAGGCTAGCTGGGATTTTTATCTTCCCCTTCTTTTATGAGGATTGTCTGCCACGATGCACCTCCTGCTTCAATGTTTAGCTGATTTTTGTCTCCTACTTTTATTATCGAAAGCCCGCTCCATAGGCTCATGCCCTTGTTGGGATCTCAAGCCAACATGTCTGACTGAACCTCACCTCAAATTTGGCTATGAGACAGTCAATATTTCTTTGTTTTCCTTCTATTTCCCAAACTAGTGTAGGCACTCGTTGACAACGTGGCTGAGAAAGTTCGTTTGTTTTGTTTTGCGTTCACCAATATCACATTTTTTCTATTTGACACACCGACAGCCGTGTGGTCAGGTGTCCCCCGCTATACATGCAGATATTCTTCAACTTCAAAGGTACTCTAGTATTTTTATTGTCGAGAGCTGTAACGTTTTGGGTTGAAGTTTTGTTCTTCATTTTGCCAGGGCCATTTTTGACTATACTTTTCCATTTCCAACAGCAGGGTTCTTAAACGTGGGCAGAGCGCACATGGGGCCTCCTGTTTTTCGCCGCTTTCCAGTGGGACTATACTTCACATCTGACTACCCGCTGACCAGGGGCGGGTAACGTCACAGATTCAATTTTTTATTTTATTATTTTATTTATTTCTTTTTTCTTTTTTCTTTTCAATTTTCCATCGCCAGCGCTGAGAAATCCAACCAGGCAACCTTCTTGTCCTGTTGCCGTTGTCTTACCTCCAGACCAACCCGCTGAGAGGGTTTCACCTTCAATGTCTGCTACCGGTGTTCACAGAAACTTAGCACATTTGAAGAACAAAAGATAGTTTTAAGAACATAAAACTACACATCTCATATTGACGTGCATAATGAGTCCTCGTTAGCTACGCTGCTAATATAGCCCACAAACAAACACAACAGAGCCGAGATAGCTCAGTGGTTAGTGAACTGGACTACTAAGGACAGGATGTATTCGATCCTGATCGACGGCTTCCAGGTTCACCCAGCCTTAAGTGGGTACTAGATTCTTTTCTGAGAAATTAAATAAGTACGGACGTAATACTGACCCCATAACGTCAAAAACCATGTGCTGAAGGTCTGTAAAAATTGTGGTCACTAATATATTCCATATACGCCATTTGGCGTGACGGGCTCTTTAACTCTTTTCTTTTGTAAACAGACACTGATTATCAAGTATCTCTCAAACAACTGAAACAACAAAAACAACATTAGAATAAACAATAATGAAGGCTGCTAACAAAAATATTAATGGGTTTTTTTTGGGAGGGGTGGGGGGGGAAGGGGTTACGATCATAAATATATACACAAGTGATGTCTGCCTAGGTACGTGGTTAGTTGTCTTCAGAAAGCTCATTGTTCCTTATCTTTTTCCTTCTCTCTTGTACGCGGACTTCAGGTATTGGTGACGACTTCAGAATAAAAAAAAAATTCTCAAAGTCAAATCTTTTCCAACGGACGAGAAATTCATCTCTTTTATAGTTTTCTGGAGAGCCAGAATTTGTCCCGTTATCGGTTGTTTAGATTTTGATTTTCCTTATGTTAAGTTTTATTATTTTCGCTTGGCAAAGATAAGTGTGTTTGTGAGGTTTACGATTATGGCGCTGGATAAGACACTGCAGAAGCCAACTGAGAATATTACACAACAGGCCCTTTTTTGGAATTCCCAAGGGAAAAGACAAAGGGGAAGACCAAAATATTCTCGGAGAAGTCAGATGGAAGCAGAGATGAAGATAATGGGGAAGACATTGAATGATCTTAAAAGAGTGGCAAGAAACAGAACGGCCCTGGGAAGCGTTTGTTGAAGACCTATGCTCCACAGGGAGCTGAAAATATTTGTTGAAGACCTATGCTCCACAGGGAGTTGAAAGTATTTGTTGAAGACCTATACTCCACAGGGAGCTGAAAGTATTTGTTGAAGACCTATGCTTCACAGGGAGTTGAAAGTATTTGTTGAAGACCTATACTCCACAGGGAGCTGAAAGTATTTGTTGAAGACCTATGCTCCACAGGGAGCTGAAAGTATTTGTTGAAGACCTATGCTCCACAGGGAGCTGAAAGTATTTGTTGAAGACCTATGCTCCACAGGGAGCTGAAAGTATTTGTTGAAGACCTATGCTCCACAGGTAGCTGAAAGTATTTGTTGAAGACCTATGCTCCACAAGGAGTTGAAAGTATTTGTTGAAGACCTATGCTCCATAGGGAGCTGAAAGGTAGAATAAGAAGATAATCATTCTTTTCCAGGATCACCAAATGCTGGTGGAAATAATGTTGTTGAGCTGAGTTTCGATGCCGTCAGCAGTGCTATAACTCCACCGACTGTTACCAACGCTGATCCTAGTCACTTGTCAACCTGTGTTGGTCACTGGCACCACAACACCGGTGTCGTCGTTAGTTGCTAGACGTTGAGGAACATACTTCGGAGGAAATCTGAACACGGGCATGTCTGATGTACAATGACGATGCTCTGTGGTGCAATGACGATGCTCTGTGGACTAAACTAAACTCAATTAACTACTCACATTGCTACGTTTCAATGATTCTTTTCTATTTTCAGACCATTTCATATTCAGACCATTTTCGTTCATTTCCTTACATTACCTTACCAAACAGTCATTTATAACGTTACTGACACATTCAACCAGGAGTTATGTTACTGACACATTCAACCAGGAGTTATGTTACTGACACATTCAACCAGGAATTATGTTACTGACACACTCAACCAGGAGTTATGTTACTGACACATTCAACCAGGAATTATGTTACTGACACATTCAACCAGGAGTTATGTTACTGACACATTCAACCAGGAATTATGTTGCTGACACACTCAACCAGGAATTATGTTACTGACACATTCAACCACGAATTATGTTGCTGACACATTCAACCAGGAATTATGTTGCTGACACATTCAACCAGGAATTATGTTACTGACACATTCAACCACGAGTTATGTTACTGACACATTCAACCAGGAATTATGTTACTGACACATTCAACCACGAATTATGTTACTGACACATTCAACCACGAATTATGTTACTGACACATTCAACCACGAATTATGTTACTGACACATTCAACCAGGAATTATGTTACAGACACATTCAACCACGAATTATGTTACTGACTCATTCAACTAGGAATGTGCTACTGACTCATTCAACCAGGAATTAATTCAACTTTGAGTGAGCAACCAAAGCACTAACCACCTGGTTTCTCCACACAAAAACTCTCATGTAAAGACTCATTAATCGTTGCTAACAAAATCCTTATATTTCCCTGAAGCTAAAATCTGTAAATAATTTCCGAGAAAAAAGAATGTTTTGGTTTTTTTTAAATTTCCGAGCACACACAAAAGGAAACAAAACAAAAAATCAGAACGAGGAAGAATATCTGTTAAGAACGTTGGAAGCAAAAAATGTTTGCTAATGCAGTAATGACTATCTTTCAAGGGGGAAAAAAAACAGCTTGTAGGAGAAAAACCATAATAATTTAATTCCGTGTCCTGTCTGCTCCAGATGTTACTGATTATGCCTGCTGGAAGATACGCCTCGTACTCTGTTAGAGAATGTTAGAGGTTGCCTCTGTGGCGTTTTTCCCCTTCCGAGTTTACAGGAAGAATAGTTGAAACATCTTTTCTTTGCGAATTTTCTTGATCTGTGGAAAGCTGTTTTACTCATTTTGTGTTTTTACTGCGTGCTAGGAATTTTTTGTATGATTATAGCTCTAGAGGTTTGTTGGGAAGCTGTTATTCGTATGAAGAAGAATGACGCTATTCTTTATCTAACAGTGATATGTAATAATATGTGTTTTTAGTGGCTCTGGTGATAGTTTTGTTTATACATAATTTTGTTTCTGATCTAATTCGCAAGTTATCATAACTCTTTGTTGATATCAATGTTGAAGCCGCAACGTTGAAATGGCTTTATATCGGAATCTATCCGATGAGTGATGGTTTAGTGAGAACAGAATTAAGAGAATGGATTGGCAGAAGGTCAACAACAGAAATTATAAATAACTGTCGTGATCGAAAGTTGTGGAGAGACATGATCACCACGCCAACAGGCCCGGTACATGATGATTGGAATCTCTCCATACACAGTTTTACATTGCTCTGCGCCTCAGTCTTCGGCTCAAATCATTTTCCTTTGTCTACCTACTTTTCTTCTACTTTCCTTCCTCATTTGTCTTTCAGCGTCAAGGGGAGGTACAGTTTGCTGCCTTTTTATCGTATGTTGACCTCTCCTGCTGTTGTGTTTCCTAAGGTTTCTAATATTTAATCAATTCATCACCTTTTGGTCGACTCATGGATCTGGTGTTCTCATAGCGTGTTTTAAAAGGCTTGTGTTGTGTTTTACTGTCTTTTTACACGGCCAAACTATGTTATCTTTCACATGTTATATATATTTATTGACGGGAATTATTCATAGCTTTTTTTTCCCTTAGTTCTTCACTTCTGCTCTTATCTCTTAAATTAGGCTTGTTTCCTGTCATGCGTTTGACACATTTCTGTGGTGGTGTTATAATGACGAATACAACGTGCTTAATTATATGCATACACACAAGAGAGCATATGTAACTGCAAATGTAATGTATAACATTTGCTTTCAACACTGTGTATTCGGACACATCATGAGAAGAGAAAAGTTGGAATACTTGGTTACAACAGGCAAAATACAAGGAAAGAGAGATCGCGGACGACAAAGAGAGAAAATACTAGATAGCTTGGTGTCATGGCATGGAAAACAGTCAACAACATAACTGATACGATGCATGTAGATAGAAGATTGTGGAGGGACATGATCACCTACGCCAACCGGTATGGCACATGATGATGTTGTTCGGCGCTGAAAAAGTTGACATCACAACCCTCCAATAAAACCTGACATTACTCATTCTCTTCCAGGAAATAATAAAATGTGTCTACCAATATGGCTTCAGTTGTTGACAACCGTGCACACATCGAGTTCGTTCATACAAAGTACCGTTTCTACAACAGTGCCACGTTGTATCTTCATTTATATCAAAGTCGGCATTGTTTCGTTATCTAAAGTTATATCCTTGTCCAACACATACCCACTGAAGGAACCTCACCACAAACACACACATGAGACCACCTATCAAGCCTTTGAGACGAAGTCTCTGTGTCCTAGATTGTGTGTCTGTACCAGTTTTTATTTCCGGTATGAGGTGTCCAAATATATCATGGTTGGTTTATCAACTGCTCTATTGAGAACATGAAGCTGGTTTGTTAACTGGTCTAGTGATGTCTAGTGAGAACAAAAGTTGGTTTGTCAACTGGTCTAATGAGAACAAAAGTTGGTTTGTTAACTGGTCTAATGAGAACAAAAGTTGGTTTGTTAACTGGTCTAATGATGGTCTAGTGAGAACAAAAGTTGGTTTGTTAACTGGTCTAATGAGAACAAAAGTTGGTTTGTTAACTGGTCTAATGAGAACAAAAGTTGGTTTGTTAACTGGTCTAATGAGAACAAAAGTTGGTTTGTTAACTGGTCTAATGATGGTCTAGTGAGAACAAAAGTTGGTTTGTTAACTAGTCTAATGAGAACAAAAGTTGGTTTTTTAACTGGTCTAATGATGGTCTAGTGAGAAAAAAAGTTGGTTTGTTAACAGGTCTAGTGAGAGCAAAAGTTGGTTTTTTTAACTGGTCTAATGATGGTCTATTGAGAACAAAAGTTGGTTTGTTAACTGGTCTAATGAGAACAAAAGTTGGTTTTTTTAACTGGTCTAATGATGGTCTAGTGAGAACAAAAGTTGGTTTGTTAACTGGTCTAATGATGGTCTAATGAGAACAAAAGTTGGTTTTTTAACTGGTCTAATGATGGACTAGTGAGAGCAAAAGTTGGTTTGTTAACTGGTCTAGTGAGAACAAAAGTTGGTTTGTTAACTGGTCTAGTGAGAACAAAAGTTGGTTTGTTAACTGGTCTAATGAGAACCCAAAAAGCTTGTTTGTTAACTGGTCTAGTGATGGTCTAGTGAGAACATGAAGCTGGTTTGTTAACTGGTCTAGTGATGGTCTAGTGAGAACAAAAGCTGGTTTGTTAACTGGTCTAGTGATGGTCTAGTGAGAACAAAAGCTGGTTTGTTAACTGGTCTAGTGATGGTCTAATGAGAACAAATGTTGGTTTGTTAACTGGACTATTGAGAACACTAAGTTGATTTCAGTCCTGATCGACAGCTTTTATATTCTCTTAGCCATAAATAGATACCGGAAATTCAAGTATAGATAGATAGACGAAATGATGACTACAATGTCACAAAATGTACTAATGGTAAAAAAATAATGACACTGATATGGCATTCGCTATATGTCACATAGCGAAATTCTAATTTCTTATTTTTTTCATGCACTCATATCGTAGAAATCAGTTCTGGACATTTCGGAGTATTGACTGAGATTACTTCACAGTAATAGCGCCCTTAGTTAGTTATTCAGTATGTAAAACCAGTGGCGTTGTTAAGGGATGGGTGGAGAGAGCAGGTGGGCATCTGTCTCAGCAGTGCTTGGGGGGGCGCCACATTGTCTTAATTATTTTACTGCTTCCATCCACTTCATAACCTTCAAACATGTCACGACATGCAGGTTTTCATGTCCTAAAACTCAAATATTTCCGAGGAAGCAAAACGGGCCACCTTTATGCTCACACCTTATCACGAGGGGGGCAAGAGGGGGAGCGGAAACTGACTTTGTCCATGGGCGATGAAATCCCTAGCTACGCCTCTGTGTAAAACTCATATTTGTTAGATATATAATAAGGAATTGTGGTATCATGATATGTATGTATCTATCTAATGGTAATGTGCAAATCGTGATTGTTAAAATGACGATATAAGGAACAGGTTTTGGTAATACCGGTCCAGGATAATACTGAGAACAAAAGATCAAAAGGTCTGAACTTGTAACACGATCAACACCTGACAGCACTCAGAAGAAACTGCAAGAATGGAAGAAGCAGATCTAAAAGACTTTGAATTAATAAAACAGCAGACATCACGATGAGCACCCTGTACACGAATACTTGACCTGAACACTATTTTCTCTCGACGCTGGAAGACAGAAGTAGGGGAAACTCCAAAACCAGTTAAACATAAATAACAAAGGAAGAGGGTATAAGAAAAAAACTCGGAAAGATGCACAGTCACACCAAACACTTAATTTACTTCAAATTAATATCATCATCATCATCAAGTACCGGGCTTGTGGCGTAGGTGATCATGTCTCTCTACAACTTTCGATCTCGACAGTTATTTATCATTTCTGTTGTTGACCTTCTGCCAAGCCATTTTCTTAAGCTGTCTGGTATCTTTTCTTTTTGCTTCCCTCTATCTCTTCGTCCCTCAGTTGTCCCTGTTGTTACAATAAATTCCAGCTGTTCTCTTCTCACCACATGGCCAAAAAATGATGATTGTTTCTTCCTAATATTGGAAATTAGCTCTCTTTTTGCTTTGGCCTCTTTCAGAACGTTTTCATTACACTTCTTAGTTGTCCATGATATTCTCAACATTCTTCTGCAAAACCATATTTCTACAGACTCAAGTGATTTTCGTGTCTGCTGTCCAGTGATTTCATTCTATGCTGTCCTATTGTCCATGATTCACACCCATATGTTAATACTGGCTCTACATGACATTTACGAGCTCTTTTTCTTGTTTCTATTGTCAAAAATGGATTGCATAGTATCTTCCTCATTTTTTGGAAAGTTTCTTTTGCCTGGGCCATTCTGCATCTCACCTCTTTTGTACATCTTCCGTCTGAGGTTAACAAAGTTCCTAAATATTTAAATTCATTTACCTGTTTTAATATTGTTTCACTTGTATTTATTTTGCACTGAGGTGATACGTTTTTCTTTGTTGTTACCATTACTTTTGTCTTTTTGCTATTAAGGCTGAGTCCTTTATTTTTGCTTTCTTATCAAATTAATATAGAATACACTTTTACTCAAGACATGAGGTCGGGTTTGTTCTTGATCTACGGCTTCAGGGTTCACCCAGCGTTAAATGGGTACCGAATTTTTTCTGGGAAAGTATAACGGTACGGGCGTAATACTGACCACATTACCCCAACAATCATGTGTTGAAGGTCTATAACAATTATAATCAACAACACCATATTCCCTATACGCCACATGCCGTGACGGGACTATTTAAAGCATTTTTTTTGTAAACACTTGTACTCGTATTTATGATAGTACAGTGGTCAAGCGATTAGTGTATTGGTTTGCTTACCAAGGGTTCAGGGGTTCATTTCCAAAATCTAGGGACATTGCTTCGACCAACATAATTACAGGACCGGATTTTTAAAGTAGACACAGAGTCTGGAAAGGAAGGTCGGACTCACTTAATACGGACAACGTCACATAAAGATCTGTTGAAGGTCTTGGTGGTGGAAGTAAGGAGTGGGGGGGGGGGGGGGTGACATTATATGGCCTAGACACTTCGAGGTGGCGTAAGCTACCTTTAATAATTGAAAATGTTTGTACTGGTGAAACAAGCAACAAACGAGCATTTTTTTTTTTTTTTTTTTTTTTTTTTTTTGCGTTCGCCAGCTTTGAACTCTGACGAAGTCCCTAGAAACTAGGAACTGAATTTTGCCTGTTAATCTATTTTTCCCTGTTAGCCGTGTGCACAAGGGTCCCTCGCCGCACAGGCAGACAACTCCGACTTCGGAGGTACTCATATTTTTTTCCGTCGATGAGTAATTGACGTTTCAAGCCGGGCCTCGCTGCTGAGACCAGTGGTGGTTGCCGCAGAGAGAAATCATAAATAAAAGTCCCAACTGCTACAGCTGGGATTTGAACCCACAACCTCTCTGTCTCGAGGCTGGCGTCTTGCCTCAAGACCAACCAGCCCCCCCCCCCCCCCCCCCCGAGAATAACTAAAGTATCAGTGCTAACCATCTGTGAGTGGCATAATGCTTGTTTTTTCCCTTGGGTTTGTAACGAGATTATTTGAGGTCGTCAAAGGAGGGCGAGTAAGCTTCAATTTGTGTCTTCTGTGCTAATTAGTTTTCAAGACCAAGTATTAACTCTCATGAAACAGACTAACATGTTAGCGGGATCTTCACAAGTGCATCTTTAAAGCGACTAATGGTATAGCTTGTTCAAATTTGCTCAACATTTTTTTCAATCAATGGATATCAATAATTTTGGCACAATTGGTGACAATCCGTGGATTATTCAGGATTGTTGTTCAAGATTTATGGATTCTGTGGATATATTGGGATTACAGTTTGTGTACTAATCTGACTGGCAGAAGAGGCCACCACCATTATGAAGTAAGTGATCGTTTCGCTTTGCTTTGTGTTGATGTGTATGTCATTGAGCTGGAGATGATAAGGTAAGGTCCCAGACAAAGTTGGCAGGCCGGTGATACTCGATGAACCTATGGTACCTTCACCTCACTTTATTTGATCTCTGTTGCCTTGTTAGCGTCAGGGAAGAATGCAATTTGCAGGTCAAAGTTTTATTTGTCTGGTAGTTGGTGCTCGTCGCGATATCTGATATTTCGTTAACATATGGTCTTTATAGGTCTGTCTTTTCTCGTTATTTATGGTTGTAAATACTCTCTGAGTTACGTTAACATGTGTTCATCTAGGTATGTCTTTTCTCGTTAATTATGATTCTAAATGCTTTCTGACTTACGTTAACATTTTTTTGTTTGTTAACGTAATCTAAATTATATACCCCACAAAACACATGCAATAAGAAGAGATGAAAGAGAAGCTCGTGGTAGATCCAGAGTAAGATAGACTTACAACATGCATAGGGCAGAACCACAATCTCAAAAACAGAAACTACAAATACAATTTTCAGCCTATCAAGAAACACACTTTCTGCAAACTTGAATATAAAAGACCATACACTACCTATTGATCAAAACCCAACATATCTTGGCGTCACCATGAATCGCAGAATGACTTGGAAAAATCAGATAGACAGAGCAAGGAAAAAAGCCAGAAAACGGATAAATATTATGAAGAAATTGGCAGGAACGGACTGGGGGGCAGACAGCAATATTTTGAAAAGACTATACGTAGGAAGAGTCAGACCAGTTCGTTCTAGAGTATGGAGTCACAGCCTGGGCTATGGCTTCCAAACCACACCTTAGCAAAATTAACAGAATACAGAACCAAGCTGCCCGTATCATTACTGGTGCTATGAAATCTACACCTATCAAGACTCTAGAAACAGTAACAAGTTTACAACCCTTAGATGACAGACGGGTCACTAAAGTATTGCAACAAGTGGAGAAATATAGAAGGCTCCTTAGCCACCCCATGCACCAAAGAATATCTGGTTCCGGAATTGTACGACTAAAGAGGAGCAACTTCGCTGCAATTGCCAATGAACTAACTACTGGAGACCCAGTAGTTTCCAAAACAATATCGAAACCCTTGGGCCCATCTGATATGTCTCCTCGTGGAAAGCATAAAATACCAGAACTTAAGGAAAATATAACAGGAATCATGAAAAAAGGCACCCAATCAGACACAGAAAGAAAACAAGTAGCAATAAAACACATACACGATAACTACCCACAGGACTCTTGGTCCCACATATACACAGATGGTTCTGCTACAAATGCCACCAGAGATGGACGGGGAGGTGTGTTCTTGACGCTGAATAACCAGGACGAGATCACCAAGTCAATAGCTACTGGAAAATTCTCAAACAACTTTAAAGCAGAAACTGAGGCCCTCATAGATGCTGCAACACTGGCTACTCAACACAAACATAACATGCACAATAAATTGGTGATTCTGACTGATGCACTGTCAGTACTGTCACCTCTAAAAAGCCTCAAGAACAATGAACTAGATGACTTGAGAACAACCCTAGACCAACTATGCAATAACTTCCAGAGAGTAGTCATTCAGTGTATACCATCACATTGTAATATACACGGAAACGAACGCGCAGACAAATTAGCTAAAGAGGGAGGGAGATTACCCTCCAAAAGAACCATCCACTCAGTTATGATGAAGCCAAATCCATCCTCAAGGGTCAGTTCCATGAAAAATGGAAACGAGAACACCCAAAGCATAACGAGAGTGACGGATACCACCAACTATCAAGGAGGGATCAAGTCATCATACTTCGCCTACGCACTGGCCACAATAGAATGAGAAATCACATGTTCACCAAATTCAAAATAGGTACAACCAGCCTATGCCACTGTACACTGGACAATATGACTACAAAACATGTTCTACAGGATTGCCCCCAGTACACAGACCTGAGAAGAGCAATGTGGTTCACGCCCACCTCCCTGGAAGAAAAACTATATGGGACAATCGATTCGCTTAAACAGACATCTGATTGAGTCTTAATCGCAGAGAGAGAGAGAGAGAGAGAAACAGAAACCTTGCATGTCGGCACATATTGCAGAGATCACTGCTTCTAAAATCTATGGCTCTGTTTCCATAACAATACTTTTTACAAAGACAGCTTGTCAAGCCATCGATCAATCTCCTTAGTCGCCTCTTACGACATGCCTGGAAGTTCAGTGTCACTATTCTTTACTTCCCTTATAATGAGGACCCGGTAACACACGGGCTATTTATATATATATATATATGAGAAAGTGAAGGATCACTGACCATGTGGCCTAATGCTTGTCAACCAGCTGTGTGTTCGGCTTGGATTCTTGGTGGGGTGACGGTTGTTACTGCCAGCGGTTCTTTCTTTGTCTTTTATATTTCTTTCACTCTTGCGGGAATGCTCTGATGGCAGTTATGTTTTGAAAAAAAGCATCGACACTGCGAGGCGACAGCGTGGCTGTGTATAATGCCTTTACTTCCAGTACTCTTAATTTATGTGTATAAATCTGCACTTATCAAATATCAATTAAATTAGGTCATAATTTACTTTCTTTCCTTCCTTATTTGTCTTTCGGCGTTGAGGGGATATATAATTCGCGATTTCTTGCTCTTATATTGGCCTATTCTGCTGTTACAGTTAACAAGTGCTTTATAGGCTATAAAAATAAGCAAATTAAGACACCCATTAAACACCAAGATCAAAGATAAATAAATAAAACAAGTAAAGGAATTCAAGTATGTAGGCACAATGTTCACAGAAGATGGAAAACTAGACAGAGAAATTGACATGAGAATTAAAAAAGCAAATGCTGTCACATACCAGCTTTCACCATTGCTAAGACATCCAAACATTTCTATGCCAGCTAAACATCAAATGATAAATAGCATCTTCATACCAACTTTGTGCTATGAAAGTCAAACATGGACCCTTTCTAAATCACATTTAAGAAAGATCAATATATGTGAGATGCGTTGCTTGAGAAAAGTAACAAACAACACAAGAAGAGATAGAATACCAAATGAAACCATAAGAAAAATAGTAGGAATAAAACCCTGCCAAGAATATATAGAACAAAAACAACTTAAATGGTTTGGCCACCTGGTCAGAATGAATCCTTACCAATCACCATCAAGGGCGTTCTTCTCGAGAATGCATAGAAAAAGACCAAGAGGAAGACCCAGAAGAAGATGGATAGATGCAGTGACAGAGACATGTAACAACAAAGGGAAATCACTAATTCAGACAATTCGAGCAGCACAAGAACGACAAATGATATAAACCACGACACCTTTTAGGTATCAGTGAAAGAGAAAAGAAGAAGCAGACGAAGATATAGGCAGTTTTATTAATAGCATAGCTGGGAAATTGTTGCAACGTTATTACATACATTTTGTATTGTATATTAATTAATGCAATCTGTCTACGCACACTAAATATAAATATATATATATATTTAATATATATATTTATATTTAGTGTGCGTAGACAGATTGCATTAATTAATATACAATACAAAATGTATGTATGTAATAACGTTGCAACAATTTCCCAGCTATGCTATTAATATTTATATAATTATAATATAATATATAATATATAAATGCTGCACTGGTAATAAAGGCATCGAATGGATACAAGGAGACCATTTGGAGGACCTGGACTTTGCTGATGACATAGTTCTCATCAGCAATCAGATAAAAACGATGCAGGAAAACACAAATGAACTATCATCAATAGCCAGCAAAATTGGGCTTGAGGTCAATCATGAAAAGACTAAAGTCATGAAAAGTTTAATTCCAACAAGTGACAAAATATACATGGAAAACAAACCAGTAGAAGAGATCGATCACTTCATCTATCTTGGAAGTCACATTGATCGAGAAGGGGATACGAGCAAAGAAATTAGAATCAGACTGGCTAAAGCAGCAATATCTTTCAGAAGCCTTGAAAAGTTGTGGAAATCAAAACTCATTAGCACAAACACAAAACTTAGGCTATTCAAATCAAATGTACTATCAACCCTTACGTATGCGTGTGAAAGCTGGAAAACAACAAGAGATATAGAAACAAAGTTGAACGCATTCGAAAATAAATGTCTAAGGAAAATACTTGGTATAGAATGGAACGAATTCAAAACAAACGAGGAAATTAGAGAAATCGCCAATCAACCACTAATATCTTCAGTAATAAAGAAAAGACGATGGTCATACGTTGGACATGTGATGAGAAGAGATAATAATCGAATAGCAAAGCAAGCCCTCATATGGGAAACAACAGGTAAAAGAAAAAGAGGAAGACCCAGGGAGACACTGAGAAGAACATTGATGAGAGAGGCAAGAGCAGCAGGAATCGGCTCCCTCAATGAGATAGAACTGCTTGCACAGAACAGAGACAGATGGCGAGATTTGATAAAATATCTTTAAAAGAAAACTGCTAGAACAAAAATTCATATAGGAGAAGGTGTATCTTGGTCTACGCCCTATGGGCCGGTTACGGCTCGAAAGGCCAATAGATAGATAGATAGATATATATATATATATAGTGTGTGTGTGTGTGTGTGTGTGATTGTAATAGAATAATAATTATTCGTATGTGTTTGTGTGCGCTTAAGTTCTAAACGAACTGTTGGATGGTTCAACTATTGAAACTTCAAACTCATTCCTATAATGTAATCTGGTCGTTTGTGTTAACAATTTATTCATGTTTTCATTAATGTGTCCTCTCTGTTTGTATAATCCTGTTATGGGTAGACACATTTCCTTTATTAAGTTACAGAGCTTTAACGTTGATGGCAAAAAGTAGATCTTATATGATTGAAGCTTGCCAAAACTCTACCTGCTAGTCTCAGGAAAAATGGTGTCCCAACCTGGCAATATAAAAAGAACTAAGACAAGCCTTTTAAAAAATAAAAACCTGAAAATAGTGGAATGGAACTGATAGAAAGAGCAATGTAGGCGTTCTTTAACGGTGAAAGAGACGACAACGAAGATAGAAAGTACGAAGTTGAATATAATGTTAAAAGATTTTCTATTGATATTTCCTGTTCTGTTGAAACTGGTGAAAATATTGTATCTGAAAAAATACAGAGATAAAGGGTTAAATTTCTTGTCTATTTTTATTATCTTCAACGACCATCCTAAAGCAGAGTGAGGAACACAAACATAGAGGGAGAGAGAGAGAGAGTCGGGGAGACGGGGAGAGAAAGAGGGAGAGAGAGAGAGATTTCAATACGTGAGCCATTTTCGATCCATTTTTAACTGGATCAATATCAAAGCTTACTTGAGCTTAATTTCATAAGTTTGTCGCTGGAAGTGAGAAAATAGGAATATGACGGGGAAAATGATGTTCATATGACAATATTGATTTCTATGACGGCTACCTTTTTTTCCCGACTTTTCCCAATTATTGTCCCCTATCGGTTTGGTGGCATTCACACTAGACAATAGTGCAGAGTTTTTATTGACTCCACTGTACCGTTGTTTGGATCAATGAACGGTAAAAATCTGGCCTCCCGATGAGATTGATATTGTGTGTGGATGTACGTACACATTGTATTTGGCTTTCCTTGTTGCCTGAGATTAAAAGAAAAATCCTAACGTAATTAATTTTGGTTCATATTCAGTAGTCTATTGTGTGTTATATTTGTATCGCTGCTAAATGATAATGGCTTTGATGCCGAACTTTTCAGTCACAACTTAACCAAACAGGGGAAAATAAGTTTATTACTAGAAGGGGTAGGGTGAGTATAAGCCAAGGGAATAATTATTATATTCCTACTTGAACTCCGTCCCTCCAGTCTCCTAAAATCGTTAATCTTTATATTGTGAGGCTGATACACGTCTCGTGTACGCCGCATTATACTCTCTTCCGATTAGCCCTCATCTTTCCTCGGTTATAGACCGGTAAACATGTCGGAACATCTTCTGGTGTTTAGTAGGGCAACGACAAGTTACGTCACTTCATGTTGACATTATTATATTCTTCATGGAGCTTCTAGTCTCAGGCTATTCGGTTTTAACTTTCCTTCATTGATTTGTCATTAGTTTGTCCTTTTAGTCTTTGCTTTCCCTTCGGAGCTATTTGATTTCCATCACCTATTATTGAAAAAGTAAGCAAACAAAAGTGAGCTTAGTTACAACTGGCAAGATAAAAGGAAAGAGAGATCGTGGATGACAAAGAGGGAAAATACTTGATAGCTTGGTGTCATGGCATGGAAAACAGTCAACAACAGAACTGATACGATGCACTGTAGATAGAAAATTGTGGAAGGACATGATCGCCTACGCCAACCGGTATAGCACATGATGATGATGATGATGATGATGATGAGCAAACAATCACAGCGACCAGAGCGGTAAAGTGTTCCAAATGTGGTCACGACAGTTAATAAAACTGTAAATGGGTACCAACATTTCTCAGTTCTTTCTCTTCTCCTTCTTTCATAATCCATTTGGATGTCAAGAGAAATACAAAGTTATAATTCAAGATCTTCAGCTAGCCTCAATCATTGTCACGTGATGCTGTTGTAGAGATGCCCCTCTATCTGACTCTTGGTCTACACCTGGCTTTGCTTCCGTCTCATCTTTAACATACCACGTATAATCTGAAAGCACACCTTTTAAATATTATAGCGCATCGCCTGGGTAGATTACCGTGCACGGCGTGTGTTGAGTCCACTAACCTGCTATTTTATATTGATTTACTATTACTACTTCCTATTATTTCTTTTAAATTTTCCGCCCCTGATGATTGTGAGCCCGGGGCAACCGTCCCCACATGCTACGCCATTGGTAGAGTGTGAACAACAAGAAAACTAGATGATGAATGATACCGATGTATCTCAATGAGAGCACACATTTGAAATTACGAGAATTAAAAACAAGAGTAATAAAGAAAACAAAGTTTTTAATGATCAAAACAACATGAATGTGAAATTGATTGTCAGCAGAAATAACAAGCAGGATGTCATCTCTGTATCGAAGTTTAGTTTCAATGAAAAAATTTCTTTCCCTTGCGTCGACACGCTGTTAAAGGTGTGCCATGTGTAGACATCTATCGCATTATAGTTGATCTACCTAACATCAATCCATCCTTCTACTGTCATCTTCAACACTGGAACGCTGACATTAATATTTCTCGTATTAATTCAACTAATCACTCCCATGAGTGCTCCGTTTGAGAATATTATATTTGTATTTTTTCTGTTTCCTTCAAGCTAAAGTCAAACACGTTCAGGGTTTGTGTATTCAATTACTTTAAAAAAAATTAAATTAAAAAAAAATTCAATGTCTATATTTATATTTTCTGAACATATTAGATTTTAAAATATCTCTTTATCTGTTCGATATTATCTACTCCTTCAAATGTCCACATTTTATGTTCATAGAAATGCTCTTCTCTGTTCTACCTTTCAGCTCCCTGTGGAGCATAGGTCTTCAACAAATACTTTCCAAGTCGTTCTGCTTCTTGCCATTCTTTTAAGATCATTCCATGTCTTCTCCATCATCTTCATTTCTGCTTCTATCTGTCTTCTCGAAGAATTTCTTGGTCTCCCACTTTGTCTTTTCCCCTGGGGACTCCAAAGAAGAGCCTGTTGTGTAATAATCTCAGTTGGCTTCCACAGTGTGTGTCCTATCCAGCGTTATCGTCTTCACCGTATCTATTTATCCACTGGTATTTAACTGGTACATTTCGATAATTCTATGTTAGGGATTTTGTCCTGTCATTTCCATCCTTTTATTCTGCGTAAGTATCCATTGATGAAAGTCTGTAGCTTCATGATTGTCAATTTTGTTGTTCTCCAAGTTTTCATAGAAATTGCTTTTCATTAATTAGTTCAATATCTCGCCATCCGTCTACTTAAAGTAGTGTCAAATGCTATTGTATGATAACTTTCATTTAAAACATTTAGTCCCAAATGCGTGCCATCTTGTACATATTTACGAGCATATTATTTAACATCACAATTCTTCTCAAGGGGTGGTCTAGGGGTAAGGCGTCGACCTCTGGGCAGGAAGATCCTAGGTTCGATTACCACAACAGGCGGTGGAAATTTTTTTTAATCGAACCCGTGGTTTCTTCGTGGCTTTACCGTCCCCCGGTCTCTGGGTAGTGAGATCCCTTGTGAGAACCCTCGATGAAAACGGCGAAAAATAGGAGGTCCCATGTTCACCTGCGAAAGTTAAAGAACCCTAAGCAGATTAAAGTCGAAAAAAGTAAGCCAAAATGGCGGCTGTCCGGGCAAAAATTGTTAAGCAAATTCATCCAGCCCATGACGGATGTGTCGGGTCGAAAGGCGCAGATATCGCGACTATGTCGTAAACAAGCGACACAACGCATCAACGCCTGCTTAACGGGTGAACGCTAAGAAAGAAGAAGACATTCTACTCGACATTTGCAGAAAGATTAAGATAGACAAATGTATGGATTAAGTGGACAGCATTACGTCAGACCTGTCTAATTCTTTAAAAATAATGCCAGGCACTTTATTTAATAGCTGAAATAATCAAGATGGCGTGTTGAACGGAAAATGTTACCACAGCTCGGAATCGACCACCCCACATCTGGTTAGCAGAGGAGTGTTCTAACTATCCTGCCGCTACGACTGCGATGGTGTATAAAGAGAAAAGAAAAGAAAATTGTCCACTTTAGCCGGAAATTGAAGAGCTCTCGTGAAACTGAAGAGTCCCACGCAAAGTTGCAAGTTAGAAGTAATTAGTTGGCGTCCTAGATAATGACTTGATTATTATATCTGCAGCAGTATTCTCGATATATAATAATCGACTGTAATTAACAGTAGGGTATATTTCGTTGAAAATATAGTGGGTCTCATACTGCATCACTACTCGCAGTCAACTTTGTTCTATAACTAGTTTTATGTTGCGTCACTACACACAGTCAACCTTGTTCTATAACTAGTTTATGTTGCGTCACTACGCACAGTCAACCTTGTTCTATAACTAGTTTTGTGTTGCGTCACTACGCACAGTCAACCTTGTTCTATAACTAGTTTTACGTTGCGTCACTACACACAGTCAACCTTGTTCTATAACTAGTTTTATGTTGCGTCACTACGCACAGTCAACCTTGTTCTATAACTAGTTTTATGTTGCGTCACTACGCACAGTCAACTTTGTTCTATAACTAGTTTTATGTTGCGTCACTACACACAGTCAACCTTGTTCTATAACTAGTTTATGTTGCGTCACTATGCACAGTCAACTTTGTTCTATAACTAGTTTTATGTTGCGTCACTACACACAGTCAACATTGTTCTATAACTAGTTTTATGTTGCGTCACTACGCACAGTCAACTTTGTTCTATAACTAGTTTTATGTTGCGTCACTACACACAGTCAACCTTGTTCTATAACTAGTTTTACGTTGCGTCAATACACACAGTAAACTTTGTTCTATAACTAGTTTTATGTTGCGTCACTACGCTCAGTCAACCTTGTTCTATAACTAGTTTTACGTTGCGTCACTACACACAGTCAACTTTGTTCTATAACTAGTTTAATGTTGCGTTACTACGCACAGTCAACTTTGTTTTATACCTAGTTTCATGCTGCGTGATTACGCACAGTCAACTTTGTTCTATACGTAGTATTATGCTGCATCATTACGCACAGTCAACTTTGTTCTATACGTAGTATTATGCTGCATCATTACGCACAGTCAACTTTGTTCTATACGTAGTATTATGCTGCATCATTACGCACAGTCAACTTTGTTCTATACCAAGTTTCATGCTGCATCATTACGCACAGTCAACTTTGTTCTATACCAAGTTTCATGCTGCATCACTATGCACAGTCTACTTTGTACTATAACGATGTCTCGTGCTGCGTCACGACACACAGTTTACTTTGTTCTATAGCGAGTCCCGTGCTGCGTCACGACACACAGTTTACTTTGTTCTATAGCGAGTCTCGTGCTTCGTCACGACACACAGTTTACTTTGTTCTATAGCGAGTCTCGTGCTGCGTCACGACACACAGTCTTCTTTGTTCTATAGCGATGTCTCGTGCTGCGTCACGACACACAGTTTACTTTGTTCTATAGCGAGTCTCGTGCTGCGTCACGACACACATTTTACTTTGTTCTATTGCGAGTCTCATGCTGCGTCACAACACACAGTTTACTTTGTTCTATAGCGAGTTTCGTGCTACGTCACGACACACAGTTTACTTTGTTCTATAGCGAGTTTCGTGCTACGTCACGACACACAGTTTACTTTGTTCTATAGCGAGTCTCGCGCTGCGTCACGACACACAATTTACTTTGTTCTATAGCGAGTCTCGCGCTGCGTCACGACACACAATTTACTTTGTTCTATAGCGAGTCTCGCGCTGCGTCACGATACACAGTCTACTTTGTTCTATAGCGAGTCTCGCGCTGCGTCACGACACACAGTTTATTTTGTTCTATAGCAATGTCTTGTTGCGTCAAAGAGGAAAGTTAGAATACTCGGTTGCAAGTGGCCAAATACAGGGAAAGAGAGATCGCGGACGATAAAGAGAGAAGACACTAGATATCGTGGTGTCATGGCGTTGTAAACAATCACCAACAGAATAGATAACATGCAATGTAGACAGAAAATTGTAGAAATCCCCAACGCCAATCGGCATGGCACATGATAATGTTACTTCTTATAAAGCAACTTTTAGGCTAGGCTGCATTTAAATAGGGAAAATTAGACCCTTGTCTCGATTGTTTTTAGCTATTCCTCAAGAATATATCAATTCTATTATACTGCCTTGAAAGTCTCATGGAAATGTTTCCCACTATTCCCTCCCCTTGTCTGTTTTGTCGACGGAACTGATTAAGAAACAGCAAGGTCAGGAAATCAGCAACATGTCAAAATATGGTCTCCACAACCCACTTCCTTATTCTTTCTCTCACTTATGAATATTTTAATAAGCTCGTCGCTTCCACTCACTCTAACAGTAGCAAAAATTGACTCCGATGTTTTCAAGGTCGTCCTTAATATTCACTCCTGTGCCCTCGTTTCGCATTGACGTCATTTGTATACACTCGCCATTTGGCTCGGTTATTAGTTACACGAGATCAGGAGTACAATAAACGGGGAACAACTAGAATAGAGGTAGACATGTATTTATTCTGTCTTTATCTGTAACGTATGTTTAATATGATCACTTTACACACACACACACACAGTGTAAATAAATAATGTTCTTTTGTATAAACTTAAAGATATTGCAATTAATGGATTGAAAGACGAGTAGTGCACACAATTATTGTATTATCAGGTGATTTTTTTTAATATAAAGGAACATACCATACATGACATTGCTTTGATGATAATATAAGTGGAACAACATACGCATACATCATACCTGTACAGTGCATAACATATTGATGTGTCTTTTTGAATATTATATGAGGGTGTGTATATATAATATCATGTTACACACATTATTATATTACACAAAATTATTATTATGTTTATATATATATATATATTACACACAGAAAAGACTGGAAGGGCAAATTAATTATGGCAGACAGATAGATAGATAGACAGATCTTAAGACAGACATACAGACCTAGACAATAGATGTGTGAATAGATCGATTGATATATTGATTCGAGAGTGACGGTTAAAATGGTTGATTCGTGATCGCTTGATCGATCGATCACTCGGTTGATTGATTAATTGATGGGGTTTGCTGTTGGTTGATTGGTTGCTTGATTGGTTGCTTGATTGGCTGCTTGATTGAATGCTTGATTGATTGCTTGATTGATTGCTTGATTGATTGCTTGATTGATTGCTTGATTGGTTTGATGAGAATGGTTGATGTATTACTTGGTTGAATGGTTTGCTTGTTGATTGGTAGCTAGGGTGGTTACGATCAACAGGGTAGCTTTGTTTCCAAGAATAGTTTACTTTTGTAACACAATATTATAGCTACGTGTTGCTTACAAGACTGGAAGAAAACAATAATAGATATAGATGGATTGAAGGATTGATGGATTGAAGGATGGATGATGGATGGATTGAAGGATGGATGGATTGAAGGATGGATGATGGATGGATTGAAGGATGGATGATGGATGGATTGAAGGATGGATGATTGAAGGATGGATGATGGATTGATTGAAGGATGGATGATGGATGGATTGAAGGACGGATGATGGATAGATTGAAGGATAGATGATGGATGGATTGAAGGATGGATGATGGATAGATTGAAGGATGTATGATGGATGGATTGAAGGATGATGGATTGAAGGATGGATGATGGATTGATTGAAGGATGGATGATGGATGGATTGAAGGACGGATGATGGATAGATTGAAGGATAGATGATGGATGGATTGAAGGATGGATGATGGATAGATTGAAGGATGTATGATGGATGGATTGAAGGATGATGGATTGAAGGATGGATGATGGATTGATTGAATGATGGATGATGGATGGATTGAAGGACGGATGATGGATAGATTGAAGGATAGATGATGGATGGATTTAAGGATGGATGATGGATAGATTGAAGGATGTATGATGGATGGATTGAAGGATGATGGATTGAAGGATGGATGATGGATGGATTGAAGGATGGATGGATTGAAGGATGGATGGATTGAAGGATAGATGGATTGAAGGATGGATGGATTGAAGGATGGATGGATTGAAGGATGGATGGATTGAAGGATGGATGGATTGATGGATGGATTGAAGGATGTATGATGGATGGATTGAAGGATGGATGATGGATGGATTGAAGGATGGATGATGGATGGATGTAATCGTTAGGTTATTTGAAGGATGGATAAAAATTGGACGAAGAGAGTGGAGAAGTAAACATATTTGATGAGATGTTTGGATGGACAGATAGATGAATATGTCGTTGATAAATGAATAATTGGATGGATGGATCGATTGGTGTGTGGATGAATCCATGAATAGATACATAAACACAAGACAACAACTCTAGACAGAATTGGAATACTTAAGACTGACCTCGTTATTTCTGTCTGCTGAAGAGATCGATACTGGCCCTGTTCATTCACGGACTGAAAAGGTAGAAATTGGGTTTCCCCCCACTTGTGTAGACAAGCTTCCACCATATTCCTGATAGAAAGGAGCTCTGCTCGTTCAGAGAAAGATATTAATCTCTTGAGCTTTACACATCAATGAAAGATTATTGATTAATTGAAGCATGAAATGCTGAAACAGTTATTAAAATATTTATGACTGATTGAAACATAGACTGCTGAAGCCGCTATTAAAATATTTTATTTAATTGAAACATGCATTCCTGAAACCGTTATTTAAATATATTTGATTGATTGGAATATAGATTGCTGAAACCGAAATAAAATTATTTTTGATTGATTGAAATATGGATTGCTGAAACCTAAATAAAAATATTTTTGGTTGATTGAAACATGGATTGCTGAAGCCGTTATTAAAATATTTTTGATTGATTGAAATATGGATCAGAAATAAATAAATCTTCGATCAATCCGCAAGGGAGCTACAACGCTTCATAAGCGAACACAGAAGACATGGTCTAACACGAGATTAACATTAAAGACACGGGCCCTAATATATCATACCTCCTTTTGATAAAAAAACACACTATTCTATTCTATTCTATTCTATTCTATTCTGTTCTATTCTTTTCTTAGAATCAGTTTCATTCCAGTCAGGGATTCCCCATATCCGCTCCTCCACTTGTCACGGCATTTTCCAAAATGCAACGGTAAATTCCATTGACAAGGTCGCTTCGTGCACGGCCTACTGAATTGCACAGTCGACAATTCTGAACCTCCTTAGTTGCCTCTTACAACATGCTGGCAATTAACAGTGGCTCTATGCTTTTATCCCCTAACCATGAGGATCCCGGTAACCACACGGGGTAATAAAACACACTTAAGTATTCATACCATGAACGACAACAAGAAACAGAAAACATAGACAGCGTTCGATAATATAACACACACCTCATTTGTGAAGTTTGACAAAATAAATAATTACTGCGTTACGAAAAGAACACATATCAACATATTATAAGATTAATACTTATGTATAAAAAAAAACAATATCATCAGTAATCAAGAAAAGATGATGGACATGCCTTGGACATGTGGTCAGAAGACATAATAACAGAATAGCAAAGTAAGCACAAAACACATCTGTTTTCCCACAACGCAGATGCGTTTTTGGATAGGAAACACAGTGCCAATCCAACTGAGAGTATTACACAACAGGCCCTTTTTGAAACACCCAAGGAAAAAGACAAAGAGGAAGACTAAGATATTCTTGGAGAAGACAGATGGAAGCAGAGATGAAGATGATGGGAATAACATGGAATTATTTTAAAAGAATGGCAAGGAACAGAACAGCTTGGAAAGTGTTTGTTGAAGACATATGCTACACAGGGAGCTGAAAAGGTAGCAGAAGTAGATGAAAGTAAGCCCTCAAGTGGGAAACAACATGTAGCAGGACAAGAGGCCGACCCAGAGAAACACTGAGAAGAGAGCATTGATCAGAGAGGTAAAGGCAGCAGGAATCGACTCCCTCAATGAGATGAGATGCTCTCACAGAACAGAGACAAATGGTGGGATTTAATGAACGATCTTTGCAAGGATTGAGACTGCTTGAAATAAATTTTCGGAACAGGGAAAGAATATCTGAGTCTATGCCCCATCTGCCGATTACGGTTCGAAAGTTAGGTAGATAGATAATAAAAACAGATTTCGAGAAAAGACAAGATGAGAAAAAAAAATAGCCTGTCCATGTTTTAGACAAGAAATAAATAAACATTGCCAGTGATGTCACAGATCTAAAAACAATACTAGAGGACAGATTTGAATAGGAATGTTGGGAGTAATCGTGAACAAATTAGGACCAAAGGAAAGAGACTACACAGACTGTCGTTGTAAGAACCCTCCTAGGGAAATATTCGTTTACTCCCTTTACAGCGTGAGAAATCGATGCATTTCTATCTCTTTACTTTGTGTCCATTGATTCTGTGTCCTACCGAGGCGCTGAAAGAGATAGGGCCCTCGACAACAAAGCTCGTGTTTGATTGTGACATTTTACTACCGTTGTCTGGAATTATTGTGATCAAAAAACCAGATACAACTCATTGTGAGCTTTCCTCAAATAGTGAATCCCATTTTGTATAAACCACCACCATCACACTCCCCCCCCCCCACACACACACAAAATTAAATAATTATAATATATAATTTAATTGTACAAATTAATTAAAAATTAAGTGTAAGAGCTGGAAATCATTCTCAAGTATTATTCCGTCATTCCTTCGGAGCTCTGCTGTTGTGTTCTCTGAATGGAATTTTTTATGTTTAATGTGTATAGTTTGTTTGATATACCTGATGAAGGCTTTTGCTGAAACGTTGTAGTTTTTCTTGTCTTTCAGTTTTAGTCTAGCTGCTCAATACCATTGTATGTTTATTATATATAAGTGCAAGCACCAATATTTTCTTCTTATTCTTCACTATTCTCTGTCAATGAGTTGAAAAGTTTCACATTTATTATTCTTTGGACCACATATTTCGCTTTTGTCTTTTTTCCAATTTTTTTTATCTTGATTCATTTCATTATTGTGTCTTCTTTCTTACTCCACTTCTGTTTCTACATCCTTGTCATCCTTTTCTTTAGAATTATTTGCTTTCTATTATTGTCACCCTGTTTATTTTGTGATTAATTTTGTTCGTTTATGTTTCTGTCGATTAAATTATATTTTGTGTGTGCTCCTTGCGCTTATAATATTAATTTGTATTTTACGCTGTTAACTTATTCTTATGTTTGATCATGGTCTTGCTTTATTATTTCTTCAATTGTTTTATTTTGTTCTTGTCTTCATTTCTCATTTCTACTTACTTCTCGTACTCTTTTATTTCTCATATCTCTTTTGCTTAATCTTGCATATAAACGTATCCTTGCATATATACTTTTCTATGCCAATATACTAATCCATGCCTATATATTTATTGTTGTCTATATACTTATCCATTACCTATAAACTTGTCCATACATATATATATATATATATATTTATATATATATATACTTATGCATTACCTTTATACTTATCCATGCATATATACTTACCCATGCCTATATACTTATCAATGCCAATATACTTATCCATTACCTATTCGTTTCCACCTGGTGCTCGGTTGCTTTAATCACAATTGTTTTCATATTCGTTAAGTCTTTTTCCTTCAATGTTTTCTTACCGTTTCAGTTTTGACAGCCCTTCTACACCAAACTGTGACGTCATTGGACTCACCCTTCGTCCAACATTACTCCTGTCTCGTTCCGGATTGCGCAAAAATATAATAATTTATACTTTTTTCACTTATCCTTACCTTTTCATCTGTCGTTTTATTTTCTAAATCGTGTGTACTATTTTACATTATCTTACCTTTTCAGCTGTCGTTTTATTTTCTAAATCGTGTGTACTATTTTACATTATCTTACCTTTTCAGCTGTCGTTTTATTTTCTAAATCGTGTGTACTATTTTACATTATCTTACCTTTTTCGCGCAATTGTTGACTATCGGGGTGGAAATAAACACTCAGACCTGAACATTTCGCGGCGACTGTACCGGACAAGCGAACTATTTTCTCCAGTCCTTCCAATACCCCCACAGACTCCAGAAATTGGAAAATCCTGTAAATATAGTTTTTTTTTTGTTTTTTTTTTGTCGAAAATCTTTCTTTCCCGTACTCGTTTTCTTGTTTTGATTATTTTATTTTTCATTCTTTTTTTTTTCAACGTATGTCTTGTACTTAATCCTAGCTTCCACCTTGTCTGGAAGTGGAAGTTACCCATTACCTTGTTACTGTAAAGATTTCTGCTACCTTATTCATCATTTTCTGTTGTTTTTTTTTTGTCTTTGTATCTTCTTTTGCAAATTCTCCCATCTTTAATTTGAGCATGAAACCAACCCAGCAGTAAATTCTCTTGTTATAATTTTGAGCATGAAATTAGCTCCGTAGCTAATTCTCTTTCAAGAAGTGTGAACATGAAATCAACTCAGTAATAAATTAATTATCTTGTGTTAAATGTTAAATGTGAACATGAAATCAACTCAGTAATAAATTAATTCTCTTGTGTTAAATGTTAAATGTGAACATGAAATCAACTCAGTAGTAAATTAATTCTCTTGTGTTAAATGTTAAATGGAAGCATGAAATCAACTCAGTGATAAATTAATTCTCTTGTGTTAAATGTTAATTGTGAACATGAAATCAACTCAGTGAAAAAATTAATTCTCTTGTTATAAATGTTAACTGTGAGCATGAAACCAATGCTCTTGCGTGAAGTTTGAGTTAGATTACGTCTTTCGAAATAGTCGTTTTCTCGTTTTGTAGACATTTAATTTCTGGAACGGCGTTTCCATTGTAACAAATCCAGGCTCTTTTTTCTTGAGCCACCACTTAAGTCATGCTGTGTGAAGAAAGATGATTCTTATCGTTGCTTCCAAGAATCAGGTAAAAACGTGCAATGCTTCTTGTGTGCCAAGGGTTGGGCTCAAAGACTAATGAAAGACAGAATGAATCTAATTAGGGAATAAACTAAGACAGCCAAGAACGCGGAAGACAGAAAGGTCAGGCGTATAGAGAGGAAGAGAAATACAGAGAGAGAGAGAGAGAGAGAGAGGTGTAATGTATGTACACTTTTTTAAAATAAAATAACATTATGTGGGTGTATACACGTATATTTTATACTCATATCACTGTAATATAATGTTATATATTTGGTGCTGTCCGCCAATTCGTTTGTTGCTAATTTTCTGGACAAATCTTCAGACTTTTGCGGGATTTCTTGTCCTAAAGATAATTTATCCAGAAAAGCTTTGAGCAAGTGTTGTCGCAAGGAGAGAAACAACTGCAAAAATGAGCATTAGAGGAAAACTTATTTTTAATCGTAAATTCATATATTTAAGGGGGGCATAATTATTGATAATCGCTTGAATTCCTACTCGTGTTTCACCATAGGAAAATAGAGGAATCTGCGATGGAGGTGGAATTCATTTAAAGAAATGAAAAGTCAATTTTTTAAATTATTTTGGAATAGGAGCGCAAACACAATAATTATCTGTGCAACAGGAGTAATGGGCATTTCATACTTTCAGCTGAGAAATTACTGCCCTTTATGGCATTAATATTTCATAAGAGAAGAAATGAAGTTTCACAGAAAGTATTTTGGTAGAGACGAAATGAAAGATTTTCAGAGATTGTAAGAAATATAGGGAAAAAAAGGAACGAGAGAGAGAGAGAGAGAGAGAGAGAGAGAGAGAGAGAGAGAGAGAAGAGTTGAAGGAAAAAGAACTAGAATATAGAGGAAAGTGCAGTTTTATAATTTAATGTATTAATGGAGAATGGGTGGTCGAATCGATAATTCGTCGTGTTTCGATCCAAAAGAACGTGGGCTCGAATCCTGACAGGGTCTAAAGCTGTTCAATTATTCTTCTTCTTCGCTCCTTCCTCATTTGCCTTTCAGCGTCGAGGGGAGAAATAACTTGCGGTTTTGTCCTCTTCTGTTCGCTTCTGCTGCTGTTATGTTTCCCCGTGCTTCTAATATTCCATCGATTCATTTTTTTCGTGGTCGACCCTTGGGTCTAGTATTCTCGCAACGTTTATTGAGGGCTCGTTGTGATGTGTTTTGATCATTCTGCCTTGTTCACTTAGCCAAACCATTTTATCTGTTGTTTCTTTATATATTCTATGGTAGGGGTTGTTCCTAGCCTTTTTCTCAGTTCTTCATTTATGATTTTATCTCTCAGGCTATTTCCTATCATTCGTCTAACACATTTCATCTCAGTAGAGGTTATTTCTCTTATTGTTCTTGCATCAGCGGCCCAGGACTGGCATTGGTAGCACAACGTTGGGATGAAGATTATCCCAAGCTTTTTTATCGGGGTGAAAAAAAATAATAAGACTCAGACCCGAACAACTCGTGGCAACTGCACTGGAAACTTGCCCTTATCGTTCATTAAGTTTCCCCGTCAGATCACATAAATAGGATAGAGCCTTAAAGAGTTTTCTTTATTATACTAAATAATTAGAAATTAACTTGTTTTCATTGAGTTAGATTTTGCGTGAAATCGTTAGAAACTTCATTAACTTGATATCTAAATGCTATAGCATGACAATGTTAAACAAACAATGCGACTTATGGTAAACCCTCACTCATTAACTTGATATCTAAATGCTATAGCATGACAATGTTAAACAAACAATGCGACTTATGGTACACCCTCACTCATTAACTTGATATCTAAATGCTATAGCATGACAATGTTAAACAAACAATGCGACTTATGGTAAACCCTCACTCATTAACAATTAATGGAGGCGGATGACAAATAGATGAAGGAGGGGGATATTGCGCTATTGATAACAGGATACTCAACTCACGTCAAATGTAACATGGATCAAGTGGTGGGTGTAACGTACACGAGGTATGATGACAGCTCTACAAAAAAAGGAACACAACAAAATACTGACGTTTCGGCTTACTTGCGACCATCTTCAGAAAACGAGAATAATAAACGGAAATCGGAATAAAGATAAACTCTACTACATCTGGAATGAACGAGACTAAATGAAGGAAAGTGTAGCTTGCTCGTTTACCCTATGGGTTGTATCATTATGACGTCAAAGAATTGTAATCAAATGCCCAATCCTATTGGAGACGAATTCTAGATCATATACATACAAATATTTCGTACTAAATTTGAGAAAGTAATGAAACTTAATAAAAATGTATACAGAACTTTTATTGACCAAGAAAAAGCATTCGACCGTAAGGTCACCTTTGTCTATGTCCCCGGACATGCGGGAGTATGGGGAAATGAAAGAGCGGACAGGTTGGCTAGCTGCGCTGTCGTTGAGGACAGGCAACCAATGGATCGGGCGGACATCATCAATGCCCTCCGAGATGTGGGAAGAGCACAGGACTTCGACAAACACAGATCCACGTCACTTCTTCGGATGATGGAAATGGGAGTTAAGATGGGCACAGCCAGAAATGAGAAACTTAGTGGCCGTGTAAGAAGACTTATCAATCAACATAGAACTTGAGTCGTCAGTCGCTGGACACTGAGGGAATTGCTGAGGAGGGGATCTCAGCACCTATGGACATGTTCGGAGTGCAATGATGATGACCTGCAAATGACTCAATAACTCAAGCATTCGACCGAGTAAACCGAGAACAACTGTGGTGAATACAAACAGCCACAGAGGGAGTAAGCCAACATCTAAGCAACCTAATTAAGAGTCTCTACATTAATAGTAGCTGCATAGTGAGAACAGCAGCAGGTTATACAGATCACATTAAAGTTAGATCAGGAGTAAAACTGCGGTGCGTACTATCTCTCATATTGTTTATTACTTAGATTGTCTACATCGGTCAGTTAGCCAAGCCATCGAAGACGGAGGAGACTCACGAGGATGAGCTTCTATCTGCAGATGATCAGGCACTAATACATGGACAAATAGAAGGCCTATAATAACACTTAAATAGTTTTAACAGCACAGACACAACATACAACATGGAAATCAACATCAACATAACAGGAGCCATGAATGTCGCAAAAACGAAACAGAACATTAACGAAGTGTGAAGAGCAGACAACTAAAGCAAATGGAGGGATTTAAATATCTAGGAAGTCTAGTGACAAACGACAATTCACAAACAGCAGAAATAGACTCAAAATGCAACAAAGCTTGTCAAATCACTCGACAGTTATCACCATTATTGTCCAACAAGGAAATAACACTTGAGGCAAAACAGGCATTGTACACAACAATCTTCATCCCAACGTTGTGCTACCAATGCCAGACCTGGACCCTAGATGCAAGAACAATAAGAAACACAACCTCTACTGAGATGAAATGTGTTAGACAAATGACAGAAAACAGCCTGAGAGATAAGATCATAATGAAGAATTGAGAAAAACTAAGAATAATCCCCGCCATAGAGCACACAAAGAAACAACAGATAAAATGGTTTATGCATGTGACAAGACAGAAATATCAAAACGCAATGCGATGAGCCTTCCATAACAGTTGTGAGAACACCAGACCCAAAGGCCGACAATAAAAAATATAGATTGCTGGACGATTCGAAACACTAGGAAACAAAACAGCAGCAGCGGCCAACCGAAGAGCAAAGATCGCAAATTATATCTCCCCTCAACGCTGAAAGGCAAACGAGTAAGGAAAGAAGGCGAAGAAAAAGAAGAACGAAACTTAATTGAGTTGAAAATAACAAACAGAACATTTTGTTATGCTCCTTCATTTGCTCCTCACTTTCACGTGAAGCTTTCAATTGTTGAGAGAGATATGTTTCTTGCTGTCACTGCTCTATCATTCTGACCAACTGTCATGGAATGCTGTTGCACAGTTTCCTTGATGTTGCAATTTCCAGTTGCTCTCGATCCTCCTCGAGCTCTGTATCCTAGTCTTCATACCCTTAATGATTTGGAACCACACAACTTTCTTTCCCTGTAGACAAATCATTTTATTTCTGTTCTCTACGTCTAGGTGAAAATTGCTTGTATTCCAAATATTGTGTACGCTATTGTGGCAATATTCAGAAGTAAATAATAATTTCAACAAAACTTTCTACAAACATGCCACAGGATTTGACGTCCCATAGACTAAAAGTCATCTTGGCAGGAAGGATACACGGAAGACGTGGCAAAGGCAAACCAAGTCTAAGTGGACTGATAATATCTAAAGGTGGACAGATGAGCCTATGCCAACGTAACCATAAAAAAAAGCGACAGACTAAAATGGCCCTCCATGGTAGCCACCCATCGATGTAGAGAAGGCACCCAATGAAAGAATTGACGTCTTAAAAACACATAATTATTGCAACCAAATACATGTTTACCACATGCACTATCTGTATGGTAAAAAAAAGTATATCTGGATTGTCTAGAAATCCACAGACTCCCAAGTAGTATAATACATTACATTAGACCAACATGGACAAAAGCCCACAGGCAGCTGGATCACTATCAGCAACAACAATAACGATTAAAGGAAACGTTGCATTCTCTCATCTCACCCAGCAACTATTCATTTCTTCGCTCCTTCCATCCATGATTACACGGTGATTGGGTCCCGCGTGTGAGCATTGACGTCAAAGATGGCAAACTACATTCTATATTTTCCTCATCGCTCACTTTCTCTCTCTCTCTCTCTCTCTCTCTCTCTCTCTCTCTCACGTCCATTCTTGTTGTCACTAGCACTCACTGAAAAATGAAAAAGAAATGACGTTTTCTCAGAAATATGGGTCTAAAGAGGACAATAAATTAACGAGAGAGAGACGGAGGAGAGCTAAATGCAGGAAATAAAGACAGAGAGAGTGAGCGAAAAGGTGAGGGTGCTTAATGTAGTGAGACCCATAAAAGATTGAAAGAGTACGCTGAGATTGAGAGTGTTGTCCGATGGAAAGAAGGGAAGTAGTTAGGGATAATGAGCTTGATAGAATAATAACGACCAGACCGGGCGGAGGCAAGCTGGAGGGAGAAGGACTGAAGAAAGAAATGAATGAGGTATAAGAAATGATGGGAATAGACTAAGAAGTGAACAAAATAGAAGGTGTGGGAATGGGCCGTAGAGGGAAATATTACCCGTCTCAGATTTGCTGCTTGTCTGTTGAAGGTGTACAAGATCGTGATGGGAGGAAGAAATGTAAGAAGTAGTTTAGAGCGAAGGACGAAGGCATTTTTTATAATATTGTAGAATGAGAGAAGCTAGAAGAATTGGAGAGGCTAGTGATGAGAGAGAAGTGAGATCAAACAAGACTGAACGTATGTGTTTCAACAAAGTAACGGAGAGTCTTAATGTCTTGCTGTAAAGGTGTCATGGTTTTTTTTTTTTTTTTTGTATTTTTTTTTTTACATTTTTATTTGAAGCATTTAAAATAGTATCAGAGCTAAGATCACCGCAGAGCTCAATGCAGCTTACACTTCAGAAACCTCTAGTATGGAATTGAAGCAGTTACTGCTACGCTAAACGCAGCTGAAAGCTTTAATCTACATCCTGAATTTTAGCAAAAATTTTCAAAATCTTGCAGCATTTTTGAGTATAGACAATCTCTATAACATTCCTCTTATTCCTAAAATTGATATTTCACGGAAGTGGTTTTTGGTACCGCAAAAAAAAAAAATACAATTTTATCTACAGTAAACATGTATTTATGAGTGACAATTTAGAACAATAACTTTTGCAACAAAAGGAGCAAAGTTCGGCAAATTTGAAAGTTTCTACGCTGCAATATACAATTTTAGCCCCACAAATTTGTAAGGTTTAAGATATCACTTCTTGTAACAAACATGAATGCATAGCAGATGTTGTTATGGGCATTTTATATTTCAGGAGAGACACAAAATGAGCCTATTAATATGGAATCAATGACAAACAGCTGTGAAAGTGAGTTTCAAAGTCAAGAAAGAATATTTAGATCATTGAGATGAACTCTCATTCAAAGCCTCGGAAGTTACAGAACCTATGTCTTCGGCATGAGTGCTTGCCTTATATGGGAACTTCAAACCTAAATGAACTCTTTCCGTACGGAAGCTTTTATTCAATGCAACGGAACTGAATGACAGGAAACAGCTTAAGGGACAGAGTAAGAAACACCGACCTGAGGAAGAAACTCGAAATTGAATCAGCCATCGAATACATAAAGAAACAACAGATAAATTGGTTCGGCCACATAACAAGACAAAAAGAACTAACAATGACTCAAAGAGCCAAAAAAACAATCGCTACGAAAACACCAGATTAAGAGGAAGACCGAGAAAGAGATGGATAAAGGGAATACTAGAGTCACTAGGACGGATAACACCAGAAGAGGCCAACAGAAGAGCAAAGAATCGCAGATTGTATCTCTCCTCGACGCCAACGGCAATGGAGGAAGGATAAAAGAAGAAGAAGAACGGAACAGATGTCAGAGACGTTTTTCATGTTTTAAGTATCAATCTACATATTTATATTTATCTAACATGTTACAGATTATTTTTTGAATGTTTAGATAATTGAACAATGTATTATATTTCACCAAAACCAAGATGATACAAAACATGTAAAAAAGAATATCGTTTGATAACGGTTCACACTAATCAAACTGTGAGCGACGCACTATGCGGCGAAACGTATGGAAAGAGTTAAAATGTGTGTAGATGGATTGTCAACGCCACTCGGGAATTCGTGACAATGTAGGAGGTGATAGACTATCCTCGTGTTGTACTGCTGTCATGATGACAAGCATGTAGAAAGACATGTAGATGGTCCTCAACGAAAGTAAATGATAGAGATCTACTCCACCAGAAAGGATGTGGCTTTGACACAGCAACAGCTCTACAGGAATACAACGTCGATCAATCTTGGAATGATAACCTGCAAGGAGAGTTCAGTGCATACATAGCCAGATAGATACCGCAACCATTATTTCGTCATCAGTTAAAGGAGACTGAGCACCTACGCGTTTGCCAGGAGTACTGTGATGTCACCTCTAACGATACTGAATAATAATCTGCACTTTAAAAGTAATAAAAACTAGTAATCATTCTCACTGTTATTGCTTTATTAAGCCCCCCAGGTATTCATGTCACAGCTTCGTTGTCTAGAGCATTCTTTTTAATTAAGAAAAAAAGTGCGCTTAGCATCAGACCGTGAAGCCAATCAATGAGAATTGCTTCATCAACAGCCGGAAACAAAGGTAAAGGAATGTACTATTGATCAAGGACAGAAGTAAAGAAGATTTGTAAAGCAGTAGTTCCTACAGGAGTAATGAAGGTGTGTAGAACAGACGTTCCTACAGAATTAAAGAATTTGTGTAAAGCGGTGGTTGCTACAGAAGTAAAGATGATGTGTAAAGCAGTAGTCCCTGCAGAAGTTAAAATGTGTAAAGCTGCAGTAGAAGTAAAGAGGGTTCGTTGAGCATTAGTTGTTACAGAAGTAAAGAAGATGTGTAAAACAGTAGCTACTACAGACGTAAAGAAGATGTGTAAAGCAGTGGTTCCTACGGAAATAAAGAAAATATATAAAGCAGTGTTAGAAGTAAAGAGGGTTCGTTGAGCGTTAATTCCTACAGAAGTAAAGAGTCTGTGTAGAGCAGCAGTTCCTACACAAGTACGGATGCTGTGTAGAGCAGCGGTTCCTACGCAAGTAAAGATGATGTGTAGACCAACAGTTCCTACACAAGTAAGAGGTGTATAGAGCAGCGGTTCCTACACAAGTAAGAGGTGTATAGAGCAGCGGTTCCTACACAAGTAAGAGGTGTATAGAGCAGCGGTTCCTACACAAGTAAGAGGTGTATAGAGCAGTAGTTCCTACAGAAGTAAAGAGGTGTGTAGAGCAGTAGTTCCTACAAAAGTAAAGAGGTGTGTAGAGCAGTAGTTCCTACAAAAGTAAAGAGGTGTGTAGAGCAGTAGTTCCTACAAAAGTAAAGATGTGTGTAGAGCAGTAGTTCCTACAAAAGTAAAGATGTGTGTAGAGCAGTAGTTCCTACTAAAGTAAAGAGGTGTGTAGAGCAGTAGTTCCTACAAAGGTACTGACCATTGAGAGAGGGAAAGAATTGAAAGCTTGGGAAATAACACTGGATGCAACGAAAGCAGGTTGATAATAATTAATGTCATTGTGTGATTGTTAGACAATAACCAATGTCTGTCTGTGAGTGGGAAGACAAGAACCAATGTCCGTGTGTGCTTGGGAAGACAAGAACCAATGTCTATGTGTGATTGGGAAGACAAGAACCAATGTCTGTGTGTGATTTGGAAAACAAGAACCAATGTATGTGTGTGATTGTTAGACAATAACCAATGTATGTCTGTGAGTGGGAAGACAAGAACCAATGTCTGTGTGTGATTGGGAAGACAAGAACCAATGTCTGTCTGTGATTGGGAAGACAAGAACCAATGTCTGTCTGTGATTGGGAAGACAAGAACCAATGTCTGTCTGTGATTGGGAAGACAAGAACCAATGTCTGTCTGTGATTGGGAAGACAAGAACCAATGTCTGTGTGTGATTGGGAAGACAAGAACCAATGTCTGCGTATGATTGGGAAGACAAGAACCAATGTCTGTGTATGATTGGGAAGACAAGAACCAATGTCTGTGTGTGATTGGGAAGACACGAACCAATGTCTGCCTGTGATTGGGAAGACAAGAACCAATGTCTGTCTGTGATTGGGAAGACAAGAACCAATGTCTGTGTGTGATTGGGAAGACAGGAACCAATGTCTGTCTGTGATTGGGAAGACAAGAACCAATGTCTGTTTGTGATTGGGAAGACAAGAACCAATGCCTGTCTGTGATTGGGAAGACAAGAACCAATGTATGTGTGTGATTGGGAAGACAAGAACCAATATCTGTCTGTGATTGGAAAGACAAGAACCAATGTCTGTGTGTGATTGGGAAGACAAGAACCAATGTCTGTCTGTGTTTGGGAAGACAAGAACCAATGTATGTGTGTGATTGGGAAGACAAGAACCAATGTCTGTGTATGATTGGGAAGACAAGAACTAATGTCTGTGTATGATTGGGAAGACAAGAACCAATGTCTGTGTGTGATTGGGAAGACAAGAACCAATGTCTGTGTGTGATTGGGAAGACAAGAACCAATGTCTGCGTATGATTGGGAAGACAAGAACCAATGTCTGTGTGTGATTGGGAAGACAAGAACCAATGTCTGTCTGTGATTGGGAAGACAAAAACCAATGTCTGTCTGTGATTGGGAAGACAAGAACCACTGTATGTGATTCATTGCGAAGAGAGGAAACAAAAGTGTGTGTTTGAATGCGAAGAGAAGAACCAAATATTATTAGAAACAGACGAGAGTCATTGTCACTTGTCGCACATGTCGCACATGTCGCACATGTCGCACATGTCGCACATGTCGCACATGACGTTAGATGACTAAGAAGGTTGTGGTCAAAGTCTTCGCTGGTGCTATGGATTTCGTGTATCTGAGCTGAAGCTATCTTTAGTGCTTTCGCCATTTTGGGGTGGGTGATTGCTGAGAAGGGGAGCTGAGCGCTATGGAGTTGCGCGGTGTCGTGGCTAACATTAAATTAAAACATCCGCGCCTTTCGACCCGACATATCAGTCTTCATTAGGTCACTTTCTACATACCAGATTGCCTCTTATCTCGATTCTCGTTTGGTCCGACCGTTGAGTCTCTTTCCGAAACCCCAAAGGAGAGATATAGCAAAATCTTGACCAGCTTTGAGTTGCCAACTACTTTTAGCCCCTGTATTAGGAGCAAAAAATATTTTCTTTATCACTTGTAATTATCATTTCAAACGCCCTGGCAGCACATTCCCTTTGATGTTAAAAAAAGCTATGATTGAATTGTTTCGCGAGGAAGCTATGAGGTCAGTCTTTTCAAAATGTTTCTCTGTATATTATTTTAATACCATTTTCTTTTAAGCCCATCAAAGACCGTAATAATTTATTCCATTCTCACATCCTGTCTGAGTTACAGTAGAAAGGCCGAATACAAAATGCTCACTGTAACGTTTTCTTTCATCGTTTAGAAATTTAGCAGAAAATGATGTCACAGAAATGTGAGAATGTGTCTATTGAATCGCATTCAACGTTGGTTGGTAAATTTCGTTATTAAAGTTATAGAGAAAATTGATATAGCATCAGATTTGTTTTTTAAATGGCATTTAACTTGAGCCAAAGTTTCTAAAATCAATGCAATGTTTCTGGCTACCGAAGCACTTTGTTGAATACTGCCATTAAATGTGAGCTGTAGTTACGTTGCTATTTAAGTTTTATGGGAACTGACTTTATCGAAATCGTTATATTATGGAGCTGCGCGTGGCCGTGTCGCTAAAACCACTGTTTCGCTGATTGAAAAGTCGGCGTACGATGTTCGAAACCCGCGGTAGACAGAAATGATTTTTTTTTTCGGCGGTGAAATAAAAATGCGGAGTCTCACAGGTTGTGTCGACTGCTTCGACCAAGCGGCCTTTATCCCTCCGGTTCTATCGCGAACATTTCCGACTTACACCAGCAGTGGTACTAAATGTCGTAAAGATAGTTATCGGTTACATTACTATATATAATAAGATACAATTATAATTGTGGATGTTAGAAGATATACTGTAAATTAAATATCTTATCAAAGGGAACATGTATTGCATTATTTTATATTGCAAATTATGTTATGTTAAGTTAGGATCATCATCACAGCACTATGGACACTCCCATAGGTGCTCCGATCTTCTCAAAATGTTCATCAGCACACAGCGAATAATTGTGTCAGTTTTGTGTTAGTTGACACATCCTCTCATTCGTCCAGAATATCGCTCTGTTCTGGCAACACAGGTCTTCACTCCAAGTTCACACAGTCTAGATAGTTATGCTACAATGATAAATGTAATATAATATGGTTAACACGCGTTTTGTTAAATGTCACATTTAAGGACATTATTTGTATATATATATATATATATATATATATATATATATATATATATATATATATAAAATAGAGTGTGATGTAACAATAACGATGCAGCGTCTTGTCTATTAAATGTCAAGTCAGTAGAAACACCAGAAGTCATTTGTCTTAACGACACATGCGCACTGTTATAGAAGCAGAGATAGCAGAATTGTTGGTTCACGTATGTTGGTTCATGTATGTTGGTTCATGTATGTTGGTTCACGTATGTTGGTTCATGTATGTTGGTTCACGTATGTTGGTTCACGTATGTTCGTTCACGTATGTTGGTTCGTGTATGTTGGTTCACGTATGTTGGTTCATGTATGTTGGTTCACGTATGTTGGTTCATGTATGTTGGTTCATGTATGTTCGTTCACGTATGTTGGTTCACGTATGTTCGTTCACGTATGTTGGTTCGTGTATGTTGGTTCACGTATGTTGGTTCACGTATGTTGGTTCACGCATGTTGGTTCATGTATGTTGGTTCATGTATGTTGGTTCATGTATGTTGTTTCATGTATGTTGGTTCTCGTATGTTGGTTCACGTATGTTGGTTCACGTATGTTGTTTCATGTATGTTGGTTCATGTATGTTGTTTCATGTATGTTGGTTCACGTATGTTGGTTCACGTATGTTGGTTCACATATGTTGTTTCATGTATGTTGGTGCATGTATGTTGGTGCATGTATGTAGGTTCACGTATATTGGTTCACGTATGTTGGTTCACGTATGTTGGTTCATGTATGTTCGTGCATGTATGTTGGTTCACGTATGTTGGTTCATGTATTTTGGTTCATGTATGTTGGTTCACGTATGTTGGTTCACGTATGTTGGTTCATGTATGTTGGTTCATGTATGTTGGTTCACGTATGTTGGTTCATGTATGTTGATTCACGTATGTTGGTTCACGTATGTTTGTTCACGTATGTTGATTATATCCTCATTTCGTTGTCTCTTTCTCTTTGTGTTGTCCATGGTCTCTGAAAAACCCGCATGTAGGCCGAAACATCAAATATTTTGTTTTGTCCATTTCTGTAAAACTCTCACGTAGAAGTGTATGTAACACCCAACCACTTGTTCATTGGTTCACGTACAGTGGGCGTCAGTTCAATTCCCCAAAGTTGGAGTTATATTCGGACTAACACGACTTTGTGGTCATTAGGGAAAATGGATACCAGGTAATATCTGCATGTCTGTCTTCATTAGGACACTTTCTGGGTACCAGATTGTCTCTTATCTCGATTCTCATTTGGTTCGAATGTTTAGTCTCTTTCCAACGCCCAGGTAATATCTGCATATCTTTAAGAAAGTAAGACGGTCCTCTCGGGCAGATGGTGCTCGTAAACCTGGGAGGGCAGACCATCTAAGGGCAGAATCCCCCTACAGAAAAGACAATCGTCCCCCTACAGAAAAGACAATCTGCTGCCTTGCAGGAAGATTGGGGGCAATCAAAGGCTAAGGAAAGCAAACCTGAATAAAATGCTGGCTGAAATCGGATGCACTGGGCCACTGGCGCAGAACACAGTGCAACGTATTTAACGGGTTTTCAATCAGAGTGGATCTGGCAGACTCTAAATGTGATGTTCCGTCGGTGGGGTCGATCAATTCACTTAACCTGACAGCTGACTTCATGTGAGAGTCTGGAATCCTACTCTGATTGAGTCCTGATCGCATAGAGAGAGAGAGAGAGAGAGAGAGAGAGAGAGAGACGGTCCAGGTGTGATACTAACAATGTAACCCATAATGCACCGGTGGGTGTGATTAATATAGATATAGAGGTGACATTACTCACACGCCGTGAAAATGTAATAACACTCGAGTAGAATTGTCAAATGTTACTAGAGAATGTAGTTGAAATGTTGTGAGAGTAGGTATAACCGAGACTGTCTATGATTCAACAAAGCACGGATATCTTAGCACCATCAGCATCATGTGTCATGCCGAGAAGTTAATATGGAAATGTCCCTCCATTATTCTTACCCTGGTTAAAAAAAAAGGAGTAAAGTGCCCCGTCACGCCAAGTGGTGCATAGGGAAAGTGGTGTTAGTAAGCATGATTTTTACAGACCTTCGGCACATGATTTTTGGGGTAATATGGTCGTGCAGCCTTACTTTCCCAGGAAAAATCCCGTACCCATTTAAGGCTGGGTGAACCTGGAATCCGTCATATCAGGACGCGCCCTCTTGACGTTAGTAGTCTAGTTCACTAAAAACTAAGCTATCGTGGCTCCCTCTGTCTCTGGTATTTCCGACCAATTCTACAGTTGGTCTCTTTCAGCTGCAAGCCTGATAAGTTGTCCAGTAATTTTTGACGTTGTCTTACCCTCTCTCTCCTCTTTCTCTCTCTCCCTCTCTCTCCCTCTCTATCCCTCTCTCTCTCTCCCTCTCTCTCTTTCCCTCTCTCTCTCTGTCCCTCTCTCTCCCTCCCTCTCTCCCTCTCTCTCCCCCTCTCTCTCCCTCCCTCTCTCTCTCCCTCTCTCTCTTTTTCTCTTTCTCTCTCTCTCTCCCTCCATGGCCAAAAATGGGAGACCGCTATTTCCTAATTCCCTTCAAAAATTGCTATTCCGCTCTCTCATTATTTAAAACGTCTTATTTCCAACATTTATCATTCCCAACAATATGTTTCTAGAATCAAATAATCTTTTTTATTCGTTAATTAATTGTCCATGAAAAAATTGCAATATGACAGGGCAGAATGTATTTAGTGTCGAAGAACTCTTTCCCTTACTTCATACAATTGTTTATTTAAATCAAAATGTCACAAGACACAAGAACATGTATAACGTAATTATGGAGTTTGGAAATTAGTTTGGTATTAGATTTGTGTTATGTTTTTCTGGCGTGGATTTATTTGTAGATTTGTATAGTTTGTTTATTATATCTGATGAGTGATATTACCAATTCTGACCTATGGAAGCGAATCATGGACAGTAGACAAACAAATGAAAAGACGATTAGAGGCCACAGAGATGGGATTTCTCAGAAGAATGTTGAAAGTTCTCTGGACAGAAAAAAGACCAATGAGGAAGTTCTCAAAGAGGCCAACACAAAAAGGGAGCTCTTAAAAAAACATCAGAAAGAAGCAATCAACATTTTTCGGGCACATCATGAAAAGAGGAAAGTTGGAATACTTGGTTACAACTGGCAAAATAAAAAGAACGAGAGATCGCGGACGACAAAGAGAGAAAATACTGGATAGCTTGGTGTCATGGCATGGGATACAGTCAACAACAGAACTGATACGATGCACTGTAGATAGAAGATTGTGGAGGGACATGATCGCCTACGCCAACCGACAGGGTACATGATGATGATGATGAGTGCTATTGTCGAAACGTCGCAATATGTCTTGTCTGTCTATCAGTTTATCTGCTCCAAACCATTTTATCTTTATTTTGCTCCTAATATAATGGAAGCTGAAAGGAAACCAAAAAGGTGATTTTAAAAATATGCCTTATAACGTAGAGAAGTGAAATATAAAGTTTTACTGTACCAGACCTCAACATTTGGAAATTAGAGGGCTAGTGAGAAGGAGAAACATTTAAAGGAAAGGCAATCTAAAGTGTTAAAAAATATAGCCCTGATTTGAAAATCTCAATTCTATTACGAAAAACGTCCTATAATATGACGCTTGGTTCATGTTCATTATTGCTATAATTCTCATGATCGTACAACTATAGGTAGTATCGTTTATAACGAGTTATATAGATTTAATTATTCGATTTTTATAATTCTCAGCCGTGGGAAGGGGTTGGGGGAGGGGTGGGAGGAGGGAGGAGGGGATTTTCTAAATTCCCTGAGAGAAGCCCTGGAAGAAACCCTGGAGACTACGAAGTCCAGACAGGTACTTTCTTTAACACAGCCTCACCATCTATGTCAATCTCTACTTTCTCATTCTCTCACAGCTCCCTATAAAATGGGTCTTGCCAGACCAAACGTTTGAGATACGTGGCAAGACTATTTACACAGAAATTCAGTACGAACTTGAGATATATTATTATATTATAATTATTAGTATTAATATATATTAATATTATAATTGTATGTAGAAATAAAATGAATGATTTATAAATATAAATAATATAATAATACCACCTAACAAGACGGTGCATATGTCTTACTAGAACGTAGCGTAATTAGAATGTAATGGATGAAATAACTGTATGATTTACAAACGACGTTTTTTTATGGCCGAAAAGTCCAGAGAAACCAGAATGTTAGGGAAATGATCTCGAACAAATACGAGGTGAAGATGGAAGCGTTGGGCATCCGGGGTGTAAAACAGTGCAACGCAATTCATTAATAAGCGAGCAAATAAGAAGATAATAATAATAATATTGTAAGATCTAGCAAAACTGAGAAGTGACGAGATGGCATGCCCATAAGACGGAAGATTCATATTTGTTATCAAAAAGAAAACAAGCATGCGTCTTATGTCGCAATGTATCGCTACAACGACCATACGTTTTGTTACAAATAAGCCATTTAATCGATGTTCATGTCACGTGACAAATTGCAAACTGTCTCACTTCGAAGCCAGCCCACGTGATCCCTCTTAAATGTCAAGAACGGGTACTTCTAAACCAAGCACCCTCAGTCCTGTGTCCGCGGATTCTATGATCTTCGTCGACCCGATCGCGCATGCCCACAACTGTTTGACATTAAGTCGGTTCGTTATGCCAATTATTGTCTCGACCAAAAGTATTAATAACAAAATTAAATAACCGCCTACATCTTATTAATGAGCATCTTGACGATTGTTTATGCTCTCAAACTGGCCACGGTCTCTTGATTTTGCTGTGGTGGCCAACGAAATGTAGAAACAAAGTTCTAGACGTTCCTAAAACATTTAATGAACAGCAATAACATTGCAATGGGAGCCGCGATAGCTCAGTGGTTAGTGAACTGGACTACAAAGGACAAGAGGTAATGTTCGATCTCAACAGACGGTTTCCGGTTCACCCAGCCTTTAATGGTTACCGGATTTTTTTAATGGGAAAGTAAAGCGGCACGAACGTAATACCGACCACATTACCCCAAAAATCATGTGCCGTTGGTCTGTAAAATTTATGGTCACTAAGACCATATTCCCTATACGCCACTTGGCGTGACGGGGGCTCTTTACTTTTTTCTCTTTTTATAAAATAGCAATCGTCGTCCTTCCGAAGTGATGACGTGTACACGCGCCAGTTCGATCCCAGTCTAGCGATAACTAAACCCGCTGACCTGGGGAAGGTATTGACAGCGAGGAAGAGTACACCCCATCTCACCCGTGATTCGGAAACCTCTGGCCCAGTCCAGTGTAGGTAAATACCCAACTTTTTTTATATTTGTTATCGCTCATCCTCCAGACAATAGACAAAGCGACAGACGTGAAGTCCTCACTCGCACAAGCCTCCCGAACATCTATCTACACGTTGTTCAAACAACGTAGATTACCCTGCCTTGGTCGCTTACACCGTATGAAAGATGGCGGGATACCAAAAAATATACTTTATGGATAATTAGCAGATGGAAAGAGAACTAGAAAGCGCCCAAAACTTGGATTTATAGACGTATGTAAACGTGACATGAAGACTCTGAACATAAACCCTGAAGCCTGGAAAGAGTAAGCTTAAGACCGCGACCCTTGAAAACTCTAGATCTCTAACTCAAGCAGGAAGCAGACAGTTTCATACGAAAAAAAAAAGAGAATACACGGCGAAATAAAAAAAAAAAAAAAAACCATTTCTTTCCGTCCAACTCTTCTCTTAACTTCTATGTGTTGGTCAAAGGTTATGTTATTTTATAGTTATCGTTACTGCACTCCGGGACACACTCATAGGTGTTACGATGTTCTTGAAGTACTGAGAACCTCCTCGACCCAAATTCACAAATTTCTTTGCACCCATAAACTGCACGGATACGTCAGTCGTCACATTTCAATCCACGAAACCAAGTAGCATCATCATGTTGCTTCTGCATGGTGCCAGAGATGATAGGCCATGAGAAAACCGTCAGAGCTGGCTTAAGTCACCGGCATGTCTAGCTTTATTATCATCATCATTATTATCATCATCAAGTACCATGCCTGCTGGCGTAGGTGATCATGTCTCTCCACAACTTTCGATCTCCACAGTTATTTATCATTTCTGTTGTTGACCTTCTGCCGAGCCATTCTCTTAAGCTGTCTGGTATCATTTCTCTTTGCGTCCCTCTATCGCTTTGTCTCTCAATTTTCCCAGTTGTCACAATATACTCCAGCTGTTTCTTTTCATTGCATGGCCAAAGAATGATGAATGTTTCTTCCTAATGTTGGAAATTAGCTCTCGTTTTCCTTTGGACTCTTTAAGAACGTTTTCAGTACACCTTAGCTGTCCATGGTATTCTCAGCATTCTTCTGTAAAACAACATTTCTACAGCCTTCAGTAATTTTCTTCTCTGTTGTCCCACTGTCCATGATTCATATCCATATGTTAAGACTGGCTTTACATAGCAATTAAGAATCTTATTTCTGTTGTCAAAAATGGATTGTACGGTATCTTCCTCATTTTTTTTTTAAAGCTGCTTTTGCCCGAACAATTATTTTTAATGGGAGCCGCGAAAGGTCAGTGGTTAGTGAACTGGACTACAAAGGACAAGAGGTAGGGTTTGATCCCAATCGACGACTTCCGGGTTCACCCAGCCTTAAATGGGTACTGGATTTTTCTGGGAATGTAAAGCGGCACGGGCGTAATACCGACTACATTACCCTAAAAAATCATGTGTCTGTAAAATGTATGGTCACTAACACCATATTCACTATACGCCACTTGGCGTGACGGGGGCTCTTTACTTTTTTTTATTATCTTTACTGCATACTACGTTGTTGACTCTTTGGTCTTTGGGATCCAATGTCTAACCCCCTTAGGCAACGGCGAAAACATGTAGTTCCTTGTACACATGTACACCTCAAAGAATCCTGGCAGGAAAAAGTCACAAATATTGACCCAAAGTGGCCGTTGCCTGGGTAAAACTTGTTAAGCAAATGCCAAAGACGGATGTGTCGGGCCGAAAGGCGTAGATATCGCGGGTTTGCAGTAAATTAACGACACACCGCATCCACGCCCGTGAACGGGTGAACACTAAGAGGAAATTATGATTACGCCAATCGTAGAGGACTCATTTGTCAAATCGTAGAGGGCTCATTTGTCAAATCGTAGAGGGCTCATTTGTCAAATCGTAGAGGGCTCATTTGTCGAATCGTAGAGGGCTCATTTGTCGAATCGTAGAGGGCTCATTTGTCAAATCGTAGAGGGCTCATCTGTCGAATCGTAGAGGGCTCATTTGTCGAATCGTAGAGGGCTCATCTGTCGAATCGTAGAGGGCTCATTAGTCGAATCGTAGAGGGCTCATTTGTCAAATCGTAGAGGGCTCATCTGTCGAATCGTAGAGGTCTCATTTGTCGAATCGTAGAGGGCTCATTTGTCAAATCATAGTGGGCTCATTTCTTAAATCGTAGTGGGCTCATTTGTCAAATTGTAGAGGGCTCATTTGTCAAATCATAGTGGGCTCATTTCTTAAATCGTAGAGGGCTCATTTGTCAAATCATAGTGGGCTCATTTCTTGAATCGTAGTGGGCTCATTTGTCAAATCGTAAAGGGCTCACTTATCAGATCGTAGAGGGCTCACTTATCAAATCGTAGAGGGCTCATTTGTAAAATCATAGAGGGCTCATTTGTCAAATCGTAGAGGGCTCATTTGTAAAATCGTAGAGGGTTCACTTGTCAAATCGTAGAGGGCTTATTTGTCAAATCGTAGAGAGCTCATTGTCAAATCGTGGAGGGCTCATTTGTCAAATCGTAGAGGGTTCATTGTCAAATCGTAGAGGACTCACTTGTCACATCGTAGAGTGCTCCTTTAGTCAAATCATAGAGGGCTCACTTATCAAATCGTAGAGGACTCACTTATCAAATCGTAGAGGGCTCACTTATCAAATCGTAGAGGGCTCAGTTATCAAATCGTAGAGGGCTCACTTATCAAATCGTAGAGGGCTCACTTATCAAATCGTAGAGGGCTCACTTATCAAATCGTATAGGACTCACTTATCAAATCGTAGAGGGCTCACTTATCAAATTGTAGAGGGCTCACTTATCAAATCGTAGAGGGCTCACTTATCAAATCGTAGAGGGCTCATTTACCAAGTCGTAGAGGGCTCACTTATCAAATCGTTGAGGGCTCACTTATCAAATCGTAGAGGGCTCACTTATCAAATCGTAGAGGGCTCACTTATCAAATCATAGAGGGCTCACTTATCAAATCGTAGAGGGCTCACTTATCAAATCGTAGAGGGCTCACTTATCAAATCGTAGAGGGATCACTTGTCAAATCGTAGAGGGCAGACTTATCAAATCGTTAGAATGCTCACTTATCAAATCGTTAGAGGGCTCACTTATCAAATCGTAGAGGGCTCACTTGTCAAATCGTAGAGGGCAGACTTATCAAATCGTTAGAATGCTCACTTATCAAATCGTTAGAGGGCTCACTTATCAAATCGTAGAGGGCTCACTTGTCAAATCGTATAGGGCTCACTTGTCACATGGTAGAGGACAGACTTATCAAATCGTAGAGGGCAGACTTGTCAAATCGTAGAGGACAGACTTATCAAATCGTAGAGGGCAGACTTGTCAAATCGTAGAGGACAGACTTGTCAAATCGTAGAGGGCTCACTTATCAAATCGTAGAGGGCTCACTTGTCAAATCGTAGAGGACAGACTTATCAAATCGTTAGAGGGCTCACTTATCAAATCGTTAGAGGGCTCACTTATCAAATCGTTAGAGGGCTCACTTATCAAAACGTATAGGGCTCACTTATCAAATCGTAGAGAGCAGACTTATCAAATCGTTAGAGGGCTCACTTATCAAATCGTTAGAGGGCTCACTTATCAAATCGTAGAGGGCTCACTTGTCTAAACGTAGAGGGCTCACTTGTCTAAACGTAGAGGGCTCACATATCAAATCGTAGAAAGCTCACATGTCAAATAGTAAATCGTAGAGGGCTCATTTGTCAAATCGTAGAGGGCTCACTTGTCAAATCGTAGAGGGCTCATTTGTCAAATCGTAGAGGGCTCACATATCAAATCGCAGAGGGCTCCTTTAGACAAATCGTAGAGGGCTCATTTGTCAAATCGTAGAGGGCTCACTTATCAAATCGTAGAGGGCTCACTTATCAAATCGTAGAGGGCTCATTTGTCAAATCGTAGAGGGCTCACTTATCAAATCGTAGAGGGCTCACTTATCAAATCGTAGAGGGCTCACTTATCAAATCGTAGAGGGCTCACTTATCAAATCGTAGAGGGCTCACTTATCAAATCGTAGAGGGCTCACTTATCAAATCGTAGAGGGCTCACTTATCAAATCGTAGAGGGCTCACTTATCAAATCGTAGAGGGCTCACTTATCAAATCGTAGAGGGCTCATTTGTCAAATCGTAGAGGGCTCACTTATCAAATCGTAGAGAGCTCACTTATCAAATCGTTAGAATGCTCACTTATCAAATCGTTAGAGGGCTCACTTATCAAATCGTAGAGGGCTCACTTGTCAAATCGTAGAGGGCTCACTTGTCACATGGTAGAGGACAGAATTATCAAATCGTAGAGGGCAGACTTGTCAAATCGTAGAGGACAGACTTATCAAATCGTAGAGGGCAGACTTGTCAAATCGTAGAGGACAGACTTGTCAAATCGTAGAGGGCTCACTTATCAAATCGTAGAGGGCTCACTTGTCAAATCGTAGAGGACAGACTTATCAAATCGTTAGAGGGCTCACTTATCAAATCGTTAGAGGGCTCACTTATCAAATCGTTAGAGGGCTCACTTATCAAAACGTATAGGGCTCACTTATCAAATCGTAGAGAGCAGACTTATCAAATCGTTAGAGGGCTCACTTATCAAATCGTTAGAGGGCTCACTTATCAAATCGTAGAGGGCTCACTTGTCTAAACGTAGAGGGCTCACTTGTCTAAACGTAGAGGGCTCACATATCAAATCGTAGAAAGCTCACATGTCAAATAGTAAATCGTAGAGGGCTCATTTGTCAAATCGTAGAGGGCTCACTTGTCAAATCGTAGAGGGCTCACTTGTCAAATCGTAGAGGGCTCACTTATCAAATCGTAGAGGGCTCACTTGTCAAATCGTAGAGGGCTCATTTGTCAAATCTTAGAGGGCTCACTTATCAAATCGTAGAGGGCTCATTTGTCAAATCTTAGAGGGCTCACTTATCAAATCGTAGAGGGTTCATTTGTCAAATCGTAGAGGGCTCACATATCAAATCGCAGAGGGCTCCTTTAGACAAATCGTAGAGGGCTCATTTGTCAAATCGTAGAGGGCTCACTTATCAAATCGTAGAGGGCTCACTTATCAAATCGTAGAGGGCTCATTTGTCAAATCGTAGAGGGCTCACTTATCAAATCGTAGAGGGCTCACTTATCAAATCGTAGAGGGCTCACTTATCAAATCGTAGAGGGCTCACTTATCAAATCGTAGAGGGCTCACTTATCAAATCGTAGAGGGCTCACTTATCAAATCGTAGAGGGCTCACTTATCAAATCGTAGAGGGCTCACTTATCAAATCGTAGAGGGCTCATTTGTCAAATCGTAGAGGGCTCACTTATCAAATCGTAGAGAGCTCACTTATCAAATCGTAGAGGGCTCACTTATCAAATCGTAGAGGGCACACTTGTCAAAACGTAGAAGGCTCACTTGTCAAATAGTAGAGGGCTGGAATGACAACAAAATGAGTACACGGTCTGTGGTCATCGAAGGAAAGACAATCCGAGAGCAATGGATCACGCTCTCCTTCAAAAATCTCCACAGAAGTAGAGATCTATATCTTCACATTTAAACAGCAGTAATCACAGTGATAGTATTACTGCAGCTTCATTTTTCACAATTCTTAGTGAAGATCTAATGTATTGTTAGTTTTTCTTTCCTGTAGCATCGGTTGCAAAGCTGAGATCTGCGATCTGGCAAAAAGAATTGACAAGAAATCCGGTGTTGCCGATCTCTGCTTTGTTGCAGTTCTCCAGTTCATTATCTGCAAACTACCTATTCCATTGCCTGTTTTTATTTCAATTTTTCTGCGATGAATTATCTATTCTATAGATCTATCTATCTCTATGTTACGTTCGCCTGAAGTATTGTCTATGTCTGGAATGTCGTTCCCTGTATAAATTTTACTGACTGAAAGCGGTCATGTTTGCAACGGACTTTTTGCATCAAAATTAGTTAACGAAAGTTGATCCAGACCTTATTTCAACTCTCAGGAGTTGGCTTAAAGCTTGACAAACTAGTCCAGTGATTAAATAGGGAGGGCAGGCTGGTACTCAAAATGTTGTGCACAAGACGGATGTATGGTTCAAAAGGCGTGGATGTATGGTTCAGAAGGCGTGGATGTATGGTTCAAAAGGCGTGGATGTATGGTTCAAAAGGCGTGGATGTATGGTTCAAAAGACGTGTATGTATGGTTCAAAAGGCGTGGATGTATGGTTCAAAAGGCGTGGATGTATGGTTCAAAAGGCGTGGATGTATGGTTCAAAAGACGTGGATGTATCCAAATTTCTAAAGAAAATCACTGGAGGCTGTAGAAATGTGGTTTTACAGAAAATGTTGATAATACCATGGACAGCTAAGAGGAGTAATGAAAACGTTCTGAAAGAGGCCACAGCAGAGAGAGAGAGAGAGAGAGAGAGAGAGAGAGAGAGAGAGAGAGAGAGAGAGAGAGCTTATTACCAATATTAGGAAGAAACAATCATCATTTTTTTACCATGCAATGATAAGGGAATAGCTGTAATATATTGTGACAACTGGGAAAATTGAGGGACGAAGAGGTAGAGGGAAGTGAAGAGAAAAGATACCAGACAGCTTAAGAGAATGGCTTAGCAGAAGGTCAACAACAGAAATGATAAATAACTGTCGAGACCGAATTCAGTTGCGAGACATGATTACCTACGACAGCAGACATGATACTTGATGATAATCACAACTTGATGTTAGTCACATACACAACATAAAGCATATATGCCCAGTCAACGCCCTTTTGAGGAAAGACGATGATAAGAAGTAGGAATTTGGAGAAATAGAAAGTTTAACGGATACATTTTTATGTTGAATTTTAACATTCACCGAAGTAATGTTACTTGTTCACCTGAAATGGGAGCTGCGATAGCTCAGTGGTTAGTGAACTGGACTACAAAGGACAAGAGGTAGGGTTCGATCCCAGTCGACGACTTCCGGGTTCATCCAGCCTTAAATGGGTACCGGATTTTTTTTTCTTTGGAAAATAAAGCGGCACGAGCGTAATACCTACCACATTACCCCCAAAAAACATGTGCCGAAGGTTTGTAAAAATTATGGTCAGTAACACCATACTCTCTATAAGCCATTTGACGTGACGGGGTTCTTTACTTTTTTTTTCTCTTTAAATAACGCATGATATCGGGTGTGCTACTGAACTGAACCTGTCTTTCTCAGGTCAAGTGAATGTGTTTCGATTCCCAGTTAGTTATTTTTTTTATTTTTTTTTGGTATGGCGATGGGGAATTATAACTTTGACATGTGCATTACGTGCGAAAGCATCGTGGTTTGAGACATTTATTCTCAAACCTCTTTGGCAGTTCCCGTAAAATGTGATAAGTGCCCGTTAAAGATAATCCTTGAGCATTCGCCTTATTCCCGGCACAGTGCTGGGTATGCCCGGTACTATAAGAAAAGAGACAAAGAAAGAGTTTATGAATATTGTGAATGTAAAATGGATGTGATTCTATATACAAATAGCTGTTTCTTTTCGGAGGAACACCTTACAGATTAAGATTTCCTAGAGGGACACTTTACAAATTAATGTCTATTAAAGGGGCACTTTATTAGTAATTTCTCCTCGAGGGAAACTTTATTGATTAATTATGGTGTATTGAAGGAACACTTTATAGATTAATTATGTTGTTTTGAAGGGACACTTTATAGATTAATTATGTTGTTTTGAAGGGACACTTTATAGATTAATTATGGTGTATTGAAGGAACACTTTATAGATTAATTATGGTGTATTGAAGGAACACTTTATAGATTAATTATGTTGTTTTGAAGGGACACTTTATAGATTAATTATGGTCTACTGAAGGGACACTTTACAGAGTGATGCCTCTTTGGGGAACACTTTATACTAAGGACTATTTTTATGGACATTTTATAGATTAAAGTTTCCTAAAGGGACACTTTATATAATAAAGTCTGCTTAGGGGATTCTTTAAACATTAGCTCTTGGACTCCGGATCTCATTGGTACCTAATGTCAGCGAATTTCTAGGTACATTTTGTTTAAATCTGAAAATTGTCAAAGTATAAAACCAAAGAAAGAGAAATGTTTCATAGCGCGAAAATACTGTCAATGGGGTATGATAATATTTGGTGATGAAACTGTTGAATAAAAAAAAATACCCCGTGGTTGACCCAGCCGCTGGCAGAAATGGGTACCAGGGTAGTTCTCTGGGAAGATGAGGAATGCCGCCTCGCATCGTGAGTTTCGATGCTTGAAGCGACACTGTCCAGAAGTCTCCGAACACTTCTGGATAGTCGGCCGCGCACATATGGGTGGAAACTCGCGTGCTAGGACGCCGATTCAAGTCTCGTACTTTAGCTTTACCTTTAGCTTTAGCTTTACCTTTACCTTTACCTTTACCTTTACCTTTACCTTTACCTTTACCTTTACCTTTTCTGTTGAATGGTCAGGAGCGTTAGTTTGGAGCTCATGAATTAAGGTCTACTAAAAGGACACCCTAATAGTTTCAGGGTCATGTTCTATAATGTTGAAAACCCCTGATCTAATCATTCCAACTAGGACTGGGCGCTTTCAGTCTGTAGCACAGTCCAAGCACCCTACCTTCTCTGTCAGAAAACTCTTGCCAAAGCATAATCCCGTTAACCCACACAACAGTGTTCTCTCTTTGTGGCTCATTATTTCTCGCTTCAGCCAAGTCTCGGATGCAGAAAGTGTAATCTAATGTGATGGTTGGTTCAGAACCAGATCCACAAATATCGCAAAATAAAATTAAAATAGAAACCAGTTACCGGAAAAAAAAAGAAATGTATTCAGTTGCGGAAATTGAAAATGGTTTTATTTTTGTTTCAAATAATTTGCTGAAAAGTGTTGCCAAAAAATATTCTTTTGTCAAATTCACAGAATGATTGCATCCGGCGTAGACTTATTATTGCAAACATGTATTGATTTATCATAGCTGGCGTTTGTTTATTATTGCGTGCTCACTTGCCATTGAAAATGCCATTTTTATTTCTTAATATTATCGGCTTTGGCGCTATGTGGTAAAAATCTGTATGGTGTACCATGTATAGCCATGCTATTTACGGTAAAGCAGGATATAGGTAATCTATAAGTTGTCTGTACTAGATAGGATAACAATTGTGGAAAATACTATTTTTGACAGTGGCTGTGATTTTCTTATTCACTTTCGTTCTAACAGTAATTCTGTTTTTTTTTTCTGTTGTGGATGGAGATAAGGGCAGTGAATTGCCGATTTATGGTGTTCATGATTTTCATGTAACATTTATGCTGTTTCACATATTGAAAGGGTAGATGAATCTAATTTATTTACACCAAAAATTAATGTTTGACAATAAATTGAAGAATATGTATTTACCGTCCACAAACATTTCGCACACATACACAAACTCACATAATGGAGCGTACAATGACTGAAGAAGTATTTACCAATTTAGAAGGTTTTTAACATCTTTTGACATGAAACGGGTTTAATGTGTTGCAAATAGCACTGCTGAAGGACCATACAATTTTTTAGGGTTCCATGGACCGTGGCATGAGTATGAGAGCCATATAGCTGGGGATTTGACACATATTGTCTCGAGGGGGGATCTAAATATACATATCAACAAATGTGGCGTCAGAAGAACCAATGAGACCTGAAATAAATATGTAAACAAGTGTCTCTAAAGGGCAAAATCCACAGTGGACACAGGGTTTCCGAGAACATGACAATATGAAAGAGAGAATAGACAGACATGCAGAAAAAGAGAATAGACAGACATGCAGAAAGAGAGAATAGACAGACATGAAGAAAGAGAGAATAGACAGATATGCAGAAAGAGAGAATAGACAGATATGCAGAAAGAGAGAATAGACAGACACGCAAAAAGAGAGAATAGACAGACACGCAGAAAGAGAGAATAGACAGACATGCAGAAAGAGAGAATAGACAGACATGCAGAAAGAGAGAATAGACAGACATGCAGAAAGAGAGAGTAGACAGACATGCAGAAAGAGAGAATAGACAGACATGCAGAAATAGAAAATAGACAGACATGCAGAAATAGAAAATAGATAGACATGCAGAAAGAGAGAATAGACAGACATGCAGAAATAGAAAATAGATAGACATGCAGAAAGAGAGAATAGACAGACATGCAGAAATAGAAAATAGATAGACATGCAGAAAGAGAGAATAGACAGACATGCAGAAAGAGAGAATAGACAGACATGCAGAAAGAGAGAACAGACAGACATGCAGAAAGAGAGAATAGACAGACATGCAGAAAGAGAGAATAGACAGACATGCAGAAAGAGAGAATAGACAGACATGCAGAAAGAGAGAATAGACAGACATGCAGAAAGAGAGAATAGACAGACATGCAGAAGGAGAGAAAGTTAGAGAGTAAGGAGAGAGGGGTGTGAAATCTAATCGAGAGAAGCGTTAATAGTTGGATCTAAAGAGAAGACCAAAACAACGCTTTATATTTGAGGATAGCGACAACCAATGGACAGGCAGCAGGCGCTCAGGATGTTACAGCAGTGATGTTACGGCAGAGATGTTACAGCGAAAGTGTTACGGCATATATGTGACAACAGAGATGTTACAGCGAAAGTGTTACGGCATATATGTGACAACAGAGATGTTACAGCGAAAGTGTTACGGCAGAGATGTTACAACAGAGATGTTACAGCGAAAGTGTTACGGCAGAGATGTTACAACAGAGATGTTACAGCGAAGATTTATCTACAAAAGCCGGTATTCTTGAAGCATGTATTCTGTAGCATTCTTGTTATTTCTACTTGAATGCATACAGGCCACAGTGATGGGATTTCTCAGAGGAATGTTGAAAGTTCCCTGGACAGCTAAAAAGACCAGCGAGGAAGTTTCAAAGAGGCCAACACAAAAAGGGAGCACCTAAAAAACATCAGAAAGAAACAATCAACATTTTTTGGACACATAATGAGAAGAGGAAAGTTGGAATACTTGGCTACAACTGGCAAAATAAAAGGAAAGAGAGATCGCGGACGACAAAGAGAGAAAATACTGGATAGCTTGATGTCATGGCATGGAAAACAGACAACAATAGAACTGATACGATGCACTGTAGATAGAAGATCGTGGAAGGATATGATCGCCTACGCCAACCGGTATGGCACATTATGATGATGATGAAAGCATAACTTTTACCACTAACCCTAAAGCCCATACGTATGTTACTTGATGGTCTGTTTGATTACAATCGCACATTTTTAAAAAAAATAATTTGATTAGTGACCCTTTTTTGTTTAACTATGACGACAACGGTGCTTCTCAACACCAGGGCTGGTGGAAACTTATAGCTGATTTTTCCGTCAGAATCGGGTCAATCAGAAGTAAACAGATCCTACTCCACACTCACGTCGTGCCCATATTAACAGATTAACCACTCTGACCAAGTGTATGGGGATCAATAAGGGAGACAATTCTTCTTCCTATTGTCCCTCGACTGTCACACTGAAGTTCTGCAGGAGGAAGGAGCAATGTATCATCTCATGTCTTTTATTCCGTCTACTCATCTCGTACTTGGTCTCCCTTTTGCTTTCCTTCCTGATGTTTTTGATGTTGTGACGGAAGGCTGTTCTATTCTATTCTATTCTACTCAACTCTACTCTATTCTATTCTACTCTATTCTACTCTATTCTAATCTATTCTATTCTTCTCTATTCTATTATATTCTACTCTACTCTATTCTATTCTATTCTATTCTACTCTACTCTACTCTATTATATTCTACTCTACTCTACTCTTTTCTATTCTACTCTATTCTATTCTACTCTACTCTTTTCTATTCTACTCTATTCTATTCTATTCGACTCTACTCTACTTTATTCTACTTTAATCTATTCTATTATATACTATTCTACTCTATTCTACTCTATTCTATTCTATTCTATACTATTCTACTCTTTTCTACTCTAATCTATTCTATTCTATACTATTCTACTCTATTCTATTCTATTCTATTCTATTCTATTCTATTCTACTCTATTCTATTCTACTCTATTCTACTCTACTCTATTCTATTCTACTCTAATCTATTCTATTCTACTCTATTCTATTCTTTTCTACTCTATTATATTCTATTCTACTCTTCTCTATTCTGCTCTATTCTACTATATTCTATTCTGCTCTATTCTATTCTATTCTGTTCTACTCAATTGTATACAACTCTACACTATTATACTTTATTCTATTCTATTATGTTCTACTCTATTATACTTTACTCTATTCTACTCTATTCTATTCTATTCATGGAATCACTTTTATTGCAGTCGGAGCATCCCCATAACCTCTGCACCGCCCGTCCATTTATAAAACTATAATATAAAACATATACGTCCACTTAACGTCATTTTATAAAACTATAATATAAAACTTATACGTCCACTTAACGTCATTTTATAAAACTATAATATAAAACATATACGTCCACTTAACGTCATTTTATAAAACTATAATATAAAACTTATACGTCCACTTAACGTCATTTTATAAAACTATAATATAAAACATATACGTCCACTTAACGTCATTTTATAAAACTATAATATAAAACATATACGTCCACTTAACGTCATTTTATAAAACTATAATATAAAACATATACGTCCACTTAACGTCATTTTATGATCGGAGGATAAAGCGGAATAGTCGTCGGACGGAAGTAGAACAAGTACGATAATTATTGGCAGAAAAATGTCATAACGACAAAATGAGAGGAAAGTGCTCACTCCTTGAAACGGAAGTGATTATGGTATTAATGGTGAATGTGGCTATTTGTTCAGGTATTTTGGCACACCTGTAGATGATGTAGAATTACACCAGCCCGCCCAACATTCCCTGTAAAAATTTCGGGTATTTTTTCGAGGCAAGGTAAAAATTTTCAATTCTAATGTTAGATCAGTCCTATTATATGGATGTGAAACATGGAGAACAACAAAAATTACAATCATGAAGATATACACCTTCATTAATGGTTGCTTACGCAGAATAAAAAGGGAGCCGCTATAGCTCAGTGGTTAGTGAACTGGACTACAAAGGACAAGGGATAAGGTTCGACCTCAACCGTCGGCTTCCGGTTTCACCCAGCCTTAAATGGGTACCGGATTTTTTTCTGGGAAAGTAAAGCGGCACGGGCGTAATACCGACCACATTACCCCAAAAATCATGTGCCGAAGGTCTTTAAAAATGTATGGTCACTAACACCATATTCCCTATACGCCGCCACTTGGTGTGACGCGGGTACTTTACTTTTTTTTTTACGCAGAATAAAACGATGCAAATGACAGGACAAAATCACTAACATAGAATTATGAAAAAGTACCAGTCAAATACCAGTGGATAAAGAGATACAGCGAAGATGATGGCGCTGGATAGAAGACACACACTGCGAAAGCCAACTGTGAGTATTACACAACAGGCCTTTTTTTGGAATCCAAGAAAAAAGACAAAGAGGAAGACCAAGATATTCTTGGAAAAGACAGATGGAAGCGGAGATGAAGATGGTGGTGAAGACATGGAATGATCTTAAAAAGAATGGCAAAAAATCAGAACGGCTTTGAAAGTGTTTGTTGAAGACATATCCACAGGGAGCTGAAAGGTAGAAGAAGAAAAAGAGAAAGAGGAAGAACAACAACAACAACAATATTGTTCCTGACATTTGCTGGCTTCTATTTCACCAAGACGAACGCTGTGAATATCGTTTGACAAGTATGCAGGTGTTTTTCATTATTTATTGATGTTCCATTTACGCATCATAAAAAATACTTCAATGGCGGACCAGATAGTCTCGTATCTTTTTCATACCACCGCCAGCCGATTACCTGTTACCTGCGAGGTAAGTAACTTCGGCTATCTAGAATCCAATGCCAGCAAAGAAAGCTGCTGACGCTAATCGTAATGGAGTCATGGCAATAAGAAAGCAAACTCAATAACGGAATAGAAATAACGAAAATACGGCAGTAAATCTGTTAATCAGCAGAGATTAAGTTAATTCTGCCTGATGTAAATTCTCCGAATATTTTGGCGAAACAAAATCAGTAATCAAGAACTGTTCAGCAGATGTAACCTGGCAGAGGTAGTGTACATAACGATGACAGGTAGATAAAGGAGGTGGATACGCCACTGAGAAATTAAAAAAAAAAATAGATCCACTATAATAATTGCTGCGGGGTTGGATCCGGGCGGAAGAAAAAAAGCAGATCAAACAAAGACTGGTAAATAACAATGTGTAAGCGGAAATGCAGTGTGGGTAAAACTTTGGGCACTCTTGCAAAACGTGGCCACTGCCCGGAAAAAAAATGAGAACAGCATTTCACCACTTGTCTTGTCTAGCCACTGAGTGCTTCACGGCCTGCTGCCACTGCTTTTAGAAGAAAACATTTCGTTACTTAAACTCAAGTTCAGTTTGTAACAGACAATCTGGCATGTCTCCTATGTTTAAAACTACATTCATTTCAATAGCCGGGGGCGGATATAAAATACTAGTTTAATGTTGTATTATGAGTGTCATGTAATACTAATAATATTATAAATATTACAATAGCAGAGTTAAGTTCTAGATGACGGACTTTGTGCTAAAAGAAACTATAACAGAAGTCAATGAAGAGTCCAAATTATTTTTGTAGAAAACGCTAGAAATACAGGGATCTTGTGCTCGGAATGGGCGTAATTAGGCTCCAATTTGTCATGTGAACACTGGGTGGCAAAAACAAAAAAATACTAAAAGAAACTTTAAGAAGAACAATTAATAGAGAGGGTTCAATAATGTAGTTGAGAACAAAACAAGACGTGCAAAACCGAGCAGAGAACCGTCGGACATGAAAGTTATATCCAAACACTATCAAAAAGAGACATGGCTCAATGCGGCAGTATTTGCCTATGACGTCTTCGAAGGCTTCCACAGACGAGAGGAGACATGTGCTGCTGCTATAGATCTGGAGGATGCATACAACAGGGTACCATTTGAATATCTCATGCATATGCTTCTCAAACTGGCGGTGAACCCCTTCCTCATAAGATGGATCGCCGCGGCACTGTTTCAGAGGAAGGTGATACTCAGATGTGGAAGTTGGTCTTCCGAGCCAACATCCATTTGTCCTGGGCTGCCACAAGGCTCACCATTGTCACCAGTTCTATTTAATGTGTACACAATAACGATCACGGCCCAACAGCTGGATGGGAGGGGAAGAACTATGACTTTTGCTGATGATATTCTGGTATATCGACAGGGAAGAGACAGACGGGGAATCGCCTCCACAATGCAAGACGAACTCGATCGCATTTCTTCCTGGTGTGGGGTTTCAGGTGCCTTGGTTAATCCTAATAAAGCATCAGTTTCATGGTTCTCCCTTAACAATCATATCGTTAATACGACCACACCGGTAGTACGAATGGGAGCTGATGAGGTGACCAGGGACAAGTTGATGACATACCTCGGAGTTAAGTTTGATCGCAGCCTGTGTTTTCGGGACCACGTTGACCATGTGATAACAAAATCCCGCAAAGGATTAGCCGCCTTGAAGGTCATGGCAGCTGCCAACATCGAGCAGAGGCTACTTACTCTTCTGTTCCAGGGATTAGTCCTCGCACCAATCGAGTATGCCCTGGCCATTCTTACTGTCAGTACGACTCAAATTGATAGGCTGGAGAAAATACAAAATGAAGCCATGCGCATTATCCTGGGATGTACGAGGGACACTCCCTGTGTGGCAATGAGGTATCTTCTTGACTTTCCAACCATGGATGACAGAATCAAGATCTGGAGAGCACGAGCATACCTGAAGATTAGTACAGATACAGAGCATCCATTGCACCACGTGCTCAACACAGAGAAAGGTACCAGACTAAAAAGAGGCAAATCATGGGTGAGCCGAGCAGAAGATGTCATCAAACAGGTCTGTGGGCTTACCAATCTCAGCGTTGGTGAGGAGTGGATACCGGTGCCTACGTCATTCAAGGGGACTTTCTCATGTATTGTCACACTCGACAGGAAAAGTAGGGAACAGAACCAGTCGTGGTTAATGCTGAGGTCAACGGTCTCATTTGCGATAACACCGATGAGAAAGATGCAGTCATCAATACAGACGGATCTGTAAGACGACACGAAAAAAGTGCATAGGCATTTACAGCACGTTCGGCAGGCAGAATAGCCAAGGAAGACAGTGGTGCATACGCCATGACCACGAGTAGCATGACAATGGAGGTGATGGCAGTGACCAAGGCATTCAAATGGTTAGAGTCACAAGACTACATCACGCATGTATACTGAGTGATTCGATGAGCATGATAAAAAAAAGTGGAGGCGGGCTTTGTACGCATGCAATGGGTAGAGTCGTTGCAGAAATCCAAAATACGTAAGGTCACCTTTGTCTATGTCCCTGGACATGCGGGAGTACGGGGAAATGAGAGAGCGGACAGGTTGGCTAGCTGCGCTGTCGTTGAGGACGGGCAACCGATGGATCGGGCGGACGTCATCAATGCACTCCAAGATGTGGGAAGAGCACAGGACTTCGACAAACACAGATCAACGTCGCTTCTTCGGATGATGGAAATGGGAGTTAAGATGGGCACAGCCAGAAATGAGAAAATTGGTGGCCGTGTAAGAAGACTTATCAACCAACATAGAACTGGAGTCGTCAGTCGCTGGACACTGAGGGAATTGCTGAGGAGGGGATCTGAGCACCTATGGACATGTTCGGAGTGCAATGATGATGACCCGCAAATAACTCAATAACTCAATAACTATCAAAACGGATGAAATGCACAGCTCATGGTGTGCACGGAGCACTAAACTCAGTAGCGGTTGAGCAATTATGGATTTTAATTCTCTTGCAGTTATACCAGGGCCTTCCATCACCATAACCATACAAGTTATAGTATCTTTCATATGTGCTGTCTTTGACACGAGAGGAAGTAACTAACTAATCTCATGTATAAAACTAATTATTTGGGTTTAATAGCTAGAAGTCGCGTTTTGAGCTCTGACTCTGCGTTTTTCTATACATTTCTTGTAATTAATTTTAAGAAGAATTAACATAGAAATGTATTTTTGATATGTTGATACAAAATGTATAAACATTATCGTAGTTCACTTCAATAGTTCCAGAAAATCAGAATGCAAATAAGCCCACAGAACCGAGATGCACTTTTTCTTGAACGCAGAACATTTGCCATGAATTGTGAGTTTGTTCTCGTGCACTTCTAGCCTCGCTAGTCCATGCATGTTGACAGAAAATTCATCTCTGATTCAGTTTTGGCTTTAATGGGGAACGGGAAAATATTCATGAAAACTACGCTACAAATCTTTCAACTGTCGTGCGCAAATGTCGTGCGATAAGTGATGTGTCCACTTCAGACAACTCTTCGTCACCGGAAGTCAGGAAATGTGTGATATTTGTCTCATTGTTTTGTTTGATAGACGATGGCGTCACAAGTACAGCTTTTCTATATTCACTTGGAACCTGTCTTCAATTTGAATAATATAAAACATAATTAGCATTTCCTTCTTGAAGCTTCAAATAAATGTACTAGATGGGCCAGCATTGCGACGAGCTTAGATATCTTCGCAACTCATCTTTGTCAATGAAAGTAAGAGAGAGAGAGAATCAGTCTACATATATGAAAGTGAATCGTGGACAACAGACAAAAAAATCAATCGAGGCTACAGATTATCGTTTTTACAGAAGTATGCTAGAATTATGTTGAGAAGGATAATGCATATTTTCCCAAATTAAAAGTAAAGATTTCTTCTACAATTTGATATGTGCTCTTTGTATGTGGTATAAGGTGTTTCTCGCAATATTTTTTTCATGAACAATGATACAATTTTTAGATGATGTGGGCGGTATAACATCAAATCGTCCTCATTTCTCAATGCATATCATGATACCCCTTTATGAGAGGCTCTAGTTGGTCCAAAAGAATTGACCCCTTATGGGCCTTAACCCGGATCCTTCTAGCAAGCGAACTAACGATTTAACCACCGAGGTTTCAAAGACCACTGGTAGTAATCGCCTTGCTTAACCACCACGGTTTGAAAGACCACCAGTAAATAGTAATCGTATTAGTTAACCACCACGGTTTCAAATACCACCGGTAGTAATCGTATTAGTTAACCACCACGGTTTCAAATACCACCGGTAGTAATCGTATTAGTTAACCACCACGGTTTCAAATACCACCGGTAGTAATCGCATTACTTAACCATAGAGGTTTCAAAGACCACCGGTAGTAATCTCATTACTTAACCATTGAGGTTTTAAAGACCACCGGTATTAATCTCATTACTTAACCATTGAGGTTTCAAAGACCACCGGTAGTAATCGCAGTACTTAATTAACCACAGAGGTTTCAAACACCACCGGTAAGTAGTAACCGCAGTACTTAACCACCAGTATATGAAGGGAACAATCAATATTTTGTGCCATGTTTTTAGAGGAATACATTCTATAACAATCGTATTTCATTACATGAGAAAACTGCTCACACTTTATCTTCTCATAGAATGTAGGAACTATAAAATATAGCAATAGTTATTGATGTTCCTCGTCGATACACTAAGAGTTGATGCTAATTGTCTTAATAACAATAATTGTTGATGTTCAGTTTCTATATAACAATAGTTATTGGTGTTCATAGTTAATATAATAATAGTTTTTGATGTTCATAGTTAATATAACAATAGTTTTTGATGTTCATAGTTAATATAACAATAGTTATTGATGTTCATAGTTAATATAACAATAGTTTTTGATGCTAATTGTCTTAATAACAATAATTGTTGATGTTAATTGTCTATATAACAAAAGTTATTGATGTTCATAGTTAATATAACAATAGTTTTGATGTTAATTGTCTATATAACAATAGTTGTTGATGTTAATTTTCTATATAACAATAGTTTTGATGTTCATTGTCTATATAACAATAGTTATTGATGTTCATAACCAACAACAAGGACAAATCAAATAATAACATAGAGGTAGAAAACTCCAACATCAATGAGCTACTCTTCGCAGATGACCAATGCCTAATATATGAGGATAAAAACCTGTTACAACAGCATTTAACATCTCTAGATAAAAGCTGCACAACCTACAGTATGAAAATTAACACAGCAAAAACATAGGCTATAAGAATAAGCAAATTGAGACACCCATTAAACATCAAGATCAAAGACAAAGAAATAAAACAAGTAGAGGAATTCAAGTATTTAGGCGCAATGTTCACAGAAGATGGAAAACTAGACAGAGAAATTGACATGAGAATACAAAAAGCAAATGCTGTCACATACCAGCTTTCACCATTGTTAAGACATCCAAACATTTCTATGCCAGCTAAACAACAAATGATAAATAGCATTTCATACCAACTTTGTGCTATGAAAGTCAAACATGGATCCTTTCTAAATCACATTTAAGAAATATCAATACATGTGAGAAGCGATGCTTGAGAAAAGTAACAAACAACACAAGAAGAGATAGAATACCAAATGAAACCATAAGAAAAATGGTAGGAACAAAACCCTGCCAAGAATATATAGAACAACAACAACTTAAATGGTTTGGCCACCTGGTCAGAATGAATCCTCACCAATCACCATCAAGGGCGTTCTTCTCGAGAATGCATAGAAAGAGACAAAGAGGAAGACCCAGAAGAAGATGGATAGATGCAGTGACAGAGACATGTAACAACAAAGGAAAATCACTAATTCAGACAATTCGAGCAGCACAAGAACGACAAATGATATAAACCACGACACCTTTTAGGTATCAGTGAAAGAGAAAAGAAGCAAAAGTGGAAGAAGATTGATGTTCATAGTTGATATAACAATAGTTGTTGATGTTAATTGTCTATATAACAATAATTGTTAATGTTAATTGTCTATATAACAATAGTTGTTGATGTTCATTGTATAAATAAAAATTGTTATTGATGTTAATTGTCTATATAACAATAGTTATTGATGTTCATAGTTAATATAACAATAGTTGTTGATGTTAATTGTCTATATAACTATTGTTGTTGATGTTAATTGTCTATATAACAATAGTTGTTGATGATCATTGGATATCTTCTTTTTTCTTCTTCATCTCCTTCTTTCCTTCCTCATCTGCCTTTCAGCGCCGAGGGAAGATATAATTTGCGGTCTTTTGCTCTTCTGTTCGCCTTTGCTGCTGTTATGTTTCCTAGTGCTTCTAATATTCCATCGACCCATCTTTTTCATGGTCGACCCTTGGGTCTGGTGTTCTCACAATGTTTGTTGAAGGCTCGTTGTATTGTGTTTTGTTCTTTCTGCCTTGTCACGTGGCCAAACCATTCTATCAGTTGTTTCCTTATATATTCTATGGCTGGGGCTATTCCTAGCTTTTTTCTCAGTTCTTCATTTCTGATCTTATCTCTCAGACTGTTTCATGTCATTCGGTTAACACATTTCATCTCTGTAGAGGTTATTTTTCTTATTGTTCTTGCATCTAGGGTCCAGGTCTGGCATTGGTAGCACAATGTTGGGATGAAGATTGTATTGTATAGTGCTCGTTTTGCCTCCAGAGTTATTTCCTTGTTGGACAATAGTGGTGATAACTGTCCAATGATTTGACAAGCTTTGTTGCATCTTGATTCTATCTCTGCTGTTTGAGAATTATCGTTTGTCATTAGGCTTCCTAGGTATTTGAATTCCTCTACTTGTTTTAGTTGTCTGCCTTCTATAGTTATGTTGATGTTCTGTTTATTTTTGGCGACATTCATGACTTCTGTTTTGTTGATGTTGATTTTCATGTTGTATTTTGTGCCTGAGATGTTGAGTTTGTTTAAGTGTTCTTGTAGGTCTTCTATTGTTTCATGTATTAGTGCCTGGTCGTCTCCAAGTAAAAGCTCGTTGATCTCCTATGTCTCTGATGGGTTGGCTAGCTTGCATATATGGCCCATGTATGTAATAAACAGTAGGGGGTGATAGTACGCACCCCTGTCTTACACCTGATCTAACTTCGAAATGGTCTGTGTAACCTGCTGCTGTTCTGACCCTGCAGCTGCTGTTGATGTAGAGACTTTTAATAAGGTTGGTTAGATGTTGGCTTACTCCGTATGTTGTTAATATCTCCCACAGTTGTTCTCTGTTTACTCTGTCGAATGCTTTTTCCTGGTCAATGAAGACTATGTGTAAGTTTTGATTGTGTTCTGTCGTTTTTTCTGCAAGCTGTTTTATTGTGAATAGTACGTCAGTACATCCTCTGTTTTTTCGGAACCCCATTTGAGAATCGCTTAACTGTAGTTCATTCATTGTATATGAATTTGCAAATCCGATCATAAAAGCTTTAAGGGATTTTCGTTGTTAAAACGTAACACTTTTAACTGATTAATCTAAGGGACCCGTATTGATTGTCCTGTATCTTACCAAATTAACTGGGACATGATTTCTTTACCCCATATAAGAGTCCAGCAGTTTTTCCAAACAGTTTTGTCTGTTCTGTTTTCAACACATTTTTGCGTTCGCCAGCTTTTACCTCTGACGAATTCCCTAGAAACTAGGAATTGAATTTTGTGTGTTAATCCGTTTTTCCCTGGCAGCCGTTTGCACAGGGGACCCACGCCGCACAGGCAGATAACTCGTCTTCAGAGGCACTCATATTTTTTCCATCCATGAGTAAATGACGTTTCAATCCGGGCCTCGTTGCTAAGACCAGGGGTGGTTGCCGCAGAGCGAAATCATAAATAAAAATCCCAACTGGTGCAGCCGGGATTTGAACCCACACCCTCTCTGTCTCCAGGCTGGCGTACCCCACAACACATTTAAACAAAGCAATATCGAGACAAGTTCAGCCTATTTCATCTGTTAATTAACTAGTTACATGGGGTGTGCACTAACAAGACAAGGAAACGGTATCCTGGACAATATTATACTTTTCCTGCTCATACATGAAGATGCTACTGTTAAGGTAAAGGTCAAAGTAAAGTTAAAGGTCAAGGTAAAGGTACAGGTCAAGGTATAGTACAAGACTTGAATCGGTGTCTTTGCACTGGAGTTTTCACCCACATGTGCTCGGTCGCCTATCCAGAAGTGTTCGAAAACTTTGGATAGTGTCGCTTCAAGCATCGAAACTCACGATGCGAGGCGGCATTCCTCCCTTCCCAGAATAATATAATGGTATCAATTTCTGCCAGCGGCTGGGTCGACCGCGGGGATATTTTCTTTCTAACCACGAGAACAATCCACACTGTTTCCAGCGGGAATCTAACTCGGGTTTCCCGAACATCGGTAGCCCAGTCGGGTGGTTTTCCCAATGTTGTGCAGTGGTTAGCGAACTGGTCTACTGTGAACAAGAAGTTTGGGTTTGTTTCCTCGATCGACCGGCTCCGTAGTTTCTACTCTTTTCGACCCCCTGTGGTGTATAATTCTTCAACAAGCATTTTCCGAGTCGTCATGCTTGCGTCATTCTCTTAAGATGCTCCATGTCGTCCTCATCTTCCTTATCTGTGTTTCCACCAGTCTTTTTTAAAATATATTTTGGCCATCTCCTTTGTCTTCTCATTGGAGGAAACCAACAAATGGGCATGTGTGGTACTCTTTATTGATGGGCATGTGTGGTACTCTTTATTAATGAGAATGTGTAGTACTCTTTATTAATGGGCATGTGGTACTCTTTATTGATGGACATGTGTGGTACTCTTTATTAATGAGAATGTGTAGTACTCTTTATTAATGGGCATGTGGTACTCTTAATTGATGGACATGTGTGGTACTCTTTATTAATGGGCATGTGGTACTCTTTATTGATGGACATGTGTGGTACTCTTTATTAATGAGAATGTGTAGTACTCTTTATTAATGGGCATGTGGTACTCTTTATTGATGGACATGTGTGGTACTTTTTATTAATGAGAATGTGTAGTACTCTTTATTAATGGGCATGTGGTACTCTTTATTGATGGACATGTGTGGTACTCTTTATTAATGAGAATGTGTAGTACTCTTTATTAATGGGCATGTGTAGTACTCTTTATTAATGGTCATGTGTGGTAATCTTTATTAATGGGCATGTGTGGTACTCTTTATGCATGGATTTGTGTGGTACTCTTTATTAATGGCATGTGTAGTACTCTTTATTAATGGATATGTATTGTACTCTTTATTAATGGGCATGTGTGGTACTCTTTATTAATGGGCATGTGTAGTACTCTTTATTAATGGGCATGTATAGTACTCTTTATTCGCTTCCGCAGTGTGTGTTCTATCCAGTGTTCTCGTTTTCTTCACGTCTCTTTATTATCTTGGATTTATCCTTCTAGGTTTACACCGTCTGAAATGGTAACTGGAGATGGTAGGAATTAAAGACGCTTGGCACTGTGCTGACCGCAGTGATTAGTCATGTACCAAATATTAAATAATGTGGACACTAAAACCATATTCCCTATTCGTCACGCTCGAGGCGTGATCGCGTTCTTTACTCTTATAGCTTTGTTATTGGTTATTGGTTATGGAAGGCCTCGGCATCACAGCAAACGAATTAAAATCCATAATTGCTCAACCGCCCGTGCCAGTGGAATCATCCGAATTACCAACTCATCTCCCAAACAAAGAAAGGTAACTGTAGTCCCCATCGTAGCAGTCTCAGCACACGCCAAAAGACATAAGGCGAAACCGCGCAGAAAGTGAACACAGCCAACTGTTCCCTATCATACGATATCATCATTCATCGTAAACAAGCGGGATATCGAAGCAGGATCAAAACGGATGAGACACACAGCTCACGGTGTGCACAGAGCACTTAACTCAGTAGCTTTAGTTATAGCTTTGTAACTAAAGTTATCAAATATGTTCACTTTATCTCCATGTTTTACATTTGTTAAGTAAAATTGAAAGTCACGAAACCATTTGTAATATAGTAAAGTAAAAAAAAAAGGTAAAGTACCACCGTCACGCCAAGTGTATAGGGAATATGGTGTTAGTGACCATACACTTTACAGACCTTCGGCACATGATTTTTGGGGTAATTTGTAACGACCCGATGATGTTTTTTGAAAGGTCGTTCAAAGTTTTATGATAGATCAACGCTAAACCCATTATCCTTCTTGCATTCGGTAATTCTAGTTCAACTAGTGTTTGTGTGTGCTTCCTTACTTGCGTTTGATAGTAGATGAGAATTTTAAATGGAATCTAATCTCTACTTTCATTGTCCAACTTGTTACAGTCTGCTTTGGTTTTTTTTTTTTCAATTTTCTTATTTTTCTGAAACACCTGCTCTCTTTCTTCTCTCTCTCTCTCTCTCCCACATACACACACACACTCTCTCTATTTCTCCCTCTCACTCTCTCTTAAAAAGTAAAGAGAAAAAAATCGATGCTTTGTGTGGCAAGTTGTTTATTTATAGCATCGACATGCCCTCGATATTTAAAATTTCATGGCCTTGGTCTAGTTGGCCAGTCAATATATCGTAGAGAGCTGTGTTATGTAAGAGGAAAACCTTGTGAATTAATCAAATATTATTTTTTTAGGAAAGAACAGACAAGACAACCAAATACCAAATTTTATTAGCAAAAAACAGACAATACAATCAAATACTACATATATTTAACGAGAAAAAAAAATCAGACAAAACAACAAAATATTCACAATTAGTAAATCAAAACATGAAGTTCAAGATACACTAAATAAAACACTTTAACAAACAGGAAAGTCAATGACACTACACATTTTTAAAACAATGTAACAAACAGCAGTACGTTGATAGTCAAAATAAATGTAATAAAATAACCACTAAGAAAATAAAACAAATATGTTACGTGTTGCCCTCAGACAATCTCCAAAAAGCGCCCATTGGTCATCATTGCCACAGTCGTCATGGACTCTTGCGTTTAGTGAATGTCACACTGCACTACCTTCAACCCAGATCCTAACACTTGCTTGTTTATGAATTTGCCTCTCTTTATCCGAATATATTCTTATTTAATTGCTTAAATCAGATCTATTTTTCACTCAATGCACAGCTGTATGTCATTGATACTTTAGTTGAATTGTACAGTTATGTAGTTGTAGTAGTAGTTGTAGTTGTAGTAGTAGTAGTTGTAGTAGTAGTTGTAGTTGTAGTTGTAGTAGTAGTTGTAGTAGTTAGTCGAAGATCCCGGTATCACTGCAAAAGAATTAAAATAAATCCATAATTGCTCAACCGCCCGTGTGAGTAGATTTATCCGAATTAACATCTCATCATATTGCAGAATCCAAACAAAGAAAGCCAGCTGATGTCCTCATCATAGCAGCTGCGCCAAAAGACATAAGGCGTAACCGCACCGAAAGTGAACACAGCCAAACTGGTCAACGTCATTGAGGCGCACAGTCTTGTGTATTTTCACACTCGACATTAAATGTAGGGAACAAGACTCAGTCGTGGTCGATGGGGAGGTCAACGGTCTCATCTGGGAAAACGCCGACGAGAAAGATGCAGTCATCTATACAGACGGATCCGTAATTATACACAAAAGGAATGCATGGGCATTTACAGCATGCTCGGCTGGCAGAATAGTCAAAGAAGATAGTGGTGCATACATTATGACCACGAGTAGCATGGCGATGGAGGTTATGGCTGTGACCAGGGCATTCATCTGGTTAGAGTCACAGGTTTACACCCACGCCTCTATACTAAGCGATTCAATGAGCTTGGTAAAAAAAAAAGTGGAGGTAGGTTCTAATATGCATGCCACGGGTAGAGTTATTGTAAGTAAGTAAAGTACCCCGTCACGCCAAGTGGCGTATAGGGAAATATGGTGTTAGTGACCCTATATATTACAGACCTTAAGCACATGATTTTTGGGGTAATGTGGTCGGTATTACGCCCGTGCTGCTTTACTTTCCCAGAAAAAAATCCGGTACCCATTTAAGGCTGGGTGAACCCGGAAGCCGTCGGTTGGGATCGAACCCTACCCCTTGTCCTTTGTAGTCCAGTTCACTAACCACTGAGCTATCGCGGCTTCCTGAGTTATTGTAGAAGTCAAAATTACGTCGAGTGACCTTTTTCTACGTCCCTGGACATGCGGGAGTACGGGGAAACGAAACAGCGGACAGGATGGCTAGCTGTGCTGTCGTTGAAGACGGTCAACGAATAATCGGGCAGACATCAGCAATGCCCTCCAAGATGTGGGAAGGCACATGGCTTCGACAACCATGAGTCCACGTCACTCCTTCGGATGAAAGAGTAGGAGTTAAGATGGGCACAACCAGAAACGAGAAACTTAGTGGCCGTATAAGAAGACTTATCAACCAACACAGAACTGGAGTCGTCAGTCGCTGGAAGCTGCGGGACTTGCTGAGGAGGGGTTCTGAGCACCTATGGACATATTCGGACTGCAATGATTATGACTCGCAAATAACTCAACTGAAGAAAAAAATCATTTGTGGTTATGGGTTGAATATTGTATTCCCGAAACTCTCAGGCATATCACTCTTTGATTGCAAGTTACAAGTATTAACTATAATAGTATCATCATTAAGTAACATATCCGCTGGTGTAGATGATCATGTCTCTCCACAACTTTCGATCTCGACAATTAATTATAATATCTGCTGCTGGCCTTCTGCCACGCCATTCTCTTAAGCTGTCTGGTTTTTTTTTCTCTTTGCTTCCCTCTGTCTCTTCGTTCCTCAAATTTCCCAGTTGTCACAATATATTCCAGTTGTTCCCTTCTCATTACATGGCCAAACAATGATTATTGTTTTTCCTAGTATTGAAAATTAGCTGTCTCCTTACTTTGGCCTCTTTCAGAACGTTGTCATTACTCTTCTTAGCTGTCCGTGTCAATTCATAAATATCTATTTCATCTAAAACTTTGCTTGATACGCTCCGTGATGTCACAGAATAAAACCACGCCCATAAAATATCAATTTCAAGAACAAATGGAATGTTCTATATATATACCGGACTCGTTCATCCATGAGGGCTACACATTTTAAAGAAGATAAATAAAAGGTCAATTTAAGTTGAAAACAAACAGCCGTGACTGAATATTCATTAATGCCAAAAGATTAAAATGAATATCATTAAAAACCCCTATTCCTTCCGGTTTTTGTACCTCCTAGAGTGGTCCAGTTTATTATTCCATGTCCACGTGTCAGATTTTGAAACTGACTTGCATTAATCAATTGTCCTAGATGTAAAATATAAGGTAGCAACCCTGGAGAGACCTATCGGAGACTTATGCTATTAAAGTGTTTTTTTTTATATTAAGGTATTTGGAAAGGATAGAAAATGTGATAGGTTTTCCTACAAGAGACAACTCTGACTTCAAACAAATGCTGCTTTACATGAAGCTCAAAACCATCCACGGGCTTTATGAATAGTCCCTAACAAATGCGAGCTTAAGATAAACTTGGTCACATAGAGCAAAACACATTGCAAGATAATACCACACACAAAAAAAAGAAGATGAAGAAGTAGAAGGGGGAAAAAAGAAAGAACGAAAGAATTAAAGAAAGAAAGAAAGAATTTAAAAAGAAAGAATGAATGAATGAATGAACGAAAGAAAGAAAGAAAGAAAGAAAGAAAGAAAGAAAAAGAAAGAAAGAAAGAAAGAAAGAAAGAAAGAAAGAAAGAAAGAAAGAAAGAAAGATATTTTTGCCTTGAAATGTTACCTGATCGAAACCTCGCAGCTTTTCTCGTTGCCTCGTTCATTAACACAGATGTTTATAAATGCTTTAACACCGACACGAGTATCCCAACTCCCAGGCATTGGCTGCAGCTCTAATCCTGCAAAGACTCCCTCACACACATATTTCCCCTCTACTGACGAGGCACCGGTTTCCTTGAGCTGTCCAGCCCGATCCATCAGCCAATCATTACCAGGTTTATTATCCGTGACAAGAGCCTCATACAATTTGCTATTAGGAAAGAGGAAATAGCTTCGGAGACTGGTTCCTTGTAACGCTCGCTTCCTTGTGTGTCTTCTTTACCTCGTCTTCACTTAAAGAAACTTATTTCATGTCATTTATGCAACTTTGTCCATGTAAATCCATTAAGATTTTGAAGCGTGGCACGAGTAAAAATGGGTGTCTGGGAATAGAGATCGGGAATGTGCTTTACTAATTATCTAAGGACATATTGGTTTGAGGAAATAAACATCTGTTGGTTGCTTTGTTAGTCTGTATGTTGGTTGACTTGCTGGTTGGATGGCTTATTGGTTGGTTTGGTTGGTTGGTTGGTTGGTTGGTTGACTTGCTGGTTGGATGGCTTATTGGTTGGTTGGTTGGTTGACTTGCTGGTTGGATGGCTTATTGGTTGGTTGGGTTGGTTGGTTGGTTGGTTGGTTGGATGGCTTATTGGTTGGTTGGTTTACTTGCTGGTTGGATGGCTGATTAGTTGGTTGGTTGGTTGACTTGCTGGTTGGATGGCTTATTGGTTGGTTGGTCGGTTGACATGCTGGTTGGATGGTTTATTGGTTGGTTGGTTGACTTGCTGGTTGAATGGTTTATTGATTAGTTGGTTGACTTGCTGATTGAGTGGTTTATTGATTGGTTGGTTGACTTGCTGATTGGATGGCTTATTGGCTGGTTGGTTGGTTGGTTGACTTGCAGTTTGGATGTCTTATTGGTTGGTTGATTGATTGATTGGTTGGTTGACTTGCTGGTTGGATGGCTTATTGGTTGGTTGGTTGACTTGCGGGTTGAATAGTTTATTGGTTGGTTGGTTAATTTGCTGGTTGGATGGCTTATTGGTTGGTTGGTTGGTTGGTTGACTTGTTGGTTTGATGGCTTATTGGTTGTTTGGTTGATTTGCTGGTTGGATGGTTTATTGGTTGTTTGGTTGATTGGTTGGTTGGTTGGTTGGTTTACTTGCTGGTTGAATGGCTTATAGGTTGGTTGGTTGATTTGAAGGTTGGATGGTTTATTGGTTGGTTGGTTGATTTGATGGTTGGATGGCTTATTGGTTGGTTGGTTGATTTGATGGTTGGATGGCTTATTGGTTGGTTGGTTGATTTGAAGGTTGGATGGTTTATTGGTTGGTTGGTTGATTTGATGGTTGGATGGCTTATTGGTTGGTTAGTTGAATGGTTGTTGATGCTCTTGTTGTCTGGTGGTTTGTATGTGGTCGATTCATCCAAGAAATTGTGTACTTTGACGAAGTTCGTGTAATTAATGTTTACAATCACAAACAGAAAGATCGAAACCCACAGAGCTGTTAATTAACGTTACACGAACACCAGTCTCAAGGGCTGAACACGAAAAGGATGGATTGATAGAATACTTGAAACATAAAAGTAAAAGGTAAAGTAAGAGACTTGAACTGGCGTCTTAGCACGCGAGTTTCCACCCATATGTGCTCGGCCGCCTATCCAGAAATGTTCGGAGATTTCAGGATAGTGTCGCTTCAAGCATCGAAACTCACGATGCGAGGCGACATTCATCACCTTCCCAAGGTAATACCCAGGTATCCATTTCTGCCAGCGGCTGGGTCGACCGTGGGAGTATTTTTTTTAACTCAACCACGAGTACAATTCACATCGCTCCAGCGGGAATCGAACACGGGTTGTCCAAACGTCAGTAGTCCAGTCGGGTTGTTTTCCCAACTAGGCTACGAACAGAAGCAGAGGCCAAGAGAAGAATAAAATATGCCAATCTTTATCTCCTCTGGACGCTGAAATGCATTTGAAGAACGAAAGAAGGAGATTAAGAAGTAGAAGTAGAAGTAGAAGTAGAAGTAGTAGAAGTAGAAGTAGAAGTAGAAGTAGAAGTAGAATTCACAATTTGCTGGTTAGATTAGTATGGTCGTCCAGCTTTTTAAGGGTGAGGAAAATGAGAGGCGGGGGGAGAAGGTGGTTGGGGGGGGGGGGAATCATAATAGTGACACCAAGGTCACACAAAGGTCAGCGGCTCTGAGTTAGTCTGAGACATCGGCGTTTAAGTAAACCTCAAGGTGCTTCATCTCGCCATAGGATCTTTTCCCAGAATTTCATAACTCGTTTCTGCATCATTAACTTACACATTTGTTCTATTTCAGTTCTTGTCTTCTGTCTCATTATGCTGTCTGTGAAGTGACGAAGTCGAGACCCACACATTGTCTGATATTTTTCCAACCTTTTCCCTGCCTGTCTTTTCGTCTTTCATTTCTACAGTCACATTTTGGCTTTTCCGAAACCTAACTTGAGAGGTAATGTAACGGCACCATCTCATTTTGCATTTTTTCCCCTGCGATAAGCAAATGCTCTTGTGGACAAATTATTGTTGAGAATTTAGAAACCATACCTCTGGGAGCTGTTATACTAAGTGATTCAACCTCTTTTCTGCAAGCGATAAAAAGTTTAAATAAACTATATCACGTTACAGCAACATATATCATGTCCCAACTACCTGTATAAAGTTCCAACAACCTGTATAAAGTTCCAACAACCTGTATAAAGTTTCAACAACCTATATCATGTTCCAACAACCTATATCATGTTCTAACAACCTGTATAAAGTTCCAACAACCTATATCATGTTCCAACAACCTATATCATGTTCTAACAACCTGTATAAAGTTCCAACAACCTGTATCATGTTCCAACAACCTGTATAAAGTTCCAACAGCCTGTATCATGTTCTAACAACCTGTATAAAGTTCCAACAACCTATATCATGTTCCAACAACCTGTATAAAGTTCCAACAACCTGAATAAAGTTACAACAACCTGTATAAAGTTCCAACAACCTGTATAAAGTTCCAACAACCTATATCAAATTCCAAACTAGATCATCATCATCATCATCATCATCATGTACCCTGCCGGTTGGCGTAGGCGATCATGTCCCTCCACAATCTTCTATCCACAGTGCATCGTATCAGTTCTGTTGTTGACTGATTAGATAGATTTACGTAAAAAATATTGATCAAAATGTATTTGCTGTCCAGGAAAATTGAACCAATCTAATGCGCATACCAACAAAACAGCGACATCAATCGATATTTTAAAAAAAGCAAACAGACGAACTCGCAAAAACGGCAGGAAGCAGTGAACAGCTAACCCTCCACAGAACGTCAGTAAAGTAAGGAAAACAAGTCTTGAAAATGTAATGGAAAGGAGTGAAGAGAAATAGCGAGTCAGAATAAGAGGTTCAAACGACGTGAGCAGACCAAGATTAAGCTTAGAACATGGCACTGTGGCCTCTTAACTAAATAGGTCTCAGGGACATTGCTGTCTGCGACTGTGAAGTACCCAGGCTCTTGAACATGTCTTACAAGACCGCACAGACATCAACAGGCAGAGAACAGTTCCAGGTTAGTTGTTACAAGAGCGGGTCGAAAGTTAGCTTTTTTAAAATAAAATGTTGCAGGTTACATTTGGCTGTTATTACATACATGGTTGCAGGTTACATTTGGCTGTTATTACATACAGGGTAGTAGGTTACATTTGGGTGTTATTACAAACAAGATTGCAGGTTATATTTGGGTGTTATTACATGCAGGGTTGCAGGTTATATTTGGGTGTTATTACATACAAGGTTGCAGGTTATATTTGGCTGTTATTACATACAGCGTTGCAGGTTATATTTGGGTGTTATTACATACAAGGAATGTCTCAGGTACCAAATTAAAGGGACAAATGGGGCCTCGGTAGCCGAGTTGGGAAACCCACCCGACTGGACTACCGACGTTCGGACAACCTGTGTTCGATTCCCGCTGGGAGCAGTGTGAATTGTACTCGTGGTTGGAAAAAAATACCTCCACGGTCGACCCAGCCGTTGGCAGAAATGGGTATCAGTGTATTACCCTGGGAAGGTGAAGGATGTTGCCTCGCAATTGAGTTTCGATACTTGAGGCGACACTATACAGAAATCTCCGAACATTTCTGGATAGGCGGCCGAGCACATATGGGTGGAAACTCGCGTGCTAAGACGCCGGTTCAAGTCTCGGACTCTACCTTGACCTTTACATACAAGATTGCAGGTTATATTTGGGTGTTATTGCATACAAGGTTGCAGGTTATATTTGGGTGTTATTGCATACATGGTTGCAGGTTATATTTGGGTGTTATTACATACATGGTTGCAGGTTATATTTGGGTGCTATTACATATAAGGTTGCAGGTTATATTTGGGTGTTATTACATACAAGGTTGAAATTTATATTTGGGTGTTATTACATACAAGGTTGCAGGTTATATTTGGGTGTTATTGCATACATGGTTGCAGGTTATATTTGGGTGTTATTACATACATGGTTGCAGGTTATATTTGGGTGCTATTACATATAAGGTTGCAGGTTATATTTGGGTGTTATTACATACAAGGTTGAAATTTATATTTGGGTGTTATTACATACAAGGTTACAGGTTATATTTGGGTGTTATAACATACAAGGTTGCAGGTTATATTTGGGTGTTATTACATACAAGGTTGCAGGTTATATTTGGGTGTTATAACATACAAGGTTGCAGGTTATATTTGGGTGTTATAACATACAAGGTTGCAGGTTATATTTGGGTGTTATAACATACAAGGTTGCAGGTTATATTTCTTCTTCTTCTCCTACCTTTCACTTTATCCACTGGTTTTTTTGACTGGTGGATTTCCATAATAAGTTATATCTAGGCGTTATGAAATAAAATTTACAGGTTATATTTCGCTGTTATAAAAGGGATAATAAAAAACAAAGTTAAAGCTGACACCCCCCCCCCCCCCCCAACGTCAATTGTTGTTGTACAATGAAGTATTAGTGACGTCATTGTATTAAGCATCAGCTTCGCGAGGTAGAGTAGCCACTTCCCGTGCCTTCCCTTCACAAAGAATGTCTCAGGTACCAAATGAAAGGGCTGGGTGGACCCTAGTTGGGTTCTAACTACAACGTCGTTGGACTCTCAAAGGTTTATTTGGCATGTAAAAAAGGGTCACAGGTTTCTTGGCTGTTATAAGGAGAGGTCACAGATTTCTGGTCTGGTGTATATATATATAAATGTGTTCTGCTATTTACCATTTTATATATTTACCGTTACATATATTTATGCAATGAATGTAAACTATTTTGAAAACATTGTTCTTTACATCAGTTACGTTTGATATGAGAAAAGAAGAAACTCTTTAGAAATCAACTTTCAAAGAATGATGAAACTTAAACGAAACTGAATCAGGCACAAAACAAATTCAGAGACAAATGCGGGGGAAAATTTGATAAGCATGTCGGTTTAAAAAGGAAGATGGAGATAAAGGCAAGCCAAGAAAGACAGTGCGGAAAGATCTGGAACGAAATGATAAAGCTATTGGGAAAAACAAACGTCTCGGGAATTATTTAAAAGTTTAAAAGATTAATCGCTGTATGAATTGATTGCTAACGTCACAAGACAAGGCACACGAAGAAGATGATGATGTAACCCTCGGCGTCGCCTCGTACACTTAAGTCATCTCTTCTCAAAATTATGGCAGTCCGATCAGACACTCCATCCCCGCTGTCAGCACTTGCACCGCCTGGAGTTTGTATATTATGTTTTCCGCTTGTGTAGAACAACGATGCACATCCTTCAACCCATTCCAGCAGCAGCTCCCGAGCACGCGGCGAGTTCGTTAATCGCTCGGCTACATCTGTTATAGTTTTCTTGTGATGTACCTGGAGTTAGAAAGAAAATCCTTACTCTTGTCAGTTACCTCAGTAAGCGAACGTACCTGGACTGACGAGTCATGCACCGTTAGGGCGTGTACCTGGCAAGGTGGGGACGGTCGGGATTTTTTTTTTAATACAAGAAGGAAAGTACGTATGTGCGTATGTAAATGTTTGTATAGTCTGAGAGAGAGAGAGAGAGAGAGAGAGAGAGAGAGAGAGAGGAGAGAGAGAGAGAGAGAGAGAGAGAGAGAGAGAGAGAGAGAAGAGTTACAAAAAGCTGTTACGTCGCTTGACGAGGCCGCTTTGTTAAGATGTTTAGTTTAACTTTTACTTTTCGGGACATTTTATGTGAAACAACGGCATATGTTACTGCTTCAGCGTCCATTTTGTACATAAATGTGTGCAATTTAAAAGTGATGTGCAAATGAGTTATGAAGTTATCAACTTTTGAAATGGACAAACCATTTTCCAATTGAAAATAGCGTTGGCCGGCTTGGGTCACATTGCGCTTAGTATATATGATTGTGGGGAGCCGCGATAGCTCAGTGAACTGGACTACAAAGGAAAAGAGGTAGGGTTTGATTCCAACCGACGGCTTCTGGGTTCACCCAGCCTTAAAAGGTACCGGATTTTTTTCTGGGTAAGTAAAGCAGTACGGACGTAATACCGACAACATTACCCCAAAAATCATGTGCCGAAGGTCTGTAAAATATATGGTCACTAACACCATATTCCTTATACGCCACTTGGCGTGACGGGGACACTTTACTTTATATATATATATATATAATTATGCATCAGGCGCGGTAATGTTTATTTTCCTTGCCTAATGTCAAAACCGGAGGTTCAACAGACCTTTTCAGTCTGTTTGTTTATAAACAAAACAAATTAAATCAATCAGTTAAGTTGTTAAGCATTAGACCTAACTGAACACTTAAGTTGTGGAGTATTAAAACTAACTCAATATCTAAGTGGTAAAATACTGGACCTAACTGAATACCTAAGTTGTAAAATATTAAACATAAACAACTCTTTGTTCTCATCCCAAAGTGACATTTTATTTCTTATCTTGGAAACGTTGCAACATTTATGGGTGTCGGTGTCCTGATCTAGTACATTCATCACAACTGATGCCTTATGAAAGTGGTTGCAGTTAGAGACGCCACGCACAAACCGTAACGTTTCTAGTTACATTAAATATAACCTATCAATAATATTTGAGTAGTTAATGCTTGTAACAAAAAGATCAAAGGTTGGCAAATCTGAAAGTTTCTGATGTATGATCTTCAATATTTAATTTTTTTTTTTTCAAGCTTTCAAGATACACCTAGTATGGGATGTGTATTTTATATGTTTTTTTTTTATAGACTCGAATGGGCAAATCAGCTAAAATATCAATGACAAACTGCCGTGAGCAAACATAAAATCTAAGTTGTTAAACGCTAAATATAACCAAAATTGTAGTACAGAAAAAGCTATTTCAATACCCAAATTGTGAAACAAAAAAGTTAATTCAGTACCCAAATTATAAAACACAAAAGCTAACTCACTACTCAAATTATAAAACACAAAAGCTAACTCACTACCCAAATTATAAAACACAAAATTTAACTCACTACCCAAATTATAAAACACAAAAGCTAACTCAGCACCCAAATTATAAAACACAAAAGCTAACTCACTACACAAATTATAAAACACAAAAGTTAACTCACTACCCAAATTATAAAACACAAAAGTTAACTCACTACCCAAATTATAAAACACAAAAGCTAACTCACTACACAAATTATAAAAAACAAAAGCTTACTCAGCACCCAAATTATAAAACATAAAAGCTAACTCAGCACCCAAATTATAAAACACAAAAGCTAACTCAGCACCCAAATTATAAAAACAAAAGCTAACTTAGCACCCAAATTATAAAACACAAAAGCTAACTCACTACCCAAATTATAAAAACAAAAGCTAACTCACTACCCAAATTATAAAAACAAAAGCTAACTCAACTCCCAAATTATAAAACACAAAAGCTAACTCAGCACCCAAATTATTAAAACAAAAGCTAACTCACTACCCAAATTATAAAAACAAAAGCTAACTCACTACCCAAATTATAAAAACAAAAGCTAACTCACTACCCAAATTATAAAAACAAAAGCTAACTCACTACCCAAATTATAAAAACAAAAGCTAACTCACTACCCAAATTATAAAAACAAAAGCTAACTCACTACCCAAATTATAAAAACAAAAGCTAACTCAGCTACCCAAATTATAAAACACAAAAGCTAACTCAGCACTCAAATTATAAAACACAAAAGCTAACTCAGCACCCAAATTATAAAAACACAAAAGCTAACTCAGCACCCAAATTATAAAAACAAAAGCTAACTCAGCACCCAAATTATAAAACACAAAAGCTAACTCAGCACCCAAATTATAAAAACACAAAAGCTAACTCAGCACCCAAATTATAAAACACAAAAGCTAACTCAGCACCCAAATTATAAAACACAAAAGCTAACTCAGCACCCAAATTATAAAACACAAAAGCTAACTCAGCACCCAAATTATAAAACACAAAAGCTAACTCAGCACCCAAATTATAAAACACAAAAGCTAACTCAACACCCAAATTATAAAAACAAAAGCTAACTCAGCACCCAAATTATAAAAACAAAAGCTAACTCAGCACCCAAATTATAAAAACAAAAGCTAACTCAGCACCCAAATTATAAAAACAAAAGCTAACTCACTACCCAAATTATAAAACACAAAAGCTAACTCAGCACCCAAATTATAAAACACAAAAGCTAACTCAGCACCCAAATTATAAAACACAAAAGCTAACTCAGCACCCAAATTATAAAACACAAAAGCTAACTCAGCACCCAAATTATAAAACACAAAAGCTAACTCAGCACCCAAATTATAAAACACAAAAGCTAACTCAGCACCCAAATTATAAAACACAAAAGCAAAGGGCGGTACCAAATTCGAAGAACACTTTCCAAAATATTCAGAACCACTGACAGTCAAACTAGAATAGTCTCCCTTAGTGGGTTATAAAACAATGCAATAAGTCTGTGAAACACAAGTACTGTTCGGAGATAACGATCTGTCTTGAATTATCTATCGTTTGTATGGGGCGCACATACTCGTAACGGCTAACTGCTACTGGCACGGACACGAGACTTGTTTCACTGCTGCAGGCCTGCAATAAAAACGGTTTGGACGTAACTGCTTTAATGCCTGTCGAGGAGTCGCCGAGGGGCGCAGGAATTTACTGGCGTAGAAGACTTACTTGTGTCTTCTAAGCGTGCCTCCTCGGCGTAATTGGAACTCTCGACGGGATGATGCGGTAGACAGGTTTGGGAAATGGGATCTTTGGGATCTGTTTTCTGGTAGACTAGGGATTGTATGTATATAGTGTATGAGTGAGCGAGTGGGATGAGGAGTGAGTGAGTGGGGTTGGCTGAGTGGTGAAGCATGTGAGTGGGGGAACGAGTGGTGAGTTAGTGAATATGTGAGTGGGTGCGTGAATGAGTGGGTGGGTTAGTGAGTGAGTGGGTTAGTGAGTGAGTGAATAAATAGATAAGTGAGTGAGTGAATGAGTGAATGAGTGAGTGGGTTAGTGAGTGAGTGGGTTAGTGAGTGAGTGAATAAATAGATAAGTGAGTGAGTGAGTGGGTTAGTGAGTGAGTGGGTTAGTGAGTAAGTGGGGTAGTGAGTGAGTGGGTTAGTGAGTGGGTGGGTTAGTGAGTGTGTGTTAGTGAGTGAGTGGGCTAGTGAGTGAGTGAATATATAGATAAGTGAGTGAATGAGTGAGAGGGTTAGTGAGTGAGTGGGTTAGTGAGTGAGTGAAAGAATGGATGGATGGATAAGTGAGTGAGTGAGTGAGTGAGTGAGTGAGTGAGTGAGTGAGTGAGTGAGTGAGTGAGTGAGTGAGTGAACACCTAAAGTTAATAGATGGGAATTCGGTAGTCTAGAAGAAAGACAACCAACTCCCAACAAAAAGTTACTGGAATCGTATCACATCACAGGCCGTGGAAACTTTTTTCTTTGAATCCGTGGCTTTATCGTGACCATACCATCAACCGGTTTCTCGGAAGTGAGGTCTGATGTCTAGTCCTCTTGAAGAACGGCAAAACGTCACGAGTGTGCACTGTGTGCAATATGCGCACGTTAAAGAACCATGGGCAGCTAAACGTAAAAAAATAATAGGCGAAAATAGTGGCTGCTGGAGAAAACTTAAGAGGAAAAGAGGAAGACCCAGAGAGACGCTGAGAAGAACATTGATGAGAGTGGCAAGAGCAGCAGGAATCAGCTCCCTCAATGAGATAGAGCTGCTTGCACATAACAGAGACAAACGGCGAGATTTGATAAACTATCTTTAAAACAGTTGAAAACTGCTAGAACACAAATTCAGATAAGAGAGGGAGTACCTTGGTCTACGCCCTATGGGCCGGCTACGGCTCTAAAGGAGACTGGTGGTTGTGGTGGTGGAGAGAACTATAAGCCAATTAAAAAGTATCTATATGCCAAAGACGAGAGAGTCGAGCGAAAAGGCGCAGATACCGCTACTTGTAGTAAATTATAGCGACACAACGCATACGCTTTAACTAAATGGGTGACGGCTGCAAAAAAAAAAAAAAAAAACATGAATAAAAATAATGAGAATTAAGATAACTGTCAAAAGATAATCAATTATTTGAATTGAATCTGATCAAGAAGTGAGGTGAACTGTCAGCTTTTATGAGATATTGGACTCTTTACCTTTTATTACTTACTTGATTCGTGAAGTTCAAGGTTCATGTCTTCTATCCCATTGCTTTTTAAAAAATTATATACAAGACCACAAACCACCCCCACCCCCTTTTTCCACGTTCTATTTTACTTTTTTTTTCATGTGTTTTATCATCATCATCATCATCATCAGGTACCATACAGGTTGACGTGGGGGATTGTTTCTTACCACACATCTCGATCCTTCATACATGTCATAATTTCAAAATATGAGCTCATATGCCCACATGCCAAATTCTATTCGTGTATGTTTATGTGTGCGTATATGTGCTTTTGTTTATATATGTACACGAACTTTGTTTTAAGATTCACGGTTCATTTCATTTCATTGTTTATGTTGTTTTGGATCCGGCGACCTGTGAGCAGATACCCTTTATTCCAACGCCATGTAATGATATCTGCAGGCTATTTCTGATTTCTTTTGCAGCTCCGTAATTTGTTTCCATTAAACTTTTCATTTCCTTCGAAGTTTTAAAACTGTTTCCCAGAACAAACATAGTTTTCTTAGAAACCATATTTTCCTAGAACTCAACACTGCAGTTCAGTTCTCACAGATTTGTTTAGAGACAGTACGTCACCCTCCACCCCTCTCTTTGCCTCCTCTCCCCTTTCTACCAAAACCCACGGTTCATTTCACACAATTCACGACACTAGCGAACCAGGAAGTGCATCTTTTCTTTAACATGTTCGATTCAGCTGACACTAACCGTCTCCCGATGTATTTTACACACTTTCCATTCCTCTACGTCTAGTTCTAACCTTCCTGCTCCTTTATCCTTTCTCATCTCCACTCTAATCTTTCTACTCCTTTTACAAAACAATCTAATTTTCTACGCAATGACTTGAAAGCCTCTCAAAATGTGCCAGATACCCCCCTCCTAACATGTACCTCTTCATTAAGGTTTTCTTCTTTCCTTATTTACCTGTATCCCAACGTAAGTGCCCACACTCAAACATAAGCTTGCACTCATCACCAGAAGATGGCTCACGGAAGATGGCGCTTACTTTTCCTGTGATTATGACACGCCTTAGCCGTTCTGTAAAAGTGAATACTTTGAGGCTTGCCTAGACTGCTTCACTGCGAAGAGAGGGTTAATGGTTTATAGGGTAGACTCGCTGTACGATTATTGGAGCGTGACGAGTGATAAGTGTTTCTTATATATAATTTATAATAGTTTGTAACAGGAAATGCAATTGGTTGTCAGGGACAGGTCACTCTCCCTTATTATCAAAGAGCAAATAAAGGAACCTTCAGCTTCGTGAAACGACACTTAAAGAATGATGACGTGTACACTGGCCAGCCAATCGCCGTTCATGTTCTGCTCTTTAGTCTGGTCTCCTCATTAATTACATTGTAAAATGTATTAAATATTCGTATAATTTCGTTTACTATCTATCTATCTATCTATCTATCTATCTATCTATCTATCTATCTATCTATCTATCTATCTATCTATCTATCTATCTATCTATCTATCTATCTATCTATCTATCTATCTATCTATCTATCTATCTATCTATCTATCTATCTATCTATCTATCTATCTATCTATCTACCTACCTACCTACCTACCTACCTACCTACCTACCTACCTACCTACTTACCTACCTACCTACCTACCTACCTACCTACCTACCTAACTACCTACCTATCTACCTACCTACCTACCTACCTACCTACCTACCTACCTACCGATCTATCTATCTATTTATCTTTCTATCTACCTACCTACCTACCTACCTACCTAACTGCGTACCTGTCTGTCTGTCCGCCCGTCTGCCTCTATGTCTGTCTATCCATCCCTCCATTCGTCTGTTTGCACACTCTCTGACGCTCTGTCTGTCTATCCTATTTAATCTAATCATCCTTTTCTACCAGCGGCGTTTACATATTTCCACACTCAACTCCCTACTTTGCAATTTCCAGATATCCCAACTCACTCTTCTTTCATTTTCACTTTTTCTTTTAGAATTCACCCCCATTTTTTTTCTATTGGCTGCTATATTTATCCCCTTCCCCTTTCCCATTTTATCTATTGGCTGCTATTTTTGTCCCCCACCCTCACCACCCCCTCCCCCAACTTCACAAAAAAATACACATCCAGTTATGATCTTCCTCCCTCGTTTTCTCTCTCACTCCCACTATATTTCTCAATACCTTCATATATTCTGTAATTTCATTTTCCCCCCTCTACCCGCTTTCACTCTACTCCATTCTCTCGCACTGATTACTTTTCCTCCGCCACAACCACAGAACAGCCTCCTCCGAGGAAGGTAATGACAGGCTGTGTACCTCAACTAGTTCAATAAGAAAAGTAATATCACGTGACAGCAACAGCCAAATTAGAATTTTATTCATACACTTGCCACAGCCAGATTTTATTTCATTCGGCACAAATTCCACAAGAGTCATGCACTCAAGAAATCAGCTACAAGTAATAAAGGGAACATAGAAAATCGTTACAGAAGTGTAGTTATAATTCAGGTGTAATATTTAGTAAATTGCAAAGTCTTCAGGCGTCGTTTTATCGACTGGCTGTATGTGTTAAAAGTAAAGTAAAGTTCCCTCCACGCCTTGCTAGTTATATGGGAAATGTGGTGTTAGTGAATATATTTTCGCTCCATGTCTGTATATGTTCTACACCTAATTTCGACTACTCCCTTTGTTTTATTTTTTTTTTATAGAAACAAGAAAAAGAGTTCTTAAATGTTACGTAGAGCCAGTCTTAATATACGGATGCGAGTCATGGACAATAGGACAACAGACAAGAAAATCACTGGAGTCTGTAGAAATGTGGTTTTACAGAAGAATGTTGAGAATACCATGGACAGCTAAGAAGCGTAATGAAGAGGTTTTGACAGAGGTCAAAGCAAAAAGAGAGCTAATTTCCAATGTTAGGAAGAAACAATCATCATTTTTTGGCCATGTAATGAGAAGAGAACAACTTGAATATATTGTAACAACTGGAAAAATTGAGGGACGAAGAGATAGAGGGAAGCAAAGAGAAAAAATACCAGACTGCTTAAGAGAATGGCTTGGCAGAAGGTCAACAACAGAAATGATAAATAGCTGCCGAGATCGAAAGTTGTGGAGAGACATGATCACCTACGCCACTAGGCCTGGTACTTGATGATGAATATATTTTTCTATGATCACAACGCATTTTGGTTGGTATCATGCCAGGCCGTCTTTACTTCCCACAAAAATATATGGTACCAATTGTTAGAGACTGGGTGAACCCCGGAGATTTGTCAGTCCGAAAAAAACCGCCACTGCTGGTGATCGAACCTGGACCATTCTGGTCAGAAAGCGAGCACACTAACCACTCAGCCACCGAGGCTCCATGTCTGTATATGTTCGACACCTAATTTCGACTACGCCTTTTGTTTTATTTTTTTTTTCCCCTCTGAAAATTAAAATTAAAAAAAAAAAATCTTAACGCAATTTGAAAAAGACATAATACCCTTGGAGTGGAAGGTGTAAGGTAGACGAGGCAGAGGCAGATTACGGCTAAAGTGGACAGATTACATCAAAAGCTGGACATGTAAACCTTTGACAACATGTACCATCAAGACAAGAGACAGTGTAAAATGGCGTCCCATGATAGCCATCCTTCGATGTGGAGACGGCACACGATGATGATTTATTTAATGTTTTGGACCTTCGGGGTTTTATCAAAACTTTCAAAATTGGCAACCGCGAGTTTGTATACGAAAGCAGCGCAGCCTTGCGTTGTATTGTTCGCTTTATGTTACAAAAAATATATTGTATCAATAGAATGCCTAAGACTGATGTGTCGGGTCGAAATGCGCAGATATAACAATTTTGTCGTAAACTAACAATAGAAAGCTTATACGCCATTTAACGGGTGAACGTTAACAAGAGAAGCAACAACAGTGCATTTCCCTTATTCCCATAAAGACAGCAATATCAACAACAACAAAACAAATATGTCATATTGAAGAAAAATCCAAGGCCGGATACAAACAATGTTCTATTTTTTGCATCACCTGGAAAATCCATTGTGTAAGTTCATGTTGTATGGCAACGCACCATGCTACAGTGCATAGAGTGACAGAGAGCATGAGTTCGAATATTGGGTTGCTTCTTCTTGTTTGTATTTTCTGTTGTTTGTGATTTTTTCCGAATTTATTTATCATATATATATATATATATATATATATATCTATTGTCCTTTCGAGCTGAAGACGGCAAATAGGGCAGAACCACAATCTCAAAATCAGAAACCTAGCGTGCCAAAATGGCACATATTGCGGAGATCACTGCTTCTAAAATCTATGGCTCTGTTTCCATAACAACACGTTTTACAATGACAGCTTGTCAAGCCATCGATCAACCTCCTTAGTCGCCTCTTACGACATGCCTGGAAGGTCACAGTGTCACTATTCTTTACTTCCCTCATAAAGAAGCCCCAGAAACACACGGAAACATATATATATATATATATATATATATATATATATATATATATATATATATATATATATATGCTACTATCACAAATCGTGCTACCAAGAGAATTCTTCCATCACTCTCGTAGCCATTAATGCTGGTACCATTGTATGTATTACAATTATATAAAAAAATAAAACACTATGGCCACGTCAAAAGACACAGAGGGCTGGAAAGAAGAATAATTGGAGGCCTGTTCCTAGGTGACGCATCAGGGCAGACCACCAAGACGAAGATGGTTTCAATGCATCAAAGGGACCTCGAATATGACAACAGAAGTTGGAGATCTGGCTAGAGATAGAGATTCTTTCAGACTGGCTGTGGTGAATGCATCGTGATGCAAAGATATGTGACTTGATTATGAGGAAAAGTGTATGTTTATGAACATCAAATGGCAAGACAAAGTAACCAACTCTAATGTCTTACAACGAGCCAAACTCGATTGTCTTACAACGAGCCAAACTCGAATGTCTTACAACGAGCCAAATTCTAATGTCATACAACGAGCCAAATTCTAATGTCTTACAACGAGCCAAATTCTAATGTCTTACACCGAGCCAAACTCTAATGTCTTACAACGAGCCAAATTCTAATGTCTTACAACGGGCCAAATTCTAATGTCTTACAACGAGCCAAATTCTAATGTCTTACAACGAGCCAAACTCTAATGTCTTACAACGTGCCAAATTCTAATGTCTTACGACGAGCCAAACTCTAATGCTTACAAAGAGCCAAATTCTAATGTCTTACAACGAGCCAAATTCTAATGTCTTACAACGAGCAAACCTCTAATGTCTTACAACGAGTCAAATTCTAATGTCTTACAACGAGCCAAATTCTAATGTCTTACAACGAGCCATATTCTAATGTCTTACAACGAGCCAAATTCTAATGTCTTACAACGAGCCAAATTCTAATGTCTTACACCGAGCCAAACTCGAATGTCTTACAACGAGTCAAATTCTAATGTCTTACAACGGGCCAAATTCTAATGTCTTACAACGAGCCAAACTCTAATGTCTTACAACGTGCCAAATTCTAATGTCTTACAACGAGCCAAACTCTAATGCTTACAAAGAGCCAAATTTTAATGTCTTACAACGAGCCAAATTCTAATGTCTTACAACAAGCCAATCTCTAATGTCTTACAACGAGTCAAATTCTAATGTCTTTAAACGAGCCAAATTCTAATGTCTTACAACGAGCCAAATTCTAATGTCTTACAACGAGCCAAATTCTAATGTCTTACAACGAGTCAAATTCTAATGTCTTACAACGAGCCAAATTCTAATGTCTTACAACGAGCCAAATTCTAATGTCTTACAACGAGCCAAACTATAATGTCTTACAACGAGCCAACCTCTAATGTCTTACAACGAGCCAAATTCTAATGTCTTACAACGAGGTGAGCTCCCATCCATCATGACAACAGGAGTCACAGACTAAGGGGACTGGGTCATGTACGATGAATGGCAAACAATCGTATTCCCCAAAAAATATTGAGTTCCAAACTTAAGGTTGAATTCTCTATCAGTGGAAGAAACTGGGAAAATCTTACTGGAGATCGTAGCACATGGAAAACAAAATAAAAAATGACACAGCAACTTTCGAGGCCATGCTGACATCAAATCGGTAAGACACAAGACGCAGGAGAAAGGATACTAGGCCAGACACCATGAATACATCTTATTCGTTTTGTGGCCGGATCTGTTTATCCAATATTGACAGATTTAAAACAAGAAAAGCTGTTCAGCAAAACAGCATCCAGTATAAGACACTAACATTTTTACCAAACTACTGACTTATCATGATTGCTTGATACCAACCGTCCATACAGACGCCGAATGCCGTATATCTTGCGGCCCCGCATAGTATTTAATATCTTTATATTTTTTGTGGCTCAGGCAAAAGCAGCTTTCCAAAAAATGTGGAAGATACTATGCAATCCATTTTTGACAATAGAAACTAGAAAAAGAGTTCTTAAATGTTACGTAGAGCCAGTCTTAACATATGGATGCGAGTCATGGACAATAGGACAACAGACAAGAAAATCACTGGTGTCTGTAGAAATGTGGTTTTACAGAAGAATGTTGAGAATACCATGGACAGCTAAGAAGAGTAATGAAGAGGTTCTGAGAGAGGTCAAAGCAAAAAGAGAACTAATTTCCATTGTTAGGAAGAGACAATCATCAATTTTTGGCCATGTAATGAGAAGAGAACAACTTGAATATATTGTAACAACTGGAAAAATTGAGGGACGAAGAGATAGAGGAAAGCAAAGAGAAAAAAATAACAGACAGCTTAAGAGAATGGCTTGGCAGAATGTCAACAACAGAAATGATAAATAGCTGCCGAGATCGAAAGTTGTGGAGAGACATGATCACCTACGCCACTAAGGCCCGGTACTTGATGATGACATTTTTTGTCTGTGCTTATCTCATTAAGCAACTCTTTACTTACTTTCTCTCAATCCACTATCTATTTCTTCCTACATTCATACATTCTAATGTGTACTTACACATTATATTAAATTAATAACCTGTTTAGAATAAATTAATAGTGACAGCATATTTGTTTACCGCCTTACGGTCATGTGTATTATTTATGTCCTATATTATTTTGTAATTTTACCAAATCATTGGTAAAGCTCTAGTTTAAGTACATATTTTTTTTCCAGTTCGGAAGAGTACTGTCCCTTTGAGTAACAATGCGCTTTATTCGGTGGTTCTCTAAAGTAAAAAAAAAAAAAGTAAAGTACCCCCGTCACGCCAAGTGGCGTATAGGGAATATGGTGTTAGTGACCCGTCACGCCAAGTGGCGTACAGGGAATATGGTGTTAGTGACCATAAATTTTACAGACTTTTGGCACATGATTTTTGTGGTAATGTGGTCGGTATTACGCCCGTGCCGCTTTAATTTCCCAGAAAAAAATCCGGTACCCATTAAAGGCTGGGTGAACCGAAATCCGTCGGTTGGGATCGAACCCCACCACCAGTGTAGTCCACTTCACTAACCCCTGAGCTATCGCGGCTCCTGGTTCTCTAAACAGTCATTAGAAAATCTTGTTCTAAAGAAAAGAAAGAAAAAACGAGAGGGTGAAGACCTAACCTTAATCTCAAACCCTAAATTCTAACCTTAAACCCTTATCCCCATCCTTAAACCCAAACCCTAAATTCTAACCTTAAACCCTTATCCCCATCCTTAAACCCTAACCCTAGCATAGTATTTTAGTATTTGAGAGCCACTGTATTATTGTTGTGACGTCACTTATGGGAGATCACTCATTTCGCTGGAATAATTTGTGTGTTTAAACTAGGAAATTACTTCATCATTTTGTTTTGTTCTTCTTTCATTTTACCAGCTTATGAAGAATTTATAATTAGTGAGGTTTATGGCGTTGACGATGAATTCTGTATAAATTGATCTCTCATCTCTTCATTATTTCAAATGCTAATTTTTAATAGCCATCAGTTTGTCTTCTGCATTTCTTCCCTCATTTATCCCTGCCATGAAGATATTTCCTAGCCCTTTAGTTTCTTCCTTGTTTCTGTAAAATTAAAAAAAACTCCATTTTAATTTAATTAACAATGATCCATTATTTTTATTGAAGTGTGTGGGTTGTTTTTTTTTCTCATTTATTTTTTTTTTTAACTCATCTCATTGTTTATCTTGAAAATACGCCACGTGCTCCTGATGAAGCTCAACCACGTTCAAATAATTTGTACATTAAATTGAAATAACGTTGTACACATTATGAGCTTTTTGTAGATGAATCGAACTGTCTTTTAATTAACAGGCAACAACAAAAAAGTTGGAAATGATGTTTTAATCAATTCAGTAATTTGTTGTTAATTCTTTAAAGCTTCTTTACAGATATTTCACTCTAAATACAAACTTGTGTTTGATTTTGTGAGATGGCATACAGATTTTGTGAGATGGCATACAGATTTTGTGAGATGGCATACAGATTTTGTGAGATGGCATACAGATTTTGTGAGATGGCATACTGATTTTGTGAGATAGCATACAGATTTTGTGAGATGACATTCAGATTTTGTGAGATGGCATACAGATGTTGTGAGATGACATTCAGATTTTGTGAGATGGCATACAGATTTTGTGAGATGGCATACAGATTTTGTGAGATGACATTCAGATTTTGTGAGATGACATTCAGATTTTGTGAGATGGCATACAGATGTTGTGAGATGACATTCAGATTTTGTGAGATGGCATCCAGATTTTGTGAGATGACATTCAGATTTTGTAAGATGGCATACAGATGTTGTGAGATGACATTCAGATTTTGTGAGATGGCATCCAGATTTTGTGAGATGACATTCAGATTTTGTGAGGTGGCATCCAGATGTTGTGAGATGGCATCCAGATTTTGTGAGATGACATTCAGATTTTGTGAGGTGGCATCCAGATGTTGTGAGATGGCATCCAGATTTTGTGAGATGGCATCCAGATTTTGTGAGATGACATTAAGATTTTGTTAGGTGGCATTCAGATTTTGTGAGATGGCATCCAGATTTTGTGAGGTGGCATCCATATTTTGTGAGGTGGCATCCAAATTTTGTGAGATGGCTTCCAGATTTTGTGAGATGGCATCCAGATTTTGTGAGATAGCATCCATATTTTGTGAGATGGCATCCAGATTTTGTGAGATGGCAACCAGATTTTGTGAGATGACATTAAGATTTTGTGAGGTGGCATCCAGATGTTGTGAGATGGCATCAAGATTTTGTGAGATAGCATCCAGATTTTGTGAGATAGCATCCAGATTTTTTTAGATGACATCCAGATTTTGTGAGATAGCATCCATATTTTGTGAGATAGCATCCAGATTTTGTCATATGACATCCAGATTTTGTGAGATAGCATCCATATTTTGTGAGATAGTATCCATATTTTGTGAGATGGCATCCAGATTTTGTGAGATGACATCCAGATTTTGTGAGATAGCATCCATATTTTGTGAGATAGTATCCATATTTTGTGAGATGGCATCCAGATTTTGTGAGATGACATCCAGATTTTGTGAGATAGCATCCATATTTTGTGAGATGGCATCCAGATTTTATGAGATGATATCCAGATTTTGTGAGATGACATCCAGATTTTGTAAGGCGGCATCCAGATTTCGTAAGGCGGCATCCAGATTTCGTAAGATAAGATCTAGATTTTTTTTAGGACAACATGAAGATTTTGAAAGTAAAAAGTAAAGTAAAGTACCCCCGTCACGCCAAGTGGTGTTTAGGGAATATGGTGTAAGTGACCATAAATTTTACAGACCTTCAGCACATGATTTTTGGGGTAATGTGGTCGGTATTACGTCCGTGCCGCTTTACTCTCCCAGAAAAAAAATCCGGTACCCAGAGATTTTGAAAGATTGCATCCAAATTTTGTAAGATAACATCCAGATTATATTAGATGACTTCTACATTGTGTAAGATAACATCCAAAGTGTGTAAGATAACATCCAGATTATATTAGATATGCTTCTAGATTGTGCAAGATAACATCCAGATTTTGTATAGTAACATCCAGATTTTTTAAGATAACGTCCAGATTTTGTCAGATAACATGTGCGTTTGGTAAGATGGCATCCAGATTTTTGTTTCTTTCTTAAGTTGTCTTTCATCGTCAAGGAGAGATATACTTAGCGGTCATTTATTCTTCTGTTGGCCTCTCCTGTTATGTTTCTCAGTGTTTCTTATATTTCATCAATCCATATTTTTCCTGGTCGATCCTTGAATCTGGTGTTCTCACAACGTTTATTAAAAGCTCGCTGTCGTGTGTTTTGGTCTGTCTGTCTTATCACGTGGTCAAACCATTGTATCTGTTGTTTCTTTATATATTTTAAGGTTGGGATTATTCCTAGCTTTTTTCAGTCCTTCATTTATGATCGTATTACTCGATTATTGCCTGTCATGCGTCTAACACATTTGATCTCGGTAGTGGATACCTTTTTTTTATTTTACTTGAATTAAATATAGGGTCACTAACACCATATTTCCCTATACGCCACTTGGCGTGACGGGGGTACTTTACTTTACTTTTAGTGTCCAGGTCTGGAAATGGTAGCGCAATATTGGAATGAAGATTGTGTTGTAGAGTGCCCGTTTTGCATGTAGAATTATTTCCTTGTTGAACAATACTGGTGATAATTGCCCGATGATTTGACAAGCTTTGTTGCATCTTGTATCTGTTTCTGCTGCTTATGATTTGTTGTTTATCACCAGGTATTTAAATTCTTTCCCTTGTTTTAATTGTTTGAGTTATGTTGATTTTTATTTTTTTTAGGTTCATAACATCTGTCTTGCTGGTGTTTATTTTCATATTATATTTGCTGCCTGTGCTGTTAAGTCTGCTTAAGTGTTTTTGTGTGTTTTCTATTGTCCTCTATTCTATTGTCTTTCTATTTTATGATGACGCTGGAAGCTGCATAAATGAAACTGTTTCGCAAAACAAAATCGGAAACTGAACTAATCTTAAATTAGCTGCATTTGACAACAGTCTTAATCGCTAAGAGTTAAAATGAGGCACAAAAAATGACAAATTATCTTCTTCCTCTTTTCTCTTTTCACTGATACCTTATAGGTGTCGTGGTTTATATCATTTGTCGTTCTTGAGCTGCCCGAACTGTCTGAATTAGTGATTTTCCTTTGTTGTTACATGTCTCTGTCACTGCATCTATCCATCTTCTTCTGGGTCTTCCTCTTGGTCTTTTTCCATGCTTTCTCGAGAAGAACGCCCTTGATGGTGATTGGTGAGGATTCATTCTGACCAGGTGGCCAAACCATTTAAGTTGTTGTTTTTCTATATATTCTTGGCACGGTTTTGTTCCTACCATTTTTCTTATGGTTTCATTTGATATTCTATCCCTTCTTGTGTTCTTTGTTACTTTTCTCAAGCAACGCATCTAACATGTATTGATCTTTCTTAACTGTGATTTAAAAAGAGTCCATCTTTGACTTTCATAGCACAAAGTTGAAATGAAAATGCTGTTTATCATGTGTTGTTTAGCTGGCATAGAAATGTTAGGATGTCTTAGCAATGGTGAAAGCTGGTATGTGACAGTATTCGCTTTTTGTATTCTCATGTCAATTTCTCTGTCTAGTTGTCCATCTTCTGTGAAAATTGTGCTCAGATACTTGAATTCCTCTGCTTGTTTTATTTCTATATCTTTGATCTTAATATTTAATGGGTGTCTTAATTTGCTTATTCTCATAGCCTCTGTTTTTGCTGTGTTAATTTTCGTACTGTAGTTTGTGCAACTTAATTGTGTGACAAATTATAAGGCACACAATTATATTTTAATTATGGTAAGTTGCCATGAAGGTCTTTACCGCAGCAGGTAAAAAAAAAAGACAGATAAAGATCAAATCAAGAAAAGGGCATCTGCTAAATGCAGTATTGGAGTGAATAGGGTAACATTAAAATAGGTCAAGGAATTCAAATGCATGGAAGTGATATTCACTTCAGATACAGCAAAGGTGAGGCAGCTCAGGAAAAGGTTGCAATCCATAAAAATGAAAAGTGATATGCAGTCCAGCATTGAAAATAAAGGTAAGAAAAAATACCTTTAGTGTTATATAACGCCAGTTTTAACATATGGAAGCAAATGCTGGACAAACGGACAACGGATAAGGCAGTCATTTAAGACCACAAAAATATAACTTTACATAATAGAAGATACATAATGTTGAAGATACCCTGAGCAACTAAAAAAAAAGAGTAAATTTTACATTCTGAAAAAAGGCCAAAACAAAATGAAAACTTTGTTGCCAAGCTCAAGAGGAAACAATTATAATTTTACTTTAGCTGTGTGGTATGAAGGAAAACATTTGGAATATGAAGTGGGGAAAAAATGAAGCAAGAAGAAACAGAAAGAAACAAAATATTCCAGACTGGTTAAGAGATTTGTTAGGAAGTTATTAACATAAATTATAAACAACAGGTAAAAATGTTTGGTGAAACATGTCAGCCTGCACCAACAGCCACCGTAGGCATACATGATGATAGTTAGCTTACCAATACTAACATCATGTGCCATGTCGGTTGCGTAGCGCGATCATATCCTTCCACAATTATCCGTCCACAGTATGTCGTATCAGTACTACAACCCAGTAATATAATCGCATTAACTCTTTCAGTACGGTAGAGATTTCAGATACAAAATATTTCTTCTTTTTTTTCAATATTAATCTACATCTTTATATTTATCTTACATATATCATACTATATAATATAATAACATATTATATATTAATTTTTAGATAAATAAACAAAGAATTAAATTTCACCAATACCAAGATGATATAAGACAAATTTGTTAAAATATGGTTTGATGACAGTTTCCACTAATCAAATTGAGAGTGGCGCACTGTGCGGCTAAGCGTACCAGACCAATTCGGCATGGCGCATGGTGCATCGAAACGTGCAGAAAGAGTTAACAAAAAGGTCAGAATATACCTTTTTCTCCTTAATGCACTTCTACATTATCACAGCAATGCTTGATTCATCTTTGCTTCTCCTTATCATTTTTATTTTGACAGAAACACATAATTAACTTTGTGACAGGCAAGAAAAGACATAAGTGCTTGGTTACTTCTTCATTCAACAATTTTTCTCCATTTAGCAAAGCCTTTTAATTTGTCTGTTTTTATTGTCTGCTTATATTGTCTGTTTTTATTGTCTGCTTATATTGTCTGTTTTTATTGTCTGCTTATATTGTCTGTTTTTATTGTCTGCTTATATTGTCTGTTTTTATTGTCTGCTTATATTGTCTGCTTATATTGTCTGTTTATATTGTCTGTTTTTATTGTCTGCTTATATTGTCTGCTTATATTGTCTGTTTATATTGTCTGTTTTTATTGTCTGCTTTCTTTAGGTCTATCCATGCTGCTAGTACCAGTTTCTTTTCTTGAAACGCATCCTCAATTTCCTGGGAAAGATAGGTTGCCTGATCTTCGGTAGAGTAACACTGTCTAAAGCCTGCTTGTTGTGGGACAAGGAGATTTTCACTTTCCAGGTACCACTGCAGTCTGAGATTGATTATACGTTCCATTGTTTTACACAAACAGCTTGTAAGGCTGATTGGTCTATAGCTGGATGTCATTGAACCATCTTTTCCTGGCTTTAGTAATGGTATCATAATTGCTTCTCTCCATGCCTGTGGCACTTTACCTGTGATCCAGCAAATGTTGTAGATCTGCAGTAGTTTTGCTTTAGCTGCAGTTCCCAAGTTCTTAATCATTTCATTAGACACTCCATCACTACCTGGTGACTTTTTCATTTTTAATTTGGATATTGCCAGCTCTAGCTCTCTTTGTGTAATGGGTATTTCCATGACTTCATGTGCAGTCTCTTCTTGTCTTGCATTTTGTTGTTTTAGACGGGTCTCTTGACGTTTCTCTAGGCTAATTTCAATATTGTTGTCATTTGCAAAGGAGTCTGCAAAGTGATTTGCTGCATGTTTACCTGTTAGAATGTTTCCATCCTTCTTCAGTGTAATTTAACCTAAAGAAAGTATTTGATAAGGTATGGAAGGAAGGGCTTTTGAAGAAACTGAGAAATTATGGAGTAAATGGCAGGATGTACAAATGGGTCAAAGCATACCTGCATAACAGGAGAGCCAGAGTGCAACTGGATGGTCTTAAGAGTAAGAAGGTCTTACTGCGCCAGGGCGTTCCACAGGGAGGGGTACTATCTCCAACACTTTTTCTGATCTACATCAATGACCTAGTTACTGAACTACCACATGGTATCAAAGTGGCAATGTATGCAGATGACTTGGTAATGTGGTGCACAGAGGAGTATGCAACAGTGGCCTCCAAATTGTTACAAAGAGCTATGAATGCACTGAATTCATGGACAAATAGATGGTGTATCAGCATCAATACAGACAAATGCAGTACTACACTTTTCACTCTTTCCCCAAAACAAAAAGCAGGAGCCATCTATATAAACAATGAGCCTGTGAAAGAAGACATACAGGCTACGTATCTCGGAGTTACATTTGATAACAAACTATCTTGGAAACAGCAGATAAATAAGGCAACCCAAAAAGCAAGGAGAAAATTGGCTATTCTAAGAAAGCTGTGTGGAACTACGTGGGGTGCGAGTGGGAAAATACTCAGTAAAGTTTACCAACAGAGTATACGCCCACATTTAGAATATGGATCATCTGCATGGTGTTCAGCATCAAACACCACACTTCAAGAACTGGATAAAGTACAAAACCAGGCACTTAGGGTCATCACAGGAGCAATGAAATCAACACCAATATTAGAGATGGAGAAATTGTGGAGGATACCAGCACTGAGAGAACGGAGGGACACAAAGGTGCTGATACAGGCAGAAAAATTTGCTTGCATGCCGAGACATCCAATGAAGGACCGATTCCAAATCTTGCATTGGGACGACTTAAGAGAAGCAGTTTTATCCACCAAGCCAAGCGTATTAGTAGACAAACACCAGACATGCCAAGAGCTGTTAACCCCCTACTGCCCATACCAGAACAGACTCCCTGGACAGAGGAATCTGGATTATCAGTTCAAATACGGACAGAAGTGAAAGGAATAGTTGATAAAGAGGAACAGAATAGTCTACAGCGAAAAACAATAACTCTCAGTTTCCTGGATGAAGAATACCCACAAGACCTATGGATTCGTGTGTATACAGATGGATCAGCACAGAATGCAGTAAAAAATGGGGGAGCAGGTGCATATATAGAATACCCAAATAACACTAGGGATATGAATAAAATAGCAACAGGGAAATATTGTCACAATTATGATGCAGAAATACAAGCAATAAAGTTAGCAATAGAAAAACTGCTGAACATTAATCTTAGCCCGCAGCCTGTAGTGTTTTTGACAGATGCAAGATCAGTACTCCAGGCACTACAATCCAGAAAATTACCACATCTGCAGACCTTATTGACTGAACTCTGCAAGCACCACAGGGTTGCCCTGCAGTGGATCCCATCTCACTGTGGAATACCAGGAAATGAGAAAGCAGATCAGTTGGCAAAGGAAGGTTCAACAGGCACACAACTAGATACACCTGTTACATACCATCATAAGAAACAGATAATCAAATCAATCAGAGGACCACAAGCCCCAAATCAGGATGCCTTTTATAATATGAATAGATATGAACAAGTTATCATTATACGTCTCAGAACAGGACACAATCGACTCCATAGTCACATGTATACAAAATTCAAGATCGGCACCTCAACTACTTGTACATGTGGACAGGCGCCCCAGACTGCTGAACACATACTTCAAGACTGCACTGAATATAGTAGACTGAGGAAAATCCATTGGCCCATAGATACAACACTACAGACAAAACTATATGGGCCACTGCAAGAATTACAAAAGACAGTAACATTTATACAGGAAACGACATTGCAGATATAGACAATGCTTCAGGCGAACGAAAGATAGATAGATTGTCTGCTTATATTGTCTGCTTATATTGTCTGCTTATATTGTCTGTTTATATTGTCTGCAGGGCGGCACAGAAACTTGCTAAGAAGAAGAAACGTCACCATTCTCAGGATCAAGAACAACCGCCATCGTTTCCGACCAACTTCGCTGACGTCATCAGGTTAACTCCGCCTCCAGCACCACCATGCCTAATACGGACAGTTGGGCGCCTTCAGAACCCAGGAATGGGAAAGGTAGTTGTTGTCTTTGTGTTTTAGTAATAAATGTCTGCTTGTATGTCTGTCTTGTCAGTTGTATAGATGTATGTCTTGTGAGTTGTATAGGCGCGCGTCTTGTGAGTTGTATAGATGTATGTCTTGTGAGTTGTATAGGCGCGTGTCTTGTGAGTTGTATAGGCGCGTGTCTTGTGAGTTGTATAGATGTATGTCTTGTGAGTTGTATAGGCGCGTGTCTTGTGAGTTGTATAGATGTATGTCTTGTGAGTTGTATAGGCGCGTGTCTTGTGAGTTGTATAGGCGCGTGTCTTGTGAGTTGTATAGGCGCGTGTCTTGTGAGTTGTATAGATGTATGTCTTGTGAGTTGTATAGGCGCGTGTCTTGTCAGTTGTATAGATGTATGTCTTGTGAGTTGTATAGGCGCGTGTCTTGTGAGTTGTATAGATGTATGTCTTGTGAGTTGTATAGGCGCGCGTCTTGTGAGTTGTATAGATGTATGTCTTGTGAGTTGTATAGGCGCGCGTCTTGTGAGTTGTATAGATGTATGTCTTGTGAGTTGTATAGGCGCGCGTCTTGTGAGTTGTATAGATGTATGTCTTGTGAGTTGTATAGATGTATGTCTTGTGAGTTGTATAGATGTATGTCTTGTGAGTTGTATAGGCGCGCGTCTTGTGAGTTGTATAGATGTTTGTCTTGTGAGTTGTATAGGCGCGCGTCTTGTGAGTTGTATAGATGTATGTCTTGTGAGTTGTATAGGCGCGCGTCTTGTGAGTTGTATAGATGTATGTCTTGTGAGTTGTATAGATGTATGTCTTGTGAGTTGTATAGGCGCGTGTCTTGTCAGTTGTATAGATGTATGTCTTGTGAGTTGTATAGGCGCGTGTCTTGTGAGTTGTATAGATGTATGTCTTGTGAGTTGTATAGGCGCGTGTCTTGTGAGTTGTATAGGCGCGTGTCTTGTGAGTTGTATAGATGTATGTCTTGTGAGTTGTATAGGCGCGTGTCTTGTGAGTTGTATAGGCGCGTGTCTTGTGAGTTGTATAGATGTATGTCTTGTGAGTTGTATAGGCGCGCGTCTTGTGAGTTGTATAGATGTATGTCTTGTGAGTTGTATAGGCGCGTGTCTTGTGAGTTGTATAGGCGCGTGTCTTGTGAGTTGTATAGGCGCGTGTCTTGTGAGTTGTATAGGCGCGTGTCTTGTGAGTTGTATAGATGTATGTCTTGTGAGTTGTATAGGCGCGTGTCTTGTGAGTTGTATAGATGTTTGTCTTGTGAGTTGTATAGGCGCGTGTCTTGTGAGTTGTATAGGCGCGTGTCTTGTGAGTTGTATAGATGTTTGTCTTGTGAGTTGTATAGGCGCGTGTCTTGTGAGTTGTATAGGCGCGTGTCTTGTGAGTTGTATAGATGTATGTCTTGTGAGTTGTATAGGCGCGTGTCTTGTGAGTTGTATAGATGTTTGTCTTGTGAGTTGTATAGGCGCGCGTCTTGTGAGTTGTATAGGCGCGCGTCTTGTGAGTTGTATAGATGTATGTCTTGTGAGTTGTATAGGCGCGCGTCTTGTGAGTTGTATAGATGTTTGTCTTGTGAGTTGTATAGGCGCGTGTCTTGTGAGTTGTATAGATGTTTGTCTTGTGAGTTGTATAGATGTTTGTCTTGTGAGTTGTATAGATGTATGTCTTGTGAGTTGTATAGGCGCGCGTCTTGTGAGTTGTATAGATGTTTGTCTTGTGAGTTGTATAGGCGCGTGTCTTGTGAGTTGTATAAGCGCGTGTCTTGTGAGTTGTATAGATGTATGTCTTGTGAGTTGTATAGGCGCGTGTCTTGTGAGTTGTATAGGCGCGTGTCTTGTGAGTTGTATAGATGTATGTCTTGTGAGTTGTATAGGCGCGCGTCTTGTGAGTTGTATAGATGTTTGTCTTGTGAGTTGTATAGATGTATGTCTTGTGAGTTGTATAGGCGCGCGTCTTGTGAGTTGTATAGATGTATGTCTTGTGAGTTGTATAGGCGCGCGTCTTGTGAGTTGTATAGATGTTTGTCTTGTGAGTTGTATAGGCGCGTGTCTTGTGAGTTGTATAGGCGCGTGTCTTGTGAGTTGTATAGATGTATGTCTTGTGAGTTGTATAGGCGCGCGTCTTGTGAGTTGTATAGATGTTTGTCTTGTGAGTTGTATAGGCGCGTGTCTTGTGAGTTGTATAAGCGCGTGTCTTGTGAGTTGTATAGATGTATGTCTTGTGAGTTGTATAGGCGCGTGTCTTGTGAGTTGTATAGGCGCGTGTCTTGTGAGTTGTATAGATGTATGTCTTGTGAGTTGTATAGGCGCGCGTCTTGTGAGTTGTATAGGCGCGTGTCTTGTGAGTTGTATAGATGTATGTCTTGTGAGTTGTATAGGCGCGCGTCTTGTGAGTTGTATAGATGTATGTCTTGTGAGTTGTATAGGCGCGTGTCTTGTGAGTTGTATAGGCGCGTGTCTTGTGAGTTGTATAGGCGCGTGTCTTGTGAGTTGTATAGGCGCGTGTCTTGTGAGTTGTATAGATGTATGTCTTGTGAGTTGTATAGGCGCGTGTCTTGTGAGTTGTATAAGCGCGTGTCTTGTGAGTTGTATAGATGTATGTCTTGTGAGTTGTATAGGCGCGTGTCTTGTGAGTTGTATAGGCGCGTGTCTTGTGAGTTGTATAGATGTATGTCTTGTGAGTTGTATAGGCGCGCGTCTTGTGAGTTGTATAGATGTTTGTCTTGTGAGTTGTATAGGCGCGTGTCTTGTGAGTTGTATAAGCGCGTGTCTTGTGAGTTGTATAGATGTCTGTCTTGTGAGTTGTATAGGCGCGTGTCTTGTGAGTTGTATAGATGTATGTCTTGTGAGTTGTATATATGTCTGTCTTGTGAGTTGTATAGGCGCGTGTCTTGTGAGTTGTATAGATGTCTGTCTTGTGAGTTGTATAGGCGCGTGTCTTGTGAGTTGTATAGATGTCTGTCTTGTGAGTTGTATAGGCGCGTGTCTTGTGAGTTGTATAGATGTATGTCTTGTGAGTTGTATAGGCGCGTGTCTTGTGAGTTGTATAGATGTATGTCTTGTGAGTTGTATAGGCGCGTGTCTTGTGAGTTGTATAGATGTCTGTCTTGTGAGTTGTATAGGCGCTTGTCTTGTGAGTTGCATAGGCGCGTGTCTTGTGAGTTGTATAGATGTCTGTCTTGTGAGTTGTATAGGCGCGTGTCTTGTGAGTTGTATAAATATCTGTCTAATGAGTTGTATTGGCGCGTGTCTAGTGAGTTCTATAGATGTCTGTCGTGTGAGTTGTATAGGCGTGTGTCTGGAGATGTGTTTGTCTGGTCAGTTATAAAGTTGTATGTCTAGAGATGTATGTGTGTCTAGTGAGTTATATAGGTGTATGTCTAGAGATGTGTTTGTGTGTCTAGTGAGTTGTGTAGGTGTATGTCTAGAGATGTGTGTATGTGTCTAGTGAGTTCTATAGGCGTGTGTCTAGTGAGTTCTATAGGCATGTATCTGTAGATGTGTGTGTTTAGTCAGTTCTATTTGCGTGTGTCTAGAGATGTATGCGTTTAGTCAGTTCCACAGGCGTGTGTGTAGATATGTGAGTGTCTAGTGAGTTTTATAGGCGTGTGTCTAGAAATTTGTGTCTAGTAATTAATCTGGAGTTGAGCGCAGATATCAAATATACAAATATTATGCGAGACCGCAAGTAATGTATAGCTGCAGAGATAAATGTTTTTGCCGAAATGTTGTAGTTTGTTTTTTCTTTAAGTTTAGTTACTCCGTACAATTTTGTATTTATTTTATAGGTATTTTAATTTCCCCAGTGTTTGTACAGATTTGGGCCTAGATGTTAGTCTGCCCAGTAGGTTGTGTATGTTTTGTCTATGTATATTGTCCACAATATGTTGCATAGATGTTTGTCGTGGAATTAATCACCCTCTTCATTTATATATATATATATATAAATACAATTTATAGAAAGCCAAGAAAATGCCCATTGTCAAAGCAAAAAGTTAACCCAAGATCAGTAACAGTGAAAGAACTTGAAATTGTAACAAACTATGATTGTCTGTGAGCCAGTGGTATGGTGTGCTAAACACTCCAAAGTATGATGACAGCTTTACAAGGAAGGAACACAACACAATACTGACGTTTCGGCCTGTGGCCTTCTTCAGAATACAGGAACAACAACAACAAACGGTGAAGCACAATTATCTATAACTACATGTTAGATGATCAAGTGGAGGGCTAGGAAAGTAGGATGTAGAAATAAGAGAGGAGAGAGAAATTAATACTACATGATGATGATGATTAGGAGGAGGAGAGGTAGGATGGGCGTCAAGATATATAAAATGGAACACGAGAAAGATAAAAAGAAAAAAATGTATCATCAAATGTACTTAGCTTTGAGCAGCAGCAAGTCAGTCCTCCGTGCTGAGATAAGTCTGAATGACTTGGAGCGTTTAGAATGTGTTAGGAGAATAACACGTGATAGAGATAGGCAAGTGGAATGACAAGTGGCGGGGAAACAGAGAGCAAGGGGGGGGGGAGAAGGACGATAAGCGAAGCTGCCAAACTACTGGTAAACGATGGTTAGAGGCCCCAAAACAAAGGCCCGAATGCCATAAATCACTCGAACAATGCAAGTGAGAGTAGCCGCGAGAGGCTAAAAGAAAGAGTGAATGAAAAAGACAAAGTATTGAACTGGGAGATGGGTGAGAGAGATAGCCTCTACAGAATGGAAGGCCTAGAACTGGAAGAGTAGAAAGGTGGGTCAACGAATGCAGGGAGTAAGTACCGGAGGGAGAGATGAGAAGAGGAAGAATAAGAAAACCGGTATAAGTAGGTAGGGAGAAGGGCGGTAGAGTGATAGAGGGGTGGTCCGGAGGAAGTAAGTCACCCGAGAGGTAGGGATGTATAGAGGAGAAGGAATAGAGAGGAGGGATGAGAAGCAGGTATGTGGGAAGTGGATAGGAGGAGATGCGGTAGGTCAAAAGTGAATAGACAGAGAGGGAGTCTGGAAGAAGTGGAGTAATAGGGGAATGGTGCGCAAGAGGGATGAACCAAAGGAGGTAAAGAAGTTGGGGAATGATAGAACAAAGGGGGATGATGAGGGTCCTAGGAGGGGAATGAAAGTGGCATCAGGATAAGGGGATACTGGAATATAGAGGAGTAGTGACTGCAGGTGAATAGAGAGGAATGGGGTGAGTTAGGAGTAGAACAGCAGAGAGGTGGTGGGAGGGACGAGGAACAATAGAGGTGGGCAGAGAGGTGGTGGGAGGGACGAGGAACAATAGAGGTGGGCAGAGAGGTGGTGAGAGGGACGAGGAACAATAGAGGTGGGCAGAGAGGTGGTGGGAGGGACGAGGAACAATAGAGGTGGGCAGAGAGGTGGTGGGAGGGACGAGGAACAATAGAGGTGGGCAGAGAGGTGGTGGGAGGGACGAGGAACAATAGAGGTGGGCAGAGAGGTGGTGGGAGGGACGAGGAACAATAGAGGTGGGCAGAGAGGTGGTGGGAGGGACGAGGAACAATAGAGGTGGGCATAGAGGTGGTGGGAGGGACGAGGAACAATAGAGGTGGGCAGAGAGGTGGTGGGAGGGACGAGGAACAATAGAGGTGGGCAGAGAGGTGGTGGGAGGGACGAGGAACAATAGAGGTGGGCAGAGAGGTAGTGGGAGGGACGAGGAACAATAGAGGTGGGCAGAGAGGTGGTGGGAGGGACGAGGAACAATAGAGGTGGGCAGAGAGGTGGTACAGTAATAAAGAGGTGAAGGACATGGAGGTAGTCAGAAGAGAAAAAGGGGGCGGGGGGTTTAGGATGAAGAAGGCAAGATAAGGGTTATTCAAAGCGGATATGGAGAACAAGGATGGACGAGGAGTAGAAGCCCCAAGAAGTGAAATAGGAAGACAAGTCCATAGGTAGGGGGATGGAGTCGGGGGAAGGAGGGTTCTCAGAGGGACAGGGATACATTGATGCCACGAGGGCTGAGGCAACCCCAACGAGCGATCAGTCGGTGTTCCAGAGTGAGCCGACTGTAGTGATCAGAGGAGCATGATACTAGGCCAGTAACCAAGACATCCGTCCTGCCTCGATGGCCCCTCGAGTTAAAGTGGGCTGCTACAGGAGTGTCCGCTTCTCGGGTGATGTCATTCAAGTGTTCACGGCACCTATCGCCGATCATTCGACCAGACTGACCGATGTAGGGTAGCTTGCATCGCTTACAGATGATGGCATAAATGATTTTGGCATGTTGTCTGTGATCTGTAGTAACTAACAACGGAGACTGCCAGAATGAGATCAAGATTGATTAGAAATAGCAACAATCAAATTAAAAACCACGAAGAACATGAGGCCCATTACCAACAAGGCAGTAAAAGTAAAAGGGATGAGGGGTGTATCGTCCAGATTGCAATATATTGTTGTGAATCATGGACAATATTGAAAACAACAAGGAAGAAAATATATTCATTCAAAACAAACTCTTACAGAGAAATTCTTTGGATACCTTGGATAATAAAAAGAGCAATGAAGATATTAAAATACCTAAACATTGGAAAGAACTGGCTCATAAACGCCATTCTACCGAACTAAAAAAAAACTGGAACGGAAGGCATGGTTCCTGGACAGTGAGACCGGGACAGACGAAGAAGAAGGTGGTTTCAAGACATCACAAAGACTTTGCACCTGACAACAGAAGAAGTGAGAAACCTGGCTAGAGAGATTCTCTCAGACAAGCTGTGGTGAATGCAACGTTCTGAAAAAAGAACATGCGACCTGATGGTGATGATAAAGTTGAATAGATGAGTGTGCAGGGCCGTGTTTCCGTCCAGACATCATAGGCATCAGCGTAGGGCGACTCACTAGCAAGATTCGAAGTTGAAGAAGATCATGCCCACTTAGCCCATAGCTGGAAACAGAATAATCGCTACTTGTTGAATTAATTGTCTTCTTCTTGCTTATTGCATACTCTTTTTTCAGCCGTGAATCTTATGCGAACATCAGACATTCTCTCATTTCCCCAGTGAATCTTATGCGAACATCAGACATTCTCTCATTTCCCCAGTGAATCTTATGCGAACATCAGACATTCTCTCATTTTCCCAGTGAATCTTATGCGAACATCAGACATTCTCTCATTTCCCCAGTGAATCTTATGCGAACATCAGACATTCTCTCATTTCCCCAGTGAATCTTATGCGAACATCACACATACTCTCATTTCCCCGTGAAACTTATGCGAACATCACACATACTCTCATTTCCCCCGTGAAACATGCGAAGATCACACATTTTCTCTTTTCCCCCGTGAAACATGCAAACATCACACATTCTCTCATTTCCTCCGTGAAACTTATGCTAGCATCACGCATTCTCTCATTTCCCCAGTGAAACATGCGAAGATCACACATTCTCTCTTTTCCTCCGTGAAACATGCAAACATCACACATTCTCTCTTTTCCCCCGTGAAACATGTAAACATCACACATTCTCTCATTTCCTCCGTGAAACTTATGCAAACATCACACATACTCTTTTTTCCGCCGTGAAAGATATGCGAGCATCACACATTCACATACGTTGAGCTGTAACACTAAATGTAATGAAGAGATGGAAGTTAAGATGGGCACTACCAGAAACTAGAGACATAGTGAGCGTTATAATAGCACTTATCAACCAACACAGAACTGGAGTCGTAAAATCGCTGGACGCTGCTATACTTGCAAAGGCGGAAATCTGAGCACCTATGTACATGTTCAGAGTGCAATGATAATAATGACCCGCAAATAACTCAATAACAGTAAGTCAATAACTAAATGTTATGTACTACTTTCAACAATTTACAATAACGTTACTATCGACTGTAGTAATGGTTATGGTTAGTCGAAGGCCTCTGTATCTCTATAAACGAATTAAAATCCAAAATTGCTCAATCCCCAGTCCAATCATCCGAATTAAAACTCATCTCATTGAAGGATCTAAACAAAGACAGCTGCAGTCCCCATCATAGCAGTTACAGCACACGCCCAAAAACATAAGGCCAAGCGGCACCGAAAGTGAACGCAGCTGAACTGTCATTCGTCATACGATATCATCATTCATCGTAAGCAATCGGAATATCAAAACACGACCCGGATGAAAAACACAGCTCACGGTGTGCACAGAGCACTAAACTCAGTAGCTCTAGCAGCAAGCTGGACTTGTACAATGAGGAAACTGCAACAAGAAAGACTTTTCAGACTGAGCCTCAATGGTTCCTGCCACCTAACCGCCATATTGACCGGAAGCCTACAGTAGTAATATAAAGTAACAATGTGACGTCAACATTATGACGACGATTCTGATTCCATTGTTACCTCATTAAACACACATACTAATGTGTTAGATAAAACCAAATGTGTTATCCAGCAAACTGAGTTGAGAGAAGCTCAGATACCCTTGTTTTTCGTCTGCTCATCTCTAGAGTGTCTCTTGTTGCTTGCAGTAGTGTCCCTTGGTTGAACCTCTTGAGGAGAAATGAAAACATATAGATAGAACCAAAAAAGGAATAGTTAACACTTTCCGTACGTTTCGCCACACAGTGAGTCACTCTCAATTTGATTAGTGCACACCGTTATCAAACCAAATTATTTTTTCTTTCTTCTTCTTTCAGCTCCCTGCGGAGCATAGGTCTTCAACAAATACTTTCCAATCCAAGTCGTTCTGTTTCTTGCCATTCTTTTAAGATCATTCCATGTCTTCTCCATCATCTTCATCTCTGCATCTATCTGTCTTCTCCAAGAATTCCTTGGTCTTCATTCTTTGTCTTTTCCCCTGGAGATTCCAAAAAAGGGCCTGTTGTGTAATACTCTCAGCTGGCTTCCACAGTGTGTGTCCTATCCAGCGCCATCGTCTTCGCTGTATCTTTTTATCCACAGGTATTTGACTGGCACATTTCCATAATTCTATGTTAGTGAATTTGTCCTGCCATTTCTATCCTTTAATCTGCGTAAGCATCCATTAATGAAAGTCTGTATCTTCATGATTGTCAATTTTATTGTTCTCCATGTTTCACAGCCATATAATAGGACTGACTTAACATTCGTGTACTTTTTGCATGACTTGTATCATCCTGGTTACGGTTGATTCTAATACCTTGTTCAGTTATGTAAAAATTCATATATAACATGTTATGTGTTATATAAACATGTAGATTGACTCTTAAAACCATGAAACAGCTTGTCTCTGAAATCTCTTCCGTTGCGTCAATTAAAAAAATGGTTCCGTACAGAAAGAGTTAAAGCTTGACGTAACAAGTGGACACCACTTCACGTTACAAGTGGACACCACCTCTTGAGAAGTTCCCTGCTGATATTGTTTTCTTTTTTCCCTTCTTCTCCTTACTGCGGCGGTCTCTTTCTAACAAACATAGTAAAAAACAGAAACATGATTTTGTTTTTAAATTCTGGACTAATTTATTAACAGTTCCTTTAAAAATATCCATGTACTTTTTTTTTTTATGTCGATACATGCACAAACACACCCATACATTTACATACATTCTCAACAAAATACATAAATACAAACATGTGACAGTTGTTTGTTTTCAATTTAAAGAAGCATTTTAATTCTAATTAATTCATTTTAGTTCTAGTTTAGTTTTTGTGGTAATTTAGCGTCCAGTTACAGAAGAAGAGGTCCTGAGCCTAGTACATTCCTCTCATTCTTAACATTGATGTTATGTGAAAGTGGTTTCAACTTGTGACCCCACATACAAAATATATAATTTCTAGCAAAAATCGATATTTATGTATGAATAATATTTTAGTAGTTAATGCGTGTAACAAAATGATTAAAGATTGGCAACCCTGACCGTTTCGGAAGATGAGGCAAAAATGCAATTTTTTAACCACATGTTTTTTTTGTTTTTTTTTCCGTTCGCCAGCTTTTATCTCTGACGAAGTTCCTAGAGACTAGGAACTGAATTTTGCGTGTTAATCCATTTTTCCCAGGCAGCCGTGTACACAGGGGTCCATCGCCGCACAGGCAGATAACTCCGACTTCGGAGGTACTAATATTTTTTTCCCGTCGAGGAGTAATTGACGTTTCAAGTCGGGCCTCGCTGCTGAGACCAGGGGTGGTTGCCGCAGAGAGAAATCATAAATAAAAATCCCAACATTTTAATTTTAAGATACAGCTCTATGTAATCAAATTGAATGTACTATAGAAGAAATATGTGTATGTTATCGTTATGGGAAAACACAAATTAGCAGATCAACTGAAATATCGATGACAAACAACTGTGCGTCCGTGCGTATGTGTATATATATTTATATATATATATATATATATATATATATATATATATATATATATATATATGTGTGTGTATGTATATATATATATATGAAAGTGTGTGGGCTTGCGTTAGAGCAAGCATAAAACAATCATTCATGTGTGACGTGTTGACACTAAACTTGCAAGATATCCCTACTTTCAAAAGCGTTTGTTCAAAGTTTGTTAAAAAACACACATTTTCACTCTCATATTTTAATATTCAAAAGCATTTATCAAGATGACGGTATCCTGGTAGGGTGATAACATCTCTGTCTAGACAGGTGTTGGTGATGACAATGTTAGAATGATCATTATGGCAGTGCATTTCTGTAACACTTCACCTAGAATAGAAATGGAATTGCACAGATTTCGTCACTTGATGATAACAAAACATTTTCTGTTTTGAACTTCTGTACGTGTTATTATCGTGTTCTTGCGTCAAGTACTTCGACACAATAATAGCATCACAATAATAACATCACAATAATAACATCAGATGGGAGATGCACCACAGAAATAAATAGCAGAATAGCTCAGGCCAAAATAGCATTTCAGAAAATGAAAAATATCTTATGCATCAAATCGTGTCAATAGAAGTGAGAATGAGAGTTCATCGGTGCTATATATATATATATATATATATATATATATATATATATATATATATATCAAATTCTGACCTATGGAAGCAAATCATGGATAGTAGACAAACAAATGAAAAGACGATTAGAGGCAACAGTGAGGGGATTTCTCAGAAGAACGTTGAAAGTTCCCTGGACAGCTAAAAAGACCAATGAGGAAAATCTCAAAGAGGCCAACACAAAAAGGCAGCTCCTAAAAATCATCAGAAAGAAACAATCAATTTTTGAGGCACATCATGAGAAGAGGAAAGTTGGAATACTTGGTTACAAGTGGCAAAATAAAAGGAAAGAGAGATCGCAGACGACAAAGAGAGAAAATACTGGATAGCTTGGTGTCATGGCATGGAAAACAGTCAACAACAGAACTGATACGATGCACTGTGGATAGAAGATTATGGAAGGACATGATCGCCTACGCCAACCAGTATGGCACATGATGATGATGATCGTCTTCTTAGAGAAAAGTAAGACCTGAAAACAGTTAAAGAAACAAAAAAACTCTGTTGATGCAAGTCTTATTAAACAGAAACTCAAATACGTGAGTTTTCTAGTTAGTTCATAGCACTCTTGTCTCTTGTGAACTAGCTCTGTGTAGATGTTTACAATTCAATTTCAGAACCAGACTGCCTATTATGTTACTGCTCATTTAATGTTTGCTGTGTATTCTTTCAAGTCCTAGTTCAAACACCAAGCACAACAAATACAATTTAGGTGTCAGTATTGAACTTTACAGTCACATTGGCTGGCATCGTAAAGATGCAAACACCATGCACAACAAATACAATTGATGTGTCAGTATTGAACTTTACAGTCACATTGGCTGGCATCGTAAAGATGCAAACACTCAAGTCTGATGTTGCTATCATCGCTTTATATGGATGGCAGTTCTTTAATATTGGATCTTGTAAAAGTGGTTTGTGGTTGCTTTATATGGATGGCTGTTCTTTAATATTGCATCTTGTAAAAGTGCTTTGTGGTTGCTTTATATGGATGGCTGTTCTTTAATATTGCATCTTGTAAAAGTGGTTTGTGGTTGCTTTATATGGATGGCTGTTCTTTAATATTGGATCGTGTAAAAGTGGTTTGTGGTTGCTTTATATGGATGGCTGTTCTTTAATATTGGATCGTGGAAAAGTGGTTTGTGGTTGCTTTATATAGATGGCTGTCCTTTAATATTGGATCGTGTAAATGTGGTTTGTGGTTGCTTCATATAGATGGCTGTCCTTTAATATTGGATCGTGGAAAAGTGGTTTGTGGTTGCTTTATATAGATGGCTGTCCTTTAATATTGGATCGTGTAAAAGTGGTTTGTGGTTGCTTTATATAGATGGCTGTTCTTTAATATTGGATCGTGGAAAAGTGGTTTGTGGTTGCTTTATATAGATGGCTGTCCTTTAATATTGGATCGTGTAAATGTGGTTTGTGGTTGCTTTATATAGATGGCTGTCCTTTAATATTGGATCGTGGAAAAGTGGTTTGTGGTTGCTTTATATAGATGGCTGTCCTTTAATATTGGATCGTGTAAAAGTGGTTTGTGGTTGCTTTATATAGATGGCTGTTCTTTAATATTGGATCGTGGAAAAGTGGTTTGTGGTTGATTTATATAGATGGCTGTCCTTTAATATTGGATCGTGTAAAAGTGATTTGTGATTGCTTTATATAGATGGCTATCCTTTAATATTGGATCGTGTAAAAGTGGTTTGTGGTTGCTTTATATAGATGGCTGTTCTTTAATATTGGATCTTGTAAAAGTGGTTTGTGGTTGCTTTATATAGATGGCTGTTCTTTAATAATGGATCGTGTAAAAATGGTTTGTGGGGGCTTTATATAGATGGCTGTCCTTTAATATTGGATCGTGGAAAAGTGGTTTGTGGTTGCTTTATATAGATGGCTGTTCTTTAATATTGGATCTTGTAAAAGTGGTTTGTGGTTGCTTTATATGGATGGCAGTTCTTTAGTATTGGATCTTGTAAAAGTGGTTTGTGGTTGCTTTATATGGATGGCAGTTCTTTAGTATTGGATCTTGTAAAAGTGGTTTGTGGTTGCTTTATATAGATGGCTGTTCTTTAATATTGGATCGTGTAAAAATGGTTTGTGGTTGCTTTATATGGATGGCTGTTTTTAATATTGGATCGTGGAAAAGTGGTTTGTGGTTGCTTTATATAGATGGCTGTTCTTTAATATTGAATCGTGTAAAAGTGGTTTGTGGTTGCTTTATATAGATGGCTGTCCTTTAATATTGGATCGTGTAAAAGTGGTTTGTGGTTGTGGGACTGATTTACTGAGGTCATACGGTCGGGTTCGATCACAATCAATGAAATCTAGGTATTTCCGGCCTTGACTGGGTGCCACATTTTTTTCCGGAAAAGAAAAACAACTTTGCAATAATACAAATACTTTATCAACATTGGTATTTTTAGCACAACAAAAAAAAAACTATCTTTAAGCATTTTACCTATTTCCGGGGTCTACTGGAGCACTTATAGGACCGGAGAATAAAGGCAACTTGCCCAGTGTAGTCGCAGCAAGAGGTTCGGGTATGAGTTTATATTTCACCCCCGATAGGGGATGAATCTGGCTTGTTGCAGGAGCTACTGAGTTAAGAGCTCTGTGCACACCGTGAGCTGTGTGTTTCATCCGTTTTGTTCGTATTTCGATATTCCAATTGTTTACGATGAACGATGATATCGTATGACAGGGAACAGTTGGCTGTGTTCACTTTCTGTGCGGTTTCGCCTTATGTCTTTTGGCGTGTGCTGAGACTGCTATGATTGGGACTACAGCTACCTTTCTTTGTTTGGGAAATGAGATATTAATTTTGATGATTCCACTGGCACGGGCGGTTGAGCAATTATGCATTTTAATTCGTGTACAGTGATACCGGGCCTTACATAGCCATAAGCGTTTCCTTCCTCAGTTCTGCATGGAACTGTTTTCACTAACAAGTAGACAGCCTCCTTGTGCGTTTCTTTCCTGGTGCGTGCACCGTTATCTGATATCGTGCACTAGTCGTGATAGTGTGATAACTTTCATTGATTATTGATAACTGCTACTGGTGTTGGTTTCTATTGAATTCAACCTTGACACAATTAAATTAAAAGCATGAACAAAATACCAGCCCGGATGTCACAAATAGTGCGAAACAAATGGCAACAATCTTTTGAAAGAATACGTCTTGTCGTAGAATATACGCCTTGTAGAAATATTATTTCCAAAATGGAGGAATTATTTTTCTCCGGCTTGGTATAGAACCGTTGATCAGAGGTTTAACAAGCCGCTATCATAAAAACGATGTTGTTAATGAAACGTAGACCTGATACAGAAATTAGAGAAATCGCCAATCAACCACTAATATCTTCAGTAATAAAGAAAAGACGATGGTCATACGTTGGGCATGTGATGAGAAGCGATAATAACCGAATAGTAAAGCAAACCCTCATATGGGAAACAACAGGTAAAAGAAAAAGAGGAAGACCCAGGGAGACACTGAGAAGAACATTGATGAGAGAGGCAAGAGCAACAGGAATCGGCTCCCTCAATGAGATAGAACTGCTTGCACAGAACAGAGACAGAAGGCGAGATTTGATAAAATATCTTTAAAAGAAAACTGCTAGAACAAAAAATTCATATAGGAGAAGGTGTATCTTGGTCTACGCCCTATGGGCCGGTTACGGCTCGAAAGGTCAATATATAGATAGATAGAAATATTATATTCACCATATTTTCGATTCTTAATTTATTCTCTGTGTGACTCAGAATTGTTCTACTCTCGAGCTCTGACTCCTTTATCTTTCACTTGTCCAACTACAACTTCTTTAATTTTAGTTGGGAGATTCAGATTTATCCGGCTTTTAACTAACCAACACTAATTCTCCATGTTTAATTTAGAATCCGACTTCTATTTTCCCAACAGTTTGACTTCAAATTCTCTTTAAAAGAAAAAAACCGCTCGACTCCTCTAATTTCTTTTTACTTTCTGACTCCTCTATTTTTTCAACTCTCTAACTTCTCTAATTTTTTCCACTTCAACTCTTATATTTTTCTACTCTCCAGCTCATCTATTTTCTACACTCCGACTCCATTATGTTTTTACCCTTCGACTCCTCTATTTTTTTTAACTCTCCGACTATCTAGTTTTTGTACTCTGCGGCTCCTCTATTTTTAACCGTCCGAGTCCTCTATTTCTTTAAATGTCTAAATTGGATTTACCTACGTTGTCTACTGTCTGAGGCTTAAACTTCTATACCATTCTTTTTTCTTTGCTGTTCTACTTCCATTTCATCTACACCAGCTATAATCTGAATCCACTTCACAACTTCAGTTTCATCTGCTACCATATTTACTGCTTACTTGTGTTTATTATTTCCAGAAACATGCAACTGTACCTTCGTATTATTATTTCATTGCTTATCAGCTCATATAAATGCATGTAGTATCTTTACTGTTATCAGAGCACAACAGGTCTGCGCCTTGATGTAATTTTCTACCACTCGGGTATTTAACCCCTCGGCAACAGTCTCGATTATCAAACAAGCATAGAAACAGACTCGTATGTTCGTGCTTTACTAATGAACCATTTGCGAGTACCAAGTCAGATCACATCTGGCCATTACGTTAACAGGCCTCAAGGGTGAGACTTAAAATTTGTAAAATGGGAGATAAATACTAGGACAAAGTACTGCGCCTACTTTATATTGGCCTGAACACAAGAGAGACACTGAGAAGGACATTGATCAGAGAGGCAAGAGCAGCAGGAATCGGCTCCCTCAATGAGATAAAATTGCTTACACAGAACAGAGACAAATGACGAGATTTGACAAAAAGATCTTTACAAGGATTGAAAACTACTAGAATAAAGAATTAGATAAGGGGAAGAGTATCTGGGTATATGCCATGTGGGCCGGCTACGGCTCGAAAGGTCAAAAGAATAGATGGAACACATAAAGGAAATACTCCGGGAAAACCTCCACTAGCGTGACGTTTTAAGCTTTGCCAGCAGGGGTGGTGGTGGCTAGAGTGACGTCAGCTGTCTATAACTGGCATAGTTCAATTTTCCCGTGGTTATCTATCTTTCAGCAGTCAAGCCTGTATAAATTAGGCATGTCTAAATCTCGTGGCAAGGCTCTGTGCCAAGGAGTACAGGTTTGATCCTGCTTCGGGCTATATATTGTTCTTTGTTTTGTCTGTTGTTGATTACTTGTGATTTTTTTCCGAATGTTGCAAACATACCTTCTCATCTAAGATGAGTCACTGATCTGTCGCCTCGGAACTTTTCTTCTATAATAATATCAATTCAGTATTATTTGTCTCCTGTCTAAAATAGGCAACATACAAAGAATATGTGTTGTTATTGTGATCATGTGCAATGATGGCATCCTTCAATTGAATACGATATCATCCCAGACATCAAAATATCACAGCTTTCTATAAGTTTGTTAAATTTTACTTTTATTTTTGTTCCCACCCGTCTGGATATGCATCATCATTATCAAGTGCCACCTCACTGGTCGTTGAGTGTTCGCTAACAGTCAGCTTTGAGGAAGACACTGCACGACCAGGGCGATTCAACACACCAACCACCTCCGTAACCAAACACAGACACTAGATCGTCAAGGAACTAGAAAACCAACAACTCGCACAACGGAGGGATCACGTCTGACGATCAGATAATGGCCTGTTACTTTGGGCTGTTATAGTGTCCTATCACTACTATAAGTACGAGTTCTCGCTACACCTAATGCCGTCATGTGGAATGTGTTGTTAATGTCACTATTTTTCTTTGAAATCTGCAAATTTATGGTAGATATGGTCGGCATCGCGCCAGGCCGCCATTTGTTCCCAGAGAAAAAATATCCTAAGAGGTGGGATCAACTCCGATAAATATTGCCTACAATTGTGTATTGAACCCAAGGCGTCAGTTCCACATGAAACGGGACAAAACACATCCGCGCTGACTTAGCGAGTTAACGCTAAAAAGAAGAAAACAAACCCTTGTGGTCAGTAGGTGACCGCACTAACCACCGCGACTTATCACTAACGTTCCTCATTTATACAATTATTGTCTCTCTAAGAACAAGTCAAAGCACGTCTCTAACGTTCATTGAACTCTCGTTACAACCGGCACTGTATTACACAAGTAGAACTCAACGTTAACTAGCCCAATAATTGAACAACATGAACATTTTGAGTCTGGATGTCACGTGTTGTGCCAAAACTGAAATATTATTTCGAGACAGCCATGCTAGACTAGTGCTAGAGCCAGTTTCAAATCTTTTTTTTTATAAACGTTGGCGTAGACACATGAAACAATTTTACGATTAGAATGGATGCTAAATGTGATTAGCACAGCGAGGCGACTGTGGAGTTCACAAAGTATATAACAAATAATTGGAGGTGCCGCCTATAACTGAAAACGGAAGCTGGGAGTTTATTATTGTGCTGTTGTACTTGTTGGAAGTAAATAGGCAAGTGTTTACTTTACACCAGCGGCGTTTGCAAGGAATGTTTCATTGCGCTTATCTTTAAAGTAACATCTATCTATCTATCTATCTATCTATCTATCTATCTATCTATCTATCTATCTATCTATCTATCTATCTATCTATCTATCTATCTATCTATCTATCTATCTATCTATCTATCTATCTATCTATCTATCTATCTATCTATCTATCTATCTATCTATCTATCTATCTATCTATCTATCTATCTATCTATCTATCTATCTATCTATCTATCTATCTATCTATCTATCTATCTATCTATCTATCTATCTATCTATCTATCTATCTATCTATCTGCTGCCTGCCTGCCTGCCTGCCTGCCTGCCTGCCTGCCTGCCTGTCTGTCTGTCTGTCTGTCTGTCTGTCTGTCTGTCTGTCTGTCTTTAAATATACAAACACACATTGCCATGATCAATAGACTATTAATAGATGTTGTAGTCAATACTACGCCAAGACAGCATTCTTTCCCAGAGAAAACAGGAAATATATTTTTCAGAGACGTGTTTCCACCTTCGTGAATCCTGGTACTGAGTCAGTCGGGAGTAAAACAACCTATATTATGATATTGAACTTGAACCCGCGGGCCCCCTAATCAGCAGAAGCTGACACCTACTACTTCGCCACTGCAACCTCTCATCTATAAATAGTTAATTAAAATTATTTTTTTTATCCTCTGCCGTATCCTCTCTCTCATTTTTTTATCTTCTATATATAAGGAATAAGACAAGAAGCCATGAGCTCGAACGTGCCTCGGGCTGGATGTACATTGTGGCCTAGCTTGTTTATATCCCTTCCAGATTTGATGAGGCCAAATCTCATGGCGCAATCGCGCGCTGGGAATCACACAAGCGTGGTCTTTTTAGCTGACACGTAATTCCTGGACGTGACAATATGTGTCCAGTTCCATTCTTTATGCTCTTATACATAAGACTGTCATCGTTATACTTGGACAGTGATGTTTTAGCACTCCGGTCCCCTGCCTAATTTTATACGATGACCTCTGGACATAATACGAACCTCCTATGCACAGACGAAATTGAGGCCTTTGAAATGTGGATTTATAGAAGAATAGGTAGCATTGGATGGAAAGAAAAGAAAACAAACGAGGAATTTTAAAACAACTGAAAATGAAGAAAGAACTACTAAACACATTTAGAGCAAGGCAAATGAAATTTTTTGGTCATGTTAAAAGACACAACAGTCTAATAAAAGTAATATTAGAAGGGAAAATACAAGGTAAAAGAGGCAGAGGCAGACCAAGACTAACATGGACGAGTAACATCAAAAGATGGACAAGTCAGCCTATGACAATCTGCACCATCAAAGCAAGAGACAGAGTGGAATGGCGCTCCATGGTAGCCAACCTTCGATGCGGAGACGGCACTCAATGATGATGATGCACAGACAAGGGGTCTGTTAAAATGCTGGTTACTATCTTTGCACATACTAACACATTAGACACATATTACCATTGCTGCTGTATGTCGGGGAGGGGGGGGGGGTAACCTCACGATAGAACCAGAGGGATAAAGGCCGCTTGGTCAAAACAGTCGCCACGACGTGTGAAGCTCAGGATATTTAGTTCACCCCTGATAGAAAAGATCCCGTCTGTCTACTGCGGGTTTCGAACACCGTACGCTGGCTTTTCAGCCAGCGAAACAGTGACTTACCTGCACGGCCACGCACACCTCCTAATGCTAGTTAATATATGTTAATGATGGTAGAGGTTTTTGTTTTTATAATTGGTAAATGTTTCTCCTGGTAGCAGCATACAGCCTGCGCTCTTCCATTTTAAAATCAACAAGTTTCCTCTAAATTTCTTTAGGGAGAAGAAAAAAGATGGGTGTACATCGAGAGACTGATAAGGTTAATTGAGAAAAATCGGCTGCAGTCGATCCTGTATGCGGGACGTTTGTGTTTTGTGTTTAAATTAATTCTTGATACGGACAGTCAGTCGGGACAAGCTTTACGGACAGTCAGTCGGGACAAGCTTTAAGGACAGTCAGTCGGGACAAGCTTTACGTACAGTCAGTCGGGACAAGCTTTAAGGACAGTCAGTCGGGACAAGCTTTACGGACAGTCAGTCGGGACAAGCTTTACGGACAGTCAGTCGGGACAAGCTTTACGGACAGTCAGTCGGGACAAGCTTTACGGACAGTCAGTCGGGACAAGCTTTAAGGACAGTCAGTCGGGACAAGCTTTACGGACAGTCAGTCGGGACAAGCTTTAAGGACAGTCAGTCGGGACAAGCTTTAAGGACAGTCAGTCGGGACAAGCTTTACGGACAGTCAGTCGGGACAAGCTTTACGGACAGTCAGTCGGGACAAGCTTTAAGGACAGTCAGTCGGGACAAGCTTTAAGGACAATCAGTCGGGACAAGCTTTAAGGACAGTCAGTCGGGACAAGCTGTAAGGATAGTCAGTAGGAACAAGCTGTAAGGATAGTCAGTAGGAACAAGCTGTAAGGATAGTCAGTAGGAACAAGCTGTAAGGATAGTCAGTAGGAACAAGCTGTAAGGATAGTCAGTAGGAACAAGCTGTAAGGACAGTCAGTAGGAACAAGCTGTAAGGATAGTCAGTAGGAACAAGCTGTAAGGATAGTCAGTAGGAACAAGCTGTAAGGATAGTCAGTAGGAACAAGCTGTAAGGACAGTCAGTAGGAACAAGCTGTAAGGATAGTCAGTAGGAACAAGCTGTAAGGATAGTCAGTAGGAACAAGCTGTAAGGATAGTCAGTAGGAACAAGCTGTAAGGATAGTCAGTAGGAACAAGCTGTAAGGATAGTCAGTAGGAACAGGCTGTAAGGACAGTCAGTAGGAACAAGCTGTAAGGACAGTCAGTAGGAACAAGCTGTAAGGACAGTCAGTAGGAACAAGCTGTAAGGACAGTCAGTAGGAACAAGCTGTAAGGACAGTCAGTAGGAACAAGCTGTAAGGACAGTCAGTAGGAACAAGCTGTAAGGACAGTCAGTAGGAACAAGCTTCGAGAAACGTTGGGTCGAGTGGTGGAGTGGATATGGTGATGTTCAGACTGCAGTAAATTGATTTCAAGAAGGAATAGTTAGAGAGGCAAACAGACAGACAGACAGACAGATAGATAGATAGATAGATAGATAGATAGATAGATAGATAGATAGATAGATAGATAGATAGATAGATAGATAGATAGATAGATAGATAGATAGATAGATAGATAGATAGATAGATAGATAGATAGATAGATAGATAGATAGATAGATAGATAGATAGATAGATAGGTGGGTGGGTGGTGGTTAAGTTGGTAGAATTGTAGGTAAGTAGGTCGGTAGGTCTGGTAGGTAGGTAGGTAGGTAGGTAGGTAGGTAGGTAGGTAGGTAGGTAGGTAGGTAGGTAGGTAGGTAGGTAGGTAGGTAGGTAGGTAGGTTGGTAAGTAGGTAGGTTGGTAAGTAGGTAGGTGGACAGACAGACAGACAGACAGACAGACAGGCGGCTGTGGGTAAAATGATATCAGCTGTCTATAGCTCTCATGGCTGAAGACACCACACATTTTCGGTGATTCCGGGATTTCCCTCTCAACCCGCAAGCCTTAATAAAAAGCTGTGGTTCGTATTTAGCGCGAACCCCTTAGGTCACAGAATGCCCCAAAACGACAGACCTTGACAAAATAATTAAACAACGGTTGGGACCCTATGTCGGGTTTCCCCCTCTATGACAGTGTCACGTGATGTGCACGAGTTCAGTGAGACTATCAGCCTCGTGTGTTTACTTTAGCGCGTGCTGCGCCATATTGCTGATCATCGCCATATCTTTGAGCAGACCTGCTTTTAGTTTTTCATATTTTTAAAAATAGTGAAACGTGGAAAAGTCCTGCCAGGTTTAATCACAGCTGGGATAGACTGCAGGTGGAGTAGGAGCAGTGTTTCTTTCAGGAAAAAATTACCGGAAAGGGGGGGGGGGGTATTTTTCTAGTTTTGGAGGTATTTTTCTAATTGCGGGGGAAGGGGGCATTTAAAGGAAAGACAACTCAATGTCTTAAACAATATAGAATACAGCCCTAATTTGAAAATCTCAATTATGCACTTTTCGTTACTAACAAAACTTCTTATATTAATTTTGTACATATTCATCTTTGTATAATTCTTATAATCTAACAACCATGAATATTATTCTTTTATTACGAGTTATATAAATTTATTTAATAAAATTTATAATTAAAATTTATAATTTAAAATTAAATTTATATAATATATTTATAGGTAGAATTGGATGGAAAGAAAAGAAAACAAACGAGGAAGTTTTAAAACAACTAAAAATGAAAAAAAAGAACTACTAAACATAATTAGAGCAAGACAAATGAAATTTTTTGGTCATGTTAAAAGACACAGCAGCCTAATAAAAGTAATATTAGAAGGAAAAATACAAGGTAAAAGAGGCAGAGGCACACCAAGACTAACATGGACGAGTAACATCAAAAAAATGGACAAGTCAGCCTATGACAATCTGCACCATTAAACCAAGAGACAGAGTGGAATGGCGCTCCATGGAAGCCAACCTTGGATGCGGAGACGGCACTCAATGATGATGATGATATAAATTTAATTATTAGATTTTTATAATTTTCCGCGGAAAGTGGGGGGGGGGGTATTTTATAAATTCCGGGTGGGTATTCTCCTCCCCCCCCCACCACCCCGCCTATGCCTTGAAATAAACCCTGGGTTGGGGTGGGGGAAGGGGTGAAAGATATCACCTGAGATGATTAGATTTGGGTTTATTAATGATATCTTTACATGCTGGGGCGTTTTTCAAATTTCTTGGATCTCCAGAAAGAGGGAGTGGAGGGAGAATTATAGAACCGGAGAATAAAGGCCGGTTGTCCATTGCAGTCGCCACCGGATGTTCAGGTCACAGTCTTTATTTCGCCCCAAAAAGGGGAAACTTGTTTGACTCTATCCTGATTTGAGCCACGACAACCTATAGTTGTACTTAGGCCTGCGGGCTGAGAGGAAATCCCGGAATCACCCAAAGTTTGTGACATCTTCAACTATGCGAGTCTTAGACGGCTGACTTCATTTTTTTCATCAACCGCCAATGCTAGCAACGCTGGAAACGTCACACGCTTTGGGTGGATTTCTTCTGTCTGCGAGCGTTAGTAATACTATAAATTACTATTTATATGTATATTTATATAGCATATATATTTATATAGTATATATATTTATATAGTATATTTATTTATATATTTATATAGTACATATATTTATATATTTATATAGCATATATATTTATATATATAGCATATATATTTATATATTTATATAGTATATATATATTTATATATTTATATAGTATATATATTTATATATATATATATATAGCATATATATTTATATATTTATATAGCATATAAATTTATATATTTATATAGTATATATATTTATATATATATATGTATCTGCATGCAAGTATGAACCTTCATGGTCATATTTATAGTCACATTTTTACTCTTAATTTTATTAAACATGTCTCCTCTTTTGTGTTATATTTTTCTGCCCCACTTCTTCCTTATTTTTGTTATAGTTCATACATCTCCATTTCTTTGACGCTCTTTCCTTTTTTATGTGAATTATAACGCACCCCCCACCTCCTTCATTTTGCATCTTCAAATCTTCCACGTGCAGCCATAACGCATGACAGCTTTTACTATTGTTTTCCATTGCTTTGATATCCATCCTCCTACATTAACATTACCTTTGACAAGAATATTTTAATCATTTTTATGTTTTTACATTGTTTTTTTTTATTCTTCATGTTATTCACTTCTTTTGTCTAATCTTTCATCACAACTCTTCTCATTTCAAAATTCATTACTAGAAATACACGTTCATATTATTCATTATCATCTCCCTTGAGTGTATATCTCCTCTCCCTTTCTGCAGGTTGACGTTTTGTATGTAATAATCTATATACAGGAAGCAGAGCTGCTCTTGTCCTATCACATCCTCATCCGTTTATGTTCATTTAAACATTCACAGAAATTCTAGAACTGTCGTTCTTCAACAGCGAAGTTTCCGCTTGTCCATCAAATCTGCTTCCCGCCGTTGGCCTGGATTTATCACAATCTTTTATTGATGCGTGTTGCAATTATTTTAACAACTCGGCTGCATCTCCCAGTCTATTAGGTTTAAATATAACCACATAAGTCTTGAACACGCTTGAAGATATTAAAGCGGGATTTGTGACGGAGACTTAATTGATTAACGAAAATAGTTCTCAGTGCAACTAGTAGCTAAAACAAGCCAGTATATTTCAGCATCAAGTACCATGCCTGCCGGCGTAGGTGATCATGTCTCTCCACAACTTTCAATCTAGACAGCTATTTATCATTTCTGTTGTTGATCTTCTGCCGAGTTATTCTCTTAATCTCTCTGGTATCTTTTCTCTTGACTTCCCTCTATCTCTTCGTCCCTCAATTTTCCCAGCTGTTACAATATATGCCAACTGTTCCCTTCTCATTGCATGGTCAATATACAATTATCGTTTCTTCCTAATATTGGAAATTAGCTCCTTTTTGGTTTTTGCCTTTTTCAGAACGTTTCATTACTCTTCTTATCTGTCCATGGTATTATCAACAGTCTTCTGTAAAACCACATTTCTACAGCCTACAGTAATTTTCTTGTCAGTTGTCTTATTGTCCATGATTCACATCTATATGTCAAGACTGGTTCCACAGTAATAATAACTACAAACTAATGTTTAATCACTCTTTTTCTTGTTTTTATTGTCAATAATGGATCGCACAGTACCTTCCTCATTTTTTTGGGTCATGTTAAAAGATGTCAACATTGACAAAAGTGGCTTGTAAGCAACAGCTTACATGAAAAATTAAAATACTATCATCATCATCATGTGCCATACCGGTTGGCGTAGGTGATCATGTCCCTCCACAATCTTCTATCTACAGTGCATCGTATGAGTTCTGTTGTTGACTGTTTTCCATGCCATGACACCAAGCTATCCAGTATTTTCTCTCTTTGTCGCCCGTGATCTCTCTTTCCTTTTATTTTGCCAGTTGAAACCAAGCATTCCAACTTTCCTCTTCTCATGATGTGCCCGGAAAATGTTGATTGCTTCTTTCTGATGTTTTTTAAGAGCTCCCTTTTTGTGTTGGCCTCTTTGAGAACTTCCTCATTGGTCTTTTTAGCTGTCCAGGGAACTTTCAACATTCTTCTGAGAAATCCCATCTCTGTGGCTTCTAATCGTCTTTTCATTTGTTTGTCTACTGTCCATGATTTGCTTCTATAGGTCAGAATTGGTTTTATATAGCACCGATGAACTCTCTTTCTCATTTTTATTGACATAGATTTGTTGCATAAGATATTTTTCATTTTCTGAAATGCCATTTTGACCTGAGCTATTCTGCTTTTTATTTCCGTGGTGCATCTCCCATCTGATGTTATTATTGTGCCCAAGTATTTGAAACGTTGCACTTGTTTCAGATTTGTCTCGTTTATTTTTATACTGCATGATGGTGATGATTGTTTCTTCGATATAACCATTACTTCTGTTTTCTTACTATTCAGACTGAGACCTTTCTTGTTGCTTTCTTCTACTATTATGTCTATCATTTCTTGTAGTTCATTCTCTGTCCCTGCTATTAAGACTGTTTCATCCGCATATCACAAATTATGTATGTTGTGACCGTTGACTTCAATCCCTTTTTTGTCTACTACTGATCTCATAATATATTCGCTGTAAAGTGAAAACAAATCCGGCGACAGAACACAGCCTTGTCTGACTCCTTGCTTTATATATTGCAATTGTCCTGTTTGGTTGTTAATTCGTATAGCTGTTGTTTGTTGCCAGTACATGTTTTTTTATGATTCGCAAAATACTATGGCCACATTAAAAGATACAAAGAAGTGGAAAGAACAATAATGAAAGGCATGGTTCCTGGACGATGATGTAGGAACAGAACACGAAGAAGCTCGTTTCAAGACACCAAAGAGGTAGTTGGTGAATAGAGTATCTCCACTTCTCACGAACACGCCATTCATGGCAACTTCGTAAACTGAGGCTTGGTTTAAAAGTAAGAAAAATGAAGGAGCCCCGTCACGTAACAGAGAATAACGTGGTTACCGACCAGAACAACAGATGAAGTGTGAGACTTGACTAGAGATAGAGATTCCTTCAGCATGTCTTTGGTGAATGCAAAGTTCTATGAGAGACTTGACTAGAGGCAGAGATTCCTTCAACATGTCTTTGGTGAATGCAAAGTTCTATGAGAGACTTGACTAGAGGCAGAGATTCCTACAGCAAGTCTTTGGTGAATGCAAAGTTCTATGAGAGACTTGACTAGAGACAGAGATTCCTTCAGCAAGTCTTTGGTGAATGCAAAGTTCTATGAGAGACTTGACTAGAGGCTGAGATTCCTACAGCAAGTCTTTGGTGAATGCAAAGTTCTATGAGAGACTAGTGTCACAAATTCCTTCAGAAGGTCTATGGTTAATGCAACGTTCTATGAGAGACTTGACTAGAGTCAGAGATTCCTTCAGCAAGTCTTTGGTGAATGCAAAGTTCTATGAGAGACTAGTGTCACAAATTCCTTCAGAAGGTTTGTGGTTAATGCAACGTTCTATGAGAGACTTGACTAGAGTCAGATATTCCTTCAGCAAGTCTTTGGTGAATGCAAAGTTCTATGAGAGACTAGTGTCACAAATTCCTTCAGAAGGTTTGTGGTTAATGCAACGTTCTATGAGAGACTAGTGACACAAATTTCTTCAGAAGGTCTGTGGTTAATGCAACGTTCTACAAAGGACATGCGTTGACAGTCATAACAAGCAAAGAATGGAATGTCTATTTTATGGTAAAATAATAAACACTTTTTTCTCTCTCAAAACAATGAAGAGATAAAACCACCACTGGGACAATAGTTGGTCTCGATGCAAGACACTGGTCTCGAGACAGAGAAGTTGTGAATTCAATTACAAAATTCAAATTCTGAGTGTTCGATTTTTCAATGATCATTCTGTTGCAAATATTGTCAGTATCACTCCAGGCCGCCATGCTATCCCAAAAATATATCTGATACACATTCTCAAAAACTGTGAACGCCGACCATATTTTAGAGGGGGAAAAAAACTTCCTACGCCTGTGAATTAAACCTGCATCCCTTTGGCAAGTGGCAGCCCGCGCTAACAGCTCAACCGCCTTAGCTTCCTTCTCTTCTATGTCATATTGCTAAGCTGCCCTAATGTTATCTCTCGTTTAGCGCTGCTTTCTTAGACTTTGAGTAATAGCAAAACTTTTTTTATGCAGAGCTTTACAGCAGCAGGACGAGATCACCAAGTCAATAGCTACTGGAAAATTCTCAAACAACTTTAAAGCAGAAACTGAGGCCATCAGAGATGCTGCAACACTGACTACTCAACACAAAAATAACATGCACAATAAATTGATGATTCTGACTGATGCACTGTCAGTATTATCAGCTCTAAAAAGCCACAAGAACAATGAACTAGATGCCTTAAGAGCTACCCTGGTCCAGCTATGCAACAACTTCCAGAGAGTAGTCATTCAGTGGATACCATCACACTGTAACATACACGGGAACGAACGCGCAGACAAATTAGCTAAAGAGGGAGGGAGATTACCACAAGAGAACCATCCGCTCAGTTATGATGAAGCCAAATCCATCCTCAAGGGTCAGTTCCATGAAAAATAGAAACGAGAACACCCAAAGCATAACGAGAGTGACGGATACCACCAACTATCAAGGAGGGATCAAGTCATCATACTTCGCCTACGCACTGACCACAATAGAATGAGGAATCACATGTTCATCAAATTCAAAATAGGTACAACCAGCCTATGCCACTGTAGACTGGACACTATGACTACAAAACATGTTCTACAGGATTGCCCCCAGTACGCAGACCTGAGAAGAGCAATGTGGTCCACGTCCACCTCCCTGGATGAGAAACTATATGGGGCAATCGATTCGCTTAAACAGACAGCTGACTTCATGAGAGAGTCTGGAATCCTACTCTGATTGAGTCTTGATCGCAGAGAGAGAGAGAGAGAGAGAGAGAGAGAGACCATGATAGTGTGGGGAGGAACGGGGAGGGACTTGTCGACCTTCTGCTGTATATGAACGTCACGATTCACAAAACGTTCCGCTCATGTTAGAATAGACCCTGGTCTACACAGAATTTCTCATTGAATCTACTGTCTATACCTGGTTGCAATTTCAGTCTTAAATGACGTGTTGTTTATGTGTAACTAAATACTCTTGTCCGCATGGCTACTCGTGCTTTAATAAAACATAAGGCAGTAGCTGAAACGAACATGTATACAGTATACACACATTAAACAAATTCATATTATCAGCTGGACACATTTTGTTATTGACAAGAAATGATCAGTTTTGTCTAATCACGGCTTCTTCTTTTCTTCATCATTGCCGTTGAGCATGGAATGGAGATCATTTAATCGCTGTGTGTTGAATTCGCTTGTGTATATTTGTGCTGTTAATTGCAGGCAGTTGTCGAACTTGTATATTGCCAGTTTGAGAGCAATTAGAACAGATGGCAAAAAACTGTTGTTGAGTCAGAATTAGCTGTCGTGTGATTAAATTAGCATAGACGTCAAAATAGATACACAGGAAAGAGATTTACGTAATTAGTTTTCTAGTTTCACTTGGTATGTTAGTTTCGTAGTTTAGCTTTATATGTTAGATGCATATGTTAGTTTACAAGTGTGGTGTAACTAATGTATTTCAGTGTTGTATGTTGACTTTACTTTTTGTGTATTAGTTTTTGTATGTAAGTTGCGTAGTTTAGTTGTATGTTACTTCTGTTGCCATAACATAATTGGACTGTTTCACAACTTAGTCTTGTATGCGATGTATGTTTGATAGTTAGCTCTCTACACTTGTTTTGTGGTTTTACCTTGGATGTAGGTTTCATAATTTTTTTTTTAGTTTAATTTTGTAAATTATTTTTCTTTCTTTTAAGTTAGCTACTTTTTTATGATAGTTTTGTAGCTTAGTTTGTGATTTGGTTTGCAGCTTAGTTCCATATGTTAGTTTTGCATATTAATTATCTAATATTAGCTTTTTTATGATAATTTTATATGTTAGTTCTGTATATTATTTTCATTTAATTGTTTTATATGCTAGTTTTGTTATCTCTTGTTATTTTTGCTAGTTGTGTTTAGCAAGTTTGTATGTTAGTGAGCATGCTAATTTAAACAATATCATGTCGTCATCATCATCATCATCATCAGGTGCCACGCCGGTTGGCGTACATGTCATAATTTCCTTCAGTGATCTTTTGTTATGCCAATTGGATAAGCTGTTCAAATTTTTGTTTCGCTTGTATTTCCTCTACTCTTCTTTCCAAAAATTTCTGCCTAATGTTATAACATTCTCAATTCCTTCTTTTCGCGTGACAGTTATGTCAAATAAATGTAGATTATCTCTTGGATTTTGATGCTATTTTCTGGTTTCTGCAGCTCGTTTTAAACATTCCTCGTTTGTAATTTTTGCTTCCCATGGAAATTCTTAGCATTCTTTTGATCATCGCAAAAAACTGTGAAATATGAAAATAAAAACATGACGTAAAATGTTAACCTTATAGTCTGATATGCAATTAAACATATTTTAACGTAATTTTGAACTTGAAAGTTTACATTGAATTCAATGGTTCATCATCATCATCATCAAGTACTATGTCTGCTGGCGTAGGTGATCATGTCTCTCCACAACTTTCGATCTCGACAATTATTTATCATTTCTTTTGTTGACTATAGTCCTGCCTATCCATTCACTTAAGTTGCCTGGTATCTTTTCTCTTTGCTTCCCTTTATTAAAAACACCAACTTTCAATGCATTGCATAAAAAGAATGGTGCAGTTGAATGCAGTGATTTTAGAACAATAAGCCTAATGAGCCAGGTAACCAAAATTTTACTAAAAGTTATACAGGGAAGGATTAAGAATAAAATTAATACTCAATTAGATGAGCAGCAATTTGGATTCAGGAAAAACAGTGGCACAAAAGAAGCCATATTCAGCATGAGAACATTGATTGAAAAGTACACAGAAGTAAACAAACCAATATATGCCTGCTTCATAGACTACACCAAAGCTTTCGATAGAATACACTATATATAATCAATTTATAGACTGCCTAAAAGATATAAATCTGAACGACACAAACATATGACTAATATGCAATTTGTACTGGGAGCAAACAGCAATAATAAAATATAACAAGGCGAACTCTACACCCATTGATATAAAAAGAGGATTAAGACAAGGATGCATCGCATCACCAACCTTATTCAATCACACTGAGCAAATCTTCAAATACACTGAGCAAATCTTTAAAAACATCACAGAGATGCCAGGCCTAAACATTAATATAAAGATAATCAGTAACCTAAGATATGCTGATGATACTGTACTACTAGCAGAAAATCCAAAAGATCTACAGCAATTACTTAATGTAATAAACACGACAAGCAAAAATATGGACAAGAAATGAATATCAAAAAGACTAAAACTATGATAATAGTAAAGTAAAGTACCCCCGTCACGCCAAGTGGTGTTTAGGGAATATGGTGTTAGTGACCATAAATTTTACATACCTTCGGCACATGATTTTTGGGGTAATGCGGTCGGTATTATGCCCGCGCCGCTTTACTTTCTCAGAAAAAATCCAGTACCAATTAAAGGCTGGGTGAACCGGTAGCCGTCGGTTGGGATCGAACGCTACCTCTTGTTCTCTGTAGTCCAGTTCACTAACCACTGAACTATCGTGGCTCCCAAACTATGATCATAAACAAAGAAAATTCTCAACACCTACAATTGAGTTTCACAGTTGAAGGAATACATCTGGAGACAGATCAGAGCTACAACTACCTGGGACACACTATAACCAGTGATGGAAAATGTACATCAGAAATAAACAAGAGAATAGGTATGGCAAAAAGTAATTTTAATGCCATGAAAAATATACTAACGTCAAAACTAATAACACCAGGGCTAAAACTAAGAATAGCAGAATGTTACCACTTCTAATTATTTCACCATGGTGCAGAAACATGGACATTAGACCAGAAAACAGAACATAAAACTGAAGCCTTTGAAATGTGGATCTATAGAAGAATAGGTAGAATTGGATGGAAAGAAAAGAAAACAAACGATGAAGTTTTAGAACAACTAAAAATGAAAAGAGAACTACTAAACACAATTAGAACAAGACAAATGACATTTTTGGGGAATGTTAAAAGGCACAACAGCCTACTAAAAGTAATATTGGAAGGGAAAATACAAGGTAAAAGAGGCAGAGGCAGACCAAGACTAACATGGACGAGTAACATCAAGAGATGGACAAGCCAACCTAAGACACTCTGCACAATCAAAGCAAGAGACAGAGTGGAATGGCGCTACATGGCAGCCAACCATCGATGCGGAGACGGCACTCAATGATGATAATTCCCTTAGTCCTCAATTTTACCAGTTGTCACAATATATTCCAGCTGTTCCCTTCTCATTGCATGGCCAAAAAATGATGATCGTTTCTTCCTAATATTGGATATTAGCTCTCTTCTTGCTTTGGCCTCTTTTAGAACATTTTCATTACTCATCTTAGCTGCCCATGGTATTCTCAACATTCTTCTGTAAAACCACATTTCTACAGGCTCTAGTGATTTTTTTGTCTGGTGTCCTTTTGTTCATGATTCACATCCATAGGTTAAGACTGGCTCTAAATAACATTTAAAAACTCTTTTTCTTATTTCTAATGTCAAAAATGGATTGCACAGTAACTTCCTCGTGTTTTGGAAAGCTCCTTTTGCCTGAGCCATTCTGCATCTCACCTCTGTTGTACATCTTCCATCTGAGGTTAAAAAAGTTCTCAAATATTTCAATTCGTTTACCTGTTTTAATATTGTTCCACTTGTCTTTATTGTGCATTACGGCGATGTCTTTTTCTTTGCTGCTACCATTACTTCTGTCTTTTTTTAATATTGGGGCAGAGTTCTTTATTTTTGCTTTCCATCACTATAATTTCTAACATTTCTTGTAATTCACTTACACTCTTAGCGATTCAGCTTGTTTCATCTGCATACCTGAGGTTATATGTTTCGAACTTCAATTGTTATTCCAGGCATGTCCCTTATGGATCGTAAAATAATCTCACTCTACATTTTAAATAAATCTGGTGACAGAACACAGCCTTACATAACACCCTGTTTTTTTAGTTGAAACATTCCAAATTGTTTCCAGTTGTTATGTTCCCTGTTTCTTGCCAACATTTTCTTTATTATTCTTAGATCTTTTCTGTCTACGTTTATGCCCTCTAAAATTTTAACCATTTCTTGGTGCTTTACTTTATCAAATGCTTTGGTATAATATATGAAACACAGGTATGGATCAGTTTTCACCTCTATGACTCTTTCTATAACATAATATTGTTACACTACGCTATAGTCAATTAAACATTCTACCAGTCTTAACGTAAATGTGTATCCCTTATATGCAGACATTCAGAACAAGGATCGTTACAAGAAGAGCAGAAATGTTTTCTGTCTTGGCGTCTACCGAATTTAGAAATTCCGGAAGCTAGCAATCCCTTCGTTTTCTTGCAGCAATTACCAGTTTATGTGCTCCTGAAGAGGGTTTAGGCGACGGTGAAGTTGCTCGTCGTGCAATTCTTGTGTGAGCCTCAAATTTATGGCTCCAGCAAAGGGCCATCACTGACAGTGCAAGGGGAGAGCACGCTGATGAAACAACTGACCCCGAAAATTGCTAGAGTTTTCTCTAGCTGTTATATATTACGTTTAATACGGTATGATGTCCGACCTGGAGAATATTCTGGTTTTGTTCTGGCGAAACGGTTTCCAGGAAGAATGAGAGCAGATGAGTGGTTTATTGATGAGATTTTAGTTGTAGGCGCGTCGTCGCGTCGTTTAATAATAATTGTGTTTGTTTATTGTTTTGAATGTGGTTGTATATTAGCCCTTGTGTGAAAACGTTGGAGAGTTTAGTGGCAGGAACAGGCATAGGGAGGGAGAAGGGTATAGAAAGGGTTAGATAATTATGAGAAAGGGAAGGTAGACTGAGAGATGAGCTGAAATAAAGAAAGAAAGAAAGAAAGAAGAAAGAAATAAAGAAAGAAAGAAAGAAAGAAAGAAAGATATAAAGAAAAATCAACAGTGGAAGTAGTGGTGCCTGAGATGTGCTCGCTTAGATGAAAGGCAACTGATAGCACATTACTGACGTCACGCGTAGTGAACTGAAACTGACCAAGACTATACTCACGTCTCTACGTGGTGCTTCCACAAATAGTCTGGAGCCAAAAAAGTGAACAGAAGCCAAAGCCAGTCTCAAAAAAATGTCCGGCAAAACAGCCACACAGATTAACACAAGTTGTTTACCAAGGTGAACTTTGAATAAGTGTTGAGGTCAAACGAGGAAGAAGAAAAAATAGATGAAGAAGAAATTGATGATGGCGACGACAATAATGATAACGACGATGATGATGATGATGATGATGACGACAAAGATGATAGCGATGATAATGATGATGATTATGATGATAGTGATGATGATGATGATGGTAATTGTGGTAATTGTGATAATGATAGTGACAAATTGATGGAGAAAAACAAAAATGAAAATAATAAAAATATGGAAGAACAGATTGAGTGAAAGAAAGAGAAAGAAAGAGAGATTCAATGGAAACAAATTCAAATTATGAATGTATTAATGCAGTAGAAGTTTTAAAAAAAAAAGTAAAGTACCCCCGTCACACTAAGTGGCGTATAGGGAATATGGTGTTAGTGACCATAAATTTTACAGACCTTCGGCACATGATTTTTGAGGTAATGTGGTCGGTATTACGCCCGTGCCGCTTCACTATTCCAGAAAAAAAATCCGGTACCCATTAAAGGCTGGGTGAACCCGGAAGCCGTTGGTTGGGATCATCCCTACCCCTTGTCCTTTGTAGTCCAGTTGACTAACCACTGAGCTATCTCGGCTCCCAATGCAGTAGAAGTGGTGACAGTCAAAACAAAGGAAAGAAACAGTAATAAATTAAATGAAGACACAGCGGTGAGAGGTGAAAAAGATAACAAGACTATTAAGACAACAAAACTTTTCTCTTTCTTTCTGTCGTTCACCCAAAAGCTACTGGAAGGAGAGGATAGCCCTCTTCGTCATCCACCCTTAAAAAGACGTTAATTTAGCGTAGATGCATTGTGTTGTGGTTTATTTTAATCTTTTTGCCCGACATATCTGTCTTCAGCGCGGCATTTTTTAATAATGGGTTGCCTTCCCTCTTTTATCCCTATTGATCAGACTGGACTGGTCAGTCTGTTACTAGAGGCACCGTCAAGAGGTGGAGAAAGTTTTCAACAAACAGTGAATATATTGAAGTAATAGTTGACATTTGATTTGGCAACCAAAATTAAATGTTAGATAATGAACTTGTCACAAATAAACAGAAACTATCACAGAAAATATTTCAGTCACAAACAACTATCAGGAGGTCTCTACAACGGTTTGAAATGACTCATTTTTAGGCGCCGCAAAAATTGTAAAGCTAAAACTTTGTAACTGCCTCGACACTTAAAGAGCATTAAAGAGAAACCCGAGACGACCATCTGTGCGTGATCTGAAAGCGGACTGTCGACACATAGTTGACTTTGGTTCTTTGGTTATGGAAGGCCCCGGTATCACTGCAAACGAATTAAAATCCATAATTGCTTAATCACCCGTGCCAGAGGAATCTTCCGAATTACTAACTCATCTCCCAAACAAAGAAAGGTAGCTGTAGTCCCCACCATAACAGTCTCAACACACGCCAAAAGACATAAGGCGAAACCGCACAGAAAGTTAACACAACCAACTGTTCCCTGTCATACTAAATCATCATTCATCGTAAACAATTGGAATATCGAAACATGATCAAAACGGATGAGACACAGCTCACGGTGTGCACAGAGCACTTAACTCAGTAGCTCCTGCAACAAGCCGGACATAGTTGACTGCTAATGTGAAGGTCAGGTGAACAAAAACTGATCAAGAGTAAACGCTACCTCCCTTTGACGGACCTGGTATTAGGATAACCAGTTTGGCCAAGCGAGTGGAGATCGAGTGGGAACGAAACCCCATCGCCGAAAATGCATTGCTGAAGTCGGATGTATAGGATCAAAGGCGCTACTGATAACACGGTTGGCTTCTGACCACAACATATTTCATGTGAGTACCAATCTAACGTCATTATAGCAGCTGACGATGAAGGTGAGTAACCGACAGGCTAACGCAGCACTACAAGAAATATGGAAGAAAATGTTTGTAATAAAACAGAAGAAAATTAATTATACAAGATAAATGAATTATTTTTAATGTCCTGTGATGCGTAAGTATTTGCGACTAATGAAGAAACAAGATTCCAGAAAAAATACTAAACAGAATCATACTAGAGAAACTAAAAGAGGCCATAGAGAAACATTGAGAGATGAACAAGCAGGTTTTTTTTTTTTTTTTTTGGGGGGGGGGGGGATCATGCGCTGATCAAATAACTACCTTACGTATAATAATTGAACAAAGCTTAGAACTACAGTCTCCACTTTATATTGAATTCATAGATAACAAGAAGGTATTTGATAATTTAGATAGAGGAATCCTTTGCACGTTGCTGAGTCATTACTGAATCCCCATAAAGTTTATTAACCTGATAAGAACATTGTATGAAGGAATAAATGTAGTGTTGTATACGAAGGGCAGCTTACAGAAACATTTGAAATAAGAACATGGTAAGGCAGGGATGCCTTCTATTTCTATTTCTCTTTCTACTGGTCATAGATTGGATTATGAAAACAACTCTTAACAGCATAAACGGAATCCAGTGGTCACTGACTAAGCAACTTAATGCCATAGACTTTGCTGATGACAGCTCTTCTATCATATTAGCATCAAACGATGCAAGATAAAATTAGTATACTTGATGAGAGATCACAACAGATGGGACTGAAAATAAATAGGGATAAGACCAAAATTATGAGAATTAATGCAGTTGGTAATAACCAAATAACAAGAGAAGAAATACGTCTACAAGATGGGCAATCTTACATTTCTCTGGGCATTATATAGATAAAGAGGGAGGAACAGAGAATGATACCAAAATAAGGATGTCAAAAGCAAAGGGATCCTTCGTTGCACTAGGAAACATGAAAATCCAAAGAAATTAGATTAAATACAAAAATAAAAATGTTTAACTCCAATGTTAAGTCAGTCCTATTATATGGCAGTGAAACATGGAGAACAACAAAAACGGTAATCATGAAGATACAGACCATCATTAAAGGATGCTCGCGCAGAATAAAAGGATGGAAATGGCAGCACAAAATCACTAACATAGAATTATGGAAAAGTACCAGTCAAATACCAGTGGATAGACATACAGCTAAGCCGTTGGCACTGGATAAAACACACACTGCGAAAGCCAACTGGGAGTATTACACAAGTGACCCTTTTTTGGAATCCCAAGGAAAATGGCAAAGAGGAAGACTAAAATATTCTTGGAAAAAATAGATAGATGCAGAGATGATGATCATGGGGAAGACACGGAATGATCTTCAAAGAATCGCAAGACACATAACGGCTTGGAAGGCGTTTGTTGATGACCTATCCTGAGCATGGAGTTAAAAGGAAGAGGAAGAAAAACAAAAAGGAGAAAAAAGAGCATAGAAGAAAACAGGCAAGTGGTCCTACAGAAGAATGTTAAGAACACTAAGAACAGTTAAAAGTTGTCATATCCGTAATCCTTCCTTGAAAGATTAAAAGTAATCATTTGTGTTATTATTATTATTATTATATATGTATATATATATATATATATATATATATATATATATTGTCCTTTCGATCCGAAGACGGCACATAGGGCAGAACCACAATCTCAAAAACAGAAACCTTGCGTGCCAAAATGGTACATACTACAGAGATCACTGCTCTCTCTCTCTCTCTCTCTCTCTCTCTCTCTATATATATATATATATATATATATATATATATATTATATATATATATATATATATATATAAGAATACGTGTCGAGCTTTATAAGAAGAAGATGCTGGAAATATATCGATTATGTGTAAAGAATGAATGAACAAAGATTTCCACATCACGTATTCGCGTAGAAATCATCTGGTAAAGAAAACAGGCAGACCTAGAAAATCGCTACGCAGAACAATTACGAGGGAAGGCTCAATCACGTGACTAAGAAAAAAAAAAAACTAAAAACTAACATCAAATCGTCAGTCGTGTAGATCTATAACTTCCCCGCCCCATGTGCCGCCTTCGGCGCGATAAGAAAATGGTGAGGATTTTGTACTATTCCGATACCGACTTTCCTTAAAAATGCGTCCGACTCCGATTTGACGTTTTTTTTTGGTACCAAGAACTCTGTGTTCGTTCTTACACGTGTGTAAATCTACCTCTGCTTGCGCCACTCGCTTGCGCCCTTTCAAAGTGCAGACAATCAACTTTTCTTCACAACAATGTCGCGTGCAGCGGCGGATATTCATAGGCGGCAACAGAGGGACACGCCTCCTCTAAAATGTTACCAGAAAACATAATACAATCACATTCCAGCTCTCTGAGTTAAATGTCAGTTTACGAACCAACCACCGTATTCCCTAGTATAGCCGTGATATAGTTCAAGTTAAAATAACTCAAGCCGTTACTAATAGACTTCAATGTCTATGGAGATCAAACCTACTACAACCGTACAACGGCATCTATTGACCTAACGATGTACATGAGAACTAGGCACGCCATTTAAACAATTACCTCCCCGTTTCCATGGCAATAAAATAGCGTCAAATCAGAAGACGTTCTATATTTTTTATTGAAACACCAGAAGTAGTACCGATGGGAAGGCGGATTATGAAATTGTTCATGTAAGAATCACTACGCTGTGTCTTATATATATATATATATATATATATATATATATATAATATATATATATATATATATATATATATATATATATATATATATATTATCATCATCAGCATATGCCTTACCTGTTGGCGTTGACGATCATGTCTTTCCACAATCTTCTATCTACAGTGCATCGTATGAGTTCTGTTGTTGACTGTTTTCCATGCCATGACACCAAGCTATCCAGTATTTTCTCTCTTTTTCGTCCGCAATCTCTCTTTCCTTTTATTTTTCCAGTTGTAACCAAGTATTTCAACTTTCCTCTTCTCATGATGTGCCCGAAAAATGTTGATTCCTTCTTTCTGATGTTTTTTAAGAGCTCCCTTTTATGTGTTGGCCTCTTTGAGAACTTTCTCATTTGTCTTTTTAGCTGTCCAGGGAACTTTCAACATTCTTCTGAGAAATCCCATCTCTGTGGCCTCTAATCGTCTTTTCATGTGTTTGTCTATTGTCCATGATTCGCTTCCATAGGTCAGAATTGGTTCTATATAGCATCGATGAACTCTCTATCTCATTTCTATTGACATAGAGTTGTTGCATAAGATATTTTCCATTTTCTGAAATGCTATTTTGGCCTGAGCTATTCTGCTTTTAATTTCTGTGTCGCATCTTCCATCTGATGTTATCACTGTGTGATATATATGATCATCAAATGGCAGGACAAGGTAACTAACTCTAATGTTCTTTTCACATTTTTGCAGTAATGTTTATGTCGCAAACGATCAGGGTAAACATCAACCTAAAAATTCATCTCGTGTTTGTCTCCCCTCAAGTATCAAACTCACCGTCCACTGCTGGTCACGTGTTGCTTATCGTACATTGTTGTTCCCCTTTGCTGGTGAGGTCACCTTTATCTCACTTCCTTCAGGTCGGTCTTCTTGTGGCATTAATCCAAAGGAAGGATGTTGTTATTGTGCCCATTACTTTCTTCTATCTTCTTCTGTGGTATAAATAAATACATGAAATGAATAATGCTAGTGTTAGTGAGTCACGGATATGAGTGTCAGTCGTAGACATCTTCACAGTTCATTCTGTTTGTTTTTCTTATTTCCCCTTTCTTTTGGTCTCCTCTTAGCTATATATTTTCTTTTCTGTATCTCTTCTTTTGTCTTTCTTTTTTCTTTCTTTTTTCTCAGTTGTTAGATTTATAACATATTATGTCTTGTTCCTTCTCTCTATGGCTTGTTATCTCACAAGCACTCTCTCTCTCTCTCTCTCTCTGTCTCTATCTCTCTCTCTGTCTCTATCTCTCTCTCACCATCTATCTTTCACTCTATTTCCATCAATCTCTTTCCAACACCCTTTCACCCTCCTCTCACCCTTACTCACCCTCCACTCACCCTAACTCACACTCATTCTCTCACTCTCCTCTTCTCACCCTCACTCTCCACCCTCCCTCACTCTCAGCCCTCCCTCTCTCACCCTCCCTCTCTCACCCTCCCTTACTCTCCATCCTCCCTCACTCTCCACCCTCTCACTCTCACCCTCCCTCTCTCACTCTTACATCCCTAACTCTCCACCCTCCCTCTCTCACCCTCCCTCTCTCACCCTCACTCTCCACCTCCCACACTCACTCTTACATCCCTCACTCTCCACCCTCCCTCTCTCACACTCCCTCACTCACTCTTACATCCCTAACTCCCACACTCCCTTACTCTCATCCCCAACCTCCCATACTCTCACCCACATCCTCGCCTTTCCTCACTCTTGCCCACACTCTCACCCTCTCTCACTCCCACCCTCCCTCTGTCACCCTCCCTCTCTCTCTCTCTCTTTTCCCCTCTCATTGTCCTTTATCCATACAATGTATCCCAACAATTGTCGACAGTACATTTCAACAAGGTTTTGTTTTAAGTCTGCTCATCCAATGAGATCTTCCCGCCACTCCTACAGGATCTGGAATCAATGAATCCATTTAAGACGCTGTCTTATTTTTTTAAGTGTGAGTCACTGTCTTGATGAGGTCCTGATCCAAGGAATAAATGCAAACTCCATTCGTCTCGGTGGCTGCGTTTTCATCTCTCTCTTTCGTGTTCTGTTCACGAGTTTCCGATACTGTCACATCCGGTTAATAGCAAGAAACTAACAATCAATTGGGAGAAGATCGATTAACAGGATGAGATTCTTGTTTTTTATTTTTTTTTCTATGTATTTATTTTTGAAACGAAGAAACATGTTAATTATTATGGTTTTAGTCACAATTCATGCATGAATTTAAGGCTGAATTGTTCTGAAAGGTCACTACATCAACTGCACTTTTTTCTCCTCAATTTGTTTCGGTTACCACTTCCTCGTACAATATCCTTCTTGTTATTCATCTTCTTTCTTGCTATATTTTCTTATCGCTTGCCTTCAGTATTTTCCTCTTCTACTCATTCATTCATTTTCTTCTATTTATCTTTTTCTACTTCTATTTATTACTTTCATTATCACTGAGAATCTTCATTTTCTTCTGCATTGATTTATTATTTGTCATTTTATCTTCTATTTGTTGTCTTGATTTCCTTCGCATTCTTAATACTTCTTTTTCTTTTCTCTTCTCCTCTTTCATCATCATCATCATCATCTTCTTCTTCTACTTTCACCCTTAAAAGATTTCCAACTTTGTACCAATGTTTACATCACGGTTGTGATATTTCGTTGTCTCGTTTTTTTACTCTCATTCCATGTCGACTGACGATTTTTTGTTCTGCAAGATTAGGATGTCAGCTCGTTCACAACGATCTGTAATCATCACTTACAATATTAACCGAAACACATTTGGACTGAGATCACAGCTTGTTTACTCTACCAACATGGCGCTTTTTAATGCCATGAAAAAATATACTAACGCGAAGGGAATTAACACCCGGGATAAAATTAAAATAGCAAAATGTTATATCTTCTCAACATTCCTATATGGTGCAGGAACATGGATATTAAACAAGAAAACAGAACAGAAAATTTAAACCTTTGAAATGTGGATTTATAGAATAATGGGAAGAATAGGATGAAATGAAAATAAAGCAACTGATGAAGTCTTAGAACAACTAAAGATGTAAAGAGAACTACTAAACACAAATCAAACAAGACAAATGAAATTTGTGAGGCATGTTAAAAGACAGCAGTCTACTAAAAGTAATCTTGGAAGGGAAAATACAAGTTTTTTTCTAAGGTAAAAGAGGCAAACCAAGACTAACTTGCACGAGTAACATCAAAAGATGGACAAGTCAGCCTATGACAACCTGCACTATCAAAGCAAGAGATAGTGCGGGACAGCGCTCTATGGTAGCAACCTTACAAGCGGAGACACACTCAATGGTGATGACATTTACAGGATTCTCTGCATCACATATAACGCTACAAGGGAGTTGCAAACATCGCTGTGTTAACATATACACTACTTGTGACACTTGCTAACATTAATGAGTCAATACACTACCGGTGACACTTGCTAACATTAATGAGTCGATACACTACCGGTGACACTTGCTAACATTAACGAGTCAATACACTACCGGTGACACTTGCTAACATTAATGAGTCAATACACTACCGGTGACACTTGCTAACATTAACGAGTCAATACACTACCGGTGACACTTGCTAATATGAATGAACAATTACACTACTGGTGGCATTTGCTATCATGAATGAGCCATTACACCACTGGTGACACTCACTAACATTAATGAGACATTGAACTACCTGTGGCGCCAGGTAACATTAATGAGCCATTACACTACTGGTGGCACTTCCTATCATTAATGAATCACTACATTAATAGTGGCACTTGCTAACTTTAATGAGTCATTGCACTACTGGTGACTATTTATAACATTAATGAGACATTATATTTGATGTCAAGTCTTATATTGCAATTCCTTGTCGGCGGAAGACGAATACTAATAATATTAAAACTAATGCTAACAGTTTTAAAGCTAATTCCAATAGTTCCAAAACTAATGCTAACAGTTTTAAAGCTAATTCCAATAGTTCCAAAACTAATGCTAACAGTTTTAAAGCTAATTCCAATAGTTCCAAAACTAATGCTAACAGTTTTAAAGCTAATTCCAATAGTTCCAAAACTAATGCTAACAGTTTTAAAGCTAATTCCAATAATTCTAAAACTAATTCTAACAGTTTTAAAGCTAATTCCAATAATTCCAAAACTAATGCTAACAGTTTTAAAGCTAATTCCAATAATTCCAAAATTAATACTAACAGTTTTAAAACTTATAATAGCAAATAATGCTGACAGATTTACTGTAATAACAAAAACAATCCCCATTTGACTCCAATCAAATAAAACAATTTATTCTAAAAGTCTGCTCTCATTTCAATAAATAAACGCTAATAATATTGACTTACTGAATACTTTATTTTAAAATAATAGAGGCTGCTAAACTTGTTCACTTCCAAAACTCTAATCTACAGGAATAAAAGTGCTGATCTTACAGACTTGTTAACTCCATTTTAGAATAAAAATAGGGCTAATCTCACTACTTTGTTAACTCCATTTTAGAAGAAAAAAAGGGCTAATCTGACTACTTTGTTAACTTCATTTTAGAAAAAAAAGTGCTAATCTCACCTCTTTGTTAACTTCATTTTAGAAAAAAGTGCTAATCTCACTACTTTGTTAACTTCATTTTTAGAAGAAAAAAGGGCTAACTTCACTACTTTGTTAACTTCATTTTAGAAGAAAAAAGGACTAATCTCACTACTTTGTTAACTTCATTTTCAGAAGAAAAAAGGGCTAATCTCACTACTTTGTTAATTTATTAAGGTAAAAGGACTAATCTCACATTAACTCAATTTAGAAGGAAAACGGCTGATCTAAAAACTTTGTTAACCCAATTTTCTGAATAAAAAGCGGCTAATCTCAGATTATTAACTCAATTTCTAGAAGGATAAAGGGCTAATTTCACTAATTTGTTAAATTATTTTTTTATTACCATATATTTTATCAGCCCACGTTATAGGGGGAATGGTTGGTCTCGAGGCAAGACTCCGGCCTCGAGACGGAGAGGTTGTGGGTTCAAATCCCGGCTACAACGATTGGGATTTTTATTTATGATTTCTCTCTGCGGTAATCACCCCTGGTCTCAGCAGCGAGGCCCGGCTTGAAACGTCAATTACTCATCGACTGAAAAAATATAAATACCTCCGCAGACGGTGTTATCTGCTTGTGCAGCGAAGGACCCCTGTGCACACGGCTGCCAGGAAAAAAAAGGATTAACACGCAAAATTCAGTTTCTAGTCTCTAGGGACTTCGTCAGAGGTAAAATCTGTCAAACGGAAACACTAATAAATGAAAAATATTACGCAGCGAAACCTCGGGGCACTGCAAAAGAGATGGAGTAAGGTCTGGTTCACGAATCCTGGCACAAACCATTAGCTATGAGTAGCTGTATAACTTCAGCTCTGCTGTTGGTTGCGTTTGCTCAACAGCCATTATGGTGTCTTGCTTAAGTTACAAACACCATTGTCCATAACATTTATCATTCCGTAATGAAAACAAACCTAATCTTTAATCCAACAGAAAGAAACCTGAGGACATTACATCTGTCAACATCCAAGATTACATCCTCAAAATGTCAACTTTCCAACAGAATCTAATCCCGGGGTTCTTATTCTCTTGTTTGTTTACGCTGGCCAGCTTTCTATCTTATATCTCTAGCCACGTCCCGGTGTGCTGAATTTGCTTGAATATCACGTTTTCCTATTTTTCACACCGGCAGCCGTGTGCTTAAGTGTCACTCGCCATACAGGCAGATATTCTCCGGTTTCAGAGTAACTCTCATGTTTTTATCTACGAAAGTTTTAACGTTGTTTTTTCATAGACTTCTTCTCTATTAATTTTGCCAGGGTAGCGGCCATATTTTGGCCTACTTTTTTAAATGTCCAGCAATCGGTTACTGAACGTTCGTAGACTGCGCACGGGACCTCCTGTTTTTTGTTTTTTTTTTCCCACTGTTATCAGAGAGAGTTGATATCATATCTCACTATCCACAGACCAGTGGAGGGTACAGCCACACATTCTATTTTTAACTTATTTTATATTTTATTTTATATTTTATATTATATTTTATATTATATTTTATTATATTTTATATTATATTTTATATTATATTTTATATTATTTTTTATTTTGTTATATTTATATTTTATTTTATATTATATTTTATATTATATTTTATATTATATTTTATGTTATATTTTATATTTATATTTTATATTATATTATACTTTATTTTATATTTTATATTTTATATTATATTTTATTTTATATTTTATTTTCCGCCGCATGTGGTGGAGAACGAACCCGGGACCTTCGCATCCAGACACCGGCGTGTTACCTCTAGACCACCCTGCCTCCTGGTTTTTTTTTTTTCTGATAATCAAAACTAATCATAATGATCATATTATTTTCTGAATTAACTATAGCAAATTCTCATAGTCATACGAACTGACAAGAGCTAATAATCATGATGTTAAACACACAGACTGAATCTCTGTTAAATCTTCTGCACTTTGACACCCACACAACCCCGCTGACGACAAATTGCAGTCAAGAAAAGTTCTTTAACAAATATGACATTTGGGTTCAGAGTCTTGTTTACGTTCCTAAGCTCTGGTGTGTTTATCTGTTGTTTTAAGCTCGCGCGCTACGCGATTAGAGCCGAATTGTTTGGACTAGTATCTTGCGGTAAATTAAAAATTGAAGGTGGAAATGAGCATCTTCCTGTGACATGAGTCACAAGAAGGGAAAGTAAGTACAGTATTATCATCACAAGCCAAGCCACAGTAGTTAGTGAACTGGTGCAGAGAGGACTAGACTTCGGGTCATTCCTTTTATCAACACATTTTTGTGGATAGTGTTGTGTGTGTGTGTGTGTGGGGGGGAGGGGGGGGGGTGTTCAAGGCATCTTCATTGTAAACTACCATGCCTGCTGGCGTAGGTGATCATGCATTTCCACAACTTTCGATCTCGACAGTTTATTATCATTTTTGTTGTTGACCTTTTTCCAAGCCATTTTCTTAAGCTATCTGGTATCTTTTCTCTTTGCTTCCCTCTATCCATTAGTCCCTCCATTTTTCCAGTTGTTAGAATACATTCCAGCTGTTCCCTTCTCATTACATGGCCAACAAATGATGATTGTTTCTTCCTAATTTTGGAAATTAGCTCTCTTTTTGCTTTGGCCTCTTTCAGAAGTTTTCATTACTCTTCTTAGTTGTCCATGGTATTCTCAATATTCTTCTGTAAAACCACATTTCTACAGCCTTCGTTGATTTTTGTGTCTGTTGTCCTTTTGTCCATTATTCACAGCCATATGTTGAGACTGGCTCTACATAACATTTAAGAACTCTTTTTCCTGTTTCTAATGTCAAGAATGGATTGCACAGAATCTTCCTCATTTTTTTTTTAAAGCTGCTTTTGCCTGGGCCATTCTACATCTCACCTCTGTTGTACATCGTTCAAAGTACAGAATATATTAAAATACAAAGCTGCCGTAAACTAATTACAAAGGAGATAAGAAAAAAAAGATTAAAATTATTGTATGGTTTCAGCTTTACGTTAGTATCTATTTTCATCACATACGTAAAGCTTCAACGAATTCTTTCTCTTGTTTCCGTTCTCCCCTATTGTCGTGTGCCTATTCAATGGTTATAAATCAGAAAATCATACATCCCCATACGTGTAATATTGTTAGTACATATGCAACTTTCAACATGGTAGTGATAATTATGTCATCGTGTATCATCTGTATACCCTATCATTGAATCTGGGTTTACCTGATCTATGCGTGTCTGCTATACGGAGGCCTCAACTCCTGGGATAGGAGTAATTAAGATACATTCTTGTGATCATATAGTCGATTAGGATGGATTCTTGAGGATGTAGATGCTTGGGATGAATTACTTTATGTCATGTGGACGATTTAGGATGCATTCCCGAAGATGTGAATATTAGGAATGAGTTACTTATCTTCCTGTGAGGGTTTAGTATGCATTAGGGTGCCGTCGGTATATGACCAGTAAGGTCATAAGGCTAAAGGGAGCCGAAAGTTACAACATCGTGGGAACCACTGGACTAACCAATCTGGCCAAGTGAAGAGAGATCTCTGAGGGGAGACTACCAAGTTGAACGTTGTGTGTGTTAAAAAACAGAGCACAAATATTGTAGACAAATAATAATAAATGAATATTATTATATAGGGAAACTACCGAGGCGATAATCAGTGAATCAATTCAGAGGAAGAGGTATGTTTACAGCACTCGGAAAAATTGACAAATAATCAACAACAGAAAAATGAGTCATGGGAAAGCCTTCGCGAAAGAACATTGTCTACGAAGCTAATTTTTTAGTTAGCTGAGTGGCAGTGTTCCCTAGCGTTTGGCTTTTCGTGGCAAGGCGCTGTGCCACTAAGTACGGGTTCGATCCTGCCTTGGTCTATATTTTTTTCTGTTGTTGATTATTTGTCATTTTTTCCGAGTGCTGTAAACATACCTCTTCCTCTGAATTGATTCACAAATATTGTAACTTGTTGTAAGCTACTACACAACTGAAGACTATTTAATGTACCAGTCTTATATCTACCTTTTCCTACTTTAGCGTCCATGTCACCCATTACAATCAAGATGTCTGAAGATTTCACTTGCTTCATAGCTTTATTTAGGTCTTCATAGTATGCCTCTATTTGTTCATCTGTGTAGTCTTGAGTAGGTACATATGTCTGTATTATTGCTATGTCGAGTGGTTTTGCTTTCAACTTGAGTAGTATAATCCTATCACTGTATGTCCAGTGGTTACTTATATATTTTGTAGCTCTCTTGTTATCAGTATTCCTACCCTCTTTGATGTTCTGTTGTGTTTCCTAAAACTATGATCATAAACAAAGAAGATAATCAAAACTCACAAGTGGATATCAAAATTGAAGGAATAGACATGGAGACAGTTCAGAACTACAACTACCTTGGACAAACTATAACCAGTGATGGAAAATGTACAACTGAAATAAACAAAAGAATAGGAGTGGCAAAAAGTAATTTTAATGTCATGAAGAACATACTAACATCAAAACAAATAACACCAGGTCTAAAACTAAGAATAGCAAAATGCTACATCTTCTCAATATTTCTATATGGTGCAGAAACATGGACATTAGACAAGAAAACAGAACAGATAATTGAAGCCTTTGAAATGTGGATATATAGAAGAATAGGTAGAATTGGATGGAAGGAAAAGAAAACAAACGATGAAGTCTTAAAACAACTAAAAATGAAAAGAGAATTACTAAGCACAATTCAAAAAAGACAATTGCGATTTTTGGGCCATGTTAAAAGACACAACAGCCTACTAAAAGTAATCCTGGAGGGGAAAGTACAAGGTAAAAGAGGCAGAGGCAGACCAAGACTAACATGGACGAGTAACATCAAAAGATGGACAAATCAGCCTATGACAACCTGCACCATCAAAGCAAGAGACAGAGCAGAATGGCGCTCCATGGTAGCCAACCTTCGTTGCGGAGACGACACTCGATGATGATGAATGTACGAGTATTTTAAATGCCAATCACAAGGTGAGAAAAGAATAGCGCCACTGTCACGGGACACGCATTTCGTAAGATGATACTAAGGAGGTTGGTGTCAAGGTCTTCACCGGTGTTGCGGTTTTCATGCATCTGAGTTTAAGCCATCTTCATTGCTTTCCTAGTGTGTGGCTGGTATTATCCATACTGAGGAACGTGCTGATGAAGGGATCTAAGAACTATGGAGTAGCCCGTTGTGCAATACAGATGATCTGTCGACTAAACTAGATTAAAATTAACTAGACAATACTAAACTAGATGAAACTAAACCAAATGAGGCAAAACTAAACTAGGCAAAATTAAACAAGAAAAATTAAACTAGACAAAATTAAGCTTGACAAAACTAAACTAGACAAAACAAAAACTAGGCTTACTAAAACTAACCTAAATTAAACTAGATAGGTCTAAGTTACACTAACCTAAACTAATCCTAACCAAACTAGATAATATTAAACTGGGCAAAACTAACCTAGATAAAACTAAAATAGACCTGCCTAAATTAACCTAAACTAAACTATACAAAACTAAATTATACTAACCTAAACTAATCTAAACTAAACTTGACTAAAATAAATTAGACACAACTAGATTAGGCTAACCTAAACTAATCTAAACTAAACTAGATAAAGCAAAATTAGACAAGATAAACTAAACTAACATAAACTAAACTAAACTAGACAAAATAAATTTGTGTAGTTTAGTCTGAACTAAACTACACAAACCTAAAGTAAACTAAACAAAACTAGACTACCTAAACTAAATTAGACAAATCTTAACTAAACTAGACTAACATAAACAAAACTAGACTAACCTAAACTAAACTAGACAAAACTTAAATAAACTACACTAATCTAAGCTAAACAAGACTAATCAACGCTAAACTGGACTAACCTAAACTAGACAAAACTAAGTGCAAATTATGAAAAGAAAATGTAGTCGGGTCAACGCGTAGAGGAAGGAAAGACAATCCTATAATGTGACTGCCGAAAATTGTTGATTTCCACACATGTAATTCATTTGCGATGTAGAAGAGAAACAAGAAGTGTAGGAAGCTAATGCATTATAGATGGAGTATTACCATGCCATGATGCATTTCTAGCTTTGTTAAAGACATCAGTGAAAGCTTCAAAGCAGAGCTTACAATGTGTTCAACTCAGTTACTCGGAAATTACACTGGCGCCATTAAAAGCCGCTTTATTTTTACTTGATGATGTTTACTTTGTCAGGAAACTTGTTGCACTTTTCTAGGTAAATGTTTCTTTGTTATTGCTAGTGGTAGTGGTCTTCTTCTTCTACTACTACTACCTTTTCAGCTCCCTGTGGAGCATAGGTCTTCAACAAACACTTTCCAAGCCGTGCTGTTTCTTGCCAATTCTTTTAAGATCATTCCATGTTTTCCCCATAATTTTTATTTCCACTTCCATCTGTCTTCTCCAAGAATATCTGGATCTTCCTCTTTGTCTTTTTTCCTTGGGGGTTCCAAAACAGAACATGTTGTGTAAAACTCTCAGTTGGCTTCCGCTGTGTGTGTCTTACCCGCTTTATTTTGACTTGATGTTTTTGTCATGAAAACTGCTTGTACTTTTCTAGTTAAATGTTTCTTGATTATTGTTCGTGGTAGTGTTAGTTCCAGAACATCCTAGTAACTAAATTATCACACGCTACATGTACAGCATTTAACACGTTCTCAAGACTAAATATTTGTACATTAAAACTAATTAACTCCAGCTCATATTTACCCAATTGTTATTGCCCAACCTGTTATTGACTCACCACGCAGCCCTGTCTTGTACTATGCAATGTTCGTGTACCCTGTCTTGTACTTCGCAATATTCTTGTACCCTGTCTTGTACTTTGCAATATTCTTGTACCCTGTTTTGTACTATGCAATGTTCTTGTACCCTGTTTTGTACTTTGCAATTTTCGTGTACCCTGTTTTGTACTATGCAATATTCTTGTACCCTGTCTTGTACTATGCAATGTTCTTGTACCCTGTTTGTCCTATGAAATGTTCTTCACCCTGTGGTGTACCATGCAATGTTCTTGTACCCTGTTTTGTACTATGCAATATTCTTGTACCCTGTCTTGTACTATGCAATGTTCTTGTACCCTGTTTGTCCTATGAAATGTTCTTCACCCTGTCGTGTACCATGCAACGATCTTGTACCCTGTCTTGTACTATGCAGTGTTTTGTTGTCATGTGTATGTGTCTGTTTTGTCGCTCGCGCGCAATTAAACATGTATTTACGCTGTGTCGCAATTTTCTAGGAGTTGCAACGTTAGCATCCTACACAACGCTTCCCACTCGTCATTAGGACTGCCTTGGCTTCCACTTTTTTAGTTGTCAACACTCGCTAGACAGGGCTTGCTTAGTTCCTCTCATGCAGAAGATGCAAACTGACAGAAATCATAACTGGTAGTGGGTAATGTTGATAGAGAAGTCATAAAGTGGTGGTGGGTAATGTTGATAGAGAAGTCATAAAGTGGTGGTGGGTAATGTTGATAGAGAAGTCATAATGTTGTGGTGGGGAATGTTGATAGTGAAGTCATAACGTGGTAGTGGGTAATGTTGATAGAGAAGTCATAAAGTGGTGGTGGGTAATGTTGATAGAGAAGTCATAAAGTGGTGATGGGTAATGTTGATAGAGAAGTCATAATCTGGTGGTGGGGAATGTTGATAGAGAAGTCATAAAGTGGTGGTGGGTAATGTTGATAGAGTAGTCATAAAGTGGTGATGGGTAATTTTGATAGAGAAGTCATAATGTGGTGGTGGGGAATGTTGATAGAGAAGTCATAAAGTGGTGGTGGGGAATGTTGATAGAGAAGTCATAAAGTGGTGGTGGGTAATGTTGATAGAGAAGTCATAAAGTGGTGGTGGGTAATGTTGATAGAGAAGTCATAAAGTGGTGATGGGTAATGTTGATAGAGAAGTCATAATGTGGTGGTGGGGAATGTTGATAGAGAAGTCATAAAGTGGTGGTGGGTAATGTTGATAGAGAAGTCATAATGTGGTGATGGGTAATGTTGATAGAGAAGTCATAAAGTGGTGATGGGTAATGTTGATAGAGAAGTCATAAAGTGGTGGTGGGTAATGTTGATAGAGAAGTCATAAAGTGGTGGTGGGTAATGTTGATAGAGAAGTCATAAAGTGGGGGTGGGTAATGTTGATAGAGAAGTCATAAAGTGGTGGTGGGGAATGTTAATAGAGAAGTCATAAAGTGGTGGTGGGTAATGTTGATAGAGAAGTCATAAAGTGGTGGTGGGTAATGTTGATAGAGAAGTCATAAAGTGGTGGTAGGTTATGTTGATAGAGAAGTCATAAAGTGGTGGTGGGTAATGTTGATAGAGAAGTCATAAAGTGGTGGTGGGTAATGTTGATAGAGAAGTCATAAAGTTTTGGTGGGTTTTTTTTATAGAGAAGTCATAAAGTGGTGGTGGGTAATATTGATAGAGAAGTCATAAAGTGGTGGTGAGTAATGTTGATAGAGAAGTCATAAAGTGGTGGTGGGTTATGTTGAGAGAGATGTCCTAAAGTGGTGGTGAGTTATGTTGATAGGGAAGTTCTAAAGTCGTGGTGGGTAATGTTGATACAAATGTCCTAAAGTGGTGGCGATTAATATTCATAAGCAGTAGTAGTGGCTGTGAACCCCCTCCAAAAGTGGAATAACATGCACCGAAAGACAATAGATTGGCACCGACTTTGCACGAAACATGCACCAAAACCGTGCCAAAAAAAAAAAAAAAAAAAAAAAAAATTTTTCGAATTCGTTTTTTTTTCGAACTTCATTATTTTTTGGGGGAAATTTTTTTTTGGGGTTCGTCAGTTTGTCGAAACGGTCTACAGTGTCTGAGAGCTTAACTCAGGTAAATTCAAAAGATGCTAATCGGCTTATTGTCCGGTGATCGCCTCTCGCTGTGTGTTAGATGAAAATATTTGTGAAAGAGTATTTTAAAAGAGTATATTTGTGAAAGTAAAAATTCAGAATTATTTAAAAATATGTAGTTGTGAAAGTAAACTCAGAATTATTAAAATAAGAAATAAAAAAAATATAAAAAAACAGTCTCCCTTCAGGATTCGAACACGAGGTACTGTACGTGACAGGCCAGGCGACATGTAAAAAAAATGCTGACAAGCAATGACGTTGAAGGTTAGTTTGTCGAACGGTGTACTGTATCTGAGAGATTAACGCAGGTAAATTCAAAAGATCGTGACGGCTTATTGTCCGGCTCAGGATATTTCCGTTAGCCAACTCAGGAAAAACCCCGATTGAAAAGAAAACGGACTTATGTTAAAATGGGTCGCGGATCTCGCACTACATTTTTTAGTGATCATGTGGCACCCTTCATGTCCTATCATCATCATACCACACAAAGTATCAACCAGCGAAATTCTCTCTCTCTCTCTCTCTCTTTCTCTCTCTCTCGCTCTGTCTCTCTCACATTCGTGATAAACCAAACAAAATAGGCTCATATTAAAAAAAAAAGTCGACCTAAACCGTAAAATATTCCACTACAACACAGACCGCTAGACTGAACAGTACTATGAAAATAAACGTCCGTGAATCAAGCGCGCTTATAACACGAAGTCTCACATCCGACTAGTTTAAATATAATCTGGTAAATAAAAGTTAGGAGGCAAGGGCAGAAACTTAGGAGGTAAGGGCAGAAACCAAAGAGGCAAGGTCAGAAAACAAGGAGAAAATGCTGACGACTACCTCTTGCGGACTAGGTAAATATTGCTTCCGATGAAAAACCGAAGTAGAAATGTAAGAATGTGTTATTTACGTTTAAGAATATTAAAATGAACGATGAATTTATTTAAAATGAACGCGATATCCGCGGTGGTTTAACTCGGGTCGAGCAACATCATCACGTGTCGTGTTTTGTAGTAAGGTGTGCTAACATTAAATAGTGACTCTCTCTCTCTCTCTCTCTCTCTCTCTCTCTCTCTCTCTCTCTCTCTCTCTCTCTCTATCGCATATCCAAGCTAAATCAAGTCAAATAAAAATCATCACCAAGCCACACAAATTGACACATCATCATCATGTGCCACCCTCAACACTATCATCATCATGTGCCACCCTCAACATCCCCCTTCCTATCATCATCATGTGCCACCCTCAAACACTATCATCATGTGCCACCCTCAACACTATCATCATCATGTGCCACCCTCAACATCCCCCTTCCTATCATCATCATGTACCACCCTCAAACACTATCATCATGTACCACCCTCAACACTATCATCATGTGCCACCCTCAACATCCCCCTTCCTATCATCATCATGTGCCACCCTCACTCTCTCTCTCTCTCTCTCTCTCTCTCTCTCTCTCTCTCTCTCTCTATCGCATATCCAAGCTAAATCAAGTCAAATAAAAATCATCACCAAGCCACACAAATTGACACATCATCATCATGTGCCACCCTCAACATCCCCCTTCCTATCATCATCATGTGCCACCCTCAACACTATCATCATGTACCACCCTCAACACTATCATCATGTGCCACCCTCAACATCCCCCTTCCTATCATCATGTGTCACCCTCAACACTATCATCATCATGCGCCACCCTCAACACCAGCCCTTCATGTCCTATCATCATGTGCCACCCTCAACACCATCATCAAACCTTCATGTCCTAGCATCATCATGTGCCACCCTCAACATCAAACCTTCCGGCTTGGACGGAGGAACTGTTTTCCATCAGTCTAGTAAATGAAACAAACCCCGTTACATATGTGTTGAAAGACGATAAGGGCGATGAGATAGAGGGGTCATTCTACACACCGAAAATTCAAAAAGTTGGAGACAAACTCATCATCCCTGCATGTCCTATCATCAAGCCACACAAAGTATCAACCAGCGAAATTCTCTCTCTCTCTCTCTCTCTCTCTCTCTCTCTCTCTCTCTCTCTCTCTCTCTCTCTCTCTCTCTCTCTCTTCTCTCTCTCTCGCTCTGTCTCTCTCACATTCATGATAAACCAAAACAAAATAGGCTCATATTTTAAAAAGTCGACCTAAAACCGTAAAATATTCCACTACAACACAGACCGCTAGACTGAACAGTACTATGAAAATAAACGTCCGTGAATCAAGCGCGCTTATAACACGAAGTCTCACATCCGACTAGTTTAAATATAATCTGGTAAATAAAAGTTAGGAGGCAGGGCAGAAACTTAGGAGGTAAGGGCAGAAACCAAAGAGGCAAGGTTTGAAAACAAGGAGGGAAGGTCAGAAACCTAGGAGGCAAGGGCAGAAACCTAAGAGGCAAGGTCAGAAACCTAGGAGGCGAGGGCAGAAACCAAAGAGGCAAGGTCAGAAACCTAGGAGACATGGACAGAAAACTAGGAAGCAAAGGCTGAAAACAAGGAGGGAAGGTCAGAAACCTAGGAGGCAAGGGCAGAAACCAAAAAGGCAAGGGCAGAAACCTAAGAGGCGAGGTCAGAAACTAGGAGGCAAGGGCTGAAAACAAGGAGGGAAGGTCAGAAATCTAGGAAGCTGTGTTAGAAAACAAGGAGGGAAGGTCAGAAAGGACATGCTCACCTATCGGAACTTTGTCCCTCATATGCTATTTCAAAGTTGTCTTCGTCAATTTAGGGAAGGTCAGAAACCTAGGAGGCAAGGGCTGAAAACAAGGAGGGAAGGTCAGAAAACTAGGAAGCAAAGGTTGAAAACAAGGAGGGAAGGTCAGAAACCTAGGAGACATGGACAGAAAACTAGGAAGCAAAGGCTGAAAACAAGGAGGGGAGGTCAGAAATCTAGGAAGCTGTGTTAGAAAACAAGGAGGGAAGGTCAGAAACCTAGGAGGCATGGTCAGAAATCTAGGAAGCTGTGTTAGAAAACAAGGAGGCGAGGGCAGAAACCAAAGAGGCGAGGTCAGAAACCTAGGAGGCAAGGTGAGAAAACAAGGAGGGAAGGTCAGAAACCTAGGAGGCATGGTCAGAAATCTAGGAAGCTGTGTTAGAAAACAAGGAGGCGAGGGCAGAAACCAAAGAGGCGAGGTCAGAAACCTAGGAGGCAAGGTGAGAAAACAAGGAGGGAAGGTCAGAAATCTAAGAGGCAAGGGCAGAAACCTAGGAGACAAGGGCAGAAACCTAGGAGGCATGGTCAGAAATCTAGGAAGCTGTGTTAGAAAACAAGGAGGCGAGGGCAGAAACCAAAGAGGCAAGGTCAGAAACCAAGGAGGGAAGGTCAGAAAACTAGGAAGCAAAGGTTGAAAACAAGGAGGGAAGGTCAGAAACCTAGGAGACATGGACAGAAAACTAGGAAGCAAAGGCTGAAAACAAGGAGGGGAGGTCAGAAAACTAGGAAGCAAAGGTTGAAAACAAGGAGGGAAGGTCAGAAACCTAGGAGGCATGGTCAGAAATCTAGGAAGCTGTGTTAGAAAACAAGGAGGCGAGGGCAGAAACCAAAGAGGCAAGGTCAGACATTTTCATTATTTGGAGTCTTTGTATTACCTTCTTAGTGAGATTCTCTACGTGTTTCTTCAAAAAGCTACTCTCATTCTCATACTAGTTAGACACATCGAACCGTTCGTTATTTCTAAAGCCAAAAAAAAAAAGTTTGGCCAAATCACTAACAATTTACCCACAGAACAAAATAAATATAGACTCATATTAAAAAAGTCGACCTCAAAACCATAAAAATCTACTCCCACACTCATCTAAAAGTTACACCAAAACCGCACGAGATTTGCACCGTGCAAAAACATGCACCAGTTTGGCACGCGCACCAGTTTGGCACAATGCACATTCGTAAAGGGCGTAACAATCAGCATTCGTAAGGGCGTAACAATCATAAAAGTGATTTTTTTAAGTAAATTTTTTTTTTTGGTATGGGGATGTCTATTGGTGCATTGTGCCAAACTGGTGCGCGTGCCAAACTTGTGCATGTTTTTGCACGGTGCAAATCTCGTGCAGTTTTGGTGTAACTTTTAGATGAGTGTGGGAGTAGATTTTTATGGTTTTGAGGTCGACTTTTTTAATATGAGTCTATATTTATTTTGTTCTGTGGGTAAATTGTTAGTGATTTGGCCAAACTTTTTTTTTTTTTTTTGGTTTTAGAAATAACGAACGGTTCGATGTGTCTAACTAGTATGAGAATGAGAGTAGCTTTTTGAAGAAACACGTAGAGAATCTCACTAAGAAGGTAATACAAAGACTCCAAATAATGAAATGTCTGACCTTGCCTCTTTGGTTTCTGCCCTCGCCTCCTTGTTTTCTAACACAGCTTCCTAGATTTCTGACCATGCCTCCTAGGTTTCTGACCTTCCCTCCTTGTTTTCAACCTTTGCTTCCTAGTTTTCTGACCTCCCCTCCTTGTTTTCAGCCTTGCTTCCTAGTTTTCTGTCCATGTCTCCTAGGTTTCTGACCTTCCCTCCTTGTTTTCAACCTTTGCTTCCTAGTTTTCTGACCTTCCCTCCTTGGTTTCTGACCTTGCCTCTTTGGTTTCTGTCCTCGCCTCCTTGTTTTCTAACACAGCTTCCTAGATTTCTGACCATGCCTCCTAGGTTTCTGCCCTTGTCTCCTAGGTTTCTGCCCTTGCCTCTTAGATTTCTGACCTTCCCTCCTTGTTTTCTCACCTTGCCTCCTAGGTTTCTGACCTCGCCTCTTTGGTTTCTGCCCTCGCCTCCTTGTTTTCTAACACAGCTTCCTAGATTTCTGACCATGCCTCCTAGGTTTCTGACCTTCCCTCCTTGTTTTCTCACCTTGCCTCCTAGGTTTCTGACCTCGCCTCTTTGGTTTCTGCCCTCGCCTCCTTGTTTTCTAACACAGCTTCCTAGATTTCTGACCATGCCTCCTAGGTTTCTGACCTTCCCTCCTTGTTTTCTAACACAGCTTCCTAGATTTCTGACCTCCCCTCCTTGTTTTCAGCCTTTGCTTCCTAGTTTTCTGTCCATGTCTCCTAGGTTTCTGACCTTCCCTCCTTGTTTTCAACCTTTGCTTCCTAGTTTTCTGACCTTCCCTCCTTGTTTTCAGCCCTTGCCTCCTAGGTTTCTGACCTTCCCTAAATTGACGAAGACAACTTTTGAAATAGCATATGAGGGACAAAAGTTCCGATAGGTGAGCATGTCCTTTCTGACCTTCCCTCCTTGTTTTCTAACACAGCTTCCTAGATTTCTGACCTTCCCTCCTTGTTTTCAGCCCTTGCCTCCTAGGTTTCTGACCTCGCCTCTTAGGTTTCTGCCCTTGCCTTTTTGGTTTCTGCCCTTGCCTCCTAGGTTTCTGACCTTCCCTCCTTGTTTTCAGCCTTTGCTTCCTAGTTTTCTGTCCATGTCTCCTAGGTTTCTGACCTTGCCTCTTTGGTTTCTGCCCTCGCCTCCTAGGTTTCTGACCTTGCCTCTTAGGTTTCTGCCCTTGCCTCCTAGGTTTCTGACCTTCCCTCCTTGTTTTCAAACCTTGCCTCTTTGGTTTCTGCCCTTACCTCCTAAGTTTCTGCCCTTGCCTCCTAACTTTTATTTACCAGATTATATTTAAACTAGTCGGATGTGAGACTTCGTGTTATAAGCGCGCTTGATTCACGGACGTTTATTTTCATAGTACTGTTCAGTCTAGCGGTCTGTGTTGTAGTGGAATATTTTACGGTTTTAGGTCGACTTTTTAAAATATGAGCCTATTTTGTTTTGGTTTATCATGAATGTGAGAGAGACAGAGCGAGAGAGAGAGAGAAAGAGAGAGAGAGAGAGAGAGAGAGAGAGAGAGAGAGAGAATTTCGCTGGTTGATACTTTGTGTGGCTTGATGATAGGACATGCAGGGATGATGAGTTTGTCTCCAACTTTTTGAATTTTCGGTGTGTAGAATGACCCCTCTATCTCATCGCCCTTATCGTCTTTCAACACATATGTAACGGGGTTTGTTCATTTACTAGACTGATGGAAAACAGTTCCTCCGTCCAAGCCGGAAGGTTTGATGTTGAGGGTGGCACATGATGATGCTAGGACATGAAGGTTTGATGATGGTGTTGAGGGTGGCACATGATGATAGGACATGAAGGGCTGGTGTGAGGGTGGCGCATGATGATGATAGTGTTGAGGGTGACACATGATGATAGGAAGGGGGGATGTTGAGGGTGGCACATGATGATAGTGTTGAGGGTGGTACATGATGATAGTGTTGAGGGTGGCACATGATGATGATAGGAAGGGGGATGTTGAGGGTGGCACATGATGATGATGTGTCAATTTGTGTGGCTTGGTGATGATTTTTATTTGACTTGAGTTAGCTTGGATATGCGATAGAGAGAGAGAGAGAGAGAGAGAGAGAGAGAGAGTGAGGGTGACTCATGATGATGATAGGAAGGGGGATGTTGAGGGTGGCACATGATGATAGTGTTGAGGGTGGTACATGATGATAGTGTTGAGGGTGGCACATGATGATGATAGGAAGGGGGATGTTGAGGGTGGCACATGATGATGATAGTGTTGAGGGTGGCACATGATGATAGTGTTGAGGGTGGCACATGATGATGATAGGAAGGGGGATGTTGAGGGTGGCACATGATGATGATAGTGTTGAGGGTGGCACATGATGATAGTGTTGAGGGTGGCACATGATGATGATAGGAAGGGGGATGTTGAGGGTGGCACATGATGATGATAGTGTTGAGGGTGGCACATGATGATGATGTGTCAATTTGTGTGGCTTGGTGATGATTTTTATTTGACTTGATTTAGCTTGGATATGCGATAGAGAGAGAGAGAGAGAGAGAGAGAGAGAGAGAGAGAGAGAGTCACTATTTAATGTTAGCACACCTTACTACAAAACACGACACGTGATGATGTTGCCCGACCCCGAGTTAAACCACCGCGGATATCGCGTTCATTTTAAATAAATTCATCGTTCATTTTAATATTCTTAAACGTAAATAACACATTCTTACATTTCTACTTCGGTTTTTCATCGGAAGCAATATTTACCTAGTCCGCAAGAGGTAGTCGTCAGCATTTTCTCCTTGTTTTCTGACCTTGCCTCTTTGGTTTCTGCCCTTACCTCCTAAGTTTCTGCCCTTGCCTCCTAACTTTTATTTACCAGATTATATTTAAACTAGTCGGATGTGAGACTTCGTGTTATAAGCGCGCTTGATTCACGGACGTTTATTTTCATAGTACTGTTCAGTCTAGCGGTCTGTGTTGTAGTGGAATATTTTACGGTTTTAGGTCGACTTTTTTTTTTAATATGAGCCTATTTTGTTTTGGTTTATCACGAATGTGAGAGAGACAGAGCGAGAGAGAGAGAAAGAGAGAGAGAGAGAGAGAGAGAGAGAGAGAGAATTTCGCTGGTTGATACTTTGTGTGGTATGATGATGATAGGACATGAAGGGTGGCACATGATCACTAAAAAATGTAGTGCGAGATCCGCGACCCATTTTAACATAAGTCCGTTTTCTTTTCAATCGGGTTTTACCTGAGTTGGCTAACGGAAATATCCTGAGCCGGACAATAAGCCGTCACGATCTTTTGAATTTACCTGCGTTAATCTCTCAGATACAGTACACCGTTCGACAAACTAACCTTCAACGTCATTGCTTGTCAGCATTTTTTTTACATGTCGCCTGGCTGTCACGTACAGTACCTCGTGTTCGAATCCTGAAGGGAGACTGTTTTTTTTTTTTTTTTTTTTTTATTTCTTATTTTTAATAATTCTGAGTTTACTTTCACAACTACATATTTTTTAAATAATTCTGAATTTTTACTTTCACAAATATACTCTTTTAAAATACTCTTTCACAAATATTTTCATCTAACACACAGCGAGAGGCGATCACCGGACAATAAGCCGATTAGCATCTTTTGAATTTACCTGAGTTAAGCTCTCAGACACTGTAGACCGTTTCGACAAACTGACGAACCCCAAAAAAAAAATTTCCCCCCAAAAAATAATGAAGTTCGAAAAAAAACGAATTCGAAAAATTTTTTTTTTTTTTTTTTTTTTTTTTTGGCACGGTTTTGGTGCATGTTTCGTGCAAAGTCGGTGCCAAATCTATTGTCTTTCGGTGCATGTTATTCCACTTTTAGGGTGGGTTCACAGCCACTACTACTACTTTCATATAGTAGTTATAAAGTGGTGCTTTGTAATGTTGATAGAGAAATCTTAAGTGGCGATGGGTAATGTTGATATAGAAGCTCTAAAGTGGTTGTTGGTAATGTTGTAGAGATCTCCTAAAGTGATAGTGGGTAATGTTGATAGAGATATTAGAAAGTGTTGTTGGATAATGTCGGTAGAGTTGTCCAAAAGTGGTGGTGGGTAATGTTGATAAAGATGTTCTAAAGTGGTGGTGAGATTTTATTTACCATTCATTATCAACTTTGTGGATTTACAAAACATTTTTGGAAGACATTTGACAGTTTATACCGTCTACACTGTGGGCAACACTAACAATGTAGGAGTTCCAACAAAATACGCGGACATCATCAACGGTTTCTACTCCGACACAGCTTCTCGTGTCCAAACAGAGGCAGTACTTAACTAGTTTGCGATAGAGACTGGAGTTAAACAACCTTGTGTTATATTATCAATGTTATTCGGTATAACAATCGATTGGTTGATATGGAAATGTTTAGGTGACAAACAAGTAAACATGAAACATTCACTGTTCGATTTTGTAAGTCGTGTTCTTCTTAATTCATTAGTTGAGCACTCTTTGTTCATTATTCTTCTTAGAGTCACTTTTACTCTTTCTGTTTTTTTTTTATTATTATTTTTTTTTTTAAATCCACCTGGTATCCGTATGAAGGCTTGTAGTGGGAGTTTTCTTTCATCCTATCTATGTACGTCAAGACAATAAAGAGCTCCGTCACGCCTCGTGGTGTATAGGGAATATGGTGTTAGTGACCATACATTTTAATCATCTTCGGCATATTTTGGGATAATGTTGTCAGTATTACGCCCGTGCCGCTTTACTTTTCCATATAAAAAAATCCGGTACCAATTTAAAGCTGAGTAAAACCGGAAGCTGTCGATCCTGATCGAACCCGACCTCCTGACCTTTGTAGTCCAGTTCATAAACCACTGAGTTATGGCGGCTTCCTTTCTAAGCACGAGACCCATGTATTTACAGCGTTCTCAATGTATCATCATTATAAAATACTGCTGGCGTAGGTGATCATGTCTCCCCACAACTTTCGATCTCGACAGTTATTTATCATTTCCGTTGTTGACCTTCTGCATATCCATTCACTTAAGCTGTCTGGTATCTTTTCTCTTTCCTTCCCTCTATCTCTTCGTCCCTCAATTTTCCCAGTTGTTACAATATATTCCAGCTGTTTCTGTCTCATTACATGGCCAAAAAAAATGATGATTATTCCTTCCTAATATTGGAAATTAGCTCTCTTTTCCCTTTGGCCGTTTTCATTACTCTTCTTAGCTGTCCATTGTATTTTCCACAGTCTTCTGTATAACTACATTTCTTCGGCCTCCAGCGATTTGCTTTTTTCTGTGGTCCTATTGTCCATGATTCACATCCAAATGTTAAGATTGGCTCTACATAACATTTAAGAACTCTTTTTCTTCTTTCTATTGTCAAGATTGGATTGTGCAGTATCTTCCTCATTTCTTGGAAAGCTGCATTTGCCTGAGCCATTCTGCATTTTCACCTCTGTTGTGCATCTACCATGTCAGTCTTTAGCTTCATACATTTCTTGTTTGGTTTCTTAACTTTCATTTAGTGTAAAGTCTATTCAGTGTATGTTTAACAGTCTTCTGAGACATTTATTGTCAAAGACAATTTGTCTCTTTTCTAGAAGCAACCTGGATTCCAGCGTTCACGTCCACATGTTAACACTGGTACCACACAAAAGTTGATCTATCTGAGTTTATTTAGCTTGTTAACTATTGTTTGTCTCCATTGTAACAACTTGTAAATTTGTTAAGAAAACTTGATGCCAACGCGATGCGCATCGTAATTTTAGTTGTGTTTCCATCCTGTGACAGTATGCTCCATCATCATCATAGAATGCCTTCCCCACAACGAAGGTTGGATACCATGGAGCGCCATTCTGCTCTGTCTCTTGCTTTGATGGTGCAGTTTGTCATAGGCTGACTTGTCCATCTTTAGATGCTACTTGTCCTTGTTAGTATTGTTCTGCCTCTGCCTCTTTTATCTTGTATATTCCACTCCAATATTACTTTTTGTAGGCTTTTGTGTCTTTTAACATGGCACAAAAATCGCATTTGTCTTGTTTGAATTGTATTTTGTAGTTCTCTTTTCATTTTTAGTTGTTTTAAGATTTCATCGTTTGTTTTCTTTTCTTTCCATCCAATTCTACCTATTCTTCTGTATATCCACATTTCAAAGATTTCAATTCTCTGTTCTGTTTTCTTGTTTAGTGTCCATGTTTCTGCACCATATAGGAATGTTGAGAAGATATAACATTTTGCTATTCTAAGATTTAACACTGGTGTTATTTGTTTTGGTGTTAGTATATTTTTATTTATGGAGTTTGCTCCCTAGGTAGATTAAATAGGTAACTTGTTTGTTGTATGAGTTGTTTATTGAGTTTAGGTCAATGGTTGTGTCGGTAGAATTCATTACTTTTATTTTCGAGATGATCTGGAGCCCTATTTTCTCTGCAGCGTGTTGTTGTCGTTGTTGACGAATTGCCACGAGTTGATGCGGGCAGGTTGCCCTTTGACTCATTAGATGTGGCGGGTCGTAATGGCTTTCTTGACATTCCCGGCTCTTACTGGAAAGGTTGGAGTTCGTCTATCCCAGGCTATGCTGGGAAACTACTAGTCCAGCCCAGAGGTACTGCAATACTGGGTCCTCTATATCAGTAACAGCCACCACTACAGGGAACACGGCGATCCTAGCTTCTGTTAGCCAGTCTGGTTTGACGCAGACTGTTTCCAGGGGAGACCACGAGAAGGTAGAACTGCTAGGTCGGCTGATGGTGCGCCGACTCTGCTATTGCGACCTCAGGTCGCAGGCGCTTTTGCTTCCCCTATGCAACGTGATAGACTTTATTTAATGTATCTTATGTATCTGTGTTGAGCTCAAGAGAACCAGATCTTCTGCAAAATCGAGGTCTTCTAAGATCGTATTGTTTGTCCGTTTCATGTTTACTTGTTTGTCACCTAAGCATTTCCATATGGACCAATCGATTGTTATACCGAAAAACATTGATAATATAACACAAGGTTGTTTAACTCCAGTCTCTATCGCAAACTAGTTAAGAGTTACCTGCCTCTTTTTGGACACGAGAAGCTGTGTCGGAGTAGAAACCGTTGATGATGTCCGCGTATTTGTTGGAACTCCTGCATTGTTAGTGTTGTCCACAGTGTAGACGGTATAAACTGTCAAATGTCTTTTTTTGTAAATCCACAAAGTTGATAATGAATGGTAAATAAAATCTCACCACCACCTTAGAACATCTTTATCAACATTACCCACCACCACCATTGACTACTCTATCAACGTCAAAGAGGCCAACACAAAAAGTGAGGTCTTACAAAACATCAGAAAGAAGCAATCAACATTTTTCGGTCACATCATGAGAAGAGGAAAGTTGGAATACTTGGTTACAATTGGCAAAATAAAAGGAAAGAGAGATCGCGGACGACAAAGATAGAAAATAATGGATAGCTTGGTGTCATGGCATGGAAAACAGTCAACAACAGAACTGATACGATGCACTGTCGATAGAAGATTGTGGAAGGATATGATCGCCTACGCCAACCGGTGTGGCACATCATGATGATCAACGTTACCCACCACAACTTTATAATTTATCTGCCAACATTACCCACCACCATTTTAGAACCTCTCTATCAACATTACCCACAACCACTTTAGGACATCTCTATCAACATTACTTACCACCACTTTAGGACATCTCTATCAACATTACCCACTACTACTTTAGAATTTCTCTATCAACATTACCCACCACCACTTTAGGACATCTTTATCAACGTTACTCACCACCACTTTAGAATTTCTCTATCAACATTACCCACCACCACTTTAGGACATCTCTATCAACATTACCCACCACTATTTTAGGACTTCGCTATCAACATTACCCACCACCACTTTAGGACTTCTCTATCAACATTACCCACCAGCACTTTAGGACATGTCTATCAACATTACCCACCACCACTTTAGGACTTCTCTATCAACATAAATATCTATTATTTAAGGGCTCCAATGAGTAAACGACGATGACAACGAGAAAAAGGGGAATGTTGAAAAAGATGGTAAAGAAGAGACAATTACAGTCGCATGTCTCAGACTCGGTTGCCTGCACGTGTGGAGTAAATTTGAAATATCTGAGTCAATGATTGTGTCTCCTGCAGTCTGCTCAAATGTGAAGCCTTCTTCGCATTACGTTGTATGTGTTCTACACCTTATTTCCTCACATTTCAGTTGCTTGTGTAGTATTAACGCGAATTATGGCTTATATATGAAATGAAGAAACTAAAAAAGAAAAGTTATGCAAATTTATACAACTCAATCTTAATCTGAAATTGTTTACTTCATAAGTTCTCACTGATATCGTTCAGAATCTTGAATGCTTCTTGTCTTTACTTTATTTCTTGCCAGGGACGTTTAAGAATGTCACAGAAATCCCATGCCCTGTTAGCATTGTTAGATAGATATAAAGCTATAAACTTCACATTTCTGATTTCGTCCCAAGCTGAAAGACTTTCTCTACCTGATGCTTGTCTCTTAAATCTGTCAGTTTAAACAGCCAGAAGCTCTAATCTCAACATCTGTCCAGACATTTAGAAACTGAAAGTCAATGTGACCCCGTCTACATGTGACCTAGAATTAATTTACAGTTGTCATTTTTATCTCAATTCACACGTCGCTTTTATCTCAATTCGCACGTCGCTTTTAGCACAAAATTAAACCGCCGAAAAGGCTAAACATTCCAAAGGCATTGATGAATTCCAAATTCTCCTTTCGCATTACTCGGGAATACAATAAGAAGAGATGGAAGCCACGGAAAAAAATAAGCTGTTTCGATTAAATTTGAGATGACATTTATCATTGTCCGCTGGCTTCTGGAAATTGAGTGTGGGAACATATAGACCTTGCTTTTTGTTTTGAATTTGTCCTCAGCGCAAGCATCAATCACTTGAACCCGTTCGAAAGGACAATCTGCAGAGTTTTGCCTTCCAACAATGTGCGGTGCTCTGTCTCTGCCAAACATCTGGAAGTCGGAGCAAACACGAGTGAAGGGAACGATGCATGTTTGATGGATTTTGGTCATGACCCGAGACTTTTGTGACAAACAATGGAGTTAATCATAACGGAGACGGCCTTATAAGAAAATATCTAAACAAGACGAAAACTGAATGCTATACATATCTTGATGAATTTCTATGTAACAAAGGATGACATGTTATATTCATAAATAGATACACATGCACTCGCGCGCACATTTCCCGATGTTGGCATTTTATCATGTTTTATTATATTCGTCTTGCTATTTTGCGTTCTGTCGATGATTACGCCTCTTCGGCGCCCATTCTTAACGATGAGTTTAGTTGGCCTAGTTGTATTATGTCGAATTCTAAATAGAGCAACGCTATCGGCGCCTTCCGGTCCAACACATCCGACTATTAGCATTATATTTGCTGCAAGGATTGACTTCCTTCTTCAATAACTTCTTGTTTGTCCAGTTTGGTTGTTATGTTCTGGAATCAAGAAGGGGAAGTTAGCATTCCTGACTTACTGGTTATATAAACAGCTGTTTATAATTGACAGCTTCCGGTGCGTGACTGTGCTGGCAACACGATGCAATTTTCAATGGGAGTCAAATTTAAGTTAATAAGTGAATCTCAATGCCCGTAGTAAAAGAAATTCAAGCGTTCTTGTGTTTTCTCGAACTGATTTATTTGTGATTTATTCTTACAGTTTGTGCGGTATAAGTAGAATTACCATCCATTGTGCTATAACGATCACGAACGAAATTGCAAAATGAAAGCGGGAAATCTACAGATAGAATACCAAATGAAACCATTAAAAAATGGTAAGAACAAAACCCTGCCAAGTATATATAGAACAACAACAACTTAAATGGTTTGGCCACCTGGTCAGAATGAACCCGCATCAATCACCATCAAGGGCGTTCTTCTCGAGAATGCATGGGAAAAGACCAAGAGACAGACCCAGAAGAAGATGGATAAATGCAGTGACAGAGACATGTAACAACAAAGGAAAATCACTAATTCAGACAGTTCGAGCAGCACAAGAACGACAAATGATACAAACCACGACACCGTTTAGGTATCAGTGGAAAGAGAAAAGGAGAAGAAAGATTGTTATACGTGGATATACCTAGACGGAGATAAATACAAAGCTATAATTACATACTTATCAACGGGGGTAGGTGATCTAAAGGTAAAACCTTGTCTCTTGACAATAATCACCAGTTCAATTCCTACCATACGCGGTGGAAATTTTTCAAAACTCGGATCCGTGGTTTCTATGTGGCTTTACTCTCCCCTGGTCTCTGGGTAGAGACATTCGATGTTTAGCCCCGTCTCCAAGATGGCGGATCTAGTCCACGTCCCCTCGATCGCTGCAGAAAGTGCATTCGGGGTTTGATTAATTTCGGTTCTCCGTTGCACTTTTCTGCGTTAAAGTAAAAATGATGATATACTTATTACATCTGCGCCGCTAAAGCGAAGTCGTACGCCGACAACAGTCCCTTTTTGACAAATCAAGTGTTGTGAATGCGACCTTCAACCGTCTAGACTTGATCTGCGCTTTACGTCACATTGGTGCTGTTCATGACCGTTGTTGGAATTCCGTGACGCAAGTTATTTACATTTTACTCATTAATGTGAAATGTTTCGTCAGCCACGGTTTTATATCTTTATGGAATTTGCACTGTGTTTTGTTCGTCGTAGGCTGCATTCACTAGAATAATCAAGAATCTAAAGGGCGCGTCATTGCTGTGAGTGCGACATTGTTATATGTGCTACTTCATCGTAATGGCTCATCGTAAGACCGGCCTTACGCTAATCTTACGGTCTATTTGATGTGCGACGGGTATAATCTGACGACTAACTGTGGGTTTATATGTTCGGAATTGGAGTCAACAACGTTGACCTAACATCAACGTTATACATTTTTAAAGAAATATGACGATGATCATTTTCAGGAGGACGTGAACTTCGGGGTATATGGTGAATAGGCAGCAGGAACCATTGAAGGCTATGCATGAAAAGTGTTCCTTGTTGCAGTTTCCTCATATTCCCAGTCCATGGGGGACTTGTTGATCTCGAGGCAAGACGCCGGCCTCGAGACAGAGAGGTTGTAGGTTCAAATCTCGGCTACACTGGTTGGGATTTTTATTTATGATTCCTCTCTGCGGCAACCACCCCTGGTCTCAGCAGCGAGACCCGGCTTGAAACGTCAGTTACTCATCGACGGAAAAAACATGAGTACCTCCGAAGTCGGAGTTATCTGCCTGTGCGACGAGGGACCCCTGTGTACACGGCCGCCAGGGAAAAATGGATTAACACGCAAAATTCAGTTCCTAATCTCTAGGGACTTCGTCAGAAATAAAAGCTGGCGAACGCAACAACAACAACAACAACAACAACAACAACAACAACAAATTACTGGCAAAAAAAATATGAGGTCCCCATGTGCAATTTGCTCGCTTTAACTCTTTCTGTATGTTTTGACGCACCATGCGCCATGTCGTTTACGTCATATATGTTTAGCCGCACAGTGCGTCACTCTCAATTTGATTAAGTGTAAACTATCATCAAACCATATTCCTTTTATATGTCTTGTATCATCTTAGTAATGGTGACATATAATTCTTTGTCTAAAAATTGTTATATTATAATAAAATTATGTTATATATATATATATATATATATATATATATATATAATATGTTAAATGTCAACGCCAGTAAGCCCGGTACTTAATTGATGATGATGGTATATGTAGAGAGAGAGAGAGAGAGAGAGAGAGAGAGAGAGAGTACGGCACCTGATGCTGTTTAGTCAAGGTGACATTAATGACATCCACTCCGAGCTCATCAAGTCATTCCACTGGCAATTACCACTTCTGTAAGTCCATGACCTCTGTAACAGCAGGTTTTCGCAGTCACTTAATCAGTCATGCTCAACTCAGTGTTCTGTCTTATCATTTTGGCGTTGCAAAGATGACCCTTTCACTTGTTTGAGTCTCAGAATTACTTTCACTTTGGTTCTTTTCTCCTCTGAGTAAGAATTATTTTTCTGGATTTCTTTCCTCATTTGTTCTGGTACTTTATTTAGTCTAGTCTGGTCTAGTTAGTAATGATCGGGAAGAAAGGCAACCTGGTACAACCTGAAATTGTGCAGAAGTCGAATGTGTTGGGTCGAAAGGCTTCATATATCACAGTTCTACTGCAAACCACAGGACAACGCTTCCACGCCCTCTTAATGTCCTTTTAAGGGCGGATAACGGAGGTGCCTAACTATTCATGTAGTCATCGGATGCAAGCAAAGTTGCAGAAAGTACGTTATTGAAGGAAGAAAAAGTAATAAATGAATACTTGAATTATTGAGTTATTTGCGGGTCATTATCATTGCACTTCGAACATGTCAAATAGTTGCCAAGATCCCCTCCTCAACAAGTCTCGCAGTGTCCAGCGACAGACGACCTCCAAATTCATCCAAAATCTAAATGAATATTTATCTCTGTTTATTTACAAGGATTAAAACCATATTACATCTGTATACTGAGTGATTCAATGAGCATGATTTAAAAAAAAAAGGTGGAGCCGGAATCTGTACGTATGCAATGGGTAGAGTCGTTACAGAATTCAAAAATACATAAGGCCACCTTTGTCTACGTCTCATGATATGCGGGAGTACAGGGAAATGAACGAGAGGACAGGTTGGCTAGCTGCGCTATTGTTGAGGACGCTCAACCAATGGATCAGGCGGACATTATCAGTGCCCTCCGGGAAGTGGGAAGGACACAGGACAAAGACAACCATGAGTTCACGTCACTCCTTCGGATGAAAGAATTGGGAGTTAAGATGGGCACAGTCAGAAACGAGAAACTTAATGGGCGTATAAGAAGACTTATCAACCAACACAGAAACGAGAAACTTAATGGGCGTATAAGAAGACTTATCAACCAACACAGAAACGAGAAACTTAATGGGCGTATAAGAAGACTTATCAACCAACACGGAACTGGAGTCGTCAGTCGCTGGACACTTCGAGACTTGCTGAGGAGGGGATCTGAGCACCTATGGACATGTTCGGAGTGCAATGATGATGATACGGAAATAACTCAATAAATCAATAACGATTGAAACCGAAACTGTTTCAAATGTAATTTGAAGACAAATATCTAAAATGATGTTCCTGTCAGTATTTTTAACTCTTCCGACAATGAAAACACAAATACTCACCGTCGTCTTTACACATCTGGTTACATCCTTGACCCTTTGACCTTTCTCTTGAAGGATGTGTAGACGCTTTCCTGCATAATTTAGACAAGTGACACTTATTGATTTACACCTGCCTCAGTTGAATACGGAGGGGAAATTGATTCATAACAGACGGAGCTGGAAACTGTTGGTTTGATCAAATTTGGGATCTCATTCTGGTTTTTTGACATCATCATCGAGTACCGTCTCCGCATCGAAGGTTGGCTACCATGGAGCGCCATCCCGTTCTGTCTTTTGCTTTGATGGTGTAGGTTGTCATAGCCTGACTTGTCCATCTTTTGATGTTAGCCGTCCATGTTAGTCTTGGTCTGCCTCTGCCTCTATTACCTTGTATTTTCCCTTCCAATATTACTTTCTCTATCTCTCTCTCTCTCTCTCTCTCTCTCTCTCTCTCTCTCTCTGCGATCAGGACTCAATCAGAGTAGGATTCCAGACTCTCACATGAAGACAGCTGTCGGGTTAAGTGAATTGACAAAATAAGTAAAGTCAATTAGAATGTTAGATCCACTCTGCTTGAATACCTGTTAAAACGTTGCACTGTGTTCTGTGCCAGTGGCCCAGTGCATCCGATTTCAGCCAGCATTTTGTTCAGGTTTGCTTTCCTTAGCCTTTGATTGTCCCCAATCTTCCTGCAAGGCGGCAGATTGTCTTTTCTGTAGGGGGATTCTACCCTTAGATGGTCTGCTCTCCCAGGTTTACGAGCACCATCTGCCCGAGTCACTAGAGGTGACTAAAAAAGAAATGCACACACAAAGATATGAGATGTGACTAACACAGACACACACACACACACACTAAGATATGAGATGTGACTAGCACAGACACACTCTAAAATATGAGATATGACTAACACAGATACACACACTAAGATATGAGATATGACTAAACACAGTCATGCACACACAAAGATAAAGATAGGAGATGTGACTAACATAGAAATGCACACACAAATATATGTGATATGACTAAACACAAACACACAAAGATATGAGACATGGCTAACATAGACAGACACACGAAGATGAGATGTGACTAGCATGGACATACACACAAATATATGAGATGTGACTAACATAGACAATCACACACAAAGATATGAGATATGACTAACACAGACATGCACGCATAAAGATATGATACATGACTAAGACAGATACACACTAAGGTATGAGATATGACTAAACACAGACACACACAAAGATATGAGACATGATTAACACGGACACACACCAAGATATGAGATATGACTAACATGACACACACCAAGATATGAGCCATTGCCAGCACACACACACAAGCTAAGGTATGAGCCATGGCTAGCACTGAAACATACCAATATATGAGCCATGGCTAGCACAGAAATACATCAAGATATAAGCCATGGCTAGCACAGAAATACATCAAGATATAAGCCATGGCTAGCACTGAAACACACCAAGATATAAGCCATGGCTAGCACTGAAACACACCAAGATATAAGCCATGGCTAGCACTGAAACACACCAAGATATAAGCCATTGCTAGCACAGAAATACATCAAGATATAAGCCATGGCTAGCACAGAAATACATCAAGATATAAGCCATGGCTAGCACTGAAACACACCAAGGTATAATGCATGGCTAGCACAGAAATACATCAAGATATAAGCCATGGCTAGCACTGAAACACACCAAGATATAGCCATGGCTAGCACAGAAACACACCAAGATATAAGCCATGGCTAGCACAGAAATACACCAAGATATAAGCCATGACTAGCACAGAAATACACCAAGATATAAGCCATGGCTAGCACTGAAACACACCAAGATATAAGCCATGGCTAGCTCAGAAATACATCAAGATATAAGCCATGGCTAGCACAGAAATACACCAAGAAATGAGCCATGGCCAGCACAGTTCACCCACCAAGATATAAGCCATGGCTAGCACAGAAATACACCAAGATATGAACCATGAACAGCACAGACACACACCAAGATATGAAACCTGGCTAGCACAGAAATACACCAAGATATAAGCCATGGCTAGCACTGAAACACACCAAGATATAAGCCATGGCTAGCACTGAAACACACCAAGATATAAGCCATGGCTAGCACTGAAACACACCAAGATATAAGCCATGGCTAGCACAGAAAAATATCAAGATATAAGCCATGGCTAACACTGAAACAACCCAAGATATAAGCCATGGCTAGCACTGAAACACATCAAGATATAAGCCATTGCTAGCACTGAAACACACCAAGATATAAGCCATGGCTAGCACTGAAACACACCAAGATATAAGCCATGGCTAGCACTGAAACACACCAAGATATAAGCCATGGGTAGCACTGAAACACACCAATATATAAGCCATGGCTAGCACTGAAACACACCAAGATATAAGCCATGGCTAGCACTGAAACACACCAAGATATAAGCCATGGCTAGCACTGAAACACACCAAGATATAAGCCATGGCCAGCACAGACACACACCAAGATATGAAACCTGGCCAGCCCAGACACACACCAAGATATGAACCATGGCCAGCACAGACACACACCAAGATATGAAACCTGGCCAGCACAGTTTACCCACCAAGATATGAGCCATGGCTAGCACGGATATACACTAAGATATGAACCATGGCGAGCACAGACACACACCAAGATATGAACCATGACCAGCCCAGACACATACCAAGATATGAACCATGGCCAGCACAGACACACGCCAAGATATGAACCATGGCCAGCACAGACACACGCCAAGATATGAAACCTGGCCTGCACAGTTTACCCACCAAGATATGAGCCATGGCTAGCACATACACCCATCAAGATATCAGCCATGGCCAGCACATACACCCACTAAGATATGAGCTACGACTAACATATACACTTGGTAACTTCCACTAAAGTTTGTCAGAGGTTCTTGGTAAAGTTTCTACTGACGACCACGAAGATCCAAAACTTGCAGGCATGCTGGGCGTGTTGATCGGTTTCAGCTCGGAAACTTCCAGCATCGGCAGGCCACTGAGCTTCTTCCACCGGGACTTGTGTATGATGGACAGAACGATCGTGAAGAGCATGACAGTAATGGCGATCAGCGGTAGTAGCAACGTTACTACCGAGTCAATGTAGGTTATTATGTGCAAGAACATCAGCCTTGGACTTGGCAAGCATTTCTCAAGACCTATCTCGTTTGGCGTTACCTCAGCAGCAACAGCAGTGGCTGTTATTCGCTATTATCAAGGTTATTTACTACTTTGGTTCATTTAGACAGCGTCCGTTTAGTCTGCGATGCAGGGGGAAAGCGCGATAAGATGGTGGTCCGAGCTTATACTCCAGGCATTGTGCTAGCAAAAGCTAAACTATAACGGCCACCGTTGAGAATGAACGATATTCTGCAAATTCAGATGAACGAAATTCTGCAAATTCATATCCTGGCCGTTGGACTTTGTTCAATTTTTTCAAACGCAAACAAGAGCCCATCTTGGTGCGTTCCAATGACGCACTCTTTTATTACTTTTAGTAGGATGTTGTGTCTTTTAACATGCCCCAAAAATGTCACTTGTCTTGTTCTAATTGTATGTAGTAGTTATTTTTTAATATTTAGTTGTCTTAAAACTTCATAATTTGTTCTCTTGTCTTTCCATCCATTTCTACTATTCTTCTATAAATCCACATTTCAAAGCCTATCAATTTTCTGTTCTGTTTTCTTGTCTAATGAGGTCCCATGTGCAGGGTTTTCTGATAACCATATCTAATTTTCGTTAAAGAGAACTTGATAACGACACTTGCTGTCAGCTGATCATTGTCTCCACCGTTGATCTACTGCCTCCACAATTCTACCATTGCTCAAACAATTCTATTGCAGTCAATAGAATGTTAGTACTATCAAGCAAATCTACTCCTGTCTATGTAATTCTACGAAGGCCTCCAAAATTTACGGCTGTCCTCTCGATTCTACAACTGTATATGTACTTTTACTACTGTCCTCTCAATTCTACTACTGTAGATGAAGTTTTACTACTGTCCTCTCGATTCTGCTACTGTAGATTTTGTTTTACTACTGTCCTCTCGATTCTACAACTGTAGATGTTGTTTTACTACTGTCCTCTCAATTCTACAACTGTAGATGTTGTTTTGTCCCCATAAATCTTCTAATGTCCCCATAATTCTCCTACTGTCTACATAATTCTTCTACTGTCCCCATAATTCTCCTACTGTCTCCATAATTCTTCTACTGTCCCCATAATTCTCCTACTGTCTCCATAATTCTTCTACTGTCCCCATAATTCTTCTACTGTCTACATAAATCTTCTACTGTCCCTATAATTCTCCTACTGTCCCCATAATTCTCCTACTGTCTCCATAATTCTCCTACTGTCCCCATAATTCTTCTACTGTCCCCATAATTCTCCTACTGTCTACATAATTCTCCTACTGTCTACATAATTCTCCTACTGTCCCCATAATTCTTCTACTATCTCCATAATTCTCCTACTGTCTCCATAATTCTCCAACTGTCTCCATAATTCTCCTACTGTCTCCATAATTCTCCTACTGTCTCCATAATTCTCCTACTGTCCCCATGATTCTACTACTATCCCCATAGTTCTCCTACTGTCCCCATAATTCTCCTACTGTCTCCATAATTCTCCTACTGTCTCCATAATTCTCCTACTGTCTCCATAATTCTCCTACTGTCTCCATAATTCTCCTACTGTCTCCATAATTCTCCTACTGTCCCCATGATTCTACTACTATCCCCATAGTTCTCCTACTGTCTCCATAGTTCTCCTACTGTCTCCATAATTCTCCTACTGTCTCCATAATTCTCCTACTGTCTCCATAATTCTCCTATAGTCTCCATAATTCTCCTACTGTCTCCATAATTCATCTACTATCCCCATAGTTCTCCTACTGTCTCTATAATTCTCCTACTGTCTCCATAATTCATCTACTATCCCCATAGTTCTCCTACTGTCTCCATAATTCTCCTACTGTCTCCATAATTCATCTACTATCCCCATAGTTCTCCTACTGTCCCCATAATTCTCCTACTGTCTCCATAATTCTCCTACTGTCTCCATAATTCTTCTACTGTCCCCATAATTCTTCTACTGTCCCCATAATTCTCCTACTGTCCCCATAATTCTTCTACTGTCCCCATAGATCTCCTACTGTCTCCATAATTCTCCTACTGTCTCCATAATTCTCCTACTGTCCCCATAATTCTTCTACTGTCCCCATAGATCTCCTACTGTCTCCATAATTCTTCTACTGTCCCCATAATTCTCCTACTGTCTCCATAATTCTCCTACTGTCTCCATAATTCTCCTACTGTCCCCATGATTCTACTACTGTCCCAGCAATCACAGAAAGCTGATTTGCTTTGTCAGCATTTTCTCCCTTTGAAAATAAAATTCTCCCTCTAGCCTCACGCATCTTCCAAGGGAGGCAAATGCGTAAATATTTGTAATAACAGGGAAGTAACGATACATTGTGCTTCATGCGCTTGTAGCTAGCTCTACCTATCACATCTCACAGAGTTATCTGTCCTCACAGAACATCATCAATACGAAATAACATTAATTGTTATTCTTTTTTATTCTGGGAAAATTCAAACCAAACAATAGCTAATTATTTGGTGAATTATCCAAATCGCTACGTGTTCTGTCGCCAGATTTATTTTCACTTTACAGCGAAAATATGAGATCAATAGTAAACAAAAATGGAATTGAAGTCAGCGGTCACAATATAAACAATTTACGATACGCGAATGACACAGTCTTAATAGCAGAGACAGAGAATGAGCTACAAGAAATGATAGATATAATAGTAAAAGAGAGCAAATAGAAAATGTCTCAGTCTGAATAGTAAGAAAACAGAAGTAATGGTCATATCGAAGAACCAATCATCATCAGCATGCAGCATAAAAATAAACAAGACAAATCAGAAACAAGTGCAACGTTTCAAAAGCTTTGGCACAGTTATAAAATCAGATGGGAGATGCAACACAGAAATAAAAAGCAGAATAGCTCAGGCCAAAATAGCATTTCAGAAAAGGAAAAATTTCTTATGCAACAAATCTGTGTCAATAGAAGTGAGAAAGAGACCACGTCGGTGCTCTATATAGCCATTTCTGACCTATGGAAGCGAATCATGGACAAAATTAATGAAAAGACGATTAGAGGCCACAGAGATGGGATTTCTCAGAAGAATGTCGAACGTTCCCTGTACAGCTAACAAAACCAACCAGAACATTCTAAAAGAGGCCAACACAAAAGGGAGCTCCTAAAAAAACAGAAAGAAACATCAATATTTTTCAGGCACATCATGAGATGAAGAAAGTTGGAATACTTGGTTTCCACAGGCAAAATACAGGGAAAGAGAGATCGCGGACGACAAAGAAAGAAGATACTAGATAGGTTGTTGTCATGGCATGGAAAACAATCAACAACAAAAGTGATACGATGTACTGTGGGTTGGCGATTGTTTAAAGACATGATCGCCTACGCCAACCGGTGTGGCATATGATGATGATGATGACGATGATGATGATGATGACGATGACGATGATGATGATGATGATGATGATGATGATGATGATGATGATGATGATGATGACGATGATGATGATGATGATGATGATGACGACGACGACGATGATGATGATGATGATGATGATGATGATGATGATGATGATGATGATGATGATGATGATGATGATGATGATGATGACGACGATGATGATGATGTTGATGATGATGATGATGATGATGATGATGATGATGATGATGATGATGATGATGACGATGACGATGACGATGATGATGATGATGATGATGATGATGATGATGATGATGATGATGATGATGATGATGATGATGATGATGATGATGATGATGATGATGATGAACAAAATTGATTTGATTTCTATCTCAAGGTTGTTAATTGTGTGCGTGCCAGTTTGAACAGTTGATGCTTTTCCCTTTTTATTTTTTTTTATTTATTTGAACGTTTTTATTTAGTTCAACGCATTATTTATCTGGTCTTTCATTTTTCCTGGTCTTTATTTGTGAATTGTTTGATTCTTACATTTATTCAGAATTAGTTTTTTTCTTCTAATTTTCATTAAATGTCCCATTAAAAGATCGTTTGTCAGTTGGTGGTTAAGATATTCCACCTCATCACAGTTTTAAGAATCTACCTCAGCACAATTTAAATAATCTACCTCCGCACAATTTCAGTATTCTTTCACTCTGTATATACGTGTGACATCAAACTCTTCTTAATGTATTGTCGGCGTTCTCTCTTTGTGTGTCTGTTTCAGTATAACCTTGTCCCACCCAATTCATTCTCTCTCTCTCTCTCTCAATTTCACTTTATATATTTGTGTGCAACCAGGCTCCCCGTCATATCATATTATCACCCTTCTTTCTCTCTCTCTCCTTCTCTATTTATATTAGCACCCAACCCAACCCAACTCTCTCTCTCTCTCTCTCTGTATATCAGTACCCTCTCCCTCGTATTACACTATCAGCCTCTCTCTCTCTCTCTCTCTCTCTCTGTATATCAGTACCCTCTCCCTCGTATTACACTATCAGCCTCTCTCTCTCTCTCCCTCTCTGTATATCCATGCCGCCCCTCGACTCCCTCTTATCATATTATCTGTGCCCTATTTATTCTATATACTCCTGTCCCATTCCTACGTCATCCAGCACATGAAATTCAAGCCGTAATGTCCCGGAAAGAGCCGACGAAAAGACGATACCCTAACATCATTGGCGTTTCTTTCCAGATTTATTACTCCTGACGTACACAGAGAATAGAGCAATAATGAAACGTATACAGGTCAATACCTTCGACCTGGGCTTTCCTGATAAAAATAGCTCTCGATTTGTTGCTCCCTTGGGAGCTACAGCTCTTCGGAGTTGTCGATTTGGACAGAAACCCTCAGGAGACCCACTGCTCTCGTGGGGAGCTCATCTATTGACATCTAATTGTATTTTCTCAGCACGGGCCGAGCAAGGATCTGAGCTTGTTCCTTTATAAGACGTTTATCTTGATGGTTGGATAATGTCCAAAATAACGAGGTTAATAACGAGGATCAATCCGAGAGCTAGATTTTAAGAAGTTAAATCAGTGGTTCTTTGAGTGTGCGAGATGGCCCCCTCGGCTGCGTGGCAGGATTATCGAGTGGTGCTGAACATTCGGGGATTGAATTATAACTGAATTAGTGGTGTTGTTATGGATCCAGAAGCCTGTGAGCTGACGCCCTTCGGCCCACTGAATTAGATATGTGGGATTAAAGTTGCATGAGGATGAAATATTCACTATTTCATGTCTTCATAATATTAACATATTTTATGTCCTGTCTGCGCTGGCCGTAATTTTTTGTTGATCGATTTAAACATCATGGTATATTGATATCAATATATTATGTAGAATGCTATATAACGCTATTTTTTTTAATGAAGGAGCCTTTTTATTAATGTTTTTAAACCATATATTTTATCACCTCACGTTTTTGTTTAATCACCAACTTAAGTTGAACTATATCTCATTTCACGAGACCAGGCATCAGCATCAAGTGCCACGCCTGCTGGCGTTGATAATCATGTCTCTTCACAACTTTAGATCTCGACAGTTATTTTATAATTTTTGTTGTTGACCTTCTGCCAACCCATTCTTAAGAGCTGTCTGGTTCTCTCTGCTTTCTTCTATCTCTTCGTCCCTCAATTTTCCCAGTTGTCACAATATATTCCAAATGTTCCCTTCTTATTACATGGCCAAAATATGATGATTTTTTTCTTCCTAATAATGCAAATTAGCTCTCACTTTGCTTTGGTCTCCTTCAGAATGTTTTCATTACTCTTCTTAATGGTCCATGATATTCTCAATATTCTTCTGTAAAACCACATTTCTACAGTCTCCAGTGATTTTTTTGACTGTTGTTATATTGTCCATGATTTACATCAATATTTTAAGACTAGCTCTACATAACATTTAAAGTATCTTTTTCTTATTTTTATTGTCAAAAATGGAGTGCACAGTATCCTCCTCACCAGAGCAGACACGAAGAGCAAATTGAACAATTTTTCAATGGCAGCAAAAGCAGTGGTTTTGATTATTGTTTGTAGTTAAATTATCAACGGAATGAACTATGAGTTGTGTGGTCGGTGTTGATGAGTCTATTAAACCTCAAGAGTAGTTCATGGTTATGGTTATTGTTGTGGCAGGCCCCGGTATCACTGCAAACGAATTAAAATCCATAATTGCTCAACCGCCTGTGCTATGCGTGTGTGAAATAATCCGAATTAATATCTCATCTCCCAAACAAAGAAAGGTAGCTGCAGTCCCCATCATAGCAGTCTCAGCACACGATAAAAGACAATGATGATGGTAGTGATAATGATGATGATGTTGATGATGACGGTGGTGATGGTGATAATAATGATGATGGTCAGGAGCCTTGAGGTTGAGTTTATTAGGGCCTGTGAGCAATATTGATGTATTTACTAAATCAATCGACCATACGCAAATCTATGGCATTAATAGGTATTGATGACTATTTGTGAGGACTCCATTGCAAAATCATGATAGTCAGAACGTTTACAGGGCCAGATCAACTACCGTTTGTAAAACGCTTACTGAACACAGAGAAGAACAAACATGTTACCTGTTATCAACCGCTCTTGTTCAATATGTAGAACCACCAGCACAAACCACTCTAGAATTGTTTCAGTGAAATTAATTAGAAACGGAAGATAAGCGAGAACTAATTTGGTAAGTCTACAACTAATGTATGTTATGTTGCTCTGTTGGGAAAATATCGTGTAAACAGAATCTGGTTATTAGTTGTTTTTCGTCGTTTAGAAGCTCACAGAAAGTAAATTATGCTTCGTTGACAACGAACTAGTGATAACACATCGCCATATTGGACGCGTCTAAAAACGCATTCACACAATTTTTTTTTTTTATGGACATGTTCGGAGTGCAATGATGATGACCCGCAAGTAACACAAAAACTCAATAGTTGTTGTTTTTTTTTTTTTTACTATCCAAACTATTGGTAAATAATCGAGCAGTGTTTGCAGATCAGATTTAATTTGCTTCAATTCATCCAAGCTTTTTATTTTCTCACTTCTCAAACTAAAGCCATATAATATTGTTTGTTTATTTTCACAATTTTGTGTGGATTTTTTAAAAATAATTCACAAGTTAAGCAGGTCAGCGTTAACAAATTAAAATAACGACGTGGCCTCTATACTTGTAGGTCACTTCCGTCGTGACACATCCACGCCCCCTTCAGATTTATTCAAAAATTATTTGACCTGTCAACACAAAAGACGAAGGTCAATATTATTCGAACCAGAAAGAAAACGACTGCTTAAACTTGCAAATAAATGCCGATTAAATTAATAAAGTAGCATCGTTTTATACTGCAGATGAACAGGCAGCGTTCGTTTTTAGATGTGGGCAGCCTAAAACTTGTAGTTTGTTCTTGACTTCTTCACTTCTTGACTTCTTCACTTCTTGACTTCTTCACTTCTTGACTTCTTCACTTCTTGACTTCTTCACTTCTTGACTTCTTCACTTCTTCACTTCTTGACTTCTTCACTTCTTGACTTCTTCACTTCTTGACTTCTTCACTTCTTCACTTCTTGACTTCTTCACTTCTTGACTTCTTCATTTCTTCTGCGTTCAAGTCTTGTGATTATGCGAATTTGACTCTGTGTCCTGTTTCATGCTGGAGGGGTAAACACTTCACCATGACACAAGATGAACCGAGGGCTTCGGTAGCCTAGTTGGGAAAACCACCGGCATTCGGACAACCCGTGTTCGATTCCCGCTGGAAGCAGTGTGAATTGTACTTGTGGTTGGAAAAAAAATACCCCAGCGGTCGACCCAGTCGCTGGCAGAAACGGGTACCAGGGTATTATTACTCTAGGAAGGTGAGAAATGCCGCCTCGCTTCGTGAGTTTCCATCCTTGAACCGGAACTGTCCAGAAGTCTCCGAACACTTCTGGATAGGCGGTCAAACACATATGGGTGGAAACTCGCGTACTAAGACGCCGGTTCAAGTCTCGTACTTGACCTTACCCTTACCTTTACATGACGCGAATCAATTCAGAGGAAGAGGTATGTTTACAGCACTCGGAAAAAAATGACAAATAATCAACAACAGAAAAAAAAAACAAAGAACAATATATGGACCAAGGCAGGATCGAACCCGTACTCAGTGGTACAGCGCCTTGTCACAGAAAATCAAATACCAGGGACCACTGCAACTCAGCTAACTGCAAGGCGCTGCGCCACTAAGTACGGGTTCGATTCTGCTTCGGCCCATATATTGTACTTTGTTTTTTTTTCTGTTGTTGATTATTTGTCCTTTTTTTCCGAGTGCTATAAACATACCTCTTCCTCTGAATTGATTCGCTGATTATCGCCTCGGAAGTTTCCCTCTATAATAATATTCATTTATTATTATTATTTGTCCCCTTTACATGACGCCATGATCTCATGGACAGTACTCGTTTGTGCATGTGAGTCTTGATTTTTCCCCTAAACCCGCACGGTGGCTGATTAATCTGCCTTCATAAAGCTAGATCTTTGTTTGGCGTAGGAGTTTCCTTCTCGTAAGGTTCATGTCGTGCAGGGTTTGTGGGCACTCCTTGCCTGTAGTTCTTGACTTCGTTCACTACTGTTTTATGTGAAGATGTTGAGGAGTTTACGCCCTACGATGTTTGGTCGCCACCAGGGGCATATATTTTAGGCTAGCCACCCCTTCCGGTTAGGAAATCGAATGTAGAAAAATAATAAGGAAACATACAGAAATGTGTTCATCCCAATATGAGATTTGAAGCAATTAACATACATACACAAGCATCCATTCCAGCAGGATCTAGGTTTTGCAAGGAGGAATTTTAGTGTTATATTTATAGGGATGGACTTTAGTGTCATATTCATAGGGAGGAATTTTAGTGTTATATTTATATGGATAGACTTTAGTGTTATATTTATAGAGATGGACTTTAATGTTATATTTATAGGGGTGGACTTTAATGTTATATTTATAGGGGTGGACTTTAATGTTATATTTATAGGGATGGACTTTAGTGTTATATTTATAGGGATGGACATAAGTGCTATATTTATAGGGGTGAACTTTAGTGTTATATTTATAGGGATGGACTTTAGTGTTATATTTATAGGGATGGACATACGTTTTATATTTATAAGGGTGAACTTTATTGTTATATTTACGGGGATGAAATTTAGTGTTACATTTACAGAAATGAAGTGTTGCACGGACAATGATATTCTTTAGTGTAGACAGTGTTAGGCTCTGCAATTTTACATGTTCATAACTCATTTGCTATATAGAAGCGTGCTCTTTCCTATCATCTTAAAGAATGGTTTCTTATCACATTCTAAAGATTTTTTTTTTATTATCCCATCTTTAAGAATGTTTTCCTATCACATCTTTAAGAATGTTTTCCTATCACATCTTTAATTAAGAATGTTTTCCTATCACATCTTTAAGAATGTTTTTTACCACATTTTTAAAGAGTATCACATCTTTAAAAATGTTTCTTACCACATCTTTAAGAATGTTTTCCTATCACATCTTTAACAATGTTTTCCTATCACATATTTAAGAATGTTTTCCTATCACATCTTTAAGAATGTTTTCCTGTAACATCTTTAAGAATGTTTTCCTATCACATCTTTAAGAATGTTTTCCTATCACATCCTAAAGAATGTTTTCCTATCACATCATTAAGAATGTTTTCCTATCACATCTTTAAGAATGTTTTCCTATCACATCCTAAAGAATGTTTTCCTATCACATCTTTAAGAATGTTTTCCTATCACATCTTTAAGAATGTTTTCCTATCACATCTTTAAGAATATTTTCCTATCACATCTTTAAGAATGTTTTCCTATCACATCTTTAAGAATGTTTTCCTATCACATTTTTAAGAATGTTTTCCTATCACATCATTAAGAATGTTTTCCTATCACATCTTTAAGAATGTTTTCCTATCACATCTTTAAGAATGTTTTCCTGTAACATCTTTAAGAATGTTTTCCTATCACATCTTTAAGAATGTTTTCCTATCACATCTTTAAGAATGTTTTCCTATCACATCTTTAAGAATGTTTTCCTATCACATCTTTAAGAATGTTTTCCTATAACATCTTTAAGAATGTTTTCCTAACACATCTTTAAGAATGTTTTCCTATCACATCTTTAAGAATGTTTTCCTATCACATATTTAAGAATGTTTTCCTATCACATCTTTAAGAATGTTTTCCTATCACATATTTAAGAATGTTTTCCTATCACATCTTTAAGAATGTTTGCCTATCACACCATTAAGAATGTTTTCCTATCACATCTTTAAGAATGTTTTCCTATCACATCTTTAAGAATGTTTTCCTGTAACATCTTTAAGAATGTTTTCCTATCACATCTTTAAGAATGTTTTCCTATGACATCTTTAAGAATGTTTTCCTATCACATCTTTAAGAATGTTTTCCTATCACATCTTTAAGAATGTTTTCCTATAACATCTTTAAGAATGTTTTCCTAACACATCTTTAAGAATGTTTTCCTATCACATCTTTAAGAATATTTTCCTATCACATCTTTAAGAATGTTTTCCTATAACATCTTTAAGAATGTTTTCCTAACACATCTTTAAGAATGTTTTCCTATCACATCTTTAAGAATGTTTTCCTATCACATCTTTAAGAATGTTTTCCTATCACATCTTTAAGAATGGTTTCCTATAACATCTTTAAGAATGTTTTCCTCCGTCATGCAAAATAAAATCATCTCATTAACACTTTCAGGTGAAGGTCATGCTCAAGATATGCAGTCCTGCTGGAAGCCAAGGAGAACCAGGAGCGTCGTTTATTTCTTCCGACCCTCGAAAGAAACAGGTCACGGTCTTTGACCCTTCTGCAAGTGGCTACGTTACTTCTGCAAACAGAAGAGCTGGCACGGCGATTCCCAAGATGTTTGCGTTCGATTCTGTCTTCACTCCAGACGACTCCCTGGTGGGTATTATTGTTATATTTGTATTATTATTTTTTTTAGTAACAACTTTTATTATAAGTAATGCCCTGAGAACCCTTCAATTGTTTTTTTCTTTTTTTTAAAACTCTCTCTCTCTCTCTTTCTCTCTCTCTCTCTCTCTTTCTCTCTCTCTCTCTCTCTCTCTCTCTCTCTCTCTCTCTCTACCTTTCAGCTCCCTGTGGAGCTTATGTCTTCAACAAACACTTTCCAAGTCGTTCTGTTTCTTATCATTCCATGTCTTCCCCATCATCTTCATCTCTGCTTCTGTCTGTCTTCTCCAAGAATTCCTACCGGGGCCCGAAAGTGGAGTAAAGAATCGCGGCGCTGTACCCTACCAGGCATGTTCGTAAGAGGCGAGAAAGGAGGGTTGGGCATGAGACTGGCTATCCCATGCTGTAAAAAAGATAAGCCGAAAAATCAAAAACAAACATGGACAAGTCAAAGAAAAGAATAAAAGTAAATCCGCCATCCAGGAAAGATCAAATCTATGTCTAAGCGACGTATGAGTCCGGGTTGCCGACTCACCTTTTGTCTACCAGGAAATCCTCCAGAATTGACACCTGGAATGTACGTTTTTATTAAATTATTTAACCAGAAAGAAGATACCGTCAGTCGTAGTTGACTATAGATTTTTGTAACGCCACTAGGAAATATAATTTTTTTTTAAATTTTCTTTCGCCGTGTATTCTCTATTTTCTATGAATCTGTCTACTTCTTACTTGAGTTGGACCTTTAGAGTGTGTTTTCTAAGATTGTGGTCTGCAGATATTTCTTCCCAGGCTGCAAGGTTTATATAGAGTCCTCATGTCACGTTTACACACGTCTACAAATCGAAGTTTTCGGCGCCCTCTAGTTCTTTTGCCATCTGCTAGTTGTCCATTGAGGATATATTTTGGCATGCGGCCATCTTTCAAACGCTGTACGTATAAGCCAGCGTAACCTAAGTTGTTTGAGCAGCGTATTGACGTTCGGGAGGCCTGTGCAAGTGAGACCTCCAAGCTTGTCCCTATGTTAATCGGAAAAAGCTACAATAAATCATTAACATTGCAAAACTGTGATGTAATACTTACTGCTCTTGGTGTCCATAGTTAACGTTTACTTTGGCGATATCTGTTATGTAGAGACCTAAAAAAATTGGCGTAAAATAGACGTACGTAAAAAATAAGTGTAAGATGTCAAAAGTAAGCGTATTTTGTTAGAAGTTAGTGTAAGATGTCAAAAGTAAGCGTATGTTTGCAGAAATAAGTGTAAGATGTCAAAAGTAAACTTAAGATGTCAAAAATAAGTGCACAATTTTAAAAATAAGTATAAGAATGTAAAAAATAATTGCAGGACGTCAAAAATAATATACACCAAAATGAAGAATTGCAAACAAACAGTTATTTGTTTTAGATTAACAAAGAGACTCTAACTGTGATGTTCTGTCTGTGGGGGCGATCAACACACTTGGCGTGACAGCTGACTTCATGTGAGAGTCTGGGATCCTACTCTCACTGAGTCCTGATCGCAGACAGATTAACAAAGTTACCAAAAGCGGGCCAAAACATTACATGTCAAATACTTAAAGATCTTTCATGAAATAATCAATGCAGGACTGCAAGGATATGTTAACATTAACAATATACTAGTTGTGACTAGGTTGCTATACTTCGTAACAAGTAGGTAACCTCCTGAGTCATCATATTAAAGATAAACCATAATGTTTTCTTCTTTCATGTTCATATTTCTAATATCTCTTAGGCATATCTGTATGTCGTTAAATCAATCTGCACCGTTCCAGAGCTTTTGGGGGAATATCGGTCACGGATAAGGTTTTTCCATAGTTTGTATGTGTATCGGTGTTTGTTTGTGGTTTATATATATGTAAAGTCTACTTTCGTAACATAAACTTCATATCTCTCTCTCTCTCTCTCTCTCTCTCTCTGTGTGTTTTAAAAAAGAAGAGAGGGAGAGAGGGAGGGAGGGAGGGAGGGAGGGAGGAAGGAAGGGAGGGAGGGAGGGAGGGAGGGAGGGAGGGAGGAAGGAAGGAAGGAAGGAAGGGAGGGAGGGAGGGAGGGAGGGAGGAAGGAAGGAAGGAAGGAAGGAAGGAAGGAAGGAAGGAAGGAAGGAAGGAAGGAAGGAAGGAAGGAAGGAAGGAAGGAAGGAAGGAAGGAAGGAAGGAAGGAAGGAAGGGAGGGAGGGAGGGAGGGAGGGAGGGAGGGGCGAGGGAGGGAGGGGGGAGGGAGGAAGGGAGGGAGGGAGGGAGGAAGGAAGGAAGGAAGGAAGGAAGGAAGGAAGGAAGGAAGGAAGGAAGGAAGGAAGGAAGGAAGGAAGGAAGGAAGGAAGGAAGGAAGGAAGGAAGGAAGGAAGGAAGGAAGGAAGGAAGGAAGGAAGAAGGAAGGAAGGAAGGAAGGAAGGAAGGAAGGAAGGAAGGAAGGAAGGAAGGAACGTTGTGTTGTGGTTTGCAGTATAACTGTTATATTTGCGCCTTTCGGCCCAACACATCCGACGTCAGCACGACATTTTTGAGTACCGGGTTGTCTTCTCTTTTCGATCCCTGCTCACTTGGCCAGACTAGACAGGTTAGTCTGTTACTGGAGGCACCACGGAGAGGTGGAGCAGGGTCTGGATGGTTTTGGTTCACCGATCCTGGCGCAAGACATCACCTGTGGGTCGCTGACAACTTCCAGCTCTGGTGCTGGGAGGCGCGCCTTCGCCTCCCAACTTATTTAAGACATTATATTTATCTACAGGACCTTTTAATTTTGTACACATGTGTAAAGGCTAATTTTAGTAGTGTCTTTATCATTTAAATATGCAAGGGTAAAGTTCATTTTTTTTTTAAATTAGTGTCTTCATCAATTAAAAATGCAAGAGGTAACGTTCATTTTTAAAATTAGTGTCTTCATCAATTAAAAATGCAAGAGGTAACGTTCATTTTTTTTTAAATTAGTGTCTTCATCAATTAAAAATGCAAGAGGTAACGTTCATTTTTTTAAAAATTAGTGTCTTCATCAATTAAAAATGCAAGAGGTAACGTTCATTTTTAAAATGAGTGTCTTCATCAATTAAAAATGCAAGAGGTAACGTTCATTTTAGGAGCCTAAGTAAATCAGTGGTTGCTGAACTGTGAAGTATGGACAAGAGGTCAGCTTCTACCGCGATCGACAGCTCCAGAGGTTCACCCAGCCATAAGTTATACCTGACTTTTCCGGGAACGAAAAATGAGACTGGCGTTATTCTGATGACATCAACGAAAACTGTGTCGATCTTTCAAGCAAAATGGCCATTAATATCGTTCTTCCTAAACACCCAGAGATATATTAGTATTTGTTTTTATTTCTTCTATGTTCATCTCAGCAGCATCTCTACGAATTAAATATATAACAAGGTCACATTTATTTCTGTACAATTTGTATCAGTTGGATATTTAGTGATACAGAAGAATGTCGAGAATACCATGGATAGCTAAGAAAAGTAATGATGATGTTCTGAAAGAGGCTGGACAAGGAAAATAGAAAAGATAACTAATGTGCAATATTAGGAAGAAACAATCATCATTTTTTGGCCATGTAATGAGAAGGGAATAGATGGAATATATTGTGAGAACTGGGAAAATTGGGGGACGAAGAGATAGAGGGAAGCAAATAGAAACGTTACCAGACACCTTAAGAGAATGGCTTGGCAGAAGGTCAACAACAGAAATGATAAATAATTGTCGAGATCGAAAGTTGTGGAGAGATATGATCACCTACGCCAACAGGCATGGTACTTGTTGATGATGATGTTGATAATAATGATGATGTAGTGATAACGAATTTATTTGTATTTTCTTTCCGAAAAGATGCATTGTAGTAAATGCATTGGAAATATATTCATCTCATTAAAACAACAACAAAAGCATAATAACTACGTGTGTAAAGTTCTTATTTAGATCATTGTTGTCTTTGTTGCGTACATAAGTTGAGAAAAATCAATTCCAAATTCAAAGTGATATTATGTTTCTGTTTAGTTTATTTGTTTTCCTTCTATATTTATTTTTGTCGATATTTTTTTATTTTGTTTTGTAGATAAATCTAAGGAGGCGTAGAGATCACACTCAATGTTACTTTCTATTTCAGAGTCGTTGACGTAGATAAAGTGTGATTTCTCTGTGTACATTAATCTCCGTGCACTCAGATCCCCACCACTACTACCTCGCTACAATCTAAGAATTACCAAATCCTGATATCCCAGTATGATTATCTGATTATTTCAGACGGAGCTCTGCGCTAGCAGCTTGTCGGAGATAGTGCAGGCTGTTGTGGCAGGTGCGGACGGCTGCCTCTTCACCTACGGCTACTCAAAGTTAGGTAAGATCAGGGACACATACTTTCCTTGTTTCTCACAGCTGTTAGTTTTCATATCAATGTGGAATTTTAGTTCTGCTCTTTTAATGTATACATCGTTTATGGATGGAAAGAAAAGAAAAGAAAGATGATAAAGTCTTAAAACAACTAAAAATGAAAAGAGAACTAATAAACACAATTCAGACAAGACAAATGAGGTTTTTGGGGATGTTAATAGACACAGCAGCGTAGTAAAAGTATTCTTGGAACTTAATACAAAGTAAAAGTGGCAGAGGCATATCAAGACTAACATGGACGAGTAACATCAAAAGATGGACAAATGATGGCAACTTGCACCATCAAAACAAAAGGCAGAACGGAATTGCGCTCCATGGTAGCCAACCTTCGATGCGGAGACGGGTCTTGATGATGATGATGATGATGATGATGATGATGATGATGATGATGATGATGATGATGATGATGATGATGATGATGATGATGGATGATGATGTTTCTAAGTCACCTCATACTTAAAGTTGATATTTTATGGAAGTGGTTCCACTTTGTGACTCTACACACAATCAGTACAATTGTTAGCTAACAAAATATTGATGTGTGGATTGTAAGTTGGTAATGAATGCTCGTTACAATACAATCTAAGATTAGCTGATATGAGAGTTGAGTTTCGGTGTCAAGTCCAATGATATGAGAGTTGAGTTTCGGTGTCAAGTCCAATGATATGAGAGTTGAGTTTCGGTGTCAAGTCCAATGATATGAGAGTTGAGTTTCGGTGTCAAGTCCAAAGATATGAGAGTTGAGTTTCGGTGTCAAGTCCAATGATATGAGAGTTGAGTTTCGGTGTCAAGTCCAATGGTATGAGAGTTGAGTTTCGATGTCAAGTCCAATGATATGAGAGTTGAGTTTCGGTGTCAAGTCCAATGGTATGAGAATTGCTGGATGCAATATTCAATTTGTAGCCACGAAAGTTCTTTCTACATTTTAAGATACAGCTTGATAAGTTGGGATTTTATTTGTGATTTCACTCTGGAGCAATCACTCCTGGTCTTAGCAGCAAGGCGCGGTTTGAAACCCGGAAGCCGTCGATTGGGATCGAACCCTACCTATTGTCCTTTGGTTCACTAACCACTGAGCTATGCAAACGTTGATTGCCTCAGATTTAACCAAATGTGCATGTTGCCGCGTGGCCGAGTATTTCGAGAACAAGAACACGATAAAAGGAAACTAAATTATCAATGTTATTTATCGTTCGGAACCCAACCATTAATATGTGGTATTTATGTTGAATATTATAATTGTGTTTATAGCCCAAGTGATTGTAGATTGGTTTAGCGCGGAGTGTCATGATGCAAAAACTGTCATCATTATCAGGTCGCAAGTCCGTTAGAGAACCTTGCATTTACTACAGCTCGTCTGAAAGAATCTTTGTCTGTTGCGAGATCTCCCACTTCAGTTGTCATGTTCAATGTCTTCTTGATGTCTTGAGACTACTTTTTTCTTGGTGTATCCCTGATGGTCATGATTTCTCGGCAGACTCCATTCAGTAGTGTGCCGCTGTTGTCTGATTGGTTCTGGCCACGTAGGCCCCTTTTGTGCAAAAAAACGGTACAAAGTGTTTGTCTTTTTATGCTTATATATCTCCTCAAAGCTGAAAGCCGAATAAGGAAGGGAGAAGAAGAAGAAGAATAAGAAGAATTGATATATCTGTTCTTTGTTATGTAACTTGACAACATAGACGGAAGATGAAGTTCATAACAGAGCCCCCACAGTTTGCTTCAAGCGATCATGACGTATGTGAGTTTGATGTTTTGGTAATCCATCTTCTTGTCTGCCTCTGCCTCTTTTGTCGATGTACCTATCCCATAATGCGCGTTGCATGCTGTTATTTAATAAATATTAACTTACTAGAAAAGTAGGCATGCTACAATTAATTAAACTAGAAAGAATCAATTTTGGGCGATGTCCCAAGCTGGAACCACTTCCGTAACAAAACTCAATTATAAGTGTAAGAAGAATGTAATATACCTTTTCACCTAAATACGTTCTTCTTCTTCCATATCTTAGACTGCAACTAAAATTTCACCATTATATAAATTACAAGCAACTGTGATATGGGTTATTTTTTAAATATATTTTATTAAGAATACTGTGGCAACAAGTAATAAAACAGGTATTCTTTTTATTTAGAGGAGGTAAAATTTGGTCAATATTATAGCAGCTGACTCGTGTGTTCAGAATATAATTACCTGACTCTTCCATTTAGATTACAATCAGTAATGCAACCTTGTGTATTTATAATGTAGCCAGATGTACAACTGATTTGTATATTTAGAATATAGTCAGTAATACAATAACTGCTTTGTGTATTTAGAATATAGTCAATAATACAATAACTGATTTGTGAATTTAGAATGTAGTCAGTAATGCAATAATTGACGTATGTATTTAGGATATAGTCAATAATACAACAAATAACTCTTAATGCTTACAATATATCAGAGCCAAGTGATTCCTACAAACTAGTTTAAGCACTAAACAACCTATTGTGATGTAAGACACATTCAAACAAGCAGCAAGTAAGCTACAAGTGAATTTACTGTATTTTTTCAACCCTCCCCAACATTTCCACTTCACAACACCCCCACCCCCTCCCCCATTTCTCCATTCCACGCCTATCCTCTCCATTCATTAAAGCTTCCTCATTTCCTTGTCCTATCTGAAATGGGTTACTCTCAGATATTTTGCATGATTAATTTGACAGTTCGCGCATGCGTAAATATCTCATAGAAAAGTCACGTGACAGCTAATATATTTCAAAGAAAGTTGTATGTAAATGCTGCCTCTCGTTAGAGACAAACAGTAAAGCAATCATTATGTATACGATTATTGTTGAAATAACAGGTATCACGTGCGGAAATGCCGTTATTTGCGGTTATTGCTGAACAAAATTGCGGTTTTCTTTTCCTATCGCGATCTCAGTTAGCCTGTCATTAATTGTGGACAAGGAAATGTGTGCCGTGGTGAGAATGTAGAACTTATTTGTGTAAGGATTCTCTTTCTGATCAATTAATTGTGTTTTTTGTTTTAAAATATGTTATTGAGTTAGTGGAGTATTTGTGGGTTATCATTATTGCACTACCATTATTGCAATCATAACCGATACCATTCGCACTACACTTAAAAGGTCACACAACACTGCTCCTGGTCCAGATGGTGTTCGGTACGATGACATAGGCGATTTAGCTGACGACGACTTGACAAGACTGGCCAATGAGTTTAATGCCAGCATTCGGAGTGGCGAGATTAAGGAGGAGTGGCTAAACAGCACTTACTACCGCTACAGAAGCCAAACAAGGACCATTCTCAGATCAGTGCCTACATAATCATCACATTGCAGAACACTACGGGAAAGCTGCTGGAGAAAATAGTTGACCGTGTCCTCACCTGTCACCTTGAACAGAAACGCGCATTCCCACCCACACTCGGAGGTTATAGATATAACAAAGAGACATGGCTCAATGCGGCAGTATTTGCCTATGACGTCTTCGAAGGCTTCCACAGACGAGAGGAGACATGTGCTGCTGCTATAGATCTGGAGGATACATACAACAGGGTACCATTTGAATATCTCATGCATATGCTTCTCAAACTGGCGGTGCACCCCTTCCTCATTACATGGATCGCCACGGCACTGTTTCAGAGGAAGGTGATACTCAGATGTGGTAGTTGGTTTTCCGAGCCAACATCCATTTGCCCAGGGCTGCCACAAGGCTCACCATTGTCACCAGTTCGTTCGTTCGTTCGCTTTCGTCAGCTTTGACCTCTGACGAAGTCCCACCCACTCAATTTTTGTGGGACTGAATTTTGCGTGTAAAGTCTGTTTTATCCCATTACAGGATGCCCCTCGCCATGCAGGCAGATTTACTCCGACTTCAGAGGTACTAATTTTTAGGGAATTAGTAAAACCCAGGTGTCCTCGCCAGGGTACGAACCCCGGCTGTTGCCGTGGTAAGCCAACCGCCTATCGATTGCGCTAACCGGACACCCTCTATTGTCACCAGTTATATTTAACGTGTACTCAATAACGATCACGGAACAACAGCTGGATGAGAGGGGAAGAACTATGACTTTTGCTGATGATATTCTGGTATATCGACAGAGAAGAGACAGACGGGGAATCGCCTACACAATGCAAGACGAAATCGATCGCATTTCTTCCTGGTGTGGGGTTTCAGGTGCCTTGGTTAATCCTAATAAAGCATCAGTTTCATGGTTCTTCCTTAACAATCATATCTGTAAGACGACACCAAAGAAGTGCATGGGCATTTACAGCACACTCGGCAGGCAGAATAGTCAAAGAAGACAGTGGTGCATACGTCATGACCATGAGTAGCATGACAATTGAGGTGATGGCAGTGGCCAAGGCATTCAAATGGTTAGTCACAAGACTACACCCACGCATGTATACTGAGTGATTCGATGAGCATGATAAAAAAAAGTGGAGGCGGGCTCTGTACGCATACAATGGGTAGAGTTGTTGCAGAAATCCAAAATACGTAATGTCACCTTTGTCTATGTCCCTGGACATGCAGGAGTACGGGGAAATGAAAGAGCGGACAGGTTGGCTAGCCGCGCTGTCGTTGAGGACGGACAACCAATGGATCGGCCGGACATCATCAATGCCCTCCGAGATGTGGGAAGAGCACAGGACTTCGACAAACACAGATCCTCGTCACTTCTTCGGATGATGGAAATGGGAGTTAAGATGGGCACAGCCAGAAATGAGAAACTTAATGGCCGTGTAAGAAGACTTATCAACCAACATAGAACTGGAGTCGTCAGTCGCTGGACACTGCGGAAATTGCTGAGGAGGGGATCTGAGCACCTATGGACATGTTCGGAGTGCAATGATGACGACCCGCAAATAACTCAATAACTCAATATTGCACTACGAACATACCCATAGGTGCTCAGATCCCCTCCTCAGTAAGTCCCGCAGTGTCTAGCGATTGACGACTCCAGTTCTGTGTTGGTTGATTAGTCTTCTTACACGGCCACTAAGTTTCTCGTCTCTGGCTGTGCCCATCCTAACTACCATCTCTTTCATCCGAAGGTGTGACTTAGATATGTTCATGGTTGTCGATGTCCTGTGTCATTCTCGAAATCTCGGAGTGTATTGATGACGTCTGTCTGAACTATTGGTTAACCGTCTTCAACGACAGCACAGCTAGCCAACCTGTCCGTTCTTTCATTGTCCCGTACTCCCACGTTCAGTGACGTAGACAAAGGTGACTCTACGTATCTTTTACTTCTGTAATGACTCGACCCACTGTCCGCGTACAGAGCCCGCCTCCACTTTTCTTATCATGCTCATCGAATCACTTAGTATGCAGGCGTGTGTGTAATTTTGTGACTCTGACCAGATGAATGTCCTGGTAACTGCCATCACCTCCATCGCTAATCATAGTCATAACGTATGCACCACTGTCTTCTTTGACTGTTCTTCTTGCAGGGCGTGCTGTAAATTCCCATGCACCATTTTTCGTGTCGTGTTACGATCCATCAGTAGAGATGACTGCATCTTTCTAGTCTGTGTTGTTCAAAATTACTATGTTGACATCTGCATCGACCACGACTGGATTATGTTCCCTGCACTTCCTGTTGAGTGTGACAATACACGAGAATACGGCACCTGAATGATCTAGGCATCGGTATCTACTCCTCGTCAGTGTTAATAATGGTAAAGCCACAGACCAGTTTGATGACATCTCCTGTGTGGCCCAAGCATAATTGACCTCTTCTTAGTTTGTCACCTTTCCCTGTGTTGAGTTCGTGGTGCAATTGATATCTTCATCTGCACTTATCTTAAGGTATGCTCGTGCCCTCCATATCTTGATCCTGTCATAAATAGTTAGATAATCACAAAGGTTCCTCATTGCTACACAGGTAGTGTCTCTTGTACACCCCAAGATAATGCGCATCGCTTCAGTTTGCACGTTCTCTAGCTGGCCATCTGTGTTGTACTGACTGTGAGGATTGCTAGGGTGTCCTCAGTTAGTGCATGGAACAGTTCCTGGAAGAGAAATGTAAGTAGCTTCTGCTCGATGTGGCCAGCTGCAATGACCCCCAAGGCGGCTAATCCTTTGCGGGAGTTTGTTATCACATGGTCGACGAGGTCCCTAAAATACAGACTGCTATCAAATTTAACTCCGAGGTATGTCATCAACCTGTCCCTGATCACATTGTCATCCCCCATTTGCACCACCGGTTTCTCCTTAATCTGGCCCCTTTCAATGCTGGCATTAAACTCTTTGGCCAATTCCTCCAGAGTCGTTGTCAAATAAATCGTCTATATCGTCAAATCGAACATCATATGGATCAGGAGCAGTGTAGCGTGGCCTTTTATTTCTTGTACGAATGGTATCGGTTGTGATGGTAGGTTCTTCTCCAAGCACAACCTCCTCAAACAATTATGAGAGTGACCCTCGGATCCTCATTCTTATAACTTCATTTGTTTCGTCTGGTTGCTCAATGTAGCACGCATGCAGGACCTTCCCTTAGCTCTCATCAGATTTGATATTTGTGCCCTATCTGGCCTGTGCTCTGGAAGTCTGGGATGCCACTACACTGTGATGTTCCATTCATTCTCTGATGAAGACAGCAGAATGTGGCGAGGGACTTCCCCACACTTTCTTACAGACCTCATCCCACTGATCATCCTTAGCTGCTTAGCACAACGTTTAAATAAAATGTGTTAAATAAAACATAATTTTTTTTTAATGGGATATCAAGTGACCGGAACTTTAGAAACATCCATTTAATTAATTTTCTTCTGTTAATATTTTCCAGGTAAAACGTACACAATGATAGGCAGTGACCAATCGCCTTCCACCTTGGGAGTGATGCCCTGTGCTATTGCCTGGTTGTTCAAGCTAATCAACGAGCAGAAAGACAAGACCGGTGCCAGGTTTTCTGTCCGTGTTTCCGCGGTCCAGGTCACAGGCAAGGAAGAGACGCTGCATGATTTGCTCACGGAAATAGCTCAAGGTAGGTATGGAAGGCCAGTGCTTGTTGAGAGTGCGTGGATCTTATTGCCAAAGTCGAGCGTTTCATTGCCGAAAGTCCTAAACTGCAAACGAACGAATGGGTATACCTTTCTTATTGGTTTAAAATCTTCTTCATCTGCTGCGATCATCGCTCATTCAGACCAGGACTCCGGACTATCTTATGAAGGCAGTTGTCTGCTTAAGTGATTCGGTTGCTCCGTATAGTTTCTCTTCCAGGGAAGTGGGGGTGGACCACATTGTCCTCCTCAGGCCTGTGTGCTGGGGGCAATCATGTAGCACGTGTTTTGTTGTCATGTTATCCAGGATACAGTAGCACTGGATTGTAGTACCTATTTTGAGTTTGGTGAACATGTGGTTTCTCATTCTAATGTGGCCAGCGCGTAGGCGAAGTATGATGACTTGATCCCTCCTTGATAGTTGGAGATATCCGTCCCTCTCGTTATACTTTGGTTGTTCTTGTTTCCATTTTTCATGGAAAAAAGGGTACTAGCCTTTGATGATGAATTTGGCTTCGTCATAGCTGAGCAGATGGTTCTCTTATAGTAATCTCCCTCCCCGCTCGTTAGTTAGTTTGTCTGCGTATTCGTTTCCTTGTATATTACAGTGTGATTGTATGCACTGGATGGCCACTCTCTGGAAGTTATTGCACAATTGGTCTAGGGGGTTTTAATTGAATACATTTTTAAAAACATAAACAGATTATGTTTAAGAAACTGTACATTTTTCAAAACATAGCAATGAGCTATCAATAACAAATACATCAGTTAAAAAAGAAAAATTATATTAACACAAGATGAAGAAATCTGTGAATACATTAAAATAAATGATATGGAAGGCTATAATAAAGCTAATGGTAATGTCAACAACTGGAAAAAATTGAGGCACGAAGAGATAGAGGGAAGCAAAGAGAAAAGATACTAGACAGCTTAAGATAATGGCTTGACAGAAGGTCAACAACAGAAATGATAAATAACTGTCGAGATCGAAAGTTGTGGAGAGACATGATCACCTACGCCAGCAGACCCGGCACTTAATGATGATGATGAAAGTTAACAACCGTCAGGGAATACACCCGCTACGTCTCGAAACATTAAGCTAAAAATAGTGAAGACCTCAATGACATCAACGCTTTTCTCTAAATCTGAATGCAGTGGTCAGGAGAAACAAAAGACCAAGGTTTCTTTATTTAAGTATTTTTATCTAACAAACCGGCAACCAAAAACTGCTCAGTGTGTGCAACTCTGAGGAAATACCGACATTGATAACGGAAAGTTGTAGCTGGACAGTTCACTTGAGCGAGAGGCAGACGCAAGTCATTACATGTTCTATTATAGTGAGTATTGATGAGGATGTCTATAGAGAGATTGAGTAAAACCATTATCTTCATCCTCCCAGTGCCGTTAGACGTCACACTGGACTCATAGTACGTTTGGCCAGCTATCTCTATTCTAGGCAAGATGTTCGTTCTTATCAAATGAGTCTATGCCTGACAACTTTACTTCTTTTATCAGTGTTCTTTTCAGTGTCTCTCTGGGTCTTCCTCTTTTTATGTAACCTGATTGTTCCCATATAAGAGCCTGTTGTGAAATTCTTTTGTTGTCTCTTCTCGACACTTGCTTGACACATGTTAGTCATTTCTACCAATTGTAGATGAGAACGTTGGTTGCATTGCCATTTCTCTTATGCCTATATTAGTCTTGAATTCATTTCATTGTACACTGTCTCCTTCTTAGACATTTGTCTTCGAAATCGTTTAGTTTTTTTTCTTCAATCTCTTTTGTTGTTTTCTACCTTTGGCATGCGTGGTAAAGGTTGATAAAACATTAATAGCATCATGTGGGAAAGGGGGAAGGGGGGGGGGAATATTGCAGCAAATATGATTGACGGCTAACGTACAGACTAGAGTAAGATGATGATAGGAGCCAATGGTGGGGTGTGCTTAACACTCCAAGGTATGGTGACAGCTTTACAAATAAAGAACACAACACAATACTGACGTTTCGGCCTGTGGCCTTCTTCAGAATACAGGGACAACGACAACAAGCGGTAAGATGATGATAATTTGATCAACAGGAACCCGTACGATCTAGATATAAATGTGTGTTACTGTCGACACTAAATTTAGAATCATTTATCTGCGTGGTTTTGTTACTATTTGCTTTATTACTTTGTTCTGCTCCCGCTCGAGTATCAAATAATCTTTGACAACGAAATACGTTTAAATTACCGACGTTACATCTAACTCTGGCTAAACTCGTTCTGCTACTGCTGCTTGCATTTTCTAGTGACGGCAGAAGAACAAGCTACTGAAGCCGTTACAGCCATTAATGTTTTAGATAAAATATGATCTAACTTGGTTCACTAACATCGACTTCTCTCATCAGGGGGGGGGGGGTGTATAGAGATGGGTAAACATGGCGTGGATTAATAATTTGGTCCGTGATCGCTTTAGGGAGTTCCAAGGCTTCCGTTTTCCTTTTGTAGATTAAATAGAAACACTTGCCGGTCTAGCCGCGATAGCTCAGTGGTTAGTGAACTGGACTACAAAGGACAAGAGGTAGGGTTCGATCCCAACCGACGACTTCCGGGTTCACCCAGCCTTTAATGGGTAATCAATTTTTTTCAGGGAAAGTGAAGCGGCATGGGCGTAATACCGACCACATTACCCCAAAAATCATGTGCCGAAGGTCTGTAAAATATATGGTCACTAACACCATATTCCCTATACGCCACTTGGCGTGACGGGGGTACTTTACTTACTTACTTGCCGGTCTACTACAGGGTCACATTTTTCCAAGCCTCTCAGCTCACTGGAAAAATAAAATCTGGCAGATATCATGTGGGATAGTTACCTTTTAGGTTTCTTTCAGTATAGTAGTAGTAGTAGTAGTAATAGTAGTAGTAGTAGTAGTAGTAGTAGTAGTAGTAGTAGCAGCAGTAGTAGTAGTAGAATTAGTAGTAGTAATAGTATTAGTAGTAGTAGTAGAAAAGGTAGTAGTAGTTGAAGTAGAAGTAGTAGTAGTAGTAATATAATTTGTAGTAGTAGTAGCATTAGTAGTAGTAGTAGTAGTAGTAGTAGTAGCAGTAGTAGTAGTAGTAGTAGTAGTAGTAGTATTAGTAGTTTTAGTAGTAGTTGTAGTATTAGTAGTTTTAGTAGTAGTTGTAGTATTAGTAGTTTTAGTAGTCTGGTATTTATAGTAGTAGTAGAAGTAGTAGTAGTGGTAGTAGTAGTTAACAAATCCAAACATCTACTAGGACACTCACTTCTGATACCAAATGAGAGTATTACGCGGCAAGCCCATTTTTAGAACCCCCAGGGGAGGGGACAAAGAAGAAGGCCAAAATATGCTCGAGGAAGATAGGTACAAGACTGGGCTATCGATGTTCGGACAACCCAAGTTCGATTTCCCCCTGAAAACAGTGTGAGTTGTACTTGTGGTTGGAAAAAAATACCGCCGCGGTCGATCCAGCCACCGGCAGAAATTGGTACCAGGGTATTACTCTGGGAAGGTGAGGAATGCTGCCTCGCATCGTGAGTTGTGATGTTTGAGGCGACACTATATAGAAATCTCCGAACGTTTCTGGAAAGGCGGCCGAGCACATATGGGTGTAAACTCGCATTCTAAGACGCCGATTCAAGTCTCGGACTTGACGTTAGGTACAAGAATAATTACAGAGAATGGGATTCACACTGAACGATCTTACGAGAATGGTAAGAAACAAAACGATTTGACTGTTTATTGAAGACCTCTGCTCCCCAGGGATTTGGAGGGAAGAAGAAATATCGACTCGCCAATGTATCATTCCTTCAAGGACAGTTTCTCAACGATAAACCCAAGGAAAAAATACAAGGTTCTTTATGAATTTCTACAGACGACGTGAACGTTAACCTGGCACCTTAAAATGATATGTGTCGCCAGTATCAAACTGCAACGATAGTTATCACACATTTAGACATATCAATTCATGCAGGATAAATAGGTTTGAAATAACTGAGGGGAGATAATTGTTTCATGTATCTATCAAGTTATATATAACATTATGGAATTTTACACCAAGTAGAGGTTACGTCCCTTGTATAAATAAACCATTTATGAATGCAAGATTGAAGAATACTGCTTGTATTGCTTACATTTTTTTTTTTTTAGTTTCAGATCACAAAAGCCAGTTATTGTTTTCACATCTTTCCGCTTGTAGTTCACATCCCTCTAATTGCTTTACGATGTGTTTGCATCAATATATTCCTCTTAATCTCGTAAAAATGTACTTCGCTCTTATTATCGTTATATTTACACTTTTATGTTCATTAGCAATCCTGTATTTTTTTAAATTGTGTTTCAGAGCAGATATCTTTAATTAATAAACATCAATCAAACATGGAAGTTGCAGCAATCAATTATGAGCAATCATTGGTTCAGATGGGAAAACGAACAAAAAAAAAAATACGAGTGTTATCTCGTCCATTATTGGGAGTGGTCGGCAGGTGGCGTTCTCTTCTTTCCCTAGTAACGTGTCTGGTATTGAATACAATGTAGACACATGCACAAACAAACAGATCATTCATCAGCTAAATAATCATTTTGTAAAACTTTTATTTCAATTCTTTTTGTACACAAACGTAGCACTATCCTAATGTTCGGAGTGCAATGGTGATGACCTGCAAATAATTCAAGAACGTAGCACTATCCTATGGTCATGTTCGGAGTGCAATAATGATAACCTGCAAATAATTCAAGAACGTAGCACTATCCTATGGTCATGTTCGGAGTGCAATAATGATGACCTGCAAATAATTCAAGAACGTAGCACTATCCTATGGTCATGTTCGGAGTGCAATGATGATGACCTGCAAATAATTCAAGAACGTAGCACTATACTATGGTCATGTTCGGGGTGCAATGATGATGACCCGCAAATAATTCAAGAACGTAGCACTATCCTATGGTCATGTTCGGAGTGCAATGATGATGACCCGCAAATAATTCAAGAACGTAGCACTATATTAATATTGATTTAATTCTTTCTTTCTTTCTCTCTTGCGTTCTCCTTACCATCCCATCACTACTCTTCTTTGTACGCACATAAAATAACCGTATATAATCGCAGATGCGCTGAGTTGTTATTTACAGCAAGGTGAAATAATTGTGTATTTCGGCCAGACCTATCCAGTTGACCTGGCGCGGCATTTTGAAGTACCAGTTTGCCTTCCCTCTTTGATCCCTGCTAGCTTCACCTGATTGGTTGGTCTCGTTTCAGAGAAACTGTAGCGAAGCTGTGTAGAAGTTTGATAAGCTAGAAGCAAGTAGCGGGTGGTAATGTACCTACAGCGTATGGTGACCTCTTTACAAATAAGGACCAAATGAATGTCATGGCGTTTCGGTCTACACGTGGCCTTCTTCACAAAAGAGGAAGAACAAAACAGACAACGAAAAAAAGATAACTATCTAGAACACAGGGGAGCCGCGATAGCTCAGTGAACTGGACTACAAAGGACAAGAGGTAGGGTTCGATCACAACCGACTACTTCCGGTTCACCCAGCCTTTAATGGGTACCGGATTTTTGTTCTGGGAAAGTAAAGCGGCACGGGCGTAATACCGACCACATTACCCCAAAAATCATGTGCCGTAGGTCTGTAAAATTTATGGTCACTAACACAATATTCCCTATACGCCACTTGGCGTGACGGGGAGTACTTTACTATTTTTTTTTTTTTTATCTAGAACACGGAAATACGGATGACGTTAGACAAACATGAAGTAGCAGCGGTATAAGGTCAGCGTGGAACAGGTAAATAATTGCTGTGCTTCGGTAAAGCTGGTAGCAAGGAGCAAGTGGTGGCGTGCAACGTACTCTACTACAAGGGATAGCGACAGCTTTACAACAAACATAAATGAACAAAATTATTACGCTGCTGTTGCGACTGACCCTGACACAGTCAGCTATGAGTCGGTGACCAAAGTCACCTCTGGTGCAGAGGAGACTTCGCTCCGATACTATGAGCTGTAAAATTATGAACAGCATCGGTGGGACTGGGTGGTCTAAAGATAAGGCGTCAGCCTCAGGACTGCGTGGTCCCGAGTTCCATTCCCACAACAGCATCATCATCATCAAGTGCCACGCCTGCTGGCGTAGGTGATCATGTCTCTCCACAACTTTCGATCTCGACAGTTTATTATCATTTCTGTTGATCTTCTGCCAAGCCATTCTCTTAAGTTGTCTGTTATTTTTTCTCTGTGCTTCCCTCTATCTCTTCGTCCCTCAACTTTTCCAGTTGTTACAATATATTCCAGTTGTTCTCTCCTCATTACATGGCCAAAAATGATGATTGTTTCTTCCTAATATTGAAAATTAGCTCTCTTTTTGCTTTGACCTCTCTCAGAACATCTTCATTACTCTTCTTAGCTGTCCGTGGTATTCCCAACATTCTTCTGTAAAACCACATTTCTACAGACTCCAGTGATTTTCTTGTTTGCTGTCCTATTGTCCATGATTCACATCCATATGTTAAGACTGGCTCTACATAACATTTAAGAACTCTTTTTCGTGTTTCTATTGTCAAAAATGGATTGCATAATATCTTCCTCATTTTTTTTGGAAAGCTGCTTTTGCCTGAGCCATTCTGCATCTCACCTCTTTTGTACATCTTCCGTCTGAGGTTAACAAAGTTCCCAAATATTTTAATTCATTTACCTGTTTTAATATTGTCCCAAGTGTCTTTATTTTGCACTGAGGTGATGTCTGTTTTCTTTGTTGTTACCATTACATCTGTCGTTTTGATTCCCACAACAGGCCGGTGGAACTGGGTGGTCTAGAGATAAGGTGTCAACTTAGGACAGGATGGCCCCGTGTTCGATTCCCACAACAGGCCGGTGGAACTGGGTGGTCTAGAGATAAGGTGTCAACTTAGGACAGGATGGTCCCGTGTTCGATTCCCACAACAGGCCGGTGGAAATTTAAAAATAAAATCGAACCCTTGGTTTCTCCGTGGCTTTACCCTCTCCTGATCTTTGGGTAGAGAGATCCGATGTCTAGAGCTCTCGAAAAACAGAAAGTCTCGTGGGCAGTCGCGCACGTTAAAGAACTCTTGGAATTTAAAGTCGAAAAGATTAGACCTAAAAATGGTCGATGTCCAAGCAAACATTGTTAAGCAAATAAACACATCCACGCCAAAGATGGAAGGGGCAGGTATCGCAGCTATGCTAGCGACACAGCGACACAACGACACATCGACACAGCGACACAGCGACACATCGACACATCGACACATCGACACATCGACCCATCGACACAGCGACACAGCGACACATCGACACAGCGCACCTGTGCCCGTTTAACGGGTGAGCGCTAGGAAGAAGAAGATGAACAGGCTATCAAGTTAAATAACAGTTGATCAGTTTAAAATACTGCTACGGTTAAAAGTCAAGTACCCCCGTCACGCCAAGTGGCGTATAGGGAAATATGGTGTTAGTGACCCTATATTTACAGACCTTCAGCACATGATTTTTGGGGTAATGTGGTCAGTATTACGCCCGTGCTGCTTTACTTTCCCAGAAAAAATTCCGGTACTCATTTAAGGCTGGGTGAACCCGGAAGCCGTCGGTTGGGATCAAACCCTACCCCTTGTCCGTGGTAGTCCAGTTCACTAACCACTGAGCTATAGCGGCTCCATACTGCTACGGTTAGGCTAAGAATAATCAGGAATCGTAAAATAACCGCCACGATTTCATACGATATTAACAGCTCAGTTTATCATTTCTGGATTATAGGAACCGATCAAGTTAACCAAAATATCATTTTGAGAATAAATTGATCGCAGAAGTGCGCAAATTGTCTCCTTTTTATGGTGTATTTATTGGCGCAGTTTAACTAATAGAATTATCGTCTTTGTTTCCCCTTGTGTGTCACCGCAGTTTTCTAGCAGTAAGCGGGCAGAAAGCTAATGAAGATCAGTGGGCAATTTATGCAAATTGAAACTTGAAAGTAGTGTTATCCCACGGTTTTATTTATAAAGATACGTAATGGTGTAACGAATGACACACAAACCAAAAACAAACAAACAAACAAAAAACCGGAAATATTCCTAGCGGGATTTTAATCAATATTATGGATGGGAAAGATTGAAATTGTTTTGAGCGGATTCCGCTGTCGAGTTTTTAATCTCTTCCAATTATAATAACCATTTCTGAAGTAGACCGCCCTCAGCAAATGCTCATTCCAGGACTGTCATCTCCGAGTGAGGGAACTCCACGTTCTCGTGCTGGCACTAATTTTGTGATGAGATTATTTGTGTGTGTATAACCATATTAATTATTTTTAGCCTGAATATGAAGCTTAGATTAGCGGGCAAATTACGACGCGCCGATCCGAGAAGAGAACTATGCAATGAGACAAGGTTGAAGTTGGGGGTGACAGGAAGAAAGGAAATAGGAGAGTTGGGGATGATGGGAAAGTGCAGTCATGTTATTCAAATGCTTCTTCTGGGACTAAGCTGCTGAAAACTGTAAACGACTCATAGCTGACTGATTGAAATTAGTTTCATCAACGTTTGATCATGATCATACTCCAGCTCCCTAAACAGACTAACGTACTTACGGTCACGTGATTAGAGATCGGATTGAAGGGCAATAATGTATCCAAAAATACAACGCTGAAGTCGGATGTATCGGGTTGAAATATGCACGTGTCGCGATTTGCAATACATCGCTAAAATGAGCCTCTATGCCAACTTAATGTGTTTTAACGGACTGACGATGAAAAGAGTAACCGCGTCCTCTTCTTGTTCCTAGTCAGACCTCAAGAGAGTGGTCGTTATACCTTCGTGATGTCTTCCTTTGTGGTGTTTTCCGTTGTAGTGTCTGCCTTTGTAGCGTCATCCATTGTGGTGTCTTCCTTGTGGTGTCTATCTGTGTGGTGTCTATCTTTGTGGTGTCTACATTTGTGGTGTCTACCATTGGGATGTCATCCTTTATGGTGTCTACCTTTCAGATGTCTACCTTTCAGATGTCTACCTTTGTGGTGTCTACCTTTCAAATGTCTACCTTTGTGGTGTATACTTTTGTGGTGTCATCCTTTATGGTGTCTACCTTTCAAATTTCTACCTTTGTGGTGTCTACTTTTGTGGTGTCATCCTTTGTGGTGTCTACTTTTGTGGTGTCATCCTTTATGGTGTCTATCTTTCAGATGTCTACTTTTATGGTGTCTATCTTTCAGATGTCTACCTTTGTGGTGTCATCCTTTATGGTGTCTACCTTTGTGGTGTCATCCTTTATAGTGTCTACCTTTGTGGTGTCTACCTTTCAGATGTCTACCTTTGTGGTGTCTACCTTTGTAGTGTCATCCTTTATGGTGTCTACCTTTGTGGTGTCATCCTTTATGGTGTTTACCTTTCAGATGTCTACCTTTGTGGTATCTACATTTGAGGTGTCATCCTTTATGGTGTCTACCTTTCAGATGTCTACCTTTGTGGTGTCTATCTGTGTGGTGTCTATCTTTGTGGTGTCTACCTTTGAGGTGTCATCCTTTATGGCGTCTACCTTTCAGATGTCTACCTTTGTGGTGTCTATCTGTGTGGTGTCTATCTTTGTGGTGTCTACCTTTGAGGTGTCATCCTTTATGGTGTCTACCTTTCAGATGTCTACCTTTGTGGTGTCTATATTTGAGGTATCATCCTTTGTGATATTTTCCTTTGTTGTGTCTTCCGTTATGGTGCCTATTTTTTTTATTTTTGGTATTGTTTTATTTTGCTGTGTTTTCATGTCTGGTGTCTTGTCTCTTCATTTTGCTTCAATCATGGTAGAGTGCTGTAAATCTCCTATTATTTGTTCATCTCTTTACTATACTCCAGCACGATGTATTTTATCTACCTCTCGTTAGCTCTCTCAGTCTCTCTCACTTCTTTATCTCTCTCTCTCTCTCTCTCTCTCGCTTCGGAGTCCGCTGCATTTCAGCTCTTGTGATATTACTGATCATTTCGTGGTATGTTATTACCTATTTCTTGGTACGTGATATATTACCTATTTCTTGTAGTGTGATCTATTATCTATTTCTTGGAGTGTGATCTATTATCTATTTCTTGGAGTGTGATCTATTACCTATTTCTTGCAGTGTGATTTATTACCTATTTCTTGGTATGTGATCTATTACCTATTTCTTGGAGTGTGATCTATTACCTACGTCTCGGTATGTGATCTATTACCTATTTCTTGATATGTGATCTATTACCTATTTCTTGGTATGTGATATATTACCTATTTCTTGGTATGTGATCTATTACCTATTTATTTGTATACGATCTATTATCTATTTCTTGGTATGTGATCTGTTATCTGTTTCTTGGTGTGTGATCTATTACCAATTTCTTGGTGTGTGATATATTACCTATTTCTTGGTATGTGATCTGTTATCTATTTCTCGGTATGTGGTCTATTACCTATTTCTTGGTATGTGATCTATTACATATTTCTTGGTATGTGATCTATTACCTATTTCTTAGTATGTGAACTCCGCTACTTTCACTGTTGGTACTGATGTAATTAATCACGGTAAGTGGTTAATTATACGGCAGGGGAATGGATGTACTATTAACGTAGTACTTTCTTTCTCTCTCCGGCGATCACCCATTGGCTACTTAGGAATGGATAGTCTTATTGCGTGGCCGTGCGGCTAAAACCATTGTTCCGCTGGCTGAAAAGCCGGTGTACGGTGTTCGAAGCCCGCGGTACACAGAAAGGATTTTTTCTATCGGGGGTGAAATAAAAATCGTGAGGCTCACACGTCGTGGCGACTGCTTGACCAAGCGGCCTTTATCCCTCTGGTTCTATCGTTGCCCCCCGACATACACCAGCAATGGTACTATGTGCCGTAAAGATATTATTATTATTATTATTATTATTATCGCCCTTAACAGAACTTTAAGTAGGCGTAGAGGCCTGAGGTTGTTGTTTAGTCGGGTCTGTCGGCCCAGCACATCCGACTTTAGCATTTAGTTTTTGAGTAATCGGGTTGAATTCCCGCTTCGATCCCTAACCGTTTGGAAAGACTAGATTGCTTTGTCTGTGTCTAGATACATCGCCAAGAGGTGGCGTAGGGTCTGGATGGTTTTTATTGGATGGTTTCACCGATCCTGGCGCAAACCATCAGCTATGAGTCGCTGGCAGTTTCCAGCTCTGTTGCTGTCAAGTGCCTCGCTTCCTTGTGGTACGATCATACGGTCTTTCATTACAAATTTTAATACAAGTCTTTTGTGGTCGAAGTTTGAAGCGTGGTAGTCCACAAAAGTCTGATAGTCGCTGCGCATGTTAAACAAGCGTGTATGTGTGTGTGTGCGCGCGCACACGTATGGATAAATATATTTGATGGAGACGGGAACATCTGATGTTAGAAGTTTGTGCCGTATCACAGCTCGCTACTCTCAGCTTTCAGCAGATTTCAGCTTTCATCTTTATAGCGGATGGCCGAACCGATAGCTCCTCGTGCTACAAACCATGAAAATGCGGGTTCAAATCGTGGTAAGGTCGGTAATTTGTTATATCTATCGGTCATGAAATAACTCAAACCTGAACATCGCGTTGCGACTGCTCAGAACAAGTGGGCCTTTATTATCTGATCCTATATGTCCACCGCCCCCATCAGATCTCAGAAATGGGTATAATGTCATGTTATTTTTTTTTTTTAATTGGGAGGGGGGAAGGAGTGTTTATAATCTTGTATTTTCTGTTTTATTATTCTTTGTTTTTTTATTTTATGCGCCGGTTGTGTTTTTGTTATATTTGTGTAAATCTGTTGAAAATGAACATGCGCCCACAAAAACATAACTGACGTTGTGCGCAGTGGCAAACAACTCTAACGGACTACTTTTAATTAAGATCGATCATTGCTCGTTTTCATTATTTAAAAAATGTAACCCCGCCTCTTAATTGTTTTTGCTTTGGCGATTGGTTGATAATCGCTGTGGCAAAAACTGATTAATGCACTCATTTTCTGACGAGGTGGTCAGATTGTGGGACTCGGCTGCGGCAGGATTTCCGTACACCCCCCCCCCTCCCAAACCCCCTCCCCCCCCCCCCCCCCCCCCAAAAAAAAATAGTTCCTTCGGCCGCTGGAAAAATATAATGTCTTTCTTTTTTGGTTGAAAAATAAGACTGCATAACATGCAGACCACCCCCCCCCCCCCCACCCAATTACACAAAAATATGTTAAGAAAGACCTAAAGGTTGCGGGGAGAGGGGAAAGAGGGGGGGGGGGCTGGGTTGTTTAGAGGTACGACGTTGACCTCAGGACAGGAACAACCCGAGTTCAAAGCTCACAAGAGGTGGTGATTTTCTTTCTTCAAAATGAGGAAAATGTAATTCCTGGTTTCTTTATGACGTCACCCCCCCCCCCCCCCCCCGATCTGTTGAGTAGTGAGATCCGATGTCTAGCTCTCTCGGATTACGGCAATGAATATGAGGTTCTGTGCGCACTCCACTTCAAAGATTCCTTGGCTGTTAAAGTCGAACAGAAATTCTACCAAAATTATGGCCACTTCCGGGGGAAAATTGGGAGCAAAATCCTGCCCACACCGTGGATCCCAGGTCGTGCTACGGAGTTCGTGCACTTGGGCCAGGATTCTCCTCTGAATTTCTTGATATTTTCCAGGGAGAGGGAGCCGCGATAGCTCAGTGGTTAGTGAACTGGACTACCACGGACAAGGGGTAGGGTTCGATCCCAACCGACGGCTTCCGGGTTCACCCAGCCTTAAATGGGTACCGGATTTTTTTCTGGGAAAGTAAAGCAGCACGGGCGTAATACCGACCACATTACCCCAAAAATCATGTGCTGAAGGTCTGTAAAATATAGGGTCACTAACACCATATTCCCTATACGCCACTTGGCGTGACGTGGGTACTTTACTTTACTTTTACTTTTCCAGGGAGATATCAGAGCACATATAGACTCTCGTCCGGTGTGATGGATTATCGTGTACAATAAACGACTTAACTAAAGTATATCTAATAAACAGCTGTGGTTTGCTCTATGTGCGAGGCCATGTTCAATAATGACAAGTATTTTTTGTTGTTGTGTTCGCCAGCTTTCACCTCTGGTGGAGTCCCTAGAGACTAGGAAATCAATTTTGCGTGTTAATCCGTTTTTCCCTGGCAGCTGTGTGCACAGAGGTCCCTCGCCGCACAGGCAGATAACTCCGTATTCGGATGTACTCATATTTTTTTTTCGTCGATGAGTAATTGACGTCTCAATCCGGGCCTCGCTGCTGAGACCAGGGGTTGTTGCCGCAGAGAGAAATTACACCTAAAAATCCCAACTGGTGCAGCCGGGATTTAAACTCACAACCTCTCTGTCTCGAGACCAGCGTGTTGCCTCGAGACCAACCAGTCCTCCCATGTAAGGTATTTGATTACAAAAATATAATACCTATTGTCCTCGTTCATCCATTATGCTGATGGTCCTTTTAGTCTTTACCACCAGTACTCGTATATTTTACACTTCCTTCCACCACTATGCCCAACATTCCCAAACACCACACACTGTCACACACACACGCAGACACTTCTCTCCATGACGTAACACTCTAACTCTAATAAGTTTTTGTTTCCAATTTATTTAAAAGTACAGTAATCCCTCAGTTATCGCGGTTAATAGGGACCTGAACTGGCCGCGATAAGTGAAAAACAGCGAAGTAGTGTCACCCTCTCATTTTTAACATACTTACATTTTTTGTGTATGTATAATATCAATAAGTGTATATGAAACCATATAAGTGCATATGTTATCATTAGAACATTAAGGAATAGTTTTAAACATGTAAATAAAATATTAATAGTATAAATAACATACATAAAATAATGTTGTTTTTTAATAATAATTCCTCAATTTTGAATTTTTAACAATCCGCGATGTACTGAGGCCGCGATAAATGAACCGCGAAGTAGCGAGGGATTACTGTAATCCGATGTATTATTTTTCATTGTTTTAAGAATTAGTCTTTTTTTTAATAGCAGATGGGTGGAAATGGGGAGCTCACTTTTTTTAAGATCTGTTTTCTTTCAGATACCGGCCCTTCCTGGTTCTGATTACTTGAACTCTGTAGCCAGGGACAGTAACTCGCAAAGAAAATAAATAGAGGGTTTGTGCAAAGAATGAGAGAGGGGCGGGGGGGGGGGGCTGCGACACATACAGAGAATAGCAAACAGAGAGAGAATTGTGAATCTGTTTCTGACAGGTCGGGTGACTTGAAATTGTGTTCACATAGTTCTCTGTTGTGCTTTTCTTAAAGGGAGATTACTTAGCAGTGGGTCAGAGTGTGAACATCGCTCTGTAAGGTAGTCACCAATTATTGTGTATGAGGAGTCTGATCCCATCGCTTGTCGAAGGAATGTGTCTGTAAAGGGGGGAGGGGGACACGCAACGGTTTTTAGCATTCTGTTATAGGTATTTTATTTTTTCGCTGGCTTCCATCGGTCAACTCTTATTATTTGTTAATTTTGTTTGTTTTCCCTTAAAACAGCTAGCAGGAAATACGACAGAACACAATCAACATAGTTTTCATAGGCCAAGAAAAAGAACTCGACGAAGTAAAGAGAGAACAACAATGGGAGATAGTAACAACAAACATATAACTAACATATGTAAACATGTCTACATCTAAAGCAGTTGCAGAGTCTAAAAGTAGACCACATCCAAGTTAGGTCAGAAATAAGTAGGGGATCGATATTATCTCCCCTATTGTTAATTACCTACATGGACTAGATATGTAAGTTAGCCAACCCACCGGAGATAGTGGAAATTGATGAGCTTATATTTGCAGACGATCAGGTATTAATACATCGGGAAATATAAAGCCTACAACAACACTTAAAAAGATTTATCAGCATTAGCACTCAATATAACATGAAAATCAGAATCAGCAAAACAGAAGTTATGAACATAGCAAAACAAAAACAGAACATCAACATAATGATAGGCGGCAGACAATTACAACAAGTTGAGGAATTTAAATACCTAGGAAGTCTAGTAACAAACGATAATTCACAAGCAGCAGAAATAAACTCCCGATGCAACAAAGGTTGTCAAATCATCGGGCCACTGCTGCCCAACAAGGAAAGAACACCAGAGATAAAACGAGCATTCTACAACACAATTTGAACGCTATACCAAAGAACAACAAGTAAAATAACCACTACCGAGATGAAATATGCTAGACGCATGACAACAAACACTCTAATTGATAAGTTCAGAAATTAGGAAGTCATCATCATCATCATCATCATCATCATCAAGAACCGAGCCTGCTGGCGTAGATGATCATGTCTCTCCACAACTTTCCATCTCGACAGTTATTTATTATTTAAGTTGTTGACCTTCTGCCAAGCCATCCTCTTAAGCTGTCTGTTATCTTTTTTCTTTGTTTCCCTCTATCTCTTCGTCCCTCAATTTGCCCAGTTGTTACAATATACTCCAGTTGTTCTCTTCTCATTACATGGCCAAAAAATGATAATTATTTCTTCCTAATATTGGAGATTAGCTCTTTTTTTTGCTTTGGCCCCTTTCAGAACGTTTTCTTTACTCTTCTTAGCCGTCCGTGGTATTCTCAACATTCTTCTGTAAAACCACATTTCTACAGACTCCGGTGATTTTCTTGTCTGTTGTTCTATTGTCCATGATTCACATCCATATAATTAGGAGGTAAGAAAATAAAAAAATATCACCATTGAATACATAAAGAAAAACAGATAAAATGGACTGGCCATGTCTTAAGACAGAAGAATCAAAATACACAACCCAACGAGACTTTAATAAAGGTTGCGAGAAGGTTCGACCATGGAAAGGATGGATTGATGGAATATTGGAAACACTAGGAAAGATAACAACAGGTGGGGCCAGCTCAAGGTACCGGCAACTCTGACAGTTTCACGGGGCGCGCCATGTGTTTAGGGGCGCCATCAAGTATCTTCCAAAATATGTCGTTTTTTCCTTGTGAAAATGGGTATAATTATAATTGAAATGGACGCTGAAGTTCAGCTTGGCCAGGACACCATCAACCATAGTGCCGCCACTGGGAGGGCCCAACAGAAAAGCAAAAGACGGCAAACTATATCTTCACTCGACGCTGAAAGTTAACAAAGGAAGGGAAGTGTATGTTTTCTGCGCTTCACCTAATACTAAAAGTGATTTGCGTTATTTATTTGTGGTGAACATAGAGTGAGCCTATACTGCATAAGTGACTACTGGGTCTTGCTTAACGAACGCGCTGACATAAGCATTATTCTGTGTTCACAAAAGTATGACCTTGAAATAGACTTCTTCAACTGATTAATTTTGTAGAGACAAAAAAGGCAAATCCGCCTCGAAAGTTTCAGTGAATAATTTGTATGATCCGGGTCTAAAGCCAATACATTCGCATCTCTGTCACTGTAAACTGTAACAGAATACAGGAACAGCTGTTTCAGATAGCGCAAATGAAGTAGAAAGACAAGGTTAACAAGACGGTCGAGAAGGAACAAGAAGTAGAAAATTGAAGAAGAAAACACGTAAATAAATGGTGTCTTCAATCATCATTGTTATCAACTACCTATTATGCTTTTAAAAGAGTGATTTTAGCAAAAAGAGAGCTAATTTCCAATATTAGGAAGAAACAATCATCATTTTTGGCTATGTAATGAGAAGAGAACAACTGGAATATATTGTAACAACTGGAAAAATTGAGGGACGAAGAGATAGAGGGAAGCAAAGTGAAACAATACCAGACAGCTTAAGAGAATGACTTGGCAGAAGGTCAACAACAGAAATGATAAATAACTGTCGAGATCGAAAGTTGTGGAGAGACATGATCACCTACGTCAGCAGGCCCGGTACTTGATGATGATTTATCCACATTTCAATTTGGCTACCATGAAGCGTCATTTCTCTCGGTCTCTCGCTTTACATGCTGCTATAGGTTCTCCTGACCATCTTTTGATATTGTCTATTACCCTTTATTCTGTTTCGTTTGCCGTTTACTTTCATCACTTTTTGTTTCTCGTTATGTACCCCCCAAAAAAATCATTCTTCTTGTTCAGATTGTGTTAAATAGTTCTTTCTTTATTGTCAATCTTTTTTCAAAACTTCACTATTTGTTTCTTAATCTTTGGTAAAGCTTCTTTATACAACAAAATATAACCAGTTAGTGTGTTCGGGCCGCATGATCTTTGCAGAATGTTACATTCATCACAGCCCATGAGGAAAGAATTTCTGTTTCTAGCCAGAACTTCCATTTCTTTTTAGTCATGTTCAAGGTCTCCTTGATGTCATCAAACCGTCTTCTTCTTGGTCTGCCCCTGATGCGTCGTCCAGCAAAAATGCCTTCCATTATTATTCTTTCCAGCCCGATGTGTCTTTTGAAGTGGCCATAGTATTTTAATTTCCTCCGTAGAATTGTACTTAAAAGCTCGTTCTTTTTTAATATTTAAATCTTTTAATGTCTCCATTGCTCTTTTTCATTATCTATATTGTATCTTAAGGATTTTCCTGTAGCATTTTACTTCCAATGCATCGACTTTCTTCCTTGCTGTTTGCGAGCATTGTCCATGATTCACAACTGTATGATGCTATCGGGAAGATACATATCCGCAGTAATGTTAATGTTACTGTCTTGCTGGTATTAAGGCCACATGTTCTTTATGGCGTTTAATTTTTGTGTTCCTGTTACTAATCTTCTATTGATCTCTTACTGGCAGTCCCCATTGTTAGTTACTACAGATCCCAGAATTCGTAGCTTGTTACAATTTCAAGTTTTCCACTGTTGATAACGATTTTGGGTTGGCTGTTATCGTGTTATTTAATTTATGCACGAAATGTGACAAATTAGCTGGGTACTTCATTATATTAAAGTTATATTAATATAATTAATTTATTAGTTTCCTCATCTTAATCAAGTAATTTGACTAAAGTAAGTTTGTTAGTAACTTAACTTCGTCTTATTCAAGTAACGTGGTTAAATTATTAGTGACGTAATCTTGTTAGTGACGTAATCTTTTTCGAGTAATTTGATTCATTGTTTAATTGCCTCTCACCCTATTACTTTTTTTCGACGTCCGCCCTATACAGCAATTTGGCAAACTGCAATTCTAGAACAACCGCATCCTTCATCAGCACGGCATCTTGTCTTCCATCAATGACCCTGCTGTCACGCCCCGGTTGATTTGTATTTTTCCAGAGCAACTACCATTTGGTGTCCTACTCATTTGTATGTTCCAACCGCTAGGCGATCGTAGATTCTGTGTATTATTTTACAACTATATGTGATATATGCTCTGACGCTCAGTACATCCGCCTGGCAGAAATAGGTACCAGGTTAGTACTCGGTGAAGGTGTGGAATACCGCCTCGCATCGTAAGGTTCGATGCTTGAAACGACACAATCCAGAAGTCTCCGAACACTTCTGGATAAGCGGCCGAGCACATATGGGTGAAAACTCGCGTGCTAAGACGCCGATTCAATCCTCGTACTTGACCTTTACCTCTGACTTCAGTGTGACATATTTTAACGTTGATACCGTTCATTTTGATCCCTACTCGCCCTGCCAAATTGATTCATCTATTTCTAGACAAACATTAGAAGATAGATTAGGATCTTTATCAATTGCAAGTCATATATCATGATGCAAGCGGTCAGCTATAGGTCTGCGGCTGCTTTCAGTCCATACGTTTTGGTTATGGTCAGGTTTGTTCCTAAAATACTACTGGTGACAAGATTATTACCTCTCGCTGTGTCCTCGAGTAATTGGACTATATAACTAGAACAGGAGTAAAGGTAGTTGACGGAGGTATATAGAAATATGAGAGATGAGAAGAGAGCATAGATACAGAAGTAAAAGAAAAACAAATAGAACTATGAACATAGTGAAAAAATGTCAGGAAAATTGACTACAGAAAAGATATGGAAGATGGTAATAAAGAACGAAGAGTCGGTAGAACAATAAGAATGGGAGTGAGGGAATTGATGATAAAGGAGGGTGCGGAGCGAACATATAAGAGAGAGAGAGTAAAAAAAATACAATGAAGAAGGGGCAATTGGTATAGACAAATAATAAGAAAATGACAAATAAAGAAGATTGATTGTAATGAAGAAGAGCTTCAACGAAGGAAATTGATACAAAAAAAGGGAATTAGAAAAATATAAGAAAAAACGCTGCAAACAATAAAGAAGTAGAGTAAAAGGGTTCAAATGTAGTAGCAGTGAACAAACGAAAGCGAATCAGAAGACGCCAAATAAAGATGGCGAAAAAAAAACATAAATAATACAAGGGCGCAAAAGAAGAAATGGCAGAGAAAAAAAATAGGGGGTGATGGAGAGATATAGAGACAGAGAGGGCAATGTCATCTATGAAAATAAACAAGAATGAGAGAGTGGAGAAGGAATAAACTACCGTGATGATACTGTAAAGCAAATGAATTTTGTTTTTAGAGTGGACATGCGCAAACGAGGCGGAAGCAAGAGCAAGCGAAGATATAATTCTAACATGTGAAAACACTTCACAAACTGCGTGACACGATCTTAATTGTTTGCAGAAAATTCCCAAGTGCAGGGAGTTCCAAATTTGGGCGTCACCGACTCCCTAGTCTCATAATTGTCTCACCACATCCCTAGTTCCACAATCTTGTCTCACCACACCCTTAGTTCCACAATCTTGTCTCACCATACCTTCAGTTCCACAATCTTGTCTCGTCACACCCTTAGTTCCACAATCTTGTCTCACCACACCCTTAGTTCCACAATCTTGTCTTGCTACACCTTTAGTTCCGCAATCTTGTCTAACCATACCCTTAGTTCCACAATCTTGTCCTGCCACACCCTTAGTTCCACAAGCTTGGCTCACCACACCCTTAGTTCCACAATCTTATCTTGCCACACCCTTAGTTCCACAATCTTGTCTCACCACACCCTTAGTTCCACAATCTTGTATCGCCACACTCTTAGTTGCACAGTCATGTCTCGCCACACCCTTAGTTCCGCAATCTTATCTTGCCACACCCTTAGTTCCACAATCTTGTCTCACCACACCCTTAGTTCCACAATCTTGTATCGCCACACTCTTAGTTGCACAGTCATGTCTCGCCACACCCTTAGTTCCGCAATCTTGTCTCACCACACCATTAGTTCCGCAATCTTGTCTCACAACACCCTTAGTTCCACAATCTTATCTCACCACACCCTTAATTCCACAATCTTTTCTTACCAAATACTTAATTCTACAATCTTGTCTCACCACATACTTAATCCCACAATCTTATCTAATCACATACTGAGTTCCACAATCTTATCTCACCACATACCTAATTCCACAATCTTATCTCACAACACCCTTAATTCCACAATCTTTTCTCACCACATACTTAATTCCCAATCTTATCTCACCACATACTTAATTCCACAATCTTGTCTCACCACACCCTAAGTTCCACAATCTTGTCTCACCACACCCTAAGTTCCACAATCTTGTCTCACCACACCCTAAGTTCCACAATCTTGTCTCACCACACCCTAAGTTCCACAAACCTGTCTCACCACACCCTAAGTTCCACAATCTTGTCTCACCACACCCTAAGTTCCACAATCTTGTCTCACCACACCCTAAGTTCCACAATCGTGTATCACCACACCCTAAGTTCCACAATCTTGTCTCACCACACCCTAAGTTCCACAATCTTGTCTCACCACACCCTAAGTTCCACAATCTTGTCTCACCACACCCTAAGTTCCACAATCTTGTATCACCACACCCTTAGTCCCACAATCTTGTCTTTACAACACTTTATTTCAAGAACCTTGTATCACCATACCCTTAGTTCCATAATTTTGTCTTTACAACGCTTTACTTCAACAACCGTGTCTCGCCATACCCTTACTTGATAAGCCCCGCTGTCTCAACACACAAATTTTAAAGAAAAACATACAATACTCTTAACTAACTTATGTTGGTCACTCTAGAACACATTGGTGGATGATTTCGCTCATTTTGAGAACCGCTTGTATAATTCCCATTTTTATGCACAGCCAAAACAAAAATGAGTGAGTGGTGTGTACCTCTTGTTAATTTCAGTAGGAGAGAACGAGAGAGACGAGAGAGAGAGAGAGAGACAGAGAGTTGGGTAAATGTGACAAACCTGTTAAATGTCGAGTTTTATTTTCTCTCTCTATTTTCCTTTTCTCCGCGGGCCAGGCTCAGCCCACATTAGAGGTCCATTCAGCAGGGGATGACAGGACGTGGAAGTTGCCAATAGGCCATCCCGAGGTCAGACAAACGAACAAGACAACTTAAGATTGTTAACTTATGGTAAACTTGCACGCTCCTTCTCTCTGTGCGTAATTCTAGTGTTTTCTGCACGCTTCTCCGTGTCCCTGTGAAGTCTGTCGCAGGTGGTGATAAGTAAAACGATATTTTAAAATCTTAACATAAGTGAAACGATCTTTAAAACCTTAGCATGATAAGTAAAACGATTTGTAAAACATCAGCACTTTAACTGCGGGTTTATGAAAATGCTTTTATCAGAATGAAGCAGTTTTCAATTGTGAAATATATAATATCATCACATTCTATCGTCTGTAAAGATGTGTTTATCAAACATAGTCATAAAACGTAATATAAAATAAAATCAAAATATAAATCAAATTACCTAGAGAATTTTACACAACATGAAGATACCGTTACAATAATACACACACAAAATGATATATAACACGAGACAAAACAACAAACTAACGTCTCAACTAGCAAGGTCTTCATCTAGGACAAGCACATGTCGCAGCATTGCTTGTATTTTGCGCCAATTCCTGATGGAATTATGTATTACGTATTTATGTAATTTACTTAATTACGTTAACATAACTGTGAACGAGGCTTCATAATTACGTTAACATAACTGTGAACGAGGCTTCATGACAAGTGGAGATAACGCTTTTAAATCAAGAACATTAATGCGCGACTGCAGGGTTCATTCATTTCCCATTGTTGCTTCAACCCCATTGTAACGTCATTTTAAAGAAAAAAAATGTGGTGTTCTTGTACTCCCATAAGTTTTCTTCTCTTCTCTTCAACATAAATTTTTCCCCCATTCTTAAACTCACGGATCAAATCGTGAACTGAAGAAACGACTCACCATGAGCGACATTCATCACTGACCAGAAATGTGAATTTGTGTAGTGGCTAAACAAGCTATGGTCTGAGTTAGAGAGCCTCTAACCTCAGTGAAACTTTGAGACCCTCCCCGCCCCCCATAAATACTGGCCAGGTAAAAAGGTGTAGTCTCAATGTAAATTCTGAAAAGGTTGTGTGACGTAAGTTATAGCATATTTGGCATATAGGTAAATTCGGGCCTGTGAGACGGTCATTTAACAAAATTGTCAACAAAAACAGAAATAACTGGCAAGAATAAGAAAGCTCTAACAAAGGTAAGGGAGGTGAGTGATAGAAGTTAAAGATCGGGGGTGTTTATACAAAAAAATAAAGAGCAGAAGAGTCATAAAACTAAAGTAAATATTTCGGGGAAAGGTAAAGACGTAAAAGCAAACAAATTCGAAGCTGGTGATAAGTGAGAACAAAGTCCAGAACAAATGTTTGCAGTGAGTCTCTATCACTCTCATTTGCTTGATTGGTGTGGAGATTCCACGGGTCGATATCTCTGATATTTCCCCTCTAGAAGTTTACCAGTGCCATGCTTCTAACACCTTGACCTCTATTAACGTCCACATACCCCGGTATTTTGCGTGTGTCTATCATGTCCCGGGTTATACGAGTGCATGAGAAAACAGTGACGGATCAGTTTTAGTGGTGTTCTCGTTCAATTCGTTCACTCCAGAATTAATTTGTTGGCTGTGACAAAATGATATATATAAGAACATGGCTTGCATCGATCCCCTCGCATTGAGATTATTATTATCTTCATTACATATACAACCACGAGTGAATTTGGCTACCATTTTTTAATGTGAAGACCCTCGCGCATGTACTGCCACTTTATCTGTCGAGCTTCCGGGAGAGATGGCGGCCATTGCTATAGGCCCTTTAAGAGAGTAAGTGAAAAAAGTAAAGAGCCCGTCACGGCAAGTGGCGTATAGTGAATATGGTGTTAGTGACCATTATTTTTATAGACCTTCGGCGCATGATTTTTGGGGTAATGAGGTCGGTATTACGTCCGGTGCCGCTTTACATTCCCAGAAAAAAATCAGGTAGCCATTTAAGGCTGGGTGAATCTGGAAGCCGTCCATCAGGATCGAATCCGACCCCTCGTTCTCAATAGTCCAGTCCATCAACCCGTGAGCTAACGCAACTTCCCCTGTAGAGAGTGTCAATACTCAAACAGTTTTTGTGTTTTGACGAGTTTCGGTGTGTGGGTTTTTTTTTTCGATTTATTCGAGTGAATTGGAGCTGGAAGTGACTGGGGGAACTCTCTTTTCGGTGATTCCGTTGAATTGTCTCCCATGCAGTCGATGTGGCTCGCACTGGAGAGTTCGACCTTGCTAACGGCCGGCAATCGACAATGCAAAATCAAAATGGCTGCCTGTCAAACAATTTGTACAGACTAACGCAGTCATTTTAACCGTTTCAGTAGCTTTGTTTGTTTTATATGTTTGTGTTTTAGAGGAAACTGAAGCAAGAAAGTGACTGCTCTCTTTATTCGATGGAAGTCGTTTGGAATCGTGACCTGTGTGCCGAGATTAGGACTGCATGGTAGTCGTCCTCGTCAACAAAATTTCCCACCGCTATTTGGCGGGAGCTGTGACATGCGCGAGCCGAACATGGGGAATTCCCGACTACAGTCATACTGAATCCGTGAACAGAGCGGAGCAGTCTGTCGGCCATTTGCTTTAATTATATTGCTCCCTTTTACGTAATAATGTGAAGACTCCTGTGCATGAACTGCCACATTATCTTTCAAACATTTCCTTCAATTATATTCCCGGAGCTGCCAGTTTGTATTCACCACTCATCTTCTTAACCGGCACGTTAGCTCTCACTGTTTAATCAATTTCTTCCCATAAAAGAGACAATTGATTTATTCCCGGCATGTTCTCAGAGTTGATGTTTGAGAGAAGCACTAGAGTTGCGTACATTAGAAATGGTCACACCCAATGTCCAGGAAGTGATCAACCTCGCTCGTGGCGGTGGATATCTAGATAATCATATTACCTGGGAGCCAGTGCCGACACTTCAGACCATCTACTCATGTTATCATCTGCTGGTCCAATCAATTAAATGTACTACTTCGATTCATGCTCTTTTTTTTTTTGTACATGTTTGTGTGTCTATTTGTCTCGACATCTAGTTATCTATTTGTCTCTATATCTGGTTATCTAATTGTCTCTACGTCTGGTTATCTAATTATCGTTCTATCTGAGTATCTAATTGTCTCTACATCTGGTTATCTATTTGTCTCTACAACTTAATATCTTATTGTCTCTACATCTGGTTATCTATTTGTCTCTACATCTGGTTATCTATTTGTCTCTACAACTTAATATCTTATTGTCTCTACATCTGGTTATCTATTTTCTCTACATCTGGTTATCTATTTGTCTCTACAACTCATTATCTAATTGTCTCTACATCTGGTTATCTATTTTCTCTACATCTGGATATCTATTTGTCTCTACATCTTATTGTTTAATTGTCTCTACATCTGGTTATCTATTTTCTCTACATTTGATTATCTAATTGTCTCTACATTTGGTTATCTATTTTCTCTACATCTGGTTATCTATTTTCTCTACATCTGGTTATCTATTTGTCTCTACAACTGATTATCTAATTGTCTCTACATCTGATTGTTTAATTGTCTCTATATCTGATTATCTAATTGTCTCTACATCTAGTTATCTAATTGTCTCTACATCTGATTGTTTAATTGTCTCTATATCTGGTTATCTATCTTTCTCTACATCTGGTTATCAAGTTGTCTCTATATCTGGTTATCAAGTTGTCTCTATATCTGGTTATCTATCTTTCTCTACATCTGGTTATCTATCTTTCTCTACTTCAACACCAGAGTTAAAAGTAAACAGCGACTCATAGTTGACTCTATGCGCCAGGATCGAAGAGCCATAATAATTTAGATCCTGCTGTTATCTCTTCGATGTGCCCCAAGAAAGAAACTAACCGGTCGAGCCAATTGATTAGAGATCAATAAAGATGGCAAACCCGTGCTAAAACAAAAGCCCTGCTGAAATCACAAGTCGGATGCAGCAGGCATAAAGACACAAATATCACAGCTTTGCTGCAAATCATAACACAACACATTTACAATCACTTCAAATCCTTTTAAGAGCGGATGACGTTGGTGATTATGTATTCTTTTAGTCGTCGGATGAACGTGAGACAGAAAGAAAGAAAGAATGAAGGAAAGAATGAAAGAAAGAAAAAATGAAGGAAAGAAAGAAAGAAGAAAGAAAGAAAGAAAGAAAGAAAGAAGAAAGAAAGAAAGAAAGAAAGAAAGAAAGCCTGGTATACGTTCTACTATACTACTTCGTATACATGCACAAATTATTTAGAGGAACGTTGCTGAAAGCTTTCACTGTTTCCCTCCTCTTAACTCTCACTCCTCTTAACTCTCACTTCTCTTAACTCTCACTCCTCCACTCACCGATTTAAAACACAGCCCAGAAAACTTAATCCCGTTAACCGTTGCAAAATTATAGAAAAACAAACCGGATTAGGCCTCGACATAACGAACGTGATGACCAGTGAGTGAAAGCATCAAGCATGGCAGCAGCCGAAGCTGTAGGAAAGGAGGAGGGGTGGGGCAGATGAAGTAAATCGGGCCCGATTAGTGACTCCGGTAATTAACCGAGCATTCTCGTTTTCAATTAATTTGGAATTAGAACATTTTCTTTGTAAATCACCCGATGTGTGACTCACGGCCATAGTTCCGTCTGTGATTTTTATATTCTCTCGCATCTCTGGCCGTTACTGCCCCTCGTTCTCCCCTCGTCAGTTGTGATGTCGTCTTGCGAGACTCTGGTTCTTCTTGCACGAGTCTGAGCGATATGTGGATGATAGCGGGCACCGTGACACTTTTATTTTATCGTTTCTCTTCCTCCTTTTGTTAATTTAGGTGTTTATTTCTTTATTTTTAGGGATATAAAATTCCAATATAGGAGATTCTATTTGTATATTTCCCCCCTTTATTTTCTACGTATGTGGATAATAACTCCACATCAAATGTTTTCAGTAATGGAGGTTTATTTCTTTAGCTGCCCGATATATAAATTCTCAATAATGATAATGGTGGTTGGCTTTCTTCTTTTTCTGTAACTTGCTAAACATAAATCTTCTTAATGAGGAAGAGCTTTTTGTTTCTTTTCGTTAACTGCTCGATATGGAATCTCAACAGGAGGAGATTTGCGTTTTATAATGTCTACTTTTTTATCTAATTATTCAACATAAAATCGTCTCAGACGTTTGCGTTGTGAGTCGGCCAGCTCTCTAGCCAGGTCTCGAGAGACCGAATTTTTGCGTTATTATAACTGTAATTTTTATTTACATTTTTCATGCGACAGCGATGTGCTTATGTCTGAGGTCCTTCGCCGAACATGCAGATATTCTCCTATGTCAGAGGCACTCTCATTTTTTTTAATCGCCGAATGTTTCATCGTTTTTCGGGTTCATGTTTTTCTTATCAATTTTGCCCGTGTAGCGACCATTTTTAACCTACTCTTCTCGATTTGCAACTACCAAAGTTTTTTTTAACCCTACTATTATTGAAATACCTGGGAAATCTAGCAACAAACGACAATTCCAAACAGAAGAAATAGGCTCAAGATGCAGCAAAGCTTGTCAAATCATCGGACAGCTATCACAAATATTGTCCAACAAGGAAATAACTGTAGAGGCAAAACGGACACTACAGTACAATCTTCATCCCAAAGTTGTGCTACTAGTGCCAGTCCTTGACCCTAGATGCAAGAACAATGAGAAACATAACCTCTACTTAGGTGAAGTGTATTAAACGAATGGTAGGAAACAGCCTGAGAGATAAGATCAGAAATGAAGAACTGAGAAAAAAGCTAGGAATAACCCCCGCCATAGAATATATAAGGAAACAACAGATAAAATGGTTTGGCCTCGGGATGAGGCAGAAAGATCAAAACACAATACAGCGAACCTTCGTTGCGAGAACACCAGACTCAAAGGCCAACCACAAAAAAGATGGATTGATGGAATATTGGAAACATTCGGAAACATAACATAACATAACATAGAAGAGCAAAAGACCGCAAATTATATATCCCCTCGACGCTGAAAGGCTAATGAGAAAATAAATAAAAAGAGGAAGAATAGCTGACATGTAGAGATGGATCAAATAATACTTTCATTTGTAGTGGGTTAACGTTTAGATTCCCCGCCTTAGTTTTCAGTCTTCGACTTTCACAAACATTCCTGTTCCTACATACACATAAACATATTTGGAGATCACTTACAACTGTGATGTAAGGAAGAAATTGTTTTAAAAATTCAGTCTGATTTTAAAATGATCGATTTGAACACTAGACCTACATGTCATTGTCTGCCCCCGATGTGGTGAGACACTAGATCTCGCAATAAGGTAGTGATTGTGTTTAACCGCTGGACTGAGATGTGATGAGTTCAATAATGGCTCCTGGCAGGTTCCCACACAGGATAGAGTTTGTATTCAGGAGGTTGTCGGCTTTAATTCACATTCTTTTACATGAATCAGACTTTGGTTCAGCTTTTGGAATCAGTAACATTTTATATAAGAAAAATCGGCAGTAATCAGACTTTGATTCAGATTTTGGAATCAGTAACATTTTATATAGGTAACATCGGCAGGCAAGGCGTCTCACAGCATCAGAGCTGTCAGCGACCCACATTTGATGGCTTGTGCCAGGATCGGTAAACCAGAACCATCCAGACACTACTCCACCTCTTCGCGGTGCCTCCAGAAACAGACTAACTTGTCTAGACTGCGAGTAGGGATCGAGGAGGGAAGACAACCCGGTACTCAAAATAACATGCTGAAGTCGGATGTTTTGGGCCGAAAGGCGCTAATATCACAGTTTTACTGCAAATCACAACACAATGTATACACGCCATTTAACGTCCTTTTAAGGACGGATGATGAAGAGGTGCATTCCTTTAATCATCGGGCGAACGCAAGCAAGAAACATCTAACAAAAATTGGAGCAAGTGCAGGAGCAGAATACTTCTTTCTTTCGAATCTTTTCTTTGAATTTCCTTCCCTTTTCTTTTTGTTCTGCCGTCCCTCTACTGTCCCCTTTTTTGTGTTATAATTTTACTGACTCATCTGGAGGAATAATAACATATTTTTAAATGTTTGTTTTCAAATTTAGACGCATTTTTCTCTCTTTGCGTTGATGTTTAAATATATTTTGAATGTGATACTGCGTTTGTTCCCAGTTGTTTCTTTTCCATTTCATTTTGCTACTTTTGTCATTCACTTGTTGCTACTATTTTTAATGTCATTGGGGTGTTGATTTCTTTACATATTTATTTCTTCTTGGTTTTTTTTTTTTTACTGTTTCCGGTTTTTCGCTGGATAACACGAGGCTTGACATCAGCGTTAATTATAGTTTTAATTGGCGGCAACGTGAGCGCGACATGTTTGGTGCCTGTGTGTCACTGAGATTTCACTTTTATTTTTCCGTTCACCACTGGGCGACATGCGCAGACATCGATTAGGAAATGCCGGATCTCGTTTTGAATATTATTGATATTCAGATGCCAATCTAGTTAGCTAAATTAAGTCGAGCCACTGAAGTTCTGTTAAAGTGAAAAGTTAATCTAATTAAATGAGGACACTATCAGTGTTGGGAAGATTGCATGACGCTAACATTTCCTGGACATTTCAATTGAGTCATCACAGAATGAGAAGATGGAATCCAGGATAAATGATCTTATTAAGAGGCGGTGGCCCAATCAATGAAATCACCACCGACAGAATACTCCGCTATTTGGGCGCCACCCCACGCCAGGACGGGACAAAGAGGCGCAGATACGACAGAACTTAAACAGTAACGAATTAACAGAAAGAACTGACAACAGTGACGTTTTGTGGCCTTGATAAATCTTCTTACGCGTCATTCTTTATAAGTTCAAAGAAAATATTGGTCAGCCCAAAACCAGTGACGTTTCCATCGCCTGGTAGGAATCCACCGGATGTATGCCATATGGCGTTTATTTTTTCATAATATTATGACGTCACCATCGTGAGAATTACGATGCACTGGAACATAAGACATGTAGCTCGGTGCATCCATTTTCAACATGTTTGTGTCTCTCTTTCTATGGTACTAAATTCATTGACCTGCTTGTTATAGATGACCTCTCAGTAACATTGTTACCGTCGATATATCTCGAGGGCTAAAGGACGTACTGGCTTCAGAGGAGCACATTTTGTAGAGCTCTACTACTAGTCAGGTTTTACTTCGCAAAACCTCCCATTTAAGCACCCCCATCTATCTTCTTCTTCAACGTTCAAGTCTTGTGATCAAGCGAACTTGATTCTTTCTACAGTTTCATACCAGAGGGGTAAGAACAACATCATGACATACGATGAGCAGGTCGCGTGGTCAGTACTCGTATATGGAGGGTTGAACAACATCATGACATACGTTGAGCAGGTCGCGTGGTCAGTACTCATATATGGAGGGGTAAGAACAACATCATGACATACGATGAGCTGGTCGCGTTCTTTTTTTTAATTGTTATTATAAAAATAATTTACCGGGTGGCTGGGATAGTCAAAGAATGAGGCATCACGCATTAAAGGTTTCTCTCTTGCTAGTTGATCCGTAGCTTCTTGCTTATTTTTAGCGCTATGGAGATGTGAACTTCTTTATGCGGGGTATTGAAGTTTGATAATCAGAAATGGCCACTCCAGTTAGTTGTTGTAATGATCATCATCACTGCGCACCAAACGAATCCATTTTGAATGTTACATCTATTGTATTCATATTCTTAATCGCTGCAGACACATATACCATATCTATTGCAATAAACCATCATATAACCGCACTGATTGCATATGGTTATAGACCAACCCGGTAGAGAGACAGAAATGCCTTACTCATTTGAAAATTAAGGAGAAATAAAAAGGAAGGAAGTAGAGAACGAGGCTGGTCATCGTTTATTTGAATTCTCAGAGCTAAACGAAGATGCGGCGAAGCCAGTTTAAAGCCAGAAATTACGGGGACTTTTTTGTCCTGTTTTAGCTCGCCAAGCTGTCATACCATACTTTTTCTACATTAAAAAAAAATTTTGTATTCTGTGACTTTGGTGCCAGATTTTTCTAGTTTGGTAGTCGCAATAAAACAAGACGATGTTATATGCCTAGCGCGATGTGCGCTCTGCAGTCACCAATCCCTCTACCCCGACCTCATAAATAAACAGGCACTGGTAACCCCCTTACTGTTCATTTCAATAAATCACCAGCTGGCTCCAAATGCCTGTCAAACTAATAGCGCTCAAATCGTCACTTCTACGTGTTTTATGTTCAATTCCTCGCAACATAATGCCTGGGGTGCTATCAAGTTACCTAGTCTTATCAACAACTGGACGGACTTACCAGAGGATAAGAGTGACCAATATTTGCTTTTCCGAACGTGAGACCGGTATTGGTGTCAATAACTGCCAAATCCGATCTGGACGTTTTGAAACGTAACATTTCAGCACTCTCTATCTAGCAACGGCCTGGGGCGCGCAATAAAACAGCCACTTTTAGGAGGACAATCTGGCGAAGGGTCTCTTCTTCCTTTTCCCGCTTGCCTTTCAGGGTCCAAGAAGATATAGTTTGCGGTAATTTGCTCTTCTGTTGGCGTCTCCTGCTGTTATGTATTTCCTAGTGTTTATAATATTCCATTTTTTTCATGGTCGGCCCTTGAGTCTGGTGTTCTCCCTATGTTTATTGAAGGTTTGTTGTTTGTAGTTGGTAAATGCAGGAGTTGTACAAAGCTGGGTGTCAGGGGTCGTTCCAAGTAACCGTCAATAAAACATTAATAAGACATGAGAGAATCAAACAAATCCCTGCTTTAAATCGCACACTAAGAGACGAGCACATCATGAGAGGACCTGCATCCTTCTGGCTGACTTTTATCTCCCATGAACCTTAATGCCAGGCACCCACTCAATGTTCAACTCCACAAATTGGAGAGCAAAACACTTGAATCGAACATTGTCACCAATACAGCGCGCTAATCACTACAGGAGAGAGAAAGGTCTCAGTCTGAATAGCAAAAAAAAAAAAAACCGAAGTAATGGTCATATCGAAGAGACAATCATCACCATCATGCAGCACAAAAATAAACAGAGCAAATCTGAAACAAGTGGAACGCGTTAAATACTTGAGCACAATAATAACATCAGATGGAAGATGCACCACAGAAATAAAAAGCAGAATAGCACAGGCCAAAATAGCATTTCAAAAAAATGAAAAACGTTTTAAGCAACAAATCTATGTCAATAGAAGTGAGAAAGATAGTTTTTTTTTTTTTTTTGGTGCTATATAGAGCAAATTCTGACATATGGAAGCTAATCATGGACAGTAAACAAAAAAAAATTGAAAAAGACGATTAGAGGCCACAGAGATGGGATTTCTCAGAAGAATGTTGAAAGTTCCCTGGACAGCTAAAAACAGACCACTGAGAACATTCTCAAAGAGGCCAATACAAAAAGGCAGCTCCTAAAAAACATCAGAAAGAAACAATCAACATTTTTCGGGCACATCATGAGAAGAGGAAAGTTGGAATACTTGATTACAACTGGCAAAATACAAGGAAGATAGATGGAGGACGACAAAAAGAGAAAAGATAATAAACAGCTTGGTGTCATGACATGGACAACAGTCAACAACAGAACTGATACGATGCACTGTAGATAGAAGATTGTGGAAGGACATGATCCCCCACGCCAACCGGTATGGCACATGATGATGATGATTGTGTATTATTTTAACAATAATCTTCGGAAATAGTAATATAATAACAGAAAATCTTTAATAAGAGAAGCACGAATTCAGTAGAATAAATAATGAGCCTTTGTTAATAAAGAATACAAATCATTTAAAAATAATAATTAATGAGCATTTCTTCCTAACTGTAAAGTAATTATTTGCTTATGTTTTGACCACAAAGAAAGGATGGAAGGACGCCCATTGATGCCAGGTAATTTAGGTCACACCTGATCTGAATCTGGGGGGAGGGGGGGGGGGGGGAATATCTTTGAATGTCATCACAAAATGTTACACAATTGTTACTGTCTATTTTTAACAGGCACAGAAGCCACGGGTGTTGGCACGGCCCCAAGTGTGTACCTCAGGGAAGACCCAATCTGCGGGACCCAGCTCGAAAACCAAAGCGAGCTGCGAGCGCCCACTGCCGACAAAGCTGCCCTTTACCTGGATGCTGCCCTCGCTTCCCGCTCAACTGCTGGTATGTACAAGCTTCATGTGTCTAGTACCTGAAAACGAGAGAGAAATAGAGAGAGAGGGGAGAGGGAGAGTGAACGGGGGTGATAGAGAGAGGATGAGAGAGAAAGAAATAGAGAGAGGATGAGAGGGTAGAGAGATAGTGAGAGGGAGGGATAGAGAGAGGATGAGAGAGAAAGAAATGGAAAGAGAGGGGGGAGAGAGAAAGAGATAGAGAGGGAGAGAGATAGTGAGAGGGAAAGATAGAGAGAGGATGAGAGAGAAAGAAATAGAGAGAGGATGAGAGGAAGAGAGAGGGAGAGATAGAGAGAGGATGAGAGAGAAAAAAATAGGGAGAGATAGAGAGGGGATGAGAGAGAAAGAAATAGAGAGAGAGGATGAGAGATAAAGAAATAGAGAGAGAGGGAGAGAGAGAATGAGAGAGAAAGAAATAGAGTGGATGAGAGGGAGAGATAGAGAGAGAAAGAGATAGAGAGGTGGGGAGAGATAGTGAGAGGGAGAGATAGTGAGAGGATGAGAGGGAGAGAGATAGATAGAGGATGAGAGAGAGAGATAGATGGTGAGAGAGATTGATAGAGGGTGAGAGGGAGAGATAGAGGGTGAGAGAGATAGATAGAGGGGGAAATAGAGAGAGGGAGAGAGAGGTTGAGAAGGATAGAGAGTGGGAGAGATAGACAGAAGGAAAAAAGAGAGAAAATAAAAGTTTTTAGAGGGAGAGATAGAGAGAGGGAGAGAGAGAGAAAGAGGGTAAGAGAGATATAGAGAGAGGGAGAGCTAGAGAGAAGGAACGATAGAAAGTAAAAGTTTTTTTTATTTTTATTTAAATCAGATGCATTTCTGAACGCGAATCCTTGTAATTTTTCTGTTCGTGAAAGAAGAAAACGAACATCGAAGATTAGTTCCAACATTCCTACCTAACCAGTGATGCTGTTCCAATAGAGGATCATATGTTTTGTTTGTCTTGTCTTGTTCTCCCATCACCCGTGTGATTCCCACCATCTGTGGCATTGTTACCTTTAACTCTTTCCGTACGTTTCGACGCTCTGTGCGTCACTTTCAATTTGATTAGTGAACCGTCATCAAATCATATTATTTTTACATGCCGTGTATCATCTTGGTATTGGTGAAATCTAATACCTTGTTCAATGAGCTAAAAAAAATATCATATAATATGTCACATGTAAGATAAATATAAATATGTAGATTGATTCTTAAAACCATAAAAAATATTGTCTCGGAAATCTCTTCCGTTGCATCGATTAAAAGCTTACGTGTGGAAAGAGCTAAGTGTTAATAGAACCGCCATCACCAACTTCGTTTTTACCAACATATCTGTATGCGATGTTTGTTTGTTCCTGCTGAAGGCCTACTGAGCCGAAACGTCGTTCAAATTTGAGTCGTCCATCAATAACTTAAAGCTTTAACCAAACCATTTTTTTTTTTTTCGCAATTCTCCGTTAGCACTTTGGCTTGACCAGGTTTTAGGAAGAACAGATCATGTGCTGATCAAATAACTACTCTACGTATAATAGTTGAACAAAGTTTAGAACTAAAATCCCCACTTTATATTGGATTCATAGATTACGAAAATGCATTTGATAGTTTAGACAGAAGAATGCTTTGGAAGTTGCTGAGTCATTACGGAATCCCCATAAAGTTTATTAACCTGATAAAAACAATGTATGAAGGAACGAAATGTAGTGTGGTGCATTAAGGACAGCTTACAGAAGCATTTGAAATAAGAACAGGAGTAAGGCAAGGATGCCTTCTGTCTCCATTTCTCTTTCTACTGGCCATAGATTGGATTTTGAAAATAAATCAAAACAACAGAAATGGGATCCAGTGGTCACTGACCAAACAACTTGATGATTTAGACTTTGCTGATGACATAGCTCTCCTATCACACAACCATCAACAGATGCAGGATAAAATGAGTATATTAGATGAGAGATCACAACAGCTAGGACTAAAGATTAATAGAGATAAGACCAACATTATGAGAATTAATGCAGTTGGCAATAACCAAATAAAACTAGGAGAAATACCTCTACTAGACGTACAATCTTACATATATCTGGGCAGTAATATAGATAAAGAGGGAGGAACAGAAAATGATACCAAAATAAGGATATCAAACGCAAGAGGAGCTTTCATTGCACTGGGAAACATATGGAAATCCAAAGAAATTAGGCTAAATACAAAAATAAAAATTTTCAACTCCAATGTTAAGTCGGTCCTATTATATGGCTGTGAAACATGGAGAATAACAAAATTGACAATCACGAAGGTACAGACTTTCATTAATGGATGCTTGCGCAGAATAAAGGGATGGAAATGGCAGGACAAAGTCACTAACGTGGAATTATGTAAATGTACCGGTCAAATACCAGTGGATAAAGAGATACAACGAAGACGATGGCGATGGATAGGACACACACTACGGAAGCCAACTGAGAGTATTACACAACAGGCCCTTTTTTGGAATCCCCAGGGGAAAAGACAAAGAGGAAGACCAAGGAATTCTTGGAGAAGACAGATAGAAGCAGAGATGAAGATGATGGGGAAGACATGGAATGATCTTAGGGGAATTGCAAAAAACAGAACGACTTGGAAAGTGTTTGTTGAAGACCTATGCTCCACTGGGAGCTAAAAGGTAGAAGAAGAAGACTTTGGCTTGACGGTCAAGTGAGCGTGGATTCAAACGTAGCTTGGTTCTGCAGTGGATCCAGGCAGAAGTACTGGCCTCGTCACCTCCAAATATCGTGGCGTTGTTTCGTGTGCACTGGCCACCCCATACCTTCAAATGTCGTTTCGTAGGTTCGTGAGCACTGGCCACCTCTCGCCTCCTAATGTCGTGGCCTAGTTTCGTGACCACTGGCCACCCCTCACTTGCATAAGTCGTAGCCTAGTTTCGTGAGCACTGACCACCCCTCACCTCAATATATTGTTTCCCCATCTCGTAAGCACTGGCCACCTCTCACAGCCAAATGTCGTAGCCTAATTTCATGAGTACTGGTTCCCCTCCGTTAAATGTCGTGGCCTAATACCGTGGAATTTGATATTTCACTCCCTTTCAACATAAGTCACGTGACATTACTATCTTTTACTCTTAACAATGCTCTTTCATACTTTGAGCGGTGTCAGGTATTCTTTTCATTTGTCCATCTGTCGGTAGATCTTCCTTTATCCTTTCTGTTACTGCATTATCATCAGGTTGCATATCCTTTGCAGAACGTTGAATTCACCACAGTCCGCCTGAGAGAATCTCTATCTCTACCCAGATCTACCAGTTCTGTTGTCATGTTCATGATCTCATTGACGTCTTGAAACCACCTTCTTCTTGGTCTACTCACATGCATCACCCAGGAACCATATCTCCCATTATTGTTCTTTTCAGCCCGCTGCGTCTTTTGACGTAGCCAGGGTATTTTAATTTTCTCTGTAAAATGGTGTTTATACGCCAAATTTTACGCCATTATTCTTGTAAAAATTATGCTGTTGCATCCGGTTATTAATTCATTATTTGGGTGCAGTCTGCACATCGACGGTTGGCTACCATGGAGCGCCATCTTGTTTTGATGGTGCGCGTTGTCACAGGTTCAACTGTTCCTCTCTTGATGTTATAATTCCACTTTAGTGGGAGACTGGTTAGTCTCGAGGCAAGACGCCGGCCTCGAGACAGAGAGGTTGTGGGTTCAAATCCTGGCTGCACCAGTTGGGATTTTTATTTATGATTTCTCACCGGCTACCACCACTGGACTCATCAGCGAGTCCCGGCTTGAAACATCATTTACTCATGGACGGAAAAAATATGAGTACCTCCGAAGACGGAGTTATCTGCCTGTGCGGCGAGGCTGCCAGGGAAAAATAGATTAACACGCAAAATTCAGTTCCTAGTCTCTAGGGACTTCGTCAGAGGTCAAAGATGTCAAACGAAAAAAAAAATTCCAGTCTTTGCTTGCCTCTCCACTTCTACATTGTTGTTAATAGCTAATGCTGAACGTAGTTAGTCAATAACTGCCTTATATGCCCAATTTATTTAACTTGTTATCTCAAGGACTGGTTGTTCCTTCTTTTTCCATCATTCCTTATTTTCTGTTTCATTACAACGTTAAATATTCTTTGAAGACAATCTCGATTCGCTAGTGTCTGTGACATCCATGTTTTGCGTTGTAGCAGAGCTTTAGAAATCATTCTTACTTGTTTATTGCTATTTTTTGTTATCCTTCGTCACTTATTTTAGGCAACACAATCAAATTTAAAATGAAGATTGAAGCTCACAATATTATTTCAAAATTCGAATGAAAAGATAAGTGAAATATACGAAGAGGCGGCTAACAGAGGAAAGAAACAAATATAAAGACAAGCAGACTGTAGCGGGAGAATTATTATAAAAGAAAATGCTCAGTAATAACATTATAAAACACCTCCCAACTTTATCACGTAAAACTGTGTATAAAACATTTTTATTTATTTGGGTGGCAGTTGCGGTCTTGTATAACCTAGAAGACTTGGTCAGAGACTGAACGAATCATCCCTTGCCAAGAAATACGCACAACCATTAAGACAACAACAACAGACCATCAAGACAACAACAGACTATCAAGACAACAACAACAGACCATCAAGACAACAACAACAGACTATCAAGACAACAACAACAGACCATCAAGGCAACAACAACAGACTATCAAGACAACAACAACAGACTATCAAGACAACAACAACAGACCATCAAGACAACAACAACAGACCATCAAGGCAACAACAACAGACTATCAAGACAACAACAACAGACCATCAAGACAACAACAACAGACCATCAAGACAACAACAACAGACTATCAAGACAACAACAACAGACCATCAAGACAACAACAACAGACCATCAAGGCAACAACAACAGACCATCAAGACAACAACAACAGACCATCAAGACAATAACAACAGACCTTCAAGACAACAACAACAGACATCAAGACAACAACAACAGACCATCAAGACAACAACGACAGATTATCAAGACAACAACAACAGACCATCAAGACAACAACAACAGACCATCAAGACAACAACAGACCATCAAGACAACAACGACAGACTATCAAGACAACAACAACAGACCATCAAGACAACAACAACAGACATCAAGACAACAACAGACATCAAGACAACAACAACAGACCATCAAGACAACAACAACAGACCATCAAGACAACAACAGACTATCAAGACAACAACGGCAGACCATCTAGACAACAACAGACCATCAAGACAACAACGGCAGACCATCAAGACAACAAAGACAGACCATCAAGACAACAACAACAGACCATCAAGACAACAACAACAGACCATCACGACAACAACAACAGACCATCAAGACAACAACGGCAGACCATCAATACAACAACAACAGACCATCAAGACAACAACAACAGACCATCAAGACAACAACGACAGACCATCAAGACAACAACAACAGACCATCAAGACAACAACAACAGACCATCAATACAACAACAACAGACCATCAATACAACAACAACAGACCATCAAGACAACAACGACAGATTATCAAGACAACAACAACAGACCATCAAGACAACAACAACAGACCATCAAGACAACAACAGACCATCAAGACAACAACGACAGACTATCAAGACAACAACAACAGACCATCAAGACAACAACGACAGACTATCAAGACAACAACGACAGACCATCAATACAACAACAACAGACCACCAATACAACAACAACAGACCATCAAGACAACAACGACAGACCATCAATACAACAACAACAGACCACCAATACAACAACAACAGACCATCAAGACAACAACGACAGACCATCAATACAACAACAACAGACCACCAATACAACAACAACAGACCATCAAGACAACAACGACAGACTATCAAGACAACAACAACAGACCATCAATACAACAACAACAGACCACCAATACAACAACAACAGACCATCAAGACAACAGCGGCAGACCATCAAGACAACAACAACAGACCATCAAGACAATAACAACAGACCTTCAAGACAACAACAACAGACCACAAAAACAACAACAACAGGCCATCAAAACAACAACAGACCATCAAGACAACAACAACAGACATCAAGACAACAACAACGGACCATCAAGACAACAACAGACCATCAAGACAACAACAACAGACCATCAAGACAACAACAACAGACCATTAAGACAACAACAACAGACATCAAGACAACAACGGACCATCAAGACAACAACAACAGACCATCAAGACAACAACAACAGACCATCAAGACGAAACAACAGACCATCAAGACAACAACAACATTATATAGAAGAGTGTGCTAGCAGGCTTAGACGTAAGTTAGTTGCCTGTCAATTAGCTGCATTGTTACTTGTTAGATTATATAACTTTCTTGCTGTGTTGTTTTGTTACATAACAAGTTACCTGCCTTTCTAGTTACCTTAGATAAATGGCTAGATATCGACTATTATAAATGTTGCACACGGCTCATGACAGACACAAATAGAGATCTCTGGTAATGGCCTTTTTGTGCCAGAGGGCATAAAGCGGATCCAGAAAGTAAGAAATATATTCATTCGCATGTAGGCTACTTCTTTACGAAATACATGTTAATGCAACTCTTTAGTAATTAAGCCTATAAAAATGGGTACCAGATATTTTTCTGGAAGTAATGGCGGCCTGGCGCGATATCGACAACATCACATACAAATGTGTAGCGTCAAATGTGGAAGAAAAGGTCGCCATTAATTTACTCATATATACGCCAACGAGACGTGGAGAGAAACTTTACTTTACGTTTTTCATTTTTACTTTTTTTACTTTTACTTTTCTACTTTAGAGTATGTTGTCTCTGACGTTGATCTACACTATCATAATTTACTGTGTCAACATGTTGTCTCTGACGTTGATCTATACTATCCTAATTTACTGTGTCAACATGTTGTCTCTGACGTTGATCTATACTATCATAATTTACTGTGTCAACATGTTGTCTCTGACGTTGATCTATACTATCCTAATTTACTGTGTCAACATGTTGTCTCTGACGTTGATCTATACTATCCTAATTTACTGTGTCAACATGTTGTCTCTGACGTTGATCTATACTATCATAATTTACTGTGTCAACATGTTGTCTCTGACGTTGATCTATACTATCCTAATTTACTGTGTCAACATGTTGTCTCTGACGTTGATCTATACTATCATAATTTACTGTGTCAACATGTTGCCTTTGTTGCCATCTGATTCCTACAGACGAGGACGAAGGGCGCTCCTCTCACATGCTCTTCACACTGAACGTCTACCAGTACCGGATAGAGAAGTCCAATACTAAGGCTGGCCTGCCTGGAGGTGAGTCCTCTTCACAGTTGTTTGTCTCTGATACTTTAGTTGATTATGTTATATGTGTCTTTCCAGGAATCATTAGTTGATTAGGTTATATGTGTCTTTCCAGGAATCATTAGTTGATTAGGTTATATGTGTCTTTTCAGGAATATAAAACACGCATTAGTTGATTAGGTTATATGTGTCTTTCCAGAAATATAAAACACGCATTAGTGTATACATTCATTATACATTCAAAGTGATTAAAAGAAGCTGCATCTTAAAATTTGAAATCTTTTGAGGTTACAAATTGACTTTTGCATCTCCCAGAAACTCTCTGGTTTGTCAGTGTTTAATATCTTTGTTACGGTCATCCACTACTAAAATAGCACCCATACATAAACATTTTCTTTAACTAAAAAAAAAGTATATTTTGTGTGCAGTGTCACAAAGTGGAACCGCTCTTGTAAAATGTCAATTTTTAGAATGATGGGAATGTACTAGGCTCATGACATATTCATGCATCAATAATGCAAGATTTAAAAGATTATAGAACCAAATTACCGCTTTTATATTAAAACAAACAAATGTTCAAAGTATTCTATTGTCTGTGTTCTGTCCGTGTCCTCAAGTAATATTTTCGTACACTCAACATCGAACCTTACGAACACACTTTATTATTGGTGCTGGGGTCATCTTGAACAAATCAAATTGTAAATATTGAAGTCTGTCGATAATCAGCTATCAGATGGTGGCTTAAAGAGCAGTGATGAATCGACTCAGATATTCAAGGTTTGTGTTGTCAAATTCGACATAATGGCGATGTGACTTGGATAAACGAGAATAAGCATGTACGGCTGTCAACATGTGCGTTCGTGTGATATGGATCTCCTTCACATGTGAATCTTTTTCTGTTCTTGCTCTTGTCAAAATATCAGGTTAGGTAGCTGCTGACACAGGCTCACCTACTAGGTCTTAAAACTACAAGCTTTCTGTGGCGCAGTCTTTCATCTCACCTGTTACCTCACCAGCCTGCATACAGTCTTCCCATCTTTCAATCTTTAACTGTATAAACACACACGCCCTGAGAGAGATTAGAAGAAAGTATAGCTATGGAATGTGGTGATATCTAAATGCCATGTGATATAATGCCCTGTGAAATAATGCCCCGTGTATCTTTTATCGCGACATGAGTCAGAAATTAAAGGACAAAGCAGACAGTAACACATGCAGAAGATGAGAATGGAGAAACACAAACTCAAGTAGCACGACCGATTTCTACATCCGGTTTCCTTCTTTCGTGGATTGCGAGTGTGTGAAGGAAACGCGGAAGAGAAAAGAAAAGATGGATAGATAGTGAAAGAAAAGGTTCACGTTTTGTCAACTCTCGCACAAATAAAGAAGAATGGAAGTGCGTACAATCATCAATTATGTCCTAGCGATCGTGACCGAGATATGAGGTAAGATGGACACACACACGCACGAACATGTGTAACACGATCAATCAGGGTGAAATCTCCAATCACATCCGCTCTTCTTATCTTTCAACTTGGGCGCCACATCGCCACCCACTCGCTCAAGCTATGAGGCACCTGAGACCACCTTGAGCGGGTGAGACATCCGAAATAGCCACTTCATGAACTCCCACTGGTATATTGTTCTCTCTTTCGTCCGTGTCGTTGGATTATTATACCTGGAGCTTAGTTACTCAGGAGAGGGGTCTGATAGCACCCAGAACTGGAATTGACATCCTTCTGTTTGTTTGGCGTTCTCCCGTAAACGTTTACTTGTCGCTCGGGTAATCGAGTCCGAAATTAGCTGTTTCAGAACGAGAAGAAATACACTTCGTTGGGAGTCTGGCTCTAAGTTGTAGATTGTTGTATCCGTGCACTTTTACAGTTACGATTCTGAGAAAAATGAAGTAATCTGACTCAGTCTATAAGCTATTACAGACAACATTCTGTATTTATATTTACAACGTGCCAGGTTGGAGATTTTTCATTTTAAATTGAATTCTGTCGCAAATTATTTTTGGCTGCTGTTTTTTTTTTCTTTTTAAGAGGTGAGTTCTTTTATTATTATTATTTTTAATTGTCTTAGTTTGAACGCATTTTTTGAATGATATTAATTTTTCCATTACGTACAAACACACTAACAACATTGAGTCTCGATTTTGTGGTGATGTTTTTTTTTTTTATAATTTTTTTTTCTGGCTCGTGCCCTGTCAATTACAATCTCAGAAAATTTTCGGTGAAATCCATTTTAGCGGTTAGATTAGATAATTATATAACTTAAAGGAAACAAGAAATAGAGCCTTTTAAATGTTATGGGTAAACAGTCTTCACATATCGATGTTAATCATGGACATAGGACAACAGACAAGAAAATCAATGGAGTCTGTAGAAATGTGGTTTTACAGAAGGATGTTGAGAATACCATGGACAGCTAAGAAGAGTAATGAAAATGTTCTGAAAGAGGCCAAAGCAAAAAGAGAGATAATTTCCAATATTAAGAAGAAACAATCATCATTTTTTAACCATGTAATGAAAAGAGAACAACTGGAAAAATTGAGGTGACGAAGAGATAGAGCAAAGCAAAAAGAAAAAAATACCAGACAGCTTAAGAGAATGGCTTGACAGAAGGTCAACAACAGAAATGATAAATAACTGCTGAGATCAAAAGTTGTGGAGAGACATGATCACCTACGCCAGCAGGCCCGGTACTTGATGATGATGATGATGATGATGATGATGATGATGATGATGATGATGATGATATTGCATTTTGGGAAATTCTGGGACGAATGGTGAAGCGGAAATGGAAAATTTCTGACGGCAATGAAACTAGTTCTATATGATAGGATAAGATAGGATATGGTAGGGTAGGATAAGATGGGATAGGGCAGAATAGGGTAGGGTAGGATGGGATGGGATAGGATAGGATAGGATAGGATAGGATAGGGTAGGATAGGATGGGATAGGGCAGAATAGGGTAGGGTAGAATGGGATGGGATGGGAAAGGGTAGGGTAGGGTAGGATAGAATGGGATAGGGCAGAATAGGGTAGGGTAGAATGGGATGGGATGGGATAGGGCAGAATAGGGTAGGGTTGGATGTGATGGGATGGGATAGGGCAGAATAGGGTAGGGTAGGATGGGATGGGATTGGATAAGTTAGGATAGGATAGGGTATGGTAGGGAATAGAAGGATAGGGTAGGGAAGGGAAGGGTAGGGTAGGATAGGATGGGATAGGGCAGAATAGGGTAGGGTGGGATAGGATGGGATAGGATAGGATAGGATAGGATAGGATAGGATAAGATAGGATAGGGTAGGGTAGGGTAGGATAGGATAGGATAGGATGGGATAGGGCAGAATAGGGTAGGGTAGGATGTGATGGTATGGGATGGGATAGGATAGGGTTGGATTGGATAGGATAGGATAGGATAGGATAGGGTAGGGTAGGGTAGGATAGGATGGGATAGGGCAGAATAGGGTAGGGTAGAATGGGATGGGATAGGATAGGATAGGATAGGGTAGGGTATGGTAGGGTAGGGTAGGGTAGGGTAGGATAGGATGGGATAGGGCAGAATAGGGTAGGGTAGAATGGGATGGGATGGGATAGGATAAGATAGGATAGGGTAGGGTAGGATAGGATGGTATAGAGCAGAATAGGGTAGGGTAGGATGGGATGGGATGGGATGGGATGGGATAAGATAAGATAGGATAGGGTAGTGTAGGGTAGGATAGGATAGGATAGGGCAGAATAGGGTAGGGTAGGGTAGGATATGATAGGATATGGTAGAAAAGGGTAGGGTAGGATAGGATAGGATATGGTAGGGTAGGGTAGGATAAGTCAGGGTAGGGTAGGATAGGATAAGATAGGGTAGGGTAGGATAGGATAGGATGGGATAGGATGGGATATGGCAGAATAGGATCAGATATTTCATCCAATATCTTAAAATGCTTACCGTAATTGTATTTCTGGGCAAGTGAGGCGGCCTGGAATGGTGCTGACCACCCTGCTCATATATGTTCCGATTCGAATTGAAATATATAGGTGCTACTAGCATATTAGCCCTGCGTCTCAATGCGGGACAGGCACGAACTGATGTTGACAAACAAACTCATAAACGTAATGCTCAGATAATCATGAATATTTCATATCTTGAGACGCAACCGTTTATTGCTATGCATAAATATATATATAAATAATGCACGGTTTAAATGTGACGCAAGCAAACTGTTTGATCTGACATGGCTGTTGTATTTGTGCTTAATATCCCGCCCCAGGTGAAGAATGGACGGCTGCAATATTTATGGGAATTGACAAGCTGTGACATGTCCTGGAAGCAGCTCGCCCTCAATTTAGGATTGTGATTGGTCATGTCCTGTCACTCATTGCCCAAACATCTGAGGCTCTCTCGTGATGATGGAGTGAGTTTTCAGCGTCCACGCATCTTCAACCCAGCATTCCGGGCAATTTCCTTGGCTATTCATTGTATGTGATTGGCCCTCTCAGAATGGAATGCATTGATTGTGCGACACAAACAGCCAACATCTTGAAAATGTTCGCATGATTTGATCATTTGTCTTTCCCCGACTTGAGGCAGATTCTCAACCGGGATCAGGCCTCTCTCATCAGTCACGGATCTACGGACGGACACAAGAGAGCAATCTCTTCAAGAGCCGTTGTGTGTTGCTAAAAGCAAACTCGAGTTGGTTTTGCTGCAATCACACTATCAATGATATTTGCCCTCATGAAAACATCTCGTGTTTAATGTCCCCCCGTAGAAGCATTGCCCATTCAATACATGAGATCCATTGTAGGAAGTCTAAGTTCTGCGTTGGCAATGGTGGGCTGCGTTCTGATTTATTTTTCGAATAAGTTTTATTGACTGGGGAAGAGAGGGCCGGAGGGCGGGAGCTATCGGTGTCAATCAGTGAACGGGATTTAGATTATGGCGCAATATTTGATCATGTTTTGGTTGTGAGAATAGATAAATGTTCGGTGACAGAACGAGATGCTTAACTGAGATGAATGTTTCTGACTTGACCTAACCCCTTTCAGTTGCGACCTCGTTGCTTTTTAGAGGTCATTGTCACTGATATGAAAGTGCATGTTTGTCTCAACAGTTGAAGAGTGTGTTTTTAACCTGGTGGGGTGGGGGGTGGGAGTGTCGTGATAGATGATTTGATAAGTAGGGACATCCACACTTGAGTTACAAAGTGGTCTTTCCTGCTGCTTGCGTCATGATCTGTGAACCACGACTGGTGATATTACTCCACCTTCGGTGACTTATAGTGGACTTTTTGATTACGATAACATTAGTATTATCGTTTACTCTACGACAACATTAACAACCTAAAAAAAAGAGTTCAAACCATCATCTCCTGACTGAGAACGGGCCAGGTATCATTGAACGACCACCACAACAGAATACAACGAAACCAAACGTCAGCATGTCCACTCTGTGAAGACCACATCAACAGAATACAACGAAACCAAACGCCAGCATCTCAACTCTGTGAAGACCACATCAACAGAATACAACGAAACCAAACGCCAGCAAGTCCACTCTGTGAAGACCACATCAACAGAATACAACGAAACCAAACGTCAGCATGTCCACTCTGTGAAGACCACATCAACAGAATACAACGAAACCAAACGCCAGCATCTCAACTCTGTGAAGACCACATCAACAGAATACAACGAAACCAAACGCCAGCAAGTCCACTCTGTGAAGACCACATCAACAGAATACAACGAAACCAAACGTCAGCATGTCCACTCTGTGAAGACCACATCAACAGAATACAACGAAACCAAACGTCAGCATGTCAACTCTGTGAAGACCACATCAACAGAATACAACGAAACCAAACGCCAGCATCTCAACTCTGTGAAGACCACATCAACACAATACAACGAAACCAAACGCCAGCAAGTCCACTCTGTGAAGACCACATCAACAGAATACAACGAAACCAAACGTCAGCATGTCAACTCTGTGAAGACCACATCAACAGAATACAACGAAACCAAACGCCAGCATCTCAACTCTGTGAAGACCACATCAACAGAATACAACGAAACCAAACGTCAGCATCTCAACTCTGTGAAGACCACATCAACAGAATACAACGAAACCAAACGTCAGCATCTCAACTCTGTGAAGACCACATCAACAGAATACAACGAAACCAAACGTCAGCATGTCCACTCTGTGAAGACCACATCAACAGAATACAACGAAACCAAACGCCAGCAAGTCCACTCTGTGAAGACCACATCAACAGAATACAACGAAACCAAACGTCAGCATCTCAACTCTGTGAAGACCACATCAACAGAATACAACGAAACCAAACGTCAGCATCTCAACTCTGTGAAGACCACATCAACAGAATACAACGAAACCAAACGTCAGCATGTCCACTCTGTGAAGACCACATCAACAGAATACAACGAAACCAAACGTCAGCAAGTCCACTCTGTGAAGACCACATCAACAGAATACAACGAAACCAAACGTCAGCATCTCAACTCTGTGAAGACCACATCAACAGAATACAACGAAACCAAACGTCAGCATCTCAACTCTGTGAAGACCACATCAACAGAATACAACGAAACCAAACGTCAGCATGTCCACTCTGTGAAGACCACATCAACAGAATACAACGAAACCAAACGCCAGCAAGTCCACTCTGTGAAGACCACATCAACAGAATACAACGAAACCAAACGTCAGCATCTCAACTCTGTGAAGACCACATCAACAGAATACAACGAAACCAAACGTCAGCATCTCAACTCTGTGAAGACCACATCAACAGAATACAACGAAACCAAACGTCAGCATGTCCACTCTGTGAAGACCACATCAACAGAATACAACGAAACCAAACGTCAGCAAGTCCACTCTGTGAAGACCACATCAACAGAATACAACGAAACCAAACGTCAGCATCTCAACTCTGTGAAGACCACATCAACAGAATACAACGAAACCAAACGTCAGCATGTCCACTCTGTGAAGACCACATCAACAGAATACAACGAAACCAAACGTCAGCATCTCAACTCTGTGAAGACCACATCAACAGAATACAACGAAACCAAACGTCAGCATCTCAACTCTGTGAAGACCACATCAACAGAATACAACGAAACCAAACGTCAGCATCTCAACTCTGTGAAGACCACATCAACAGAATACAACGAAACCAAACGTCAGCACGTCAACTCTGTGAACACCCACACGAAACAGGAGAACATCACCTTCTTGACCGTCCAAAGCTCACTGACATCAGAATAACTCTACTTTATCAAAAACCTGATAAATGCAACTCCTTGATGGAAACTACAAGGAAACTCAAAAATACCTGCTGATATCATTAAAAGGCATTGGACAGAATGGGATGAGCTAAGAGGCTTCTGGGTCCATAACAACAGTAACAATAACCAAGTGCTCTTGAAGTCTAAGTCAGTGCTACTTCAAGTTGAGATAGAAAACGTTACATAACTTGTCTGCTATTTAAATTTTCCTTCTATTTAAACATAACCATCAATTGGGACTGAGCAATCAGCTGTCATTGAAAATGAAAAACTGGTTTGGTTATGGAATAACAGTGGAGCTGTCAGTTGACAAGCCATGATGAATACAGTTTGAAAAGCTGATTTGTGAGTCTCAGAATGCTAATGATACATAGTCAGGTGGGACAGGGCTCTTTTCAATATCCATAAATACTCTGCTAAATGCATTTCTATTACGTTATTTCTGCAATGTAACTGGATCAAAACAACCCCGACTGTCCCCAAAATTCGTGGCTTGTAATCTGGATGGAAGTTTGTGTACAAAATCACAGTGCTATATTTGTACACAAGGTGGCTTTCAGTGCAGACGCGATTAAAAATATACAAACTCAGAGGCTTTCTCGATGGTATGTGTCGTTGCCATAGTGATAGTTTTGAACTAATGTTCTGTTCAAGGGACTTCAACTTTGTGATTTGTAAGTATTTCAGGAGTTAGGAACTTAGTGTGGCAGTAGGCATTTTTTTTTTAAATTAAGTCAACTTCTTTCTTTTTTCTTTCTTTCTTTCTTGCATTCACCCGATGGCTACTAATGGAATGAAAAGCCATCTTCGCAATCCGCCATTAAAATGGCGTTACTTTAGTGGACGTAAATGTACCGTGTTGTGATTTATTGTTGTTCAATCTCTGTTGTTCGTCCACCCTGACGTATAGAGTCACAGCTGTGGATCGCTGACTGCACTCAGATAAGTTGTTCGTCCACCCTGACGTATAGAGTCACAGCTGTGGATCGCTGACTGCACTCAGATAAGTTGTTCGTCCACCCTGACGTATAGAGTCACAGCTGTGGATCGCTGACTGCGCTCAGATCAGTTGTTCGTCCACCCTGACGTATAGAGTCACAGCTGTAGGTCGCTGACTACACTCAGATCAGTTGTTCGTCCACCCTGACGCATAAAGTCACAGCTGTGGGTCGCTGACTACACTCAGATCAGTTGTTCGTCCACCCTGACGTATAGAGTCACAGCTGTGGATCGCTGACTGCACTCAAATCAGTTGTTCGTCCACCCTGACGTATATAGTCACAGCTGTGGGTCGCTGACTACACTCAGATCAGTTGTTCGTCCACCCTGACGTATATAGTCACAGCTGTGGGTCGCTGACTACACTCAGATCAGTTGTTCGTCCACCCTGACGTATATAGTCACAGCTGTGGGTCGCTGACTACACTCAGATCAGTTGTTCGTCCACCCTGACGTATATAGTCACAGCTGTGGGTCGCTGACTACACTCAGATCAGTTGTTCGTCCACCCTGACGTATATAGTCACAGCTGTGGAACGCTGACTGCACTGATATCAGTTGTTCTTCGACCCTGACGTATACGGTCACAGCTGTGGGTCGCTGACTCCATACAGATCAGTTGCTGTACGGTTGTCTTGGCCCCCAAATTAGAAGCTTATATCAACTTTCAGTCAAATAGTGATTAAAGAAGGAACGAATGACGACCACATAGTAGAGTTGACCACTACCTCGTGTAAGATTCTGTTGTCCAGAACGTTAGATCTCGCGACATGGTTCAACAAGCACAATGTTTACTTCACTTGTACAAACCCATTCACGTTGATGTAGTTTTGCGAACCTCCACTCTATAAAAAAAAAATACTATCGCAGTCTCTATATTCAACACAGATGATCTTACCATAACCACCTCATTTTATTCTATACATTATTACACCAAAACGACGTTGATTAATTCATTTACAATTAAACAATAATGCATTACTATTTTTCTAAGCGTTTCTTTTAACAGCGAAAATTAATACACTGAAGATATTAATATAGTTTTTTTTTTCTCATTAAGGAAAAATATTTTAAATGCAGAAAGGGTCCTTCGTTCCGTGCTTGTGCTAAATTGACAATGTCATCAAGATCAGTTTCCTGGCGAGATTTTCCTTAATTCAGTTCTAAAAAGTGACACATTAATCAGATGTTTCTGAACTTTTTCATCATTGCTCGGGGCGTAAGCTTATTTCTGCCCATCATTTGCTACGCCACTGTAGGGTATTATTACGCATAATTGTATAATCCCATTATGTGCACGCTTTAATGCTGGCCTACAGAATAATGGACTTTATTTTTTAATTAAATGTACTGGTCTGATGAACTCCTATTTTAAAACCCAATATACTTGTTTAAGAGCTACATGCAAAATAAGATATTCATAACTCTGTGCTTATGGTAAAGTACTAGTCAAATACCAGCGGACAAAGCGATTTAAGGTAGACGATGGCGCGGGTTATGACACACGCTACTGAAGCCACATGAGAGTATTAAACGTCAGGTCCTTTTTTTTTAATACCCAGGGTAGGAGACAAAGATGGAGATTAAAATATACTTGGAGAAGACAAGTGGAAGAAGATATGACCAGAATGTGTAAGACATGAAAGGATCTAAAATGAATGGCAAGAAAGAGAATGGTTTTGGTAAGTGTTTGTTGAAGATTTATGCTCCACAGGGAGCTGAAAGGAAGAAGATGTGTGTTTTTGGATCTGTAATATATACAAATACCCGTGTGTTACCGGGGCCTCATTATGAGGGAAGTAAAGAATAGTGACACTGTGTCCTTCAAGGCATGTCGTAAGAGGCGACTAAGGTGGTTGATCGATGGCCTGACAAGCTGTCATTGTAAAAAAAAAGTATTGTTATGGAAACAGAGACATAGATTTTGGAAGCAGTGATCTTTGCAATATGCGCCATTTTGGCACGCAAGGTTTCTATTTTTGAGTTTGTGGTTCTGCCCTATGTGCCGTCTTCGGCCCGAAAGGACAATAGATTGAGAATATATACAAAGAAGATATACAGCCACAGTCACTTCTGCAATGTCAACAGTTTGTCTATGAGAACATTTTCAACTGTGAATATGAATGACCAAAGAAGGAACCGATAGAGTATTTTATTTTTGTTGTGTGTGTGTGTGTGGGGGGGGGGAGGGGGGGGCTATAGACCAAACTGTTTAGTGCTTTATTTTCATTTATTAGGTGCCGTCTCCACATCGAAGGTCGGCTACTACGAATCGCCATTTTACTTTGTCTTTTGTCTGGTAAGTGCACATTGTCATAGGTTCACCAGTCCACATGCTCATGTTATCAGTCCACTTTAGTCTTGACCTCCGCCTCTACCTCGTCATTTTATTAAGAAATCGTTAAAATAGACGGGAATTTAACGTTTCATTGTAAAAACACTGCTGGTTGAAGCTTTCCGCGAGTAAACGTGAGTTGGCGTGTGAAAGAGAACTTGACGAAAAGTTGCTAGAATTGTGTATTAGGCGGCGTCATGGGTGGTCCCAGTCATTGTTGAATAAATATGTAAGTTGGTAGCTCAAAGTTCAAAGAATAATGTCTTTCTCTTATCTCTTTCTCCATGAAAATTGTACTTGTATTGTTATGTTGTAGTGTCCAGAGAATATATGATGTTCCCCATCTTATGTCACGCCACATCGACTTGGTCACAACATACTGACTTTGTCATGAAAAGTCGACGTGGTCACAACATATTGATTATGTCATGAAACATCAACGTGGTCACAACATATCAACTTTGTTTATGAAACATCGACGTGGTCACAACATATTGATTATGTCATGAAACATGAACGTGGTCACAACATATTGATTATGTCATGAAACATCAACGTGGTCACAACATATTGATTATGTCATGAAACATCAACGTGGTCACAACATATCAACTTTGTTTATGAAACATCGACGTGGTCACAATATATTGACTTTATCATAATACGTCGACCTGATAATAATATATCGACTTTGTCACAACATATTAACTTTGTCGCGTCACATCGTTTTGGTTATATGACATCGACCTGGTCACGATATATGTTTCTGTACTACTTTCTCACTGTCAGATTGAGAATTTTGTTTTCCAGGAAATTGAGTTGGATCTTGGTCAATTATGTGTTCTTGACATGGACACTATTAATCAAAATAGTATTTCAAAAAATGAAAAACATATTATGTAACAAATCTATGTCAATAGAAGTGAGATAGATAGTTCACCGGTGCTATATAGAGCCAAGTTTGACCTATAGAAGCGAATCATGGACAGTAGACAAACAAATGAAAAGACGATTAGAGGCCACAAAGATGGGATTTCTCGGTAGAATGTTGAAAGTTCCCTAGACAGCTAAAAAAACAACCAATGAGGAAATTCTCAAAGAGGCCAACACAAGAAGGGAGCTCCTAAAAATATCAGCAAAAAAGCAATCAACATTTTTCGGGCACATCATACGAAGAGGAAAGTTAGAATACCTGGTTACAAATGGCAAAATACACGGAAAAAGAGATCGCGGACGACAAAGAGAGAAAATACTGAATAGCCTGGCGTCATGGCATGGAAAACTGTCAACAACAGAACTGATACGATGCGCGGTAGATAGAAAATTGTGGAACGACATGATCGCCTACGCCAACCGGCATGACACATGATGTAATGACTATTAATCGATTATTGGATGTTTTAAGCTAATTTATTTCCATCTTTAATAATATATCAGTTAGTTTCCTTTACATAACTTTATAGCCGTGCTTCGATACGCGATTAAGCACTTTAAACCCATGTTGGTTGCATAACAATTTAATCAGACTGCAATGAAAAACGTATAAATGTATCACAACTACCCTTTGTCAGCAAATACACCGTAATTATTGATGAAAGTCATTACATGACCAACAGCATATTGATTGCATGAAATGACATGACCAACAACATATTGGTTGCATGAAATATCTTGGCCAACAATATATTGGTTGCATGAAACATCTTGACCAACAGCATATTGGTTGCATGAAACATCTTGACCAACAGCATATTGGTTGTATGAAACATCTTGACAAACAGCATATTGGTTGCATGAAACATCTTGACAAACAGCATATTGGTTGCATGAAACATCTTGACCAACAGCATATTGGTTGCATTAAATGTCTTGACCAACAGAATATTGGTTGTATGAAACATCTTGACCAACAGCATATTGGTTGTATGAAACATCTTGACCAACAGCATATTGGTTGTATGAAACATCTTGACCAACAGCATATTGGTTGTATGAAACATCTTGACAAATAGCATATTGGTTGCATGAAACATCTTGACCAACAGCATATTGGTTGCATTAAATGTCTTGACCAACAGGATATTGATTTTCTCGAAAATGAACTTTCGCATGAGATTGCTAAATTTGAAGGAAGTGACTATTTGAAATTGTCACCATCCAATCAGAGTTCTTCTTTAGGGAGCCGCGATAGCTCAGTGGTTAGTGAACTGGACTACCAAGGACAAGGGGTAGGGTTCGATCCAAACCGACGGCTTCCGGGTTCACCCAGCCTAAAATGGGTACCGGATTTTTTTTCTGGGAAAGTAAAGCGGCACGGGCGTAATACCGACCACATTACCCCAAAATTCATGTGCTGAAGGTCTGTAAAATTTATGGTCACTAACATCATATTCCCTATACGCCGCCACTTGGCGTGACGGGGTTTCTTTACTTTTTTTTTTTTAATCAGAGTTCTTCTCTGGATTAATACAAAACATCTCTTCTCATATATAGTAATTTATACTGGAATCCAATAAAACAAAACATGTACTAATGCGAACAAATAAATTCTTGTGTGTGCATTACATTTAACGTAACGTCGATCATATTTTTAAAATTATATAGTTCAAATTAAAACAGATTTATTCATGAAATATATGGATTTCAACTTCATGCAGTCGTCGATAAACTTGAATTAAAATAATCAATGTTTATTTAACACGGTAACATGTGTAAAATTTACTTTAAAGTTATGTCATTTAGTATGTAAAAATACATGCAAACTCACATTGGGGTTAGAATTTATTTTTTTAAAAAAAACGTTCATTAGTGAGTGTCAGGAAAGAAATATACACTCCAAATTGAATGTTTCTATCTCTAATGGTTAATGTAAAAGTTAACTAGTTCCATGCCGGCTCTTTCTCTTATAGTCTTGGCTTCTCTATAATAATTTTATGTAAAATAAACATTAAATTCTATCTATCTATCTATCTATCTATCTATCTATCTATCTATCTATCTATCTATCTATCTATCTATCTATCTATCTATCTATCTATCTATCTATCTATCTATCTATCTATCTATCTATCTATCTATCTATCTATCTATCTATCTATCTATCTATCTATCTATCTATCTATCTATCTATCTATCTATCTATCTATCTATCTATCTATCTATCTATCTATCTGTCTGTCTGTCTGTCTGTCTGTCTGTCTGTCTGTCTGTCTGTCTGTCTGTCTGTCTGTCTGTCTGTCTGTCTGTCTGTCTATCTGTCTATCTATATATCTATCTATCTATCTATCTACCTACCTACCTACCTACCTACCTACCTACCTATCTATCTATCTATCTATCTATCTATCTATCTATCTATCTATCTATCTATCTATCTATCTATCTATCTATCTATCTATCTATCTATCTATCTATCTATCTATCTATCTATCTATCTATCTTCTGTCCTTTCGAGCCGAAGACTAGACTTATAAGGCAATAATTCTAGACTCTTGTATCTGACGGTCTTTAAATTGTTTGATATAATCGTTGATGCCCGCTGTTTTTGCCACTCGTTTTAATGTTCTTTTTTAGTGCTTCTCTAGGTTGGCCTCTTTTTCTTTCACTTTCTGGTTCCCATTTGAGGGCCTACTTTGTGTTTCTTTTGTTGTCTCTTCTCATCACATGGCCAACCTATGGCCATACTTTTCTCTTGTTTATAGTTGATTTTGTTGGATGGTTTTTCTCTTTATTTCTGCATTAGTTTTGAACTCATTCCATGGTATACGAAGTATTTCCCTTGGGTATATGTTTTCAAATGCATTGAGTTTTTCTTTTTATTTCAGTAGTTGTTTCTAGTTTTCGCGTGCATAAAAAAGAATAGTTTTGATTTGAAAATCCTGAAATTTCTTTTTGCTTAGTGATTTTTATTTCTGAGAGTATTACACAACAGACCCTTTTTTGGAACCCCCTTGGAAAAAGACAAAGAGGAGGACCAAGATATGCTTGGAGAAGACAGATGGAAGTAGAGATGAAGGTGATGGAGAAGACATGTAATGATCTTAAAAGAATGGCAAGAAACAGAAAGGCTTGGAAAGTGTTTGTTGAAGACCTATGCTCCACAGGGAGCTGGAAAGGTAGAAGAAAGAGAAGAATTTTTATTGCCATATTTTACCAAGGTTTCTGAAAGTCATTACTGCATTTGTTAGTCCGATTCTAATTTATGTCTTTGTGACTCCCTGTAACTAACAGCTAAATTAATATAGACCAGAAAAACAACGACGTTTCGGCAAAAAACGTTTATCAGGTACAAAACGTTTATCAGGTACAAAACGTTTATCAGGTAAAAACGTTTATCAGGTACAAAACGTTTATCAGGTACAAAACGTTTATCAGGTACAAAACGTGTGTCAGGTACAACACATTTATCAGGTACAAAACGTTTATCAGGTACAAAACGTTTATCAGGTACAAAACATTTATCAGGTACAAAACGTTTATCAGGTACAACACGTTTATCAGGTACAAAACGTTCATCAGGTACAAAACGTTTATCAGGTACAAAACGTTTATCAGGTAAAAACGTTTATCAGGTACAAAACGTTTATCAGGTACAAAACGTTTATCAGGTACAAAACGTTTATCAGGTACAAAACGTTTATCAGGTACAAAACGTTTATCAGGTACAAAACGTTTCCAAACCTCCAAGCCAGAATGGACCCCTCCGTTTCTAGGCATCCAAGCCAAATTGGACCCCAAATGTAGCTGCTAGTAACAATTTCATGTCTATATTACATATTCTCTGCAGTTCTACCCGCGGCACTGAATCATCATCAAGTACTGGGCCTGTTGGCGTAGGTGATCATGTCTCCCCACAGCTTTCGAACTCGACAGTTATTTATCATTTATGTTGTTGACTTTCTGCCAAGCCATTCTCTTAAGCTGTCTGGTATTTTTTTCTCTTTGCTTTCCCTCTAGCTCTCCGTCCCTCAATTGTCCCACTTGTTACAATATATTCCAGCGGTTCTCTTCTCATTACATGGCCAAAAAATGGTGATTATTTCTTCGTAATATTGGAAATTAGCTCTCTTTTTGCTTTGGCCTCTTTTAGAACGTTTCCATTACTCTTCTTAGCTGTCAATAGTATTCTCAAAATTCTTCTGTATAACCGCACGTCTACAGACTCCAGTGATTTTCTTGTCTGTTTCCTATTGCCCGTGATTCACATCCATATGTTAAGATTGACTCTACATAACATTTATGAACTCTTTTTCTTGTTTCTAATGTCAAAAATATATTGCATAGCATCTTCCTCATTCTTTAGAAAACTGCTTTTGTCTGAGAAATATATACTATAATAATATATTATTATATATTACATTACTTATATAATATACTATATTTGTTATATTTACTATAAATATACTTACACTTTCATATTTCCTCACTTCACCTATCCTCCAACGTGTAGCACATACCTCTCTGATCTCATCTCTTACCCTCCGTCTACTTCTCCTGAACTTACCTGCCCCAATCATCCTGAATGTAGTCATCATCATCTGTGCCTCATCGTGTGTAGTTGTTCTAGTTCTCTGAAGAAGGCCGCATGTAGGCCGAAACGTCAGTATTCTCTAGTCTTCCTTTTTTACCACCACATCTTATAGGAGTGTACATTACACCACACTACAGGCTCCTTGCTACCAGCTTTACCGCAGCACTACCTTTATTTGTCCGTTCCCTATTTAATATGTTATTTTCGCCATCATCTCTCTCATATATTTATTCATTTGTATCTGTCCTCGGAGTTGCCTACTATATTTACTACTTTCCACTCTCATTTATTTGCCCATTCTCTATTTATGGGAGCCGCGATAGCTCAGTGGTTAGTGAACTGGACTACAAAGGACAAAAGGTAGAGTTCTATCCTAACCGACGGCTCCGGTTCACCCAGCCTTTAATGGGTACTGGATTTTTTTCTGGGAAAGTAAAGCGGCACGGGCGTAATACCGACCACATTACCCCATAAATCATGTGCCGAAGGTCTGTAAAATTTATGGTCACTAACACCATATTCCCTATACGCCACTTGGCGTGACGGGGGTACTTTACTTTTACTACTCTATAATATATTTATTAATTTGTATCTGTCTCGAAGTTGCCTACTATATTTACTATTTTCCACTCTCATTTATTTGCCCTTTCCTTATTTAATATTTTATTTTCGCCCTCATCTCTATAATACATTTATTCATTTGTATCTGTCTCGAAGTTGCCTACTATATTTACTATTGTCCACTCTCATTTATTTGCCCTTTCCTTATTTAATATTTTATTTTCGCCCTCATCTCTATAATACATTTATTCATTTGTATCTGTCCTCGAAGTTGCCAACTATATTTACTATTTTCCACTCTCGTACCTTCACCTGCTTATACCCATTACGGGGGCCCCTCTCCAAACATTCATCAATCAAAATGGCAATCGCTATAGACTTGGCATGCGCGTAGCTTCTATCTTCACACTTAAGGAGGCGCTAAAAGAACTGGCCAGTTGTTAAATTACACCACCGACCTAGTTTTCTGGCTGATGCAGCAGCTACTTCAGTCTACACTCAACAGTGGTAGGGTGAACATACTCTAAATCCCAGATCTTGGATAACCCGACCCATACGTATTTAATGCCAGCCATGTCCACCAGTTTCGGATTATAAATTGTTTTTCAACGAGCGTTTCCGGGGCGTACGAAACCGAATTTCGAGTGTCATGTCGAAATGGTAAGTTTTACGCTTAAAAATACAATTCTAGAGATAGAAATACTGCAATTGCTGTGAGGCAATCTTCCTGGTGTGTCTTTGTGTATTTCTTTTTTCATGTTAATTCAAATAAAAAGTTATTATTATTGAAGTTCATGATGTTACATTCTTAATTCAGTATAATTAGTGTAGTATGTTAATTCACTACTTATATCAGGTGCCTAAATGTTTTACACCTTGATGGTGTAGCGATTAACGCATTCGATTCATCAAACTGCCAGGTAGTCCAAATTAAGTTTCTGCCTTTGACGATTATTTTTCTAAAGGCGTGGACTTCATTCTGAAAATAGGTACATGAGATTTTATCGGAATGGTAAGACGGTCTAGCGTGACACTATATCTAGCGTCCACAATATCAATAAACACGCAGACAATCATGGACAAAATAATGGTGTCCGATAACATTATACATGTATTTCCACGCGAACATTCTTTATGTATTTTTTTTCAAACTGTAAATAATAACTATAACAACGCACATGACACGACGCAGGTCAAGACCTCAGTGGTACAGATATCAAGGGAAATAAGGCAAACATGTCTCTGACACAAACAACTTATAGCGTTTGCTCTGCTTATGTGGCCTTTACTCTCAGCCTTAGAGAATAAAGCGGCACGCCACAGAAATGAGATAAGTCAGAAAGATTTTGTTTTACATTTAAAAATAGCAAAATGCTACAAATATTCAAGTTACATACGGTGGACCAGAAGCACGACCATGCTCCACCTCTATGTAGTACACCCCCCCCCCCCCCCAGAAAACAGACTAATTAGTCTGATTGATCACAGGGGATGAAAACCCTGCACCAAAAAATATACTGAAGTTGAATATGTCGGGTGGTGAGGCGCAAGTGTTGAACTTTTATATCAAGCATGACACGGGGTCCCTTCACACCCTTTATGACTGTGGTGACAGGCGTGCTATTGCAAAGACGTTCATCAACAGACAGATAATGTGGAAACAAGGAAACATGAACGGACCTGGAAAAATTAGTCATGAAATACATAAAATTGATTTTTGTTGTTTCCTGAAGATTTATTTTCCCGTGAGAAACGTAAAGATTGATGACGACTCAGTTCCAGGTACGTACGCCTAAAAGTGCTTGGTTATTTTACTTTCATCCCTGCAAGACATGTTACGTTTGTTACATTTTACAACTCTGCAGACGAACTGGGCTTGCCTCCACAATTTGTTTACGTTGTCTGTAATAGTAAACAATCTGCTGCAGACATTTCGGGTGTTACGTTTTAATATTCTTTACATTTGCGTCCTACTTCGTCGTGAAGTGCATAGACGCGGAATAACACATATTTATTGAAGGGTAAGACTATCTACATACAGATTTGTGGGATGGAGGGTTAACATCTGTACAACGACAGACCAGCTGTTGAAACTATGCCAGATGAGGTAAGCCTTGTTAACTCTTCTATGTAAATACTGGTCTCGGAGAGCTATACAGACGAAGATAGCAGAAAGCGTCCTCCCTCCCCCAATTTTTAAAAATAAAAATCAAACTGGTGTGGCCCAAAATGATCACGACGAAACGGTCAGAACGACCCTCATTCCTCCAATGCACCCTCAACTATGTTTAGTCGTCTTCACTTCGCCTCATCGCTGTTTCAATGAATCAAGAATGAGGTCGACAGTGCAACACTTCCTAATTTAGGAAAAGTTCTGCGTTTACTGGGGACCAAGATAGCTCAGTGGTTAATGAACTGGACTACTAAAGACAAAAGATTTTGTCCGATCAAAATATACGGCTTCCAGGTTCACCCAGCCTTAAATGGGTATCGGATTTTTTTTCTGAAAAAGAAAAGCTCAACAGGCGAAGTGCTGGTTCCATTACACTAAAAATCTACAACTTCAACTAACCAAGAATTTAAAAAAATATCTATAGAGTAAGTCGGACGCTCTCACTCTTAGAAAGAAATGCGTGGACAAGTTTGGAGGGGCCAGTCTCAGCTGAATGACACGAGAGGACATCTGGTCTTTAGGCTAGAGGGCTTAATTACAACCAGATTGCACGGCGACGGCCAACTATGAGGGATACAAGAGAGGCTACGCGTTATTTAGAAGTAAAAATAAGCGCCAGTATGGTATGTCGCGAAGCCGAAGTCTGCTTCTCATGTCTCATTTAATGTGCGGGTAGCTAGCTAGACTCCCAAAATAATTAAATGATCAGTGAATCTTCTGCGTACACCTCTAGACGTCACTAGTAATGAGCTCGAAGAAAGAATTCGTCAGGACAAGGCTGGTGACATCTCCGTACAACATAGCACGGTACCGATGATGACCACAAGTGATCCTATATTTTCAATATCCTAGGTCAATAATCCTATATTGTCTCTAATGGAAATAGGTGACGTAACATGGAGATAATAACGCTTTAACCTAGGGGATTTATAGTGTTGGTGTAAATTTTTCAATGACCAAAACTGGACATTCGTGGATGAAGTGGTCGGTATCACGTCAGTTCGCCCTTAGTTCCCTTACGGTAAAGATATGACAATACTGATAGGCTGATCAGTCCCCGCCCCAAAGATGAACAAATGCTGATAATTTAAAAAGAAATTAAATGAAGAACTAAAGAATTTCAGCTAATTATTTACAAGTAAAGGATTCAGCCTCAATAGCGAAAAACAGAAGTAATGTAGCAAAAAAACATCACCGCAAAGCACAATAAAGACAAGTGGAACATTATTAAAACAGATAAATGAATTTAAATATCTGGGAACATTGTTCACTTCAGATAGTATGTGTGCAACAGAGATGAAATGCACAATAGCTCAGGCAAAAGCAGCTTTCCAAAAAAAAAAAAAAGAGAGAGAAAAGTGCTGGAATTAATATTTGACAATAGAAACAAGAAAAAGAGTTCTTAAATATATGTAGAGCCAGTCTTAACATATGGATGTGAATCATGGACAATAGGACAACAGACAAGAAAATCACTGGAATCTGTAGAAATATGATTTAACAGAAGAATGTTGAGAATACCATGGACAACCAAGACGAGTAATGAAAACATTCTGAAAGAGGCCAAACCAAGAAGAGAGCTATTTTCCAAAATCACGAAGAAACAATCATCATTTTTTGGCCATTAATGAGAAGGGAACATTGTATACTGTAACAATTTGGAAAATGAAGGAACGAAGTGATAGAAGGAAGCATAGAGAAAGATACTAGACAGCTCAAGAAAATGGCTTGGCAGAAGATCAACAACAGAAATGATAAATAACTGTTAAGATCGAAAGTTGTAAAAGACATTATCACCTACGTCAGCAGGCATGGAACTTGATGATGATGAATTAGTTTCAAAGTCAGAAACCCATCGTTATCGATCATTTTAATGTTAAAGTAGGCAATAACCACCATTTCTGGAAATATTAGGAGTACATTATATACAACGGGAGCCGCTATAGCTCATTGGTTAGTGAACTGGGCTACAAAGGAGAAGAGGTAGGATTCGATCCCAATCGACTGCTTCCGGGTTCATCAAGCCTTAAATGGGTACCGGATTTTTTTGGGGGAAAGGAAAGCGACACGGGCGTAATACCAACCACATTACCCCAAAAATCATGTGCTGAAGGTTTGTAAAATTTATGGTCACCAACACCATATTCCCTTTACGCTACTTGGCGTGACGGGGGCTCTTTACTTTTTTTAAACTTACATTATGTACTGCACGTTTCATGGGTATAACTTTCGGTGCTGATCCGCCTTATGTCTTTTAACTTATGGCATTTTGGTGTTTGTTAAAATGGTGACTGCAGCTTCCGTGCTATGTTCGGATATTCGATGAGATGTTAATCCGGATGATTCCACTGGCACGGGCAGTTGAGCAACTATAGATTTTCATTCGTTTGCAGTGATATCGGGGCCTTCCAATAACTATAACTATATTATGCGGAGTAGATGCCTTACACACCAAGAAAGTTGTGAAGCGATGATTACATGCAGCGTGTTTGCTGCCACCTCAATGTTACTTTCAGAGCAGTATCAGTGTCTAAACCAAGACAAAAACAACCCTCGCTAAACTATTATTTGCCGACGATTTGCGCCGACTGCATACTCTGGTCCAAAATAGATCGCCAAACTGTTATGTACTTTCTTCTTGCCTTCCTTATTTGCCTTTCAGCGTCGAGGGGAGATATAATTTTCAATCTTTTGCTCTTCTGTTTGCCTCTGCTGCTGTTATGTTTGTAGTGTTTACAATATTCAGTCAATCCATCTTTTTTCGTGGTCGGCCCTTGGGTCTAGTGTTCTTGCAACGTTTATTGAAGACTCATTGTGTTGTGATCTTCCTGCCGCATTACGTTGCCAAACCATGTTATCTGTTGTTTCTTTATATATTCTATGACGGGGATTATTCCTTGCTTTTTTCTCAGTTCTTCATTTTTTTTATTTTATCTCTCATGTTGTTTCCTGTCATTCGTCTGACATATTTCATCTCGGTAGATGTTTCCTTATTGTTCTTGCAGCTAGGGCCCAGGACTGGCATTGATAGCACAAAGTTAGGATAAAGATTGTATTGTAGAGTGCCCGTTTTGCCTCTAGAGTTATTTCCTTGTTAGACAATAGTGGTGATAGATGTCCAATGATTTGACAAGCTTTGTTGCATCTGCTGCTTGTGAATTGTCGTTTGTCACTACACTTTCTAAGTATTTAAATTCATCTCCGTGTTTTGGTTGTCTGCCGTGTATAGTTATGTTGATATTCTGTTTCTCATTTGTGCAACACTGCTCCGATAGGAACAATATTTAGCAGAAATATCAAACAACACTGCTCCGATAGGAACAATATTTAGCAGAAATATCAAACAACACTGCGCCGATAGGAACAATATTTAGCACAAATATCAAACAACACTGCTCCGATAGGAACAATATTTAGCAGAAATATCAAACAACAATGCTCCGATAGGAACAATATTTAGCACAAATATCAAACAACACTGCTCCGATAGGAACAATATTTAGCAGAAATATTAAACAACACTGCTCCGATAGGAACAATATTTACCAGACATATTAAACAACACTGCTCCGATAGGAACAATATTTAGCAGACATATTAAACAACACTGCTCCGATAGGAACAATATTTAGCAGAAATATCAAACAACACTGCTCCGATAGGAACAATATTTAGCAGAAATATTAAACAACACTGCTCCGATAGGTACAATATTTAGCAGAAATATTAAACAACACTGCTCCGATAGGAACAATATTTACCACACATATTAAACAACACTGTTCCGATATGAATTGTAAGCAGAATTTGCTCGGAAAAATATACCGAAAATATAACGTTAAATGTGGTATCATCACAATTAGCACCTGCTTTGTTGAGAGTGTCTGTTGGATGAAGCACCGAAGTAAAGTATTTCCAGAGGTGACTGAACAACAGACACACACATGCCGTGCCCAGCTCTAGCCATGTACTAGTGACTGAACAACAGACACACACATGCCGTACCCAGCTCTAGCCATGTACTAGTGATTGAGTAATCGACACACACCTGCCACTCTTAGTTCTAGCATTGAACCATTGACTGAACAATCGACACACACATGATATTCTTAGTTTCTAGCCATATACCATTGACCGAACAGTCGAGTTCAATCTTAGAAAAAATGGAAGAAAGGAGACAAGCGAAGAACACTGCCCAATACAATAAAATAGGTAATGAAATACGCAAAATGTGCAAAAAGACAAAAGACGACTGGCTCAGCCAAAAATGTATAGAAATAGAAACTATGGAAAGCAAACAAAACTTAAGAGGAATGCAGACAGAAATAAAGAGAATGACTAATAAAAAATTTTAAAAAGCCACAGAAGGTGGATGCATTGCAGACAAAATAGGAACAATGCTAACAGACAATAAAGATATTATAGATAGATGGCAGGAATATATAGCAGAACTATTTCATTATCAAAGGGACAAGAAACCAGTTATAAAATGTACATCAGGCTATAAAATCTTAAAATCTGAGGTGGAAAAAGCTATAAAAACAATGAAAAAGGGAAAAGCAGCAGGACCTGATAACATACAGATAGAGATGATACAGGCACTAGAAGATTTTGGCATTGAAGTGATTACAGACATATGCAACGACACATACCACACAGGATATATACCAAATGAACTAAAAACATCAACTTTCATTGCATTGCCTATAAAGAATGGCGCAGTTGAATGCAGTGACTTTAGAACAATAAACCTAATGAGCCATGTTACAAAAATCTTGCTAAAAGTTATACATGAAAGGATTCAGAATAAAATCAATACTGAATTAGATTAGCAGCAATTTGGATTAAGAAAAATAGCAGGACAAAAGAAGTCATATTCTACATGAGAACATTAATCGAAAAGTACACAGAAGTAAATAAACCAATATATGCCTGCTTCATAGACTACACCAAAGCTTTTGATTGAGTACACCACAAACAACTTATAGAATGCCTAAAAGAGATACATCTAGATGACATGTACATACGACAAATATGTAATCTATACTGGGAGCAAATAGCAATAATAAAATATAACAAAGAGAACTCTTACATCCATTGATATAAAAAGAGGAGTAAGTCAGGGATGCATCCTATCACCAAGCTTGTTCAATCTATACACTGAGCAAATCTTTTAAAAACATCACAGAGATGCCAGGCCTACAAATCAATGGGAAAAAAAAAACTATCTTTACGTCACATAGTACCATTGCTGGTGTATGACGGGGGTCAACTATAGAACCATAGGGATAAAGGCCGCTTGGTCAAGCAGTCGCCACGACGGGTGAGACTCAGGATTTTTATTTCACCCCCGATAGAAAAAATCCTTTCTGTCTACCGAGGGCTTCGAACACCGAACGTCGGCTTTTCAGCTAGCGGAACAGTAGTTTTAGCCGCACGGCCACGCACAAGATAATCAATAACCTAAGATATGCTGATGATACTGTACTACTAGCAGAAAATACTAAAGATCTACAACAATTACTTAATGAAATAAACATGATAATCAAAAAAATATGGACTAGATCATCATCATAATGTGTAATACCGGTTGGCGTAGGTGATCATGTCCCTCCACAATCTTCTATCTACAGTGCATCGTATCAGTTCTGTTGTTGACTGTTTTCCATGCCATGACACCAAGCTATCCAGTATTTTCTCTCTTTGGCGTCTGCGATCTCTCTTTCCTTTTATTTTGCCAGTTGTAACCAAGTATTCCAACTTTCCTCTTCTCATGATGTGCCCGAAAAATGTTGATTGCTTCTTTCTGATGTTTTTTAAGAGCTCCCTTTATGGACTAGATATGAATATCAAAAAGACTAAAACTACGATCATAAACAAAGGAAATACTCAAAACCCACAAATGGATATCAAAATTGAAGGAATAGACCTGGAGACAGTTCAGAACTACAACTACCTTGGACATACTATAACCAGTGATGGAAAATGTACAACTGAAATAAACAAAAGAATAGGAATGGCAAAAAGTAATTTTAATGTCATGAAGAACATACTAACATTAAAACAAATAACACCAGGGCTAAAACTAAGAGTAGCAAAATGTTACATCTTCTCAATATTCCTATATGGTGCAGAAACATGGACGTTAGACAAGGAAACAGAACAGATAATTGAAGCCTTTGAAATGTGGATATATAGAAGAATAGGTAGAATTGGATGGAAGGAAAAGAAAATAAACGACGAAGTCTTAAAACAACTAAAAATGAAAAGAACTACTAAACACAATTCAAACAAGACAAATGCGATTTGTGGACCATGTGAAAAGACACAACAGCCTACTAAAAGTAATCTTGGAGGGGAAAATACTAGGTAAAAGAGGCAGAGACAGACCAAGACTAACATGGACAAGTCAGCCTATGACAACCTGCACCATCAAAGCAAGAGACAGAGCAGAATGGCGCTCCATGGTAGCCAACCTTCGTTGCGGAGACTGCATTCGATGATGATGAACAGTCGACACACACATGCCATTTTTAGTTTCTAGCCATGTACCAGTGATTGAATAATCGACACACACTTGCCACGTTTAGTTCCAGTAATGTACCACATGCGGCATGACATTTAAAGCCAGAATTTAGTTTTACACTCACCGCTTAGGTGAGAAATGTAATTACAGAGGCCAGAACACTGGTACAATAGTTGCTTGCGATAGGCGGCTATTATGACTACATCAGGCATCCGGTTACTGCGTTTCCGTCTAAACTCCGGAAGAAACTGAATGCTGCCTACATTCTTGGACATAAGAGTGTATGAGATTAGCTCCAGATAATATATAGACACGGTTGCAGGTGACGAAACACGAGACAACATGAAGTACAGGAAATTGGAAACATAAGACAGAGTATAGGTTTGTAGATTGTACAGGAAACAGCTTCACAAAAAACAGCAATTCTTTGATGTCAGCGATTTTTATCTCCGACAATTTATTTACACATGGAGACCTTCTGGAATCATCTAGACTTTTCAATGTCTTGATATTCCACTGTAACGAAATCTTATAAGTTTTCTTTGTTTAAGGAATTATATTTGTACATTACCATTCACAGGGGAGACGCGATAGCTCAGTGGTTAGTGAACTGGATTACAAAGGACAAGAGGTAGGGTTCGATCCCAACCGACGGCTTCCATTTTCACCCAGCCTTTAATGGGTAACGGATTTTTTTCTCGGAAAGTAAAGCGGCACGGACGTAATACCGACCACATTACCCCAAAAATCCTGTGCCGAAGGTCTGTAAAATTTATGGTCACTAACACCATATTCCCTATACGCCACTTGGCGTGACGGGGACACTACTTTTTTTTTTTTACTATTACCATTCACAAGAACGTAAGAAAGATAAAAATAACATTAGGTGCTATAATAAAACTATCTTTACACCTAGGTGCTATAATAAAACTATCTTTACAGCATTTTTCCATTACTGGAGTCTGCTGGGGAGACTTACATAACCGGAGAATAAAGGTCGCTTGTCCAGTGCAGTTGCATGGGATTTTTTAGCCTGAGTTTTTAATTTCACCCCCAATAAAAAAAAACGTGTCACCTTACCAGGCTTCGAGCCCACGGTCTCCTAGTGTTGTAATGATAAAGATGGTGATGTTCTTACTTTCATTGTGTTGTTTATTCTTACTTTGATTGTTTTGTTTATTCTTACTTTAATTGTGTTGTTTATTCTTACTTTAATTGTGTTGTTTATTCTTACTTTGTGTTTTTTACTCTTAATTTAATTGTGTTGTTTATTCTTACTTTAATTGTATTAAACTGTCATTGTAATAAATGTATTGTTATGGAAACAGCGCCATATATTTTAGTGCAGTGATCTCTACAATATGTGCCACTTTGGCACGCAAGGTTTCTGTTTTTGAGATTGTAGTTCTGCCCTATGTGCCGTCTTCGGCAAGGACAATAGATAGATAGATAGATAGATAGATAGATAGATAGATGGATGGATGGATGGATGGATGGATGGATGGATGGATGGATGGATGGATGGATGGATGGATGGATGGATGGATGGATGGATGGATAGATAGATAGATAGATAGATAGATAGATAGATAGATAGATAGATAGATAGATAGATAGATAGATAGATAGATAGATAGATAGATAGATAGATAGATAGATAGATAGATAGATAGATAGATAGATAGATAGATAGATAGATAGATAGATAGAATTGTATTAACTAGCATATTTAATGTCCCAAGTATTCTGTCAGAGAATAAACATCACTGGTTTTATTTAGTTTTGTATATTCCATTTAAAGCTCAATGATGTTATAATATTCTACTCCTGTAAACATATGAAAGCACAGAAAGTACTAACATATTAAATGTGCTATAGATCTGTGTGTGCATCATGCAAGTAAAGTCTGCACGCATAAATGCAAATACAAACAATGGTTATATATGATTTGAGAGCGCTTTTCACTTTGTATCTAGAAATGTTGGAAGAATTATGATGAACATTGAAACCACATTTTCTTTTATTGATTCCTGCAGAAATACTTGGCAACACAAACATTGTTCAACCCAGTCTAATAATTAATACTGTGATTTTTCCGTTATGCCCTTGAGATACCACTTAGTGATCCATCTATCTCCTGTACAATTTGTTCATTGTGTATGCATTAGCCGTGTTTGTTTTGGATTTAGCCGTTAAAAATACACCAATTATTTCAATGAAAAGCTTTCACTCATTAAGGCAATTATTTAAACGTATATTATAATGGTTTTATTTAAACATTTGATTCGTCACGCTAATGTGCACAACTTTTAAATTACATCCAGTCTACATCAGCTACGATATTAAACCTTAATTTAACTTTCGAAGTTACTTTGCAACAGGCTGACTCCCTTTTACATGAAGCTACAGCTTGGAAACTTAAATCTCACATGTTGTAAAAATAGCGGTAAAAATATAACACACCACCCTGGCAGAAGGGGAAAAAACTAAGAATAATTCCCGCAATAGAGTATATAAAGCAGCTAATAATAATTTCCGCAGTAGAGTATATAAAGCAGCTAATAATAATTTCCGCAGTAGAGTACATAAAGCAGCTAATAATAATGTCCGCAGTAGAGTACATAAAGCAGCTAATAATAATGTCCGCAGTAGAGTACATAAAGCAGCTAATAATAATGTCCGCAGTAGAGTATATTTTAAAAAAAGTACAGACAAATGGTTTGGCCATGTAATAAGACAGAAAGATCAAAACACCATCTTCCAAATCTCCCATCGATGCTGAAAGGCAAATGAGGAAGAAAAGAAGACAGCTGTAGAAATCAATGATAATTCAACCGTCTAAATATCGACAACACCTGTATCCTGTATAGATGGGCAACACTTGAATCGTGTCATGATCGACATCACCTTACTCCTATAGATATCAACACATATCGTCTTTTTCAGAATGACAATATCTCTTTCTTCAAAAAATAGACATGTCCTTCCACTATAATTAGTGTGATAGCACTATTTTGAACAACAAATTCACCCTCTATAACTAGTGTGATAGCTCTATATTGAACAACACATTCACCCTCTATAACTAGTGTAAATGAAAAATATATTATGCAACAAATCTATGTCAATAAAAATGAGAAAGAGAGTTCATCGGTGCTATATAGAACCAATTCTGACCTATGGAAGCGAATCATGGACAGTAGACAAACAAATGAAAAGACGATTAGAGGCCACAGAGATGGGATTCCTCAGAAGAATGTTGAAAGTTCCCTGGACAGCTAAAAAGACCAATGAGGAAGTTCTCAAAGAGGCCAACACAAAAAGGGAGCTCTTAAAAAACATCAGAAAGAAGCAATCAACATTTTTCGGGCACATCATGAGAAGATAAAAGTTGGAATACTTGGTTACAACTGGCAAAATAAAAGGAAAGAGAGATCGCGGACGACAAAGAGAGAAAATACTGGATAGCTTGGTGTCATGGCATGGAAAACAGTCAACAACAGAACTGATACGATGCACTGTAGATAGAAGATTGTGGAGGGACATGATCACCAACGCCAACCGTTATGGCACACGATGATGATGATGATGATAACAAGTGTGATAACTCTATATTGAACAACAAATTCACCCTCTATAACTAGTGTCATAGCTCTATATTGAACAACATTCACCCTCTATAGCTCTATATTGAACAACACATTCACCCCCTCTATAGCTCTATATTGAACAACACATTCACACTCTATAGCTCTATATTGAACAACAGATTAGCCCTCTATAGCTCTATATTGAACAACACATTCACCCCCTCAATAGCTCTATATTGAACAACACATTCGCCCTCTATAGCTCTATATTGAACAACACATTCACCCCCTCTATAGCTCTATATTGAACAACAGATTAGCCCTCTATGGCTCTATATTGAACAACACATTCACCCCCTCAATAGCTCTATATTGAACAACACATTCGCCCTCTATAGCTCTATATTGAACAACACATTCGCCCTCTATAGCTCTATATTGAACAACACCTTTACCCTCTATAACTAGTGTGATAGCTCTGTATTGAACAACACATTCACCCTCTATAACTAGTGTGATAGCTCTATATTGAACAACACATTCACCCTCTATAACTAGTGTGATAGCTCTATATTGAACAACACATTCACCCTGTATAGCTAGTGTGATAGCTCTATATTGAACAACACATTCACCCTCTATAACTAGTGTGATAGCTCTATATTGAACAACACATTCACCCTGTATAGCTAGTGTGATAGCTCTATATTGAACAACACATTCACCCTCTATAACTAGTGTGATAGCTCTATATTGAACAACACATTCACCCTGTATAGCTAGTGTGATAGCTCTATATTGAACAACACATTCGCCCACTATAACTAGTGTGATAGCTCTATATTGAACAACACATTCACCCTCTATAACTAGTGTGATAGCTCTATATTGAACAACACATTCACCCTCTATAACTAGTGTGATAGCTCTATATTGAACAACACATTCACCCTCTATAGCTCTATATTGAACAACACATTCACCCTCTATAGCTCTATATTGAACAACACATTCACCCTCTATAGCTAGTGTGATAGCTCTATAATGAACAACACATTCACCCTCTATAGCTATCTTTGTATGTCATTGAGTAGTTTTGTTATGACTTGTACTCCCAGCTCTCCTAATTAATTTATCTCTTCGATTATTATATTGTTGGGACCTGGAGTTTTGCTTCTTTTCATGTGTTGAACTCCCCCCCCCCCCCCAACTTAACTCTGCATTATTGGTGGTCCAGTGTCTTTGTTTGAATTGTTTAGCTGTGTTCTTTCATCATAATAGAGTTGAATGATATATTCTGTCCATCTTTCCCTTATCTTCTCCTATCTCATTATTATATTTCCTTCCTTTGATTTCACACATCCTGAAACTTTGACTTATTTTCTTCCTGTTAATACAACTGCTTGTGCATAAATGTCGAGGCTCTCTTTTGTTGCTTTTCCATTTCTTCATATTTCTGGTTTAGCCACCCTTCGTTTGCTTCTGTGCGTTTGTTTTGGATCTCTTTGTGCAATAGTTAGTATGTCCTACTCAATGTTAGTATAGTTTTTCTTTCTCATGTTTTCGTCTTCCGCTCATTAGTTCTAGTATTTCTTCTGTCATCCATTTCTTTTTATTTTAGTCACTAGTACCACTTCTTTTTATTTTAGTCACTAGTACCACTTCTTTTTATTTTAGTCACTAGTACCACTTCTTTTTATTTTAGTCACTAGTACCACTTCTTTTTATTTTAGTCACTAATACCACTTCTTTTTATTTTAGTCACTAGTACCACTTCTTTTTATTTTAGTCACTAGTACCACTTCTTTTTATTTTAGTCACTAATACCACTTCTATTTATTTTAGTCACTAATACCACTTCTTTTTATTTTAGTCACTAATACCACTTCTTTTTATTTTAGTCACTAATACCACTTCTTTTTATTTTAGTCACTAGTACCACTTCTTTTTATTTTAGTCACTAGTACCACTTCTTTTTATTTTAGTCACTAGTACCACTTCTTTTTATTTTAGTCACTAGTACCACTTCTTTTTATTTTAGTCACTAGTACCACTTCTTTTTATTTTAGTCACTAATACCACTTCTTTTTATTTTAGTCACTAGTACCACTTCTTTTTATTTTAGTCACTAGTACCACTTCTTTTTATTTTAGTCACTAATACCACTTCTTTTTATTTTAGTCACTAGTACCACTTCTTTTTATTTTAGTCACTAATACCACTTCTTTTTATTTTTGGTGAATCGATTGTTTAAGCATTTCCAGTTGCCCCTCAATGTTCTGTATTTTCCCAATGTCGGTGGGTGATATAAAAATTCAGAACCGAACATCTCTCGGCGATTGCATTGAACAAGCGGTCTCTATTCTCCGGTCCTATAAGTTCCCACTCTCCTTACCTTGCAGACCCCAGTAATGGCAAAATGCCCTAAAGATAGTTTATTTATGTCATGAACATTTCTAATCCCCGGTTATTCATCCTCGTTACCGTTCTTATCAATGTTTTCCTATTGCCTCTATGGTAACATATTTCTGAAAGGAAACATGGAAAACTGAGGCTATTACTCTTTACTAGCTGTGATTTAAGGCGTCGTTTGCTGTAAAGAGATTCCTGGGAAATGAGTAAATAACATTACAAAATGGTTGACACGTGGAAACTATCGAGAGTAACGTCAATGAGACAATTAAGTGTTGAAGAGAATAAATCAGATTAATATGCGTAATTTGATTTGCAACTTTCCATTAATCTTGTATCACAAATGCATGGTTGTATATCATTATGAAGGTTCAGGGGAAATTTCTTGATTGCATCTTTTTTTTTTTTTTTTTTTTTTTTTTTTTTCAGTTTGTGCACTGAATTGTTTGATTATAAATAATTAGCAGCCTCACTGGGATCATGTTAATGCCAATATTTATTCATGAACTTTGACATTTTTATTGCTCAAATATGGTCAGCTGCACACCACGTCGCCCTACTTTCCATTTTCAGTGTTTGCAGTATATTTGAACTAAACCCGTTACAGAAGTAGGAAATAAAACAATATAATTGCCTTCACCTGTGACGCCAGTTGTTACTAAAGACCTAATGTTACACTAAAGACAAACAAATAAATTTGCATTATTATGAGCTGAAATTTTACATTTAATTAAATTAAATACAAAATGTTATCAATTGTTAACTCCAATGTTATGTCAGTTCTATTATATGTATGTGAAACACGGAGAACAACACAAAATGATAATCATGAAGATACAGATTTTCATTAATGGATGCTGCAAGATAAGTATTCCAGGCACTGCAATCCAGAAAATTGCCACAACTGCAGACCTTATTGACTGAACTCTGCAAGCACCACAGGGGTACCCTGCAGTGGATCCCATCTCACTGTGGAATACCAGGAAACGAGAGAGCAGATCAGCTGGCAAAATAAGGTGCAACGGGCACACAACCAGATGCACCGGTTAAATACCATCATAAGAAACAGATAACCAAATCAATCAGAAGACCACAAGCCCCAAATCAGGATGCCTTTCATAATATGAATAGATGGGAACAATTTATTATTAAACGCATCAGAACAGGGCACAATCGACTCCACAGTCACATGTATACAAAATTCAAGATCGGCACTTCAACTACATGTACATGTGGACAGGTGACCCAGACTGCTGAACACATACTCCAAGACTGTACTGAATATAGTGGACTGAGGAAAATCCAATGATCCGTAGATACAACACTACAGACAAAACTATATGGGCACACTGAAACAATTACAAAAGACAGTAAAATTTATACAGGAAACGACATTGCAGGAATAGACAATACTTCAAACGAGCGAAAGATAGATATATAAAGATAGATATAGATTAATGTATGCTTGCTCAGAATAAAAGGATGGAAGTGGCAGGACAAAATCACTAACATTGAATTATGGAAGAGTGCCGGTCAAATACCAGTTGACAAGCTATCTATTGACCTTTCGAGCCGTAGCCGGCCCATAGGGATTAGACCCATATACTCTTTCTCTTATCTAAATTTTTATTCTGGCAGTGCCAACATAGCCAACCTCATTTTGGTGCGAATGAAATAAGTCCTTGATATCTGAAGTCCATCGCTGTGTTTTCCCCTATAAAATAAATAAACAAAATCATATTTCACGTAATCCATTTCATTAAATGTTCTTGTTATATGTGTCTAGTTCTCTGAACCAAACGTAGCATCAGTTCCCTCTCCTATCTGGAAATTCCGCGCTTAACTTCATGTAGAGCATTCGCTAAAATGTTCTATCTGAAAAGCCACACTTTCGACAACTCTGTCTTGTAAACCGACTGATCCACTTCGTGCACCAAAAATCAATTAAGTTGATGTACAAAACGGAAGGCAACGATCATCGTCTTTCACTTACGTTATACGCTCCCCGACAAGCCAGAAAACACAGTAAGGAAGCGGTTGGAATAAAAAACGTCTAGAGGAAATAAATAATTAACGAACCATGATTCAAGAATGTCGGAATGTTAGAATGTCCAACAGTTTGTAATTATATATGTATGTATGTTAGCTTGTATGTTGATAAGATAATTTGAATATCGCTGAAAGCAGATGAAGAAGGAAAGATGAAGTATAGCATCGTTATCTTCTTCTTCTTCAGGTATCGTAAAAGTTAATTTCTCTCCACAGCTTTCTATCTCTTTGGTTGTCTATTTTATTTGTGGACGTCTTAGCAAAGCACTCCTCTCAAACTGTTTGACAGCTAAGGACGGATGTTCCGGACCGAAAGGCGCAGATATAATTTCTCCTTTCGTAAACTAGTAACGCAAAGCATACCCATACCCATTTAACGGACGAACATCTAGAAGAAGACTTCGCAACATTTCTCTTTTGGTCCTCGATGTGGGAGGGTCTCTTATTTATTGTTCCAGAAATTAGCATTTAACATCGATAGCGCAAAGTTGGGATGGAAAATGTGTTGTCTTCTGTTTACTTCTTTTATGATTTCTTTGTGTTGGCCAATAATTGTGTCATTACATCATATTCTGATGTGCTTTACCGCATCTTGAGTCTATTTCTGTTGCTTGTTTATTGTCACATGTCACCAAACCGCCTTGGTTTTTTTTCATTAGTCTACTTATCAGTTATCTTAAGTTATCTCCTAACTTTCTCTAAGGATATTGATTACTTTACTTATCTCCTAACTTTCTCTAAGGATATTGATTACTTTACTTATCTCCTAACTTTCTCTAAGGATATTGATTACTTCACTTATCTCCTAACTTTCTCTAAGGATATTGATTACTTTACTTATCTCCTAACTTTCTCTAAGGATATTGATTACTTCACTTATCTCCTAACTTTCTCTAAGGATATTGATTACTTTACTTATCTCCTAACTTTCTCTAAGGATATTGATTACTTCACTTATCTCCTAACTTTCTCTAAGGATATTGATTACTTTACTTATCTCCTGACTTTCTCTAAGGATATTGATTACTTCACTTATCTCCTAACTTTCTCTAAGGATATTGATTACTTCACTTATCTCCTAACTTTCTCTAAGGATATTGATTACTTTACTTATCTCCTAACTTTCTCTAAGGATATTGATTACTTTACTTATCTCCTAACTTTCTCTAAGGATATTGATTACTTTACTTATCTCCTAACTTTCTCTAATGATATTGATTACTTCACTTATCTCCTAACTTTCTCTAAGGATATTGATTACTTCACTTATCTCCTAACTTTCTCTAATGATATTGATAACTTTACTAATGTTACTTATCCTGCTGAATTGTTTCATGAATGTTTGAATGTATATCTTTGGCTGATCCTAACGCCCGCAGTCAGCTGTAGGTCGCTAACCACACTCAGCACAGTTTCAGGATGGGCATCTTGGCCACCGAGTTAATTCTTGGTCAAAAAACTTCTCTTTGGGCATATTAGCATTATTACCACACTCAGGCAGAATTAGAATACAGACGGTAGTAACCATGCGATTTATCACCTATGGCAACCGACACGGCATGAAGAATAGAAATTGTGCCATTTATTTAAACTGCAATATTTGGGTGGTTTACTTTACGGGGTATGTTATTCTCAGACATGAGTGATCGGACAGACATGAAAGATCAGACACGTGTTTATCCCCATGCAGTGTCTGCGAACGAGAGTGCTATAATCACAATAAGGTGCTATTCTGTCAACAGACAATCTCAAGTAGCGTTATAATCCAGCGTTTAGCGAGACACGGATCCCTATTATATTCACAGACGGCGGATATTGTATTTCATGCATCCTGCTCATGTGTTTTGAAAATAACAGACTGATATCAGACATATTTTGCAGTTATTCGTCTATTGAAACACTTACTGACTACAGGTAGCATAGAAGAATACATTCGCGGAAGCTGATAGGTCATACCATTTCTCATTGATATCGCATAGAAATTACTCAGATAAAACATGTTTTATTGTTTCACTTTCCTCCGATTGTGTTTCTAAGATTGTGTTACCTTTGTGCTTTAACATTCCCGTTTCTTTGTTTTGTTTTACGCAATGAAACAGAACTTCATCCTAGCGATGGTAAATTAATGTCTTTCTAACATTTCCATATACTCATTGCTGCTGTTCAGCAAAGCAATTGATATTTCAGACGTTTTTCGGGCCGTTTTTTAATTCCCTTTTTCCCCCTCCACACTGGAAAATATAAATTGCTTCCCTTTAGCATTGAACGCATTATAGCTGTACCTCGGCCAGGTAGGCACCCGTTTCATGTGGGAATTTTCGGAATTTGTGTTCTCTTTACACTCGCTTCGTGTTGTACTGATGTCACTTTTTATTCTATTACTTAATTTGTATTTTATTTTTGATAAGGAATGATTATTTTTTTTCGTATTTTCCTTAAAAGACAACCTGACGCTGATGTTTCATTATTGTATTTATTTATTTACCTTCTAGCCAGCATTTGTTTGCCGCAAATTCTATACTTATGTTTTTTGTTTTTTACTGAAAGAAAGTATGTCACTAAAGTAGTTATTATTTTAACTTTACGGATAATACAGCGATGTTGTCTTTCCCTTTGACACTTTCAAATGTTGCGTCGTGATGAATGCTCTGCCCTTTACGGGAGGTTCAAAATTTTTTGCTTTTATGCCAGATTTTGTGGCAAAATTTTCTTGGCTTCCTACCAGCTTTTGTTGTCTGTATCCGTCAGTTATGTAGACACGCGTCTTTTAGTTGAAACTTTTCAACCAGTGTTGTAAGTGACTTTTTCTGTTTCTTATATTGCCCGTTCATTTTCTGATGTGTAGATAATTGTGCGCATCTTTAGTACCGTTTTTTTTTATAAACTATTGCCAAATTAAATAACTTAAGTACCTGATGAAAGTTTATGCCGAAACGTAGCAATTTTACTCATCTCTGTACATATTTAGCTGCTTAATACTATTGCATGTTTGTTTTCCGTGTTTCGTGCAGTTCTGCGTGACATTCAATATGTTATATATTTTACATGTGTGACTATCTATCTATCTATTGACCTTTCGAGCTGTAGCCTGTCCTTATGGCATAGACCCAGTCACTCTTTCTCATATCTACATTTGTATTCTAGCAGTTTTCAATCCTTGTAAAGATCTTTTATCAAATCTCGCAATTTGTCTCGCTTCTGTGCAAGCAACTCTGTCTCATTGAGGGAGCCGATTCCTGCTGCTCTTGGTTCTCTGATCAATATTCTTCTCAGTGTCTTTCTGAGTAGGCCTCTTTCCCTCTTACCTGTTGTTTCCCACATGAGGGCTTGCTTTGTTATTCGGTTATTATCTCTCCTTATCAAATGTCCAACATATGCCCATTGTCTTTTGTTGATTACTAAAGATATTAGTGGTTGATTGGAGATTTCTCTAATCTCCTTGTTTGTTTTGAATTTGTTCCACGCTATACCGAACGAGGGAGCCGCGATAGCTCAGTGGTTAGTGAACTGGACTACCACGGACAAGGGGTAGGGTTCGATCCCAACCGACGGTTTCCGGGTTCACCCAGCCTTAAATGGGTACCGGATTTTTTTCTGGGAAAGTAAAGCAGCACGGGCGTAATACCGACCACATTACCCCAAAAATCATGTGCTGAAGGTCTGTAAAATATAGGGTCACTAACACCATATTTCCCTATACGCCACTTGACGTGACGGGGGGTACTTTACTTACTTTTTTATACCGAACGAATTCATTTATGAATACATTTATACATTTGTGACTATCTCCCTCCAAATAACATACCTAAAAAGTAATTGCTACGTTGTATGGCGTTTGAAGAGTGATTGTCAAATTAAATACCTTACTTCAAGATTGATTGCTATATACATGACTATTTTTAAGTGAGTAAAAGTGATTGTCAAATTAAATACCTTACTTCAAGATTGATTGCTATATACATGACTATTTTTAAGTGAGTAAAAGTGATTGACAAGTTAAATGACCCATGTCAAGTGGCTTCTGTTGCCGCTTCCTCTCGTATCAGCTACTGTTGCATGTGAAAGTAGTGATGGTGGAAGTTAGCACACGCACCTGAGATCAGACTGTCTGGGTTCAAGTCATAACGATTGGTATTTCCTGATTGATAAGGCATATTTTTAAATATTTACACACATTCTAAAAATGGGTACTAGATGTTTTATTTGCAAATAAAGTTGCGGCCTGCGGCATACTCGACACGTGACTATGTTTTCATTGATTTGTTTGATTAGTCATCATGTTACGCCGAGTACGGCGTATAAGACAGAAGTCTTAGTTGTCCATGTCTGACGGTCAGCCACAACTTGTTTTTGTTCTTGGTTGTTTCTGAGACTCAAAGTTGCGCTCTCTTTCATGATTGTTCTACGCTGGATTTCCTTCGGTCTTCCTCGTTTTCTTTTACCTTGTGGTCTTCGTACAAGGACCTGGTGAGGTAGCCTTCTAACGTCCATTCTGAGAACGTGGCCATTATTTCCAGTGTCGCTTTCTAACGTAATTGGATACATAGTTCTGTTTAGTTTCATGTCTTATTTATGTAATTTGTTAGAAGTCCGACCAACGGTTGTTTAGCAGTCTCTGAAGACATTTGTTTTCGAAAGCGCTTTGTCTTTAGTCTAGAGCTTTTGTTGATTTCCAGCTCTCACGCTGAACCCATATTTTAATACTGTAATCACACAAGAATTAAAGACTTTGATTTTTGTGTGATTACAAAGTGTCTTTGAAATCTAAATATTTGAGAGCTTGTTAAAGGCGTTTGACGCCAATGCGATTCGGGTCTTTATTTCAGCTGTACGTAACTAATATTCATGTAAAAAATATCGCGCAACAATACCATATTCTCTGTGCACACAATGGGAAGAATACTCTGTATTTTGTTACTGAGCTTATAGCATTTTCTGAATATATTTCTAGGATGTTTGTTCATTTCGTTGAGTAGAATAGTTAGGGTGTTTGTTCGTTTGATTGAGTAGAATAGTTAGGGTGTTTGTTCGTTTGATTGAGTAGAATAGTTACGGTGTTTATTCATGTGTGTGTGTAAATACTATAGCACTGTGTTCTGTGCTTCAGTCATAAGCTCTAGGAACACATTGATGTGATGCTTTTCAATGACTTTCTTCGTTTCTCGATTTCTGTTGGTAACTTCAGAGCTTGTTTGCCCAACTGTTACCGATTATACCCGCCATAGAATATATAAGGAAACAACAGATAAAATAGTTTGGCCACGTGACAAGGCAGAAAGAACAAAACACAACATAGTGAGCCTTCAACAAACGTTGTGAGAACACCAGACCCAAGGGTCGACCACGAAAAAGATGGATCGATGGAATATTAGAAGCACTAGGAAACATAACAGCAGCAGAGGCGAAAAGAAGAGCATAAGATCGCAAATTATATCTGCCCTCGACGCTGAAAGGCAGATGAGGAAGGAAAGAAGAAGAAGAAGATGAATACCATATTCCCTACACGCCACTTGGAGTGACGGGGGTACTTTACTTTACTTATGTTTATGGTTGCGGGGTCAGGTCCATTTCTTTTGAGACGATTTTTTTGTCATGCGCCCCTTAGGGCATTCGGAATGTCAGTGCGGTCCATTGTCCTTCAACACTGAACATAATCCAAACTGGCAAGTCTGTCAGGGCGTTCATTCACTCGAACACCCGCTTGCCCTGGTATGAAAATTAACCTGACACTTGTTAGAATAGACCTCCCAAGAGGCTCCCAACTACTGGCGGTCGAGCCCAACCAGTTCCAGTCTTTCTCAGCCTTATATTTTTGTGTAATATGGCCAGCGCTGCGCTAGAACCGTACTTCTTTCACAGAAGAAAAGTTTCGTACACAAATGACGCAGGGTGAACATATGAGGCTGCGTGAACCTGTGAGGCTGGGTGAAACTATGACGCCCGTGTGAATCTATGAGGCTGGTTAAATCTAGAAGGTGAGTCGAGGGAGTTAACTCGAGTCCTTGTCGACAGTAAACCAGTAAAAGACTTATCTGCCGCTGATTCTTGGTGTAACAAAGTTTGGGTATTACGCCATAATTATCCGTATGCCAATGACGTAAAGGCGGCCCCATTGGTCAAATGTGTGTAAAGGCACCCCCCATTGGTCAAATGTGTGTAAAGGCACCCCCATTTGTCAAATGTGTGAGACAAAACAGGCTGACCAAAAAAATAAATAAATAAATAAATAAAATGATTTACTCGAATTTAACCTGGTTTGCAACACAATACATAAGTGTTCTTAAGCTTGTATATTCTTTCTTTGCTCTATACTTCCAGTGGCTGGAGGACGATCTAGACTTCATTTGATTGATCTTGGTACCGCCAGCAAATCCAAAGATCCAAACAATGTATCACTTAGCCTGTCCGCTCTTGGAAACGTCATTATGGCTCTACTTAATGGCCAGAGGCATGTACCACACAGGTCAGTTGTGTAGTTCACGTGTGTGTCTCACCTTTTTTCTCTCTTTTGTAGTACTTTTTCTTATGTAGATGTTTGTTTTCTCTTTCTCTATCTCGTTCAGGCATCTACAGAGACAATACACACAGTCTTGTATCACCGTTCATAGCACTACTCGATCATTGCACCCATTGTTCCGCACATTGATCATTGGACACATCTATCATTACACTCATTAATCATTACACATATCGAACATTCCACACAGCTACCATTACACGCATAGATCATTACACATATCTATCATTACACACATTGATTATTGCACACATCTACCATGGCACATATTGTTCATTGCACGCAATTATCATTACACACATAGATCATTGCATATATTTATCATTACACATTTCAATCATTGCACACATCTGCCATTGCACACATAGATCATTACACATATCACCATTGTGTAAAGATCATTCTGCACATTGATCATTTCGCACATCAATCGACATACATTGATCGTTACACATATCGATCATTACACACAACTACCATTACACGCATAGATCATTACACATATCTATCATCACACATATTGATTATTGCATACATCTATCATGACGCATATTGTTCATTGCACACACTTATCATTAAACACATTGATCATTGCATATATTGATCTTTGCACACATCTATCATTGCACACATTTACCATCAACACATAGATCATTACACATATCAATCATTGCACACATCTACCATCAACACATAGATCATTACACATATCGATCATTGCACACATGCATTATTGCACACAATGATCATTGCATATATTGATCATTGCACACATCTATCATTGCATCCAACTATTATTTACATTATTGTATTCTGTACATGTACATTCTTTTCTCTTCTTCTCTTTACTTAACTTTCGAGCCGAAGTCGGGATATAGAGAAGAAATTGTTAACTCTTTGTGTTCGACGATCTTTGTTTATTAAGCATCAGACCTTGCACGAGATCCGCATTGTATCTCACCACACTATCCTGTCCTGGGTGAGATGTTCAATCTCGACGAAAGAGCTGATGCCTATTGTTGCTGCCTCTTGCCTCGGTGTTGTTTTTAGTGTTTCTCTCGGTCGGCCTATTTTTCCTCTACCCATTTTTCTCTTGTTACTATTCCTTTAATACCCTCCTAAGCATCGTAATCCATTAAACTGTTTTTCTGCTTAATTGCTTATTTCTCTGTGTACACATGTTTATTCTCAAATTTCTGCACATCATTCTTTTTTTATTGCTCCCTGTACAAAATGCACATTCGAGTGTTCTTTCATACACATTAGTTTGTATCCTTGTTATTTCTTTCACACACCATCTGCCGTTATTTTCTGCAAAGGACCGTTTTCCCTTTGTCTTCACTTATTTTTCTTCTATACACCTTTCGCGCGATTTCTTATCTATATTGTTTTCCTATCTATTTCGATTTTGTTTTCAATCATTCAAATTATTTGTTATATTCATTTTCTGTGTATCACATTTATATTTGTACCTTAACTTGTAAACATTTCGAAATACGTATTTTGTCGAATCATTATTTCTCTTGGGTGTCCGGTTAGCGCAATCGATAGGCGGTTGGCTTACCACGGCAACAGCCGGGGCTCGTAATCCTGGCGAGGACACCTGGGTTTTACTAATTCCCTAAAAATTAGTAGGAGCCGCGATAGCTCAGTGGTTAGTGAACTGGACTACTACGGACAAGGGGTAGGGTTCGATCCCAACCGACGGCTCCGGGTTCACCCAGCCTTAAATGGGTACCGGATTTTTTCTGGGAAAGTAAAAGCAGCACGGGCGTAATACCGACCACATTACCCCAAAAATCATGTGCTGAAGGTCTGTAAAATATAGGGTCACTAACACCATATTTCCCTATACGCCACTTGGCGTGACGGGGGGTACTTTACTTTTTTTTTACTATTATTTCTCTTAACAATTTTAGGGGAATTCCATCGGTTTTTCTTTCTTTCGGGGAAACCCATAGCTTGAACCCACCCAAGGAATAATTCTCTTAGTATTTACTTCCCGGCTATACTGTTTGCTTTGACTCACCGCATCAGACCCCCTCTACATGTACTGGCCCAACAAGACCGGACGGGACGAAGAACAATATTAATTCCAATGCACGTTGTGCACATTCAGCGCTGTATAAACGGATCACTTGACCAGCCAATGACCGCAGTACAAGATCACGTGGAATCATTTCCTGTATGTTCTCACATTTTGGCGCGACGATGTTTATGTGGCACGGAACCCCAGAATTGCGCCGCCTGCTAGGCAGCGGAAAGTCAGTTAATTAATGTTTTCCTCGTAAACATGACCAACGTTTCGACCCGTAGCCTCTTTCTTCGCGGTTACTCATCCTGAGATTGTCGTTAGTCCGCCTTTTACGGCCGGTTATTTATAGCTATCAATAATAGTACTCACGTGATCTGTGTTTTCCAATCAAACTCGAAGGTTCGGTTACGACCATCACTCATATGTCGGGTCAGTTACTCCTGTCAGCAAGCGCCAAGTATTAAATGTTTACTAGTTGCTTTTCAATTTTTCCTTTAACTTGTTTCCTACTATTTCTTTTTTTTTTTTATTTTAATATTTGAAAACTATTTCTCCAAAGAAAAATGTGTCTAATAATGAACATAAAGATGCAGTCTCAAGAAAACTAAAAGGAAAAGACAATAACGTATACATTTTAAGAAAGATGAATAAGAGATGTAATCTTGCAGAATTATCGAGGTGGCACAATGAACAAATAATGATAGACCTGATCAGATACAGCTTACGGGGAACTGATTAGTCTCGGGGTAAGACACCGGCCTCGAGACAGAGATGTTTAGGGTTCAAATCTCGACTGCACCAGTTGGGATTTTTATTATAGTATTTGAACTCACAACCTCTCTGATTTAAGACCGGCGTCTTGCCAGAGACCAACCAGTCTCCTGCGCATATGCCAAATGAAGATTAAGTTCATAAGGGAAAGAATAGAAGCAAGTTGGAACTACAGAGAGTAGAAATAAAACCGTTTGTTTACCTGGAGTCAGCTTTGTGGTTCTATACCAATCACGGCACATGTAAGAAGAGAAACTAATGCGGAACTGTACGGTATTAGAGATTCTCGCTTATTATAGTATTATATAGTAAGTAAGTAGTAAAGTACCCCCGTCACGCCAAGTGGCGTATAGGTAATATGGTGTTAGTGACCATAAATTTTACAGACCGTCGGCACATGATTTTTGAGGTAATGATGTCAGTATTACGCCCGTGCTGCTTTACTTTCCCAGAAAAAATCAGGCACCCATTAAAGGCTGGGTAAACCCGGAAACCGTCGGTTGAGATCGAACCCTAACTCTTGTCCTTTGTAGTCCAGTTCACTAACCACTGAGCTATTACGGCTCCATAGTATTATATACAATATATATATATATATATATATATATATATATATATATATATATATGCATTACCAGCCAATATATTGCTAATTTCCAATATTAGGAAGAAACAATCATCATTTTTTTTGGCCATGTAATGTGAAGGGAACAACTGAAATGTATTTTAATAACTGGAAAAATCGAGGGACGAAGAGATTGAGGAAAGCAAAGAGAAAAACTATCATACAGCTTAAGGGAATGGCTTGGCAGAAGGTCAATAATAGAAATAATAAATAACTGTCGAGATCGAAAGATGTGGAGAGATATGATCACCTACGCCAGCAGGCCCGGTACTTGATGATGATGATGATGATTTAAATGGAGAAAATACGTTTAGGAGTAAAGGCATAACGATGCATCAAGATTCTTATAAATGTAAAGCTGCTGTAAAGCTGATGATAATAATAGAATAGAAAAAAGTGGTATGATAACAGCTTTACGTAGGTGAGAAACAAAACAAAAGTAAAACGACGTTTCGACCAAGAAGTCTTTCAGCTGGAACAACAAACAACAACACACAAATATATAAGGATATACGCGGAAATCTTACTACATGGCGATAATATGATGATAGACTCTCCAAAATGAAAAGTAAGGTGAGTGTATATATATATATATATATATATATATATATATATATATATATATATATATATATATATATAAACGAAAAAAGGACAAATAAGTCACTTCCATGTGACTCTCTCTGACACTCACCTTATTTTTCATTTTGGAGAGTCTAGCATATTATCGCCATGTAGTAAGATTTCCGCGTATAACCTTATATATTTGTGTGTTGTTGTTTGTTGTTCCAGCTGAAAGACTATATATATATATATAACTGATAAATAACTGTCTCGATCGAAAGTTGTGGAGAGACATGATCACCTACGCCAGCAGACCCGGTACTTGATGATTATACATATATATTGAATATTCTGTCCAATATAACTCATTCTAGATCTCATTTATCCCATATAACTCATTCCCTTGTTTTCCATATAGTTTCTTTCCCGTGCCTGTTTTCCCGTGTAACTTTCCTATATCTGTTTTCACCATATAACCCCTTCCCTATTTTCCCATATAATTCTTTTCCATATCTCCCTCTTTCCCATACAAATAATACGATTATTTTCCCATGTAACACAAATTCTCATGCATCTTCCCTGACAACTCCCTTCTCTTATCCATATCTCCCACTATCCTCTTCACACTGTCTTTCTGTGCACCACATTCTTATTTTCCTCACGTTAACTCCAATAACATCTGCTCGTCTTTCCTCAACTCCATTCTCCTGCCTCCTCCTTTCAACACCCCACCTCCCTTTTAACAAACAAATATTGACTCCTCAATGTCCACCAGAATCCTTAAGGTGTCTACTCCACTTTAACGCCGGCGCTGATAGCCCTCAACATCCCCTCGTTGTGCAGATTTATTTGCCTTTAGATGCCAGCTGCTGTTGTTGGTCGTGTTTTCTCGCGGACTTTTCTGTCTGTCGTTCATGGAGGAGCAATGTGCTACGCGTGGTTGCTGTAGTAGAACATTATATATGTGTGAGTGTGTGTGTATGTGTGAGTGTGTGTGTGTGTGTGTGTGTGTGTGTGTGTAGAGAGAGAGAGAAAGAGAGAGAGAGAGAGAGAGAGAAGGGGTGAGAGTTAGAAGAGAATTAGTTTCAGAATAAATCAAAGAATGAGGTAAAATGAGTGAGAGAGGGAAGCACGAAGAGTGATAGAATAAAAGAAGGAATCATCATCATCGAGTGCCGTCATGGCATGGAACGTTGGCTACCTTGTAGCACCATTCCGTTCTGTTGCTTTGAAAGCGCAGGTTGTCACAGGCTGCACCATCTTTTAATGTTACTCGTCCACGTTAGTCTTCGTCTCTCTCTGCCTCTTTTACCTTGTATTTTCCCTTCCAAGATTGCTATCATATAATAGCCTGCTTTGTCTTTTAACATGCCCCAAAATCTCATTTGTCTTGTATGAATTGTATATAGTAGTTCTCTTTTCATTTTTAGTTGTTTTAACCTTCATCATTTGTTTTCATTTTTATTCCAACCATTTCTTCCTATTCCTCTATAAACTTTTTGTTTTATTTTTTTTTTAACGTTGGAGGAAAGGGGGAATTTTGTGTGTGTGTGTGTGGGGGGGGGGGGGGGAAGAGAGAGAGAGAGTGCCGCCTCATATAGTTTAAACCCTGCACTGTTGATAGTAAAAAAAAAAGTAAAGTACCCCCATCACGCCAAGTGGCGTATAGGGAATATGGTGTTAGTGTCCATAAATTTTACAGACCGTCGGCACATGATTTTTGGGGTAATGTGGTCGGTATTACGCCCGTGCAGCTTCACTTTCCCAGAAAAAAATCCGGTACCCATTAAAGGCTGGGTGAACCCGGAAGCCGTCGGTTAGGATCTAACCCTACCTCTGGTCCTTTGTAGTCCAGTTCACTAACCACTGAGCTATCGCGGCTCCCTACTGTTGACAGTACGTCAACACAAACAAACATGGTTTTCACTAATAAAATACTGCAATATTCCATTTGTAATTTATAATCTCTTTCTGTCTCACAGGCCTTAATCGATTATCTATTTGATTTTCTTCTTGAAAAATTGACACAGAGACAGCAAGATAGCTCAACTGCTGAGGGATTCTCTTGGAAACCTTTCGTGTAGAACGTGTATGTTGGCTCATGTATCCTCGGCAGTGCCTCACTACAACGAGACGTTGCAGGTCATCCAACTGGCAGCACGAATACACAGGATGAAGCGGAGGAGGACTAAGGTTTGCTATCATTATCATCCTCATCATCATTATCATCATCACTATCATCATCATTATCATCGTTATCATTATCATCTACTCATTGTGAAAAGGTACTTCAATAAACGTTTCTTGCTTGCTAATGAACTGGACTCATATTTTAACTGTATCCGTGCTTTGTTGAAACATTTTATTTTCATTCTTAATTCTCTTCTCTTTCTTTTGATATATTTCTTTTCTTTTTTTTTTTAAATATTTCGAGAACAAGGTTCGTGTTCAAATGGTTTTTTTTTTTCTTCAAATTTAAAACACTCAATATACGTACTTGTTTTAGATAAAGATAAAGAAATAAAACAAGTAGAGGAATTCAAGTATTTGGGCCTAATGTTCACAGAAGATGGAAGACTAGACAGAGAAATTGACATGAGAATACAAAAAGCAAATGCTGTCACATACCAGCTTTCACCATTGCTAAGACATCCAAACATTTCTATGCCAGGTAAACAACAAATGATAAATAGCATCTTCATACCAACTTTGTGCTATGAAAGTCAAACATGGATCCTTTCTAAATCACATTTAAGAAAGATAAATACATGTGAGATGCGTTGCTTGAGAAAAGTAACAAACAACACAAGAAGAGATAGAATACCAAATGAAACCATAAGAAAAATAGTAGGAACAAAACCCTGCCAAGAATATATAGAACAACAACAATTTAAATGGTTTGGCCACCTGGTCAGAATGAATCCTTACCAATCACCATCAAGGGCGTTCTTCTCGAGAATGCATGGAAAAAGACCAAGAGGAAGACCCAGAAGAAGATGGATAGATGCAGTGACAGAGACATGTAACAACAAAGGAAAATCACTAATCCAGACAATTCGAGCAGCACAAGAACGACAAATGATATAAACCACGACACCTTTTTAGGTATCAGTGAAAGAGAAAAGAAGAAGAATATACATACACATACATACACACACATACATACGTTCGCACGTACATACGCACACACATATGTAGACACACACAGAGACAAGCGCGTACACACAAATATACACACACAGACACGCACACAGATACACTCACAGACTCACCACCCACAGACATACAGACTTACACAAACATACGCATTGAAAAACAGAGAGCGAGAAGAAAAATAAAGTCGTTTAACCAGTGTAACTCTCCACTGTAACTAACCAGCTCTCTAACCACTGTAACTAACCAGCTCTCTTACCACAGTACACAACCAGTTCTCTAACCAATGCGTCTAACCAGCTCTCTAACTACTATACCTAACCAGCACTCTAACCACTGTAACTAATTAGCTCTCTGACCACTGTAGCTAATTAGCTCTGTAACCAATGTAACAAACCAGCTCTCTAACTACTGTAAATAACAACTCTCTAACCACTGTGCCTAACCAGCTCTCAACCCTACTGTAAGTAACAGCTCTCTAACTACTGTGCCTAACCAGCTCTCAAACTACTGTAAGTAACAGCTCTCTAACCACTGTGCCTAACCAGCTCTCAAACTACTTTAAATAACAACTCTCTAACCACTGTGCCTAACCAGCTCTCAAACTACTGTAAATAACAACTCTCTAACCACTGTTCCTAACCAGCTCTCAAACTACTGTAAGTAACAGCTCTCTAACCACTGACAACATCTGGCAAGTGATCGCACATCATGGAGAGCACGTATAAGGAACGGTATAACAACATTTGAGACTGTTCTAAGACAGGACTTAGAAGAGAAGAGACTCATGAAAAAGGATGGTAAACCCTGTGGATCAGCGAGCCTGACCTGTTCATTATGTGACCGCGTGTGTTTGTCAAACATTGGTAGAATTAGCCACGAGAGAAGCTGTTCGGCAAAAACAATACCTCAAAAAAAAATACGCAATAGCCTCCACTAGACCGTCTGACAAGACGAAAAGGGCCATATATATATATATATATATAACCACTGTGCCTAACAAGCTCTCTAATCACTGTGCCTAACCAGCTCTCTAACTTCTTTAAATAACAGCTCCCTAACCACTGTACCTAACAAGCTCTCTAACCACTGTGCTTAACAAGCTTTCTAACCACTGTGCCTAACCAGCTCTCTAACTTCTTTAAATAACAGCTCCCTTACCACTGTACCTAACAAGCTCTCTAACCACTGTGCCTAACCAGCTCTCTTTATCCTCAGCGAATAGATGCTCCTTGATTAGGGTCTCAGTTGTTTTTAATTTTGACCTCAGACGTGCAAGGTTGAATAAGGAGCCGTCAGATCTTATGCCACTACAATGAGAGTACTAAGTTGTTGTTATAAACTATATACTTTGTCATGTACTATTGTTAATCGTATTTCTATGACTCATCACCACCGACCTAGATTATTATGTTACCAGTCCTTTTAAGTGGTTAACCGTGTTCTTTTCCCTCGATTTCAGTTTTCGAGCACCAGCTCCGAGGACAGTTCAACGGATGGAGACGTCAAGTTCAGACGTCCCTACCGAGGGCTGAGGATGGGTACTTTAAGAGAGGACGTCTTATACACATCCTCTCACTCTGACCCGGATTACACATCCAGCAGCGAACAGTCATGTGACACAGTTATATATATTGGGGCCAACGGCCAGTCTCTCAGTGACCGCGAGCTGACAGATAACGAGGGGCCGCCTAGACACGTACCACGTACAAATCCACGTCTTCCTAGAAGGCCGAGCGGGTCTAGATCATCCGGGGATGACTCCGATAGTGGTCGGAGCATGCATTCTGTGAGAAGCCTTGAGTCCAGACTGCCAGTTCGATCGTTAATGTCTCCACTCCCAATGGCAACAGCAAAATTTAACCAGGCTCAGTCCGTTCCATGTTCTCCCAACCCTGGTCTCGTTAAAATGGGACAAAGAGTGGGTCTGGGCAGCAAGATGTCAGGAGCATCTGATAGTCGCGCCGCTGATGGAAGCCTGCCAGCGGGTTTCTGGCAAGATAGACCAGCCAAAGTGCATTGCCATTCCTCTCAAACAAAACTAGCTAAAGCAATTCATGAAAAGCAGCAGCCGTTGGAAGGCGAGCAGTGGATCGATGGACCTGGGGTAGCTATATACCCCGAGGCGAAGTCTACAGAGACTTGGGTTGATGGACCACCTGCTTTTGTAGTTCAACAACAGCCACATTCATCATCGCCTGCGTCACGTGAAGAACATCATCATCACCACCATCGTTCAGACTCCTCCTCAAGACGCGCTGCAACTAAAAAGGTTGATGCTGAAGAACTCTGGGTGGACGGTCCCAAGGAAATGACGACGGGAAACAGTGCATCTCAACCGATGCACACGTGCAGCAAGGTAGATAATGCATGCAAACCTGCTCACCAAAAGATGTCCATGTCAACTGGGGTGAACGAGAAAGCTTTGAAACAAGCTCTTGTCAAACACATAATGGAGACTAAAGATAGTCCTGAGAGTAGTATCAGTGTTGACAGTAACTCTTCATTGGTTGTTGAACCTGCTGATTCTTGCTCCGCCAGCTTCCACAGCAGTGACGACCATTCAAAAATGTCTGGTCAGAAAAAAGACAAAGCGTGCAGCTCAAATTCAGACAACAGATGTATTGATGCATCATCAAGTCCTATGTTGTCAACAAAATCACCTAAATTTGAAGCCTCTAAGAAAATTAGTTCTTCCACGCAATCACCAATGCCATCTCCTAGTCCATCTCCATCTGCTGCTAGAAAATGCAACAAAATGGAAGCCTCTCATGGTCTCAAGAAATCTCAGCTCCCAGCTTCAGGCAGTCCGACGCATCGTGTGGTTCAATGGATTAAGTCAGTGTCTTCCAAGCAACACGAGTCTGGCGACAGTAGTTCGCACACCAGAAGAGCTGACTCCAGTGTTCATTATCCAGCACAGACTGCTGTCACAGCTGAAAGTGTTACAATGACAGACGCTGAAACAAACACAGAACATGACTCAGACTTCGAGAAAATGGCCGAGGAGAACGATTGTACATTAGACAACGATGAGCGCCTGGATGTATGTAAATCAAGAGTAAATGTTAAGTGTGATCATTTCGATTGTGACGACGTCAAGTGCAATATAGCAATAGACACCAGTTTAGATAGCAGCTTTGATACTTCTGTAACTATTCATGAATCAATTTATGAACACGAAGTAGAAGAACGTTTAGAAAAAATGATAACTAAAGACGGTACTTGTTTGGCATCCGAGGTCGACAATGAAACGTTCAGCAACATGTCGTGTAGCAATAAAGACTATGATGAGCTAGATCGTGACTCTGAGATGGACTCACTTCTCGTTCAACACACAAAGGCCCTGACGGAATCCAAACAGGCAGCCCAAATAGCACGACACATCGCCTGTAATCGACATGTCAGGACTGATTCATCCAGTTGCAATAATGAAGCCTCTGAGGCATCTCGACATTTTCTTAGCCGTAAACCTGATGGGGCTTCAAATCCAAATCTGGCGCAGGACTTTCTAGAAGATGGTTCATTAAGTAAAAGTGATTTACATTTTCTCCAAAGCGCATCAGAGGAAGTTATGTTTGTTTCTGCTAGTCATAACAACTGTGGCATTGACTTGCCTCATACCTCGTTGAAGTCTTGCCTGACTGGTGAGGTGGACGAAGAGCCGTTCTGTGATAGTCGTGTAAGTGTGCAATCGTTTTGTGGCAAAGCAAATGGTAATAACGTCAGTTACGCCTCTTCTCCAAACTTGCAGCTAAAAATAAGCCCCCACTTCCAACTAAACTGTCTCCAACATCGAAACAGAGTGGACTTCCAAAGCCCAGCACAAACTCTCAACCCTCCAAAATCTCCAGTCCCTCTCACTCTATTTACTGTACAGCCAAGCCTACCCACTCTGGAAAAGATATCCATGTAACTCCACAGAAGACATCACCAAACGGGAAAACATCTGGTATACCATTATCAAACTCCTCTGCTCGAAACAAATTCTCTCGAAGTGACAAAACGAGTGCATCCACAGCCACATCCCACAGTCCCCAGTCATCAACAGCTTCAAGTCCTCTCGTCTCATCAATCTCTAATTCATCATCTCCAGCAACAGCTCCAAAGGCAAGCTCTAAACCGTGTAATGGATCCACCAATAGTAAATCGTGTTCATCGAAAACTGTGTCTACCAAAGACAATGGAAAACCGCGGAAGAAAGAAAAAGAGGTGAAAGTAGGCAGCAGCAATCGCTCAACTAAACTCTCCGACCTTGTTAACAAGAGCAAAGGGAATGAATCTGACAGTGGCAATGATAGTGGGATTGTTGCCCTTGAACGGCGGCTTCTCTCCCCTTATGCAACTGTCACTAAGCCCAGGACACAGAGCCACTCCAGCAGTGGACACGGAAGTGATAACAGGTTAGATAATAAGTTAATAATCTTTAATTTATAGATTGTATCAGTAGTTATCACATCTTTCTATATTTGTTTCTCAGATAAATACCAATATATGTTATAACATGGAATACATTATACATACAAATGAATATATAACATAATTCTCTCTCTCTCTCTCTCTCTCTCTCTCTCTCTCTGCGATCAGAGTAGGACTCCAGACTCCCAGACGAAGACAGCTATCTGTTTTAGCCTGTTAGATCCACTTCGCTTGAATACCTGTTAAAACGTTGCACTGTGTTCTGCGCCAGTGGCCCAGTGCATCCGATTTCAGCCAGCATTTTGTTCAGGTTTGCTTTCCTTAGCTTAGCCTTTGATTGTCCCCAATCTTCCTGCAAGGCAGCAGATGATCTTTTCTGTAGGGGGATTCTGCCCTTAGATGGTCTGCCCTCCCAGGTTTACGAGCACCATCTGCCCGAGTCACTAGAGGTGACTAATACAGACACGCGACTTGGAATATGAGGAAACTGCAACAAGGCACACCCTTCATGCATAGCCTTCAATTGTTCCCGCCGCCTATCCCCACATACCGGTAATTCACGACCTCTTGAAAATGATGATCGTGGTAGCACTTGATGATGCTAGGCCATCGTTGTTGACTCCAATTCCGAACATATAGACACACATACCTCTTCCTCTGAATTGATTCACATATAGACACACAGTTAGTCGTAAAATTATCCCCGTCGCACATCAAACAGCAGACCGTAAGATTAGCGCACGGCTGGTCTAGGGAACCATTAAGATGACGTAGCACACAACAATGTCGAATACACAATCTCGCTCCCTTTAGATTTCTGATTACTCTAGTGTAAGTAGCCTACGACGAACAAAACACGAAGCAAATTCCCCAAAGAGACAAAACTGCGGCTGACGAAGTAGTTTACATTCATGAGTAACATGGAAATAATTTGCGTCAAGGAATTCCAACAACAGTCATGAACAGCACCAATGTGACGTAAATCGCAGATCAAGTCTAGACGGTAGAAGGTCTCATTCACAACACTTGATTTGTCAAAAACGGACTGCTGTCGGCCTACGACCTCGCTTTAGCGGCACAGATGTATTAAGTATATCATCATTTTGACTTTAACGCAGAAAAGTGCGATGGAGAACCGAATTTAATCAGACCCTGGATGCACTTTCTGCAGCGATCAAGAGGACGTGGACTAGATCCGCCATCTTGGAGACGGAAGTCCCTCGTAACATAATTCAAGGAACAATTGAAAACACGATATTTTTACTTTAGTTGAGAAACACTGCTTCAGACTGTTTAATGTTCTTTTTTTTTTTCCTCTTGTTGATTGTGATTTTTTTCCAAATGTTGTAAACACACTTCTTTACCTGAAATGATTCGCTGATCTATCGCCTCGCAAGTTTCTATAAAAAAAAAAGTAAAGTACCCCCCGTCACGCCAAGTGGCGTATAGGGAAATATGGTGTTAGTGACCCTATATTTTACAGACCTTCAGCACATGATTTTTGGGGTAATGTGGTCGGTATTACGCCCGTGCTGCTTTTACTTTCCCAGAAAAAATCCGGTACCCATTTAAGGCTGGGTGAACCCGGAGCCGTCGGTTGGGATCGAACCCTACCCTTGTCCGTAGTAGTCCAGTTCACTAACCACTGAGCTATCGCGGCTCCTACTAATTTTTAGGGAATTAGTAAAACCCAGGTGTCCTCGCCAGGATTACGAACCCCGGCTGTTGCCGTGGTAAGCCAACCGCCTATCGATTGCGCTAACCGGACACCAAGTTTCTATAAAACTATTTATTTATTATTATTTGTCTCCTATCTATATGTAAAGGTAAGTGCTGTGTACGAGACTTGAATCGACGTGTCAGCACGCGAGTTTTCACCTGTATGTGCTCGGCCGACTATCTAGAAGTGTTTAGAAACTTCTGAAAAGTGTTGCTTCAAGCATCGAAACTCATTATACGAGGCCGCATTCCATGCCTTCCCAAGGTGCTACTCTGGTACCCATTTCTGCCAGCGGCTGAGTCGACCGCGGGGGGTGGGGGGTATTTTTTCAACCACGAGTACAACCCACACACTTCCCTAGTGAATCAAACACGGGTTGTCTGAACATGGGTAGCTAATGGGGTGGCTTTCCCAACTAGGCTACCGAGGCCCCCACATCTGTATTTATATGTGTTTTTTATTACATTTTAAAAAATATATTATTCAATATATCCTAATACTCATATTTACTCTTCAACCACTCTCTTCATGGGACCTTTCTCATTTTTCAGTTTTGATCAGCAACATTTAAATTCTGAACACACATTAGTTATTGTTTCTAGAATATTCTGTATTTCCGCCGTTACCACTTGAATACAATAATAACATGAGATGGAAGATGCACCACAGAAATAAAAAGTAGGTATGGCCAAAATAGCATTTCAGAAAACGGAAAAAAAACGTCTTGTGCAACACGTTTATGTCAATTGAAACAAGAATGAGAGTTCGTTAGTGCTATATAGAGCTAATTCTGATGTATGGAAGTGAATTAGGGACAGTAGACAAACACATGAAAAGACGATTAGAGGCCACAGAGAAGGGATTTCTCAGAATAATTTTGAAAGTTCCGTTGGCAGCTAAAAGACGAATGATAAAATTCTCACAGGCCAACACAAAAATGGAGCTCTTAAAAAACATCAGAAATAAACAATTAGCATTTTTCGAGCATATCACGAGGAAAGGAAAGTTGGAATACTTGGTTATGTCTTTCAAAATACATGGAAAGAGAGATCGCGGACGACAAAGAAAAGAAATACTATATAGATAGTTTGATGTCATGGTATGGGAAACAAGTCAACAACAGAATTGATAAGATGCATTGTGGATAGAGAATTGTGAAAGGACAAATCGCCTACGCCAACCGGTATGGCACAAGATGATCGTGATGACTACATTTCAATTCTGTCACTTTTGCTGAACTGACCCACCTATAATTTTACTAAAGCCACGGGCTGGAAGCGATCACATTGTGACGTTTTCAGTATTGCGAGCAGGGTCGGTAGAGGGTAATGTGACATCAGCTGTCTATAGCTGGCATAGTTGAATACGTCACTAGCTTTGTTGCTGCAGAGAGAAATCATAAATAAAAATCCCAACCGGTGTAGCCGGGATTTGAACCCACAACCACTCTGTCTCGAGGCCGGCGTCTTGCCGCGAGACCAACCAGTCCCCCGAAAAGTTGTTAGTGGGAAGAAAATGCTTGTCCCATTGTTTGCTGCACTGAAGTAACATGTATCTAATTCTTTTTCTTCTTCCTTCAAACTCACTGTGGAGCATAGGTCTTCAACAAACACTTTCAGCTCCCTGTGGAGCATAGGTCTTCAACAAACACTTTCAGCTCCCTGTGGAGCATAGGTCTTCAACAAACACTTTCAGCTCCCTGTGGAGCATAGGTCTTCAACAAACACTTTCAGCTCCCTGTGGAGCATAGTTCTTTAACAAACACTTTCAGCTCCCTGTGGAGCATAGGTCTTCAACAAACACTTTCAGCTCCCTGTGGAGCATAGGTCTTCAACAAACATTTTCAGCTCCCTGTGGAGCATAGGTCTTCAACAAACACTTTCAGCTCCCTATGGAGCATAGGCCTTCAACAAACACTTTCCAAGCCGTACTGTTCCTTTTATTCTTTTAAGATCATCCCATGTCTTCCAAATCATCTTCATTCCTGCTTTCATCTGGCTTCTCAAAGAATATTTTGGTCTTCCTCTTTGTCTTTTTCTTTGGGGATTCCAAAAAGGGGTTGCCGTGTAATACTCTCACTTGGCTTCCGCAGTGTGTGTCCCATCCACGCCATCGTCTTCGCTGTATCTGTTTGTGTCAGATTAATCGGCTTAAGTATTAGTTTCGTTGTAGACTTTGATATAGCGCTATACATTATTGTTATGGGATGTGCATTAAAAGATGTCTTGTCGATTAATATGTATACGTTAGAGTTCTGATTACTTGTACTGCTGCTACTACTACTGCTACTACTACTGCTGCTGCTGCTGCTACTACTGCTACTACTACTACTACTACTATTACTGCTTCTGCTGCTGCTGCTACTACTACTAACACTACTACCGATATTGCTATTACTACTACTACTTCTACTGCAACGCAGCCGCTGCTCTTAACACTACTACTACTACTGCTATTGCTACTACTACATCCACTATAACTGCTGCTGCTAACACTACAACTACTTCCACTACACCTGCTGCCAACACTACTACTACTTCCACTACAACAAGTGCTAACATTACTACTATTTCCACTACAACTTCTGCCAACACTACTACTACTTCCACTACAACAAGTGCTAACATTACTACTATTTCCACTACAACTTCTGCCAACACTACTACTACTTCCACTACAACAAGTGCTAACATTACTACTATTTCCACTACAACTTCTGCCAACACTACTACTACTTCCACTCCAACAAGTGCTAACATTACTACTATTTCTACTGCAACTGCTGCTAACACTACTACTACTTCCACTACAACAACTGCTAACACTACTACTACTTCCACTGCAACTGCTAACACTACTACTACTTCCACTGCAACTGCTAACACTACTACTACTTCCACTGCAACTGCTAACACTACTGCTACTTTCAATGCAACTGCTAACACTACTGCTACTTCCAATGCAACTGCTAACACTACTACTACCTCCAATGCAACTGCTAACACTACTACTACTTCCAATGCAACTGCTAACACTACTACTACTTCCACTGCAATTGCTAACACTACTACTACTTCCACTGCAACTGCTAACACTACTACTACTTCCACTGCAACTGCTAACACTACTACTACTTCCAATGCAATTGCTAACACACTACTACTTCCAATGCAATTGCTAACACTACTACTACTTCCAATGCAACTGCTAACACTACTACTACTTCCAATGCAACTGCTAACACTACTACTACTTCCAATGCAATTGCTAACACTACTACTACTTCCAATGCAACTGCTAACACTACTACTACTTCCAATGCAACTGCTAACACTACTACTACTTCCAATGCAACTGCTAACACTACTACTACTTCCAATGCAATTGCTAACACTACTACTACTTCCAATGCAACTGCTAACACTACTACTACTTCCAATGCAACTGCTAACACTACTACTACTTCCAATGCAACTGCTAACACTACTACTACTTCCAATGCAACTGCTAACACTACTACTACTTCCAATGCAATTGCTAACACTACTACTACTTCCAATGCAATTGCTAACACTACTACTACTTCCAATGCAACTGCTAACACTACTACTACTTCCAATGCAATTGCTAACACTACTACTACTTCCAATGCAACTGCTAACACTACTACTACTTCCACTGCAACTGCTAACACTACTACTACTTCCACTGCAACTGCTAACACTACTACTACTTCCAATGCAATTGCTAACACTACTACTACTTCCAATGCAATTGCTAACACTACTACTACTTCCAATGCAACTGCTAACACTACTACTACTTCCAATGCAATTGCTAACACTACTACTACTTCCAATGCAATTGCTAACACTACTACTACTTCCAATGCAATTGCTAACACTACTACTACTTCCAATGCAACTGCTAACACTACTGCTACTTCCAATGCAACTGCTAACACTACTACTACCTCCAATGCAACTGCTAACACTACTACTACTTCCAATGCAATTGCTAACACTACTACTACTTCCACTGCAACCGCTGCTGCTGCTGATAACACTACAACTATTCATTTTGAAACCGTTTAAAAACTGTCTCCCCCTCAAACAGCACCATCAGTACAGAAGTACATTCTGGCAACTCTAGACCATGCATGAAGATAGAAAATCTGCATGGAGGAACGAGTAGTGGTTACGAGAGCATGTTACGAGATAGCGAAGCCACCGGCTCTTCATCTGGCCCAGAGGAAAGTGGGAGTGAATCCTCTTCAGAGTGTCCGGTTGGATCCAAGAGGAAAGGTACCTTCATAAATGTCTTCATTTTTCAATTATTAACGTATGGTGTTTATTTCCCTTCCTTGAACGTGGCTATTAATGATTGTTCTTATATGATTGTTATTAATTATTGTTTTTATATGATTGTTATTAATGATTGTTTTTAAATAAGATTGATATTAGTGATTGTTTTTATACGCGAATGGGCTTTTGTTAGTTCCCAGTTTGAGATTCATATGATCTAGATGTATAAAAATGGGCACATGACTAACAGGGCTGGGAACGATAACAGCAACATGTAAGAACACTGGCCTCCTCACTGTCATACGATATGACTATTACTATCCAGTTATATTTTTTTAAATTAAACTTTTCACCTCACGTCCATTACAGTCCAGTTCACTAACCACTGAACTATCGCGGCTCCCACATAATTATGTAGGCACACATAAACTGTGATCATTCTATATATCGATGAATCAGCAGCTCCCAATACTTCATTACTTCAGGAGCTGGGTAGCCTAGAGAGGTACGACGTCGACATCAGGACAGAAAGGACCCGGATTCAAAACCCACCAGGTGGTTATTTTAAAAAAATAAAAAATTAAAAAAAATAAATAATAATTAATTAGTGGTTTCTTTATGACGTTACCCTCCCCTGATCTCTTGGTTAGTGAGATCCTATGTCTAGCCCTCTCGGTTAACGGCAACAAACAGGAGATCCCATGTGCATTCGCGCACGTTAAAGATCCCTCGGCAGTTAAAATAGAAAAGAGTAGGCCATAAACATGGCCACTGCCTGGACACAGTTGACAGCAGAAACCTGGCCACACTGTAGACCCCAGGCCGTGCTACGGAGTTCGTGCACGTGGGCCAGAATTCTCCTCAGATTTTCTTGAAGGGGTGGGGTGATATCGGAGCACCTATGGATTCGTCCTGTGTGCGGTGATGATGATCCTAAAAATAACAGCTTTATTACTTCTTCGATGTTGTCTTGTCATTTCTTCTGATGCTCATTCATCTGTCCATAGTGATCTAAATTTATAACGACAAATGTTTCTATAAACTACACTTCTTCACATGCAGGTACCAGGAGAAGTCGCTCTGCACCTTCCCGCTCCAATGAAAGTTCTCCGGTCTCCAGTCAACCAAGCCAAACGGAAGTCGATCAGCCATTTCTGCAAATAAAGCCTGGGTTGATACTCGACATTTGCATAAGGTTAAAGATGAACCTTTAGAACTGAAAAGATATGATCCAGATGAAGTTGAACGGCTGGGTAGAAGAAGAACAGATGAAGAGGTACGAATATATGTATTTTGTATCAATAAGTGTTTCTATCAATTACATTTATTCCGCTACACACTCATCTGAACGCCACAAAACATATTCTAAACAAGACAAATGACATTTTTGGGGCATGTTAAAAGACACAACGGCCTACTGAAGGTAATGAAAAATAAAAAAATTAAAAAAATGGTATGTAAGAAGCTTTACGTGACAAGTGGACGACACAGACTAAACAACGTTTCGGCTCAATAGACCTTCATCAGGAACAAACAAAAAAAACACACACAAAATTAATAACGAAACAACCAAAACAAAAACAATCGAAATGTGTTAAAGAAAACAAAATAAAAAAAACTATCCTGTCAAATCCAAAATGAAATCGTAACCAAGTGCGGCTGTCGTGAACGTCGAGAAATGTGCAAAAAAGTGCGTAAATGTACACAGAACCAGAGGAGTACACACAGGGGTCAGTGTGCAAACACAAAGGAGAAAGAATCGAATAGTAGACTGACAGGTATAACAAGACGGTAAGAGTGAGATGTCTGAGAAGGGGGTACAATAAAAACAAATGAGGGGTAAGGAGCACAGAAAAAAAAGGTATAGAGGAGAAAACCGAAGTGTCTCATAAGGGACTAGAGGAGAAGAACTATAAAAAGCATGGCATAGTAAGTAGACCAAAGAACCCAAATATGGGCAGTAGAGAAGGCTATGCAAAAGGGAAGTAGCAACCAAAAGGAAACTAAGCGTATGAGTGTGATACATTCATACCTCTCGGGGTCAGCGAACCATACTGGACTATAAGGCGATCTTCCAAAGTATAGCGGCTGCGGTCGCCAGAGTGACAAAGGACAATACCAGTGACACGGATGTCGTCTTTGCCCTTGTGATCAGGGGAGTTGAAGTGGGAAGACACCGGAGTACCAGTATTTTGTTGGACATCACGTAGATGTTCACAAAATCTTTCCGCTAATCTTCTCCCAGACTCACCAATATAGGTCATATGGCATCGTTGGCATATGGTGGCATAAATGATGTTGCGGGACACACATATGAAGCTATGCTAGGTTCGAGATCAAGCATAGCTTCACATGTGTGTCCCGCAACATCATTTATGCCATCATATGCCACATGACCTATATTGGTGAGTCTGGGAGAAGATTAGCGGAAAGATTTTGTGAACATCTACGTTGAGCCGAAACGTTGTTTAGTCTGTTTCGTCCACTTGTCACGTAAAGGTTCTTACATACCATTTTTTAAATTTTTTTTTTATTTTTCCTTATATTCAGCTTTACTGCAGCTTCGCATTTTTATGCCTTAACCCTCTACTGAAGGTAATCTTGGAAGGGAAAATACAAGACAAAAGAGGCAGGCCAAGACTAACGTAAACGAGTAACATCAAAAGATGGACAAGTCAACCTGGATTATTTAATAAGAGACAAAGCGGAATGGCGCTCCATGGTAGCCAACCTTCTATATAGAGACGTTACTCAAGAATGATCTCTTGATGAATCTTGATCGGTAGCCGAGTTGGGAAAACCACCCGACTGGACTACCGACATTCGGACAACCCGTGTTCGATTCCCGCTGGGAGCAGTGTGAGTTGTACTCGTGGTTGGGGAAAAAAAAACAAACCCACGGACGACCCAGCCGTTGGCAGAAATGGGTACCAGGGTATTACCTTGGGAAGGTGAGGAATGTTGCCTGGCATCTGAGTTTCGATGCTTGAGGCGACACTATACAGAAATTTCCGAACATTTCCTGGATAGGCGGCCGAGCACATATGGGTGGAAACTCGCGTGCTAAGACGCCGGTTCAAGTCTCGAACTTTACCTTTACCTTTAGACGTCGCATAAGCTCGTAGTGATATTTCGCGACCAATCTCTATTCTTGACGAGATATTCGACTAGATTGAATTAGTCTGTCTCCAACTTTGTTTCTTTTACAACTGTTCTTTTCAGTATCGCTCATTGGATATTATATATATATATAATGCACGGAGAGAGAGTGAGAATTAATACATTAAACAACCAAATCGATACATAGACAAAATAAATAACATATATTATTTAGTTTAGGAAATGGTAGTTTAATTTCAAAAGCAAATATATATGTAAATTTGAAGACATTTTTTTATTGAATAGCATAAATAAGTTTATTTTTGTTTTAGTAATGTTTTTGCATAGAATAAAAAGTATGTATTCACCTCGGATCGTTTCCGGTTGTTTCCAAAATGGAGGAATTATTTTTCTCCGGCTTGGTATATAACCGTTGATCAGAGGTTTAACAAGCCGCTATCGTAAAAACGATGTTGTTAATGAAACGTAGACCTGATACAGAATGTGTAAATTAGCAGTAGATAGTTGTGATAGTTTTTTCGGCCCTAAAACAACAACAAAAATAGGATTCTGGAATGTTCGAACAATGGCCGCTCCGACGAAACAAAATCATCCTAAATAGAATACAGGATTCAATAGATACAGTAATGCGTGAAGAACAGGCTGGGTTTAGAAAAGGGAGAAGCTGTATTGACCACATTTTCACTCTACGACTTATATTGGAGGAACACATTGAAAAGCAAAAACCTTTTGTACTTAACTTCATCGACTTCAAAAAAGCATTTGATAGTATTCATAGAGATTCTTTGTGGAAAATTCTGAAGCAATATGGTTTACCATCAAAAATCATAAATATTATCAAAGACATGTATGATGGTTACACATGTGCAGTTCGAACAGAGGAAGGACTGAGCGAATGTTTCCCAATAGAAACTGGGTTAAACAAGGATGTATTTTATCGCCCTTGTTATTTGGAATTGTTATGGACTTCATAATGAAGAAATGCTGCACTGGTAATAAAGGCATCGAATGGATACAAGGAGACCATTTGGAGGACCTCGACTTTGCTGATGACATAGTCCTCATCAGCAGTCAGATAAAAACGATGCAGGAAAACACAAATGAACTATCATCAATAGCCAGCAAAATTGGGCTTGAGATCAATCATGAAAAGACTAAAGTCATGACTAGTTTAATTCCAACAGGTGACAAAATATACATGGAAAACAAACCAGTAGAAGAGATCGATCACTTTATCTATCTTGGAAGTCACATTGATCGAGAAGGGGATACGAGCAAAGAAATTAAAATCAGAATAGCTAAAGCAGCAATGTCTTTCAGAAGCCTTGAAAAGTTGTGGAAATCAAAACTTATCAGCACAAACACAAAACTTAGGCTATTCAAATCAAATGTACTATCAACCCTTACGTATGCGTGTGAAAGCTGGAAAACAACAAGAGATATAGAAACAAAGTTGAACGCATTTGAAAATAAATGTCTAAGGAAAATACTTGGTATAGCATGGAACGAATTCAAAACAAATGAGGAAATTAGAGAAATCGCCAATCAACCACTAATATCTTCAGTAATAAAGAAAAGACGATGGTCATACGTTGGACATGTGATGAGAAGAGATAATAACCGAATAGCAAAGCAAGCCCTCATATGGGAAACAACAGGTAAAAGAAAAAGAGGAAGACCCAGGGAGACACTGAGAAGAACATTGATGAGAGAGGCAAGAGCAGCAGGAGTCGGCTCCCTCAATGAGATAGAACTGCTTGCACAGAACAGAGACAGATGGCGAGATTTGATAAAATATCTTTAAAAGAAAACTGCTAGAACAAAAAAATCCATATAGGAGAAGGTGTATCTTGGTCTACGCCCTATGGGCCGGTTACGGCTCGAAAGGTCAATAGATTCACCTCTTATTAGACATGTAAAAACCTGTGTTAGTCACCATATTTTTCCATGAGCATTGTCACATACGTGATGTGTTTGATATCACACTAAGCCACTCTCAATGGATGAAGCTAGAAACCTTGTTCTTGTTGGTTCAAAATATGATGTCACTTCTGGGAATAATTGTGTCCCCTGCACCTTTTTAATCAGGAGTGTGTGCACTATCAATTCATCAACATGGGCTGCTTTACCAGTGTTTCCCCTCACTAAAACCATTGTCTTTTCCTTTATATTCGTTCACGGAATGTGAAGTACCAAATAGATTAGACAAATTCAGAACTTGACTCACTGAATAAATTTAATACTACAGGTGTAAAAGTAAAGAGCCCCGTTTTGCCAATTGGGGTATAATGAATATGGTGTTAGTGACCATAATTTTTACATACCTTCGGCACATGATTTTGTGTAATGTGGTCGGTATTATACACGTGCTGCTTCACTTTCCCAGAAAAAAAAAACGGTTCCCATTTAAAGCTGGGTGAATCCAGAGGCCGTTGATCAGGATTGAACCTGACCTCCTCTCAGTTGTAGCCCAATTCACTATCCACTGAGCTACCGCGGCTCCATAAATATTGTTGATGACTAGAGTTTAATAAATTAAAATGAAGCATTTAGCATCGCATGTCTGAGCTCTGTAAACTGTAGCACCACATTTCTGAGTTCTGTAAACTGTACTATCACATATCTGAGCTCTGTTAACTGTAGTACCACATATATGAGCTCTGTAAACTGTAGTACCACATATCTGAGTTCAGTAAACTGTAGTACCACATATCTGAGCTCTGTAAACTGTAGCACCACATATCTGAGCTCTGTAAACTGTAGCATCACATTTCTGAGCTCTGTAAACTGTAGTACCACATATCTGAGTTCTGTAAACTGTATCACCACATATCTAAGCTCTGTAAACTGTAGCACCACATTTCTGAACTCTGTAAACTGTAGTATCACATATCTAAGCTCTGTAAACTGTAGCATCACATATCTGAGCTCTGTAAACTGTAGTATCACATATCTGAGCTCTGTAAACTGTAGTATCACATATCTGAGCTCTGTAAACTGTAGCACCACATTTCTGCTCTCTGTAAACTGTAGCACCACATATCTGCGTTCTGTAAACTGTAGCATAACATATCTAAGCTCTGTAAACTGTAGCACCACATATCTGAGCTCTGTAAACTGTAGCACAACATATATGAGCTCTGTAAACTGTAGCACCACATTTCTGAACTCTGTAAATTGTAGCACCACATATCAGAGCTCTGTAAACTGTAGCACCACATTTCTGTACTCTGTAAACTGTAGCACCACATTTCTGAACTCTGTAAACTGTAGCACCACATTTCTGAACTCTGTAAACTGTAGCACCACATATCTGAGCTCTGTAAACTGCAGTACCACATTTCTGAGCTCTGTAAACTGTAGTATCACATTTCTGAACTCTGTAAACTGTAGCACCACATTTCTGAACTCTGTAAACTGTAGCACCACATTTCTGCTCTCTGTAAACTGTAGCACCCCATATCTGAGCTGTAAACTGTAGCACCACATATATCTGAGCTCTTAAACTGTAGCACCACATATCTGAGCTCTTAAACTGTAGCACCACATATCTGAGCTCTTAAACTGTAGCATCACATATCTGAGCTCTTAAACTGTAGCATCACATATCTGAGCTCTTAAACTGTAGTACCACATATGAGCTCTGCAGTGTGAATTGTACTCGTGGTTGGATAAAAAAAAAATACCCCCACGGACGACCCAGCCGTTGGCAGAAATGGGTACCAGGGTATTACCCTGGGAAGGTGAGGAATGTTGTCTCGCATCTGAGTTTCGATGCTTGAGGCGACACTATACAGAAATATCCTAACATTTCTAGATAGGCGGCCGAGTACATATGGGTGGAAACTCGCGTGCTATGACGCCGGTTCAAGTCTCGTACTTTACATTTACCTTTATCTGAGCTCTGTAAACTGTAGCACCACATTTCTAAGATCTGTAAAATATTGCACGATATGTATAAGCTCAGTAAACTGTAGCAACATATTTCTGAGCTCTGTAAACTGTTGCACCACATAACTGTGCACCACATTTCTGCGCTCTGTCAATTGTTGCACCACATTTCTGGGCTCTGTAAAATGTAGCACCACATAATTTAACGCTGTTTACTGTAGCACCACATTTCTTCTCACTCTGTAAACTGTAGCACCAAATAAGTGCACTCAGTAAACTATAGCATCACATAAGTGCACTTAGTAAACTGTAGCATCACATAAGTGCACTTTGTAAACTGTAGCACGAAATAAGTGCACTCAGTAAATTGTAGCATCACCAAAGTGCACTTAGTAAACTGTAGCATCACATAAGTGCACTTTGTAAACTGTAGCACGAAATAAGTGCACTCAGTAAATTGTAGCATTACATAAGTGCACTTTGTAAACTGTAGCACCAAATAAGTGCACTCTGTAAACTGTAGCGCCATATAACTTCACTGTTTTTCTCTTGTCAAAGATACAGTATGAAAGTTAGAACATTGAAGACGTAACTAATTATGGCATGCATGAAGACATACAAATGTGAATAGAGGTGATTGCCCACATCAACCGGCATGGCAGCTGATGATGATGGTGAAGACAAAATCTATGAAAATAAGTAGGTCATCGGGCCTACTTTACATTCATGTCACTATTACAAAGTAATACCGACCACATTACCCAAAAAAAAATCATGTGCTGAAGGTCTGTAAAATTTATGGTCACTAACACCATATTTCTTATACGCCACTTCGCGTGACGGGGGCTCTTTACTTTACTTTTACTATTACAAAGCACCATCAGGTTTAATAATTAAATTGTCCTGTAAACATCTTATAGTTTACAGAACTAAACTTAAGAGAATGGCTTGGAGTCATAGACTCAATAGAAAAACTGAATCAAGAAGTCAGAAAGCCAATACGGTGTATGTTAATTTCATCATCATCTTCATCAAGTACCGGGCCTGTTGGCGTAGGTGATCATGTCTCTCCACAACTTTTGATTTTGACAGTTATTTATCATTTCTGTTGTTGGCCTTCTGCCAAGCCATTCTCTTAAGCTGTCTTGTATCTTTCCTCTTTGCTTCCCTCTATCTCTTCATCCCTCAATTTTTTCAGTTGTTACAATATATTCCAGCTGTTCCCTTCTAATTACATTGCAAAAAAATGATGATTGTTTCTTCCTGATATTGGAAATTAGCTCTATCAATTTCACTCAACATCAAAATGACAACTAAACAACAAATAATATAATTTTGCTAGTCTGATGTTATTAATGCCATTATGGCCCTCATCTACAGTACGAGAAAGAAGCAGTTACTTTTATATTTTTGTATTATTTACAGATCAAAGTATGCCTGGACATCAAGCAGAAAAATGGTTTCCAAAAATCAAAAGAAGAGGGTGATGAAGTTTCAGACTCTAAAGACAGAATAATGATGGAGCGAAATGGATGGTCCTTTGATTGCAAATTTCTCATGTGTTTCTCTTGCAAGTCTGGACAAAGAGGCACGGATGTTTAGAAGACTTTCAGACAAAACTGTGCACATTTCTTCACAAACGCTTAGATATTGATCTAAACTTGACTGGTTATTGAACTGCTATGAATCAGTTCATGTCAATGAATGTGTTTCCACATTTTGGTAAGACCACGAGAAATCGCTGCCTTATATGTGACTACAAACTATCTTGAATTATGACAACACTTTTTTTGGAGTAGGTTATTTATGCAAGCTATGGTAAAACTTATACCCATACAATTCTGTAAAAAAAAGCAGATGAGATTGAATGTTTTTACTTGTTTTCTACGTTGGTCAAGATGAGATTGAATGGTTTTACTTGTCTTCTACGTTGGTCAAGATGAGATTGAATGGTTTTACTTGTCTTCTACGTTGGTCAAGATGAGATTGAATGGTTTTACTTGTCTTCTACGTTGGTCAAGATGAGATTGAATGGTTTTTAATTTTCTTCTACATTGGTCAATGAATGCTCTATACAGTTTCCAGAACTTTGAAACAATTTTGTCATTTCAGCCAAACGACTTTTTATCAAGAGCTGAATAAATAAGAGCTAGAGCTGAATAAACCAAAAATGACAAAAATAAAATTGTGAATGTGAAAGCAAAGATCTAAAACAGTAACTAGCATATAATTCTGTATTTAAAAAATAAGCTGCCAGAAAAAAGAAAAAATGTAATTATACATTGCACTGTTTTAAATTTGATTTTTTGGATGCTTAGATTGAATATTTTGTGAAATACTATTCCTTTGGTAGACTCTTTTGCTGAACATATCTTTTAAGTCTGATTATTTGTAGAAGTTGATGGTTGGTCACCTATGATAAAATGTGTGTGCAGTAATTACATCTCACCACAAACTTTCATTGATAATTTTAAATTCAAAATATGCGTATTATATGGGTTTATTTTAACAAGAAATGGGTGCAAGGGGAAACAAATCTATGCAAGATGGACATTTAATGTTAATGCAAATTGTTGTGTATATTTGGTTTTGTACAGCATCCATGAAGGGGAAAATGGATAATTCATTACAAACTGAGATCTGGTTTAAAAGAAAAAAAATATTCTATTTATTTTCTTAACTGAAGAACTTGAAATGTAACAAACTATGAATATCTGGGATCTGTAGTAACTAACAATGGAGACTGCGAGAAAGAGATCAAAAGATTAGTAATAGCAACACAAATTAAATGTCATAAAGAACATGTGTCACAATACTCAGCATCATCATCAAGTACCAGGCCTGCTGGCGAAGGTGATCATGTCTCTCCACAACTTTCGATCTCGACAGTTATTTATCATTTCTGTTGTTGACCTTCTGCCAAGCCATTCTCTTAAGCTGTCTGGTATTTTTTCTCTTTGCTTTCCTCTATCTCTTTGTCCCTCAATTTTCCAGTTGTTACAATATATTCCAGTTTTTCTCTTCTCATTACATGGCCAAAAAATGATGATTGTTTCTTCCTAATATTGGAAATTAGCTCTCTTTTCGCTTTGACCTCTTTCAGAACATTTTCATTACTTTTCTTAGCTGTCTATGGTATTCTCATCATTCTTCTGTAAAACCACATTTCTACAGACTCCAGTGATTTTCTTGTCTGTTGTCCTATTGCCCATGATTCACATCCATATGTTAAGACTGGCTGTACATAACATTTAGTCACAATACTAGCAAAGCAGTAAAATAAAACTACTGAGGAATGTATATTCCTGATAGGAATACAACAGGACAACATACAGTTGTGAATCATAGACATTCTCACAATCAGTAAAGGAAGAATCTTGATTCATTCGAAACAGAATGCTACAGACAAATCCTAAGATACCTTGGATAATGGAAAGGAGCAATGAAGACATATTAAAAGGTTTAAAAATTAAAAAGAACTGGCCTATTAACATCATTCTATAGAGGAAATTAAAATACTATGGCAACGTTAGACACAGCCGGTGGAAAGAACGATAATGGAAAGCATGGTTCCTGGGCAACACATCAGGGACAGGTTAAGAAAAAGGTGGTTTCAAGACATCAACGAGACTTTGAACATGACAACAGAAGAGGTGGGAGATCAGGCTAGAGACTGCGATTCTTTTAGTCGGGCTATGGTGAGTGCAACATTATGCAGAGGACATGCAAATTGATGAAATTTTCTTAATTTTTTAAACACATGAATGGTATGACAGGCACACATGGTATAGAAGTTTGTTGGTGAAAGATGCTCATTTCACATATCGTTTTTTTTTTTTTATATTATGAAACCCTGTAAGTGTTATTTGAAAACTATAAGATGTAAAAGTTAATGGTAGTTATATTGTATGTATTCAGAACATATATCAAAGAACAAAAATAATGTAATGGAAGTTTGGTAGCTATTGCAGATTTTTATTGAACAATATTGAGAACAATTATTCTCAAATAAAACATCAAGTTATTCTTGACACAGGGACATGATTCTTCTTCTTCTTCTGCTGCTATTATGGCTCATTCAGACTAGGATTCCTGACTCTCTTATGAAGGCAGCTGTCTGTTTCAGTGATTCAGGTGCCCTGTAGAGTTTTTCTTCCAGAGAGGTGGACATGGGCCACATTGATCCATGTACAATCAGAAAACAGGCAAAATCAATTAAGACATTAATGTTTGGTTTACAAAAAAAAAAATTAATTAATAGTAGATGTACTGAAAAAGATTGCTGAGAGAGTAAAAGTAGAGGCTAAAATATACATACAAGATATCGTCATCACAATCTCACCAGTCATCTGTCTTGGATATGAGTGCATCGTAGCAATCTTATTCGCAGTCGTGAAGGTTGACTATCATAAAGGAGAGTGCCGTCTCCGCATCGAAGGTTGACTATCATGGAGCTGTCTCTTGCTTTGATGGTGCTGATTGTTATAGGTTGACTTGTCCATCTTTGATGTTACTCGTCCATGTTATTCTTGGTCTGCCTCTGCCTCTTTTACCTTGTATTTTCCCTTCCAATACTACTTTTATTACGCTGTTATGTCTTTTGATATGCCCTAAAAATTTCATTTGTCTTGTTCTAATTGTGTTTCCTTGACTGATGTTTTCTAGTTTTCCAACCTGGAATGCTGATCTAATGTTCCAAGTTCCTATTGCTAGTGTCTCTTTATTTTTTTATCTTGCATACAGTTGCTTGATGATGATCGGGTGTCACCTGTAGCACATGACGCTCCCTACCGGACGAGGTGGCTGTGAAGTCCCCATTAACGTTGTTAGCTGTAAATATAAAGTTGTGGTTTGTCATAATTATTCCAGGCAATATAAGAAGGTAGTTTGCCAATCATTTCCTTCTTGGCAGTGACTGTACTAGTCGGAGATCGCAGCCATTGTCTCTATACATGAGATCCTCTGCCTGCCATCGCGGTGTGGGAACCATAACCGGTATTACTTGTCGGCTGCTCCCACAACACCATCCACCACCTGCTCCAATGGCTTCACATAACCCTGATAGGGGGCTAAACGGGAGCTCCACCTTGCCCAAGGGTGTCCCTAAGACTAGCGGAGGAAAGGAGACGTCTTACTCCTCCTTTGGTAGGGCAGAACTCTACCCCGCTATCCTTTAAAAAACATGTACTGGCAACAAACAGCAGCTATGCGAATTAACAAGCAAACAGGACAATTTCAATTAATAAAACAAGGAGTCATACAAGGCTGTGTTCTGTCGCCGGATTTGTTTTCACTTTACATCGAACATATTATGAGATCAATAGTAGACAAAAAGGAATTGAAGTCAACGGTCACAACATAAATAATTTACGATATGCTGATGACACAGTCTTAATAGCAGAGACAGAGAATGAGCTACAAGAAATGATAGATATAATAGTGAAAGAAAGCAACAAGAAAGGTCTCAGTCTGAATAGTAAGAAAACAGAAGTAATGGTTATATCGAAGAAACAATCATCACCATCATGAAGCATAACAATAAACAAGACAAATCTGAAACAAGTGCAACGTTGAAATGCTTGGGCACAGTGATAACATCAGATGGGAGATGCACCAAGGGAAATAAAAAGCAAAATAGCTCAAGCCAAAATAGCATATCATAAAATGAAAAATATCTTATGCAATAAATCTATGTCAATATAAATTGAAAAGAGAGTTCATCGATGCTATATAGAACCAATTCTGACCTATGGAAGCGAATCATGGACAATAGACAAACAAATGAAAAGACGATTAGAGGCCACAGAGATGGGATTTCTCAGAAGAATGTTGAAAGTTCCCTGGACAGATAAAAAGACCAATGCTGGAAGTTCTCAAAGAGGCCAACACAAAAAGGGAGCTCTTAAAAAACATCAGAAAGAAGCAATCAACATTTTTTGGGCACATCATGAGAAGAGGAAAGTTGGAATACTTGGTTACAACTGGCAAAATAAAAGGAAAGAGAGATCACGGACGACAAAGAGAGAAAATACTGGATAGCTTGGTGTCATGGCATGGAAAACAGTCAACAACAGAACTCATACGATGCACTGTGGATAGAAGATTGTGGAAGGACATGACCGCCTACGCCAACCGGTACGGCACATGATGATGATGAATTGTGTTTAGTAGTTCTCTTTTCATTTTTAGTTGTTTTAAAACTTCATCATTTGTTTTCTTTTCTTTCCATCCAATTCTACCTATTCTTCTATATATCCACATTTCAAAAGTTTCAATTTTCTGTTCTGTTTTCTTATCTAATGTCCACCATACAGGAATATTGAGAAGATGTAACATTTTATAGATTATCATATACATATAAAGATATAAAATAACATGTATTATATGTATGATTCATCATCATCATCATTGAGTGCCGTCTCCGCAACGAAGGTTGGCTACCATGGAGCGCCATTTTGCTCTATCTCTTGCTTTGATGGTGCAGGTTGTCATCGGTTGATTTGTCCATCTTTTGATGTTACTCGTCCATGTTAATCTTGGTCTGCCTCTGCCTCTTTTACCTTGTATTTTCCCCTCCAGGATCACTTTCAGTAGGCTGTTGTGTCTTTTAACATGGCCTAAGAATCGCATTTGTCTTGTTCTAATTGTGTTCAGAAGTTCTCTTTTCATTTTTAGTTGTTTTAAGACTTTGTCATTTGTTTTCTTTTCCTTCCATCCAATTCTACCTATTCTTCTATATATCCACATTTCAAAGGCTTCAATTCTCTGTTCTGTTTTCTTGTCTAATGTCCATGTTTCAGCACCATATAGGAATATTGAGAAGATGTAACATTTTGCTATTCTTAGTTTTAGCTCTGGTGTTATTTGTTTTGATGTTAGTATGTCCTTCATGACATTAAAATTACTTTTTGCCATTCCTATTCTTTTGTTTATTTCAGTTGTACATTTTCCATCACTGGTTATAGTATGTCCAAGGTAGTTATAGTTCTGAACTGTCTCAAGGTCTATTCCTTCAATTTGATATCCACTTGTGGGTTTTGAGTATTTTCTTTGTTTATGATCATAGTTTTAGTCTTTTTGATATTCATATCTAGTCCATATTTTTTGCTTGTCGTGTTTATTTCATTAAGTAATTGTTGTAGGTCTTTAGGATTTTCTGCTAGTAGTACAGTATCGTCAGCATATCTTAGGTTATTGATTATCTTTCCATTAATTTGTAGGCCTGGCATCTCTATGATGTTTTTAAAGATTTGCTCAGTGTATAGATTGAACAAGCTTGGTGATAGGATGCATCCTTGTCTTACTCCTCTTTTTATATCAATGGGTGTAGAGAACTCTTTGTTATGTTTTATTATTGCTGTTTGCTCCCAGTATAGATTGCATATTAGTCGTATATCCATGTCATCTAGATGTATCTCTTTTAGGCATTCTATAAGTTGTTTGTGGTGTACTCTATCAAAAGCTTTGGTGTAGTCTATGAAGCAGGCATATATTGGTTTGTTTACTTCTGTGTATTTTTCGATTAATGTTCTCATGCAGAATATGGCTTCTTTTGTCCCGCTATTTTTCCTAAATCCAAATTGCTGCTCATCTAATTCAGTATTGATTTTATTCTGAATCCTTCCTTGTATAACTTTTAGCAAGATTTTTGTAACATGGCTCATTAGGCTTATTGTTCTAAAGTCACTGCATTCAACTGCACCATTCTTTTTAGGCAATGCAATGAAAGTTGATGTTTTTAGTTCATTTGGTATGTATCCTGTGTGGTATATGTCGTTGCATATGTCTGTAATCACTTCAATGCCAAAATCTTCAAGTGCCTGTATCATCTCTATCTGTATGCTTTCAGGTCCTGCTGCTTTTCCCCTTTTCATTGTTTTTATAGCTTTTTCCACCTCAGATTTTAAGATTTTATAGCCTGATGTACATTTTATAACTGGTTTCTTGTCCCTTTGATCATGAAATAGTTCTGTTATATATTCCTGCCATCTATCTATGATATCCTTATTGTCTGTTAGCATTTTTCCTTTTTTGTCTGCAATGCATCCACCTTCTGTGGCTTTTTTATTTTTATTAGTCATTCTCTTTATTTCTGTGTGCATTCCTCTTAGGTCTTGTTTGCTTTCCATAGTTTCTATTTCTCTACATTTTTGGCTGAGCCAGTCTTCTTTTGCCTTTTTGCACATTTTGCGTATCTCATTATCTATTTTATTGTATTGGGCAGTGTTCTTCGCTTGTCTCCTTTCTTCCATTTTTTCTAAGATGGTGTTAGTTATCCATTTTTGTTTTTTGTTCTTTTCTCTTTTGGGTAAGGTGTCGCAGGCTTTGTGTATGCTTTTCTTTATGCATTGCCATTTGGTTGTTACTTTTTCATCAGGATTTTCTCTTCTGTATTGTTCAATTCCTTCCTCTAGCAGCTTCTGGTATGTGTTCTTTACTTGTATTGTATAGGTATCTTTAATATCTTTTTGATTTAAAGCTGTTATGTCGAGTGGGTTTGTTGATGAATCAGATTTTTGCTTGTTTCTCTTTAGTTTGATTTTCATTTTAATCATTACAGGATTGTGATCAGAATTAATATCTGCTCCTGGGTAGGTTTTGGCTTTCTTTACGCTGTTACGGAACCTTTCTTTTATCATTATGTAATCTATTTGATTCCTCTTCCTATCTCCAGTGCTTTTCCATGTGTATAGTTTCCTTTTCTCTTGCTCAAAGTAGGTGTTACATATTATCAGCCTGTTTTCTTCACAGAATTGTATTAATCTTTCTCCTCTGTCATTTCTTTTTCCTAAACCATGATTTCCTATAATTGTCTTATATCTACCTTTTCCTACTTTAGCGTTCATGTCACCCATTACAATCAAGATGTCTGAAGATTTCACTTGCTTCATAACTTTATTTAGGTCTTCATAGTATGCCTCTATTTGTTCATCTGTGTAGTCTTGAGTAGGTGCATATGTCTGTATTATTGCTATGTCGAATGGTTTTGCTTTCAACTTGAGTAGTATAATCCTATCACTGTATGTCCAGTGGGTACTTATATATTTTTGTAGCTCTCTTTTTATCAGTATTCCTACCCCCCTTTGATGTTCTGTTGTGTTTCCTGAGTATATAAATGTATATTTTTCGTCTTCAATGTACCCACATTCCTTCCATCTAGTCTCTGATATGCCTAAAATATCTATATTTATTCGTTCTGCTTCTTGAATTAGATTTTCCAATTTCCCTGTTGATATAGAGTCCTAACATTCCAAGTACTTATTTTAAGATCTTTCCTCCGACATAAGTTCGAATTTCTCCGACTCTCCATGGCTTCCTCTGGACTGGTACGTGATGAGGATCCAATCTCTTTCACGGTGGTCAGCCATGTTCGTCTTTCGTGTTCTGAACATGCCTCTTGTGTACCACACACTTTGCTGTTTTCGCTTTCTGGGCCGTTGATCATTCTTGATTCCTCCGCCTCCATCCACCGTCACAGACTTTTCACATAAGGGTTGAACATACCCGTTTTCCGTTGACATTTTTTTGACATATGATTATATATATATATATATATATATATATATATATATATATATATATATATAACATAATTATTATAAATAACATATTTGTTTTAAATTCCTTAAACATAAAAGAACTGAAACTCATAGAGCAAATGACAAATTGTTTGGGATATGATCTCATGGAATACAGCACAAGAGATAGTTGACAGTACAGCACCATCCATTGATGTATAAATCACTGGGAAGCAACATTTGGGACAAGGGCTTACCTTGAACAATTATTGCCAACACCAGTTACCATATCATTTGATGATGATCACAAGTTTATAATTTAAACATTCATGAAATGGCCCTGTATTTAGTTTATAAAACAAAAGTTAGACAACTCACTTGAAATATAATCAAAAGCATAGCTTTTTCGTCTATTACTTCTCCTTAGTTGTCATACTCATAACTTCCTCATTCTTCTATTTCCACCTTTCAGCTCCCTGTGCAGCATAGATCTTCAACAAACACTTTCAGCTCCCTGTGGGGCATAGGTATTCAACAAACACTTTCAGCTCCCTGTGGGGTATAGGTCTTCAACAAACACTTTCAACTCCCCATGTGGCATAGGTCTTCAACAAACACTTTCAGCAACCTGTGGAGCATGGATCTTCAACACTCACTTTCAGCTCCCTGTGGGGCATAGGTCTTTGACAAACACTTTCAGCTCCCTGTGGGGGCATAGGTCTTTGACAAACACTTTCAGCTCCCTGTGGGGGCATAGGTCTTTGACAAACACTTTCAGCTCCCTGTGGGGCATAGGTCTTCTACAAACACTTTCAGCTCCATGTGGGGTATAGGTCTTCAACAAACACTTTTCAAGCCGTTCTGTTTCCTGCCATTCTTTTAAGATCATTCCATGTCTTCCCCATCATCTTCATCTCTGCTTCTGTCTGTCTTCTCCAAGAAGAATTCATTAGTCTTCCTCTTTGTCTTTTTCCATGGGGATTCCAAAAAGGGCCTGTTGTGTAATACTCTCAGTTGGCCTCTGCAGTGTGTGTCCTATCCAGCGCCATTGCCTTCGCCGTATCTTTTTATCCACTGCAAAGCTGCTTTACTAGGACTGGTACATTTCCATAATTCTATGTTAGTGGTTTTGTCCTGCCATTTCCATCTTTTTTTCCTGCGTAAGCAACCATTAATGAATGTCTGTATCTTCATGATTGTCATTTTTGTTGTTCTCCAGGTTTCACAGCCATATAATAAGACTGACTTAACATTGGAGTTTGAAACTTTTATTACTACTCATAAGTGTATGAGTTATTGGAGAAATAGTTATAATTTAAGAAGACCATTAATTGTTTGTTTCTGCTCTCATGAATTCAGTGTATTTGCTTATTGTTTCTAGTGTTGAGGGGTTTTTTTTTAAAGACACTATATGATTACTTTTATAATTCATTATTTGAGACATTCAGCCTTGTTGTTTGTGTGGCCTGGGATCTAAAAAGTGTAATGTTTCAATGCTATAATTAACAAAATACATAACTGTAGTCAACACTTATGGCCTTGTAATTATATAACCATAATGATTTTACAAAACATAATGTCCCAGTAGCTCCAACCTTAGTTCAGAGCAAGGGCATCCTGGTAGCTACAACCTTAGTTCAGAGCAAGGGCGTCCTGGTCGCTACAACCTTAGTTCAGAGCAAGGGCGTCCTGTTAGCTACAACCTTAGTTCAGAGCAAGAGCGTCCTGTTAGCTACAACCTTAGTTCAGAGCAAGGGCGTCCTGGTCGCTACAACCTTAGTTCAGAGCAAGAGCGTCCTGTTAGCTACAACCTTAGTTCAGAGCAAGAGCGTCCTGTTAGCTACAACCTTAGTTCAGAGCAAGAGCGTCCTGTTAGCTACAACCTTAGTTCAGAGCAAGAGCGTCTTGATAACTACAACCTTAGTTCAGAGCAAGGGCGTCCTGGTAGCTACAACCTTAGTTCAGAGCAAGGGCGTCCTGGTAGCTACAACCTTAGTTCAGAGCAAGAGCGTCCTGGTAGCTACAACCTTAGTTCAGAGCAAGAGCATCCTGGTAGCTACAACCTTAGTTCAGAGCAAGGGCGTCCTGGTAGCTACAACCTTAGTTCAGAGCAAGAGCGTCCTAGTAGCTACAACCTTAGTTCAGAGCAAGAGCATCCTGGTAGCTACAACCTTAGTTCAGAGCAAGAGCATCCTGTTAGCTACAACCTTAGTTCAGAGCAAGAGCGTCCTGTTAGCTACAACCTTAGTTCAGAGCAAGGGCGTCCTGGTAGCTACAACCTTAGTTCAGAGCAAGGGCGTCCTGGTAGCTACAACCTTAGTTCAGAGCAAGAGCGTCCTGGTAGCTACAACCTTCGTTCAGAGCAAGAGCGTCCTGTTAGCTACAACCTTAGTTCAGAGCAAGAGCGTCCTGGTAGCTACAACCTTAGTTCAGAGCAAGGGCGTCCTGGTAGCTACAACCTTAGTTCAGAGCAAGAGTTTCCTGGTAGCTACAACCTTCGTTCAGAGCAAGAGCGTCCCAGTAGCTCCAACCTTAGTTCAGAGCAAGAGCGTCCTGGTTGCTACAAATTTAGTTCAGGGCTAGAAAACTTTAGTGCAGCGTTTATCAAACAGGGAACTGGTGTGCTATCATATGGGGTCCATGAAGGTTTGAAGAATAGTATGTATGTATATTATATTTTGTAGCTAAATACTTTTGGGTTTTAAATCTTGAATTAAGAAGTTGAACCCTGTTGGTCCACGACCACTAAATGTATTTAAAGAGGGTCCGCAGTAAAGGAAAGTTAGAGAACTGCTGTCAAATGGTTGGCGTTGGCGATCATGTCCTTCCACAATCTTCTATCTACAGTGCATTGTATCAGTTCTGTTGTTGACTGTTTTCAATGCCATCACACCAAGCTATCTAGTATTTTCTCTCTTTGTCATCCACGATCTCTCTTTCCTTGTATTTTGCCAGTTGTATCCAAGTACTCCAACTTTCCTCTTCTCGTGATGTGCCCGAAAAATGTTGATTGCCTCTTTCTTATTTTTTTAAGGAGCTGCCTTTTTATTTTGTCCTCTTTGAGAATTTCCTTATTGGTCTTTATAGCTGTCCAGGAAACTCTCAACATTCTTCTTAAAAATCCCACCTCTGTGCCCTCTAGCCGTCTTTTCATTTGTTTGTCAGTTGTCCATGATTCGCTTCTATAGGTCACAATTTGTTCTATATAGCACTGATGAACTCTCTTTCTCACTTCTATTGACACATATTTGTTGCATAAGATATTTTTCATTTCATGAAATGCTATTTTGGCATGAGCTATTCTGCTTTTTATTTCTGTGTTTAGGGCAAATGTGTAATTTTGTTGTGTTATGTGTATGTAGCACTTGTGTATGTAGTACAAATGTGTAATTTTTTGTGTGTTATGTGTGTAGCTGCAACTGATGCATCAAAGTTCATCCTGTGATGCTCCAGTGGCATCTATATAACTTACCCAAGTGGAATGACAGAAACATACTCTTTTCCAGGCAGAGAAAGGTGCACTCATTTCAGAGCAGAGACAATGGCACTGCACACAGTCAGACAAACTCACAAAACACAAGAGCAGACCAAGATATTCAGACTCAGAACAGGTCACTAAGGTCTCAGAGCACACCTACACAAGATATGACTCAAGTGACTTTGGAATATACGACTGTGGAGCATCCAGACAAACTGCAGAGCAAATCCTACAAGACTGCAACACTCTCAACATCCTAATAACACAAATATGGCCCACATAATCAACCCTACATGGTAAATTATGGCAAACAGTTGAAGACATCAATCAAACGATCTTTTTCATGACACAAGCTGGTATAAATGTCTAAATACATAGCAGTCACTAATCACTGAAAATATGTTATAAGCTGGAAGATAGTGACACCATATTCCTTGAGGTACAAAAGGGAACCATCATTTTTTTACATTATAAATTGTACCTAGATCTTTCTTTTGGAGTGCTCTACTATTTTTTAGGAAAGTTTATCTATCTCTTCAATACTCATAATGTTTTAATGTGTGAGTATCATTTTACAAGGAGCCAATGGTGGGGTGTGCTAAACACTCCAAGGTATGGTGACAGCTTTACAAATAAAGAACACAACACAATACTGACGTTTCGGCCTGTGGCCTTCTTCAGAATACATGGACAACGACAACAAGCGGTGAAGCACAATTACTACATGTTAGATGATAAAGTGGAGGGCGAGGAAAGTAGGATGCAAAAATAAGAAAAGAGAGAAATGAATTTTACATGATGAGAGGTATGATGGGCGTCAAAATATATAAAATAGAAAAAGAGAGAGAAAAATGTATAATAAATTGTACTTAGCTAAGCTCAGTCATCGGTCAGTCTGGTCGCAGAATCGGCGATAGGTGCCGTGAACACTTGAATGACATCACCCAAGAAGCGGACACTCCTGTAGCAGCCCACTTTAACTCGAGGGGCCATCGAGGTAAGACTGATGTCTTGGTAACTGGCCTAGTATTATGCTCCTCTGATCACCACAGTCGGCTCACTCTTGAGCACCGTCTGATCGCTCGTTGGGGCTGCCTCACCCCTCGTGGCATCAATGTATCCTGTCCCTCTGAGGACCCTCCTGCCTCCGACTCCACCCTCCCACCTATGGACCTCTCTTCCTATTTCTCTTCTTGGGTCCTCTACTCCTCGTCCATCCCTGCTTTTCATATCCTCTTTGAGTAACCCCCATCTTGCCTTCTCCTACCAAACCCCCCCCCTCTCCTACACCTTTTTCTCTTCTGACTATCTTCATGTCCTTTACCTCTTTATCACTATATCACCTCTCCACCTGGACTGTACGTACGATCTCTCTGCCCACCTCTATTGTCCCTCGTCCTCCTACCACCCCTCTGCTGATCTACTCCTAGCTCACCCCTCTCCTCTCTATTAACTTGTAGTCACTACTCATCTATACCTACTATTCCAGTATCCCCCTTATCCTGATGCCCACTTTCATTCCCCCTTTGTTCTATCATTTCCCTACTTCTTTACCTCCTATGGTTCATACCTCTTGCACACCATCCCTATTGCTCCACTTCTTCCAGACTTTCTCTTTTTCCATTCACTTCTGACCTACCGCCTCTCCCCCTATCCAGTTTTCACATACCTGCTTCTTATCCCTCCTCTCCATACCTCCTCCTCCAATACTTCCCTACCTCCCGATAGACTAACTTCCTCCGGACCACCCCTCTATCGCCCTTCTCATTATACCGGCTTTATTATTCTTCCTCACCGTATCTCTTCCTCCAGTATCCAATCCTTCCTTTCGTTGACCTACCTCTCAACTCGTTCAGTTCGAGGCCATCCATTCTGTAGAGTCCATCTCTCTCACCCACTGCCTAGTTTACTACTTTGTCGTGTCATTCTATTTCTTTCTCTTAACCTCTCGCGTGATCTCTCACTTCCATTGTTGAGTGATTTATATGTATTGCTTGTTGTGTCCCAGGAGTATCCTCGTCTATGCCCCCTTTTCCCCCCCCCCCCCTTTTTGGTTTTCCCGAAATTTGATCCTTTTTGCCCTCTTTACTGACCTGTCTTTGTCACGTGTTGCTTTCTATACACGTTCTCTGCGCTTTTAGTCATTTAGTCATTCCGACTGGTTTCAGCACGGATTACAGTTTTCCTGCTCCCTGCTCTGAGCTCAGCTAAGTACAATTTATTATACATTTTTCTCTCTCTTTTTCTATTTTATATATTTTGACGCCCATCATACCTCTCATCATGTAAAATTCATTTCTCTCTTTTCTTATTTTTGCATCCTACTTTCCTCGCCCTCCACTTTATCATCTAACATGTAGTAATTGTGCTTCACCGCTTGTTGTCGTTGTCCATGTATTCTGAAGAAGGCCACAGGCCGAAACGTCAGTATTGTGTTGTGTTCTTTATTTGTAAAGCTGTCACCATACCTTGGAGTGTTTAGCACACCCCACCATTGGCTCCTTGCTTCCAGCTTTACCGCAGCATTGCAATTATTTGCCTGTTCCCTTCTCAATTGATATCGCTGCTACTTTATGTTTGTTTAACGTCATTCATCTCTGTGTACTTTAGTTAGAACCATTTCCACTCCGTTCTTTCACCTACCTATTCTATCTCTCGTCAGTCTCTCCTCGCCTTCACTTCTGGGTGCTTCCTTACCCTCCCCTCTTGCACTTTGCTCCTCATACTTTCTATTCACTACCTTCCCTCTTTCTATTATTGGCTTCTCTATACCTTCACGTATCCTACCTATCTTCATCTAGTTGGTTTATCTCTCATTTCTTTTCTCGATCTTCTCTCATCTCCTCACTATGCCCTCCCTCAAACATCTATCTCATTCTATCCGTCACTCCATCATCGCCTCCTTCTCCACTCTACCCCCCGAACTCTCTAACATCTCTAAGGACTTTGCCTTCACTACTTTCAAGAAAACTAGATTTACCTGTCACCTCAATTTCTTGAACAACTGCCTCCATCGTAAAATTCTCCCGTGTGGGTTCCGATCTCACTTCTCACCTCAAGTCGGTCAACCCTACCTCTCTAACTATCTTCGCCGCCAACTGCAGAACCTTGAACTCCAGCATGGCCTGAAACGTGTTCGTCTTGTCGCTTCTAGCCACTCTCGTCTTATATCCCACCTCAACACCCGCCAACAACACCTCCTATCCCAACTCCATCTACTCACCTCTAACTTTCCTGGGACTCTTCGCTTCATCCGCCATACCATCCACCACCACAACCGATCTATGTATGACTTTTTATCCTCTCAGCACAAACGTAAACTCTTGAACCTCCGTCCTCCTCCTCCTCCTCCCCCACCTCCTCCTCTCCCCAATGCCTCTGACTCTAGCTCCCTTGTCACTTGTATTCCCCCTGATTTGCCCCTTTCCGACCATGAGCGTTCTCTTCTCAGCAAGGGTCTTAAGTTTGTCCCCCTTCGCCTTTGAGTGACTCATTCTCTCTCTTACGGGACATTCAGGAGTATCACAGACGACTACGACTCAAACTCTATTACTTTAATCATCCGAACTCTTCCTCTCAACCTCCTCCTACAGACGAATTTGCCCGCTTTTCCTCCCGTAAATCTGACTGGACTCCCGCTCGGGCGAATCACAGGCTTTGGACCAGTTCATTAACAGTACCTACCGGGATATTAAGGCACTTCGTCCCCATAGACTTCGACGCTCTAATCTTAGTAGTGAAGAGTACCAAGCCCTCCAGGATCTTCGCCGACGTGATGATATTGTCATCAAGCCGGCCGACAAGGGCGGCTCTGTGGTGGTATGGAGGAAAGACCTTTATATCCGGGAAGGGGATAAACAATTATCCGACTCGACTTTCTACCTCCCCACCCCCGACGACACTACTGTCTCTAATAACGCCGTGGTGCGTCGTACGATCCTCCGTTTCATTCAGGATGGATTACTTCCCTCTAGCTCCTCCCGCATGATCCTTCCTGACCACTGCTTGGGCAGACCCTCTTTCTATATGCTGCCTAAAATACATAAACCTGACTCTCCTGGACGTCCTATTGTCTCTTCCATCTCATGTCCTACTGTTCTCATTTCTGACTTCCTCGACAGTGTCTTTCAACCCATAGTTATGGGCCTCCCTTCGTATGTCAAAGACACTAACGACGCCCTTAACATCTTTTCCTCTATCACCCTCCTTCCTGATCGTCACTACCGCCTCTTCGTTATGGATGTCTGCTCCCTGTATACTTCTATTCCCCACTCCGACGGCCTTCAAGCTCTTCAGTTTTTCCTGGACCGTAGGATCCAACCCTCCATCGCCACTGGCGTCCTCCTCCGTCTAGCAGAATTAGTCTTGAACCTCAACTCTTTCGAGTTCAATGGCAATTTCTTCACCCAGATCAGCGGTGTGGCGATGGGCTCAGACTCAGCTTAGCTATACCTCCTCCTCCAATACTTCCCTACCTCCCGATAGACTAACTTCCTCCGGACCACCCCTCTATCGCCCTTCTCATTATACCGGCTTTATTATTCTTCCTCACCGTATCTCTTCCTCCAGTATCCAATCCTTCCTTTCGTTGACCTACCTCTCAACTCGTTCAGTTCGAGGCCATCCATTCTGTAGAGTCCATCTCTCTCACCACTGCCTAGTTTACTACTTTGTCGTGTCATTCTATTTCTTTCTCTTAACCTCTCGCGTGATCTCTCACTTCCATTGTTGAGTGATTTATATGTATTGCTTGTTGTGTCCCAGGAGTATCCTCGTCTATGCCCCCTTTCCCCCCCCCCCCTTTTTGGTTTTCCCGAAATTTGATCCTTTTTGCCCTCTTTACTGACCTGTCTTTGTCACGTGTTGCTTTCTATACACGTTCTCTGCGCTTTTAGTCATTTAGTCATTCCGACTGGTTTCAGCACGGATTACAGTTTTCCTGCTCCCTGCTCTGAGCTCAGCTAAGTACAATTTATTATACATTTTTCTCTCTCTTTTTCTATTTATATATTTTGACGCCCATCATACCTCTCATCATGTAAAATTCATTTCTCTCTTTTCTTATTTTTGCATCCTACTTTCCTCGCCCTCCACTTTATCATCTAACATGTAGTAATTGTGCTTCACCGCTTGTTGTCGTTGTCCATGTATTCTGAAGAAGGCCACAGGCCGAAACGTCAGTATTGTGTTGTGTTCTTTATTTGTAAAGCTGTCACCATACCTTGGAGTGTTTAGCACACCCCACCATTGGCTCCTTGCTTCCAGCTTTACCGCAGCATTGCAATTATTTGCCTGTTCCCTTATCATTTTACAACATTGGGCAAATGTCCTAAAGAGTCTATCCGGTCATTTAAATCTTTTGAGGATGCACTTTAACAATATCATTAATGACAGACCAACTGCAAATATGGCTCGTTGATTCTCTCTTTGCATTTGATAACTATCTTCTTAGGAATATCCCAAGGTTTTCCAATAGTCGTAGAAATGGTTAGGTAGTTTTCACATTTTTAAAATAATAAAATATTCCACCATCCCCATTTTCTTTTGTGTCTAGTTTCAAGTTTATTAAATCCACAGATGTATGCTTAATAATACAAATTGAAACAAATAATGGAGCTGGCCACACAGATTTAACTCTTTCAATACGGAAGGCTTTTATCAATTTAGTAGTAGAGATTTCAGAGACCAAATTGTTCATGGTTTTAGATATTAATCTACATGTTTATATTTATCAAACACTTAATATATATGCATTTTTAGATAATTAAACAAAGAATTAGATTTCACCAATAGTAAGATGATGCAAGACATGTAAACAAAATATGGTTTGATGACATTACATTAATCAAATTGAGAGTTACGCACTGTGCGGCGCAATGTAAATAAACGAAATTGGCAAAGCGCACGGTGCGTCGAACCGAAAGAGTTAAAGGTTAGCCGTTATCCTTTGGACATGAAGGTCCCATGTTCAAATCATATCACGTTTTAGGTATCTCTTCCAATCTATGGTTTCTTCATGGTTTTACTCGTCCCTGGTTTCTGGGTAGTGAGGACCTATATATCTTGACCTCTTGGAGAAAGTCAAAAACATAGGATGCCCCATGTGCACTTGCGCATATCAAAGCACCTTTAGCAGGTCTAGAAAAAGTAGGCCAAAATGGCTGCTGGGCAGACAAAAATTGTTAAGCAAATCTATGGATTGAAGACAGATGTGTCCGAGTGACAGAGACTGCAGCTTTGTCATAGACTAGTGACACAGCGTGTTCATTCACACTTACCGAGTGATTACTGAAGAAAAAGATAAACAAATAATGTATAATGTGAATGGATTCTACTATATTTGCCTGCAATACAAACAATCATATGAGATTAAACTATATATAGCTACATTTCATAAGAAAATTAATACACAATCTAAAAAAAAAATTGTTGACATGATTTTTGCATATTTATTTTTTTAATTAACTTAATTATTTCATTATTATGCAATAAACTTTTTCTTTGCTGTTTTTTATTTTATTGTGTGAGATAAACATTTTACAATATGCCACATTTCGTGACATTAATATAATTTCATCTGGAACATGTAAAGTTTTGTAAATTACTTTCACATTTGCTCTTTTCTTTATGGATGTATGTTATTTCTCTGATACGGTGTACAAATTTATTTTTATATATATTTGTGGAAGGATGGTACTTTACTGTATAAATATGTACAAAGTTTCTGTGACCATACTCCAACAACATATTTTTCAAAGACCTTATGGTTAGTTTATTAATTAAACATATTTGTTATAAATTGTGTCTTCCTGAAAAGGTAACTTTCTTTTCATAATTTTCAATTAAATTGTAGCTTTTGTAAATATAGTAAAATAAATTTTGACTAACCATTCTATTATATTTCTAAGATAACAATGATATCGTAACAAATTATGAATTGTATTATATATTGATAATCATTATCAATATGGCTACAATTTTTTAAACTAAGATGATATCATTTGTTTATTTGTAGTGTGTAAAAACAATCAGCATTTGTTAGTAGCTATATATGCAGTTGATGTTTCTCTGTAACAGAGCCGCACATACAAACAATTGTATGTGTTCTTACCTTTTTGTATTATTGACTGTGGGTCAATAAGAAAAATAACCTCTACTTAGATTAAATGTCTCAGACGGATGACAGGAAACAGTCTGAGAGATAACATCAGAAATGAAGAACTGAGGGGAAAAAAAGCTAGGAAAAGCCCCCGCCATAGAATATATAAAGAAACAACAGATAAAATGGTTTGGCCACGTGACAAGTCAGAATGATCAAAACACAACACAACGAGCCTTCAATAAACGTTGTGGGAATACCAGACCCAAGGGTCGACCACGAAAAAGATGAATCGATGGAATATTAGAAGCACTAGGAAACATAACAGCGGCAGAGGCGAACAGAAGAGCAAAAGACCGCAAATTATATCTCCCCTCGACGCTGAAAGGCAAATGAGGAAGGAAAGAAGAAGACTGTGAGTCCAGAAAACTAACAACTATGGCTTGTATTGTTCAAATATCCATGTCAAATAAAACTTTTTATTTCTCTAATAGAGTGAGTTTAGTGGGGAGTTGATAAAACTATCAATAAATGCTGGAAACAAAGCTACCACAAGGAGAAAATAAATGCTTTGAGTAGTGACCAATTAAAAAATAGTTTACTGCACCATGACTTGACAATCTGACCAATCACAATCAGGTTCCTTCATTTTACTTTGCTGAGAGTTTGCAAAGGTTGACCATCAAAAGATTATAGTGCAAAGATGTTAATTCCCAACGAGATTGATCAAATTTGGTTACTTTGTTGATGCGAGACCGAAGAGGAGGATAATTGATAGTTATAGAATCAGTCAGTGACCTTATTTGTAAAACTCCAAGACAATCAACACAAGAGTGAAGTAGTCAAAGAACTGCATTAATAAATGAGCTATCACTAACTTTAATGTGTGATTATTAATTATTGAAATCAATATTGAAAGATTATGGTTAGCAAACTATTTTAATCTAGTTTTGATTACTATAATTTTAGAATGAATACTAGAATTTTCAAATTCTCTTTTTTGTTTTGTAATTTTTTTCATCTTCCTGGAAGTTTTTTAGAATTCCTCACCATTCTAAATATTTTTTTTTCTTTCAAAATTAAAAATGTTTGAAATTTCATTTCCCCCCCTCCCCCCACCCTTTTCCCCCAAATTTCTTTTAAGTGTTTTATGACCAAATGCTTTTGTTATAAACAAAATCCCACACCACTTTTTACAATTTCTATTATCCAATTTTAATTATCAATCACTTTTCACTTATCTATCTATCTATCTATTGACCTTTCGAGCCGTAACCGGCCCATAGGGCGTAGACCAAGATACACCTTCTCCTATATGAATTTTTGTTCTAGCAGTTTTCTTTTAAAGATATTTTATCAAATCTCGTTTCACTTATATTAATTTTTTATTCCAAAACAGTTATTTGTTATTGAGCTATATCTGTTACTTATCGTTTAAATTGTTCAGCTTTCAATTTCATTCATTCAAAAATGGATAAAAATGGTTTCTTATGTGCAATTGAATGAATAGAATTGATCGTATTTTAAAACATATGTCTGTAAATATGAGTACTACTAAGTGAACATTATGGATTAATTAATAGTAGTAGTAGTACGTTGATCATAATTTCACGAGGTGAATTTTGATTTTAAGAAACACTGACCTGAGGAAGAAACTCGAAATTGAACCAGCCATAGAATACATATAGAAACAACAGATAAAATGGTTCGGTCACATAACAAGACAAAAAGAACTAACAATGACTCAAAGAGCTATAATCAAATGATACGAAAATGCCAGAGTAAGAGGAAGACCAAGAAAGAGATGGATAAAGTGAATACTCGAGTCACTAGGAGGGATAACACCAGAAAAGGCCAACAGAAGAGCAAAGAATCGCAGATTGTATCTCCCCTCGACGCCAACGGCAGTGGAGGAAAGATAGCAGAAGAAGAGGAAAGGCAAATGTTTGTTTTTTTTAAACCAGAGAGAACACTGCTGAAGCACTTTACATATTTTATACAGAATATTTTCCTTATGATTCATAAAATAACATAAATGATTTATACGGAAATTCAATTAAATCTTACTCAATTTGCATGCTGATTACTACTATAAATTCTTTCAGCGTTTATAAAGCATGAGTATGTTTTAATTAATTATGTTCATTAATTTTCAATAATTATAATTTTTATTACAGTATATATATATATATATAAATGAACCAAGTCAATAATTTTAACAGGATGCTACAAGAAATGTTAGATCTTTCAACCGTGTTTTCTGTTTCTCTTTTTTTTTTTTTTTCCTTCAGTAAAACACATGAATGAATTAATTGTAAAATGTGAAATGATATAAACAAAATAATGAATTAAACTGCTACTGATTATCGAAGCAAATGTGTTCTCATGCTTTGACTAGGAACTATTTTTTATGAGTGATATTTGTGAGTTTGATCTCAAGTGTCAATGAACTTAGGTGCCCTGTCAAAGCATAGATATGCATATAAATAATTAAGTGGCACACTCTCCATCAAAGACTCCCGATTGTAGCGCCTGGGCGAGATAGTCGCCTAATTAAATAAAGTTCAGAAGTGGTGTCATTTTTGTTGCATTGTGTTTTCAAAATGATTTTTTCTTGTCTGGATTTTCGTTTGGGGAGATAGTTGTTTTCCACCTGCATTCGCCTGAACACGGAGTCAGTAAGGATTGTGTGCCAGCACAGAGAACCTTCCTGCTGCAGGCGACGACTGTTGAATGGAGTGGAATGATACCCGGCACTGGTGTTACCTGGGATCAAATTTGTGATCTGTTTTCGACTGAATATTCGCTACCAGTTAGTTGTATTGCAGTCGGATCGTGCGTACCACCGAAGTGGAGTCCTGGCTTCATTTGTTGGAACAGCGTTTCTTTGGGCTCCCTAACCAACCGCGAAATCCACATGGATTCGGCACCGGCACATGGAGATTGCGTCGCTGGTAACGACCGTTACAGCGATCCGGAAGTGTTCATCATGAGTTGCGCATCTTTTTTCTCAAACGCAACGATCTCAGTAGAACAGTACGCATGATCAGGATGAACACTTTGTTGCTGCAGCGGGAGTGTAGCAGATATGACCGCCTGCAGTGACGTGACGTCAATACATTCTAAAGTCTATTAAAAACGGGCTGTCATGTAATTCTCTTTGTCTTTAATGTAGAACATTTGTTTCGTCTTCTTATTTATATTTGACAGCAAATTTGACGAAGCAGTCGTAAACATGTCTCAGTATCTTGTGTTACCTTTATCATCTATAATTTCAGTTTAAAATTGAACATCTTGTTCCCTTATGCCAAGGGCTGGATTTGTTTGTGGTTGAATACCCACTGGCGGTCCTGACTCCCAGAAATCCGTAAATGGAACGACTGGAAAGGATACAAAATGAGGTAATGTACATCATCCTCGGGTACACAAAAGATACTGAGTGTAAGGCGGTGCCTTACATCCTCGATTCTCCCACAATGGCAAACAGAATAAGACTTGAGTCGAGTATATGCCTACTTTTCAATCAGTGCAGACCTACATCATCCACTATACTGTGAATTTATGAGTACAAAGGACAGCAGATTAAAAAGAGAAAAATCATGGTTTTTGGCTGTGGATATTGTTCTACAGGTGTGGTAAATCGAGAACGTAGGAACCGAGGAACAGTTGGTGCGATGACGTCAGAGTGCAGCTACGGCCTTTCCCGTCGTCATCACACTGGGCAGAATTGCAGGACAAAAGTGCATTGGTCACTGAGGCAGAAGTTCAGGTCTTGATTTTCGATACACAGATGGATCTGTTATTCGGCACGTACGGAGCTCGTAGGCTTTCACGGCTAATGTTGGAGGTAGAACTGTGATGGAAGACAGTTTTGTTTTCTATTTGTCTACAACTAGTTCGACCATGGGAATTATGGTTGTCACTAAAGCATTAGCATAGCTTGAGACACAGACTTATACACACGTGTGTTTCCTCAGTGACTCGATGAGTATGCTCAGAAAGATTTCAACTGGTTGGGCTTGAGACACAGACTTATACACATGTGTGTTTCCTCAGTGACTCGATGAGTATGCTCGGAAAGATTACAACTGGTTGGGCTTGAGACACAGACTTATACACATGTGCGTTTCCTCAGTGACTCGATGAGTATGCTCAGAAAGATTTCAACTGGTTGGGCTTGAGACACAGACTTATACACATGTGTGTTTCCTCAGTGACTCGATGAGTATGCTCAGAAAGATTACAACTGGTTGGGCTTGAGACACAGACTTATACACATGTGTGTTTCCTCAGTGACTCGATGAGTATGCTCAGAAAGATTTCAACTGGTTGGGCTTGAGACACAAACTTATACACAAGTGTGTTTCCTCAGTGACTCGATGAGTATGCTCAGAAATATTACAACTGGTTGGGCTTGAGACACAGACTTATACACATGTGTGTTTCCTCAGTGACTCAATGAGTATGCTCAGAAAGATTACAACTGGTTGGGCTTGAGACACAGACTTATACACATGTGTGTTTCCTCAGTGACTCAATGAGTATGCTCGGAAAGATTACAACTGGTTGGGCTTGCCGGCAGTGGTTTTTAGTTTCTGACGAGGTCTACTCTAACAAAAGTCTGCTTAATGTTCGTGCCAGGTACGCGGGTGTAAGAAGCTCATTAGCGTGCTGACTACATTCGCCAGTTTGGCACTCAAGTGCGGAAATACAATGGACCGCGCGACATTTTGAATGATCCCTTGATGGGCGAAAAAACTATTTATTTTTTTAATGAACCTTTTTCCGCAAACATGAACAGACTGCAATCATAACGGGAGCGCAACTAATGAAGGAAGAGATGTATTAACACAAACCCGTTGTCATTAGTTGCTGTACTTTGAGGATATATACATCGGAGAACTTAGGACTTGTAGATTTGTCCGATGTGTAATGAGAATGATCTACCAACTAAACTTGGTTTAATATTATTGATAACAATTTGTGAGTATTCGTGAGAATTTATAGATACAAGGAAAATAAATAGCATTGCTTAACAAAGTTGCACTGACTGATCTGTTTAACACAGGGTTCCCATTAACATTTAATTGGAAACAAACAAAAAATGTAAGCAACTGTTAGGAACTGTACGACGATTCATTAATACATTTTAAAATCTGTTATAAATAACAATGGTCTCAAAATAATTATTGGAATGTAGATTTCTTCTTCTTTCCTCGTTTGCCTTTCACCCCCAGGGGAGATATAGTTTGTAGACTTCTGTTGGCTTCTCCTGTTGTTAAGTTATGTGCGTAAAATGTTACCAACCTAGGCAGCAAGATGCCCGGAGATGGAGACATCAGAGATAGAGTCATGTACCGCACAAGCATCAAATGCTTTCAACAAATTGAAGAACATCTGGAGATCAAAAGTACTCAGTAAACGAACAAAACTTAGATTGTTCACCTCCTGTGTGATACCAGTGTCAACATATGGATACTCAAGCTAGAAATCTACCAAGACTTTAGATAGGAAAATCAATGCCTTTGAAAACAAATGTCTGAAGGATCTCAAACATAAATTGGAGATGATGCATTTCAAACAAATTGATAAGAGATGAAACTAAACAAGAATACGTGTCGCTTTATAAGAAAAAGACACAAATACATAGGTCACGTGCTCAGAATGGATGAAGAAAGACTTCCCCAGGTATTAATGAGGAAATCATCAAGTAAAACAAAGGAAGACCGAGAGAATCGGTACGCAAAACAATTACTATAATTAACTCAACCATGGGAAACAATCAAGTCATATAAGAACCTCGAACAGCAAATCATCATTTATGGAGATCTATGACTTACACCCTTATATAAATAGATATGTATATACATATATAAGTATACAAATATGTTAATATGTTATTGTGCCCGAAAATGGCGTCCATAGTTTTAAAAATGGAAACGAAATATGAAATTAAAATCTTTGTAAACAAATATGATAAAAGTATTCTTTTTGTTATCAAAATGTTATTTATTCACTATATCGATCTTTTAATACATTACGCAAACGTTTTAACTTGATGACATTTCATCTAAGCCACATTACTCAAATAATTTTAATTCAGTTTCTGTAATCTATCTTTGGATTTATTTTGTTGGTTATCACTTCCAAAGTGATTCACAAACGTTTGTTGTGTACATTGATGTAAAGGCGATGGGAAAACACAACAAATGCTCAACATTTCAAACATGTTTCCAGGAATTAATGTTCTGTCCAAAACAAAAACAAAAAAACTGAATAAAGTCATATCATCGACACACCACGCGGTATTTCTGACTGTTAGACTCTTTTCTACGTGTCCTCCTTTGTTGCTCCTTATTCTTTGTCACGGAAGGACATCGCCTACAATTGCCTCTCATCGGCTTTAGTTGATTGTACCGATCCATCAATTGATTGTGTTTGTATATGTAATGATACCAAAATATGATTGTTATTGGTATCAGCAATGAGAAAAGATCATCTGTCTCACAAAATATGTTATGGAATGCATCTAAAAGTGATAGAATGATATCCCTTGCCATGTATGATTCCAGTGGTGTTCATTGCTATTGTCTATTACCTTCATTGTTAGTGAATACTCGTGATGTAACGATTATTGCTTTCATAACATTACTCGCAGAAGGCGTGCACCGATTTCAATGTTTATAACTGGTTTGCTGGAGATCACCAATGTCCGTGCTGACAATTTATCGACCAGGAATAAATGGCGGCAAAACAGTTTGTAAAGCGTGTAACTCTCACACTTTCTGCATTGCTGTTTCATTCAATTGTCTGGGAAAAATTGAAAAATTAAATATATTCGTGTATATATATATTCTAAATTATGGTGCAAAAATTAAAAAAAAACATAATAATGGACAAGAACTAGTAACAGTGGGTAAATCTTTAGAATAAAATGGCAGCGATGAAGGCTCTCTTCTTCTACTTTCCTTCTTCATTTGCCTTTCAGCGTCGAGGGGAGATATGATTTGCGGTCTTTTTCTCTTCTGTTCGCTTCTGTTGCTGTTATGTTTCCTAGAGCTTCTAATATTCCATCGATCCATCTTAAATATGAAATATAACAAACTTTGGTTAGTTTTATACGCGTATCTTGTGTTGAGAGAAATATAACAAACTGTGGTTAGTTTTATACGCGTATCTTGTGTTGAGAGAAATATAACAAACTTTGGTTAGTTTTATACGTGTATCTTGTGTTGAGAGAAATATAACAAACTTTGGTTAGTTTTATACGCGTATCTTGTGTTGAGAGAAATATAACAAACTTTGGTTAGTTTTATACGCGTATCTTGTGTTGAGAGAAATATAACAAACTGTGGTTAGTTTTATACGCGTATCTTGTGTTGAGAGAAATATAACAAACTTTGGTTAGTTTTATACGTGTATCTTGTGTTGAGAGAAATATAACAAACTTTGGTTAGTTTTATACGCGTATCTTGTGTTGAGAGAAATATAACAAACTTTGGTTAGTTTTATACACGTATCTTGTGTTGAGAGAAATACAACAAACTTTGGTTAGTTTTATACACGTATCTTGTGTTGAGAGGAATACAACAAACTGGCTATTATTCGATCTCGATGGCAAGCCATTTTTGGTCTTAATTCATTTTCCTCTCGGGTCGAAGACGGCACATAGGGCGGAAATCATGGTTCTCCACAATTGATGATCTGCTGCTAGTTCTTTATTGTTTCTTAGTCCCGAGGTTGAGCCTTCCATATTAATTGTTCTGCGTAGCGATTCTCTGTATCTGATTGTTTTCTTTTACCAGATTTCGTTTCCACTCGAATACCTGATGAGAAAGTCTTTCTTCATTCATTCTCAGCACATGACCGATGTCTTAAGTCAAACAAGATTATTCCTGTCATGTCATGAACGTTTAGTAAATCAGTTGAGGGGTCACATAAAGGTCAAGGTCAAGTACGAGACTTGTATCGGCGTCTCAGCACGCGAGTTTTTACCCACATGTGCTCAGCCGCATATCCAGAAGTGTTCAGAGACTTTTGGACAGTGTCGCTTCGAGCATAGAAACTCACAAAGCGAAGCGGCATTCCTCACCTTCCCAGAGTACTACCCTGGTACCCATTTCTGCCAGTGGCTGGGTCGGCCGCGGGGGTGTTTTTGTTTTTTTTCAACCACTGGTACAATTCACACTGCTTCTAGCGGGAATCGAATACGGGTTGTCCGAACGTCGGTAGCCTAGTCGATTGGTTTTCCCAACTAAGCAACCGAGGCCCCCTGAGAGGTCACATATCAGAGGTCACTGGTCATCACTGGTGATAGATTTGTCAAAGTGGCTTGTATCTCCCTGTAGTAAATGTAATTACATCATTACGATACTGTAGATGGCACGCAGAGAATTATATCTAATCTTACAACTTTACTTTGATGAAATGAAAATTCTCGTGGCATTTTCTGCAACACTACTGGAATAGCGTTGGCAGAGTATTCACTTCTAATAAATTATTCAGACAAATAGTTCAGGAAATGCAAGTAAGTAACAATGAAGAAAGAAAAATTCTTCTTTCAGACTTGACATATGGAAAGTAAAGATCATAAGTGAAATACTTACAGATATCATTACACGGAGTTCGGCTGAAGGGCGTCAACTCACAGGCAACTGAGCGCCCAAGAACAACAACAACAAGAGTCATGTGCTCTTGATTTCATAAACTAGGTTCGTTAAGAAACAAGCACTTTAGAAAAAAGAGTTTTCAGTGAAATTGGGATCAAGTGGTTGCGACACTGAAGCATTCTAGGACGTCTGACTTGCAGAACGTGGAGTAGCCATCGTGACAAAAATACACCAACTTCTGACAAGGTAGCCATCGTGACAAAAATACACCAACTTCTGACAAGGTTGCCATCGTGACAAAAATACACCAACTTCTGACAAGGTAGCCATCGTGACAAAAATACACCATTTTCTGACAAGGTAGCCATCGTGACAAAAATACACCAACTTCTGACAAGGTAGCCATCGTGACAAAAATACACTATTTTCTGACAAGGTAGCCATCATGACAAAAATACACCATCTTCTGGCAAGGTAGCCATCGTGACAAAAATACACCAACTTCTGACAAGGTAGCCATCGTGACAAAAATACACCATCTTCTGGTAAGGTAGCCTTCGTGACAAAATACACCATCTTCTGACAAGGTAGCCATCGTGACAAAAATACACTATTTTCTGACAAGGTAGCCATCGTGACAAAAATACACCATCTTCTGACAAGGTAGCCATCGTGACAAAAATACACCATCTTCTGACAAGGTAGCCATCATGACAAAAATACACCATTTTCTGACAAGGTAGCCATCGTGACAAAAATACACCATTTTCTGACAAGGTAGCCATCGTGGCAAAAATACACCATCTTCTGACAAGGTAGCCATCGTGACAAAAATACACCATCTTCTGACAAGGTAGCCATCATGACAAAAATACACCATCTTCTGGCATGGTAGCCATCATGACAAAAATACACCATCTTCTGGCAAGGTAGCCATCGTGACAAAAATACACCATCTTCTGACAAGGTAGCCATCATGACAAAAATACACCATCTTCTGGCATGGTAGCCATCATGACAAAAATACACCATCTTCTGACAAGGTAGCCATCGTGACAAAAATACACCATCTTCTGACAAGGTAGCCATCATGACAAAAATACACCATCTTCTGGCATGGTAGCCATCATGACAAAAATACACCATCTTCTGGCAAGGTAGCCATCATGACAAAAATACACCATCTTCTGGCAAGGTAGCCATCGTGACAAAAATACACCATCTTCTGACATGGTAGCCATCATGACAAAAATACACCATCTTCTGACATGGTAGCCATCATGACAAAAATGCACCGTCTTCTGGCAAGGTAGCCATCGTGACAAAAATACACCATCTTCTGGCAAGGTAGCCATCATGGCAAAAATACACCATCTTCTGGCATGGTAGCCATCATGACAAAAATACACCATCTTCTGGCAAGGTAGCCATCATGACAAAAATACACCATCTTCTGGCATGGTAGCCATCATGACAAAAATACACCATCTTCTGGCATGGTAGCCATCGTGACAAAAATACACCATCTTCTGGCATGGTAGCCATCATGACAAAAATACACCATCTTCTGGCAAGGTAGCCATCGTGACAAAAATACACCATCTTCTGGCAAGGTAACCATCATGACAAAAATACACCATCTTCTGGCATGGTAGCCATCATGACAAAAATACACCATCTTCTGACATGGTAGCCATCATGACAAAAATACACCATCTTCTGACATGGTAGCCATCATGACAAAAATACACCATCTTCTGGCAAGGACGAGCTTCATCTTCAGATGGGAAGGATTTGCTGTACACAAGAGGCTCGTCAGTTCAATAATACCACAAGGAGTTTCCCAGCGTCTATCGCCACTCTAAAGGTGGACTAATCAACATCATCATCATCATCATCATTGTTCATGAACCATGGCACCTACTACTGAAAAGAACGATAAATTTTATGAACAAAGGAACATATTTGACTCATTTTCCGATAACCGAGTACTCCAAACATCAGGAGACCTTAAAAGCACAAAGGCATTTGATGCCATGAGCAGAGGGCTCTATCAAGTTCTTTAAGTACATTCCATGCCCATTCCTGCTGCATAAACTTATCATTTCACTTATTACAGAATGGATGCCTTACTACAGTTTGCTGACAGCACATATCAATGTTTTGAAGTGATATTTTGAGTGAAGTTGATAAAAACAGTTCTTGCCCCTATCCTCTGCGACATCGTCTTGCTGCTGCATTAAACAATGCGTTTTCAGTAGTCTCTGGTGACATCTACATACGATGAAGATCTGATAGATACTTACTCAACTTAGCCCGCGAAAACAACTAGATACCTAATCAGATATCTTTTTGTTAATGATGCAGGTCTGGGCCACCTGGTCAGAATGAATCCTCACCAGTCACCATCAAGGGCGTTTCTCGAGAATGCATGGAAAAAGACCAAAAGGAAGACCTAGAAGAAGATGATAGATGCAGTGATAGAGACATGTAACAACAAAGGAAAATCACTAATTCAGACAGTTCGAGCAGCTCAAGAACGACAAATGATATAACCACGACACCTGTTCGGTATCAATGAGAAAGAGAAAAGAAGTAAGAAAAAGAAAGAATGATGCAGGTCTAGTTGCTCACAAAATGAATATACTTTACAATCAATTACTGAAAGTTTGGCCAAATAATGCGACATATTGTCGTTAAGAATAAAGTTGAGAAAACCGTAATCCTGGCCTAAGATGACATCGAACCCACTATAATAACCTGAATGGCAGTTTGTTTTAATCAGTACCAGAGTTCAGTTAGTGAGCTATCTTGCTTCTGTCGTCCCGGTCACCCCTTTCTCGGGCACACACAAAAATAGCAACAATATTGCAGCAACAATATTTAGTTAACCAGCACAACGGAGAACACAAAATTACTATCATTGACAACAGTTATACTATATTAGACCTGCATGATTAGAGCACTTCTCTACGGATCTGAAATTTGGACAACATATTTAAGGTACGAGAACAAGACTAAACACTTTCCCATATGCGTTGCCTTAGAAAAATAGTAAACATAAAATGGTAGGGCAAAGTAACCAACTCAGGTACCATGCAGCGTTCTTACTTCCATCCATGACAACGACACGCAGGCATAGAAGATTAGAGTGTCTGTGATATATTAGATGAATTGACAACAATCGCATCTGCCTGAAAATATTGCATGGGAAACTTGTAGATGTGAAGCGGCCTGTGAGTAGACCAAAGTTGAGATATAAAGATGTTTGCAAGGCATCGCTGAGTGGATTCTCCATTATTGAATAAGACGGAAAAGCTGGCTGGTTATCGTGGCACATGTGAAGAAGATATATATGAAACTTCATAATAACATTTGAAAAAAAAAATAATTCAAAGTTTGGGGAAGGCGGGAAGACGCAGAGAAAGGAGGGGAGACTTCTTGACATAAAATTGACTTGTTAATTCTGCAGCAGGACCTGTCATTCATTGGCAAGATCAACCACGAGAAGCTGCCAGGCAAAGCAAATTTTAAATAGCACTCATTTTAAGATCGGCATATTAAAGGTCATGCAACAGTTTGTGTTGTTGCTGTCTTCGGGGTTTTGGCCTAGTGTTAACACACGGAACTGTGTCAAGCGTTTAGAGAAATTATTATTTTTATATCATTTAATGTTATATTTAAGTAGATTACTACGGTATATTGGAGCCGCGATAGCTCAGTGGTTAGTGAACTGGACTACCACGGACAAGGGGTAGGGTTCGATTCCAACCGACGGCTTCCGGGTTCACCCAGCCTTAAATGGGTACCGGATTTTTTTCTGGGAAAGTAAAGCAGCACGGGCGTAATACTGACCACATTACCCCAAAAATCATGTGCTGAAGGTCTGTAAAATATAGGGTCACTAACACCATATTTCCCTATACGCCACTTGGCGCGACGGGGTTTAGAAAAAAAAGAAAACTAATGGTATATTAACTGGGAGAGTTACAGACAGGTATCGTAATTTTTAAAGGGGTGAGCAGAATATAGAGTTAATGACCATATTTTTCCGGAATATTTCATGGGTTATCTTGTCGGTATCACGCCAGGCCGTCCAACTGTTCAGACACAAATACCTAGTACTTATCTTCTGAGGCTTGGTGAACCCTGAGGTCGTGTATACGCGAAAAAAAAAACACTTCCACAAGTCGGAATTGAACCCGGCCCGTAGTTGTCTATACTGAGAGCAGTTGTCATTCAGCAAGATGTCAATAATAGTACGTAATGGTATAGGTTTGAAAAGGGAAACATTTAAGAAAGATAAAGGTAAAGTACGAGACTTAAATCGGTGTCTTAGCACGCGAGTTTTCACTCATATGTGCTCGGAGTGTTCGGAGACTTCTGGGAAGTGTCACTTCAAGCAATTAAAAAATGTGGCGGGAAATTCAATTTGAGTCTATCCGGTCAAGTTGCACACTGTGCCTTGCTAGGCGTGTGAAGAATATGGTGTTAGTGGCCATTTTTTTCCATGACCACGACACACCTTGGAGTGATGCGGTCGGTATCACGTCAAGCCGCCTTTACTTCCCAGAAAAATATATAGCACCCATTTTAGAGGCTGGGTGAACCCCGGAGCACTGTTGATCAGAAAAAAGCCGCCACTTCTGGGAATCGAACCCATACCTTTTTGATCAGGAAACGAGTGCACTAACCACTCAGCAACGGAGGCTCCCATTCTAAGGTCACACACAAGAGTGTCTTCGTTGTCTCGTTATGGAGTCAGCGTTTAAAATAAAGGTGGTCTGTGGAAAAAAATATGCCACCTTAGAATGAATTATCTTGACAGCAACGCATTGAGCAGTTTTACGAAGTGAAATGATAGTCAATTTATGTGGTTATCTTTTGTTAATTAAATATTTATGTATGGCGAACTAAGGGACGAAAAGAGACCACAGGGTATAGCAGTGCTGTTATATAAGGATGTTGCAGGGCTTCCTTGAGGGAATTCTCTATCAGTGGAAGAAACGGAGGCGAAGGCGCGCCTCACTGCAGCAGAGCTGGAAGTTGTCAAAGTCTGGCCAAGCGAGTAGGGATCGAAGAGGGAAGACAACTCGGTACTAAAAAAAATGTCGTGCTGAAGTCGGATGTGTTGGGATGAAATGCGCAAATAGTTACACTGCAAACCACAACACAACGCAGACACGCCCACTTAACGTCCTTTTAAGGGCGGATGATGAAGAGGTACACTCCTTTAGTCATCGGGCGAACACAAGCAAGTGAAAGAAACTGGGGAAATCTGGCTGTATATCGTAGCCAATGAAGAACAAAAATAAAAAATCTCACAAAAATTTTCGAGGCAGTGCTGATATCAAATTCAAAAGACAGAAGGCCCAGGTGAAAGGAGACGAGGCCAAGCTCCACGAATACATCTTGTTCTCTCTGCGGACGGACCTGACTATCCAATATTGGTAGATTCAGCCACGAGAGAAGCTGTTCAGCAAACCAGCATATGACATTAATATTTTATCAAACTACTGACATCATTATTGCTTGCTATAATGCGTCTGTAAAGTCGCCACATGCAATATTTATATAATTTCTTTTAAAGTAGAATTTCTGCATCACTTTGGATGGATTGTCGGTGGATTTGGAAGGCCATGCCGGTGTACATGGCAATGAAATAGCCGAAAAGCTGGCTAGAAGCTCTGACAGTGAGTGTGGCTTTACTCTGGACAAAGAACATCGCTACGTTTGTTCTTCATTCCATAAGAGAAGATGAGGAGAATGGGTGGGACAATTACGTATATATAGAGAGTCTAAAGGTGAAAAAGGAATCTAATCGATCTTGAGTGCTTAGTAGGAAAAGCAGATACATCTATAATCAACACCTTACAGGAACATTCAGTCTGTAAACGCTTCGAGAAATGCTGAGACGGGCTGTGCAGCGGATAAAGGGATGCCACAAATGCCAGCACCCAGTTAGGCATCTTTTGATATAAGCATTAACTTTGATAGTGTATTAATGTAAAACTGCCGACTATCTTGTTTGTTTTCATTCATTGGTATATGACTAAACACAAACTAAATTATTAGTGGACTAAATACAAACCAAATTATTAGTGGACTAAACACAAACTAAACACTATTGGACTAAATACAAACTAAATTATTAGTGGACTAAATACAAACCAAATTATTAGTGGACTAAACACAAACTAAACACTATTGGACTAAATACAAACTAAATTATTAGTGGACTAAATACAAACCAAATTATTAGTGGACTAAATACTAACCAAATTATTAGTGGACTAAATACGACCACATTATTGGTGGACTAAAAACAAACCAAATTCTTCTTCTTTCCTTTCTCATCTGCCTTTCAGCGTCGAGGGGAGATATAATTTGCGGTCTTTTGCTCTGCTGTTCGCCTCTCCTGCTGTTATGTTTCCTAGTGCTTCTAATATTCCATCGATTCATCTTTTTCGTGGTTGACCAAGGGTCTGGTGTTCTCACAACGTTTGCTGAAGGCTCGTTGTGTTGTGTTTTGATCATTCTTCCTTGTCACGTGGCCAAACCATTTATCTTTTGTTTCCTTATATATTCTATGACGGGGGCTATTCCTAGCTTTTTTCTCAGTTCTTCATTTCTGATCTTATCTCTCAGACTGTTTCCTATCATTTGTCTAACACATTTCATCTCTGCAGAGGTTATTTTTTTCTTATTGTTCTTGCATCTAGGGTCCAGGTCTGGCATTGGTAGCACAACGTTGGGATGAAGATTGTATTGTATAGTGCTCGTTTTGCCTCCAGAGTTATTTCCTTGTTGGGCAATAGTGGTGATAACTGTCCAATGATTTGACAAGCTTTGTTGCATCTTGATTCTATCTCTGCTGTTTGAGAATTATCGTTTGTGATTAAACTTCCTAGGTATTTGAATTCCTCTACTTGTTTTAGTTGACTGCCTTCTATAGTTATGTTGATGTTCTGTTTATTTTTGGCGACATTCACATTTTGTTTTGTTGGTGTTGATTTTCATGTTGTATTTTCTGCCTGAGCTGTTGAGTTTGTTTAAGTGTTCTTGTAGGTCTTCTATTGTTTCATGTATTAGTGCCTGATCGTTTGCAAATAAAAGCTCGTTGATCTCCTCTGTCTCTGATGGGTTGGCTAGCCTGCATATAATATATAATCCATGTAAGTAATAAACAGTAAATAGGGGGGGGGAATAGTACGCACCCCTGTCTTACACCTGATCTAACTTCGAAGAGGTCTGTGTAGCCTGCTGCTGTTCTGACCCTGCAGCTGCTGTTGATGTAGAGATTTTTAATTAGGTTGGTTAGATGCTGGCTTACTCCGTATGTTGTTAGTATCTCCCACAGTTGTTCTCTGTTTACTCTGTCGAATGCTTTTTCCTGGTCAATGAAGTGACCACATTATTAGTGGACTAAATACAAACTAAATTAGTAGTGGACTAAATACAAACCAAATTAGTAGTGGGTTAAATACAAACCAAGTTATTAGTGGACTAAATACAAACCAAATTATTAGTGGACCAAATACAAACCACATTATTAGTGGATAATTACAAACCAATAATTTAGCATTCCCACACCAACTCTGTAACACAATGGCTATTTAAGTAGCATGTTCAATATAAGTCTCCTAAAGGTGCAAAATTGGGTAAGTGCATGATTCCATTGGTGCGCTTTCCTGGTTGTAAAACACGTGTAACGGTGTATAGATAATCGTCAGGTCGCAGGCCCATTTCAGAACGTTGCATTCACTACTTTAAACGAGTCAGATCTCCCACTTCTTTTGTTCTGATGTCAAGGTCTCTTGATACCGGAGACAAATAATCATCATCATCAAGTATCATCAAGTGCTGGCGTAGGTGATCATGTCTCTCCACAACTTTCGATCTCGACAGTTATTTATCATTTCTGTTGTTGACTTTCTGCCAAGCCATTCTCTTAAGCTGTCTGGTATTTTTTTCTCTTTGCTTCCCTCTATCTCTTCGTCCCTCAATTTTTCCAGTAGTTACACTATATTCTAATTACATGGCCAAAAAATGATGATTGTCTCTTCCTAATATTGGAAACTAATTCTCTTTTTGCTTTGACCTCTTTCAGAACTTTTTCATTACTCTTCTTAGCTGTCCATGGTATTCTCAATATTCTTCTGTAAAACCACATTTCCACAGACTCCAGTGATTTTCTTGCCTGTTGCCCTATTGTCCATGATTCACAGCCATATGTTAAGACTGACTCTACATAACATTTAAGAACTCTTTTTCTTGTTTCTATTGTCAAAAACTGGATTGCACAGTATCTTACTCATTTTTTAAAAGCTGCTTTTTCCTGAGCCATTTTTAATTTCATCTCTGTTACAGCTATCATCTCATCTCTGTTGTACATCTACCATCTCATATCTGTTGTACATCTACTATCTCACCTCTGTTGTACATCTACCATCTCACATCTGTTGTACAGCTACCATCACATCTCTGTTGTACATCTACTATCTCACCTGTGTTGTACATCTACCATCTCACATCTGTTGTACAGCTACCATCTCACCTTTGTTGTACATCTACCATCTCACATCTGTTGTACATCTACCATCTCACATCTGTTGTACATCTATTATCTCACATCTGTTGTACATATACCATCTCACATCTGTTGTACATCTACCATCTCACATCTGTTGTACATCTACCATATCACATCTGTTGTACATCTACCATCTCACATCTGTTGTACATCTACCATCTCACATCGGTTGTACATCTACCATCTCACATCTGTTGTACAGCTACCATCTCACATCTGTTGTACAGCTACCATCTCACATCTGTTGTACATCTACCATCTCACATCTGTGGAACAGCTACCATCTCACATCTGTTGTACATCTACCATCTCACATCTGTTGTACATCTACCATCTCACCTTTGTTGTACATCTACCATCTCACCTTTGTTGTACATCTACCATCTCACCTTTGTTGTACATCTACCATCCGAGGTTAACAATAAAATTACACATATAATAAGCACCCAATCAGAATTCAAATTAGTATCGTTTATAGGACGGATAAGCCTGGACATCGAACACGTTATGTTGTCATATCTTCTCTCCACTTTGTTGAGACCATCTACTCCAGTTCTGCGTTGATTTGTTATTGCATGTCTGCCCGCATAGCGTCCTTTTCTAGCATGGGCAACTGTATTCTAATCAATACTGTACACGTCACGATTTGAGCCAGTTAACTATTTGCTAGCTTCGAGCGCTTGCTCAAAGACATGGGTACATGGTCTGGAAAGTGTTCCTTGTTGTAGTTTCCTCATATTCCAATTCAGGCTTGTTGCAGGAGCGGCTGAGTTAAGTGCTCTGTGCACACTGTGAGCTGTGCGTTTCATATGTTTTGATCGTATTTCGATATTCCGATTGTTTACGTTGAATGATGATATCGTATGATGGAGAACAGATGGCTGTGTTCACTTTCTGTGCGGTTTCGCCTTATGGCTTTTGGCGTGTGCTGAGACTGCTTTGATGAGGACTATAGCTACCTTTCTTTGTTTGGGAGATGAAATAGTAATTCGGATGATTCCACTGGCACGGGTGGTTGAGCAATTATGGATTTTAATTCGTTTGCAGTGATACCGGGGCCTTCCATAACCATGACCATAATCATAACTATAGGTACATGGTTTCATCGTCTCACCATAATCAGTATTTACTTATTGTAATTTTAGTTATCATGTTTGTCTACTTCTTCTACGTACACTTTTAGACGTCAATATTAATAAGTTTGATGAAAGCATTGGTTAGACTGGGGACATCTCTACACAGCTTGCCCTGTTGATGGCCACAAACCACCTCTCAAATTCATCATATGTCCGGCACTACTGCACGTGTTCAGCCGCCATTTTGCCGGTGAAGAAGGTATTGAAAAGATGGTACAATCTGGTGTGGTCTCTTCAGTGTACACAAATTGTAAATCTTCTCCTTTGACCTGGTAGCAGGCATCATTTCTTTCTTCACCTTGCTCTGTATTCCATTTGTTCATATATTTGTTCCAAACAAACTTCTCATTCCTTATATCTTGTACTTAAGGTATAGGTAAAGTACGAGACTTGAATCGGTGTCTTAGCACGCGACTTTTTACTTCATAGTGTCTCTTCAAGCCTTTGAAATGTTGATTTATAGAAGAATAGGTAGAATTGGGTTGGAAGGAAAGAAAACAAACGATGAAGTTTTAAAACAACTTAAAATAAAAAGAGAACTACTAAATACAATTAAGACAAGACAAATGAAATTTTTGGGCACGTTAAAAGGCACAACAGCCTACTAAAAGTAATATTGGAAGGGAAAATACAAGGTAAAAGAGGTAGAGGCAGACCAAGACTAACATGGACCAGTCAATCTATAACAACCTGCACCATCAATGTAAGAAACAGAGTGGAATGGCGATCCATGGTAGCCAACCTTCGTTGCGGAGACGGCACTCGATGATGATGATGATGATAATGTCTCTTCAAGCATCAAACTCACGATGCGAGGCGGCATTCCTCACCTTCCAAGAGTACTATACTCTGGTACCCATTTCTGCCAGCGGCTGGGTCGGCCGCGGGGGTATTTTTTTCCAACCACGAGAACAACTCACACTGCTCCAAGGGGGAATCGAACACGGGTTGACCGAACGTCGGTATCTCAGTTGGGCGGGTGTCCCAACTATGCTACCGAGGCCTCCTAAAAGAAAAAAAAAGCTGGCAGCGGTGGGATTCGAACCCACGCCTCCGAAGAGACTGGTGCCTAAAACCAGCGCCTTAGACCGCTCGGCCACGCTACCTTGTGTTGTCCTTGCATCTGCCTGGTGTAGTTTAGCTATATAGTCCTTTTCGTCTTGTCAGACGGTCTGGTGGAGGCTATTGTGTATTTTTTTAGGTTTAGTTTTTGTCGAACAGCTTCTCTCGTGGCTAATTCTACCAATGTTTGACAAACACACAAGGTCACATAATGAACAAGTCAGGCTCGCTGATCCAGAGGGTTTTCCATCCTTTTTCATGAGTCTTTTCTCTTCTAAGTTTTGCCTTAGCACAGTCTCAAATGATATTATACTGTTCCTTATATAAGTTCTCCATGATGTGCAATTACTAGCTAGATGTTCCCAGTCATTTTCACATATAGTATGATATAGAGAAGTCTTTCAGTGATGGTTTACAGATATCACTATATCGTAATTTAGGTCTGTCGATTTGTCTTTTTCTGTGTATTAGTTCACCATATAGTACTTGCCTAGGAATGCGCTTTTCTTCCATTCGTTGGACATGCCCCTGACTGACATGTAGTTTACCATCATCTTTGCTAATTGGGTGTTTCATCACTTCCAGGAATATTGTATCATCACCATGTAGTGCCGTCTCCGCAACGAAGGAGTATTGCATCATCACCATTTAGTGCCGTCTACGCATCGATGGAATATTGCAGTGAGATGATATCCACTGAATCGCAGTCCTGCATCTGTGGCAGAGCTTGAAGAGGGTTTCTGTTAGTAGTGTTAGATCATTAAGTAAGGTCTTAACTTCTATAACTCCTCAGTGCTGTAGCTACTGATAGAGCAGCTGTTTAAAATATTTTCTTTCTTAATCTTCTCCTTCAAGAGAATTTTGAATTTTATTTTCCTTTCAAATGAAATTTTCAGAGCTTCTGCCTTCAAGTTACTTTCCTGTTGCAAGAGTCCTTTCTGTGTTCCATTTATTAGACAAATCAAGATTCCTATTTCTCCATTGTCTGTTGCATTTGGGTGTATTTGTTTTGGTTATAGTCTAAAGCTTCCCGCATTGCAATGCAGTTGTCTTATGTGAATCTTCTGTATGTATCAGTAACCAGTCTTGTATTATAGCATGTTCATCTTGTGTTAACCTTCAGTATGTATCAGTAATCAATCTGCTGTTATAGCATGTTTATCTTGCATGAAACTGACATGTTTTGTGAGCTGTACTAAGAATGGCTTCTTAGTGATACACCACAGCAATACTTTGTTTAGTCTGTTTCTGGGACCATCTATTGGAGATGCTGTTTCTGGGACCATCTACTGGAGATGGAGATGCTGTTTCTGGGACCATCTATTGGAGATGCTGTTTCTGGGACCATCTATTGGAGATGGAGATGCTGTTTCTGGGACCATCTACTGGAGATGGAGATTCTGTTTCTGGGACCATCTATTGGAGATGCTGTTTCTGGGACCATCTATTGGAGATGGAGATTCTGTTTCTGGGACCATCTATTGGAGATGGAGATTCTGTTTCTGGGACCATCTATTGGAGATGCTGTTTCTGGGACCATCTATTGGAGATGAAGATGCTGTTTCTGGGACCATCTATTGGAGATGGAGATTCTGTTTCTGGGACCATCTATTGGAGATGCTGTTTCTGGGACCATCTATTGGAGATGGAGATTCTGTTTCTGGGACCATCTATTGGAGATGGAGATTCTGTTTCTGGGACCATCTATTGGAGATGCTGTTTCTGGGACCATCTATTGGAGATGAAGATGCTGTTTCTGGGACCATCTATTGGAGATGGAGATTCTGTTTCTGGGACCATCTATTGGAGATTCTGTTTCTGGGACCATCTATTGGAGATGAAGATGCTGTTTCTGGGACCATCTATTGGAGATGGAGATTCTGTTTCTGGGACCATCTATTGGAGATGGAGATGCTGTTTCTGGGACCATCTATTGGAGATGGAGATTCTGTTTCTGGGACCATCTATTGGAGATGGTGATGCTGTTTCTGGGACCATCTATTGGAGATGCTGTTTCTGGGACCATCTATTGGAGATGCTGTTTCTGGGACCATCTATTGGGGATGCTGTTTCTGGGACCATCTATTGGGGATGGAGTTGCTGTTTCTGGGACCATCTATTGGAGATGGAGATTCTGTTTCTGGGACCATCTATTGGAGATGGAGATTCTGTTTCTGGGACCATCTATTGGAGATGGTGATGCTGTTTCTGGGACCATCTATTGGGGATGGAGATGCTGTTTCTGTGACCATCTATTGGGGATGGAGATGCTGTTTCTGGGACCATCTATTGGTGATGCTGTTTCTGTGACCATCTATTGGGGATGGAGATGCTGTTTCTGGGACCATCTATTGGTGATGCTGTTTCTGGGACCATCTATTGGGGATGGAGATGCTGTTTCTGGGACCATCTATTGGAGATGATGATGCTGTTTCTGAGACCATCTACTGGAGATGGAGATGCTGTTTCTGTGACCATCTATTGGAGATGATGATGCTGTTTCTGAGACCATCTACTGGAGATGGAGATGCTGTTTCTGGGACCATCTATTGGAGATGATGATGCTGTTTCTGAGACCATCTACTGGAGATGGAGATGCTGTTTCTGTGACCATCTATTGGGGATGGAGATGCTGTTTCTGTGACCATCTATTGGAGATGCTGTTTCTGTGACCATCTATTGGGGATGGAGATGCTGTTTCTGTGACCATCTATTGGGGATGGAGATGCTGTTTCTGTGACCATCTATTGGGGATGGAGATGCTGTTTCTGTGACCATCTATTGGAGATGGAGATGCTGTTTCTGTGACCATCTATTGGGGATGGAGATGCTGTTTCTGTGACCATCTATTGGGGATGGAGATGCTGTTTCTGGGACCATCTATTGGAGGTGGAGATGCTGTTTCTGGGACCATCTATTGGGGATGGAGATGCTGTTTCTGTGACCATCTATTAGGGATGGAGATGCTGTTTCTGTGACCATCTATTGGGGATGGAGATGCTGTTTCTGGGACCATCTATTGGAGATGGAGATGCTGTTTCTGTGACCATCTATTGGGGATGGAGATGCTGTTTCTGGGACAATCTATTGGAGATGGAGATGCTGTTTCTGGGACCATCTATTGGGGATGGAGATGCTGTTTCTGGGACCATCTATTGGAGATGGAGATGCTGTTTCTGGGACCATCTATTGGAGATGCTGTTTCTGGGACCATCTATTGGGATGGAGATGCTGTTTCTGGGACCATCTATTGGGGATGGAGATGCTGTTTCTGGGGCCATCTATTGAAGATGATGATGCTGTTTCTGGGACCATCTATTGGAGATGATGATGCTGTTTCTGAGACCATCTACTGGAGATGGAGATGCTGTTTCTGTTACCATCTATTGGGGATGGAGATGCTGTTTCTGGGACCACCTATTGGAGATGCTGTTTCTAGGGCCATGTATTGGAGATGCTGTTTCTGAGACCATCTACTGGAGATGGAGATGCTGTTTCTGGGACCATCTATTGGAGATGATGATGCTGTTTCTGAGACCATCTACTGGAGATGGAGATGCTGTTTCTGTGACCATCTATTGGGGATGGAGATGCTGTTTCTGTGACCATCTATTGGAGATGCTGTTTCTGTGACCATCTATTGGGGATGGAGATGCTGTTTCTGTGACCATCTATTGGGGATGGAGATGCTGTTTCTGTGACCATCTATTGGGGATGGAGATGCTGTTTCTGTGACCATCTATTGGAGATGGAGATGCTGTTTCTGTGACCATCTATTGGGGATGGAGATGCTGTTTCTGTGACCATCTATTGGGGATGGAGATGCTGTTTCTGGGACCATCTATTGGAGGTGGAGATGCTGTTTCTGGGACCATCTATTGGGGATGGAGATGCTGTTTCTGTGACCATCTATTAGGGATGGAGATGCTGTTTCTGTGACCATCTATTGGGGATGGAGATGCTGTTTCTGGGACCATCTATTGGAGATGGAGATGCTGTTTCTGTGACCATCTATTGGGGATGGAGATGCTGTTTCTGGGACCATCTATTGGAGATGGAGATGCTGTTTCTGGGACCATCTATTGGGGATGGAGATGCTGTTTCTGGGACCATCTATTGGAGATGGAGATGCTGTTTCTGGGACCATCTATTGGAGATGCTGTTTCTGGGACCATCTATTGGGGATGGAGATGCTGTTTCTGGGACCATCTATTGGGGATGGAGATGCTGTTTCTGGGGCCATCTATTGAAGATGATGATGCTGTTTCTGGGACCATCTATTGGAGATGATGATGCTGTTTCTGAGACCATCTACTGGAGATGGAGATGCTGTTTCTGTTACCATCTATTGGGGATGGAGATGCTGTTTCTGGGACCACCTATTGGAGATGCTGTTTCTAGGGCCATGTATTGGAGATGCTGTTTCTGGGACCATCTATTGGAGATGGTGATGCTGTTTCTGGGGCCATCTATTGGAGATGGAGATGCTGTTTCTGAGACCATCTATTGGGGATGGAGATGCTGTTTCTGGGGCCATCTATTGGAGATGGAGATGCTGTTTCTGAGACCATCTATTGGGGATGGAGATGCTGTTTCTGGGGCCATCTATTGGAGATGATGATGCTGTTTCTGAGACCATCTACTGGAGATGGAGATGCTGTTTCTGTGACCATCTATTGGGGATGGAGATGCTGTTTCTGGGACCACCTATTAGAGATGCTGTTTCTAGGACCATGTATTGGAGATGCTATTTCTGGGACCATCTATTGGAGATGGTGATGCTGTTTCTGGGGCCATCTATTGGAGATGGAGATGCTGTTTCTGGGACCATCTATTGGAGATGGTGATGCTGTTTCTGGGACCATCTATTGGGGATGGAGATGCTGTTTCTGGGACCATCTATTGGAGATGCTGTTTCTGGGACCACCTATTGGAGATGCTGTTTCTAGGACCATGTATTGGAGATGCTGTTTCTGGGACCATCTATTGGGGATGGAGATGCTGTTTCTGGGACCATCTATTGGAGATGATGATGCTGTTTCTGGGACCATCTATTGGGGATGCTGTTTCTGACCCTGATGTCGACAGTCAGCTCACACCATTTCAGCTTCTAACATGTGGCATTTTCGTGATCACTGAGTGCCGTCTCCGCATAGAAGGTTGGCTTCCAATGAGCGCCATTCCGCTCTGTTTCTTGCTTTGATGGTGCAGGTTGTCCTAGGCAGACTTGTCCACCTTTTGATGTTACTCGTCCACGTTAGTCTTAGTCTGCCTCTTTTACTTTGTATTTTCTCTTCATATATTATTTTTAGTAGGCTGCAGTATCTTTTAACATGCACCTAACATTTCATTTGTCTTGTGTTTAGTAGTTCTCTTTTTACTTTTAGTTGTTTTAATACTTCATCGTTTGTTTTCTTTTCTCAGTAGTATACAATGTTGTAACTGTTCCGCATTCGACCGATAAATTAACAAAGATATATAGTAGGCGCATTTAGCGCCTAATGTATTCTAGGCGCAGTACATTACACACATCCATCTTCTTTCTTCCTTTCTAACTCCCTATTACATTATATGTTTCTCGAACCAGTGGCTTAACATGGACAACATCCGGTGGGGGATTAAAACTGCATCTTGCTCAGTGAAAATAGTATTAGATGAGAAGTGGTTCACACTTTAACAACTTCCGGTCACACAAGAGCAAAGACACGTAGACCAAGATGATATGTTAGAGATAGGGACTCTGAAATAGAAGTTAGAAACTTCTTCTTTCCTTCCTCATTTGCCTTTCAGCGTCGAGGGGAGATATATTTTGCGGTCTTTTGCTTTTATGTTCACCTCTGCTGCTTTTATGTTTCCAAGTGCTTCTAATATTTCGCCAATCTATCTTTTTTATGGTCGACCCTTGGGTCTGATGTTCTCACAACGTTTATTGAAGGCTCGTTGTGTTGTGACCTTTCTGCCCTGTCACGTGGCCAAACCATTGCATATGTTGTTTCTTTATATATTATACGGGGAGGGGGGTGTTTATTCCTAGTTTTTTTCTCAGTTCTTCATTTCTGATCTTATTTGTCAGGCTGGTTCCTGTCATTCGTCTAACTTATTTCATCTCAGTAGAGGTTATTTTTAAAAATTGTTCCTGCATGTAGGGTTCTGGAAAGTGTTTTAGCACAACGTTGGGATGAAGTGAAGATTGTATTGTAGAGTGCCTGTTTTGCCTTTAGAGTTATTTCTATTTTGGACAATAGTGGTGATAGATGTCCAATGATTTGACAAACTTTGTTGCACAGTTAGAAACTGGCAGCCAGAAACGGTCAGAGATAGAAGACAGGGTAGTATAACCAGCAGTGTTTAGCTAGAGTCCTCGCCGTAGGTCATCTCCTCAATGGTAACTGTAGCGACAATTAGTCAGTTCTAGAATATACGTTGATGAGACATGTTTAATAGAAATTAGAAACCAAGATTCTACTATGTAAACTAGTCACAACTTTTAATTATCGGCACTGCCCTATGACTGTGATGAAATCTGGGCCTCACGTGAAGATATTATTGTTTGAAAGTTTGAATAAAAATCAAGAAAAACCCAATTCTTCTATATGTTGTGTTATAAAATCATGAACTGAATGAAGCTATGCGCATTATCTTAGGGTGTACGAGGGACACTCCCTGTGTAACAATGAGGTATTTTCTCGACTTTCCACCCATGGATGACAGGATCAAGATCTGGAGGGCATGAGCATACCTGAAGATAAGTGCAGATAATCCATTGCACCACGAGCTCAATGCACAGAAAGGTGTCAGGCTAAAAAGAAGCAAATCATGGGTGGGCCGAGCAGAAGATGTCATCAAACAGATCTGTGGGTTTACCAATATCAACGCTGGCAAGCAGTGGATACTAAGGTCTACATTATTCAGGAGCACATTCTCGTGTATTTTCCGACTTGACAGGAAATGTGGGGGGCAGAACTCAGTCGTGGTCAATGGGGAGGTCAACGGTCTCATCTGGGATAATATCGCTGAGGAAGACGTAGTCATCTATACAGACGGATCCATAATATGACACCAAAGGAGTGCATGGCCATTTACAGCACACTTGGTAGGCAGAATAGTCAAAGAAGACAGTGGTGCATATGTTATGACAACGAATAGCATGACGATGGAGGTAATGGCAGTAACAAGGTCATTCATCTGGTTAAAGTCACAAGACTACACCCACGTCTGCATACTAAGTGATTCGATGAGCATGCTAAGAAAAGTGGAGGCCGGCACTGGATAATGGTTTGTTATTGAGTTATTTGCGGGTCATCATCATTGCACTCCGAACATGTCCTTAAGTGCTCAGATCCCCTCCTCAGCAATTCCCTCAGTGTCCAGCGACTGACGACTCCAGTTCTATGTTGGTTGATAAGTCTTCTTACACGGCCACCAAGTTTCTCATTTCTGGCTGTGCCCATCTTAACTCCCATTTCCATCATCCGAAGAAGTAACGTTGATCTGTGTTTGTCGAAGTCCTGTGCTCTTCCCACATCTCGGAGTGCATTGATGATGTCCGCCCGATCCATCGGTTGCCCATCCTCAACGACAGCGCAGCTAGCCAAACTATCCGCTCCCTCATTTCCCCGTACTCCAGCATGTCCAGGGACATAGACAAAGGTGACCTTACGTATTTTGGATTTCTGCAACGACTCTACCCATTGCATGCGTACAAAGACCGCCTCCACTTTTTTTATCATGCTCATCGATTCACTCAGTATACATGCGTGGATGTAGTCTTGTGACTCTAACCATTTGAATGCCTTGGTCACTGCCATCACCTCCATTGTCATGCTACTCGTGGTTATGGCGTATGCACCACTGTCTTCCTTGGCTATTCTGCCTGCAGAGCGTGCTGTAAATGCCCATGCACTTCTTTCGTGTCGTCTTACAGATCCGTCTGTACAGATGACTGCATCTTTCTCATCGGTGTTATCGCAGATGAGACCGTTGACCTCAGCATTAACCACGACCGGGTTCTGTTCCCTACTTTTCCTGTCGAGTGCTACAATACACGAGAAAGTCCCCTTGAATGATGTAGGCACCGGTATCCACTCCTCACCAACGCTGATATTGGTAAGCACACAGACCTGTTTGATGACATCTTCTGCTCGGCCCACCCATGATTTGCCTCTTTTTAGCCTGGTACCTTTCTCTGTGTTGAGCATGTGGTGCAATGGATGCTCTGTATCTGTACTAATCTTCAGTTATGCTCGTGCTCTCCAGATCTTGATTCTGTCATCCATGGTTGGAAAGTCAAGAAGATACCTCATTGCTACGCAGGGAGTGTCCCTCGTACATCCCAGGATAATGCGCATGGCTTCATTTTGTATTTTCTCCAGCCTATCAATTTGAGTCGTACTGACAGTAAGAATGGCCATGGCATACTCGATTGGTGCGAGGACTAATCCCTGGAACAGAAGAGTAAGTAGCCTCTGCTCGATGTTGGCAGCTGCCATGACCTTCAAGGCGGCTAATCCTTTGCGGGATTTTGTTATCACATGGTCGACGTGGTCCCGTAAACACAGGCTGCGATCAAACTTAACTCCGAGGTATGTCATCAACTTGTCCCTGGTCACCTCATCAGCTCCCATTCGTACTACCGGTGTGGTCGTATTAACGATATGATTGTTAAGGGAGAACCATGAAACTGATGCTTTATTAGGATTAACCAAGGCACCTGAAACCCCACACCAGGAAGAAATGCGATCGAGTTCGTCTTGCATTGTGGAGGCGATTCCCCGTCTGTCTCTTCCCTATCGATTTACCAGAATATCATCAGCAAATGTCATAGTTCTTCCCCTCCCATCCAGCTGTTGGGCCGTGATCGTTATTATGTACACGTTAAATAGAACTGGTGACAATGGTGAGCCTTGTGGCAGCCCAGGATAAATGGATGTTGGCTCGGAAGACCAACTTCCACATCTGAGTATCACCTTCCTCTGAAACAGTGCCGCGGCGATCCATCTAATGAGGAAGGGGTTCACGGCCAGTTTGAGAAGCATATGCATGATATATTCAAATGGTACCCTGTTGTATGTATCCTCCAGATCTATAGCAGCAGCACATGTCTCCTCTAATGGTTTGTTATTTTAACCAAGTGACCCCAGGGTTGTAGGATAAAGAAGATATTGTTTTCAATATTATTCAGTCTCTTTATATTTTCATATTTCAGTTTGCCAGATCTTACATTTCCAAGTTATCTTCCTCATCATTTCTTTTATCTCTCTTTCCTTATGTAGCTCCATGGGATCCAAAAATAATCTCGCCATTCTCTTCCAAAAAACGCCTGCCAATGTTTCTACCAAATCTGTGCAGCCTGCATGCCAGACTTTTGACTTCATTTCCTTTAGTTAATGGCTCAACTCCACTTTACTACCAAATTACAAACTTCTACAAATATTCATGACTGCATTTTACTTTGCTAAACACCTTCAAATAACTTAACTTAAACAGCTTTTGATAGAGTACACCACAAACAACCTATAGAATGCCTAAAAGAGATACATCTAGATGACATGGACATACGACTAATATGTTATCTAAACTGGGAACAAACAGCAATAATAAAATATAACAAAGAGAACTCTACACCCATTGATATAAAAAGAGGAGTAAGACCAGATTGTATCCTATCACCAAGTTTGTTCAATCTATAAACTGAGCAAATCTTTAAAAACATCACAGATATTCCAGGCCTACAAATTAATGGAAAGATAATCAATAACCTAAGATATGCTGACGATACTGTACTACAAGCAGAAAATCCTAAAGATCTACAACAATTACTTAATGAAATAAACACGACAAGCAAAAAATATGGACTAGATGTGAATATCAAAAAGACTAAAACTATGATCATAAACAAAGAAAATACTCAAAACCCACAAGTGGATATCAAAATTGAAAGAACAGAACTGGAGACAGTTCAGAACAACAACTACCTTGGACATACTATAACCAGTGATGGAAAACATACAAGTGAAATAAACAAAAGACTAGGAAAGGCAAAAAGTAATTTTAATGTCATGAAGAATGTCATCAAAACAAATAACACCAGGGCTAAAACTAAGAATAGCAAAATGTTACATCTTCTCAATATTCCTATATGGTGCAGAAACATGGACATTAGACAAGAAAACAGAACAGAGAATTGAAACCTTTGAAATGTGGATATATAGAGGAATAGGTAGAATTGGATGGAAAGAAAAGAAAACAAATGATGAAGTCTTAAAACAACTAAAATTGAAAAGAGAACTACTAAGCATAATTCAAACAAGACAAATGCGATTTTTGGGCCATGTTAAAAGACACAACAGCCTACTAAAAGTAATCCTGGAGGGGCAAATACAAGGTGGCAGAGGCAGACCAAGACTAACATGGACGAGTAGCATCAAAAGATGGACAAATCAGCCTATGACAACCTGCACCATCAAAGCAAGAGACAGAGCAGAATGGCGCTCCATGGTAGCCAACCTTCATTGCGGAGACAGCACTCGATGATGATGAAACACCTTTGCCAAAAACTGCTCCAGATTCTCATGGTTTTGAATTGTACAACATATTGTAATGATCAACTTACAGACCATATAGTTTCCCACCAAATTCTTTTCTAGCAGTGAACTCAAAAACACATGAGTTCAGTCTTGTAGTTATTCCATAGTAATTAGCTTGACATCAGAAAATCAAAAGTCGGTTTGATAAGATGTTTGAGCTCATGACAAAAGCAAAATAAAATAAGGTTATTCCCCTTGCTTAACATTTACATAAAATGTACAATTTTAAATAAAAATTATTTGTTTTTAGAAAACTACACAGTTAACAGAAATAAAAGTGAACACAGAAAACAGAAATTACTTTTATTTAAAAATAAAATTAGTCTGGAAAGAGTGTCTGTGAGAACAGACTAGAAAGTGCAGTTATGATAATGGACTATAAAAGTTAGAAAGTGTAAGTAAGAACGGATTTATGGAGCAGAAATAACAGCCTTAGAAACAGCAGTATAACATCTGAACACTGTTTTTATTACCACACCATCAAAGAAAAGAAATTTAGTCATTTTATTGATTCCAAAACAGCCCTGCAGGCACAAGCAAACCAGAACTCACACAGCTCACTATAGACATAGAAAACCTCATTAACACACATGACATAAGGCTAGTGATGCAATGGATCTCAGGACACTTCAACACACCAGGAAATGATAAGGCAAATACATTAGCTAAGAGAGGATCCGGACAGACACAATTTAACTCTGACATCTCATTAAACACAGCCAAACAAATCATAAACTCTAGTGGTAGAGAAGATTGACTGAATGGAGGGGCCATGGGAAAAACAGGGACAGATCTTTTCAATACATGTCAAGTCAAATCCCCATGACAACATTAACAACCTAAAATGAAGAGACCAAACCACCATCTTCAGACTGACAGCTGGTCATGTACCATTGAATAACCACATCAATAGAATACAACAACCAAACTTCAACATGTCCACTCTGTGAACACCCACATGAAACAGTACATCATCTACTTTTTGACTATTCAAAGCTCCCTGACATCTTAGCAACTTTACATCCTCAAAGATCTGATAATGTATGGAACTACAAGGGAACTCAGAAATACCTACATATATAATTACATGGTATTGGGCCAAAAGGTGTCAGCTCACAGGCATCTGGCTCCATAACAACAACAACAACAACAACAAAAAGAGTGTTTGTGAGAACAGATTATAAATTGTTGGAAAGAGTCTGCGAGACAGATTATAAATTGTTGGAAAGAGAGTCTGTGAGAACAGATTATAAATTGTTGGAAAGAGAGTCTGTGAGAGCAGATTATAAATTGTTGGAAAGAGAGTCTGTGAGAACAGATTATAAATTGTTGGAAAGAGAGTCTGTGAGAACAGATTATAAATTGTTGGAAAGAGAGTCTGTGAGAACAGATTATAAATTGTTGGAAAGAGAGTCTGTGAGAACAGATTATAAATTGTTGGAAAGAGAGCCTGTGAGAACAGATTATAAATTGTTAGAAAGAGAATCTGTGAGAGCAGATTATAAATTGTTGGAAAGAGAGTCTGTGAGAACAGATTATAAATTGTTGGAAAGAGAGTCTGTGAGAGCAGATTATAAATTGTTGGAAAGAGAGTCTGTCAGAACAGATTATAAATTGTTAGAAAGAGAATCTGTGAGAGCAGATTATAAATTGTTGGAAAGAGAGTCTGTGAGAACAGATTATAAATTGTTGGAAAGAGAGTATGTGATAACATATTATATATAATTGTTGGAAAGAGTCTGTGAGAACAGAGTATAAACTGTTGGAAAGAGAGTAACTTAGAACAGACTACAACTATTGTGTTTAACCAACAGAACAATGGTATTCAACAAAAGATCTTCAGCATGCATGTCGTTCTTTGATGAAGCCAACAAAAATAAAGTTAAGTCAATTCTTATAACCAATAATAAATACAGGGCCCAGCAAGAAGATCGGAAGGATAAAAGTAATCAGTTCTGGGATGTGCCAGAGCAAGTTTTATTGTATCCTTGTATACTGCTATCTGTGCCATTTACAAGAGGGAAAGAGATGTCAGTAAACAACATTCAGGTTGTAAAAATTATATTAGCCATGAGATGACCATTTTAACGGATGCACACCTGAGGGTATGGTGTTAATTTCATGATGAACCAATTCCTTTAGATCAGTGACTGTTTTTAGTTTGTCAATGTACATTTTACCTTTGAAGTACCCACCAAAAGGAAAAAGATTGCAGACAGACAGATCTGGCAATATGTTTATTTTGATGCTGGACAATTTCTGGATGCCAGAACTTCAAAGATGTTGTATTTAGGCCGAATAATAAAGATAAATGGACAATAATAAAGAGAAATGGAGCAATATTAAAAATAGTAAATGAATTTAGATACCTTGGACCAATATTAATACCTTAGATGGAAGATATAGAATAGATCATGCAAAGGCAGCTTTCCAAAAAAAAAAAAAACATGAGTAAGATACTGTGCAATCCATTTTTGACAATGGAAACAAAAAAAAAGTTCTTATATGTTATGGAGAACCAGTCTTAACATATGGATGTGAATCATGGACAATAGGACAACAGACAAGAAAATCACTGGAGTCTGTACAAATGTGGTTTTACAGAAGAATGTTGAGAATACCATAGACAGCTAAGAAGGGTAATGAAAATATTCTGAAAGAGACCAAAGCAAAATGAGAGCTAATTTACAATATTAGGAAGAAACAATCATCACTTTTTGGCCATGTCATGAGAAGGGAACAGCAGGAATATATTGCAACAACTGGGAAAATAGAAGAACAAAGTGATAGAGGGAAGCAAAAAAAAAAGATACCAGACAGGTTAAGAGAATGGCTTGGCAGAATGGTCAACAATAGAAATGATAAAAACACTGTCAAGATCAAGAGTAGTAGAGAGACAAGATCATCTATGCCAGCAGGCATGGCACTTGATGATGATAATTGGCCAAATGTGACTCCAATAGGATGAGCAAACATTCCACACAGCAGCCATGTTTCCAGGCACGTCATTTCTCACCGTGACAATATGTCATGTCCATCCTGATCCCTGAGACTTCAGGAGTGCATCCACAAAAATAGTCATCTTTTAGATATTATTTTCATATCCTGAATAAAGGTCAAGGTAAAGTGCAAGATTTGAATTGACATCTTAGCATGCGAGTTTTCACCCCATATGTGCTCGGCCGCCTATCCAGAAGTGTTCTGAGACTTCTGGATAGTGTCACTTGACGCATCGAATCTCACGATGCGAGGCGGCATGCCTCACCTTCCCAGAGTACTACACCAGTACCCATTTTTGCCAGCGGCTGGGTCGACCACAAGGGTATTATTTTTTTTCTAACTGCGAGTACAATTCACACTACTTCCAGGAGGAATAGAACACAGATTGTCTGAACATCGGTAGCCGAGTTGGGTGGTTTTCCGTCCTATGCTACCAAGGCCCCCAAATCCTGAATGTTATTCACTGGCCTCCTCTCCTTAAATCTTGTAAAACACTCTCTAGCACATCACATAACTGATTACTTTTATTTTCTTATCCATGAGATGTTTTTTTGCTAGAACCCTATTAACAGCCATATAATTTATATTAACAATAACAGTAATTATTTTAACAGTTAAAGATGTTTTATTAACAGCTAAAAAAAAAGCTATATTTACAATTAGAAATATGTATTTAACAAATAAAGAATACATATATGCTTCTTACTTTAAGCCATGAACCAGCACAGCAATCAGTGATTGAAGCACCTAGTGGTATTTTGCCATGCAACAATAAATTCCACTATTTGTTTGGTTCAAAACAAACATTCAATCAATCAATTTTATTTTATTTTATTTTGGGGGGGGGGGGGGGGTTGTTGTTGTTGTAGTCTAGTCTAGAGGTAGAGGTAAGACGATGCCTCTAGATAGGAAAGACCCGGACTGATAGCCTACTATAGGCAAGGCAGTGGTCATTTTTTTTAAATTAAAATTTAATCTGTGGTGTCTTTGTGATGTTACCCTCCCCTTATTTCTAGGGTAGTGAGATCCGATGTCTGGCCCTCTTGGATAAAGCCAATAAACAGGAGGTCTCGAGTACACCTCACGAGCGTTAAAGAATCCTTAGCAGTTAAAATAAAAAAGAGTAGCACCATAAACTTTTGCCGTTGCTCGGCCAAAATTATCAGCACAACCCTACTCACATCGTGGATCTCAGGTCCTGCTACAGAGTCTGTACATTTGGGTCGGGTTTCTCAATGGATTTTCTCGAGATGGATATTGTGGATGTGTGGATTCATCCAGTGTGATGTGATGATGATCCTAACAACATCTTTCAAACAACAACCCAATTCTGACACACTTTATGAGTTTCTGTTTATTCTGTAATTCACCACGCTGTCTTTGTTCTCCTTTTACTTCTTCATATGAATCCACTGAATTGATAGCAGAAAATGATATTGTTTTCAAATCTTTTCTGGGCACAAGATTTACCAAAGCCCCAGCATTTTTTTTTTTTAATTTACAATAATCTCTCGATGGTGCCTCAACTGTGTTTAATTTTATTTGGTCAAAATATTCAGAGTTACAGTGTTACTGAAAGACTATACCTCTAAAAAAATCTTCAGTGTAATTTTGTTAATTCTTGTTACAATTATTACTTATTATGTTTTAGAAAAGAAAACTGTTAATGGCTGCATTGATTTGTCTACTTTTTTCTTCTTTTTCATACCTTCTTTTTTTGGTGGGCTGCTGAGCTTATTTTTCACTGCTGGCGGTCGGAATAATTTGGAAGATGTGACACTGCTCTGGATTGAAGGTCTAGGTGTTAAAATAGAATTATCGTCTCTCTGAAGTTCCAGTGCAAAGTGAAAATCATTGTGCTCAGGCATTTCCCAGGCAGAAATTAGCTCTCCACATTTATCACACTCCATGAAATCATCACAGGACATGTTATTTTTACTTTGGATTGCTGTACCAGAATTAAATGCCCCAGAGCTACAGTGAGTATCACTGACATTAGTTCCATGAACTTTTGTTAACTCACTGCTGCAAACATCACAGGAAAGACATCTGGAAAGATGTGAATTTATTGAACTAGGAATGTTACTTGTTGATACAGTTAATTTGCTGTCACACACATAACCTGCAGATTCTACCATGGCTCCACTTTTCATCTTCCTGGCAAAAAACCCAATAGGTGATTCAGATGTGACTTCAGATTTAGAGAAATTCACCGGAGAACTGTTACCTTCAAGAATCATTTTTTGTGTTTCTGGACCTGCTTTATTAGTAAAGCTTTCCGTAGGCTGCCAGCCTGGTTTGGAAGCTTTCGCTGGAATAAAAAATCTTTCAATGTTCCTCTTTTCACCATCTGCCCCAGACTTGCTTGAACCTTTCATACATTCTACATTTGTGTGTTGTTTGGGTGCACATCTTGTTACATCTTCTAATCCAGGCTCTAAAAGAATTTTATGATTCTTTACGTCATCCACAGTGAGACCCATAACCTGATGAAGATTTATACTTTCTTGAACTATCAAAGGTGAACACTCAGAATCTAACAAATCGTTTTTGGTATCCTCCAAAGATTTGTGTAAGTTTGGATCTACACAAGATGATGTCCGCTTAGTGAAAGATAAAGCAGTTTGAGTTGAAGACACATGGTGGAACATATCATTGATCTTCTTATGATCCCCGCTGTCATTAAACTTGCTGGCAGACAGACCCAAGTTTGTCAAAGGGGGGCTCCTATTTTAGAGAGATATTAAACATAATGACAAACATGAATTTAAAAAAAAAAAATTCATAACATTTTATAAACAATCATGAATGAATATTATACAATAAACAGAACAAAAAGAATACCAATGAGAATGTTGCGAAATGAATTTACCAAGTTTAATCCCAATCAAGTTTAAGATTCATACAGCCTTATTCCTGCAAGTCTCTCTCAATGGCCAATAGGGTTCATCCTTTTCTTTATAATACAAGATTGTAAAAGTAGCTATTATTAATCAATGAAGGAGCCGCTGAATTTCCTACCAGCCTAAGGTATGTATCAGAACTTGACTGCCACAATTAAAGGTTACATAAAGAAGCACCTCTACACTGTGATAAGATTCTATAACCAAATTACGATTCCTCGTGGCCATTTCTTGCAACAATGTGCTCTAATACTTTGCCACTTTCTTCTAAACTAAGCGTATTGATAATCTTATATGAGTAGAGTCAACATGGGACTCTTCTACAGTGGAATTAGATAACTGGTCTTTTCTTTTTATCAGCACTATTCATTACCAGCCACAGAGCATAAGCTGATAAGTCAAGACTATTCGTTACCAGCTATAGAGCATAAGTTGGTAACAGTCAGGACTATTCATAAGCAGTTATAGAACATAAGCTGATAACAGTCAGGACTGTTCATTACCAGCTATAGAACATAAGCTGACAACAGTCAAGACTATTCATTACCAGCTATAGAGCATAAGCTGATAACAGTCAGGACTGTTTATTAGCAGTTATAGAACATAAGTTGATAACAGTCAGGACTATTCATAAGCAACTATAGAGCATAAGCTGATAACAGTCATGACTATTCATAAGCAGTTGTAGAACATAAGCTGATAACAGTCAGGACTGTTCATTACCAGCTATAGAGCATAAGCTGATAACAGTCAAGACTGTTCATTACCAGCTATAGAACATAAGCTGATAACAGTCAGGACTGTTCATTACCAGCTATAGAACATAAGCTGATAACAGTCAGGACTGTTCATTACCAGCTATAGAACATAAGCTGATAACAGTCAGGACTGTTCATTACCAGCTATAGAACATAAGCTGATAACAGTCAGGACTATTCCTACTCCACAATGAAACAAATGAAAGTACAAAGAAGCTCTAGCTCTAGCCCAGCAGGACAAAGGTGTATGTAATACATTATTTTACTCTTATCTTCTTCTTTTGTGTCCAGCAACGACACCTTATCATCATCCTTATCATCAGATGCTTTGTTTTGGTGTTTACATCAATCTGTGATATTTAGCCCAACACATTTGATTTCAGCAAAGTATTTTTCTGTACCAGGTTGCTATCCCTCTATGATCTCTACTTATTTTGTATCAGATCTTGGGTTTTAGAGAGCTAAACAGTGTACTAGGTGAGTGGAAGTTAACAGGGGAATGACCAAGAGACATTAAGTTACTCAGCCACGCTGAACTCTGTCAGTTAGAAGGACATCTTGTGATTGTTATGATTAGGTTAGTCACATGACCAAACTCGACGAGCCTGGCTAGGGTCCTGGACTCGTTCAGTTCCCATCAGTATCTCGGAGACAAGACATAACTTTAGATCAGTCAAAGCACTGGCGGGACTGATACCATCTGGAGAGAATGGCTGATTATCCAGAATTAGTGAAGAATAGATAGCTAGAAATGAAATAGAAAGATTAACCGAACAGAAACATAATGTTAGCTAGACACAGAATGATGTAGGAGTTTGGGTCCATCCTGGACAGTTTTAAAGGACTTAGAAGTTATGTTGATGATAAAGTCTTAATTGCTAAGAGTGAAAATGAGTTACAAGAAATGTTACACAAAATAGAAAGAAAAAATAAAGAACTCAGCCTTAATAGCAAAAAGACAGAAGTAATGGTAACAACAAAGAAAAAGTCATCACCGCAGTGCACAATAAAGACAAGTGGAACAATATTAACACAGATAAATGAATTTAGATATCTGGGAACATTGTTAACCTCACATGGTAGATGTACAACAGAGGTGAGATGCAAAATGACTCAGGCAAAAGCATCTTTTCAAAAAATAAGGAAGATACTGTGCAATCCATTTTTGAAAATAGAAACAAGAAAAAGAGTTCTTAAATGTTATGTAGGGCTAGTCTAAACATATGGATGTGAATCATGGGCAATAGGACAACAGACAAGAAGATCACTGGAGGCTGTAGAAATGTGGTTTTACAGAAGAATGTTGAGAATATCACGGACAGCTAAGAAGAGTAATGAAAACATTCTGAAGAAACAATCATAATTTTTTGGCCATGTAATGAGAAGGGAACAGCTGGAATATGTTGTAACAACTGGGGAAATCGAAGGATGAAGAGATAGAGGGAAGCAAAGAGAAAAGATACCAGACAGCTTAAGAGAAAGGCTTGACAGAAGGTTAACAATGGAAAATGAAAAATAACTATTCAGATCAAAAGTTGTGGAGAGACGTGATCACCTACGCCAGCAGGCACAGTACTTGATGATGATGATGAGAAGTTATGTTTGAAATAGCCAGTTATAGTCCGTTCAGATTCGTTTGCCTAGACATTAATTAATTTTTTTCAAAAACTTATTGTTCATTTGCATTGATCTTTTGAAGTTAGGTTTAGAATAATAATGTCGCTATAAAAATATTTTTTTATCAAAGAAATGTGATCCAGTTTCAAAGATGCCTTATTTAACCTATATTAAAAAAAAGTTAATCGATATTATAAACACCAGCGGGATTATGTAGATGCTTACATCTCACAGCTGATTCTTTAACATATAGGCATGACCTTCACGGCTGAATGCGCACCGTCCTAAAATAGTTATGTTTCCACTATAAATTTTTATAAAGAAATGTTACATATGAAATTTCCCGTTTAGCACAAAATGACATTTTAGCCGAAACCGGAAATTATGTGACGTCAAAATCACGGCCGTAGACTCGAGTTCGAGTCATAATTCAGAGGCAAATCTCAATATTTACAGAAAGGAGGCGGCACTATCCATATTATCTTCTGCAAGTCTATGTGAGAATGAATATAAAGGCAAAATATTTTACTGAGCATAACATTGCTATAAAGATTTATCAATACTTCTGCAGAGAGCGTAAAAAGGGACATCTTTATTGTTCTTTATCAAACCCTGAGAAGAGAACAATGCATATTTTAGGTTTGTGTAAACGTTCATTTGATCGAATAGTTAAAGGAAGCGGATATTTATTGCCAACAAATGCAAGAAAGCAAGGAAGGAAAGAAACGTTAGACAGTTTTGATAAGGACCTAGTAAAAAGAGAAATCTGTCGAATGTTTGATATAAACGAAGAAGTGACACTTAGAAAGTTGAAGCTTTGGCTGAAAACTAACAACGACATTGAAATATCAAAAACTTCATTATGGAAAATATTAAGAAGTGCAGGCTTCACCTTTAGAAAGTATGCTGGTGGAAAAAAACATTATTTGTGAGAAGCCACATCTAGTAGCTCTTAGAAGCAAGTATTTACGTGAAGTGAAGGAAATGCGCGAAAATGATTATGATATTGTTTATTTAGATGAAACAACGCTCATCATACAAATGAAAAGGAATGGCAGTTAGCAGATGGAAGTATTAAAAGATCAGTACCAAGCAGTAAAGGGCAACGTTTGATAGTTGCACATGCAGGTAGCAGACATAATGGGTTGTTGCAGAATGCTCATCTCATTTTCATTTCAAAATCCATAGACAATAGAGACTACCACTCCGAAATGAATGGGCACATATTTAAAGACTGGATCGAGAAAAGTATCCTTCCAATATTAGATCGACCTTCTTGTCTGATAATGGACATTGCTTCATACCATAACGTAGTTAACGTAGAAGATAGAATCCCAACATCATCAAGTACAAAAGATGCAATCAAAACGTGGCTCATAAAAGAACACATACAAGTTAACGACAGCTACTTGAAACCCGAATTGCTTAGCCTTGTAAAACAGACACAACGTACAAAGATATTTAAAATAGACAAGTTAATTCAAGAACATGGCCATAGATGTTTGAGACTACCTCCATATCATGCACACTTAAATCCTATAGAACTAGTTTGGGCAAAAGTTAAAGGACACGTAGCATATACAAATAAAACTTTCAAATTATGCGATGTTGAGACACTTACAAATCAGGCTCTATCAAATATAAATAAAGACTACTGGGTAAAATGTGAGGATCATGTGTTACGACAAGAAGAGGAATATTGGAAAAAGGATGGTTTGTTGTTTGTTCAGCCGAAAGCAGTAATCGACCTATTTGACTCGTCTGATTCTGAATGATCATTACTCTGATTAAGTCTACAGATAAATAGTTTGATTTGCAAAATTTCCTAGTTGATTTGTTAAACAGTTTATTGTTCAAGACCACCCAAGCAATCAAAAATATGTTATAAGCAAACCAACAACCATTACTTTGAATGGAAGCCTGCTTGAGTCACTACAGAAGTTCAGCTATCTTGGATCCACTATTACAGCCACACTTTCCTTAGATGAGGAACTAAATGTACGTATTTGAAAGCAGCGACAACATTTGGGAAACTCACACCAAGAGCATGGAACTATATCAAATTGACTCTACGAACAAAAGTTCTATATATAATTTAAAATTTGTATACTTGCCACCAAGTAAAATTTTATGGACACGCCTATGGGTCATCGTTGCACTAGATTACTGTAAAACATTTTGATTAGGGTCAAAATAATAGTTACATGGGCAAAGATCAAAGGAATTCGCCGCTTTAAGAAAACCGTTATAGCTAGACATCGAGTAACACATATGTTCTCGTGACATGGACATTTTAACACCGTATGCCAAAAATCATGTGAAATCATCAAGAACTTTTTGAATTATAAATCATAACATCTCGGCAAACGAATCTGAACGGACTATAGCAGCTTGATAGCAGTTGATTTATATTCCATTAATGGAGTGTGTTAGTATAATGTGAATTATGATTGCAGTTCTTTGTAATTGTAGGCCTACAATGTTTTTGCCATTAAACCTGTTAGAGCACAGGCTAGTTGTGTCAGACTCTATAAATCTCATAATGGAGTTGTCCTTGTTGATGCCCATAAATGTTGTCCAGTTCTGTAATGTCTATAGTAGAAGTCAAGGAGAGATGATCTGTCTGGTTAGATTTGGCTATACATTACAGCAGACAGAATGATAATCATCATCATCATCATCAAGTACTGGGCCTGTTGGTGTAGGTGATCATGTCTCTCCACAACTTTCAATCTCGACAGTTATTTATCATTTCTGTTGTTGACTTTCTGCCAAGCCATTTTCTTAAGCTGTCTGGTATCTTTTCTCTTTGCTTCTTTCTATCTCTTCGTCCCTCAATTTTCCCAGTTATTACAATATATTCCAGCTGTTCTCTTCTCATTACATGGCCAAAAAATGATGATTGTTTCTTCCTAATATTTGAAATTAGATCTCTTCTTGCTTTGGCCTCTTTCAAAACGTTTTCATTACTCTTCTTAGCTGTCCATGGTGTTCTACAGACTCCAGTGATTTTCTTGTCTGTTGTTCTACTGTCCATAATTCACATCCTCAAGAATGATAATACCAACCTCATAATAAAAAATACTCACAATAGTGAGGAGTTGTAGTACTATGAGTCACTGATCATATCAAGCCCAAATACCGTTGGAAGGCTTTGGTCCTAATGTTAATAAGGTTTGCAGTTCCAGTGTCAAGGTATTTCTTCGTTTGCCAGCTTTCACCTATGGCGCAGTCAATAGGGTCTAGGAACTGAATTTTGCATATTAATTTGTCTTTTCCTGGCAGCAGTGTGCACAGGGGTCCCTCACCACACAAGCAGATGACTCAGACTTTGGAGGTACTCATATTTTTTCCATTGATGAGTAATTGACGTTTCAAGCCGGGCCCCACTGCTGAGACCAGGTCGCCACAGAGAGAAATCAGAAATAAAAATTCCAAATGGAACAGCTGAGATTTGAACTCAAAACTTTTTGTCTTGAGACCAACCAGTCCCCCATCTCAAGGTATAATTGTAAAAATATGCTTTTATTTTAAGCTTATTTAACCGAAGACTGTTTTATGCCACTGAATCGAAGGCTGGATATCTACGTATTTGAATGTTTAAATATAATACGTCTCTCATGCTGTGCTTCGTACTTTTTATAGCCATTTGTCTTTCATAACACATTCAAAAGACATCTATTCTTGACAATCAAACCAAGTCTTGAGGTGTTCAATCACTCAAAAACATATTTATTTACTTACTATTATAACATTTCTATAGTCACAAGTTATATTATCACATAATAAAGTACTGGGCGGTCTGGATAACCATCAGACTCATATACTCCTGGAATTAGTAAATCACAGAGCACATTTCTAGATGTACACCAGTCCAGTTGTGGACTGGTTACATGTGTTATTTAACTTCTCATCTATACAAGTAATAGTGGCCTTTCTAATTCCTATCTGCTAATTATTGCTCGTTATTGCTTATCTGTCCTTATCTCTGCCTTTCTCTGCTAAACTCTAAAGGTTTGTATCTGCATGTTGTTGCTCGCTGCTCCTTTCAAATGGGGCCTGAGTGAGTCTTTTTATATGCTAGCCAATCCACCTATGTGTCTAATAATATATTTTTAAAATTTGTATATTTACCCACAACTTTCTTGCCCCGTGTCTGGTGGTATATTTTTATAAATATTTCGCTCACACATTCTGGTAAGCTTAGCCTACAACTTCAATTTTTATTTACGCCCACCATGGACACATCTCGCTGTCCATTATTCAGTGCAATATCGCTTTCCACGTCTACATAATGGCTATGTTAAAACCCCCCATTAAACATATATGACAACATACCTTTCATGACGTCTAAGAAGAAGTTCATGAAAAAGACACCATCTCTTACTCCAGTTCATCACATTTTAGTGAGCACATCCCTCAAATTTACCCCACAAATCATTGTGCACATAAAAATTATGGTCAAAAACACTATATTCCCTATACGCCATTTGGCATGAAGTGGCGTGGCTCTTTACTTTTTTTTTTTAAACCCGTCAAATTAGAGTAGCAGATATTGTTAATTATATTTATAGGAGTAAGAACAGCTTTGTAGGAATACACACTCACCACTGCAGGTTGTGACTTGCACTCGTATTGAACTGTTGCAACAGAGTGTATGCATCAGAGCAGATCTTCTCATCATCATAACGGACAAGGGCACATGCTCGGGAGGCCGAAGCTGACCCAGAGTTACTCTTATAACATAAGGATACAGTCAGAGATTTGGCGGTTCTCTTATACTGAAAATCATTTCAAGGGCAGGAAAGAATTAGAACAAAATATAGCAAGTCATATATTATTTATATTGCCTGTCTATCATGCAATAAAACAAATCAGATATTTTTATCTTTAACTCTTTCAATATCATCATCATGTGCCATACCAGTTGGCGTAGGTGATCATGTCCTTCCACAATCTTCTATCTACAGTGCATCGTATCAGTTCTGTTGTTGACTGTTTTCCATGCCATGACACCAAGCTATCCAGTATTTTCTCTCTTTGTTGCCCACAATCTTTCAATATGGAAGGTTTTTATCAGAGCCACAGAAGAGATTTTAGAGACAAAATTTTTCATGATTTTATACATGAATCTAAATTTTTATATTTATCTAACACATAACATTTGCATATGAATTTGTAGATAATTGAACAAGGAATTATATTTCACCAATACCAAGATGATACAAGACATGTAACAAGAATATGGTTTGATGATTTACACTAATAAAATTGAGAAAGACGCATTCTGCGGCTAAACGTGCGCAACCAAAATCGGCATGACATATGGTGTGTTGGAATATATATAAAGAGACGGATTATTATCCGATTATTATATCTATTAAGAGACGATTACTCAATCAAAAATAATAGTTTTTAAATATTTACAAACAGTGACTGTTCAACAGCAAATTATAACAAAAGGAGAATTCAATCTTAAAATGAACATCTCCTGGTGAATGTTATGATACACTTCTGGTCAAATGTCATCTCCATTTTGAAGGGAGGTTGTAAAGACCTATAATATTTCTCAATTAATAAAAAGGAACTGGGAAAATGGCAAAAGTTTGCAGCTCATTATTAAAGACTAGTCAATATGCAAGAATATTAGTTTGAATTTTTAGAGTAATATTATAATAGACATATAAAGGGAATATAATACAAGGACTTAGCAGAGTCTAATGACTATAGAAGTAGAATAGCAGCTGTAGAAGATTTGAAGCATTACCACAGAGAGTACAATGCCTGGGAGGAGACCAATAATCATCTGGTGTCTAGCTGTAGACTCCAGATTCATTGTTCCTCTCTAGATTATGAGGTAAGACCTGTTCACTAAAGGTTACTTTGCTGAGTGCATTCACCTGATTAATTATTTTGTCTCATTAATTTACTGACTAGGGATGGGGGGTACAGAGGTAAGAGATCGGCCAACGGACAAGGAATTTCTTGGTTTTGAATCCCGGAAGAGGCAGTAGTAATTTTTCTATTGAAATCTGTGAATTTTTCTTGATTTTACCCTTTTCCAGTCTCTGGGTAGTGAGATCCCATGTTTGGCACTATCTGAAAACAATGAAAAATGAGATGTTCAGTCCGCATGCACTCTGCACATGTCAAAGAAACCTTGGCAGTTAAAAATCTGAACGAGTAAAGCAAATATGGGTGCCATCTGTGCAAGCAATTGCTAAGAGAAAAGGCTACCCATTTACCCCCTCAATTTTCAAGGTCTTCATTGGTTCTATGGAGTTCATCAATCTGAGCTGTGAACTTCTTTAGTGCTTTTTCTAGCATGTAGTGTCAATACTGCACATAGGTAGGTACTGGGAAGAGGTCAGAGCACTAAAGAGGTGGCTGACGGATCATGAAGACAATTTGTCAACTAAACTAATGTTTACAGAAGTATTGTCCTGCTAATAACTCAACGTATGGTTATTTTTCAAGTCAGTAAACACAGACAAAAAATGGTTCAGGATACAAGTAACTTTACAGATCAACGGAATAAGCGGGAGACTGGGTGATCTAGAGCTAAAACATTGGGCTCTGGACAGGAAGGTTACGAGTTTGAATCCTGCCACAGGCAGAGAAAAATTTTAATTACAAATCTGTGGTGCCTTACCCTCCCCTCATCTCTGGGTAGTGTGAGATTAGATGTTTAGCCCTATGAGAAAAAAAGTGGAAAACTGGAGGTACTGTGTGCACACGTGCAGGTTAAAGAACTCTTGCCAGTTAAAAGTCAAAAAGAGTGGGCCAAAACTTACTTAGCACAAACACAAAACTTAGGCTATTCAAATCAAATGTACTATCAACCCTTACGTATGCGTGTGAAAGCTGGAAAACAACAAGAGATATAGAAACAAAGTTGAACGCATTCTAAAATAAATGTCTAAGGAAAATACTTGGTATAGAATGGAACGAATTCAAAACAAACGAGGAAATTAGAGAAATCGCCAATCAACCACTAATATCTTCAGTAATAAAGAAAAGACGATGGTCATACGTTGGACATGTGATGAGAAGAGATAATAATCGAATAGCAAAGCAAGCCCTCATATGGGAAACAACAGGTAAAAGAAAAAGAGGAAGACCCAGGGAGACACTGAGAAGAACATTGATGAGAGAGGCAAGAGCAGCAGGAATCGGCTCCCTCAATGAGATAGAGCTGCTTGCACAGAACAGAGACAGATGGCGAGATTTGATAAAATATCTTTAAAAGAAAACTGCTAAAACAAAAATTCATATAGGAGAAGGTGTATCTTGGTCTACGCCCTATGGGCCGGTTACGGCTCGAAAGGTCAATAGATAGATAGAAAACTTACTGCTCCCCTGGGAAAACTGTTAAATCTACCCACGCCAAAAATGGGTGTATCGGAACTAAAGGTGCAGATATCGCAGTTTTGTTAAACTAGTGACCTAGCACATCCATGCCCACTTAACAGGTGAATGCTAAGAAGAAGAAAAGAATAAGAGGAGGAATAAGATGATAAGCCATTTCAATATGCAGTAACAAATGTGGTACCAAGACAGTAACAATGCAATACTATAACAGGGTGATCTACTACATGGGGACAGCAGTCCTAACTATCTAATCTCACCAATAACTTATCTATTGAACGTGAAATTGATAAACGCATTCGGAAATGCTTCCATAGTCATGGCTAAGCTGACTGTGAGAGTATGGGAAAAAAATGCCTCAAAAAAGAACAATAAAATTCTATCTATCTATCTATTGACCTTTCGAGCCGTAACCGGCCCATAGGGCGTAGACCAAGATACACCTTCTCCTATATGAATTTTTGTTCTAGCAGTTTTCTTTTAAAGATATTTTATCAAATCTCGCCATCTGTCTCTGTTCTGTGCAAGCAGTTCTATCTCATTGAGGGAGCCGATTCCTGCTGCTCTTGCCTCTCTCATCAATGTTCTTCTCAGTGTCTCCCTGGGTCTTCCTCTTTTTCTTTTACCTGTTGTTTCCCATATGAGGTTCTTTAACCTGCACAATAAAATTACTGTATATAAAACATGTGTGATGATTACACTTCTGTAAGGTAACAAAAAAAGGGAAATTATATGTAACAAACAAAAAGTCTGAAATCATTTTTGTTGTCTCAAAAGAATATTAAATACCAAATGGTAAGACAATGTATCAAACATCAGAATTCTTGAAGATGCGTCTTCAGTCCATGCACATTCTAATAATCAACATTGTTTGTGCTGGTCACAGATTATAAGAGATGCATGGGAGATGGTAGAATCCAAAAAGACATTATGTATGGTGGGGTCACTAAAAGGATTAGACACAGATGTTGCTGTATGCTTTGATTTGATGATGTTATCTACATGACATGAAACAATATCACACTCATGTTGAGGCATGGGTGATGGATGCAAAAAATGCACAACAAGTAGCAAACAGTATCTAAAAAAAGACACAAAGGGGCATGAAGAGAAAAGATACCACACTTGGTTGAAAAAAAAACAACAGAGACAGGAGTGATCTGACAGTTCTTCCATACAATGTCTGTGGACAGTACTTTATATACCTTTACAAAATTACCCTGCACAGTCTTAACAACCTCAAGTTGCATTATAATCTAATATCTTTGGAGACAAGACTGCCTATTATTATTATTATTTATTTACTATTATTTATTTACTATTATTTATTTACTATTATTAATAATTTATTATATTATTTATTATAGAAATTTAAAAGGATATATATATATATATATATATATATATATATATATATATATATATATATATATATATATATATATATATATATATATATATATATATAGAAGAAACAAAAAAAACGAATCACTTACCAGTTCTTTATCCTTGTTTAGTCTCTCAGTGACTTCCTTACTTAACTCAGACAGCCAGAACTTCACCTACATTTAATGATGAACATAATGTTTTACAGATCATTTTGAAACAACCAAAGAATGTATGTAGTGTAATATAACCATCATGACCCAGAAATAAATGCAGTGATGACTAATGTATTTACACAATAATCTGACAGTACTCCAGCAGAAGTCCTATAACATTGTATTCAGAAAGGAATGTACCAACCACTTTGTTGCTTCCATGCCACAAATGAACTCATAAGTCAGAAAAAATCTATAACCTAAAATGGAATAGAAACAATAGTGAAAAGCAAGGAGGGAGAACTAACAAACACTCTATAAGTGAAGTGAAAAGAGACAAAAACACCAACAGCATTATGTAGACAAGGAACAGAAACAAGAAATAACAGGAGTCTCGGTGGCTGAGTGGTTAGTGTGCTCGCTTAACCAGAAGGGTCCGGGTTCGATCCCTAGAAGTGGCGAATTTTTTTTCCGGACTGACAAGGCTCCGGGGTTCACCTAGCCTCTAAAAATGGGTACCAGAGATTTTATTGGGAAGTAAAGGCGGCCTGGCGTGATACCGACCACATCACCCAAAAATATGCCGTGGTCATAGAAAAATATAGTCACTAACACCAAATTCCCCATACGACTAGCAGGGCGGGAAGGGAACCTTTACTTTTTTTTTTTATATACACAGTAGAAGAATCAGAGAAGCTTGAAAAGCAAGAATAGAAACAAGAAAATTTTCCAAGACCTTATTAAATATTTCTTCAAGATTAGCATAAATGTTATATCTTCTCAACATTCCCATATGGTGCAGAAACATGGACATTAGACAAGAAAACAAATAGGAAAATTGAAGCCTTTGAAATGTGGATTTATAGAAGAATACAAAGAATTGAATGGAAAGAAAAGAAAAGTCTTAAAAAAACTAACAATGAAAAGAGAACTACTGAACACAATTCAAACAAGACAAATGAGATTTTTGGGGCATGTTAAAAGACACAGCAGCCTACTAAAAGTAATCTTAGAAGGGAAAATACAAAGTAAAGGAGTAGAGGACGATGCAGACCAAGACTAACATGGAGGAGTAACATTAAAAGATGGACAACTGACAACCTGCATTATCAAAGCAAGAGACATATCGGAATGGTAGCCAAACTTTGATGTGGAGACGGCACTCAATGATAATTATTCAGGTAAAAGCCATGCCTGGCCTTTGACCTCATGATTCCTTTATATTAATGAGCTGAATGCAGAGAAAAGAGTTGCATCTAAGGTAAACACACAGAACAAAGCAAAAAATGAGGTGGGAATATGTAGAAAAACTCTAACCTTTTCCTTTGTGTCCAACATTTCCTTTCCTCTGAAGTTTTTGCTGCAGCCTATTGACTTGGGAAGAACTCTCGTAGCTACTGGTTCCAGATCAATTCCCCGGCAAGCATTATACAACCAGTTCCTGAGATTTATTAAAAAAAAAAAAAAAATTACACATCAAGCCTTACAGAATGATAGATGGTATGTGGAGGAGATTGCCATAATGGTAAGAAATTACTGAAATTAAAACAATTCTAGTGCCAAATCTTAGGGTTGTAATAGGCAGTCATTTAAAGCCTATCAATCATTATGACATATATATCATTTTTTGGGTCTACCAGACAGTGGAAATAGGTCTAGTCTGTAGGAGTGGAGAATAAAGGCTGCATGCTGAGTACAATCATTATAAGTACGGGTCAGAGTTATTTGGAAATTGACAATGGTTGGTATTCATTTAGCCACATGCTCTCCCAGGTCATATGGCAATTAATGAAAATGAAAGATGTGATGGATTCACTTCAAAAGCTCGTAGTAAAACTTGAAAGAGAGAATGTATTAATTCTTTTAAAATGCAAGGTTTTTATTAATGCAATGGAAGAGGTTTCAGAAACAAAATTTGTCATGGTGTTAAATATCAATCTACATGTCTATATTTATCTAAAAACATAACACATTATATATGAATATGTAGATATTTGAACAAGGAATTATATTTTACCGCTAAGATTCTTCAATTTGTAGATGTGTGTAAATGTGACATGAAGAATCTGAAAATAAACCCTGCAGCCTGGGAAGAAATAGCTGCAGACCACAATCTTTGGAAACACTCTAAAGTCCAAAACTCAAACAAGAAGTAGACAGATTCATAGAAAAAGAGAATACAATGCGTAAGAAATGAACAAATTAACATTTCTAGGGGCGCTGGAAAATCCATAGTCAACTATGACTGACGGAGGCTACTACCAAGATTCTACAAGAAATGTAAAAAGAATATGGTTTGAAGATGGTTTACACTAATCAAATTGAAAGTGATGCACTCTGCGACTAAAGGTACACGACCGAAATCAACATGACGTACGGTGCATCGATTAGTACGGAAAAAGTTCATGTATTTTAAAACCTGACTAGATGAAAGTAACTCTTCTATAACAATGAGAAGATTTAATCTCCTCACTCAAGGAATTTGGGGATGTGACATAAGATGGAGTGTTTGTAACAAATGTGCCACCAGTAAGCAAACTCTTCATCTACTAAAAGAAACAGCATCAATGGAGTTGTCTTGATACAGTTATGACAATAAGTATCAATTCAAGGAATAAATTTAAACAACATATAGCTTCTAAATGTATGTTTTATTTAAAAAATATTGTTCAGAAAATGAACAAATTTTGAACCAGTTCTAATATTGATGACAAGTATATATAACATTGATATAGCAATGAACAATAACTAACCTCAAAGCTATCAATTACACCTGACACCTTATGTTATTGAAGAAAAGACTAATGCACTATTGTCCAATTTCTGGTATATGTGGGTAAGTGATCTGATGACATCCCCTATGACAAATCAGATCTGGTATGATGATACAGTACAACTCCGTTGACATTTCATTACAAAGTGAGGATTTATATCTTAAAAATCATCCCAGCAACACGCCTGTAGAAATTTGTGCTCTATTATTTATGTGCATGCACTCTCTCTGGATAGGAGCAGTGATAGCTCAGTGGTTAGTGAACTGGACTACAAAGGACAAGAGGTCAGGTTGGATCCTGATTGACGACTTCCGGGTTCACCCAGCTTTAAAAGGGTACCGGATTTTCTCTGGGAAAGTAAAGAGCGGCATGAGCGTAATATCAACCACATTACCCCAAAAATCATGTGCCGGAGGTCTATAAAATTATTGTTACTAACACCATATTCCCTATATGCCACTTGGCATGATGGGGCTCTTTACTTACTCTCTCTGGATAGAAAGAAACCATAATTCTACGGCAAGAAAATGGAACATAGACACAAAATGTACTGTTTCCTTATAACCAAAATACACCACAGAGGCATAATGGATTGGGACATAATGATACCCATGTATTAAACCCTTGGAGCCTTCAATATGCATGCTTGGAGCCTTCAATAATTTTGGCACAAGTAACAGCCATTTGGTTGTAGAAAATGAACACAGTGTACTCTGTCTTGCCTAAAGTATCTTGAGGTAGAGTGCAAATGCTAACTATGTGTGTGGCTGAATTTGACTTAATATTGCTTACTTATTTGTTATGGTGTGTAAAATATACTTTTCTTGTAGTATGTGAAATATACATTTATTGTTGTGTGTAAAATATACATTTATTGTTGTGTGTGAAATATACATTTGTTATAGTGTGTAAAATATACATTTGTTATAGTGTGTGAAATATACACTTGTTGTAGTGTGTGAAATATACATTTGTTGTAGTGTGTGAAATATACATTTGTTATAGTGTATAAAATATACATTTGTCATATGTAAAATATACATTTGTTATAGTGTGTAAAATATACATTTGTTATAGTATATAAAATATGTATTTGTTATAGTGTGTAAAATATACATTTGTTATAGTGTGTAAAATATACATTTGTTATAGTATGTAAAATATACATTTGTTATAGTGTGTAAAATATACATTTGTTATAGTGTATAAAATATGTATTTGTTATAGTGTGTGAAATATACATTTGTTATAGTGTGTAAAATATACATTTGTTGTAGTGTGTAAAATATACATTTGTTATAGCATGTAAAATATACATTTTTTTGTAGTGTGTGAAATATACATTTGTTATAGTGTGTAAAATATACATTTTGTTTGTAGTGTGTGAAATATACATTTGTTGTAATGTGTAAAAAAGTATAGTTTAGTATAAATGTCTAACCCAGTCTTTGCTCCACAATGTTTCTCCAACTCCTGCTCAGAGAAACTGGTCAGGTCCCACATGGTTTTGAGGCCAAGATCAGCCACAAGAAATGCTCCAAGTTTCCCTCCAAGATGGCGACTGGTAAATAAAAACAATAAAAGAGATTGATCTAAAAGAATGTAACGGTCGACTAAAGCAACAAAACACAATTTATTTAAAAGAATATGGTAGGTTTCTTACATTTTACACCTTTCCAGTGTTGCTAGGTATTATACAAGTCACTATTCTAGGCAAGCTTATCATTTGCTATAAGGGAGTCAATGCCTGCTATCTTTGACTTTCTTGGCAGTGTTTTCGGTGTCTCTCATTTTCTGTTTTCCTACTGTTTCCAATTTGAGGGTTTGCTTTATGATTCTATGGTTATTTCATCTTAGCACATAGCCAACATATACCCTGCTTCACTTCCTGATTATATATATGACACATTTATTTAAAAAGATATCAACCTTTATTACTTATTTCTAAATGGTAAATCTGAATACACATAAGGATTTAATTACTGTGCATGCAAACTACAATACAGTTTGACTCACGCTTGTTCGGAGCACGCTTTTTAGCTGAAATAACCTAACTCATGTGGACACGAATTTAGATCCTTAATATGACACAAATGAGGTGCTTCCTTCGACAAAAATTCCGATGTTTCTAACCTATATTCAGAACTTTTCCCCCCGCCTTGCTGCTATAAAAACAATTATTGTTTACATAATGTTGGCGACGATGTTGTGTCTGCTGTTTCAGTTCATCTTGCAAATTTGCTAAAATAACAACTGCCTAACAGTCCAGAGTTTATGACTTTCACTTTTACTGACACCGCAAGCACAAAAATGTTTCAACTTCAAATGCAAATTTAACTAAATTTATGACTTCACTTTTACTCACCGAAATGATTAAATTGTACTGTTGTATAAACAAACATCATGTGCCGGAGTATAAGAGCTGCTTGTGCGGAACAGAGACAAATGGCGAGATTTGATAACATATATTTAAAAGAATTGAAAACTGCTAGAATTAAAATTCAGATAAGAGAAGGAGTATCTTGGTCTACGCCCTATGGGACGGATACGGCTCGAAAGGTCGATAGATAGGCAGGCAGGCAGACAGACAGACAGACAGACAGATAGATTGATAAACAAACATTGATTCAAAATGTTAATATAAGGGATTAAATGCTGCGACTTAAGTGGGTAGTAAGATATTTTTAATATTACTTATGAAAGCCAGCAAAACGAGCACAAAAACATAAATCTTCTCTAGATACAAGTTTAATAAAATTGAAGTGGTCAAAAAATGTATTACTTTTACTCACAGAAATTATTAAACTGCATAAAAAATTCTACGTTCAAAATGTTAATATGAGAGATTAAATGTAGTGAATTAAACGGATCATAATTTAAAATATACAGTCCCAGTGTAATTTTTCTGGGAGTGGTGGGCTAGACAAACACTCCAGTCAGATGAATGCGTGAGGCTGCAAGAAACTAAGGTAAATGTTTTAAAGAGCAAGCGTTCAGATATGGGCTATCACTTACATTTTCTGCAGAGGTAAAGCTCTAAACAAAGCCTCTACACTGGACATTGGAAGCACTGTTTGCTTATTTGGCTTGTTACGACCACAAGCCAGTTTGGCAAGCATCTGAAATAGAGCAGAACATTTGTTTATTTTACTCTGGAGAAAATTTATCCTGAAAGACAAAACAGATAAACCTGTTTATGTAATTACTCTGTAGCTTCTACGCTATGCAATTACAACTCTTTAACAAAACAGTATTTAAAAATGCAAGTAATTTAACTCATTAAATACCTAATGACATGCAAAATAGTTGAATTAATTTTCAGCAGAGAATTAGTGCTCTAAGTGAGAATTAGTTCCCATGGTAAAGGAATTTTGGCTTCTGTTGTATGCTGTAACTAATAGTTAGCAATAGCTGATTTAATATATCAAGAACTTTATCAAATATTGCCAACAGTATGATATATAATTTAATGTTGTTAAAATTAGTACTTGATATCAAGTCCATCACAATTAACAATTATAACTCAGACACATACCTTGTTGTTTGCAATCCCAGCTGAACAAGTGAAACCAGTTTCCTTCATCACTGCTGCCCTCATTTCTTCAACTAGACCTGCTGCCACAACCATTCTACGTTCGCTGCAACTTGTTTCAGCATTACTGTACATCTTCTGTAGCCACTCATGGCTTCCTATTAATGTTTTAAGTAATATTTCTTTTATTTATTTTTATTAATTAAGTGCAGAATTATATGTCTCTACTCAAGACTATAACGATGAACAAATAAGAGACACACTATGAAGATTTAAATAAAGTTATAAAGCAAGTGAAAACTTCAGATATCTTGATTGTAAAGGTGATAATGAATGCTAAGGCGGGAAAAGGTAGATATAAGACCATTGAAACGAGAACACCCAAAGCATAACGAGAGGGACGGATACCACCAACTATCAAGGAGGGATCAAGTCATCATACTTCGCCTACACACTGGCCACAATAGAATGAGAAATCACATGTTCACCAAATTCAAAATAGGTACAACCAGCCTATGCCACTGTACACTGGACAATATGACCACAAAACATGTTCTACAGGATTGCCCCCAGTACACAGACCTGAGAAGAGCAATGTGGTCCACACCAACTTCCCTGGAAGAGAAACTATATTGGGCAATCGAAACACTTAAACAGACAGCTGACTTCATGAGAGAGTCTGGAATCCTACTCTGATTGAGTCTTGATCGCAGAAAGAGAGAGAGAGAGAGAGAGAGAGAGAGACCATTACAGGAAATCATGGTTCAGGAAAAAGAAATGAAAGAGGAGAAAGATTAATAAAATTTTGTTAAGAAAACAGGCTGATAATATCTATCTATCTTTCGTTCGCCTGAAGTATTGTCTATATCTGCAATGTCATTTCCTGTATAAATTTTACTGTCTTTTGTAATTCTTGCAGTGGCCCATATAGTTTTGTCTGTAGTGTTGTACCTATGAGCCAATGGATTTTCCTCAGTCTACTATGTTCAGTACAGTCTTGGAGTATGTATTCAGCAGTCTGGGGCGTCTGGCCACATGTACATGTAGTTGAGGTGCCAATCTTGAATTTTGTATACATGTGACTGTGGAGTTAATGTGTCTTGTTCTGAGGCATATAATAATAACTTATTCCCATCTATTCATATTATTAAAGGCATCCTGATTTGGGGCTTGTGGTCTTCTGATTGATTTGATTATCTGTTTCTTATGATGGTATATAACCGGTGCATCTGGTTGTGTGCCTGTTGCACCTTCTTTTGCCAGCTGATCTGCTCTCTTGTTTCCTGATATTCCACAGTGAGATGGGATCCACTGCAGGGCAACCCTGTGGTGCTTGCAGAGTTCAGTCAATAAGGTCTGCAGTTGTGACAATTTTCTGGATTGCAGTGCCTGGAGTACTGATCTTGCATCTGTCAAAAACCCTACAGGCTGTGGGATAAGGTTACTGTTCAGCAGTTTTTCTATTGCCAATTTTATTGCTTGGATTTGTGCATCATAATTGTGACAATATTTCCCTTTGCTATTTTATTCATATCCCTAGTGTTATTTGGGTACTCAATGTATGAGACAAGACAAGTATCAAAGAAGACAAATGAGATGTTTCGGGCATGTTAAAAGACACAGCAGCCTACTAAAAGTAATCTTGGAAAGGAAAATACAAGATAAAAGAGGCAGACCAAAACTAACATGGGCGAGACGAGATCAAAAGATGGACAAGTAAGGCTATGATAACCTGCAGTATCAAAGCAAAAGACAGAGTGAAATGATACTCCATGGTAGTCAACCTTCGATGTGAAGATGGCATTCAATGATAATGATTATGTGCAGAAATGATGCAAGCAGCTATATTTCTTTTCTTTTGTGTTTTTTTTCCTTTTAACCTTTTCCTTGCATTTTTTGTGTGTGTGGTAACTGGGTGGTCTAGAGGTAAGACTCTGGACAAGAAGGTCCCAGGTTCGATCCCCACCATAGGCGGTGGAAAAATTTTTTTTAATTTAATCCATGGTTTCTTCTTGCTGTCACCCTCACCTGGCCTCTGGGTAGGGAGATCCAATGCATAACCCTCTCAGAAAATGTGAAAAACAGGAGGTCCCATGTGCACTCGGGCAAAAAATATCTAGAAGAGTAGGCCAAAAAATAGCAGCTGTCCGGGTGAAAAAATTGTTACGTAAATCTACTCATCATGCCGAAGATGGCTGGGTCGGGCTAAAAGGTGCAGATATCGCGGCGTTGCCGCAAACTAGCGGAATAACACATCCACGCCCACTTAAGGGTGAACGCGAAGAACAAGGAGAAGAAGAGAGCATCTTTTTAGATTTAACTTTGACTCTATTTCTTTTCTCAATGCTATCATGCTGTTTCATATATATATCTCCTTCATGTGCTACAATCATCTGCAAGCCATCCTGTCATTTGATGCTATATATTTTTCTAAGGCAGCACATGTGGAAACTGTTTAGTCATTTCTCATGCCTTGAATAGGCTGTCCAAGTTTCACATCCATACAGGAGTATGGTAAGCATGCAGATTTTAAATATCAGGAGCTTTGTTGTTAACTTTTTCTGGAATACTATACCATATTGTATTATTAACAAAGCATTAGTGTTCTATTCTATTCATGGAATCAGTTTCACTGCAGTTGAGGCATCCCCATATCCGCTCCACTAATAATTCTTGAAGTGTATGCAAAATGATTGTTCCTGTAAGGTATTCATTATTACTATTATTACATCTGTCATTTCCCACTAAATACTCTGGATCAATGAGATCCCTTTTCCACCTTTAGACTCCTCAGTCTCTCAGTTGGTACTGTTGATATTTTGTTCATGAAACGGTGATCTGGATTTTATATTAACTAATATTTTACTACTAAACCTAGTGTACTGACACTTCTGATTGATTACTGACAAGAAGACATTTAATTTCATTCTATTTTAATAAAAATGGATAGCAACACTTATAACCATAGCAAGTAATCCTCTTGGAAAATTTGTAATTTAAAATTATTGACCTATGAAATAATTTGGGACACCCTTGGGCAAGATGGAGCTCCCGTTTAGCCCCCCCCTCAGGGTTATGTGAAGCCGTTGGAGCAGGTGGTGGATGGTTTTGTGGGAGCAGTCGACAAGTAGTGCCGGTTATGGTCACCACACCGTGATGGCAGGCAGAGGATCTCATGTATAGAGACAATGGCTGCGATCTCCGACTAGTACAATCACTGCCAAGAAGGAAAGGAATGGCAAACTACCTTCTTATATTGCCTAGACTAATCATGACAAATCACAACTTAATATCTATGAGATGGGATTTCTCAGAAGAATGTTGAAAGTTCCCTTGACAGCAAAAAGACCAATGAGGAAGTTCTCAAAGAGGCCAAAACAAAAAGGGAACTCCTAAAAAACATCAGAAATCAACAATCAACATTTTTTGGGCACATCATGAGAAGAGGAAAGTTGGAATACTTGGTTACAACTGGCAAAATAAAAGGAAAGAGAGATCGCGGACAACAAAGAGAAAATACTGGATAGCTTGGTGTCATGGCATGGAAAACAGTCAACAGCAGAAATGATACGATGCACTGTGGATAGAAGATTGTGGAAGGACATGATCTCCTACGCCAACCGGTATGGCACATGATGATGATGAAATAATAATAATAAATAATGAACAGGTCACTTAGCTCATACTGTTCACACAGAAGAAAAGAATTTGACTGACTCACAATCATCAAAAGCACAATAATTAATATCTGAGTATTTACCATCCAAGCCATTATAGCCCTCGACGAAAGTGTTTGATATTTGTTCTACCCTCACTTGGCTGTCTCCCATGGCTTTTAATCGCTGAGTGACCTCATCAGAAAGATCAAGGAATGCTTCATCCACACTGGCCCGCTCCACACATGAACAAAATTTGCTGAATACAGAGATTACTTCTGCTCCAGCTTCTCTATACCTGCAGAAATAGAAATTGCTTCTCAAAGTTTGCTAATTTACACACTTTCTATACATCAGCAAACTCTACCTATTCATTACTTCTTAAACATATGTAAAGGTAAGTACGAGACTTGAATTGGTGTCTTAGCACGCGAGTTTTCACTCAGATGTGCTCAGCCGCCTATCCAGAAATGTTCAGAGACTTCTGGATAGTGTCGCCTCAAGCACTGAAACTCACGATGCCAGGTAGCATTCCTCAACTTCCCAGAGTAATACCCTGGTACCCATTTCTTCCAGTGGCTGGGTCGACCACAGGGGGGGATCTTTTTTTTCTAACCAGAGTACAATTCACACTGTTTCCAGCAGGAATCAAACACGGGTTGTCCAAATGTCGGTAGCCAATTCAAGTGAATATATATGTATCATTTAGCAATAAACTTAATATAACAATAGAGAATCACCAGTGTACTGTAGTGGTGATACACTGGTTGCAAATGCAGCTTGATGCCCTCTTGGTGACCCAGCTATCTGGCTCATTAATTTGGGGAAAAGTAATAACAGTGAGGAAGAGAACCAGCCCTGTCACTTCCAAATACCAGGCTTTGCTTTCTTCATGTGTCGTCTTTAAAGGTCGTCTCGCCCTGTGTCACGGAATCGCCGGTGACAGATCTTGATGCTCGATTGCCTGGACACTGCCCTGTATCACCTTTGCTTGTTGACACCTTCACGTACTGACACACTTCAGTCAGTGTTAGGATTGACTTCTGCAGGAACCTTCTAGTGGCCCAACACACTTGTCCGTCGTGATCATATAACCTTGTACTTCGCGTTGTTTTGTTGTTAAGACCGTCACTGCTTCGACGGGCCCGTGCTTGGTGCCCCCCCCCTCCCAGCTTTCATTCTTCGCTAGGCACAGACATATACAGACTGCCTTGAGTAAGTCGTCAATGGAACAAGATTTTAAAAAGGTACACTATCAAGGTTTATTTATAGAATATCACCCTCACACAACACTGTACACTTCCAACCACAGTATGTTTGTCAGCTGCACTTCTCACAATACTTGTTAACAAAGAAGCGTAACACATACACTCGCCTCGTTTTCCTACACTACTGTCAATGTGACCCCTTCACGTGGTCGGACTAGTTCCACCCACACACCCTACACCAACGTGTCTTGGCTTTTAACCAAGGGCTGCATTGGTACCATTACCCCTCCAAAAATTATACACCTCCAGCACCGGCTTGTAGTTGGTTATTTGGTTATGGAAGGCCCCGGTATCACTGCAAACGAATTAAAATCCCTAATTGCTCAACCGCCCGTGCCAGTGGAATCATCCGAATTACTAACTCATCTCCCGAACAAAGAAAGGTAGCTGTAGTCCCCATAATAGCAGTCTCAGCACACGCCAAAAGACATAAGGCGAAACCACATAGAAAGTGAACATGGTCAACTGTTCCCTGTCATACGATATCAGCTTTCATCGTAAACAATTGGAATATCGGAACATGATCAAAACGGATGAAACACACAGCTCATGGTGTGCACAGAGCACTTAACGCAGTAGCTCCTGCAACAAGCCGGACTTGGAATATGAGGAAACTGCAACAAGGAACACTTTTCAGACATAGCCTTCAATGGTTCCTGCCGCCTATTCACCATATTGCCCGGAAGTTCACGTCCTCCTGAAAATGATGATCGTCAAAGTATTTAAAAGTATCCGAACATACAAAACACAGTTCGTCATCAGATTATCCCCGTTGCACACCAAACAACAGATCGCAAGATTAGCGCATGGTCGGTCTTGGGACACACGATGAAACAATATGATGACGCAGCACGCACAAAATGGCTGCGCCCATGGATTCATGATTACTCTAGTGAATGCAGTCTACAACGAATGAAACATGGTGCAAATTCCCCAACGAGATAAAACTTCGGCTGACTTGACGGAGCCCGCAACATTAATGCGTTGGAAACTGTAAATAACTTGTGGCAAACAACACCATCAACGGTCATTGAACAGCACTCTTTGTGGCGTAAAACGCAGATCAACACCAGACGGTGGAAGGTCGCATTCACAACACTTGATTTGTCAAAACGGAGTATTGTCATGCATGCAACGCCAATTCATTGGCGTAGATATGATAAGTAGAACATCATTTCGACTTGAATGCAGAAAATTGCAACGGATAGCCGAAATTGATCAGATTCCAAAGCAATTTCTGCAGCAATCGAGAGAATGTGACTTAGTTCCGCCATCATGGAAACAGAAGTCCGGCTTGTAGTTACATCAACTCACTGCACGGCTTCATCATGACAGGGTGCAGAGTTGCAATACTTCCTTCAGGCCACCATGCAATTTGGTGACATCCTGTTGGAGCCGACTCTACTCGGTCGGACTCTCTTGAAAAACACGACGCGGGATCTCCCCGCTAGTATCAGCAACTGGTCTTGGCTGATGAATTTCACAATGTCATCTGTTCGTGTCTACAATAGCACACATATTATTGAGCATTAAATCGGCGAGAGCTGTCTCGCCCACTGTCACACAATTTGTTCATTGCTTATGAGTTTCACATCTACCTCTGTTTGCATCTCTACCGGTAATACCAGTCTCTAGAAAGAAAAATTCAAGATTGGCTGTAATTGTCTCAGCCATATATTTCTTAGTGCATTGTCAATACTGAAAGTTAAGACATATATTCTACATATAAAATAAGCTAACTCACCAAACAACAATACTTTGTTATTTGTTCCTTTCCTTAATTCGCTAACAGTCCATGATTTGCAAAATGCAAAACAGTCAATGAGTTTTTAGGGACACAGTGAAACTCCTTAACGTGAAATAATAAAATTCAACACACAATCTTCTACCTACCTTGTAAGATTTGCTTTGCCTCTGATTTCTGGCACTCTTGCGAGTTGAATTTCTGGGCACTTCTCCTTAGCCTCATCACCACACATACTGCGTGTCACACCAAATGCTCTAGCCTCATAACCAACAGCAATAATCCTGCAATAGGAAATAGGTGTTTACGTGAAGAAATAATGGCATAGAAATTCAGACAGATGCAGAGACTCAGTCATAGGATAGCTAATAAGAATCAGTCAGTACTACAAGGCTGGCGAGAAGATAGTCAAATTTAGAGTCAGTTACAAAGGTAACTTGAGTAACAATAGATCACTAAAGGATAATTGAGAACAGCTTCACAGAAAGAGCAATGCAAGATGACCAGTTGGCCACAAAGTTATACTGCAAGACAATGAGATGGCTGAGAGCTGATTGAAACCTTCTCAGGTGCTACAATGATGTCAAGAATTAATAATTAAGTTTCTGAAAAGAAATTAGAGTTAGCATGAAGCAGAAAATTTAGTTCCAGATTAAGATAAAAGGAAACAAAACCTTAGAAGAGTTTCATCAGAAGCAGAACTGCCATTAAGTAGGCTGAACATGACTCTTAATGATGACTTGCAGATGATATTGAACCCACAATGATCACAAAGCTGTATTCTGCCACCAACAATGATAGTTTACAGGAGAGAGAGAGAGAGAGAGAGAGAGAGTTGTACTCTACAGTAAGTCCCACGCACTAATATCAAACTGAATATTATGATAAAAGAAGACAGCTGCATTGAACTGTTTGGTATGAAATGCAGTGCAATCTATTGATTATTTAAATAAGCAAAAAACTCAGGACCTTGAAATAAGTTTCTACTTCATTATAATTAGTCACTATTGCATGATAGGTGTCATAATATGATTACTTACAGATAGTTGACAGTCATTTAGTAAAGAGTTTGATAAGGTGACTTTTTTTACTAAACCTAAAGTAACTCAGCAAGTTAATTGTTCATTGTAGTTGCAGTAGCTGATTAGAGTATTAACTTAACTCTAAGACTTAACACTTAAGTAAGCACAAGAAGTTGAAGAAGGCAACAGAATAGACAGAACACAAACTCACCCCCCTCCTCTCCATGTTTTATACTGGACAACAGCACAGGGTTTCCCCTTCAAGTCTGGATTTAATCGCTGCTCCACTTGAACATAAAAGCAATCCATGTCTATAAGCACAACTTCTCTGTCTGTCATTTTATTTGTAAACCACAAACTGTTTGTAACTTTGTTTCACAACAAATCCCAGATCATTGATTCACTCCAACATTCTAACACTTAAATCCAATAATAAACTAAATTTTACTAAATTAGCACTCACTATGACTGTGCACTGTAATAAAAAACTATATAATATAAATAAATTTATAATTTTGAGAACTAGAACTGGGTAAATTATAATTCTAAATTTAAAAAAAAAAAAATAGTGCTGAGTCATGCAAGTCCAATTCATACACCTCACTAATAATAAAATAAAAATTATAATAAAATAATTAAAACGAACATTTATTTAAAAGTACTTTACTCGTCTTTACTACTAACACTAACAGACAGTAGTGAGTTGTTGTACATAAGTAAGTACAGTACTTGTTAGTTATTCAGTACTAACAGTAACATTAGTTTTTAGTAACACAGTAAATTGATTAAGTAACAGTTAACACTAACTCTCATCACCATCGTTGAGTGTCGTCTCCACATCGAAGGTTAGCTTCCATGGAGCACCATTCCACTCTGTCTTTTACTTTGATGGTGCAGATTGTCATAGGCTGATTTGTCCATCTTTTGATGTTACTTGTCCGTTATTCTTAGTCTGCCTCTGCATCTTTTACCTTGTATTTTCCCTTCCAATATTATTTTAGTAGGCTGTGTTTTTTAATATGCCCTAAAATCTCATTTGTCTTGTTCTAATTGTGTTTAGTAGTTCTCTTTTAATTCTTGGTTGTTTTAAAACTTCATCGTTTGTTTTCTTATCTTTCCATCCAATTCTACCTATTCTTCTATAAATCCACATTTCAAAGGCTTCAATTTTATGTTCTTTTCTCTTGTCTAATGTCCATGTTTCTGCACCATACAGGAATATTGAGAAGATGTAACATTTTGCTATTCTTAGTTTTAGCCCTGATGTTATTTGTTTTGATGTTAGTATCCGTTTCATAGTATTAATTTTTATTGTTATTGCCAATCCTACTTTTTTGTTTTTTTGTCAAGGCAATTGATAGCCATAATTTAATACACCTCCAGAAAATGTTCAACATCATTTGGAAAGCAAAGAAGGTGCCTCATAAGTGGAAAAAAGGAATCATTGTTAAAATTCCAAAAAAGGGCAATCTCAGAGATTGTAACAACTGGAGTGGCGTGACACTTTTGTCAGTTGTCTCAAAGTTATTCTGCAAAATCATCATGAATAGAATAAAGGATTCAATAGATTGGTTATTGGTTATGGAAGGCCTCGGTATCACAGCAAACGAATTAAAATCCATAATTGCTCAACCGCCCGTGCCAGTGGAATCATCCGAATTACTAACTCATCTCCCAAACAAAGAAAGGTAACTGTAGTCCCCATCGTACCAGTCTCAGCACACGCCAAAAGACATAAGGCGAAACCGCGCAGAAAGTGAACACAGCCAACTGTTCCCTGTCATACGATATCATCATTCATCGTAAACAAGCGGGATATCGAAGCAGGATCAAAACGGATGAGACACACAGCTCACGGTGTGCACAGAGCACTTAACTCAGTAGCTCCTGCAACAAGCCGGACTTGGAATATGAGGAAACTGCAAGGAGGAACACTTTTCAGACATAGCCTTCAATGGTTCCTGCCGCCTATCCACCATATACCATGGGAATTCAGTTCGTCCTCCTGAAAATGATGATCGTCATAGCACATGATGATGTTAGGCCATCGTTGATGACTCCAATTCCAAACATATAGACACACAGTGGTGGTAAGTTATCATTTCCAATCCAACAGAAGCCACATGACCTGTAGTTAGTAAAACCACAGAGAGAATATGATTTTGTGACCTTCACTGATTCAGTCTTAGATGTGAATGTGTAGTTTACACAAGAGGAGAAGTTTTCAACTACAGTGATCCCAATTAAGGCAATTCTGGGATAGCAAGGCAAGTCTCCTTTACAGCAGCAGAACTTGATGTTCTCCGCTCCCTTCTTGTAGCTGCCGCCACACGATTCTGATGTCTCATTAACTTGGACATCATTCAAGAACAATGTCAGATTAACATTCCATAGATATGGCTCTGCTGATGAAATGCTTGGTGCAACAGCTGTATCAATCATACTGGAGGCTCCTGGTCTGTGGTCATTAATATCACAGACGGCACATGATGTTGTTATATTCAGTGTTTCTTTCTGGGGTGTAAATATGTGGCACACACATGGAGAGTGGTTTGTGGTCACAGTAATCCCATTAAAGGCAATTCTAGGGTAGCATGGCATAGCTGTTTCAGAACAGCACAATCCTATGATGTTTTCTGTGTTCGCTATAAAGCTGCTGCTGCTACACAATCCTGACCTATAGGTGTGGACATTATTCACTTGCAATGACAAAACTGCTTTGTTTACATCATAAACCTCTGGAAGCGAATCATTTATGGGACTAATAGTACAATTTATTCTTCCATCGGGGATATCTTCATTGAGTCCCCAAAAAAAGGTCTTTGGTTAAAAAGCACATATGCTTTTGAGTTAAACACAAAATGAGCCCACTTCATAGATTCAAAATGATCCTTGCCAATGCCATCCGTTTGCACAAGTTAGGTCCTTAGCTACCAAACGTCCGAAACGAAGCCATCGAATTAACGACTTTATCTACAGCGAAGGTTAACGAACTGTGAACAAACATTTATGTTCAAACCCTTGAAAACATTTTCAAAAATCTGCCAACTCGCTGCAATAACATATATCGTGGTGTTCAATGTAAACATTGCTTAGTCCATAGCTCGAATATAAATAAGCTGCCATTTTGGTGCGTTCCATGACGTCATCCTCGATTCAATAGATACAGTAATGCATGAAGAGTAGGCTGGGTTTTGAAAAGGGAGAAGCTGCCTTTTTTTTACCACATTTTTACTCTTCGACTTATATTGGAGGAACACATTGAAAAGCAAAAACCTTTTGTACTTAACTTCATTGACTTCAAAATAGCATTCAACGGAATTCACAGAGCATCTTTGTGGATAATTCTGAAGCAATATGGCTTACCATAACAAAAATCAGTAATATTATCAAAGACATATATGATGGCTACATCAGCACAAACACAAAACTTAGACTATTCAAATCAAATGTACTATCAACCCTTACATATGCGTGTGAAAGCTGGAAAACAACAAGAGATATAGAAACAAAGTTGAACACATTCAAAAATAAATGTCTAAGGAAAATACTTGGTATAGCGTGGAATGAATTCAAAACAAATGAGGAAATTTAGAGAAATCGCCAATCAACCACTAATATCTTCAGTAATAAAGAAAAGCCGATGGTTATATGTTGGACATGTGATGAGAAGAGATAATAACCGAATAGCAAAGCAAGCCCTCATATGAGAAACAACAGGTAAGAGAAAAGGAGGCTGACCCAGAGAAGAACATTGGTCAGAGGCAAAAGCAGCAGGAATCGGCTCCCTCAATGAGATAGAGAGTTGCTTGCACAGAACAAATGGCAAGATTTGATAAAAGATCTTTACAAGGATTGAAAACTGCTAGAATTATTCTAAGAATACAAATGTCATGTAGATAAGAGAAAGAGTATCTGGGTTTACATGCCCTATAGGTCGGCTACGGCTCGAAAGGTAAATTCGGTAAATAGTAAATATATAAGATTAGATAGAATCTTTTGTTTATTTCAGTTTTACATTTTCCATCACTGGTTATCTATATGATTAGATTATCGTATCATGACGTCGTATGTCCCAGTAGTTGTAGCTCTGAACTGTCTCCAGGTGTAACTACTTTAACAGTTTAACTAGTAACTGTATAACTAATACTGTGTAGTATTCCTTCAACTTTGATATTTAATTGTAGGCCTTGAGAATTTTCTTTCCTACACCGCTTCTACTCAATCTCAACACAATGAGACACTTTGACTTACTCACACACTTAACTACTCACTCACAACTCACAGGTAGTGTCGTGTCACACAGAGTTCAGTCTCAGTCGTGTGCTGAGTGTGCAGTGTGAGTCAGTAACGGTTCGGTTACGTGTAAGATTTAAACTCAGACTAGACTCTACACTAACACAAAATTATTTTCAGTCATCTTTTCTTTTTCATGCCGTTCTTCCAATCTACTCTATATTGCTATTATATTAGTAATTTATTACACTAATTAATTGTTTGCAAAAATGATGACACACAGTTGAGTCTCCATTGCATAAGTTGGAGGGAGAAAATGGAACTCAAACTTCACAACACAGGGGAAAGCACTGCCATTACAAAACTAGCAGATGGGAGAGTATCGAATATCTCTCTCTCTCTCTCTCTACGATCAAGACTCAATCAGAGTAGTATTCCAGACTCTCTCAAGAAGTCAGCTGTCTGTTTAAGCGAATCAATTGCCCATATAGTTTTTCTTCCAGGGAGGTGGGTGTGGACAACATTGCTCTTCTCAGGTCTGTGTACTGGGGGCAATCCTGTAGAACATGTTTTGTAGTCATATTGTCCAGTGTACAGTGGCATAGGCTGGTTGTACCTATTTTGAATTTGGTGAACATGTGATTTCTCGTTCTATTGTGGCCTGTGCGTAGGCGAAGTATGATGACTTGATCCCTCCTTGATAGTTGGTGGTATCCGTCACTCTCGTTATGCGTTGGGTGTTCTCGTTTCCATTTTTCATGGAACTGATCCTTGAGGATGGATTTGGCTTCATCATAACTGAGCGGATGGTTCTCTTGTGGTAATCTCCCTCCCTCTTTAGCTAATTGGTCTGCGCGTTCCTGTGTGATGGTATCCACTGAATGACTACTTTCTGGAAGTTATTGCATAGTTGGTCCAGGGTTGTTCTCAAGTCATCTAGCTCATTGTTCTTGGGGCTTTATAGAGCTGCTAATACTGACAGTGCATCAGTCAGAATCATCAATTTATTGTGCATGTTATTTTTGTGTTGAGTATCCAGTGTGTTGCAGCATCTCTGATGGCTTCAGTTTCTGCTTTATAGTTGTTTGAGCATTTTCCAGTAGCTATTGACTTGGTGATCTCGTCCTGATTATTCAGCGTCAAGAACACACCTCCCCCCCCCCCATTTCTGGTGGCATTTGTAGCAGAACCATCTGTGTATATACAATTATCATCATCAAGTGCCATGTAGTCGCACTACAGTAAGATCTTCAGCAGGCTACTCTAAACATTTCACCATTAACTCCGGAGTAAGACAAGGCTGCGTGATTTCCCTTTACTTTTCATCACATATATGGACAATATATGCAAATTAGCATGTCCAATCAAAGGAAGTATACCAACAAGGATGATAACAGGCGATAACACAAAAGAGAACAAAATATACGTACCAGAAAACAGCAGAAGAGAGGAAGAAATAAATGAAATACTATTTGCAGACGACCAAGTTCTGATACATGAAACAACTGAGGACCTGCAAGAACATATCAACATGCTAAACAACACTTGTAAACAATACAACATGAAGATCAACATAAACAAAACTGAAGTAATGGCAATAGCAAGAAAGAAAGAAAAACTAAACATCATAATAGACAATACACTCTGAAGCAAGTAGACAATTTTAAATATCTGGGTAGCACGTTAACACAAGACAATAACCAAGAGACAGAGATAGATATAAGGTGTAACAAAGCATGCCAAGTTATAGGCCAAGTATCAACACTATTGAAAAACATAGCAATAACTAGGGAAGCAAAAAGGACAATATACAAATCAATTTTTCTACCAACTCTGTCCTATCAGTGCCAGAATTGGACTCTGGACTCTAGAACAATAAGAAAGATAGCGACCACCGAAATGAAATGTGTCAGAAGAATGACAGGAAACAGCTTAAGGGACAGAGTAAGAAACGCCGACCTGAGGAAGAAACTCGAAATTGAACCAGCCATCGAATACACAAAGAAACAACAAATAAATTATTTCAGCCACATAACAAGACAAAAAGAACTAACAATGAATCAAAGAGCTATAAACAAACGCTACGAAAACGCCAGATTAAGAGGAAGACCGAGAAAGAGATGGATAAAGGGAATACTAGAGCCACTAGGAGGGATAACACCAGAAGAGGCCAACAGAAGAGCAAAGAATCGCAGATTGTATCTCCCCTCGACGCCAAAGGCAATGGAGGAAGGATAGAGGAAGAAGAAGAAGTACCGTGCATGCTGGCGTAGTTGATCATGTCTCTCCACAACTTTCGATCTTGACAGTTATTTAACATTTCTCTTGCTGACCTTCTGCCAAACTATTCTATGTAATGTAACTTTTCTCTTTGATTCCCTCTATCTCTTCGTCCTTCAACTTTCCCAGTTGTCACAATATATTCCAGCTGTACCCTTCTCATTAGATGGCAGCAAAAAAAAATAAAATAAAAAAATGATTATTTTTTTCTTCAGAGCAATTGTTTGTTTATCAATGTTTTTTTTTATTTTTTCCCATACAATTTGTATAATCTGGCGGGGCCCCTCAAATCGAACATCACTGCGGAGTAACTAGTATCTTCTTCTTCTTCATTCCTTCCTCATTTGCCTTTCAGCGTCGAGAGGAAATATAATTTGCGGTCTTTTGCTCTTCTGTTCGCCTCTGTTGCTGTTATGTTTCCTAGTGCTTCTAATATTCCACCGATCCGTCTTTTTCGTGGTCGACCCTAGGGTCTGGTGTTCTCACAACGTTTGTTGAAGGCTCGTTATGTTGTGTTTTGATCTTTCTGCTTTGTCACGTGGCCAAACCATTTTATCTGTTGTTTCTTTATATATTCTATGGCAGGGGCTATTCCTAGCTTTTTTCTCAGTTCTTCATTTCTGATGTTATCTCTCATACTGTTTCCTGTCATTCGTCTAACACATTTCATCTCTGTATAGGTTATTTTTCTTATTGTTCGTGCATCTAGGGTCCAAGTCTGGCATTGGTAGCACAATGTTGGGATGAAGATTATATTGTATAGTGCTCGTTTTGCCTCCAGAGTTATTTCCATGTTAGACAATAGTGGTGATAACTGTCTAATGATTTGACAAGCTTTGTTGCATCTTGATTCTATCTCTGCTATTTGTTGGTTGGTTGCGTTCGCCCGATGACTAAAGTATTCTAGACTATCTTGCTAGACTAGAATATTCCTCTTCATCATCCGCCCTTACAAGGACGTAGTGGACGTGTCTGCATTGTGTTGTGGTTTTCAGTATAACTGTTATATTTGCGCATTTCGGCCCAACAAATCCGACTTCAGCACGACATTTTTGAGTACCGGGTTGTCTTCCCTCTTCGATCCCTGCACGCTTGGTCAGACTTTGCTGTTTGTGAATTATCGTTTGTCATTAGAGGTAAAGGCATCAAGATGCACCAAGATGCGTAGAGATGCGTAGCTGCTGTAAAGCTGATGATAATGGCGATACTAAAAAAAAGGAAGAAAAAAAAGTGGTATGGTGACAGCTTTACGTGGTAATGGACGAAACGTCCACTACCACGTAAAGCTGTCACCATACCACTTTTTTTCTTCCTTTTTTTAGTATCGCGTTTGTCATGAGACTTTCTAGGTATTTGAATTCCTCTACTTGTTAGTGACGAGTATGAGGTAACGAGTGAAGACACGACTCATCCAGCAGTGTTGTGGGAGACCTCTGGTGGACGTGGCTGCTGTGCTGCTGCTGGCCGACAACAAACACTAAAGACTAATGTTTATGTTGAGAACATTCGTAGCCTTGTTTCTGATTAATCTAATAACAGCAAACAAAAGGGTTGGTGAGATATATTTCAGTATTTTTTTGTTTTCATTAATATTTAAATTAACTAACTAGTTAATTAATAGGTTGAGCTGATTTTATTATTATTATGATCATCATCACAAGTTTAAGTTACCCGTACCCGCGTACCGGCGTACTGGGCCTGCTGGCGTAGGTGATCATGATCATGTCTATTGTTGATTATTTATTGTCTCTCCACAACTTTCGATCACTACACTGCAGTCTACAGTTATTTAATTTATAATTTCTATTATTAATAATTATTATGATACTAACAGTAAACTAGTAAACAATAAATAAAGAACATGTACTGTACTGGCAACAAACAACAGCGGCCATAAAAACTGGAAACCAATTGGGAACGGAATATTTCAACAAATAAATTAAACACTGAACACTGTTAGTGTTATTTGTTATTTTTAGTAGGCAAGGTTCTCACGGTTCTGTGCTGTCACCAGATTGATTTGTTTCATGTTTATCTATCTATCTATTGACCTTTCGAGCCGTAACCGGCCCATAGGGCGTAGACCAAGATACACCTTTTCCTATATGAATTTTTTGTTCTAGCAGTTTTCTTTTAAAGATATTTTATCAAATCTCGCCATCTGTCTCTGTTCTGTGCAAGCAGTGAGTTCTATCTCATTGAGGGAGCCGATTCCTGCTGCTCTTGCCTCTCTCATCAATGTTCTTCTCAGTGTCTCCCTGGGTCTTCCTCTTTTTCTTTTACCTGTTGTTTCCCATTTGAGGGCTTGCTTTGCTATTCGATTATTATCTCTTCTCATCACATGTCCAACGTATGACCATCGTCTTTTCTTTATTACTGAAGATATTAGTGGTTGATTGGCGATTTCTCTAATTTCCTCGTTTGTTTTGAATTCGTTCCATTCTATACCAAGTATTTTCCTTAGACATTTATTTTTGAATGTGTTCAACTTTGTTTCTATATCTCTTGTTGTTTTCCAGCTTTCACACGCATACGTAAGGGTTGATAGGTTCATGTTTATAGTGAGATTATTTTATTTTATATATTATTTATTATTATTTCATAAAGATCTACAACAATTACTTAATGTAAACATGACAAGCACAAAATATGGACTAAATATGAATATCAAAAAGGCTAAAACTATTATCATAAACAAAGAAAATTCTCAAGACCTACAAATAAATATCAAAGTTGAAAGAATACATCTAGAGACAGTTCAGAGATACAACTACCTGGGACATACTATAACCAATGATGGAAAATTTATAACTGAAATAAACAAAAGAATAGGTATGGCAAAAAGTAATTTTAATGCCATGAAAAATATACTAACAACAAAACAAATATCAACAGGGCTGAAACTAAGAATAGCAAAATGTTACATCTTCTCAATATTCCTGTATGGTGCAGAAACATGGACATTAGACCAGAAAACAGAACAGAAAATTGAAGCCTTAGAAATGTGGATTTATAAAAGAATAGGTAGAATTGGATGGAAAGAAAAGAAAACAAACAATGAAGTTTTAAAACAACTTAACATGAAAAGAGAACTACTAAACACAATTAGAACAAGACAAATGAAATTTTTGGGGCATGTTAAAAGACACAACAGCCTAATAAAAGTAATATTGGAAGGGAAAATACAAGGTAAAAGAGGCAGACCAAGACTAAAATGGACGAGTAACATAAAAAAGAGACAAGCCAACCTATGACAATCTGCACCATCAAAGCAAGAGACAGAGTGGAATGACGCTCCAGGGTAGCCAACCTTCGATGCGGAGACGGCAGTCAATGATGATGATGATGATGATGAAGGTGCATGCCTGGAATAACAATCGGAGATCATAATATAAATTATTATTTATTAAATAATCTAAGGTAGTCTTAATCGCTAAGAGTGTAAATGGTTTACAAGAAATGTTAGACATTATAGTGAAAGAAAGTAAAAATAAAGGACTCAGCCTTAATAGCAAAAAGACAGAAGTAATGGTAACAACAAAGAAAAAGACATCACCTCAGTGCAAAATAAAGACAAGTGGAACAATAATAAAACAGGTAAATGAATTTAAATATTTTGGAACTTTGTTAACCTCAGACGGAAGATGTACAACAGAGGTGAGATGCAGAATGGCTCAGGCAAAAGCAGCTTTCCAAAAAATAAGGAAGATACTATGCAATCCATTTTTGACAATAGAAACAAGAAAAAGAGTTCTTAAATGTTATGTAGAGCCAGTCTTGACATATGGATGTGAATCATGGACAATCGGACAACAGACAAGAAAATCACTGGAGTTTGTGGAAACCACTGGTTTTACAGAAGAATGTTGAGAATACCATGGACAGCTAAGAAGAGTAATGAAAACGTTATGAAAGAGGCCAAAGCAAAAAGAGAACTAATTTCCAATATTAGGAAGAAACAATCATCATTTTTTGGCCATATATAATGCGAAGAGAACAGCTGGAATATATTGTAACAAATGGGGAAAATTGAGGGACGAAGAGATAGAAGGAAGCAAAGAGAAAAGATACCAGACAGCTTAAGAGAATGGCTTGGCAGAAGGTCAACAACAGAAATGATAAATAACTGTCAAGATCAAAAGTTGTGGAGAGACATGATCACCTACGCCAGCAGGCCGGTACTTGATGAAGATGAGGAACAGTAAACACTTAGTAAGTAAATAAGTACTTACACAGTTTTACTAATTATTGCCTGTTTCAAAATATTTTGAAGGTGTTTAAAATTCCATATCTCTGCAACCAATTGATTGAAAATGTTGAAATTTTGCATATGGTCTTGTGATTTTTTAGTCCCAAGAAGTACATTCATTTCCTCACCAACAAACGTATAGTTTTAAATATTCTTTATTTGAAGTATACAAATTTAAGGCATTTTGGTCAAACCATATATTTGGAGGAATTACCGCTTCATATGAGTGAGCACCCACGGACTTGTCATCTTGAACGTAATGCGCGCCAATTTCCCTGTTTTAAGCACTAAAAAACACATAAAACGCGTCATAGTTATAATTTTATATCCGGTGCATCCCATTTCCTGTCGTTTTGTTGTGATTTATGTGCAACGGCGTATCCTAATTATTGGGTAATTTCGTTAAATTTGTGATCTGTTAGTCAATGGGTATAAAAGTAAAGTTCCTTACATTGCAATCAGTGGCAATAAAGGTGTATAAATATTTTTGCATAGAAGCTAAGCGTGGAAAACTGTATCGAAGCATCTCAAAGCCAGAAAAGAGAACTATTCACGCATTGGGTATAAGCAAACGCTTTTTCAAACAAGTGCTTAAAGCTAACGGAGTGTCCAGTTCAATCAAGACTAGGACGCTAGGAAGAAAGAAAGTAGTAGATAGTTTTGACAAGGAAGTGATTAGAAGAGCAATTTGTAAAATGTTCGATTCCAAAGAAACTGTGACTTTAAGAAAACTGAAAATTCGACTAAGAGCAGAAAATGACATTGTTGTGTCGAAAACAACATTATGGAGAACTGTTAGAAGCATCGGTTTTACGTTTAGAAAGTACGATAGTGGTAGAAATGTCATCTGCGAGAAGCCGCACTTAGTTTCTATGAGGAGTAAATATTTACGTGAAGTACGGGAAATGCGTAACCAAGGTTATGATATTGTATTTCTAGATGAATCTTGGATAAATTCTCACCACACAAGTGCAAAGGAATGGCAGTTATCAGATGGAAGTATTAAAAGATGTGTACCCACTGGAAAGGACAGCGTATTATAATGGCACATGCAGGCAGCCGAAAAGAAGGGTTGGTGAAAAATGCAGAACTTATATTCACCTCTAATTATACTGACAACAGGGACTATCACACCGAGATGAATGGCCATATATTTAGAGAGTGGATTGAAAATACTCTTCTTCCAATTCTAGACAGACCATCCTGTCTGGTAATGGACAACGCGTCGTACCACAACGCTGTGGCAGAAGAAGACAAAATTCCTACATCTACCAGTACAAAAGATGTTATAAAGATTTGGCTAAGAAAGGAAGGAATTCCATTTAACGAGGGATTTTTGAAACCTGAATTACTGTCACTTGTTAAGAAATCGCAAAAGACCAAAGTATTCCAAATAGACAAAATCATTCAACAGCATGGTCATACGTGCTTGAGACTGCCCCCTTATCATCCACAATTAAACCCCATTGAACTCGTTTGGGCAAAAATTAAAGGGCAGGTGGCAGCTGAGAATACAAGTTTTAAACTATGCGATATAAAAGGACTGACATATGCTGCTCTATCACAGATTGACAAATATTTTTGGTGCAAATGTGAAGATCATGTCTTAAAAGAAGAAAATGACTATTGGAAAAAAGATGGACTATCGTTCGTTCAGCCCAGATTAGTAATCAATATGTTAGACTCCTCTGATTCAGAATAAATGAAATAATAATGGACGTTTTTATATGTCCGCATGATCAATCTTTAGCTAAAGTTGATAACGTTTTGAAAATGTAAAGATTCTTGATATGTGTACTGCAGGCATGCAAAGAAACTAAATCACTTTCATATGTCTTGTTTACGTAAAATAATGAAAGTCACATGGAAAGACATAAAACGAACAATGTAGCTCTTTACAGTGAAGAGGATCCCGTGCTTACATCGGACTCTTTAGTCACATGCGTACCCATAAACAATAACTTTGCTTGATATGTCATGCTCGTTATCGCTCGCAACGGATAATTAATTTTTTTTAATGTATTCTTTGTTGTATATTGTTTAAATAGTTTTCATTAATGGAACTGTTTATACGCTGATTTGTTTTAGACCGTCTGTAAAGGCTATAACATTGACATTCTCATAGTATTTTAAAGAAAGTAAACAATAGAAAGTAAACAGTTGATAAACGCCTCCAACTTTCAAGTTGTGTAGAGACGCCTATGTCGAGAAGCTGATTTCCATTAATGTACGGTAAATTATTTTCTCCAGGAGCAAAAAGATCCGTAAATTCACTGAGATCAAAGGAAAGTGCTGCTTCATGATGAAGCATACTTCCTACATCATTAAATTTTGTGAAATCGGTGGGACCTTGGAAAACAAGGCCAGATGCAAAAAATCAAGTTTGTAAGTGCAGGGAAAGAGGAGATATTTCATGTTAATCGTGAACATTTAGATTTGAAACGACCAATAGTAAGTAAATATTAGAGACAAATAATAATAAATGAATATTATTATAGAGGGAAACTTCCGAGGCGATAATCAGTGAATCAATTCAGAGGAAGAGGTATGTTTGCAGCACTCTGAAAAAATGACAAAAAATCAACAACAGAAAAAAATATGGACCAAGGCAGGATCGAACCCGTACTCAGTGGCACAGCGCCTTGCCACAAAAAGCCAAACGCTAGGGAACACTGCCACTTAAGAAGAAACAATCATCATTTTTTGGCCATATATAATGAGAAGAGAACAGCTGGAATATATTGTAACAAATGGGGAAAATTGAGGGACGAAGAGATAGAGGGAAGCAAAGAGAAAAGATACCAGACAGCTTAAGAGAATGGCTTGGCAGAAGGTCAACAACAGAAATGATAAATAACTGTCGAGATCAAAAGTTGTGGAGAGACATGATCACCTACGCCAGCAGGCCGGTACTTGATGAAGATGAGGAACAGTAAACACTTAGTAAGTAAATCCAGTTAGCTGAGTGGCAGTGTTCCCTAGCGTTTGGTTTTTAGTGGCAAGGCGCTGTGCCACTGAGTACGGGTTCGATCCTGCCTTGGTCCATATTTTTTTCTGTTGTTGATTATTTGTCATTTTTTCCAAGTGCTGCAAACATACCTCTTCCTCTGAATTGATTCACTAAGTAAATATTAGTAAGTTTAGTTGGTCAAGTAGGTAAAGTACCAATTTAGTCATGTAAATTAAAGTTTGGAGGAGTAATGTCCCCTTGAATAACATTGCTTTATTTTGGGACCCCTCAAGATTCTACTCCTCCCAGTGAACCTGGTAAAAGTCTGGTCAAGTAAGTAGGAATCTACAGGTGGGCCCAATACTTACAAAATACAGAGCATAATTTGGATGTGCTGAGCTGAAGGTGCAGATTTCACAACTTGCTGCAAACTACAACACAGTGCATCTATGCCCACTCAGTGTACTTTTATGGGCTGACAATAAAGAAGAGTCGATGTCAAATAATTACAGAAAAGATGTATTCTAACTCACTTTCTCCATTTTGCACTTTATCAGTTTTGCTGCAGATTTTTAAATTTACAAGGCTAAACTTACACTGCTCTGGATAATTCATTTTTTATGAATGGTTTTAATGTGATTATTTTGTCAATAATTCTCATACAACAATTATCATAAATGCTCCATCAGTACCCTCTATTATACGCAAATTTATGAAAGTTAAAGTAATGTCTCAGTTCCATGATTTCATGTTATGTATGATTGCAAATTTTATTTATCATGCAGCAAGATAAAAACCGCAGTCTACGATGGGTGACCAGAGATTCCTATTTAAATTACTTAACTATAGAGATGTCCAAAATGGAGGAATTCAAGTCTTTACTCAAGCCAATTGTGGTGGAAAGAGTATCAGGCACAGATGGAAATAAAGCTGTTCAGGAGGTCAGAGTTAAATGTTTATGCTTTCCTTTTTTTTTCCCTCCCACTTAAATTTTTTCTGCAGAGTTAACCTCAAAGTACAGTCTCATTTTCTATCTCTATTGTCCTTTCAAGCTGAAGACTGCACATAGTGCAAGACTCTTTGTGTCTGATGATCAAGCATCAGTCCTTGCGTAGGACCTACATTGTATTTCGCCACATGACAAGAAAAAGAGGCCGACCTAGAGAAACACTAAAAATAACATTAAAGCAAGAGACAACAACAGCAGGCATCAGCTCACTTGCTGAGATTGAGCTACTCACCCAGAACAGAGCCATCTGGTTAGACACAAAGCAGATCCTGTGTTGAGTTTGAGCAACTCACCCAGAACAGAGCCATATGGTGAGACACATTGGAGATCCTGTGTTGAGATTGAGCAACTCACCCAGAACAGAGCCATATGGTGAGACACATTGGAGATCCTGTGTTGAGATTGAGCAACTCACCCAGAACAGAGCCATATGGTGAGACACAATGGAGATCCTGTGTTGAGATTGAGCAACTCACCCAGAACAAAGCCATATGGTGAGACACAATGCAGAACCTGTGTTGAGATTGAGCAACTCACCCAGAACATAGCCATATGGTGAGACACAATGCAGATCCTGTGTTGAGATTGAGCAACTCACCCAGAACAGAGCCATATGGTGAGACACAATGCAGATCCTGTGTTGAGATTGAGCAACTCACCCAGAACAGAGCCATATGGTGAGACACAATGCAGGTCCTGTGTTGAGATTGAGCAACTCACCCAGAACACAGCCATATGGTGAGACACAATGCAGGTCCTGTGTTGAGATTGAGCAACTCTCCCAGAACAGAGCCATATGGTGAGACAATGCAGATCCTGTGTTGAGATTGAGCAACTCACCCAGAACACAGCCATATGGTGAGACACAATGCAGATCCTGTGTTGAGATTGAGCAACTCACCCAGAACACAGCCATATGGTGAGACACAATGCAGATCCTGTGTTGAGATTGAGCAGCTCACCCAGAACAGAGCCATATGGTGAGGCACAATGCAGATCCTGTGTTGAGATTGAGCAACTCACCCAGAACCGAGCCATATGGTGAGACACAATGCAGATCCTGTGTTGAGATTGAGCAGCTCACCAAGAACAGAGCCATATGGTGAGACACAATGCAGATCCTGTGTTGAGATTGAGCAGCTCACCAAGAACAGAGCCATATGGTGAGACACAATGCAGATCCTGTGTTGAGATTGAGCAACTCACCTAGAACAGAGCCATATGGTGAGACACTATGCAGATCCTGTGTTGAGATTGAGCAACTCACCCAGAACAGAGCCATATGGTGAGACACAATGCAGATCCTGTGTAAGGTCTGGCAGTTGAAAAATCGTCAGACACAAGAGTCTAGAATTTCTGACCTATGTGCCACCTTCGGTTTGACAGGGCAATAAAAAGATAACTCATTATTTATTGTTTTCTACCAAGAAAGATGCGGTTTGGCATCTCAATTATCGTACCACTCTCAAAGCTACATCAGCAGAAGTTTTACTTCTGGCAGGTTGCACAAAGCTGGAAAGGTTTATATGGGTAGGGCTGATTACAGAAAGTGGCATCTTGGTCATCCTAGTTGGGGGCTATATCATAGGGCTGACAACTTTATCTATATAAAAGAAAGAACACATTGAGGAAATGACACGAGATCCAGTAACACAAGTGCAGAACACTTACCTGTCGAAGTAACCAGAAATAAATGATAGTGAGAAAGAAATTCTAAGAAAGTAAATGTGATGGACAGTAGGAAGACTTTTGTATTCATCATGATCATCATGTGCTATACCAGTTGGCATAGGCGATCATGTCCTTCTACAATCTTCTATCTACAGTGCATCATATCACTTCTGTTGACTGTTTTCCATGTCATGACACCAAACTATCAAGTATCTTCTCTCTTCGTCGTTCGCGATCTTTCTTTCCCGATATTTTGCCAATTGTAACCAGGTATTTCAACTTTCCTCTTCTCATAATGTGAACAAAAAATGTTGATCGTTGCTCACTGATATTGCTTAGGTGCTCCCTTTTTGTGTTGGTCTTTTTAGCTTTCCAGGGAACTTTCAACATTCTTCTGAGAAATCCCATTTCTGTAGCCTCTAATCGTCTTTTAATTTGTTTGTCTTCTGTCCATGATTCGCTCCCATAGGTCAGAATTGGCGCTGTATAGCACAGATGAACTCACTTTCTTACTTCTAAGACATTTTTCATTTTCTGAAATGCTATTTTGACCTTAGCTATTCTGCTTTTTATTTCAGTAGTGTATGTGATGTTAAAAAGGGCAATCTTAGAGATTGTAACAACTGGAGGGGCGTGACACTTTTGTCAGTTGCCTCAAAGTTATTCTGCAAAATCATCCTAAATAAAATAAAGGATTCAATAGATACAGTAATGCGGGAAGAACAGGCTGGGTTTAGAAAAGGGAGAAGCTGCCTTGACCACATTTTCACTCTACGACTTATATTGGAGGAACACATTGAAAAGCAAAAACCTTTTGTACTTAACTTCATCGTTTTCAAAAAAGCATTTGATAGTATTCATAGAGATTCTTTGTGGAAAATTCTGAAGCAATATGGCTTACCATAAAAAATCATAAATATTATCAAAGACATGTATGATGGTTACACATGTGCAGTTCGAACAGAGGAAGGACTGAGCGAATGTTTCCCAATAGAAACTGGGGTTAAACAAGGAAGTATTTTATCACCCTTGTTATTTGGAATTGTTGTGGACTTCATAATGAAGGAATGCTGCACTGGTAATAAAGGCATCGAATGGATACAAGGAGACCATTTGGAGGACCTCGACTTTGCTGATGACATAGTCCTCATCAGCAGTCAGATACAAATGATGCACGAAAACACAAATGAACTATCAGCAATAGCCAGCAAAATTGGGCTTGAGATCAATTATGAAAAGACTAAAGTCATGAAAAGTTTAATTCCAACAGATGACAAATATACATTGAAAACAAACCAGTAGAAGAGATCGATCACTTTATCCATCTTGGAAGTCACATTGATCGAGAAGGGGATACAAGTAAAGAAATTAGAATCAGAATAGCTAAAGCAGCAATGTCTTTCAGAAGCCTTGAAAAGTTGTGGAAATCAAAACTAATCAGCACAAACACAAAACTTAGGCTATTCAAATCAAATGTACTATCAACCTTACGTATGCGTGTGAAAGCTGGAAAACAACAAGAGATATAGAAACAAAGTTGAACGCATTCAAAAATAAATGTCTAAGGAAAATACTTGGTATAGCGTGGAACGAATTCAAAACAAACGAGGAAATTAGAGAAATCGCCAATCAACCACTAATATCTTCAGTAATAAAGAAAAGACGATGGTCATATGTTGGACATATGATGCGAAGAGATAATAACCGAATAGCAAAGCAGGCCCTCATATGGGAAACAACAGGTAAGAGAAAAAGAGGAAGACCCAGGGAGACACTGAGAAGAACATTGATGAGAGAGGCAAGAGCAACAGGATTCGGCTCCCACAATGAGATAGAGCTGCTTGCACAGAACAGAGACAAATGGTGAGTTTTGATAAAATATCTTTAAAAGAAAACTGCTAGAACAAAAATTCAGATATGAGAAGGTGTATCTTGGTCTATGCCCTATGGGCCGGCAACGGCTCGAAAGGTCAATAGATAGATAGATGTGATGTTATTTATCATTGTGCTCAAGTATTTGACACGTTGTACTTGTTTCAGATTTGTCCTGTTTATTTTTATTCTGCATGATGGTGATAATTGTTTCTTTGATATGACCATTACTTCTGTTTTCTTACTATTCAGACTGAGACCTTTCTTGTTGCTTTCTTTTGCTATTATGCCTATCATGTCTTGCAGTTCATTCTTCGTCTCTGAATTTAAGACTGTCATCCACATATCGCAAATTGTTCATGTTGTGACCATTGACTTCAATTCCTTTTTTGTCTATGATTGATCTCATAATATTTTCACTGTAAAGTGAAAACAAATACGGCAACAGAAGATAGCCTCGTCTGACTCCTTGTTTTATATATTGGAACTATCTTGTTTGGTTGCTAATTCACATGGCTGGTGTTTGTTGACAGTACAGGTTTTTTATGATTCTCAGATCCTTGCCATCAATGTTTAATTTCTCCAGCATATTGATTATTGCTTTAAAAAGTCCCATGCTTTACTTTGTCAAATGCTTTTGTGTAGTCTATAAAGCACATTTCTTTCTTTACCTGTATAGCTCTTTCTATCAATGTTGTTAGGATGTCATCATCATCATTATCAAGTGCCGTCTCCGCAGCGAAGGTTGGCTACCATGGATCGCCATTCCACTCTGTTTCTTGCTTTGATGGTGCAGGTTGTCATAGATTGATTTGTCCATCTTTTGATGTTACTCGTCCATGTTAGTCTTGGTCTGCCTCTGCCTCTTTTACCTTATATTTTCCCTTCCAATATTACCTTTAGTAGGCTGTTGTGTCTTTTAACGTGTCCCAAAAATTTCATTTGTCTTGTCTTAATTGTATTTAGTAGTTCACTTTTCATTTTTAGTTGTTTTAAAACTTCATCGTTTGTTTTTTCTTTCCATCCAATTCTACCTATTCTTCTGTAAATCCACATTTCAAAGGCTTCAATTTTCTGTTCTGTTTTCTTGTCTAATGTCCATGTTTCTACACCATACAGGAATATTGAGAAGATGTAACATCTTGCTATTCTTAGTTTCAGCCCTGCTGTCAGGATGTATATTACATTATTGGTGCCCTTTCACTTCTACTCTTCCTTAAATGACGTCAGCCTGGTGTGAAAAATTCTCCAATATAAGACATAGCTTGCTATAAACACAGTTCTTGTCACCTGGACCGGCTAGCTGAGATAAGGCAAATGCAGGACATTCAACGTTTTGTTTTAATATTTAGTGATTTTAAAGATAAACGCAATTTGAGTTAAATAATAAAACAAATGTTAAATCTTTATCTTATTCAATGGACATCTCAATGTAAATGTTTTTAATTTGACACTTTGTGTAATTTTTGTAAATATGTCAAATGATCTTTTTCCATCTTCAATAACAGCTGTTTTCTCTCTAAACTTGTGTACATTTACAAACATGCTTTAAATAATACTAATTTACTCATTATTTATATCATGCCATTTTATCCATTCAAATTTTGAAATATAATAAAGCAAAAGCAATAACATTTCTCGAAATATTAAAACGATTAGAAAAATAATGAAACTTAACACTTTAGTCAAAATAAATATTTTGGACACACATTTGCATAAAATATTAGTTTGTAAATAACATTGAAGGGATCTGAGAATTTGTAGGTGAAACTAGTTTTATAATACAGTGGTAGGAAGATGTGCTCAAAGATTGTCTTGAACTAGGAAAACACAAGGCACATAATGTTGGAGATCAGTTGCAATCATGTTTAACTACCAGAAAGAAATGGACTAGGAATTTATTTGTTACTTGCTTCATGAGAATTGAATAGTTGAAGAAAATCATGAAGTATGTATATGTACCACATATTGCAGGTTTTTACCAGTAATCTGTTTATTTTGATGTTTTATTTTATATAATTTTTATGTACAACCCATAACTAATTGTCAACTCAATATTTAATAAGTTTTTCACTAATAGTTACCCGTTATTGTGTATATATTAATTTGGTGGTAATTTTCATTAAAAAAATAAAAAAAGGAAAGCTGATGGCTGAATAAATAATTTGTATGCTCCAAACTGGAAGAATGATCTTGAATGTATTAAGTGTCTTTGAAACGTTTGATTACATGTAATATTTTGCACACCCGTGTTTATCTCCAGTATATTAAATCACATTTGAAAGGCTGGAAAGTTGAAGAGGATAGATTCACTGATAAAACACCATATGGAAAGAAAGAATTCACAAACATTATTGCCACCTTTGATCCTCAAAAGCCTGTCAAAGTTGTCTTGGCATGTCATTTTGACTCCAAATATTTTAAAACTGGCAAGTAAGTTATGTTATAAGAATGATTTGATATTTTGTTTTCAATTATTGTCTTAGTTCATAAATGTCATAGATTCTTGCTTCAATAGGTTTGATGTAGTAACTCATTGATTCACTACCTATGGACCTCCTTTTATATCACATAATGGGGGACTGGTTGGTCTCAAGGCAAGACACCGGTTTCAAGACAGAGTGGTTGTGAGTTCAAATCCTGGCTGGACTAGTTCGGATTTTTATTTGTGATTTCTCTCTGAGGCAACCACCTCTGGTATCAGCAGCGAGGCCCAGCTTGAAACGTCAATTACTCATCTGCAGAAAAATATGAGTACCTCCAAAGTTGGAGTTAACTGCCGGTGGGGACCCCTGTGCACACGGCTGCCTTGGATAAATGGATTAACATACATTCTGTTCCTAGTCTCTAGGGACTTCACCAGAGGTGAAAGCTGGCAAACAAAATAAAAAAATATCACATGATAAAGAAATCTTCAAAATGCTTTGCATTAATTTTACTCAGAATTTCATCAACACTAGTACAGTTCTTCCTCAGTTTCAAAACTGTGAGCTTGTGAAACTCTTCATCAAAACCAGTTCCTTTCACCAACTCACATTCAGCTAATGATATAGCATAGGGAAACCTTGACTGTTTTATTATAATAGATTTTCTATAGTTCTTAATGAGTTGCAGCTTTTGAAAAACTCCTATGTGAAGTCATAAATACACAGATTGACAGACATAATTTTAGGTGTAATTCTTTGGAATTCTTAACACAGATCTCTGGTACCTTCAGGTGCCTTCTCAATCATGGTGTTTCTATTAAAAGCTCACTCTCAGATATTTATCATAGAGTGTGGAAAATTTTAGATTCTTCTTTTGTGTTCACATTTTCTGAGGTGCAAACTTCACTCTTTGTCTTGTTTTATGATAGAAGGGTAGGAACATCATCATCCAACAAGATGGGATAGTCACATGGGTCAGTACTCATGTATGCATATGTGTCCTTATTTTTACCCCTAAACTTGTGCCACGGCTGACACATTATGTGTTCGGCAGCCGTGATCCTGGTTTGACATAGCTTTTTTCCTTTTGTAAGGTATATGCCAGTCAGGACTCTTGAGGCTACCCTGCCCAGTCTCTGTTTGGGTGTTCTCCCACAGACTCTCCTTCTTCCGATGGTAACTGCTAGGCAGCAGTGATTAGTGATCTTGGTTGTCCTTTCCTGTGGATAGAGCTTTGAATGTGGTTATAACTTGCATGGCTTCCCTATCATTCAACATTTGCAGCATTTTCTGGTGGTGCAACAATTGCACATGTTACACTTACCCCATCCTGGTAGGAAGAGCCGTCAGTCTGGCTTTTTGTTTGTAGGATCAAATCCTGTGTCACCATGATGAAGTTGACAGCTCTTTCTAGATCATGGTGGCTGTCTCATACTTTCTACCATAGTTCAGCACCCTCTGGTCAAATATTTCTATCTGGTTGCTTGAGACGATAGAGATGACTTAGGAATTTGCAGTACCTTGGTTTTCAGATTTGTCTGTTGCAATCACTATACTTGGTGTACGGGGTCATCATTGTTGCTAATGTTCAGCCAACTTTCCCACACTGTGGTATTTGTTGCACACGATGGCTTTGACCTCTCTGTAGGTCACATGATGGCAGAGCTGTTCCATTTTCATGTCTGTTTTTGATAAAGCAACCTCCCTCTCATTACCACCTATTGCACATTGGGATTGAGACCACCACATTATGGTTGTTATTTTCTTGGACTGTTTTGGTTGTTTCATTGTTATGTTTTGGAGTGTCTGGTCACAAGTGATCTTTGGATGGCAGTTAGAAGTGATTCGCAGTCTGTGAAAAATACAATCTGTCCTGGTGGTTTATTTTCTGGCATGGTGAAAATCTCTATGTTGCTTGTAGCAGTGCTTTTAATTCTTCTCTGACATTTAATGTGATGCTACCAGTTGAGAACACTTTTGTGCTTTTATTTCCATCAGAATATCAAATATAAATTTCCCCACCCAACATTTTTTATTGCTCTTTCAGTTGATCCATTTATGTAGACATGTGTCCCTCTTTAGGGTTATACTTGTTATGGATCATCACTTTAGCTAGTGTTTTTATTTTTTTTTTGTGGGGAAGAACGGAAATGGTGGTAGTGTCAGGCTGTCTTTTTTTTTTTTGTTGATGCCTGATGTGTCTGTTATTATGGTTATTCAGTAGGTGTTCCTTATCTTCATAGTTTTTAAATTTTTCAATTATGTACTTCTGCATCATTTCAATGCTGTTAATTGATCTAGCCTGAATACTCTATTATTATGGGACTTAACAATATTTTTAAAAAAACTTTTGGATGGTGTTTACACTTAGCGGAAGGTAAATCTGAAGGTAGAACATGCATATTTAGTTAGATTTAAACATACTTGTCTCAGCAGAATGACAGCCATTTTTTTCAAAATACTATTAAGAGTGAGTGTGTGTGTGTGTGCGTGCGTGCTGCACAACAGAGAAAGATTTATTTTCAAACCAAAATTTTTGTGCTTCTCCAAATTAATGACTTGTGCTTCTCCAATAGATTTGTGGCTGCGTCTGACTCTGCTGTTCCATGTGGTATTTTGCTAGAGACAGTCAGACAGTTACAATGTTTGTTAGAAAAGGGACCTAAAGATAAAAGCTCTGTAAGTTTCTTAATCGTTTCCTTCCTTCAAGTTCTTATTTAAACTCTTTAATAGCATTTGTCCAAAATAAAAATTGACTTTGACACTTCAACATATGCCAGTAAAAACTGATAAATCCCTTTCAACAGGCTGTCACTAATAAAGGGATCATCATCATCATGTACCCTGCCGGTTGGCGTAGGCGATCATGTCCCTCCACAATCTTCTATCTACAGTGCATTGTATCAGTTCTGTTGTTGACTGTTTTCCATGCCATGACACCAAGCTATCCAGTATTTTCTCTCTTTGTCGTCCGCGATCTCTCTTTCCTTTTATTTTGCCAGTTGTAACCAAGTATTCCAACTTTCCTCTTCTCATGATGTGCCCAAAAAATGTTGATTGCTTCTTTCTGATGTTTTTTAAGAGCTCCCTTTTTGTGTTGGCCTCTTTGAGAACTTCCTCATTGGTCTTTTTATCTGTCCAGGGAACTTTCAACATTCTTCTGAGAAATCCCATCTCTGTGGCCTCTAACCGTCTTTTCATTTGTTTGTCTACTGTCCATGATTCGCTTCCATAGGTCAGAATTGGTTCTATATAGCACTGATGAACTCTCTTTCTCATTTTTATTGACATAGATTTGTTGCATAAGATATTTTTCATTTTCTGAAATGCTATTTTGGCCTGAGCTATTCTGCTTTTTATTTCTGTGGTGCATCTCCCATCTTATGTAATTATTGTGCCCAAGTATTTGAAACGTTGCACTTGTTTTAGATTTGTCTCGTTTATTTTTATGCTGCATGATGGTGATGATTGTTTCTTCGATATAACCATTACTTCTGTTTTCTTACTATTCAGACTGAGACCTTTCTTGTTGCTTTCTTCTACTATTATGTCTATCATTTCTTGTAGTTCGTTCTCTGTCTCTGCTATTAAGACTGTGTCATCCGCATATCGCAAATTATTTATGTTGTGACCGTTGACTTCAGTTCCTTTTTTGTCTACTATTGATCTCATAATATATTAGCTGTAAAGTGAAAACAAGTCCGGTGACAGAACACAGCCTTGTCTGACTCCTTGTTTTATATATTGGAATTGTCCTGTTTGGTTGTTAATTCGTATAGCTGCTGTTTGTTGCCAGTACATATTTTTTATGATTCGCAGATCCTTGCCATCAATGTTTAATTTCTCCAGCATATTGATTATTTCCACATGCTTTACTTTGTCAAATGCTTTCGTGTAGTCTATAAAGCACATATATAGATCTTTCTTTACCTCTATAGATCTTTCTATCAATGTCCTTAAGATGTATATTGCGTTATTGGTGCCCTTTCTTTCCACAAATCCACATTGTTCCTCACTTATTTCTGGTTTTATTTTGTTCCTTACACGTCTCATGATTATTCTTAGTAATATTTTAGTCATATGGCTCATGAGACTAATAGTGCGATGGTCTTCACAATCAGTGGTGCCTGACTTCTTCGGTGTGGCTACAAAGATAGATTTTAGTAGATCCTCGGGTATGTGTCCTGTGTTATATATGTCATTGAGTAATTTTGTTATGACTTGTACTCCCAACTCTCCTAATGCATTTATCTCTTCGATTGTTATATTGTCAGGACCTGGAGCTTTGCCTCTTTTCATGTGTTGAATTGCGTCCTCCACTTCACTCTGCATTATTGGTGGTCCTGTGTCTTCATTTGAATTGTTTAATTCTGGTCTTTCATCATCATAGAGTTGACTGATATATTCTGTCCATCTTTCCATTGTCTTCTCCTGTCCCATTATTATATTTCCTTCCTTTGATTTCACACATCCTGAAACTTTTACTTCTTTTCTTCCTGTTAATTCATTTAACTGATTGTGCATAAATTTTGGGTCTTTCTTTTGTTGTTTTTCCATTTCTTCACATTTCTGTTTTAACCATCCTTCCTTTGCTTCTCTGCACTTGTTTTGGATCTCTTTGTGCAATATTTTGTATGCTCGTTCATCTTTCTTATGTTTTCTTCTTTTGTCCATTAGTTGTAATATTTCTTCTGTCATCCATTTCTTTTTGTTGATTCTTTTAGTCACTGGTATTACTTCTTTTGATGTTTGCTGAATCGATTGTTTGAGCATTTCCCACTGCTCCTGGATGTCCTGTATTTTCTCAATAGCATTATATCTATTTTGTACTATCATGCTGTACTTATCACTCATCTGTTTATCTACTCTTAGCATATCTAGTTCTAATTTTATATTTCTTGGTGATTTCTGTGCCTTCCGCAGTTTTATTCTTATCTTTCCAACTACTGGTACATGGTCACTATTACAATCTGCTCCTGGCCTTGTTTTAACAGACGTTAGCCCATTCCTAAATCTTCTCTGTACCAGTATAAAATCAATTTGATTGTGTACTTTTTTGTCTGGGCTTTGCCATGTCCATAGTCGCCTAGGGTGTTGTTTGAACCAGGTGTTACCTATAATCATTTCATGTGTCTTTGCCCAATCTATCAATCAATAAAGGGATAAAGGCATAAAAATGCAAGCTTCTGTAAAACTGATGATAAAAAGAAAAAAGACAAAAAAGGGCATGGTTATAGCTTTATGTAGGTGAGGGATAACAAAAACAAAATGACGTTGTGGCTTAGTAGGCATCCAGCTAGAACAATGGACACAACAGAAATATATATAGATAAACAATCAAATAAAACTACCTTGCGATAATATGCTAGACTATCTGAAAGGGAAAAACTCAGTAGTCTCCACCATACATTAAATATCATATAGTCAGAAGTAATAATAAACATTACATGTGTAAAAGGTGCTGGCATCTAATAAATCATATGCAAATTAAGAAAATGTAAAAGGAAAATAGTATGTCAAAATGCATTATCTAAAAATTGTCGTCCTATATGCTATGCAAACAAATCTAAACCCAAGATTGTAATCATTACACTGCTGACCCCAAGAAATGTAAACACTGTTACAAACAAACTATATATCCATTGTTAAAGCACTTTTGAAAATCTTGCATTCTGGTCTTGGTGGATTGGCAGAGTTGATAATTGCTCTACTATTTACAATCTACAGTTCTACATGAGTGTTGTTGTTGTAGCTTAATATCTGTCCATTCTACTGAATCTGTTGTTATAGGAAGAAAGGAAACAAGAAAAAAGAGGTTTCAAGGCATCAACTTGAACTTGACAGCAGAAATTGACAGAAATTCTTTCAGGCAGACAGTGATCAGAGCAACATTCTTCAAAGGATCTGTGACTAGATGATAAGATGAATAGGTGAAAATTACAGCATCAAATTGTCTAAATTAATCTGGTTTAAATCAATCAATCAAAGCCCTTTGGACCCCCTTTATAGAGCACAGACAAAGTCTCTCCATTCATCCCTGTTGAAATTTTACAAGTATTGTAGATGGTACTTCAGTACCAGTTATGCTGCATGTTACCTAATGTCATCATCATTTAGTGCCGTCTCTACATCAAAGGTTGGCTACCATGTAGCGCCATTCTGTTCTGTCTCATGCTTTGATGGTGCAGATTTTCATAGGTTGACTTGTCCATCTTTTGATGTTACTTGTCCATATTAGTCTTAGTCTGCCTAATATATTAATTGGATATACATAAACTTTGCATTATCTATTTCAATAAACTTTTTTTGAATTAATTCAAAGTTTTTAAGTTTTTTTTTTTTACATATAAGTTCCATTCTGTTTTCTTCCAGGCTAAGGACTTGACTTTACAGTTGCTGTTTTTTGATGGGGAAGAAGCCTTCAAGGACTGGACAGCTACCGATTCAATCTATGGTTCACGTCACCTGGCCAAAAGGTGGACAGTAGAGTCTGACTCTGCAGGCAGCAACATCACAAGGATTAATGCTATTGTATGCACAATACTTTTATATGGTATTCTTTGGGGATTTTTTTTTTTTTAACTTGGCCTCTGAAAATGGGTACCAGAGATTTTCTCTTGGAAAGTAAAGTAATCTGGCATGATTCTAATCACATCATCTATAAACTTGTCGACGATCATTGAAAAGTATGGGCACTAACACAATATTTCCACAATAAAAGTCACAAGACATAATAGGAACCTTTACCTACTTTCTTATTTTAGGGGCTTCAATTGATCCTTGTGAATATATTTGATATTTAAATCATTAAGTAGCAGATTGAAAAGTAAACATGACTAGGTTAATTTTACTTAAGAAACAAAATTGATCTGTCAAAGGTTAGTAAAGACCTTTTGTCTACGGTCACACATGATTTTTTTTTTAGAGAACAACAATGGTTATTTATCTACATGTCAACCTGCTCTCACACTGATTGGTGAGCTCAATACTTAAATTGAGAGGATTATGTTAGATTTAACTCTTTCTGTACGTTTTGCCGCACTGTGCGCAAAAGGTAGTCAACGTACGATTTGCCGCATAGTGCCACTCTCAATTTGATTAGTGTGAACGCCATCAAACCATATTCTTTTTTCATGTCTTGTATCATCTTGGTATTGTTGAAATTTAATCTATCTATAGTCCTTTCGAGCCGAAGACGGCACATAGGGTAGAACTACAATCTCAAAAACAGAAACCTTGCATGCCAAAGTGGCACATATTGCAGAGATCACTGATTCTAAAATCTATGGTTCTGTTTCCATAACAATGCTTTTTACAATGACAGCTTGTCAAGCCATCGATCAACCTCCTTAGTTGCCTCTTACGACATGCCTGGAAGGTCACAGTGTCACTATTCTTAAATTTAATACCTTGTTTAATTATCTAAAAATTTGTATATAATTATATATATATATATATATATATATATATATATATATATATATATATATATATATATATATATATATGTATATATATATATATACATATATATATATATATATATATATATATATATATATATATATATATATATATATATATATATATATATATATATATATATATATATATATATATATATATATATATATTATACGTTAGATAAATATAAATATATAGATTGATTCTTAAAACCATGAAACATTTTGTCTCTGAAATCTCTTCCATTGCGCCGATAAAAAGCTTCCGTACGGAAAGAGTTTATATATATATAAAAAAGACTATTAATGAGAAGTGTAATTCATATGTTTTACTATTTTTATCAATGACATGTTTGGATATTTGTTTTTGCTATTTTGAATAACTATTTCATACTCTTTCCACAGCGTGAATTTATTCTTCTTGATCTGATAGGCCCAACAGACACGGTTATTCCCAAACAGTTCACAAGCACATCAGATCTGTACAATCAGTTAGTTAAAACAGGTATCAGGATTTGTTTACAAGGCAACAGTATTAAAGTTTAATTTTATCAACCTGTGTGATATCTAGAAAAATTATGAAATTGAAATCATAATCCATGCTTTTGGAGTGAATTTCATGATTTGTTGCAAGATGACCGAATAGAGTAACTTGCAGTCTGAAACAATTGTTACTACGTTAAATTATGAACTGTTATGGAATCATAAAACACATAACTTGAAATATTTGAGAAATTCATTTCAAAAGCACTTATTGAATATTACTTTACAAACAAGAAGGACAAATTTATGTTACACAATGAATTTTTGTTAAATAGAAACAAGATAATTTTGAAGAATTGAGACTAGAAAATTGTAATAATAAAAAGAAGATTGTGATTAACTAATGATGAATGATGTACCTAAGCTATCAGTGTGGATGCTCTTCAGAATTTTCAGGTAGATACTTAAAATCTTAGAGTTATAAAGAATGCTATATAATATATGATTTAAGCTTAGATATGTTTGCTAAATATTCTGCAAATACATTTTTTTTTCATAATATAAACTATAATTGATAAGAGGAGAAAATTGTGCATCTTAAATCATGTGAAATCATGTCCCATGATAACTCTGATTACAATAAGTAATTGATTTTTGGACGCACTTCTTCACCCAATTATTATAACAATATTTCATTTGACAGAGAAAGAAATAATTAAAATGTTAAAATAATCATTCAAGGTATTAATCTATTACTGTGAAACAATTTTTTTTACATTATTATAAGAAATATTTCTAACAAAGCCTGGACATTTTTAAACTAGGGCTTTACTTTATTTAAATAATTACTATATATTTTAGTTATATTATTGCAACAATAAATAGGATCATGGTGTTTCTGCATTTGAATGTAAAGTAAATGTTCCCTCCATGACTTGCTAGGTGTGTAGAGAATATGGTGCTAATGATACAATTTTCCATGATCAACGGTATATTTGTGGGTTATATCTGTATCACACCATACAACATTTACTTCCCAGGATAATTTCTGGTACCCTTTTTTAGAGACTGGGTGAAATCAGAGCATTGTTGCTCCCCAAAAAGATATTCTGTCACTTGGGAATGTAACCTAGTACCTTCTGATCAAGAAGCAAGCACACAAATCACTCAGTCTCTGAGGCTCCCCTGCATTTGTATTGTTTTAATGTTTTCAGCGCAATTCATCTATCTGCTTATAGAAACAGATTAGCACTAACACCATATTTTTAATTTGCTGATAATACTGCATGCACTCTTTACTATTTATTTACTTACTTTTTAATAAAATGTAATTTGTAACAAAAATATTTGTTGTTTCTAGAGCACTACTTACGTGCTAATGGTTACCTGACAGGGAGACACACAGGTCCTATATTCAATAATTACTCAGGTGGACAAGGTATAGAGGATGACCATATTCCATTCCTTAAGCAAGGTTAGTTGTAATCTCATTGATAACAGACAAATGTACAGCTTGAAGTTTTGAGTCTAATCTTGGATTATGTGTAGTCAAAATATTCTCTGTAGTTTTTCATGTTTGTTGTTTGTATTCACTCAAAGATGATTCTCTTCCTTGTCCACTTTTAAAAGCAGGTTAAAGTGGCATGATTTGCATTGTTCCCTGGTATACAGCAGGCTATATTAGTTTGTTGTTTGTTTACATATGCCATCTTTATATCTAGTGAAGTCCTGATTTGTTCCAATTTCACACCAGCAGCCATGTGTCCAGATGTTCCTTGCCATACAGGCAGATATCCGACTTGAGAAGTACTCTCATACAATAAGTGATAAGAAATTACATCATTGACTGTACATTTGCAATACTGACGGTTCAAAGGAATGAAGTTCCCAGCCTGACCTATCTTTATCACCTTCTGATTCACTCCTTCCTGTTAAATTAGGCCATGATAAAAGCAGCATAAATGCAACTCTATATAAAAGGATGTTGCAAATACAAGTCATTTTAGACTACTGCCACCAAGAAGAGGACATCAATGTGCTCGGTTAAAGCTAATACAAGTGCGTGTACGACCGGGTACAGACCATAGATTCAACCAGAAGTATTGTGTAGAGTAAGTGTAGTTATTTTGTGCCAAATATATATTATAAGTTTTAATGTTCAGTGCAACAGGAGGTTGACACCTGGGAATCATGAGCTAGGTGGGCCCATCTCCCTTAGAGTGTCGAGAAGCTAAAGGGCCCAAACGCTTGCCCAACGGGGTCAACTTCTAATGATCAGAATGCCTCCTGCTGTGAAGCTCTGTATAAAGTAAAAAAAAAAAAAGTTAGTAAAGTGTCCTGTCACACCAAGTGGCGTATAGGGAATATAGTGTTAGTGACCATAATTTTTACAGACCTTCTGCACATGATTTTTGGGGTAATGTGGTTAGTATTATGCCCGTGTCACTTTACTTTCTCCAAAAAAAAAAAAAAAAAAAATCCAGTACCCATTTAAGGCTGAGTGAACCTAAAAGCTGTCGATCAGGATCAAATCCAACCTCTTGTCCTTTGTAGTCCAGTTCACTAACCACTGAGCTGTATCAGCGCCTTCTGTATAAAGAATTTCCTATTATTACCTTATAGTCCAGCATATCTAACTTCAGTATAACAATATTTAGAGTAATTTTTTTTTGCCTTCCCTCTTCAATCATAATTTGATTATCTATAGGATTATAATAGGACAACAGACAAGAAAATCTCTGGAGATTAGAAGTGTGGTTTTACAGAAGAATGTTGAGATTACCATGGACAGCTAAGAAGAGTAATGAAAACGTTCTGAAAGAGGCCAAATCAAAAAGAGAGCTAATATGCAATATTAGGAAGAAACAATCATCATTTTTTTTTTGGCCATGTAATGAGAAGGGAACAGCTGGAATATATTGTGACAACTGGGAAAATTGAGGGATGAAGAGATAGAGGGAAGCAAAGAGAAAAAGATACCAGACAACTTAAGATAATTTCTTGGCAGAAGGTCAACAACAGAAATGATAAATAACTGTCGAGATCTAAAGTTGTGGAGAGACATTTTCTCCTGCATCAGCAGGCATGGTACTTGATGATGATGATAATGATAGGAACTGACATAAATTGACGTAGCTGCTGGAACACTAGTAAAAGTAAAAATAGAAGAGAATAAGTGAAAGGTATGGTTACAGCTTTATGGTGGTAAAAGATGACACAAAAATGTTGTGGCCCATAAAATGGTCTCCAGGAACACAGACAATACATTGTATAATCAAAATCTAGGTTCAGAAGGCTAACTGAAACTAATTAAATTTTAAAAATTAAACATCGTGGGTAAAAAACTGAATATTTATCTGTGTGCAAAATACCCATGAGACTAGCAAAATCAATACATCTTGATCAATACTTTGCAAGTGCCTCAAGTCTGGACTACACTGTACATATTCTATACAAGTTCCAAGCTTGCTTTCAAATATCCACCGGTGGGGGAGGGAGGGGGGGGGGAGGGGCTGTGTGGTCTAGAGCTAAGCTACCACCTACCTTTGGACAAGAAAACCCCAGGTTTGAATCTTACAACAGGCAGGGTGAAGCTTTCTCAGTGAATCTGTGGTTTCTATTTTATTAACTTTACCCTCCCCTTGTCTCTGTGTAGTGAGTTTCTATGTCTAGCACTTTTGGGTAGCAGCAGAATACACGAGGTCCTGTGTGCACTGGCACACATTAAAGAATCCTCAACATTTAAAAGTCGAAAAGAGTAGGCCAAAATGTTCCTGGTTCCTGAGCAAAATTGTTAAGCAAATTTAACCATGCTGCATACTACGTGATTCGATGAGCAGAATAAAAAAAAACTGGATGTGGGCTCTGTCTGCACGCAATGGGTAGAGTCATTGCAGAATTCAAAAATATGTACGGTCACCTTTGTCTGTCTCTGGACATGTGGGAGTACAGGAAAATGAAAGAGCGGACAGGTTGGCTAGCAGCATTATCGTTGAAGATGTCAACCAATGGATTGGGTGGACATCATCAATGCCCTCCGAGATGTGGGATGGGCACAGGACTTCGACAACAATGAGTCCACGTCACTCCTTCGGATGAAAGAGATGGGAGTTAAGATGGGCACAGTCAGAAACAAGAAACTTAGTGGGCGTATAAGAAACTTATCAACCAACACTGAAGTGGAGTCATCAGTCGCTGTACACTGTGAGACTTACTGAGGAAGATCTGAGCACTTATGGACATGTTCGGAGTGCAATGATGATGACCGCAAATAACTCAATCTAGCCATAAAGGACATGGATTTGTTGGGCCAAAAGGTACAGATATTGTAGTTTGTCATAAACTATGAATACAGTGCATCCACGCCCACTGTAACAGGTGAAAACTGCAGTAGAAGACATCTACCTTGAAGCAAGATTTAATTTTCCTTTATTTCAGTGACTTCAAATTTTTGTTACAGCACAGATTGTATCGTTGACCCTATGATGCAGTTCATAAACTGAAATACTAAGATATATCTTTATTTTTGTCTCATCCTTAAGTACAAACTTGTTCAACTTTGTAGAAATTTACTGGGAGTTATACTCCTGCTAAAATAGATTTTGGGGTTGGTCATGATATCCCAGCTGTTGAACATCATGAAGCTAAGGACATCTGTAATAGCATATTCTATTTAAATAATGTATAATATGTATGTTTTTTTTCTCTTTTATAATTTGGTTCACAATTAAATTTTAAGTGATATAACTTTGTCATAAAGTAAAAACCAGCTGTTTTGTCAACTTTTATTTTTATTTTTTTTATTGACAGGTATAGATATAGTCCACTTGATCTCATCTCCTTTTCCAAGTGTCTGGCACAGACTCTCAGATGACTGGGACCATCTTGATTTCAATCTCATTGATGATTTCAATCGCATTTTCCGAGTGTTTATCAGCAATCTGATGCACCTGCGACCAGAGGTTAAAGGTTGCCGTAAAGGGTATGTTAATAGCATATAATCACTCTACTGCTATACTATTAAGCTACAATATATATACTTTATTTCATATTTCTATAGTAAAGTATTCATTCCAACAGAGTACGTAGGAGACAAAAGAAGCCAAAGAAGGTGGGATAGGTCTAGGATGATGTGACAAGATGAGCTGTAGAACAATGAGCATCTAAAAACTGAAATACTCAGTATCAGGATTTGTCAACTTTACAATCTGCATGTTGCTTATGATCCTCTCTCACTGTATATATTAACAAATTGTTGATGAATTAATCTTTGCACCATTACAAGCACCACTAAACTTAAATATGCTTTTAAAGACAATCATTTCTTTAATACTATACATTTTTTATGTTTCACAACCATCCATATATAAATATTTTTAAAATACACATTAAATTAATTGATGTTACTTTAACAAACGTAAATATATATATTTTTATTATAATTTTATCACAGTTTTTAATTACGAAAATGATTGTTTATGGCTAAACATTTGAGCTAAATTAAATTTTCTTTTGTATTTAAAATACAAGATTAAAATTGTGTAATTCCTTGTGTTTTTATTTTTATTGTTTAGGGTAAAGAATTTAAGTGAAAAGGTAGAGGGGAAAGGGTCAGAATGTTAATTAATGCTGGTTTGTTAGATTTAAGTGCATTTCTCAAAATGAAGTACAAATTACAGCAGAGGGTTTAGTTTATTGCTTTTGCAGCCCATAAGTCCCTAACATTATAATTAATTTCTGAAGGATGGGAGTAAAACATTTAATCAGATAATAATGACTCTCTCTTTAATCTCACTAAGATGCCTGAAAACAGTGCCTACAACTTTTAACAGGAAAAAAATCAAAAGTAATTACATTTTTTTATTTGCCTTGAAATGGGGCCTGTGTCATGGTGTATTATAGTTTACAGTGAGTTGTAATATTTGTGCCTTACAGTGCAACACATCAGACTTATGTCACCTTGTGAAACTTTGTTTTCTTCATTGTTCAATCCTTACAATCTGGCCATTCTGAATTGCCTATTTATGAGACTTCCTCAAGGAGGTAGAGTGAGGACTTGATCAGCTATGGTTCACTAATTCTGAAACTTTTGATTGTTAACTACCATCAGTTTATGTACTTACTTCTACATGAGAGGTGTTTTTTTTTTAACTTTTCACTTTATATTGTTAACTTAGTTTTCCTGTATTTATCATGTATTTTTATGTATAGTTCTTCTTCTCTTCTGTTTTCACTGGACACTTCATCACCCACCTTTGAAAAAAAAAGTTAAGTGGCCATAGATTTGTTATGTCATGGTTAAGACATTAACTGTTACATAGGTAAGAACCAATCTTCTCTTTTTTGGCTGAATACACCCTTCTTCGGCATAGCATTTCTGAGTGCCAGGTTGCCTTTGTTCTCTCTCTCTATTTGCTTGGTCAGGTGTAGCCAGAGCCACTGCAGGCCAGTACAAATGCCGACCCTGATGAAATTAGTCACCTATGAGTCACTGACCACTTTCAGCACTGGTGTTTCTAGCCTCTTGTCCCTTATGTATAGTTAATATTTTTGTATAAAAATGTTGGTATTCCTTTTAATAATTATTGAAACTCATTAATTAAAATAAGTTTGTTCATTCATTTTGCATTTAAGCCTGCTTATTGATGAGGCTCGATGAGTTCAACCTCCGAGTGGGTGTTCCTGGTTATATTAGATCACAATTGTCGTTTCAATGATAGTGGAAATTATTTCCTTTATAAAAATTAATGTAAAATAAATAATAAGTGTAATATAAATAAATAATAATAAATAATGAGTGCATAAATAAGTATAAACTTATCCTATTATTATCCACTTTAACATGGAGATACAATTAACTTAGTTGCTAATTATTCATTTTTAGTAACTGAATTTTAAAAAAAAAAAAAATTTATTATAAAAGTCAAACTTTATGTGCTTAATTAATGTAAATTTCTCTATCCCAGAATTTTGCTCGATACTAGCTACATTTTACCCATGTATGCACGTCATTTCAACACTCAAGCTTTCCATTCTCACAACAAATTATAGGATTGTGCAAAATTGTACTCTCTCTATTTGGTTATGGAAGGCCCCGGTATCACTGCAAATGAATTAAAACCGCCCATGCCAGCGGAATCATCCGAATTAATATCTCATCTCCCAAACAAAGAAAGGTAACTGTAGTCCCCATCTCAGCAGTCTCAGCACACGCTAAAAGACATAAGGCGAAACCACTCAGAAAGTGAACACAGCCAACTGTTCCCTGTCATACAATATCATCATTCATCGTAAACAATTAGAATATCGAAACATGATCAAAACAGATGAGACACACAGCTCACGGTGTGCACAGAGCACTTAACTCAGTAGCTCCTGCAACAAGCCGGACTTTGAATATGAGGAAACTGCAACAAGGAACACATTTCATGCGTAGCCTTCAATTGTTCCCGCCACCTATCCACCATACACCGGAAGTTCACGTCCTCTTGAAAATGATGATCATCGTAATTTTTTTTAATGTATAGCGCTTGATGATGTTAGGCCATCGTTGTTGACTCCAATTCCAAACATATAGACACACAGTTAGTCGTCAGATTATCCCCGTCGCACATCAAACAACAGATCGTAAGATTAGCGTACGGCTGGTCAAGGGATGTACGATGAGCCATTCACTCTCTCTATTGCTGCTGCACAATGTGTGCTATATGTCCAGGCTGCTGTTCAGTCCTTGATTCTTTCTGCAAATGAGATTATTTATTTTATGGGTTATCTGCCTTCTTGCTGTGCTGCATAATGCAAACTTTATTTTCAAGTACATTATTTTTCTTGTCAGAAAATTTCTTTAATTTATAAACTGTTTACATTACCAGATTCCTTTTCTCATTCTTTATGTACAGTTTAGAGATAAATTGATACAGCAAACCCTTGATTTAATGAACCTCTGATTTGCTCTCTATGCCTGCTGCTTTTACTGTTGATTGAAGTAAAGTGACTATATACGACCAGTGATTTGGCTTGAAAATAGTGCTCATTGTGATTCCAACATAAATTATTCAAGAACACACTCACATGTATTTTTATAGCAAACATATATTGGTTATAATGAATTGGCCAGTGTGCTGAAGTGTATCCTTAGTGGCAAGACACAACATGATGGGCACAGGTTCAAATCGTAGCTCAGGCTGTATATTGTTTTCTGTGGTTGTTTGTGGATTTTACCAAGTGTTGTAAAAATACCTATCTTCTTCTTCTTCTTTCCTTCCTCATCTGCCTTTCAGCGTCGAGGGGAGATATAATTTGCGGCCTTTTGCTTTTCTGTTTGCCTCTGCTGCTGTTATTTTTCCTAGTGCTTCTAATATTCCATCAACCCATCTTTTTCGTGGTCGACTCTTGGGTCTGGTGTTCTCACAACGTTTGTTAAAGGCTCGTTGTGTTGTGTTTTGTTCTTTCTGCCTTGTCACGTGGCCAAACCATTTTATCTGTTGTTTCCTTATATATTTTATGGCGGGGGCTATTCCTAGCTTTTTTCTCAGTTCTTCATTTCTGATCTTATCTCTCAGACTGTTTCCTGTCATTTGTCTAACACATTTCATCTCTGTAGAGGTTATTTTTCTTATTGTTCTTGCATCTATGGTCCAGGTCTGGCATTGGTAGCACAACGTTGGGATGAAGATTGTATTGTATAGTGCTCGTTTTGCCTCCAGAGTTATTTCCTTGTTGGACAATAGTGGTGATAACTGTCCAATGATTTGACAAGCTTTGTTGCATCTTGATTCTATCTCTGCTGTTTGAGAATTATCGTTTGTCATTAGACTTCCTAGGTATTTGAAATCCTCTACTTGTTTTAGTTGTCTGCCTTCTATAGTTATGTTGATAAAAGTAAAAAAAAAGTAAAGTACCCCCCGTCACGCCAAGTGGCGTATAGGGAATATGGTGTTAGTGACCATATATTTTACAGACCTTCGGCACATGATTTTTGGGGTAATGTGGTCGGTATTACGCCCGTGCCGCTTCACTTTCCCAGAAAAAAAATCAGGTACCCATTAACGGCTGGGTGAACCCGGAAGCCGTCGGTTGGGATCGAACCCTACCTCTTGTCCTTTGTATTCCAGTTCACTAACCACTGAGCTATCGCGGCTCCCAGTTATGTTGATGTTCTGTTTATTTTTGGCGACATTCATGACTTCTGTTTTGTTGATGTTGATTTTCATGTTGTATTTTGTGCCTGAGATGTTGAATTTGTTTAAGTGTTCTTGTAGGTCTTCTATTGTTTCATGTATTAGTGTCTGGTTGTCTGCAAATAAAAGCTCGTTGATCTCCTCTGTCTCTGATGGGTTGGCTAGCTTTATATATATGGTCCATGTATTTAATAAACAGTATGGGGGATAGTACGCACCCCTATCTTACACCTGATCTAACTTTGAAGTGGTCTGTGTAGCCTGCTGCTGTTCTGACCCTGCAGCTGCTGTTGATGTAGAGACTTTTAATAAGGTTGGTTAGATGTTGGCTTACTCCGTATGTTGTTAGTATCTCCCACAGTTGTTCTCTGTTTACTCTGTCGAATGCTTTTTCCTGGTCAATAAAGGCTATGTATAAGTTTTTATTGTGTTCTGTCGTTTTTTCTGCAACCTGTTTTAATGTGAATAGTGTGTCAGTACATCCCCTGATTTTTTGGAACCCCATTTGAGAATCGCTTAACTGTGGTTCTATTATAGGTCTCAGTCTTTTTTCCAAGATTTTGGCGTATAGCTTTCCTACATGGCTGAGAAGAGATATACCTCTATATTGATTGCAAAACTACTTATGTCCTTGTATAATTGATGTTGGTATCTCACCTTGGAAGGTTTCCTTGTCACCCAGCCAATTGAATATATTTCCTTGTAAACTTTTCACTCCTTGTCATTTCATATTGTACAAATCATGATGCTCCATTTTTTTTCTCTTTGTTCGCATTGTGTTCTGCAACAATATTGTCAGCATCATCATGTGCCATACCGGTAGGCATAGGCAATTATGTTTTCCACAATCTTCTATCTACAGTGCATCATCTCAATTCTGTTGTTGACTGTTTTCCATGCCATGACACTAAGCTATCCAGTATTTTCTCTCTTTGTTGTCCGCGATTTTTCTTTCCTTTTATTTTGCCATTTGTAACTAAGTATTCCGACTTTAGGGAGCCGCAATAGCTCAGTAGTTAGTGAACTGGACTACAAAGGACAAGAGGTAGGGTTTGATCCCAACTGACGGCTTCCAGGTTCACTCAGCCTTTAATGGGTACCGGATTTTTTTCTGGGAAAGTGAAGCAGCACGGGTGTAATACCGACCACATTACCCCAAAAATTATGTACCGAAGGTCTGTAAAATTTATGGTCACTAACACCATATCCCAGAGAGACACTGAGAAGAACATTGATGAGAGAGGCAAGAGCAGCAGGATTCGGCTCCCTCAATGAGAGCTGCTTGCACAGAACGGAGACAAAGGGTGAGATTTGATAAAATATCTTTAAAAGAATTGAAAACTGCTAGAACAAAAATTCAGATAAGAGAAGGAGTATCTTAGTCTACGCCCTATGGGCCGGCTACGGCTCGAAAGGCCATAGTGAGAGAGAGAGAGAGAGAGAGAGAACACCATATTCCCTATACGGCACTTGGCGTGACGGTGGCACTTTACTTTTTTTTTAATTCCGACTTTCCTCTTCTCATGATGCGCCCGAAAAATGTTGATTGCTTCTTTATAATGTTTTTAAGGAGCTCCCTTTTTGTGTAGGCTTCTTTGAGAATTTCCTCATTGGTCTTTTTAGCTGTCCAGGGAACTTTCAATATTTTTCTGAGAAATCCATCTCGGTGGCCTCTAATCATCTTTTCATTGACAATATTGTGCCCAACCAAATTTCCTATTCTGATTTCGCTCTCTTGTCTGAGAGCAATGATGTGTTTGCTTTTTGCCGCCATTTGTTGGCTTTAATTTACTTTCATTGTTTCATGAACTCTTTAAAACATCTCTTAAAACACAAATTAATATTTAAACTCTTCTAAATTCTACTCAACATTCTTCATAGAAAAACATCAACATTCCATCAACTTTAACTAGAGCAGTTCAGTAGAATGAACAATTCTTCACATATAAAGACTGTTGCTGGTATAACATCTTTATTTATGCTCCATCGAATCTACCTTTAGCTGTTGCTTCTGTTAATATTCTATGGAAGATGCTGTTTTATGAAGATCATGCAACACATTTGATTTGTTGAAAATAATAATATTGTAAAGTTTATTAATTATATTATGTTCAGCTGGTCCTAACATAATAGTGAGTTAAAGACAATCAGACAGCAGACAAGAAAATATTTGAAAGACACAGAAGCGCAGCTTTACAGAAGAATTTTGTGAGTATCATGGACGTCCAAAAAATTGTAGAGGACAAAGCAAACTCAAAGATTATTACTCACTTCAAGAGGAAACAGTCATTTTGTTGACCATTTAACAAAAATGGAACAGCTGAGATATATTGTAACAACTGAAATAATTGATGGAAAAAGAGATAGAAGGAAACAGTGAGAAGAGACATTAAGGTTTTAGATAAATGAAATGATAGAGGTCAATAGCTGAACTGATAAACAAAGAAAGTTGTGGAGAAACATCACCTATGCCAGCAGGCATGGCACTTGATGATGATATTAATTCATAACAATGTTTAATTATGGAAAAAAAAAATATTAAAGTTAGATAACAAACCATGCACATTTAATTTGCCACATGGTTTGGTTGCTCTGGGATAGGCTGGCATTTGACTGGTTTCAGTCTGCCTCAAGTTATCATCACGTCATCTTATATATAGAAAGTGTTTCATTATTGTGATTTTAATTAATTTAGCAGTTTTTACAATTCAAAATGGCAGAACCTATAATATTAAGGTTGAAAAGAACAAAATAATAATAATTAAACAATATGATTACAACTTTACGTAGATGAGGGACACTGAAAAATCGAAATGACGTTGCGACTCAGACTGAGTAAGCTGGAACAAAGAATAAAGCACACACTTATGTGCCTCACCCATGTAAAGCTGTGATGTATTATATTTGTTCTTTTCAACCTTATTGTCAGCTTTTACAGAAGCTTCACATTTGTAATGTCTTTACCCCTATAATATTAAGTCCGCACTCTTTAACTTTGCAGCTACTTGGACGAAGGTGAGAATTTTGACTTTGATGAGTCGTTCAAAGAAAATGTCACCAACAATGAACTGAATATAAATTAGTTTTAATAATTTGGTAAAGTGACTCATCGTGATTACGTGTCGAGCTTTATACGAAGAAGACATTGGAAATACATTGCTCATGGGCTAAGAATGGATGAGGAAAGACTTCTCTGTCAGGCATTCATGTGGAAACCTTCTGGTAAAAGAAAATGAGGTAGACCAAGAGAATCTCAATGCAGAACAATTAATAGTGAAAGCTGAACCATGGAGCTAAGAAGCAACCAGGAACTAGCAGCAGATCATCAATTGTGGAGAACTATGACTTCTGCCCTATGTGCTATCTTCAGTCTGAGAGGAAAATGAATGAATGAAGTAACTTTCAGTGCACCCTTATATTTGCTGACAATTGGGAGACAGCTGAGAATGTTGTTTAGCAGTGGTTTGATAATGATGAACATGATCTCGTTACCAAGACCTCACTGAGGAAGAAGCTGTGGATGATATTCTCCATGTCAAAGCAGGAGCAAAAAGGAAGTTATTGAGAAGTATAAATTACGTGAACATGGCACACACTATCTGAAATAAAGTATTTCTTGGTCTTCGAGTAAATAGGAAGGATAACTCTTGGCTTTTAAATTCTACCCTTGTGAACATTTTTGGCAGTTCAAACCTATCAAAGTTGATTAACAGTATCAGAGTGTCAAACAACTGGCACTGGATCCAGTCTTTTTATGAACTTCACCAACTTAAACTCTCTCTGTGGTTGTACATACAGTTATCTATGAGCAGATATATGACACCAGTACTTTCTATTATGCACACTGCAGGAGATCATAAATTAAAAATTCCCATTTACCTTCGGATAATTACTAAAAGCTTCTGTACTACTATCACTGTAGTCACCACAAAGTATTCTCTAAACATAACTGTTAAAAAATTGATTAAATATAGCATATTTTCTATTTACTTTTATATTTCACAATAATTTGTATTAAAACTTGTTTAACCATTTTAAAAATCTGATTTCATAATATGGTCCTTAATGTTATGTTTGATTTTTTAAATGTTTTACGTTAACAGATATTTTCCCCTTATTATTCTGTTAAATCAAGGGTTTGCTGCATTTTTAGCTTGGTGTGCTTACATTTTTTTTCTGAACAGTCATTTATTCATATCTGTTGGTTTTTAAATGCTTTCATGTAAAAATTTGCTGAAGATGACATCTTACTGTTATGTTTTTCTCTTTTGACTACAGTATGGTTATTATTTTCTTATTATAATTGTTTATGATTATATTGTGATTATTCTTGTCATTTTACCCTTATTGGCTGCATGCCAAAACTATGGTTTTCCAAGCCACTTTTCAGTACAAATGTTCAAATATAACAATTTTAAAAATATAACAATTTCAACAATACATATATAGTAACAGTGCTATTTTTCATTGCTCGATTGTCTTCTAAATAAAAATAATCAGAATTTCTTATTGCTTTTTTTGCGTACAATAGTTTCCGACTTAAGGATTATAATAGTGACATAAAAATGTGTGTAAACAAAAATAGAAGAAAAAAAAATAGAATACAATTTATACCTACTATTGGGGACTGGTCGGTCTTGAGGCAAGACACCAGCCTTGAGATAGAGAGGTTGTGGGTTCAAATCCCGGCTGCATCAGTTAAGACTTTTATTTTATGATTTCTCTCTGCGGCAACCACCTCAAGTCTCAGCAGTGAGGCTCAGCATGAAATGTCAATTACTCATGAACGAAAAAAATATGAGTACCTCCGAAGACGGATTTATCTGCCTGTGCGGGGAGGGGCCCCTGTGCACATGGCTGCCATAAACGGATTAACACACAAAATTTAGTTCCATGTCGCAAGGGACTTTGTCAGAGGTGAAAGCTGGCGAATGCAAAATAAAAAATCTACCATTTTACTCTGATGAGTACTGAATAGACAAATAATTGCAGTGCTGCGGTAAAGCTGGTAGCAGGAGCAAGTAGTGGGATGTAATGTACACTCCTACAAGGTATGGTAACAGCTTTACAAAACAGGAACAGAACAAAATACTGATGTTTTGCCCTACATGCAGCCTTCTTCAGAAAATGAGAACAGCATAAGCAAACAACAAACTAAAGTAAACTAACTAACAAGATGAGTCTCACACAATGGTAATATACAAAATGATTCTCCTTTCACTTGTATATCCTGATTTCCAATAAATCAGATGAATATCAGCACTTTTGAAGTACACATAAAAATGTTATGATCATTTATAGAGAAGAGGGGGTAAGTTGTTAAATATAACCCTAGATTATGACTCCATAGTAAAATATATCGCTTCAAAATACAATTTTTTGGAATTTTTACAGTTTCCCATTGCAAACATTCCCTCCCTTCCTTCCCCAATACCTTCCTAATTATGACTTCCAGTGATTCCCTAGTGTTTGATTTATTACCTTTGTTGTTGGATTTGTTTTTTCATTAAGGTCGTAAAAAGTACTATGGTATTGTAAACATGCAAGCTTTTTTATTTTTTTAAATCAGCTAATTTTCAATAAATTCGTTTCTCTCTTCCCCCCCCCCCCCCCCTCCAATCAGCTTCTTTTTTTTTTTATCTGATGGCATGAATCAGAGAAACCTTTGTAACATGTGAAAAGCAGCGTACAAACAGGCTAAAATTACGGCGGACAGCAGGCATGTAAATAGACAATATATGGTCCGAAGTGGGATCGAACCCGTACTCAGTGGCACCGCGCCTTGCCACGAGAAGCCGAACGCTTGGTACACTGCCACGCAGCCAACTAAAAAATGCTATAGTCATTGAGATCGCCTTTCGTGGAAGACACTACTGCAATAGCCAATTTTTTAGTTGGCTGCGTGGCAGTGTACCAAGCGTTCGGCTTCTCGTGGCAAGGCGCGGTGCCACTGAGTACGGGTTCGATCCCACTTCGGACCATATATTGTTCTTCGTTTTTTTCTATTGTTGTTTGTCTGTCAATTTTTCCGAGTGCTAACACATACTTCTTTGTTCTATTATTCCCTATTATCGCCTCGGAAGTTCCCCATATAATAATATTTATGTATTATTATTTGTACCCAGTATATTACCACTGGGAACTACTATTCGTGCTGTTTCGTCCAATAAATGTTTGTCTACAACACAAGTATTCAGCCCTACTGGGAGATACTTGCATTAATAGGAAAGTACAAATATACAATTTATTTCCGGTCTGTGATCGTTACCCTATGCTATAGTCATTGAGATCGCCTTTCGTGGAAGACACTACTGCAATAGCCAATTTTTTAGTTGGCTGCGTGGCAGTGTACCAAGCGTTCGGCTTCTCGTGGCAAGGCGCGGTGCCACTGAGTACGGGTTCGATCCCACTTCGGACCATATATTGTTCTTCGTTTTTTTCTATTGTTGTTTGTCTGTCAATTTTTCCGAGTGCTAACACATACTTCTTTGTTCTATTATTCCCTATTATCGCCTCGGAAGTTCCCCATATAATAATATTTATGTATTATTATTTGTACCCAGTATATTACCACTGGGAACTACTATTCGTGCTGTTTCGTCCAATAAATGTTTGTCTACAACACAAGTATTCAGCCCTACTGGGAGATACTTGCATTAATAGGAAAGTACAAATATACAATTTATTTCCGGTCTGTGATCGTTACCCTATGCTATAGTCATTGAGATCGCCTTTCGTGGAAGACACTACTGCAATAGCCAATTTTTTAGTTGGCTGCGTGGCAGTGTACCAAGCGTTCGGCTTCTCGTGGCAAGGCGCGGTGCCACTGAGTACGGGTTCGATCCCACTTCGGACCATATATTGTTCTTCGTTTTTTTCTATTGTTGTTTGTCTGTCAATTTTTCCGAGTGCTAACACATACTTCTTTGTTCTATTATTCCCTATTATCGCCTCGGAAGTTCCCCATATAATAATATTTATGTATTATTATTTGTACCCAGTATATTACCACTGGGAACTACTATTCGTGCTGTTTCGTCCAATAAATGTTTGTCTACAACACAAGTATTCAGCCCTACTGGGAGATACTTGCATTAATAGGAAAGTACAAATATACAATTTATTTCCGGTCTGTGATCGTTACCCTATGCTATAGTCATTGAGATCGCCTTTCGTGGAAGACACTACTGCAATAGCCAATTTTTTAGTTGGCTGCGTGGCAGTGTACCAAGCGTTCGGCTTCTCGTGGCAAGGCGCGGTGCCACTGAGTACGGGTTCGATCCCACTTCGGACCATATATTGTTCTTCGTTTTTTTCTATTGTTGTTTGTCTGTCAATTTTTCCGAGTGCTAACACATACTTCTTTGTTCTATTATTCCCTATTATCGCCTCGGAAGTTCCCCATATAATAATATTTATGTATTATTATTTGTACCCAGTATATTACCACTGGGAACTACTATTCGTGCTGTTTCGTCCAATAAATGTTTGTCTACAACACAAGTATTCAGCCCTACTGGGAGATACTTGCATTAATAGGAAAGTACAAATATACAATTTATTTCCGGTCTGTGATCGTTACCCTATGCTATAGTCATTGAGATCGCCTTTCGTGGAAGACACTACTGCAATAGCCAATTTTTTAGTTGGCTGCGTGGCAGTGTACCAAGCGTTCGGCTTCTCGTGGCAAGGCGCGGTGCCACTGAGTACGGGTTCGATCCCACTTCGGACCATATATTGTTCTTCGTTTTTTTCTATTGTTGTTTGTCTGTCAATTTTTCCGAGTGCTAACACATACTTCTTTGTTCTATTATTCCCTATTATCGCCTCGGAAGTTCCCCATATAATAATATTTATGTATTATTATTTGTACCCAGTATATTACCACTGGGAACTACTATTCGTGCTGTTTCGTCCAATAAATGTTTGTCTACAACACAAGTATTCAGCCCTACTGGGAGATACTTGCATTAATAGGAAAGTACAAATATACAATTTATTTCCGGTCTGTGATCGTTACCCTATGCTATAGTCATTGAGATCGCCTTTCGTGGAAGACACTACTGCAATAGCCAATTTTTTAGTTGGCTGCGTGGCAGTGTACCAAGCGTTCGGCTTCTCGTGGCAAGGCGCGGTGCCACTGAGTACGGGTTCGATCCCACTTCGGACCATATATTGTTCTTCGTTTTTTTCTATTGTTGTTTGTCTGTCAATTTTTCCGAGTGCTAACACATACTTCTTTGTTCTATTATTCCCTATTATCGCCTCGGAAGTTCCCCATATAATAATATTTATGTATTATTATTTGTACCCAGTATATTACCACTGGGAACTACTATTCGTGCTGTTTCGTCCAATAAATGTTTGTCTACAACACAAGTATTCAGCCCTACTGGGAGATACTTGCATTAGTAGGAAAGTACAAATATACAATTTATTTCCGGTCTGTGATCGTTACCCTATGCTATAGTCATTGAGATCGCCTTTCGTGGAAGACACTACTGCAATAGCCAATTTTTTAGTTGGCTGCGTGGCAGTGTACCAAGCGTTCGGCTTCTCGTGGCAAGGCGCGGTGCCACTGAGTACGGGTTCGATCCCACTTCGGACCATATATTGTTCTTCGTTTTTTTCTATTGTTGTTTGTCTGTCAATTTTTCCGAGTGCTAACACATACTTCTTTGTTCTATTATTCCCTATTATCGCCTCGGAAGTTCCCCATATAATAATATTTATGTATTATTATTTGTACCCAGTATATTACCACTGGGAACTACTATTCGTGCTGTTTCGTCCAATAAATGTTTGTCTACAACACAAGTATTCAGCCCTACTGGGAGATACTTGCATTAATAGGAAAGTACAAATATACAATTTATTTCCGGTCTGTGATCGTTACCCTATGCTATAGTCATTGAGATCGCCTTTCGTGGAAGACACTACTGCAATAGCCAATTTTTTAGTTGGCTGCGTGGCAGTGTACCAAGCGTTCGGCTTCTCGTGGCAAGGCGCGGTGCCACTGAGTACGGGTTCGATCCCACTTCGGACCATATATTGTTCTTCGTTTTTTTCTATTGTTGTTTGTCTGTCAATTTTTCCGAGTGCTAACACATACTTCTTTGTTCTATTATTCCCTATTATCGCCTCGGAAGTTCCCCATATAATAATATTTATGTATTATTATTTGTACCCAGTATATTACCACTGGGAACTACTATTCGTGCTGTTTCGTCCAATAAATGTTTGTCTACAACACAAGTATTCAGCCCTACTGGGAGATACTTGCATTAATAGGAAAGTACAAATATACAATTTATTTCCGGTCTGTGATCGTTACCCTATGCTATAGTCATTGAGATCGCCTTTCGTGGAAGACACTACTGCAATAGCCAATTTTTTAGTTGGCTGCGTGGCAGTGTACCAAGCGTTCGGCTTCTCGTGGCAAGGCGCGGTGCCACTGAGTACGGGTTCGATCCCACTTCGGACCATATATTGTTCTTCGTTTTTTTCTATTGTTGTTTGTCTGTCAATTTTTCCGAGTGCTAACACATACTTCTTTGTTCTATTATTCCCTATTATCGCCTCGGAAGTTCCCCATATAATAATATTTATGTATTATTATTTGTACCCAGTATATTACCACTGGGAACTACTATTCGTGCTGTTTCGTCCAATAAATGTTTGTCTACAACACAAGTATTCAGCCCTACTGGGAGATACTTGCATTAATAGGAAAGTACAAATATACAATTTATTTCCGGTCTGTGATCGTTACCCTATGCTATAGTCATTGAGATCGCCTTTCGTGGAAGACACTACTGCAATAGCCAATTTTTTAGTTGGCTGCGTGGCAGTGTACCAAGCGTTCGGCTTCTCGTGGCAAGGCGCGGTGCCACTGAGTACGGGTTCGATCCCACTTCGGACCATATATTGTTCTTCGTTTTTTTCTATTGTTGTTTGTCTGTCAATTTTTCCGAGTGCTAACACATACTTCTTTGTTCTATTATTCCCTATTATCGCCTCGGAAGTTCCCCATATAATAATATTTATGTATTATTATTTGTACCCATGTAAATAGACAGAGGTAGCCTAGGGGCCATATGGTTGCGTTTCGGGCTAAAAATTGATCGTAAATCAAGAAATGATTACCGCATCCGATGATTGTTTCTCGTCTTGTGTCAACACACTGCTGTGAAGCAAAGGTTCAAAGAAAGTTTTATTTTCAAAACTCAAAATGTTAAATTTAAGTAGTAGTAATTTTTACTATGGAATAGTGTCAACATGAGTCACATGTATTTTAATCATAATCTCATCATCATCATTGAGTGCCGTCTCCGCATCGAAGGTTGGCTACCATGGAGCGCCATTCCACTCTGTCTCTTGCTTTTATGGTGCAGATTGTCATAGGTTGACTTGTCCATCTTTTGATGTTACTCGTCCATGTTAGTCTTGGTCTGCCGCTGCCTCTTTTACCTTGTATTTTCCCTTCCAATATTACTTTTATTAGGCTGTTGTGTCTTTTAACATGCCCCAAAAATTTCATTTGTCTTGTTTTAATTGTGTTTAGTAAGTAAGAGAAGGCACTCAATGATGATGATGATGATGATGATGAATCCTATCATTGTATGTCCAGTGGGTATTTATATATTTTTGTAGCTCTCGTTTTATTAGTATGCCTACTCTTTGATGTTGGGAGCCGCGATAGCTCAGTGGTTAGTGAACTGGACTACAAAGGACAAGAGGTAGGGTTCGATCCCAACAGATGGCCTCCAGTTCACCCAGCCTTTAATGGGTACCAGATTTTTTTTTCTGGGAAAGTAAAGTGGCACGGGCGTAATACCGACCACATTACCCCAAAAATCATGTGCCGAAAGTATGTAAAATTTATGGTCACAAACACCATATTCCCTATATGCCACTTGGCATGACGGGGGCACTTTACTTTTTTACTACTTTACTCTTTGATGTTCTGTTGTGTTACCTGAATATATAAATGTATATTTATCGTCTTGTATGTATCCACTTTCTTTCCATCTTGTTTCTGATATGCCTAAAATATCTATGTTTAATCATTTTGCTTCTACCACAAGATTTTCTAATTTTCCTTGTTAGTATAAAGTCCTAACATTCCATGTAGCTTTTTTTAGCTCGTTCTTAAAACAATTGTTAGAATTTCTCTACATGGCTTCTTTGGAATGTTACGTGATGAGGCTGCAACCTCTTTCACGGTGGTTTGCCATATTCGTCTTTCGTTTCCTGAATATGCCTCATGTGTACCACACACTTTGCTGTTTTCGCTTTATGGGCCGTTGATCATTTCTGATTCTTCCGCCCCATCCACCGTCACAGACTTTTTACATTCGGTTTAGACATAACCGCCAGGTGCCATTGTTGTTGAACTATGTGTTTGCCTGTCAAACTGCTAACACACGACACGAAGAATAAATCATATTCCACTTAAATACCGGTAACGTTCACAGTCCATCCACTTGTCAGAAGTAAAACATACACCAAAATGGGGAATAGCAACACATTATTTCACAACTAGACTGTCACGTAAATCATTTAAATATATCAGCAAGAGCCAAATTATAAAAATGACCAACACGTAGCCGCCATGACACTGGAATCATAATCTAAGGTTAAATACAGTTACAAAAATATATATATTTTTTTAGTGAAATTTAGTTGCACAGGATCAATCAAGATAGCAACAAACTAGTCTATGTAGGCAGAAAATGTTTTTAAAATTATTTTTTATTGGTTTATAAAAAAAGGTGGATTGGATGGAAACTAAACTATGACTATTTTAAAGTGTTCAGAACTACATGTTGAACTATGTAGATGCATTGTAAGGACATGACCACACAAACACAACATGAAGTGATGCTGGATCTAGTTTAGTTGGCCAAGTCAACGGATCACCTAAGAGATGAGATATCTGAGAAAATCGCTTGGAGTGACCAGAAAAGACAGAATCAGAAATTATATTATATTAGGAAGAGTAGGCATTGAACCAATCCTGAATTAAATACAGAAACAACAAATAAACTAGTTTTGGCCATCTAGAAAGAATGCCATGTGATTCCTTATCATATGAGGCATATATTAAAAGAGGAGAAGGCAAAAGAGCAAGAGGCAGACCCAGAGTAGGATGGACAGACAACATCAATGACAAGCTGCAACATTAATTGACAATGAGTGAAGCCGCCAATATGGCAAGAACCAGAACTTTTTATCTCTCTTGACACCCGAACGGGAACAAGAAGAAGTGAAGAAAGAAAGAAAAAGTCGACAGATCATCCTCATTGCATGTCAGACATGTCCATAAGCGGTGCTTAGATCTCCTCCCCATTGTGTCTCTCAGTGTATGGAGATTGATGACTCCAATTCTGTGTTGAATTGTCATTCGTCTGTGTTTCCCCGAGCAGCACTTCTTTGTGGCATCCCCAGTTTTGACCTTATGTTAATGCAGTTTGGACATGATTTCAGTATCTACTACAAGTTAAATATTTGAGAATCTATCATTTTTTTTCAGTTTTTTTTTTGGCAACACATTGCAACAAATGAGGAATAAGGTAGACAAATAAAGTTTATTGTGACTGCTTTACTGAGAGAATAATTAAAAAAAAACAATGATATTTCGGACTCACAACCTTCCTCCGAAACAAAATTCGAAACAAAATTGGAACACGCAGAACATGAACATGAAAAATTTACTAAGATCTAACTACATTACTGGGAGTAGCAAATTATTATGTTTAAAAACTTAGCTGACAGAAGAATCACAGTCTTCCTTTCACAAGTGGTTGACACAGAATGACCAGGAAAGTAAAAGGGGAGAATAGTGAAAAGTGCAGCAATGACCTGTCTTTACTCACTATTCTGGGCCTGTTTCATTATTTCAGTAATGTCATCTCTAAAATCCCCACTTTAAAATATTCATTAGATTGTATTGTTATGTAGGCAAAATAAAACTGCTACTGTAACAATAATAAACCATCCTGTGCACATGTATATTACTATTCATACATTTATTTGTATCTTTTGTCCTGCAGATCCCATACAGAACTTTGAAGCTGTCCCCATCATTCAAGAACTTATCTCTTCATTCTTATTCAATCAAGACTATCTGGAACTATGACATTTTCACAAAAATTGAGAAAGAATTAAAAAGTTTGTAGTTTCCTCCAAAATATTTTAAATTTTTCTTCAGAGAATCAAAATATCTTTTAAAAATCAAACTGTAGGAGTCTGCTAAAATCATTTAATATCAGATTTCAATCCGAATGATTTTTTTTTTCCTACTTCATTCCCCATAATGAGGTTTGCAAAATTAAGTTTGGTTAATTTTTCATTATTTTGTTTACAGACTATATTTCATTTTAAAGATAAATGAATGCAATGTTACAACTGTGTTAAAAAATATTATAAGGTATGTAAAAAAAAAAAAAAGTAAAGTACCCTCGTCACGCCAAGTGACGTATAGGGAATATGGTGTTAGTGTTAGTGACCATAAATTTCATAGACCCTCGGCACATGATTTTTGGGGTGATGTGGTCGGTATTACGCCCATGCCACTTTTCTTTTTTTTTTTTGTAGCTTTGTCTTGGAAACTGTTGCCCAATAGCTTGAAACATAGTCCATAATAGGCCTAATTGCTCCAGTTCATTCATTCATTTTCCTCTCAGACTGAAGTTGGCACATAGGGCGGAAGTCATAGTTCTCCATGATTAATGATCTGCTACTAGTTCTTGTAGTTCTTGGTTGTTTCTTAGTTCCATGGTTTAGCCTTCCCTATTAATTGTTCTACAATGCAATACTCTTGGTGTACCTTTTTTTTTTTTACCAGAAGGTTTCCACATGAATGCCTGGTGGGGAAGTCTTTCTTCATTCATTCTCAGCACATGACTGATGTATTTCCAACGCCTTCTTATAAGACTCGGCACATATTCTTGTTTTGATTCATCTCACTTTTGGTTCATCGTTCTTGATGCTCCAGTGTAGATTATTTTTTTTTTACGTCTTATTTTAACGTCTTTTCATGTGGCATTAATTTATTTTTCTTCTGGAAGGCATTTTCTATGACAGTCCAATTGATTTTGTGTGCTTCTGTTATGTCTGTCAGAATGTCAGCCCAATCCATTGCACATTGACAATTCACAACAGCTGTTTCAGCCAGGGTGCCAGCTCGTTCATTGCCTCTCACATCGGAGTGTCCAGGAATGAAGATGAAACAAATTCCAATCTTACCTGCGTTCCTTAGTGACTCCAGCCACTGCCTTCATGTCCAGCCTCCTTTGATTTTCCTGAGCATACTTATCAAATCACTCAGAATGCACACTTGAGTAAAAGATTGTGTTTCTAGCCTGGCCATTTGTTCAGTTACTGCCACAGTCAAACTACTGGTAGTTAGTTACCATGAAAACACCTCTTTTCTCCTTTACTGTTCTGACATACTCATACTCAGCTGCAGACATAGAGTATGGGTATGGTTTTAAAAGAAATAAATGTGTTTTTAAAAATCACAATAATAAAATAAAAATAAGTATTTGTAAATGTTAGTCAAGACAGAAAATACAATGCAACCTTATGACTTCTTAAATAGTTATTTTTCAGTTTTAACACTTATTTTTATATTATTAAAATATTTGTAATACATATTTATACCACCAAACATTCATTATAGATAGGCTATCATTTTTAATTTCTTCATTGAATATGCCAAAACAATTCAACTGTTTAGAACTAGTAACATTACACTGTTTGAGCTGTATGTAACTGAAGGATAGATCACATAGTGTTGAATACAGTCTTATGTTAATCTATTTTTAGACAGTCATGGTAAATGTTGAGCCACGATAGCTCAGTTGTTAGTGAACTGGACTACAAAGGACAAGAGGTCGGGTTCAATCCTGACTGACGGCTTTCAGGTTCGCCCAGCCTTTAATGGGTACCAGATTTTTTTCTGGGAAAGTAAAGCAGCACTGGCGTAAAACCAACCACATTACCCCTAAAGTCATGTACTGAAGGTCTATAAAAATTATGGTCACTAACACCATAAACCCTATAAGCCACTTGGCGTGACATGGTTCTTCGCTTTACTTACTATGGTAAATGTTCTTTTCAAGAAAACACTTCATTGTGACAACCATTTGTTCTGGCAACTAATTGCAGTTCATACTTTTGCATGTGGCAAAGCATTATGTCCTGATATATGCACATTAACAACAAAGCACTCATTAACCTAAACAAGGCTCTGTCTTGTGGTGTTCACTGAATAACAGAAGAGTAAAGAGCACTCTTCCAGTCTTAAATTGCAATGGTATAAACATGGTGAGGAGTCTGACCATTAAATATTAGGGAATACCATAGCGTGTGAAAGCTGGAAAACAACAAGAGATATAGAAACAAAGTTGAACGCATTCGAAAATAAATAACTAAGTAAAGTACTTGGTATATCGTGGAACGAATTCAAAACAAATGAGGAAATTAGAGAAATCACCAATCAACCACTAATATCTTCAGTAATAAAGAAAAGATGATGGTCATATGTTGGACATGTGATGAGACGAGATAATAACCGAAAAGCAAAGCCCTCATGTGGGAAACAACAGGTAAGAGGAAAAGAGGAAGACCCAGTGGGACACTGAGAAGAACATTGATCAGAGAGGCAAGAACAGCAGGAATCGGCTCCCTCAATGAGATAGAGCTGCTTGCACAGAACAGAGACAAATGGTGAGATTTTATAAAATATCTTTAAAAGAATTGAAAACTGCTAGAACAAAATGTCAGATGGGAGAAGGAGTATCTTGATCTACGCCCTATGGGCTGGCTACGGCTCGAAAGGTCAATAGATAGATAGAATACCATTTGATAGAACTCTTTCTTTCCTGCATAACATTAGCAAAGTTATTCAAAGGGCAAGGAAAGGTGTCAACACAATCAAGATCATGCTTCAGCAAACTTCCAGTATGTGTTGCTATTCTTGTTTATGCAGGCTGTGATGCTATCAGTGCTGGATTATGCTTTGGGTATGCTCATTCTTTGTCAACTCAGATCACAAGATTGGAAAGGGTTCAGAATGAGGGTCCTAGGACAGTTGTCTAATGCACCAGAGACACACGTATCTGTTCAATGCGATACCTACTTGGTGACTTGCCAAGCATTAGAGTGTGACATAGATCTGCTAAAGTCTGGGCTTATATGAACATTGTAAGAAACATAAATCATCTTCTGCATTAAGAATTGAGTGTGACCAAGGGCTGATGCCTCAGGCATGGAAAATCATGGATGGCCAAGGCAGAAGAGTCCAAAAAGAGAACAGCAGGGGGAAAAAGGCTAACCAAAGTAATCTGTCAGCCAGTGCAACTGGGTTTATGAAGCTACCAATGTTGTAATGTGAGAATCTATTTAAAAAATATGTCATCACTGCAGGACCCTATCATCAACACAGATGATTCTTCCTGAGGACAGCACCAATGTGGCAGAGAAATTACTAGGGAATCTGGAAATGTTGGCATTAAGGTGTCCAGCATGAGAATGTAGACAGAAGCAGCAATGGTAGTGATAACTTGAATGGTTACATGGAACATGCATTCTTGTGTGGACTTGCAAAGAATGCTACAGAAAACTGACAGACTGCAGCAGGAGTGGATCAGCTCTTAAATGGTTGTAAAGTGAGTGTGTTAACCTGTGTGTACTGTCCAGGGCACACGGCAATGAAATAGCTGATAAGCTCTACGGCAGCTCTATACTGAGTGAGGCCTGACTATGGATAATGAGAACATAGTCAAGTTTGTTCTTCATTCCTTAACTCTTTCCGTACAGAAGCTTTTTATCGATGCAACGGAAGAGATTTCAGAGATAAAATTGTTCATGGTTTTAAGAATCAATCTATATATTTATCTAACATATAACATATAACATATTATATATGAATATTTAGATAATTGAACAAGGTATTAGATTTCACCAATATCAAGATGATACAAGACATGTAAAAAGAATATGGTCTGATGGCGTTATCACTAATAAAATTTAGCATGGCGCACTATGCAGCGAAACGTACGCTGCCGAAATTGGCATGGCACACAGTGCAGCGAAACGTCCAGAAAGAAGAAAGAGGAGACAGGTGTGTTTGTGTGGAACAAGGCGTATATATTGAGAGACTGATCTGATGAGTCTAAAGGTGGAAATGAGATCTGGTCAATCTGGGAAGCTTAGTGGGCAAAGCAGATATATCTATAAATCAACACCTTACAGTAACAGTCAGTCTGCATACGCTTCGAGAAGTGCTGAGACAAGCGGTGAAGCAGGTATGGGGATGCCCCAACTGCAATGAAACTGATTCCATGAACAGAGTAGTGTAGACTAAGATAGATACAAAAATATATATTTGTGTATGACAAAAAATGTTACTTTTGTGATAAAATGTTTTACTTGTGAAAAATAATGTGTTGTTTGTGACAACATATTGTTTAATTTCCAACATACATTATTTCCAATGTGCTAGTTGCAACAAAAATGTATTTGTTATTTGTGACAAAAAGTGCTAGTTACAACAAAAATGTATTTGTTATTTGTGACAAAAAGTGCTAGTTACAACAAAAATGTATTTGTTGTTATTTGTGAAGTATGTTGCACATATTGTTAACTGCAAAATGCAAAACATGTCACTTGTTAGATAACACAAACTAGTATTGTTTGTGGTGTGTGCCTTCCTTGACTGTGTTATTTTAGACAATATCTTTTAATTGATAATCAACATTAATCTCAGAATGCCTACCATGTTGCTTGTGACAAACTGCATTGCATGTGCTGGCTATTGTTTATTCCAAAATATATATTCTTTAACTATATTATATTTTATAGTTTCATGATTTTTGTCTTCTACTAACTCTTGTAAAAGTTACAAATTGCTTTACTATACAAGTGTTACCGTTTTTGTTACCAATTTCATTATTAGTTTTATCTACAATTACTAAATGCTCTACATGCTATTTAAAGTTATGAAACAATGTATTCATGCTATCATAGCAATCTACAGAAACCTTTATTAATGTGATCAGGATTATTTTTCATAACCACAATAATTTTTTATAATTACAGAATGCATTACATGTTACCACTTATAGTGTTTGTCTTGTGTTACAATATAAAGTTGCGGCTATATTACAACTCATCAAGAGTGCACACATAATAAAATTAATTTTAAATGATAGCAATGATTTTCATTATTTATTTGACTTTTTTTTCCCAACATTTTTGTTGTTGTTAAATATGATCTTTTAATAATCTTGACCTGAGTTTAAATCCAGGTTGTTATTATTCTTCTCCTTTCACCAGCAGAAATGTAACATTACAGATTACATAGGTGATAATTTTCTACATATTTGGAAAACCACCCTACTAGGCTACTGACATTCAGGCAACCCATGTTCACTTCCCGCTGGAAAAATACTCCCTCAGTCAATCCAGCCGCTGGCAGAAATTTGTACCAGGGTAGTACACTGGAAAGGTGAGGAATGCCGCCTTGCATCGTGAGTTCCGATACTTGAAGGAACACTATCCAGAAGTCTCCAAATGCTTCTGGATAGGTGGCCGAGTACATATGGGTGAAAAAAATTTGCATGCTAAGATGCCGAATCAAGTCTCATACTTTACTTTACTTTACTTACTAGGTCAATAAAATGTTGAAATTGCCACACACAAAAAAAAATTAAATGAATAAAGTAAACAATATATACTGATTGATGAAGAATCAGCATGTATATATTTTCAAGTGGAAAATAAAATTATGCTGCCTCAATTTTGATTGAGGCATTTCAAAACTGTGAGTGAAATTGTTCATATTCCAGTTACAATTAGAACCAAATATATATATATATGTGTGTGTGTGTGTATAATACTTAGTGGTAGTTCTAACACACACAGTGAAATGGAATGTATTCACAGATTTAGTAAATTATCATATTTTACATCATATTATCACATAAGTAAGCACATATATTACTTGTGGTATTAAATTAGTATTATTTTCACAAGAAATCTCCTAACTTCACTTTTGTCAGATCAATTATTTTTTTTTTCAGTTTTATCAAGTCAGTGGGGCAAGTGTCTGTTTGATTTCTGGTATGGTTTCGGTTTCAAGTTTTTTGTTGTTGTTCTTTTGAGAGTGATATTTGTTTCTTCTTTGTCCAGTTTCTGATTAAGCAAATCTGCAACCCTCCACCATGATAAATCCCACAGTCCTTTCCACGGCGTCTGCACCTTCTGATTTTCACCATAGATAATTAAATTATTTAAATGAGCAAAAACTGGGGTCACGTGAGTCTTATTTTCTACAACCATGTGGGCATCGTTGGAGCCACGATAGCTCAGTGGTTAGTGAACTAGACTACAAAGGACAAGAGGTAGGGTTCGATCCCAACCGACAGCTTCCGGATTCACCCAGCCGTAAATGGGTACCGGATTTTTTTTTTGGAAAGTAAAGCGGCACGGGCGTAATACCGACCACATTACCCCAAAAATCATATGCTGAAGGTCTATAAAGTATATTATCACTAACACCATATTCCCTATATGCCACTTGGCGTGACGGGTCACTAACACCATATTCCCTATATGCCACTTGGCGTGACGGGTCACTAACACCATATTCCCTATATGCCTTTTGGCGTGACGGGTCACTAACACCATATTCCCTATATGCCACTTGGCGTGACGGGTCACTAACACCATATTCCCTATATGCCACTTGCGGGCTCTTTATTTTTTTTTCATGTGGGCATCATTATTGTTGCTCTTTTTCTGCTGCGTTCTACTGACTCTCCATCGCCCATCCTTAAAGGGATGTTGGTATTTACTGCAATATTTTGTGCTTTGTGGGCTCATCACAAGCAATTCCACCAAGTCATTTGTAAGTACTGGATTGCCCTCACTCTTTGATGCCTATTATTTGCTTGGCCTGACTGGTTTGTCTGTTTCCATGCCCCCTTAATGGAGGTGAAGTAGTAACTTGATCAGTTGTTGTTCATTGATCCTGCTGAAGTTTTCCATACTATAATAATATTCATTTATTATTATTTGTCTCCTGCAAGCAGTCAACTATGTGATACTAGCCACTTTGCTGGTCAGAATGGGTTCCCCCTGTCTCTTTCAGCTGTGTTTCCCCTGTCTCCTTGAAGTGTATCTCCTCTCCTAAGGACTGAAAAAAAAATGGTTGCCTTCTGCCCTGTGTATGTCCTATCCAGCACAATCATATTTGTTACATCTGTTTCTGCTGATGTCTTCCGCACCGCTACTCTTCAATAATGTTAGTAATTCTGTTATACCCTTTAATTATTTAATTCTGCACATGTATTCATTAATGAGAGTCAGATCTTTGTAACTTTGCTTTTGTTGTTTCAATTTCAAACCATTATAATAGGATTGATTTAACATTAAAGTTGAACATATTTGTATCTAGTCGAATTTCTTTTGATTTTCATGTGTTTTCTGGTGCAATGTAAGCCCCTATTGCCTTTAACACAACTTATACCTTCAGTTAATGAACTTCATTGACTGATGCAGTCCTATAAGAATGGTTAGATAAAAAGTAATTGTTGGGCATGTTATAAAATTAGGAAGGTTAGAACATATTGTGAGCTGATAGAAAATTTAAAAAAGAATAAGGCAGTTCTTTTTCTTCTTCTTCTGCGATCATGACTCATCCAGACTAGGACTCCGGACTCTCTTATGAAGGCAGCTGTCTGTTGAAGTGATTCGGTTGCCCCATATAGTTTCTCTTCCAGGGAGGTTGGTATGGGTCACATTGTCCTTCTCAGGTCTGTGTGCTGGAAACAATCCTGTAGAACGTGTTTAATTGTCATGTTATCCAGGATACAGTGGCACTGGCTGGTAGTTCCTATTTTCAGTTTGGTGAACATGTGATTTCTGAAAGCAGTTCAAATTCTAGACAATATGCTAATGTTGCACAAGAGAATTAATAAATATTACCAAGAACCAGATGTTTTGTATTCCTGCAGTTATACAGCCAGTCTTGAAAAAAGAAAACTTATTTCTGTTGGCAAAGGGAAAAAACAACTATCTAATCGTTAAAAAATTGCTATGTTTGCAGTGTTATTACAGGTTGACTTGTGATGCAAGTATAACAAACAACATGCAATAGAGATTGTATTGAATATCAATTAAAGATAGTCTCATATCACAACATATGATGAACAGTGAAGGCTTTTGTAGCCATCATTGGCACTACTATCCCTAACCATACAGGGCCAGTTGTATGTAAATGTCACCAGCCATGAGGTGATGAATGCCTTCTTCAAACTTAATATGAGTGTACGCAGAGTGTCATGCAGCTTTTATTCCATACACTGTACAGCATCTGCAGCCCCACTTTTCACTTAATTCAGTACTTTTTTAAATTATTGCATTTTATGTTCATTTTGTTTTATACAGAAGGCAGTGTTTCTGTTTTGCTGACATCGAGATTAAGACATCTCTCTCTTACTATCTCAAGATATAAACTTCTTTGGATACTAGTCACTTAATTAAAATAGCTTTAAATGCTAAAATACTCTTGGTAACATAAAATTTGTTTTTGAATATTTTTGTCCTTGATACCTGGACATTCATTTCACTATGACTTATTTGAAAAAAATATATATATATAAAGCCACGAAGAGACCACTGGTTTTATTTTTAAAAAATATTATATTATATAAATGTTACACTGTACTACTAGAAGGAATATACAGATAAAGGTGGACCACAGTGAAACTAATCACTCAAATTGAACTGAATGTTCAAAAAGTGGGACTGGGTGGTCTTGATGTAAGACATCTGCCTCTGGACAGGAAGGTCCTGGGATCGATTCCCACCACAGGTAGATAATCTAAAAAAAAAAAATAAAACCTGTGGTTTCTTTGTGGCTTTATTCTCCTCTGGTTTCCAGGAAATGAGATCCGATGTCTAACCTCTCGGAAATCAGGAGTGTGCACTCACGCACGTTAAAATGTAAAAAAAAGTGTGTTAAACATAGCTCAACTGTTACACTTATTTTGTTCGTTTAGTTTATCATAGGATTTTATTTTCTTCATTTCATAGCTCAATTTTTACTCTCACAAACTATTGTTACTGTTTGAATATCATACTTGTCTTCTTCTTCCTTTCAGCTCTCGGTGGGGCATAGGTTTTTAACAAATATTTTCCAAGCTTCTGTTTCTTCCCATTCTTTTAAGATTGTTCCATGTTTTCCCCTTTATCTTCATCTCTGCTTCCATCTGTCTTCTCCAAGAATGTTTGGTTTTCCTCTTTGTCTTTTTCCTTGGGAATTCAAAAAAAGGGCCTGTTGTGTAATAGTCTCAGTTGGCTTCCGCAGTGTGTGTCCTATTTAGCACCATCATTTTCACTGTATTTCTATATCCACAGGTATTTTTTCTGGTACATTTCCATAATTTTATGTTTGGCGTGTGCTGAGACTGCTACAATGGGGACTACAGTTACCTTTCTTTGTCTGGGAGATGTGTTAGTAATTCGGATGATTTCACTGGCACGGGCAGTTGAGCAATTATGGATTTTAATTCGTTTGCAGTGATACCGAGGCCTTCCATAACCAATAACCAATTTTATGTTAGTGATTTTGTCCTGCCATTTCCATTCTTTATTCTGCACAAGCATCCATTAATGAAGATCTGTATCTTCTTGATTGTCATTTTTGTTGTTCTCCATGTTTCACAGCCGTATAATAAGATTGACTTAACATTGGAGTTGAAAATTTTTATTTTTGTATTTAACCTAATTTCTTTGGACTTCATATGTTTCCCAGTGCAACGAATGCTCCTCTCATACTTGTACTCTCTTATAATATTGTTAGTGTTTGAATATCATACTTGTACTCTCTTATAATACTGGTCATCATCATCGAGTGCTATCTCCGCATTGAAGGTTGGCTACCATGGAGCGCCATTCTGCTGTCTCTTGCTTTGATGGTGCAGGATGTCGTAGGCTGGTTTGTCCATCTTTTGATGTTACTCGTCCATGTTAGTCCTGGTCTGCCTCTTTTACCTTGTATTTTCCCCTCCAGGATTACTTTTAGTAGACTGTTGTGTCTTTTAACATCGCCCAAAAATCGCATTTGTCTTGTTTGAATTGTGTTTAGTAGTTTTTTTTTCATTTTTAGTTGTTTTAAGACTTCATCGTTTGTTTTCTTTTCCTTCTATCCAATTCAACCTATTCTTCTATATATCCACATTTCAAAGGCTTTAGTTCTCTGTTCTGTTTTCTTGCCTGATGTCCATGTTTTTGCACCATATAGGAATGTTGAGAAGACATAACATTATGCTATTCTTAGTATAATACTGGTACAGTTAGAATATTATACTTGTAATCTCTAATATTGTTACTTTTGAATATCATACTTGTACTCTCTTATTGAAAGAATAGTGATACTGTGACCTTCCAGGCATGTCGTAAGAGGCGACTAAGGAGGTTGATCGATGGCTTGACAAGCTGTCATTGTAAAAAGTATTGTTATGGAAACAGCGCCATATATTTTAGAGCAGTGATCTCTGCAATATGTGCCACTTTGGTACGCAAGGTTTCTGTTTTTGAGATTGTGGTTCTGCCCTATGTGCTGTCTTCGGCTCGAAAGGACAATAGATAGATAGATAGACTCTTTTATTGTTACTGTTAGAATACCATACTTGTACTCTCTTATAATACTGGTACAGTTAGAATATCATACTTGTAATCTCTTATAATAGTTACTTTTGAATATCATACTTGTAATCTCTTATAATAGTTACTTTTGAATATCATACTTGTAATCTCTTATAATAGTTACTTTTGAATATCATACTTTTACTCTCTTATTGTTACTGTTAGAATACCATATTTGTACTCTCTTATAATGCTGGTACTGTTAGAATATCATACGTGTAATATCATACTGTTATTTATTCATCCATATCGTCTGCCATTAAAATTACATAAAATGGGCAGCATAGGTGTATTGTGTTATCATTTACAGCAAGCTGTGATATTTTGTGTATTTCAAGTCAACACATCTGACAAGGCATTTTTTAATAGCAGTACCGATGTCATATTGCCTCTCGATCCTACTCACTCAGTTCAGGATCACCACAGGGAGATGAATTAGGATCCTGATTATCTGCTGCAGCTGATCCTGACACAAACAGTCAATTATGAGTCACTGGCCACTTTCAGACCTGGTGCTGGGGGTGACTGGTTGGACTCAAGACAGACAGGTTGTGAGTTCAAATCCCGGCTGAACATCTCAGTGGTAGGGCCTCACCTGAAAGGTCAATTACTCATTAATGGAAAAAATATGAGTACTTCCATAGACAAAGTTGTCTCTGTGCGGTGAGAGACCCCTGTGCACACAGAAGCCAGGGGAAAACAGATTAGCACGCAAAATTTATTCCCTAGTCTGTTTGTAGCCAGAGGTGAAAAGCTGGCGAACGCAAAAAAAAAAAATAATTTTAAAAGACCAGATACCTTTGCAGGCATGGTGGCACCCATTCCTGTTACAGTTGACATTAGAATGTAGGTTTACATGAGTTTCAACAAAGTATTGCAGCATCTTCATTGTTTTACTGACCATGAAGGTATATGAGAATGTAATTTCTAAAATCTCATATATTACCATATAATATATACTGATCTCACAATAATCCAGATAATGTAATGCACTAATCCAGATGAGAGATTACAATATCAAATCACATGGGCTTGCTACAGGTGTGTTGTTTTTTTGTTTTAGTATTGATCTTATTGCACAATTTTTAAACATAATGCTATTATACTTTCTATATGAAGGCCAGGCAATTAACTTTTGTGCTTGATATGTTAGCTTCCTATTTGGTTTATTGAGATGGCATTACTCATATAGTAGTGAGTGATCTTGTTATAATAACTGTGCTACAGTCCAGTTCTTAGTCATTTTGTTATGAAATGGAACTCATTCAAGTTTTTATTAAAGGTGTGGTGTACATTATTAATTTTTTTTTTTTAACAGTGGAATATTTCTGAAAAACAGGATTAAAAAAATAAATAAATAAAAGGTTACAATAATTATTATAAACACAATGTGTTATGTTGTTTATATATTTATCTTTCGACATTTCTTCTGATTATTCAGATTTATTTATTTGACAGCTGATATTTAAGTGTTACAGCTCGAAAATATTGTGAAACTGGGAAAGTTGAGGGACAGAAAGATAGAGGGAAGCAAAGAGAAAAGATACCAGACAGCTTAAGAGAATGGCTTGGCAGAAGGTCAACAACAGAAATGATAAATGACTGTCAGGATTGAAAGTTGTGGAGAGACATGATCACCAATGTCAGCAGGCATGATACTTGATAATGATGATGGTGCTCCTAAATTACAATATCAATGGGATGCAAAATCAAGGATAAAACAAAAGTAATGAAAGATAATACCCCAGAGGGCAATATTTATCTCAAACGTCAGACACTGGAAAAAGTAGACCACTATATATATATTTTTTTATAATAATATAGATCAAGAAAATGATCAAAGCAGGATAGCAAAAGCAGCAGTGAGTTTTTAAAATCTGGACAAAATATGGGGGAAGAAAAAAACTATGTAAGAAAACCAAACTTAGAATTTTGAACTAAAATGTAACACTTACATTTGTTATGCATGTGAATGCTGGAAAACAAGAGAGACAGAGAGAAAACTAACTTTTGAAGACAAATGCTTAAGAAGAATACTCTGAGAAGTGGAATAGATTCAAGACTAATATAGTGATAAGAGAAATGGCCATGCAACAATCTCATTTACAATTAGGAAGAGAAGATGGATATATGTTGGACATGTACTGAGAAGAGACAACAAAGAATTTCAAAACAGGCTCTTCTATGGGAAACATCAGCACACAGAAAAAGAGAAGACTTAAAGAGACACAGAAAAGAACACATAAGAGAAGCACAGTTGGCAGGCATAGACTCATTAGACAAGATAGAACATCTAGCCAAGAATAGAGATGGGTGGGTGACACCAAATGGTGTAGGGTGGATCAAAATACAGACTTACCATTCTGGCCAAGCAACTATGGACCACGGCGGGAAGACACCTCAATATCCAAAAAATTGTATGCTAAAGGTTAACACATCTACACCAACTTCATCATCATCATTGAGTGCCATCTCCACATCGAGGGTTGGCTACCATTCCACTGTCTCTTGCTTTGATAGTGCAGATTGTTATAGGTTGACATGTCCATCTTTTGATGTTACATGTCTATGTTAGTCTTGGTCTGCCTCTTTTACCTTGTATTTTCCCTTCCAATATTACTTTTATTATGCTGTTGTGTTTTTTAACATGCCCCAAAAAATTTCATTTGTCTTGTTCTATTTGTGTTTAGTTCTCTTTTCATTTTTAGTTGTTTAAAGCTTCATTTGTTTTCTTTTCTTTCCATCCAATTCTACCTATCCTATAGATCCACATTTCAAAGGCTTAAATTTTCTGTTCTGTTTTCTGGTCTAATGTCCATGTTTCTCCACCATACAGGAATATTGAGAAGATGTAACATTTTGATATTCTTAATTGTAGCCCTGGTGTTATTTGTTTTGATGTTAGTATATTTTTCATGGCATTAAAATTACTTTTTGCCATACCTATTCTTTTGTTTATTTCAGATGTACATTTTCCATCACTGGTTATAGTATGTCCAAGGTAGTTGTAGCCCCGAACTGTCTCCAAATGTATTCCTTCAACTTTGATATTTAATTGTAGGTCTTGAGAATTTTCTATGTTTATGATCGTAGTTACACGCCAAAATACAAAAGAAGAAATAAACTCTTAAATCCTTGTCTATAGTTTCATATATTTTATTGAAAAAAGTATGCATCTTCATTTGGCATGTATACAGTAAATCATTTATGTCAAGCCCACATAAATTATAAATATATATAAGGCCAAACACTTTATATTTCTTTTATAAATCAACAAACAAAACCAAACCTTATTAGTATTCACACTCATACAACTCTGTAAAAGTAACACACTAACCAGAGAGCAGAACTATCTTCATGGAAACTAAAACAAATATCAGAAATAAGTATTAATTTTAATAATCATCAAATCTCAAATGCTCAACAAGTGCAAAAATATTTTCATAATTTAATAAAGGTTTTAATATCAAAGTGATGTTCTAGTGTCAAGGGTGGTGACATAGCAGTAGGAAAACAAGTGTATGGTATATGTACAATGATATACATCAAATTCATACTTTACAAGTTAAGTTAGCACCATTGGAAATTGTGTGTAAGAAGAAATGTAACAGCAGTAAAAATAACAATAAAACATTAACCAGCCATTATTTTTTCTTGTACAGACTTTCATACTTAGTATTTTCATTTCATAGTCTTCCTATATATTCCTTTGTTGCTCTTTCCACTTCCTACTGGTATGTAAACAAGGCCCATTAGTGGTAACAGAAACATTTTCAAATTGATTTGCATCCATCATAGGACTGCAGTAGAAACTAAATTAAGAGTAATAAAGCATTGAAATATCATCGTTTTAGTCACAAATCTAATCTATATAATATAATCCAATGGGTATACATACTGATGCTGATATAATGATGTTTGCACGGCTTCCTTGAGAGAATTCCCTATCAAAGATGAAGCCAAAAAAAATAAATAAAATCTGGTGTCAGATTATAGTGTATGGAGAAAAGAACTAAAAACAACATATGAGGAAGTGATGAGATGACAAAAGGAGCAGGATAAAGGAGATGAGGCTAGGCACTACAAATACATCTTGTTCATTTTGTAGTTGAATCTGTCTATCCAACATTGGTAGATTCAGCCATGAAAGAAACTGATCAGTAAAAGAACATCCTGCATAGGATACTAATATATTTCCAAACTAGGGGACTGGTTGGTACTGAGACAAAGAGGTTGTGAGTTCAAATCACTGGCTACACCAGTTGGGAATTTTAACTGTGATTTCTCTCTGTGGCAAGCACCCCTGGTCTGTACAGTGAGGCTCAGCTTGAAATGTCAATTACTCATCGACGGAAAAAATATGAGTACCTCCAAAGAAGGAGTTGTCAGCCTGTGCGATGAGGGCCTCCCCAACACCACTGTGTACAACTCTGCCAGGGAAAAACAGATTAACACGCAAAATTCAGTTCCTAGTGTCTAATGTCTTCACCAAAGGTGAAAGCTGGCGAACGAAGAAAATAAAAATATTTCCAAACCAATAACAGATCATTGATTGATGGCTACTCAAGCATTTGTCAAGACTCCAAAGCCATACTAAATTAAACAATCTTTTAGAAACACTTTACAAGTATGTGTAAAATAACTGCGACACGTGTGACAATCTTACAAGAGCACAGGTTGACAAACTAGCAGTGGAAGGGATACACCTACCTCAACAGGATACATGTGTATAAGTGTTCCAAGAGATGTCATAAACAGATTAACAAAAATTGTTAAAGAATACATCACCAGAAAATGGAGCATACTACTAGCTCAGATGAAAAGAACAGGAAACAAGAATAAACCAAGCATGCACTTAATAGACATGCTAAAATCACTCAAAATAAAATCTTGCAACAAGAGTAGATGCTACTAATAAAATGGCAGTAGGAGTGTTTTGTACAGGGAGAACGAAGAAAGCTGAAAATCCACGATGAATCTTTTGGAGATATTAGGTACAGCATAACCACGATTTTTAACATTGTCTTTGCTCGTCAAAACAGAATGATTGAGATATTGTGCCACAGTTTAGAACACAATTAAAATATCTGCGTCTTTCAGTTCTGTAAAAATTATTTTGGCAGGCAATAATCAATTACACCAGCCCTATTCATATAAACGAGTAGTAGCTGCCTTCCATGACTTGAAGGAAGATGTAGTGGGTCCATTTTTACCTTGGGTCTAGGGTAAACATTAAATAGACAAACATATGAAAGCGTAAGCCTTTGTAAATTGCACTTATTCTCATTTACTTCAAATATCTTTCTGCAATGAATGCATGCAACAGTTCATTAATCTTCACTTTCACCTCTTGCTAGGCACACCAAACATTATGATTTTATATACATCTTTTGTTTATTAGCAGACTGGGTTCTTTATCTCGCAGTCCAGTTCACTTTTAGTACACATATACAACAGGGGCTTCCCATGGTGAGGGAAGAAAAGAATAGTTTTCATGTTACCTGCCATGCATATCATAAGAGGCAACTAAAGAGGTTTGAAATCGTTGCTTGTGCAGTCGAGCAGGATGTGTGCGGTGCAACCTTATTAACACTAGTTACAGGCACAGTGATAGCTGGTCAGGCTCCACGGCTGAGAGGTGATTAAATCATTTCATTTCTGGTTTTTATTATTTAATGCCGGGTGTAAACCCAACAATTTTTGTAACGTCAATTTTGTTCTATTGGCAGTGGCTTTCATCAAGATAATCTCAAATGCAATATTTGTTAACTTCTATGTGCTTGACACTGATAATATTAGGATACCAGGAAGAAAAGATTTATCATCAGTTGTCATACCACTGTGTTGGTCTGCTGTGATTCAATTTTTCTATTAAGCTTTCTATCTTCCATGATTGTGCCTTCCGAAGAATTTGAGTTCTGAGGTCTCCCAAATTTTGCACCATTGGTCCTTTTTATTTCATACCATTCATGACTGTTGAAGCAGCAGCCACTTCTTTTATTTCACATCTTCAGCTGCTAATTGTGAGCTCATCATTCTCCTTCTGCTGTGTCCTCCCAATAGTAAGTAGCCTCAGTCAGTCATGGTTGACTATGGATTTTCCAGCGCCCCTAGAAATGTTATTTTTTCTTTTCTTTCGCCGTGTATTCTCTTTTTTTAATGAATCTGTCTGCTTCTTGTTTGAGTTGGAGCTTTAGAGTGTGTTTCCAAAGATTACTATCTGCTTCTATTTCTTCCCAGGCTCAGGTATGATGTTCAGAGTTTTCATGTTACATTTACATTCGTCTACAAATCTAAGTTTTGGGTGCCCCCTAGTTCTTTTGCCATCTGCCAGCTGTCCGTAGATTATATCTTTTGGTATGTGGCCATCTTTCATATGATGTGCGTGGCCAAGCAAGTGTAACCTATTTTGTTTGAGCAGTGTGTAGATGTCCGGGAGGTCAGTGCGAGTCATGACCTCCATGTTTGTCACTTTATCCTTCCAGGTGATACCAAGAATACTGCGCAGACATCGCATATGGAATGCATTTAGCCTTCTCTCCTGCTTTGTATTTGTCCAAGATTCGCTGCAATACAGTAGGATAATAATTATGCAGGCATTGTAAACTGCAGCCTCCCAATAGCTACTCCTCTAAATCATCAGCCTTTAAAAGGTGGTTAAAGGGACCTCCTCCTGTATGTACTGCAAGTTGCGGTATCTGCACCTTTGGACCACCACATCCAACTTCAGCAAAACATTTTTATGTGCCAGGTAGCCTTCCCTATTGATTGATCCCTGCTTTCTTGGCCAGCCAGGTCAATATGCTAACACAGCTACCACAAGAAGGTGGAGTAGAATCTTGATCAACTGTGATTCAGTGACCACTTTCAGTCCAGGTGCCTTGTCCTCCCATGGTAGCTGTAACTATCTATAGATTACCTAACTCTTCCTCTCAGCCAAAGTATGTGAAGTTTACAGTACATTGACAACAATCATAGCTGCCTCACATTGGTGTGTTTCACATTGTTAGAAAGAAGGAATAAAAAAAAAGTTCTTAACCGTGTAACATTTTTTTAAAAAAAGTTCTTTTCTAAACTTAACAAATACATTTGCTTCTTCCATATTATTTTTTTCACATTTTCATTTGTTTAATATGATGTCCCATTTCCATACCATGTTAGGATTATCCTATACTTTAAACAACATGTATCTTACATAAAGAAAACAAAGTGAATACAAAAGAGACTGAATGGTGTGAAGAAAAGAATTTCCGTTATCACTTTCAGCAGTACATGTTAATTAACACAAAGGGAAGTGGACCATCAAGATTCACTGGTATAAACAAGCAAACTGTTTATCTCTCTGCCCTATTTTATTTTCTCTCAAACCATTTCTGTAAAAGCTGGCATTCAATCATTTCTTTGACTTTTTGGAAGGAGGTTGTTGGATGACTTGTGCTGATTCTGCTGAGTTGTCCACAGTTGGAGTTGTCAGTTGCAACAGCTTAAGTCAGAAAACATAATGATTTTTATTAGACAAAAAAATTTAAACAACATTCAGATCATCAACACAGTAATTTATCAACCTGTCCTCATTTAAAATAGCCAGAACATGCAATCCCAGTTACTTTCTTTTTTTCTTCTTTTTCAGCATCATGGGAAAAAACAGTGTGTTTATCATCTGTGTAAATCATGACATCCAATTTTATTAATCTGCTGTTTTCAAGGTTTGTCTTCTCCCCATACCTGGCAACCTCCATGACTAAATGGCCCAGTGGGGAACTGGTTGTTCAAGAGGAAAGATGTTGACCTCTGGAGAGACACAGAAAGGTCCTGGATTCGAATACCACCATAGGCGGAAGAAACTTTTTTTCATTTCAAATCCATGGTTTCTTCATGGCTTTACCCTCCCTTGGTCTCTGGATAATGAGATCTGATATTTAGTCTCCTCAGATAGCAGCGAAAGGTCCCGTGCCCATGCATCTTAAAGAATCCCTAGAAGTTAAGAGATGAAAACGAACAGGCCAAAATGGTACGCAAATTTAATCGTGCCAATGATGGAGGTGTCAGACTGAAAGCTGCAGGTATCACAGCTTTACTGTAAAACTAGCAACATAATGCACCCATGCCTACTGATGGGTTATAACTGAAGAAGAAATGGTTGTTTCTTAATATAACCTATCACTGGTGTAACTCCCAACTCTTTTCACTAAATAGTTTATTTCTGACTCTACGTTTTTCTGCAACTTCTAAGACATCTCATTTCTCAATTTTTATTATTTGTTAATGTTCACGCTTTACATATGCAGCCTATGTAAATTACAGGGGTGACATTACATTTCCCTGATGTAGCACATATCTGATAATAAAAGCTTCTGTGTAGCCAGTATTAGCTCTTACAAATTGTTTTTGTTTTGCACAATTAATACATTAGTAATACTGTTAAATTAACAAATAGTAAAAAACACTTCATGTTAATATTAATTAACCTTAGATGATGACACCTCTCCGCAAGTCACATTTTCACAACTTCGTAAAAATTACGAAGACTAATTGTTACATTTGGAATTCTAAAATTAGTATTTTCTTTGAACTTTTGCTACACAGCGCTGTGTGTTTACACTAGGAGTAACACAGGAATCGGATGTAGTAATCATTTCCTGGCTTAGGTTTTAAACAGCATGTCATCGTGGCTACTGAAGGTATTACTGTGTCTATTCACACATCGGCCATCAGCCCATCATTTGAGATGTTATGTTTGGTTTCTTCTTAGCACTGTTTGCTGCCTATCCCATGTTATAAAGCTTTGATGTCCAGCAGAATAGATTTCCCCCATTATAAGAAGACAAAAAAATAATTTTTTGAAAATTGGCAAAATTTATAAAAGCAGCCACGTTCTACGACACCATCAGAATTTTACGAAGCGCACGTTGTGTCTGAAAAAAAAAAGACCATTAAAGGAAACAAATCCAACATTTAAGGGTCACTGGAAGCAATAATTAGGAAGTGGGAGGGGATGTTTGTCCACTGCAAACTGTTGAATGTCAAGAATTTGAATACTGAGTTTGTAAATTTTGCAAAGGTGTCATAATCTAGGGTTAAACTACTTATAGTGTTTTTTAGAGAGCCTACAAAAAAGAAATGTATAATATCACAATTTCTATCTAGCCAGTATTTAACAAGCATTAGTCCACTATTAGATCAAGTTTTTAACTGAGATGGGACTGTTTTAACTTTCTTAGAAGAAATTATTTAACTGGAAACAAAAACTAAAAAATTCATGAAAACAATGCTGACAATAACTGAGTAACAGGCTGTTTTTTTTCTTCACTGAAGAGCTGTTTAAAACAGAAGCCTCAGTGGCTGAGTGGTTAGTGTGCTCACTTCCTGATCAGAAAGGTCTGGATTCAACCCCCAGAAGTAGCAGATTTTTTTTCAGATCAACAAGGTTCCACGGATCACCCAGCCTTTTTTCTAAAAATGGGTACCAGAGATTTTTCTGGGAAGTGAAGAAGGAAGACTAGCGTGATACTGACCATATCACCCAAAAATGTGCTGCAGTCATAAAAAAATATGGTCACTAACAACATATTCCCCCCCAAACGCCTAGCAAGGCATGGAGGGAACCTTTTACATTTTTACCACTTCTATTTAAAACATTATCTACTGACACAGGTCCTAAGGAGACATCCTGGAAGCAGTAATCTAGTATATTATTGCTGTTAAATCCTTGCTAACTTGAACACTCACTGATTTCTCATACTGTTAAATTCTTGCTAACTTGAACACTCACTGATTTCTCATACTGTTAAATTCTTGCTAACTTGAACACTCACTGATTTCTCACACTGTTAAATCCTTGCTAACTTGAACACTCACTGATTTCTCACACTGTTAAATTTTTGCTAACTTGAACACTCATTGATTTCTCACACTGTTAAATCTTTGCTAACTTGAACACTCACTGATTTCTCACACTGTTAAATCCTTGCTAACTTGAACACTCACTGATTTCTCATACTGTTAAATTCTTGCTAACTTGAACACTCACTGATTTCTCCCACTGTTAAATCCTTGCTAACTTGAACACTCACTGATTTCTCATACTGTTAAATTCTTGCTAACTTGAACACTCACTGATTTCTCACACTGTTAAATCCTTGCTATAGTCCGTTCAGAATCGTTTGCCGAGATGTTATGATTTATAATTCAAAAAGTTCTTGATGATTTCACATGATTTTTGGCATACGGTGTTAAAATGTCCATGTCACGAGAACATATGTGTTACTCGATGTCTAGCTATAACGGTTTTCTTAAAGCGGCGAATTCCTTTGATCTTTGCCCATGTAACTATTATTTTGACCCTAATCAAAATGTTTTAGAGTAATCTAGTGCCACGATGACCCATAGGCGTGTCCATAAAATTTTACTGGGTGGCAAGTATACAAATTTTAAATTATATATAGAACTTTTGTTCGTAGAGTCAATTTGATATAGTTCCATGCTCTTGGTGTGAGTTTCCCAAATGTTGTCGCTGCCTTTCAAATACGTACATTTAGTTCCTCATCTAAGGAAAGTGTGGCTGTAATAGTGGATCCAAGATAGCTGAACTTCTGTAGTGACTCAAGCAGGCTTCCATTCAAAGTAATGGTTGTTGGTTTGCTTATAACATATTTTTGATTGCTTGGGAGGTCTTGAACAATAAACTGTTTAACAAATCAACTAGGAAATTTTGCAAATCAAACTATTTATCTGTAGACTTAATCAGAGTAATGATCATTCAGAATCAGACGAGTCAAATAGGTCGATTACTGCTTTCGGCTGAACAAACAACAAACCATCCTTTTTCCAATATTCCTCTTCTTGTCGTAACACATGATCCTCACATTTTACCCAGTAGTCTTTATTTATATTTGATAGAGCCTGATTTGTAAGTGTCTCAACATCGCATAATTTGAAAGTTTTATTTGTATATGCTACGTGTCCTTTAACTTTTGCCCAAACTAGTTCTATAGGATTTAAGTGTGCATGATATGGAGGTAGTCTCAAACATCTATGGCCATGTTCTTGAATTAACTTGTCTATTTTAAATATCTTTGTATGTTGTGTCTGTTTTACAAGGCTAAGCAATTCGGGTTTCAAGTAGCTGTCGTTAACTTGTATGTGTTCTTTTATGAGCCACGTTTTGATTGCATCTTTTGTACTTGATGATGTTGGGATTCTATCTTCAACGTTAACTACGTTATGGTATGAAGCATTGTCCATTATCAGACAAGAAGGTCGATCTAATATTGGAAGGATACTTTTCTCGATCCAGTCTTTAAATATGTGCCCATTCATTTCGGAGTGGTAGTCTCTATTGTCTATGGATTTTGAAATGAAAACGAGATGAGCATTCTGCAACAACCCATTATGTCTGCTACCTGCATGTGCAACTATCAAACGTTGCCCTTTACTGCTTGGTACTGATCTTTTAATACTTCCATCTGCTAACTGCCATTCCTTTAATGTTATGCTCAGTAAAATATTTTGCCTTTATATTCATTCTCACATAGACTTGCAGAAGATAATATGGATAGTGCCGCCTCCTTTCTGTAAATATTGAGATTTGCCTCTGAATTATGACTCGAACTCGAGTCTACGGCCGTGATTTTGACGTCACATAATTTCCGGTTTCGGCTAAAATGTCATTTTGTGCTAAACGGGAAATTTCATATGTAACATTTCTTTATAAAAATTTATAGTGGAAACATAACTATTTTAGGACGGTGCGCATTCAGCCGTGAAGGTCATGCCTATATGTTAAAGAATCAGCTGTGAGATGTAAGCATCTACATAATCCCGCCGGTGTTTATAATATCGTTAAACTTTTTTAAATATAGGTTAAATAAGGCATCTTTGAAACTGGATCACATTTCTTTGATAAAAAAATATTTTTATAGCGACATTAGTATTCTAAACCTAACTTCAAAAGATCAATGCAAATGAACAATAAGTTTTTGAAAAAAATAAATTAATGTCTAGGCAAACGAATCTGAACGGACTATAGAAGCGTATCTACATAGTGCTTAATTGTGGGTGTTGTTCGTTATGTGTATTTGCAAACATGAATTCAATTGGTTACAATTAGTGTGGCCGTATTTCTCAATGATTTTGTCAACATGGTACACCTTTTTCTTATTCGTATTCTTCACAAGTTGTAACAATTCGGGTTTTAAATATGTGTCGTCAAATTTGACATTTTCATTCGCAAGCCATGTCCTAATTTGCTCTTTTGTATTTGATGCAGTAGGCACTTTGTCCCATCTTGAATTCCCTAAGGAAGTGCTGATATAGTAAAAAAGTAACCTTTTGCATAGTTATAAATTTGCATTTCAAACTCATTGTAATTTAGATATAAATGTTGGTATTTAAAGTCAACAAATTGTCTACTGAGTCTTCACAAAATTAATAAAGATACGCCTTCCCTTCGGTAATTAATGCCCAGGCCGTGGTGCGTCATGTCGTTCAATAACAATTCAGTTTTGTGCACGGGATTTTCCTGAATTTAGTGTTTCTGCAATAGCCAAACTATTTTACGTGAACGACCGCACCAAATTAATGTATATATCCTAAAATGGTGTCAAATTCGAACAGGGTGAATTTAATATAGCCTAAAGAAGAAAACTTTTAAACTAGATCAAATTTCTCAGAGCAAAAATTATTTCTATAACAACATCAATATTATAAGATTACATGCAAAAGTTGAAAGCAAAATAACAAACGGTTATCACGTAAAGCTAATTCAAGTGTGGTTATGAATTTCTGAACGGACTATAACTTGAACACTCATTGATTTCTCACACTGTTAAATCCTTGCTAACTTGAACACTCACTGATTTCTCATACTGTTAAATTCTTGCTAACTTGCACACTCACTGATTTCTCACACTGTTAAATCCTTGCTAACTTGAACATCATATATTCTCAAGCTGTTACGTCATTGAAGATGTCAATACTTAAAGGCTTTTCAAATGGTTAAATCCTCTGCTAACTTGAACACTCACTGATTTCTCACACTGTTAAATCCTTGTAACTTGAACATCATATATTCTCAAGCTATTATGTCATTGAAGATGTCAATACTTAAAGGCTTTTTAAATGGTTAAATCCTCTGCTAACTTAAAAATCTCAATTGTTTCATTCTGTTATATCCCTTAAGTTTGAACCACTTGTTTCTCAATCTGACATATATACTTTGGCACTGAAATCAAATGTTCAACAGTATTTTAGTATTGCCTTTGCTGTGTGTGCTATTCAGAAGAAAAAAAAATGACATACAATTCAGCCTGCTTGTTGTAATGGCACTTTTAATTAGAATTATTCCACTTTAACTTCTGCCTTTATTTCAAATGTTTCATGAGCTTTCAGACTCAGAATGCAGCAAGAGGTCAACATCTGGGAGTCATGACCCAGGTGGGTCCACCTCCCCTAGAGTGTCAAGAAGCTAAAGGGAAAAAACGCTTGGTGGGTCTATTTCTGATGATCAGATAACCTCCTGCTGCAAAACTCTGTATAAAGAGTTTCCTACTATTATAAGAATATTTTCTAAATGAAAAAAATACAACAAAATCATTATGTAATATAAGTTTAAAGAAAAAAATCATTTCTAATCTTTAGCAATAACTAAGTATTTTTTTTTTAATTCTTACCGAAGTACTACTCAGTGATACTGGGACAGGAATTGTGAATACTTGCTGCCCTGCTCAAGGTAAAAAAAAAAAAAAGTCAGTTATTATTTGAATATACAAAGCAATTCCTACCTCATCAGTGAACCACAAACATTAGAAAGGTGAATACTGTGATACAAGTCTTTTTCCCTCTAAAATATACATAATGTGAATAACATTTTACAAATAATCATCCAAGCACAGAAGGTTTCATACATTTCAGAAGTCAAAGATGGTCTGAATTTGTATTTAAAATTAATGTTCAATTTCAATAAAATTCATACTAATTGTATCATTCATAAAAAAAAAAGTAGTAGTAAAGTACCCCCCCGTCACGCCAAGTGGCGTATAGGGAATATGGTGTTAGTGACCATAAATTTTACAGACCTTCGGCACATGGTTTTTAGGGTAATGTGGTCGGTATTACGCCCGTGCTGCTTTACTTTCCCAGAAAAAATTCCGGTACCCATTAAAGGCTGGGTGAACCCAGAAGCCGTCGGTTGGGATCGAACCCTACCTCTTGTCCTTTGTAGTCCAGTTCACTAACCACTGAGCTATCGCGGCTCCCTTTTGCATCATTCATAATTTGTTATTATTTTGTTATTTGTCATTCATGAACTTGTAAAATTCATAAGGTTATTCTCGCTTTTATGTCAACATTGATAATGAATCTTCTTCTTAACTCTTTCCATACATTTCAAAGCACTGTGCGCCATGCCGATTTTGGCGCGTATGTGTTTCCACACAGTACGTCACTCTCAATTTGATTAGTGTGAACTATCATCAAACCGTATTCTTTTTACATGTCTTTTATCATCTTGCTATTGGTGAAATCTTATACCTTGTTCAATTAGCTAAAAACTCATATATAATATGTTATATGTTAGATAAATATAAATGTGAAGATTGATTCTTAAAACCATGAAAAATATTGTCTCTGAAATCTCTTGTTCCATTGATAAAAAGCTTCCGTACGGAAAGAGTTAAAAAAAGTACGGAAAGAGTTAAGCAAATCAGTAACATATAATTATACTGAAATTTTTATTCTAGACCATAGTGGGATGGGGCCTCAAAAAAGTTTTTAAAAGTAATTTAGTTTCCTTAAGCTCTAAAAAGCCAGAAGTGTTTGTAAACTATATATTCATATTAGCTCTACATGGACACTTAATCATGTAATAGATTATAGTTAATATTGGCAAATTCAGTCACAAGAAAATCTGCTCAGTAAAACAAATAACAGCATAATACACTACTATATTACCAAACTACTGACAAAGCTTGATTACTGCTACCAACTGTCTATCACGATGTCAAAGGCCATATTTATATATGACAGTGTAAAAATATATTTTCGTTTTAATTACCCATTTCCAAAACGAAAATGATAGTTCATAATTTTTCACTTTACATCAAGAACTCAGAAACTCACAACAGGACAGGAGAAGTGTTAAGTTACCCCATTATATATTTACCTGATGACTGATCAGTCTGTGCCATAGATATTGTTGTTGTTGGTTGTGGGAAATTGAAGATGGTTCTGTCGTGTATGTTCTGAGTGGGTGTGGCATATACAACTCCCTGTGGTGTGTGGTACATGACGATGCCTGGAGTCATGCCTAGTGAAATGTGAGAAATATTCAATTAAATACTTCATTTGCTCTTAAAGTTACAGACACGATGAAGGTAATAAAACAACAACAATTATTGCTAGAAATAAATAACCAAGTTTTGGGTAAACAAAACTGGAATAAAGAAAATACAAATATATAAAAAATACACATGACTATGGGATAAATATGGTACAAGATACATAATGAGACACTTAGAAAGGAAAAAACACACCAATAGTGAGAAAGAGAAAAATATAGCACTAGTTGATATTATCAATTTTGAGTTTGGTGAACATGTGGCTTCTCATTCTGTTATGGCCAGTGGGTAGGCGAAGTATGATGACTTGATCCCTCCTTGATAGTTGGAGGTATCCATCCTTAACATCCTTTTAAAGACAGAAGATGAAGAGAACCATCCATCCTTTAGTAGTTATCAACGCCAGACATAATTTTTAAAATCTCTACCTAAATACACAGCGCATTCAGTTTTAATAGATGACAAAAATCTCTGCCTTGATGCACATTGTGTTCAGTATGTCATATATGACAAACATTTCCACTTAAACACGCTCTATATTCTGTTTCAATGTATGACAAAAATATTTACCTAAATATATCTTCTTGCTTCTACTACCTTTTTTGCTCCCAGTGGAGCATAGGTCTTCAACAAACACTTTCCAAGTCGTTCTGTTTTTTGCCATTCTTTTAAGATCATTCCATGTCTTCCCCATAATCTTCATCTCTGCTTTTATCTGTCTTCTCCAAGAATTCCTTGGTCTTCCACTTTGTCTTTTTCCCTGGGGATTCCAAAAAAGGGCCTGTTGTGTAATACTCTCAGTTGGCTTCCGTAGTGTGTGTCCTATCCAGCCCCATCGTCTTCGCTGTATCGCTATATCCACTGGCGTTTGACTGGTACATTTCCATAATTCTATGTTAGTGATTTTGTCCTGCCATTTCCATCCTTTTATTCTGCGTAAGCATCCATTAATGAAAGTCTGTATCTTCGTGATTGTCAATTTTGTTGTTCTCCATGTTTCACAGCCATATAATAGGTCCGCCTTAACATTTGAGTTGAAAATTTTTATTTTTACCTAAATATATACTGTAAGTATATTCCATTTCAATGTATGACAAAAATATATACCTAAATATACACTAAGTATATTCCATTTCCATGTATGACAAAAATATATACCTAAATATACACTATAAGTATATTCCATTTCAATGTATGACAAAAATATATACCTAAATATACACTATAAGTATATTCCATTTCCATGTATGACAAAAATATATACCTAAATATACACTATAAGTATATTCCATTTCAATGTATGACAAAAATATATACCTAAATATACACTATAAGTATATTCCATTTCAATGTATGACAAAAATATATACCTAAATATACACTATAAGTATATTCCATTTCAATGTATGACAAAAATATATACCTAAATATACACTATAAGTATACTCCATTTCAATGTATGACAAAAACCTTTTATCCTGATCAATTAGAACTCATGTACTTACCCTGCATAATATTGATACCAGATGGTGTGTTGACAGGAAGTGGTGTGTTCAGGTCTCCCATGTGATTGGGCTGGTTGTTGGGCACAGTTTGGCCTGCATTTACAATAAAAGAGAATTAACTTTAAGCTCAGTTTAAAAACTGTATGCTTTATACCTTAACTATGTAACACAGAATACAATTTGTTTAGCACAGCTATATTATTTAAAACAAGTATACTTGTTACAACACTACTCCACTGCTGATATTGTTAACTGAAACCCTGGGAATAGAGGTTACATGCTCAGTAAACCTTCACATAAGTTGGGTTTTTATTTCACCTTCAAGACACCCTTTGACACTGTTGAAAATCTAACATACGTCCACCTGAGTAGCAAATAACTGTAATCCCCTTGGCTATCCACTCTGCTGTGAGATAAATATTCTGAACCGCAATTACAACAAAGAAAAACTCCCAACACAAAATAACCAATGCAACACAAAAACAACTGCAATATGGAATGAATTTCCAATACAATTAGGAAGAAACAAGGCTGACTACGGAAGAGTCAAGATCCCTTAATTATTTTATAATCTAGTTTGCCTTAGAGAAGATCATTCAATCTTTATATAAAATCAGAATCTGAAGATGTACATAGCCGCAAGGTGCAAACAGTGCAACGTGTGAGAAGAAGAAATAGAACTCAGAATCGTGACTGAGAATATGGTGATTGTGCTCTGCAGGCGGTACAATTTTCAGCAAATAGATGAAGAATGCTAGTAGAAGTTGAGAAGAAATAAGGAGGAATTAGAGACATGGTTTATGGAAAATTGAGCACAAAAGATGATCTATCTATCTTTCGTTCGCCTGAAGTATTGTCTATATCTGCAATGTCGTTTGCTGTATAAATGTATGAGTTCAAAGGAAAACATTCTGTTCTGAATTGTTGGAGCGTTTCGGTGTTGAAGGAGAAATGTTTTTGTCAAAAATTGTTACCGGTGACGAAACGTGGGCACATTATTATGAGCCTGAAACAAAAATGCAGTCAATGGAATGGCATCATCCGCAGTCACCAAAAAGAAAAAAATTCAAAACATCTCCATCAGCCGGAAAGGTGATGATCACTGTCTTCTGGGACATTGATGGTGTGATTCTTGTTGATGTAATGACAAGAGGTGAGACAATCAACTCGACAGCTTACATCAATACACTGACAAAACTCAAAAATCGGTTCCATAGAGTTCGGCCTAATAAGCCATCTGCAGATTTGTTGCTTCAACATGACAATGCACGCCCTCACACAAGTCTGGTAACACGGGAAGCAATCAACAAATTTGGTTGGAATGTACTGCCCCATCCTCCTTACAGCCCTGATCTGGCTCCCTCAGATTTCCATCTGTTTGGACCACTCAAAAAATTCCTGCGTGGGACACACTTTGACAATGATGAGGATGTGATCCGTGCAGTTAAAAAATGGCTACGCGAGCAGGACAAAACTTGGTACAAACGAGGCATTCATGACCTAGTTTCGCGTTGGCTTAAGGCAATACGCTTGGACGGAGATTATGTTGAAAAATAGGTAGTGTAAAGGGGATGTTCAGCTACAATCTGTGAAAATTTCACACATTTTGCCCGAATAGTTTTCGAGAAAAAAATTGGTGTGCATTACTTTTTGACCTCCCTACGTAGTTTTGTCGGTAGTGTTGTATCTATGGGCCAATGGATTTTCCTCAGTCTACTATATTCAGTGCAGTCTAGAAGTATGTGTTCAGCAGTCTGAGGCGTCTGTCCACATGTACAAGTAGTTGAGGTGCCGATCTTGAATTTTGTATACATATGACTATGGAGTCGATTGTGTCCTGTTCTGAGGCATATAATGATAACTTGTTCATATCTATTCATATTATGAAAGGCATCCTGATTTGGGGCTTGTGGTCTTCTGATTGATTTGATTATCTGTTTCTTATGATGGTATGTAACCGGTGTATCTAGTTGTGTGCCTGTTGAACCTTCCTTTGCCAACTGATCTGCTTTCTCATTTCCTGGTATTCCACAATGAGATGGGATCCATTGCATGGCAACCCTGTGGTGCTTGTAGAGTTCAGTCAATAAGGTCTGCAGATGTGGTAATTTTCTGGATTGTAGTGCCAGGAGAGCTGATCTTGCATCTGTCAAAAACACTATAGGCTGTGGGCTAAGATTACTGTTCAGCAGTTTTTCTATTGCCAACTTTATTGCTTGTATTTCTGCATCATAATTGTGACAATATTTCCCTGTTGCTATTTTATTCATATCCCTAGTGTTATTTGGGTTATATATATATATATATATATATATATATATATATATATATATATATATATATATATATATATATGCACCTCTCCCCCATTCTTTACTGCATTCTATGCTGTGTACACACAAATCCATAGGTCTTGTGGGTATTCTTCATCCAGGAAACTGAGAGTTATTGTTTTTCGCTGTAGACTATTCTGTTCCTCTTTGTCAACTATTCCTTTCACTTCTGTCCGTATTTGTATTGATAATCCTGATTCCTCTATCCAGGGAGTCTGTTCTGGTATGGGCAGTAGGGGGTTAACAACTCTTGGCATGTCTGGTGTTTGTTTACTAATAGCTTGGTGGATAAAACTGCCACAAAAGTTGATCAGCTTGAACTTAAATATGTATATGTATATATGTATATGTTAGATATGTTTGCTAACTAATAGAATTTTCATAAATGCAGAGAGCAATACAATTGTTAACTACTTTTTTTTTTTTTGGCATTTTCATTATTTTGAATGTCTGAACAGAAATTGTATCAAATGTCTCAACTACATTTTGTTCACTTTGATACATTAATTATATATTTTTTCCTACTTCTGATGCGCTATAGATTTGCCCTGAGTGCAATAAGATCAAATATTTTTATCAGTAATTACTCAATTTTTTTTAGCGCCCAGATCATCAGGAAGGTAATTTTGAAATTATGAGCAATTTATCCCTTCCAAAAAACGTTGAACAAAAATTTGTCACAGGAAATGAGAAGATGAGTAGCACAATGTTACACAGAAACAGTAATGAATTATGGATGGAATTTTGGGACAACAAACAAAAATAAAAAGAGAATGACCCATAAAAGCTTTAAATCCATGAGTCATAAATCCCTGAGTCTAATGCCTGATATATGTCCAACTGTCTTAGCTGAGCTTTTCATATTAATAACCAATACATCACAAGTATTTTGATATGAGTAAAATATTCTCTTTAATGTGTATTAATGAGAAAATGTTCTAGCCAGCATTTCTTTATGCAGCCCATGAGTATAAAGCATGAAAAGAGAATGTGAGTGCTTTACAGTATAATCATGGCCTAGTGCTCATCCTTGTACAATAATATAAATATAGATGCAGTATCTAAGTACTTAGTGAACTGGTTAACATAGGACAAGAGGTCAAGTTCGATCCTGATATGGGTTCATCCAGCCGAAACCTGATTTTTCTGTAAAAATAGGGCAACCCAGTGTCAAACAGGTCTAGCGTAAAACCAACACACAAAATGTGCCATTCTTCATTAAAAATATGGGCACTAATACTGTATTCCCCATATGCAGCAAAGAGGAAAGATTTTTTAATATTTTACTATTAATTTAATACCTTAAATAATAAGCATATACTCATTTGTATGTCACCACAGTCTAGAATAAAACTTTCAGAATAGTTATATGTTGCTGATTTGTCTTAAGAAGCACACACAAAAAAACTGGTAAAAGGCACAAGCACACTATGTGGATTGTGGGGAGCACCATGCCAGTATTTTATTCATGACCATTAGCACAATTTAGCTCAGTGGTTAGTGAACTGGACTACAAAGTCAAGAGGTAGGGTTTGATCCCAACCGACAGCTTCCGGGTTCACCCAGCCATTAATGGGTACCGAATTTTTTCTGGGAAAGTAAAGCGGCACGGGCGTAATACTGACCTCATTACCCCAAAAATCATGTGCCAAAGGTCTGTAAAATTTATGGTCACTAACACCATATTACCTATACGCCACTTTGCGTGACAGGGGTACTTTACTTTTTTTTTTATTAGCACAATTTAAAAGTATATTCATCACCACAATCTCAAAGTGCAATGCCAACTATTTCATAATTTCATTTCATGAGCTTATTTATCCCCCTCATTTTATATTTTGCTATAGTTAATTACTCACCCCTATCATTGTTATGTAAATGAAAATAAGAATACAATAAAATACTTTTTTTTTTCATTTTATTTATATGCTGTAAAAAGCAAACATCACTATACTACTACCTTTTCATCATTTACACAAAGTGTATTCAGTGAATATTCATAAAATTTCTATACTTCTACTCTTATAGACAAATTATAAAAGTAATGGTTATATCGGAGAAACAATCATTACCATCATGCAGCATAAAAATAAACAAGACAAATCTGAAACAAGTGCAACGTTTGAAATACTTGGGCACAGTGATAACATCAGATGGAAGATGCAACACAGAAATAAAAAGCAGAATAGCTCAGGCCAAAATAGCATTTCAGAAAATTAAAAATATCTTATGCAACAAATCTATGTCAATAGAAATGAGAAAGAGAGGTCATCGATGCTATATAGAACCAATTCTGACCTATGGAAGCGAATCATGGACAATAGACAAACAAATGAAAAGATGATTAGAGGCCACAGAGATGGAATTTCTCAGAAGAATGTTGAAAGTTCACTGGACAGCTAAAAAGACCAATGAGAAAGTTCTCAAAGAGGCCAACATAAAAAGGGAGCTCTTAAAAAACATCAGAAAGAAGCAATCAACATTTTTTGGGCACACCATGAGAAGAGGAAAGTTGGAATACTTGGTTACAACTGGCAAAATAAAAGGAAAGAGAGATCACGGGCGACAAAAAGAGAAAATACTAGATAGCTTGGTGTCATGGCATGGAAAACAGTCAACAACAGAACTCATACGATGCACTGTGGATAGAAGATTGTGGAAGGACATGATCGCCAACCGGTACGGCACATGATAATGATGATAGACAAATACATGCTTAGCTCCATTAATAAGTCATATTTCATCTAATATTTATAACAAACCTGCTCTTTAACAAAAATGAATGCAAAATTTCTATCCAAGTTTTCATGTTACCATTCCACATCAAGTGTAAATATGTAAAGATAAAGTTACAATTAACAAGTATTAGATTTGAAGAGCACTCACTGCTAAGTGCTGAGACTACTTGGCTCAGTGTGGCAGGTTTAAGGACATTTGCTGTTTGTGAAGACTGAGTCACTGTAATAGGCTGATGGCCTGACGGCAGCATTGAGATTGCGGTACCTAAGAAGCATTTAGATTATCAGTGTCAGCAAAATGAAGATAATCAAACATTACAGTTACATCCAGAAGTTTAAAGTGCTTCAACTTATAAACATTTTAAAATACATTCCTTGAAGTGGAGATGTGCTTACTTCATGCTATAGCTATTTAACAGCATAACATTACAGCCTGTTTGGCAACTATTTTTGACGTCACTTTGTTTACAAAGACAGTAAACTGTGTATCTTTCAGTGTTTCAATGCAATATCAAACTGTTTAAAACATGTACTTTGCTGTTGTGAGATTACATATACTTTAACTTAAACTAGCATTTCACTATTTATAACAAATGGTATTACATTTTTGTGAGTAAAATACAACAAAATCTTAAACAAAGCAATCATTATTGACATCTTAAATTAATTTTTAAGGAGTGGATACAATGTTTTGAGATCATAGATCTATTTCTGTTAGTAAATAAGTCTCATATCTTTATAATAGGCTAGTGCTAGACAATTTCAAGCAAATGAATAGCAAATACCAGCTCATCAAGGCAACAAGTAAAATGTGAAATGTAAACAGAGAGAGGAACAAATATATAACATTGTGCATAGGCGCTGAAAAGTTGGAAGATACATTGAAAAATAAACATGAAATTGTATTTACCAATTGCTTTCCTAAAAAGAAGACAGCACAAGATAATAGAGGTTTCAACTTTTTGGACCTTGCTGTGATCTCTACGCAACATTCTGCTTCTCTGACTTAAACAAATTACAAATATTTCTATGTAATTTAACAGTTTTGTACATGTCTGTTATCTTGTTACACCTTTGTAGGCCTGTGTCATAAATATTTATCATTTTGTGCTGTTTTCATTTTGGTGGGGTCCAAAATGCCAACCCAGCAACTGAGATAAGTGTGGTCAAGGAGCCCACATCTAACACCATGTGTACGTCAGGATTGGTGAACAAACAACAGATCTGATCAAGACACTCTCTCCACCTCCCAGTGATGCTCCTGGAAACAGATTGGCCAGTCTGGCCTAGTGAGTTGAGATTGAAGAAAGATAGTAACCCAGTACTAAAACATTAGTGCTGAAGTTGAATGTCTTGGGCAGCCTAGCCTAGCTGCAAATCACAACACTGTGCATCTGCTCCTATTTAACATCCTTTCAAGAGGAGATGATGAAGATGACTGTTCATTACTTTATGTAACATGGTGAATACCACAAAGAGAGAAAGAAAAGATATTTGAGTAAAGCAGCTACATACAATTTTATATTCTTTTCCAATGTAATATGTAAAAAAGACGAAATAATAAAGATCGAAGATACTACACAATTTTATCATGAATTTGTCAAATTACCTACCTTGAGAAAATATTAATGGTATCTGCATAGTCAAATTACTGGCTGTGTGAGTATTGTTGGAGGTGACATTATTGTTGCTAATAGTTGCACTTTTGGTACCAACTGGCAGCCCTGGAGTGTCCTTTGCTAGTGTTGCAGATGGAGCTGCCTGTATGGAGAAGACTGGTACCTGTGTAAGTGTCGAGGCAGGGGCAACTTCCCTGAGGAGTGGTGCTACTGCCTGTTCTTGCTGGGAACCACTGCCTACTTGTGTGAGATTTGGTAAAACTGATTTTAAACTGTTGTTGCTGTCAATTATCTGAAATGTGATACAAAATATAAAGTCAATAAAACTAGAATGAGGTTTCATATAAAAGGGATGTCCACACCACTGCTTTATCTTTTCTTTAATCAATATTTATCAGGTATTTCTGCTTTAGTACTCTTAATCTTCCTCTGTAAATCTACTGCTGCCTTGTAGCTTTGCAGGAGAAAGGATAAATATAAAATATTATCTAATGTCTGTAGATGCTTGTTCTTCTAGTTACTTCCCTTTTAAACATAGTGTTCTTGTGCTTATCAGGAAACTTTTGGTGTTTGGTCTGGTTTTATTCTTACCAAGAGTTTGATGTATTTCATTTGGTGTGTGTGTTTGTGCATGTGTATATGTATGTACAGGTGTAGATCTGTTTTCACCCTTATGACTATATATATATATATATATATATAATCATAAGGTCTTTAGTAGAAAAAGCCATAGTGGTAAAAACAGATCTATACCTGTTTCATAGATTACACTAAAGTATTTGACAAAGTACTAAGAAATAATCAAAAATTTAGATGGCATAAATGTAGACAGCAAAGATCTAAGAATAATAAAGAACATGTACTGGTAACAAACAGCGGCCATAAGAATTGGAAATCAATTGAGAATGTTTCAACAAATAAAAGAGGGTGTGAGACAAGGTTGTGTGCTGTCACCAGATTTATTTAATATGTGTAGTGAAATTATTGTAAGATCCATAAGGGGCATGCCAATAACAATCAAAGGTTATAATATAAATAATCTAAGGTTTGCTGACGATACAGTCATAATTGCAAATAGTGAAAATGAATTACAAGAAATGCTAGACTAGTGAAAGAAAGCAAAATTAAGGGACTCAGACTTAATAACAAAAAGACAGAGGTAATAGTAACAACAAAGAAAAAGACATCTCCACAGTGCTGAATAAAGGCAAGTGAAACAATATTAAAACAGGTAAATGAATTTAAATATCTGGGAACATTGTTAACCTCAGATGGTAGACATACAACACAGGTGAGATGCACAATAGCTCAGGCAAAAGCAGCTTTCCAAAAAATGAGGAAGATACTGTGCAATTCATTTTTGACAATAGAAACAAGAAAGAGAGTTCTTAAATGTTATGTAGAGCCAGTCTTAACATATGGATGTGAATCATGGACACATAGGACAACAGACAAAAAAATCACTGGAGGCTGTAGAAATGTGGTTTTACAAAAGAATGTTGAGAATGCCATGGACAGCTAAGAAGAGTAATGAAAATGTTCTGAAAGAGGCCATTGCAAAAAGAGAGCTAATTTATAATATTAGGAAGTAACGATCATCATTTTTTGGCCATGTAATGAGAAGGGAACAGTTGAAATATATTGTAAAAACTTAAAAAATTGAGGGACAAAGAGATAGAGGGAAGCAAAGAGAAAAGATACCATGCAGCTTAAGAGAATGGCTTGGCAGAAGGTTAACAACAGAAATGATGAATAACTGTCAAGATTGAAAATTATGGAGAGACATGATAACATACGCTAGCTGGTACGGTTACCTGATGATGAGATATATATATATATATATATATATATATATATATTTTTTTTTTTTACCTCCCTCCAGTCATGGTTTAATTCTGATATGTTCTCTGTATTTTTTTCACATTTGCTTTTAGATCTATGTTTGTGCGTGTTGTTTGTTATATCTCTTTAGCACCTTGTTGTGATCTGTGTGTGGGTTTTGTTCAATGGCCATGTTTGAATTGGGTAACATAAAGTCAGTATGAAAATGCTATTTATCAGCTGTTTCATAGCTGTCAATGATATGTTTGGATGTTTCAAAAGCGGAGCCAATTGGAAGTTGATAAGTTTGCTCTCTGTACTCTGGTATCTATCTCTCAGGTCACACTTCTGTCTCCTACAACTATACTGCCCAAGTATGTGAATTCTCTGACTTGTTTTAATTTGAGTATTGTTCAATTTAACATTTCAGTCTCCTATTTTCTTATATACTTTCATGACTTCTATTTTGGTTTATTTAATTTTCATGTTGTAGTCTTTGCAGACATCATTCAGAGCTATTGCATGCTCATAGAATTGTATTTGTCTATGTAGTGATTTTATCTATGTAGATTATAAATAGCAAGGGTCAAAGGACACAGCCCAGTCTTATTCCAGAAATAATTTGGGACCAATCAGATATTCCTTCAGATGATGTGGCTGCTCTTCGATCATTCTTGTAGTGATATTGTTTTCTAGGGGTTATCCTCTCACATTGTATTTTATTATTATTTTCCATAGTCTGCTTCTGTTGATTTGATCAAATGCTTTCACTTTATCTATGAACATAATATTTATGTCCTTATTATGTTGAATAGCCTTCTCATCTAATTCTATCTATCTATTGTCCTTTCGAGCCGAAGACGGGCAGAACCACAATCTCAAAAAAACAGAAACCGTGCGTGCCAAAGTGGCACATATTGCAGAGATCACTGCTCTAAAATATATGGCGCTGTTTCCATAACAATACTTTTTTACAATGACAGCTTCACAAGTCATCGATCAACCTCCTTAGTCGCCTCTTACAACATGCCTGGAAGGTCACAGTGTCACTATTCTTTACCTCCCTCATAATGAGACCCCGGTAACACACATCTTATTGACTAATTTTAAATACAGCGTCAGTGCAACTTTTAGGACAGGTATTTTGTGGAATAAAGTCACCAGCCTCTACAGATGAAATGTGTTAGACGAATGCCGGGAAACAGCAGGAGAGATAAGATCAGAAATGAATAACTGAGAAAAAATGGTAGGAATAACCCTGCCATAGAATTTATAAAGAAACAACAGATAAAATGACTTGGCAATGTGACAAGACAGAAAGATCAAAACACAACACAACGAGCCTTCAATAAACGTTGCGAGAACACCAGACCCAAAAGCCGACCATGAAAAAGATGGATTGATGAAATATTAGAAACAGGAACCATAATAGCCGCAGAGGCGAATAGAAGAGCGAATGCCCGCAAATTATATCTCCTCTCAACGCTGAAAGGCAAATGAGGAAGAAAATAAGAAGTGAACAGCCAAATGGTTTATTTCAAGACATTTCTTACATTTATTTGCAACAGTGGTAGCAAGTGATACATTTCACATCCTTTTACTAACATTATGGTTAACCATCGTCCAAAATTATTTTTGTAAACATTGATTTTATTGATCTATAAACTGTTGTGCTTTAACATTTTTGATAAATGATCGAAGGACATTTTTCAATTCTTACTAACGTTTATTAAAACAGCAGATAGTCTGTGACAATGTATTGTTACACCCTGTCTGCGAAATTCTGAGCGACAGACATAACATTCTATTATTTATACTCTGTTTCGGCCATTAATATGAGGAGCATTTACCGACATTGCTACGGCATTTATTTTCCTGCCGTTCAGGCGCACATTCGTCATATCGGGCAGATGTGGGAGGGACTTGGGGCGAAACAACCTACATAGCACAGAGCAACTTAAGAGATCAACAAAAGAAAATGGGAAAACGTTCGCGCGTTCCGTTCATTACTAATGATGTCTAATTACCTCAGCAGTTCTATAACAATGTAAACTATTCGCATATATAAGGTATTGAACAAGTGAACTACTTATTAAGCAACACACAAGCATGTTTGTAAACAGAATAAACGGAATAAAAAGTTACGCACTTAAGAAAGTTCGCTTACAGACAATGGACACAGATGTAAGTTAGTCTTTAGGAAATTAATAAATGCAATTGGTGATTTCACCGTTCAACTCAATCATTTTACGATTGTTAAACTAAACCAGCTTGGTTTTCTTCAGGAAGTCCAGTCGATGCCTGTCCTAATAAAAAGGTGTCGTTTATGCCCTGGCTCGTCGGCAGGTAGTAAGGCAGTCGATAGGAGAGTCTCCCAAAGGTCACCTCTTGAAGTGCTCGCTCCGCCTTCACACATTGCTAATATAACGCCAGAAACTGAGGTGACGACATACATTAGATCAAAACTGCTTAGCAAATCTCTGAATCATTTCTAACAGATGCACACAAGTCCACTCCAGCACAATGATTGCATTAAAAGGTCCATACATTCAATGTATCATGTGCTTCCATGGTCAACATCTAAATATTTCTTAATCACAAACACATGTACTACTTTCATCTACAATCATGCGGATTAAAAAAAATCGAACCCAACTATAGTATAGTAGACCACATGTTAAATCTCTACTTGGTACGTGCGCTATGCTATCGCACCACTATGAAATCAGCCGTGCTATAACGCAGATATACGCCGTTGATATTGGCTCCATACCTTTACTTTCTGTCTCGATCGACAACGCCAACTCTGAATTCCTAGCTACACTATAGACCTACGCAATTCTTCCTTGAACTCAATTGAAAGGGAAAAAAACATTACTGGCGGAAGGATGGTTTGCGCTTCACTCAACCGACAACATTGATCAACATGTTCGACTCATTCGATTCTAAATAACATGAGCTAATTATATCATATTATTATCTATATAAATACTCCAGACATGCAAATGTCAATATTCCATTAAAAGGATGAATGTCGAATAGAAAATAGTGCTGAATGTGCGAGTAGCTGGAACAATGTAACGTCACAATTCATGTAGCTACTCCAAATGATTAAAGACAACTGCATGTGGTGACGTCAAACACGAAAATAATGACATAAATAAGGTTTTCTATGGGAAAGGGTTTATGAAACCAGTGTACTGATAAATGAGTTACAAGATATGTTGAACATTATAGTGAAAGAAAGCAAAAATAAAGGTAAAAAAAAAGGGAAGTACCCCTGTCACGCCAAGTGGCGTATAGGGAAATATGGTGTTAGTGACCCTATATTTTACAGACCTTCAGCACATGATTTTTGGGGTAATGTGGTCGGCAATACGCCCGTGCAGCTTTACTTTCCCAGAAAAAAATCCGGTACCCATTTAAGGCTGGATGAACCCGGAAGCCGTCGGTTGGGATCGAACCCTACCCCTTGTCCAGTTCACTAACCACTGAGCTATCGCGGCTTCCCAAAATAAAGGACTCGGCCATAATAGCAAAAGACAGAGGTAATGGTAACAACAAAGAAAAAGACATCACCTCAGTGCAAAATAAAGACAAATGGAACAATATTAAAACAGGTAAATTAATTTAAATATTTGAGAACTTTGTTAACCTCAGACGGAAGATGTACAAAAGAGGTGAGATGCAGAATGGCTCAGGCAAAAGCAGCTTTCCAAAAAATGAGGAAGATACTATGCAATCTATTTTTGACAATAGAAACAAGAAAGAGAGTTCTTAAATGTTACGTAGAGCCAGTCTTAACATATGGATGTGAATCATGGACAATAGGATAACAGACTAGAAAATCACAGGGAGTCTGTAGAAATGTGGTTTTACAGAAGAATGTTGAGAATACCATGGACAGCTAAGAAGAGTAATGAAGATGTTCTGAGAGAGGTCAAAGCAAAAAGAGAGCTAATTTCCAATATTAGGAAGAAACAATCATCATTTTTTGGCCATGTAATGAGAAGAGAACAACTGGAATATATTGTAACAACTGGAAAAATTGAGGGTCGAGGAGATAGAGGGAAGCAAAGTGAAAAAAATAACAGGCAGCTTTAGAGAATGGCGTGGCGGAAGGTCAACAACAGAAATGATAAAAGCTGCCGAGATCGAAAGTTGTGAAGAGACATGATCACCTACGCCAGCAGGCCCGGTACTTGATGATGATGTACTGATAAAAGTTCATGCTCATTTCTTATGAATTAAAATTGATTTATTTATTACCTGCAGAGGGACAATTGCATATACGCCTCTTAAACATAGCAAATATACTGTAAAATACGATTGTTGATACACCAATAATTTTTTTTTTTTTAACTAATAACAAAGAAAATGACTATTTTGATAATTCTATGCTTTCCATATAACATTTGTGATTTAAATAATTTGGGTTGGGGCAAAAACAGGATCCATTGCACACACCAACAAAAATTGTTAATGTTTCTATGATAAGTAAGTGCTGAGAAAATTAATTAAATTGCAAGAGCAAACATTTGTGAACTAGCTATGGCCAACATGGCTGCTTCGCGTTGTATTATTATTCTCACTTTCTCCTCAAGACAGTACTACCTGCTAGCTCTACGTGTCTCCGTATATCTTTCATAACAATCTGTCGTGATCTTGTTCATGTCCATCTGTGTACATTCCCCTTTAGACTGCTAATCCCTATGCTTCTTCCGACAGCGCTCTTCACTCTTTTCAGAGGACTATGCCCTCCACTACTGTTCTCGTCTTTATCTCAGACTTGGTAGATGCAAAAGTCCCACGACTATAACATAGACCGCTCTCTTTCTCTCTGCTTGTCTTATCGCGTGCACTGAGGAAATCGCCACATCATTTAACAGTAAAAGTCTCCAAACACTTCTCAATTTTTTTCTCGTGTTATTAAAAAAAATCAATGAAAATGGCCATTATAAATCATGTCGTTTTCTCCTAGATTTGACAAGTTGTTTGTGGCTTTCCCCACCCCCTACCCCCCTCCCTTTTCCCCAATGTTGTTGTCAACCAGGCAGCTGTAACTCGCTTTTACCCACGCGTATCTCAGAAGTGTCCCGCGAGCGAGAGAGTATGGAACTACAACCAACAATAGATATACTTAGGCCTGCGGGCTAAGAGGGAATTGCAGAAAACAACCGACTAGCGTGGTGTTTTCAGCTTTGCGAGCAGAGGTGGTTGTGGGTCGAGTGAGGTCAGCCGTCTATATCTCCTATATTTGAACACGTCACGCAAGTTGGTGGATTTTCCGCCTTTATTTTCTGCCAGCGGACCTTAGTAAATCTATAGTTGACTGTGCCTCGAACTATGGATTACTTGTGTTTTGTAAACATTATTTCTCTAGTTTCTCATAGGTTGCTTCTAGCATCTCCGGCCAAACAAACCTCGTGTTTCACACACAGACCTTTCTCCTGTCATCGGACCGGCGAGCACATATCTATTCATGAAGAGTTCACGCTGTGTTATTATTTTAGCAGACTCGTTATGGTTGGTGCCTTACTGTGACGGTAAACCACCAGTCTGGGAAGAGCAGTCTGAATAATCAGACACGCCGGTAAATGGCAACAATGCAGGCCCGCTATTAAATGGGGGGGGGGGGGGGGGGGGGAAGTTCACTGAAGCCGTCCAAGGACAAAGTTAGAACTTTTAAGAGTTGCGCTGAGCCATTAGGCACGCACTTAATGGGGTGTGGTTTGGGGAGAATGCTAGGGGTGATCCATGGTAGAAACAGCGAGAGAACAATCATGAAAGGAGCTGAGAGAACCAACACGAAAGGGACTATGAGAGAACCATCACGAAAGGGGCTGTGAGAGAACCATCACGAAAGGAGCTATGAAAGAACCATCATGAAAGAGCTGTGAGAGAACCATCATGAAAGGGGCTATGAGAGAACCATCACGAAAGGAGCCATGAGAGAACCATCATGAAAGGAGCCATGAGAGAACCATCATGAAAGTGGCTATGAGAGAACCATCATGAAAGGGGCTATGAGAGAACCATCATGAAAGGGGCTATGAGAGAACCATCATGAAAGGGGCTATGAGAGAACCATCATGAAGGGGCTATGAGAGAACCATCATGAATGAGCCATGAGAGAACCATCATGAAAGGGCGATGAGAGAACCATCATGAAAGGAGCTGTGAGAGAACCATCATGAAAGGAGCTATGGAGAACCATCATGAAAGGAGCTATGAAAGAACCATCATGAAAGGAGCTATGAAAGAACCATCATGAAAGGAGCTATGAAAGAACCATCATGAAAGGAGCTTGAACCGTCACGAAAGGGCTATGAGAGAACCATCATGAAAAAAAATGTGAGAGAACCATCACGAAAGAGACTATGAGAGGACCATCATGAAAGGAGCTATGAGAGAACCATCATGAAAGGGGCTATGAGAGAACCATCATGAAAGAACCATCACGAAGAAGGTGAGAGGACCATCATGTAAGGAGCAATGAGAGAACCATCATGAAAGGAGCTGTGAGAGAACCATCATGAAAGGAGCTGTGAGAGAACCATCATGAAAGGGGCTATGAGAGAACCATCACGAAAGGAGCCATGAGAGAACCATCATGAAAGGAGCCATGAGAGAACCATCATGAAAGGGGCTATGAGAGAACCATCGTGAAAGGGGCTATGAGAGAACCATCATGAAAGGGGCTATGAGAGAACCATCATGAAAGGAGCTATGAAAGAACCATCATGAAAGGAGCTGTGAGAGAACCATCATGAAAGGGCTATGAGAGAACCATCATGAAAGGGGCTATGAGAAAACCATCATGAAAGGGGCTATGAGAGAACCATCATGAAATGAGCCATGAGAGAACCATCATGAAAGGGGCTATGAGAGAACCATCATGAAAGGGGCTATGAGAGAACCATCATGAAAGGAGCTTTGAGAGAACCATCATGAAAGGAGCTATGAGAGAACCATCATGAAAGGAGCTATGAAAGAACCATCATGAAAGGAGCTTGAACCGTCACGAAAGGGGCTAGAGAAAACCATCATGAAAAAAAATGTGAGAGAACCATCACGAAAGAGACTATGAGAGGACCATCATGAAAGGAGCTATGAGAGAACCATCATGAAAGGGGCTATGAGAGAACCATCATGAAAGAACCATCACGAAAGAAGATGTGAAGGACCATCATGTAAGGGGCAATGAGAGAACCATCATGAAAGGAGCTGTGAGAGAACCATCATGAAAGGAGCTGTGAGAGAACCATCATGAAAGGGGCTATGAGAGAACCATCACAAAGGAGCCATGAAGAACCATCATGAAAGGAGCCATGAGAGAACCATCATGAAAGGGGCTATGAGAGAACCATCATGAGGGGCTATGAGAGAACCATCATGAAAGGGGCTAGGAAGACCATCATGAAAGGAGCTATGAAAGAACCATCATGAAAGGAGCTGTGAGAGAACCATCATGAAAGGGGCTATGAGAGAACCATCATGAAGGGGCTATGAGAAAACCATCATGAAAGGGGCTATGAGAGAACCATCATGAAATGAGCCATGAGAGAACATCATGAAAGGGCTATGAGAGAACCATCATGAAAGGGCTATGAGAGAACCATCATGAAAGGAGCTGTGAAGAACCATCATGAAAGGAGCTATGAAGAACCATCATGAGGAGCTAGAAGAACCATCATGAAAGGAGCTTGAACCGTCACGAAAGGGGCTATGAGAGAACCATCATGAAAAAAAATGTGAGAGAACCATCACGAAAGAGACTATGAGAGACCATCATGAAAGGAGCTATGAGAGAACCATCATGAAAGGGGCTATGAGAGAACCATCATGAAAGAACCATCACGAAAGAAGATGTGAGAGGACCATCATGTAAGGAGCAATGAGAGAACCATCATGAAAGGAGCTGTGAGAGAACCATCATGAAAGGAGCTGTGAGAGAACCATCATGAAAGGGGCTATGAGAGAACCATCACGAAAGAGCCATGAGAGAACCATCATGAAAGGAGCATGAGAGAACCATCATGAAAGGGCTATGAGAGAACCATCATGAAAGGGGTATGAGAGAACCATCATGAAAGGGGCTATGAGAAAACCATCATGAAAGGGGCTATGAGAGAACCATCATGAAGTGAGCCATGGGGAACCATCATGAAAGGGCTATGAGAGAACCATCATGAAAGGGGCTATGAGAGAACCATCATGAAAGGGGCTATGAGAGAACAATCATGAAAGGGCTATGAGAGAACCATCATGAAAGGGGCTATGAGAGAACCATCATGAAAGGGCTATGAGAGAACCATCATGAAATGAGCCATAAGAGAACCATCATGAAAGGGGCTATGAGAGAACCATCATGAAAGGAGCTGTGAGAGAACCATCATGAAAGGGCTATGAGAGAACCATCATGAAAGGAGCTATGAAAGAACCATCATGAAAGGAGCTATGAAGAACATCATGAAAGAGCTATGAAAGAACCATCATGAAAGGAGCTTGAACCGTCACGAAAGGGCTATGAGAGAACCATCATGAAAAAAAATGTGAGAGAACCATCACGAAAGAGACTATGAGAGGACCATCATGAAAGGAGCTATGAGAGAACCATCATGAAAGGGGCTATGAGAGGACCATCATGAAAGAACCATCACGAAAGAATGTGAGAGGACCATCATGTAAGGAGCAATGAGAGAACCATCATGAAAGGAGCTGTGAGAGAACCATCATGAAAGGAGCTGTGAGAGAACCATCATGAAAGGGGCTATGAGAGAACCATCACGAAAGGAGCCATGAGAGAACCATCATGAAAGGAGCCATGAGAGAACCATCATGAAAGGGGCTATGAAGAACCATCATGAAAGGGCTATGAGAGACCATCATGAAAGGGGCTATGAGAGAACCATCATGAAAGGAGCTATGAAAGAACCATCATGAAAGGAGCTGTGAGAGAACCATCATGAAAGGGGCTATGAAGAACCATCATGAAAGGGGCTATGAGAAAACATCATGAAATGAGCCATGAGAGAACCATCATGAAAGGGGTATGAGAGAACCATCATGAAAGGGGCTATGAGAGAACCATCATGAAAGGAGCTGTGAGAGAACCATCATGAAAGGAGCTATGAGAGAACCATCATGAAAGGAGCTATGAAGAACCATCATGAAAGGAGCTTGAACCGTCACGAAAGGGGCTATGAGAGAACCATCATGAAAAAAAATGTGAGAGAACCATCACGAAAGAGACTATGAGAGGACCATCATGAAAGGAGCTATGAGAGAACCATCATGAAAGGGGCTATGAGAGAACCATCATGAAGAGAACCATCACGAAAGAGATGTGAGAGGACCATCATGTAAGAGCAATGAGAGAACCATCATGAAAGGAGCTGTGAAGAACCATCATGAAAGGCTTGAGAGAACCATCATGAAAGGGGCTTGAGAGAACCATCACGAAAGGAGCCATGAGAGACCATCATGAAAGGAGCCATGAGAGAACCATCATGAAGGGGCTATGAGAGAACCATCATGAAGGGCTATGAGAGAACCATCATGGAAGGGCTATGAGAGAACCATCATGAAAGGAGCTATGAAAGAACCATCATGAAAGGAGCTGTGAGAGAACCATCATGAAAGGGGCTATGAGAGAACCATCATGAAAGGGGCTATGAGAAAAACATCATGAAGGGGCTATGAGAGAACCATCATGAAATGGAGCCATGAGAGAACCATCATGAAAGGGGCTATGAGAGAACCATCATGAAAGGGGCTATGAGAGAACCATCATGAAAGGAGCTGTGAGAGAACCATCATGAAAGAGCTATGAGAGAACCATCATGAAGGAGCTATGAAAGAACCATCATGAGAGAGCTTGAACCGTCACGAAAGGGGCTATGAGAGAACCATCATGAAAAAAAATGTGAGGAACCATCACGAAAGAGACTATGAGAGGACCATCATGAAAGGAGCTATGAGAGAACCATCATGAAAGGGGCTATGAGAGCCATCATGAAAGAACCATCACGAAAGAAGATGTGAGAGACCATCATGTAAGGAGCAATGAGAGAACCATCATGAAGGAGCTGTGAGAGAACATCATGAAAGGAGCTGTGAGAGAACCATCATGAAAGGGGCTATGAGAGAACCATCACGAAAGGAGCCATGAGAGAACCATCATGAAAGGAGCCATGAGAGAACCATCATGAAAGGGGCTATGAGAGAACCATCATGAAAGGGGCTATGAGAGAACCATCATGAAAGGGGCTATGAGAGAACCATCATGAAAGGAGCTATGAAAGAACCATCATGAAAGGAGCTGTGAGAGAACCATCAAGAAAGGGGCTATGAGAGAACCATCATGAAAGGGGCTATGAGAAAACCATCATGAAAGGGGCTATGAGAGAACCATCATGAAGTGAGCCATGAGAGAACCATCATGAAAGGGGCTATGAGAGAACCATCATGAAAGGGGCTATGAGAGAACCATCATGAAAGGAGCTATGAAAGAACCATCATGAAAGGAGCTATGAAAGAACCATCATGAAAGGAGCTTGAACCGTCACGAAAGCGGGCTATGAGAGAACCATCATGAAAAAAAATGTGAGAGAACCATCACGAAAGAGACTATGAGAGGACCATCATGAAAGGAGCTATGAGAGAACCATCATGAAAGGGGCTATGAGAGAACCATCATGAAAGAACCATCACGAAAGAAGATGTGAGAGGACCATCATGTAAGGAGCAATGAGAGAACCATCATGAAAGGGGCTATGAGAGAACCATCACGAAAGGGCTATGAGAGGACCATCATGAAAGGGGCTATGAGAGAACCATCATGAAAGGGGCTATCTATGAGAGAACCATCATGAAAGGGGCTATCTATGAGAGAACCATCATGAAAGTAGCTATGAGAGAACCATCATGAAAGGAGTCTGAGAGAATCATTATGAAAGGAGCTATAGGAGAACCATTTTGAAAGGAGTTATGAGAGAACCATTATGAAAGGAGTAGTGAGAGAATCATTATGAAAGGAGCTATGAGAGAGTACATTATGAAAGGAGCTATGAGAGAACCATTATGAAAGGAGTTATGAGAGAACCATCATGAAAGGAGTAGTGAGATAACTATTATGAAAGTGGTCTTTGAAATGTGGATCTATAAAAATGGGAGAATCCATGGGTGGAAAAAAAAAAGACAAGCGAGGAAGTTCTGGATCAGCCGAAAATTAAAAAAGAACTAGTTAACACAATTCGAAAAAGACAATTGAAATGTATTGGTCATGTGAAGAGACATGATACCCTTCTAAAAGTCATCTTGCAAGGGAAGGCACAAGGCTGACGAGGCAGAAGCAGAACAAGACTGAAGTTGGCTGATAACATTAAAATATGGACAAGTGAATCTATAACAACGGGCATCATCAAGACATGATACGCGGTAAAATGGCGCTTCGTGGTAGACAACCTTCAATGCAGAGACGGCACCCAATAAATAAAAATGGTAATCATATAAAATGTCACTATAATAGTCTTATGCTGCTATCAGTGCCAGGAAAAAAATACTAAGCAGAATCATTCTGGAGAGACTAAAAGAGGGAATAGAGAAACATTTGAGAGATAAACAAGCAGGTTTTATGAAAAACAGATCATGCGCTGATCAAATGACTACCTAATGTTTAATAGCTGAACAAAGCTTAGAACAACAGTCCACACTTGATATCGGATTTAGATTACGAAAAGGCATTTGATAGTTTAGACAGAGAAATGTTTTGGAAGTTGCTGAGTCATTAAGGAATCCCCATGAAGTTTATTACAAAACATTAACCTTATAAAAACAATGTATGAAGGAATGAATTGTAGTGTTGTGCACAAAGGGCAGCTTACAGAAGCATTTGAAATAAGAACATGAGTAAGGCAGCGATGTCCTCTATCTCTATTTCTCTTTCTACTGGCCAGAGATTGGATTATGAAAATAACTCAGAACAACAGAAATGGAATCCGGTGGTCACTGACCAAGGAACCTAATGACTTTCGCTGATGACTTAACTCTCCTATCACATAATCAACAGATGTAAGATAAAATTAGCATACTTGATGAGAGATCACAACAGACGAGACTGACAATAAATAGAGATAAGGCCAAAATTATGCAAATTAATGCAGTTGGCAATAACCACATCTTCTTCTTCTTCTTCTTCTTTCCTTCCTCATCTGCCTTTCAGCGTCGAGGGGAGATATAATTTGCGGTCTTTTGCTCTTCTGTTCGCCTCTGCTGCTGTTATGTTTCCTAGTGCTTCTAATATTCCATCGATCCATCTTTTTCGTGGTCGACCCTTGGGTCTGTTGTTCTCACAACGTTTGTTGAAGGCTCGTTGTGTTGTGTTTTGTTCCTTGTAATAACCACATAATATGAGAAATACCTCTACTAGGCGTACAATCTTACATATATCTGGGGAGTAATACAGATAGAGGAGGAACAGACAATGATACCAAAATAAGGATACAAAAAGCAAAAGGAGCCTTTGTTGCACTAGAAAAACATACAAAATATTTTTGGAGAAGACAGATGGAAGCAGAGATGAAGATGATGGGAAGACATGGAACGATCTTCGAGAAATGTCAAGAAACAGACCGGGATGGAAAGTGTTTGTTGAGACCGTTGCTCCACAAGGAGTTAAAAGGAAGAAGACATGTAGCCTAATTGTTGCGTACACCGTACACCCTCGCTTAATCTAGATGTCATTATTTCTCTGAATTTGATTGTGTTTTATTATTAGTAAAGACATGAGAAAATGTATATTATATCAAATATGTAGTCATAACTCCACCACGCTGATCTAAAACTCGATTATTGGTTGTATTCTTGAAATGAACATTCAAGATTTGCTAACATTTATGATATAGCTGTTATCAAGTGTCATAGTCCGGGCAACTAGAACATTAGACCGATTGATCACGGTAACCTATCAGCCTGCCTATATACTGTGTGTACGTGCTTGAAAACCCACAGACTACAGGCATTACGTGAAGGAAGGGGAAGAGAAGGGAAAGAATGGGAGCAATCACCGATGCCTAAACCTACAAGAGGAATAAGAAAGGAAACGAATGTATGGCATACAACATGTAAGGCATGGAGCCAAATACAGCGAGCGGCCCAAGCATCGTCTGTCTTTGGCATGAACGGAGATATGTCTAATTATAGAACACTACGTTCTCTCGGTAGCTAGCGGTAACTGAAGGCTCTTACTTAGGCCATGTTTGGGAAGCAGGTTTGGTGTAAGATGAAAGATAACAATGACTTTAGTTATAACAGTGCACGGCCGTGGAAATGAAGGAGAACTATGGACATAAGAATAACAGAAAATATGAAAACAAATTGATAAATAAGTAATACTTCAGAAAAGATGGGAAAATAGAGTACATCTATTTCACATAATATCTGAAATCTACTCATCACCACAAAGTACTGTGCAAGCCTTTCAAACTCTACGGCATTTTATCAACTCTGTCATTTTCTTAAACTATCCTGCACCTTTGCTTTCTGCTTCCCCCCCCCCCCCCCCAACCGCCGTTTTTGTTCCTGTTGTCATAACGTATGTAAGTTTTTCACTTATCATTACATGGCAGCAAAGAAATAAAAAATACTACTTTCTGATGTTGGAAATTAGCTTTTATATATATATATATATATATATATATATATATATATATATATATATATATATATATATATTTTGACATCTTTTAGAACTTTTGTATTTTGGAAAGGGAGGGGGGGGTGAGTCCCATGGTATTCCCAACACTCTTCTGTAAAAATCATATCTCATATATATATACACCGAAAAACTTGTTCTTATTTCCATTGAAATGCATTATAACCTATTATATTTTGGCGCTTTTATTCGTCAGTGGCGGCAGATAAAACACATCGTGTTTTCAGCGATACGGGTCGTTGTCTGTTAATTTTTACAACCTATGTTTTATTATTAATATTAGTCACAACTAAGACGTATATAATTTTTCGAGTACTGGCAATTTTTATTTATTTATTCTTTTTGTGCAGCATCTAACAAGTCCCTTCAATATTGCTGGCGGTACGTAAGCATGGCCGCCTGTGTCATCGCTGTATTGGTGCCGCGCATGCTGTCATTCATACACAAGATACGACTGGTCATCGTACATTTTTCGCAACTTTCTCCCAAATCATGGACATGCCTACTTTAGGGAACAGTGGCCATTATCGCTTGCCCTGAACATCATCTTGTAGTTATGAATGAATGGAGTAGTGGACAGACTAGCTAGCTGTACTGTAGTCGAGGACGGTCAACCAATGGATCAGGCGGGCATCATGAATGCCCTCCGAGACGCAGGAAAGGCACATCACTTCGACAACCATGAGTCCACGTTACTCCTTCGGATGAGTGAGATAGGAGTAAAGACAGATACATCCAGAAACGAGTGACTTAGAGGGCGCAATAGAGGACGTATCTTCTTCTTCTTTTCTCTTTCACTGATACCTAAAAGGTGTCGTGGTTTATATCATTTGTTGTTCTTGTGCTGCTCGAATTGTCTGAATTAGTGATTTTCCTTTGTTGTTACATGTCTCTGTCACTGCATCTATCCATCTTCTTCTGGGTCGTCCTCTTGGTCTTTTCCCATGCATTCTCGAGAAGAACGCCCTTGATGGAGATTGGTAAGGATTCATTCTGACCTGGTGGCCAAACCATTTAAGTTGTTGTTGTTCTATATATTCTTGGCAGGGTTTTGTTCCTACTATTTTTCTTATGGTTTCATTTGGTATTCTATCTCTTCTTGTGTTGTTTGTTACTTTTCTCAAGCAACGCATCTCACATGTATTGATCTTTCTTAAATGTGATTTAGTAAGGGCCAATGTTTTACTTTCATAGCACAAAGTTGGTATAGAGGACTTATCAACCAACACAAAGGTGGAGTCGTCAGTCGCTGGACGCTTGGGGACACGCTGAGGAGGGATCTCAACACATATGGACATGTTCAGAGTGCAATGATGATAATCCGTACAAAAAAAAAGTAAACAACCTGTAGTTGTTTGGTCGAGATTTGTTCCCCTAAAAAATAATGACATCACGCGCAACACACGTGTATTTCCATATCAACATCTATATTTGAAAGGTCATCAAAACGTCAGAAATGAACGGACAGTGAGTGGTGATACCTTATGTTAACTGTTGTTATTACATTGGCCTATATATATATAATGACAAAGTGTAAAGAAACAGGTAAATATATTTTATAAAATATAAAAGTCACATTTAGAACTTAACACACGTGGGAAACGTTATAACATATCAGCCACCAGAGTAGTAACACAATGAGCTCATATCTTCTTGGTCGATGAGAGCCAGCCAGTGTCGTGGTGACACCTGGCCATATCCAGGTCTGCAAGGGATTCTAGGATTTATATTTTGTGAAGCTACCACGTTATGCTATCACTAACAGAGGTTTACAATTTAAATTATTTACATTGCCAGCTTCTCTCTGTTATGCAGACAAATATTCTATGCAAACTGTGTTAGTTTTGTTTTACAATTGGCATTACTTGCAGTACCGATAATAATAATAATAATAAAAAAGTGTATTAATTCTTACGAAAGTATGAAAACAACAAAGTAATCTTTATTGAAAACGTGTGCTGGATACGTTGTATACTAGTTTACATGCCATACCGCAGCTCTGAATTTGAAATATTTGTGCTCAAATCACAATCTAACTTTTTAGTGGTTTGAAAAATTTGTGGGAACAACACTTCTCACAGATCGTTGAAACGTTATTACATGAATTGGCATAGATGTAGATATATAGATCCCCATAGAGCCTGAGAGTTCTTTTATCAGGCTGCAATTAACGCCCGTAAAATTTTATTTCAGCATTTTCACCTAACGTGACCAGCATACTCACGGCGCTTTCACTGGTAAATTGCCACACTAAACACAAATCTGGAAGGAATTCTTGAAACTGACGGTGCTTGATTCAACTATAAAGTTCATACAGAACACCATATAGTGTCGGCGACTTTAAAAGCTCGGGAATAAACATTTTCTTGGCGAATGTAAGAATGAGACATCAATATGGCTGTGAGAGACTGGGTGGTCTAGAGGTTAGACGTCGGCCTTGCACAGGAAAGTTGTGGGCTCAAATCCTGACACAGAGAGGGAACACTTCAAAAATCAAATTCATGTTTTCCGCATGTCTCCCCCCTCTCTGCACAGTAAGATTCAGTCTATTTCTCGCTGCCAACACATGTTGAAGACAGACGTGTAGGGCCAACAGCGCTGCTTTGTCATAAAATAGCAAACACAATACATCAACGCCTGTAACCGTTTGACATGTACCACCTATTTAACGAAAGCGGAACACGCCAGACAGAGGACGTATTCAATAAACCCTTGCATGATGTATCAGACGACCTGACGTTTGATTCCCCGTCTGGATCTAAATGTTTATCATCTCCTTAAATGCGTGTACTGATAGCAGTAACGATGGTTTATCAAGGCCCCGTCAATTTTTATCTATGAATGTCACGTGCGGACTTTTTACGTGGTCACCCGCACTTCCCTGTACCGCTCTCAACGGCGGCAACTGTAACACTCCACTTCAATACTGTAAACTAGAGACTAGAACACTATAGTCCGAACACAAAAACTGCCTCGACTTGCAACACAAGATTGCCTTCTATATTACTATAGCTGTGACTATGGTTAGACTATCGCTGAGGCATAAAACAATACAATTCTTAACAAACTACCACTATGGTAGACTCCTGGACCGAAAACTCCACTAACAGGCTAAACAGGTAACATTAACCCTATGGTTACCGTCTAGGCGGCCCTACTCTATAGCCGTCCGTCTGAGTCCATGGCTACTTCTCATCTGACTATTTTTCCTATATCCTGAATATCTTTCATTCCCCAAGACAATCAAAACTGATTGACGCTCACCCATTCACGGAACTCTTGTTTTTTTTTTTCTATTGTTCACTCTTTTCTTTTTCCAGTGACTCCTCTCTCGTTCACTCATCATTGACGAATCCCGACCCACTGCTACATATAGCACATACCCAATTTTAGTCATTTATCTACCCTAACGACTAAACCAGTACCATCTCACTCCATCATTCCACCCTCAGCTACTCCCCAACTACCAAAGTTTTCTTTACCAATAAAGTTTACCTCACATCTTACTACTCCTTTCTTATTTATTTAATGCTTTTGACGTCTCTACTCCTTTCTCCCATCCTTTATTGCCTTCCGCAATAAATCTATCGCCAATCCAATAGGTCTCCTGTGTTTATGTCGCTACTTCTCCATACCGTCCTACCACTTACTCCGTGGTCTCGTAGTAGTCATTCCCTTCCTCGTATTCGTCTATTTCGTTACTCCCTGTCCTATCCCTTCTTTCATCTTGCTGTTCTCTGTATCTTTTCTCCTCCGGTGATTCTCCCGATGACCATTTCCCTTTTCTTTTGTCTGCCACCCCTCTTCCTATCTCCCCTGACATCCTTACCATTGTACTTCCCGATCCATTCTCTGTTTGGTTCTGCTGTACTCTTCGATTTCTGCATTCTAATATTACCCGTCTCTCTGGCAACGACATATCATCCTCTTCCGATGACGTTTGCCTTTCTCGTCATACTCTCCGCTCTTGTCTTCGTCTATATTGACTCCTTGTGTTTTTGTATGGAACCCCATCTTCTGTTGTATTAGCCGTGTCACTGTGATCCTTAGATCACTGCCTCTAAAATCTATGGCTCTGTTTCCATAACAGTAGTTTTTACAATGATAGCTTGTCAAGCCATCGATCAACCTCCTTAGTCGCCTCTTACAACATGCTTGGAAGGTCACAGTGTTACTATTCTTTACTCATAATGAGACCCCGGTACACACAGGAAGTATACAATAATACTTGGGTTTTAAAAAAAGTATTATTTCTCCGTTACATGGGTTTTCTTTAAGTAGTAAATTTTACTAAAGTTTTATAATAATGTAACTCGACATGAAGTTTCATAATCTAGTGTTAAAATTAACTATGTTCAAATAACATTGTGTTTGGTTTCACCTGATAAGTAAAGCAATTTTCTAATAGTCCTCCACATCATCCGCCCTTAAAATGATGTTAAGTAGGCAAAGATGCATTGTGTTGTGATTTAATTTGCACTCTTCACCTCATTTGTTTTCAGTATGACATTTTTTAGCACCTGGTTGTCTTCCTTCTCAATCTCCACTCGTTTAGTCTGACTAAGACTAGTTAGTCTGTAGGGGCACTGAGGAGAGGTGGAGTAGGATCTGGATTGTTCTAGTTCACCGATCCAGATGCAAGCAGTCAACTATGAGTTGTAGCGGCTACTTTCATATATATATATGAATATATATTATATATATATATATGTGTGTGTGTGTATATATATAGTAATACAAATTCACATATAATACAGCTTATTGAATCACTATATCGTGAACAGCAAACAGCTATCAGAATAGCCAGCGAAACATCAAATTGGTTTGAAGTTCAAAAAGGACTGAGGCAGGGATGCATCCTCTCTCCACTCCTGTTCAACATCTGTGCTGTGCAGATCATGAGAAATGTGAGAGATAATCATAGATTTGTGAAGTTTAAACCCTTTCACAATAAATGTGAATATAATTTCAGAACTCAAATATGCTGATTGCACAGTCCTCCCCTCAGATAGTGCAAAGGGATTAAAATATATATTTGAATGTGTTAAAAAAAAACACTGAAGCGCAAAACCTTTATCTAAATATTCAGAAAACAAGATAATCTCCACTGACAAAGCAAAAAGTCAATTGAAACTCATCAACAGTGAAGAACTTAAAATTGTAACAAACTATGAATATCTTGGATCTGTAGTAACTAACAATGAAGACCGCCAAAAAGTAATCAAAAGAAGACAAGCAATAATAGGAGCACAAAAATTAAATGCCATAAAGAACATGTGGCACAATACTAACAAGATAGTAAAATTAATATTACTGAGGGCATATATCTTCCCAATTGCAACGTATGGTTTTGATTCATGTAAAACCTTGTAAATAGTAAAGAAGGAAATAATTTCATACAATACCAAATCTATCTATTGACCTTTCGAGCCTTAGCCGGCCCATTGGGCATAGACCCAGATATTCTTTCTTTTATCTAAATTTTTATTCTAGCAGTTTTCAATCCTTCTAAAGATATTTTATCAAATCTTGTCATTTGTCTCTGTTCTGTGCAAGCAACTCTATCTCATTGAGGGAGCCAATTCCTGCTGCTCTTGCCTCTCTGATCAATGTTCTTCTCAGTGTCTCCTTGTATCTATTCGATGCCTTTGTTGCCAGTACAGCATTTCTTCATTATGAAGTTCATAACAATTCCAAATAACAAGGGCGATAAAATACATCCTTGTTTAACCCCAGTTTCTATTGGAAAACATTCACTCAGTACTTCCTCTGTACGAACTGCACATGTGTAGCCATCATACATGTCTTTGATAATATTTATGATTTTTTATGGTAAGCTATATTGCTTCAGAATTTTCCACAAAGAATCTCTATGAATGCTGTAGAATGCTTTTTTGAAGTCAATGAAGTTAAGTATAAAAGTTTTTGCTTTTCAATGTAATGAAACCAAATGCTGTAGAAAAATCATTAAGATACCTTGAATAATGAAAAAAGAGCAGAGACAACATTAAAAGACATATATTAAAAAAGAACTGGCTTATAAACACCATTCTACAAAACAAAACAATAAAAATACTATGGCCACGTTAAAAAACACACTGGATTGGAAAGAACGATAATGGAAGGCATAGTTTCTGGATGATACATCAGGGTAAGACCAAGAAGAATGTGGTTTCAAGACACCAAGGAGACCTTGAACATGACAACAGAAGCTAGAGATATGGTTATATTCTTTCAGACAGGCTGTGGTGAATGCAACCTTCTGCAAAGGACATGTGACCTTTGATGTGATGAGTACAAACACATAAAACACAGTGGTAAGGGAGTAGAGGACAGTGAGTGCTGAATGAAAGTGAAATAATGTAATATAATACATTTGACAGAATCTTATATTTTGTCTTATCTGTATCTTTACTGCCTAAAAATTTGATGCTCCAGAATCTGAAATGATCTTAATGTTGTTCATGTTACCACCCATATCACATCTTAGGTAAAAAAAAATATTTCAATGCCCGTAAAAGCATTTGTTATTTGAATTTATGATTGAGTTTTTTGAAGTGTTGAGAGTATAATGATTTTTTCCTGGGCTAAATTATTTGAAATCATTAGCAGTCTTCATAGTAATTGTTCCTTACATCAGTGAGGATTGTGTTTCTTTAATCTGTGTTGCTCACTTCAGCCAGTAGATGATTCCATTCATCTTTAGAATCATAAAAGAAATTGCCAATACACAATTGATAAATCGTATTTTACTTTACAGCCAATAGTGAAGAATGCAAGTGAGGACTATAATTTTAGTTAAAATATGGATCTCAATTCCAAATAGCGGAAAAGGCAAGGAACTATAGTTTATTTGGTTATTCCCACGTTCAGAAGAGTCTGCCGACTACAACAAGCCCAAGCATATGGGCACTTTAATGTGTTTCTGTGCTAGACATGGTTCATTTTTTGGTGTTTTTTAGTGAAGCCATGGCTCATATCTTGCAGTGTTTCTGTCCTAGCCATGGCTCATATATTAGCTTGTGTGTGCTGGCCATGGCTCATATCTTGGTGTGTGTCATGTTAGTCATATCTCGGTGTGTCCGTGTTAATCATGTCTCATATCTTTATGTGTGTTTGTGTTTAGTCATATCTCATATCTTTGTGTGTGCATGTCTGTGTTTGTCACATCTCATATCCTTGTGAGTGCATGGCTATGTTAGTCCCATCTCATATCTTTGTGTGTGCATATCTATGTTAGGCATGTGTCATATCTTTGTGTGTGCATGTCAATGTCAGTTATATCTCATATCTTTATGTGCATATTTATGTTAGTCATGTGTCATATATCTTGATGTGTGTCAGTGTTAGTCATGCCTCGTATCGCTGTGTGCAGTAATGGTTCCTGCCGCCTATCCGCGATATTAACATCCTCCAGAAAATGTTGATCGTCCAGTTTTAAAAAAAAATGTGTAGCGCCTGATGATAGAAGAAGCACTTGGAAAAACTCTTTAACAGGCCTGGCCCAAATAATCCAGCAAAGGTTCTACTACCAGCAAAAGAAGATTGCACATTATGCCGAAATGGCTTTATTGACAAGTGCCTGCAATGTTTTACATGTGTGACAGTCAAGCGCAAAGTAAGTCGCTGGCTTACTTTGAATTAGTGTTTGGTATCAGTGTTGTGGTCACCAACCATAGTAGTGATGGACGAATCTTACAGACGCGGAAAAGACGAAGTCCGCAGATCTTTGTGGGAGCGTCACAGCGGCAAATCAACACAAAGTAATTCATTATACCAATCACAGATGAAAGTGGCGCATGTCCGGAAAATTAATTGGCGGATGGCAGAGTTATGTTGAGGGCAGTATTCAAGAAACCAGTCCAATGCCCAGACCAGCATTAGCTGTCGAGGCTGACAGAGAGTAGGTCAGGTGGCTTGAGTTCAACAGGCAGTGACACGGTATTGCAGCAGGTGGCAGATTAAAAATTCTAAGGATCGTCAATATATAGTGTTACGTTAAATAGATAGCGTAATAATTAGAGTGAAATATTGTGTCAAATATTATGGTGGGTGTGTTGATTGTTGCGTTTTTTCCTCCACAGGTTTATTAATAGTAGTTACAGGATTAAAAAGGAGAGATTATATGTACAAGAGTGTAACAGATATCATAATCGTGTGTGTCCATTATAATTTTTTTTTGAGATAGAGGAGTAAGGAGATATTAACAATAAAAGGGAAGGTGGTACATTAGAATAAGTTAAGAAGGAAATAGATTTGATAACAAAGAGGACACACATGGTGGTGATATACATAGAATGATGATTTTTTTGGTGACAATATGATGTAAACAAATGAGTTTTGTGTAAATTGAATTGAGAAATGGTTATCAGGGATGGGTAAACATACTTGTTTTTTTGTTGGATTATAGGTGATGACCGAAATTGTTAATGAAATAACACATGGTGATTATTGTGACAAGAATTGTGGCATATTGTTGTAGATGGATTGTTAAATATTGTTATGAGAGAAACAAATAGGCAAAGGGTATTATAACTTAGGTAATGAAAAGTAGTAGTGTGTAAAAACACTGGGAGTTTAGTGACATAGGGTCAAGTAAGGGAAACTGTTGAAAGCAAGTAGTAACATTATATTAGAAGGAAGAAGATAGGACAGTTAGAATAAGAGATAGGTAATAACACAGTATGATGGGTAGGATAACAAAGAGGTAAATGACAAGTTTGTGTGAATTGGTGGTCAGAAATTAGTGCAATAAGAGGTCAAATATACAAAGATTTCATGAGCATAAGTTAAGAATAATTGCCTAAATTGGCTAACATAGAGGAAATGGAATGATTGAACCAGGAGGTATACATGTGGCAGACAATGCATAAGATGGGGAGGCATTAGACAAACTGGGTAGTAGTCTACAAATACAAGAGATGACAAGGAGAATTCAGGTGTTTACGGGCGAGTTAGACAAGTTTGATGATTGGGTAGATGCCATAGAATATTTTGGAAAAAGCCGACATATGGCACAGACAGAGTGGAAAGACATAGCGTTAATAACAAGTCAAGGGGAGTGGCGAGTTGTATTAGGAGGAGAATGGAAGAGGTGAAAGAAGAGACATGGCAAGAGTTTAGGGCATTTTTGGCAAAGAGATGTGTCAGGTATAAAGACACAAAACATGCATTTATGAAACTAAAATCCATTCAGCAACAAAAAGGCGAATCATTGCAAGAATATGGGGAGAAATTGTTGCGATTAGCAGAGGAAGGTTTTGGACAGGGAACAGATAACGAGCAGATGAAGAAGCTATTGGTAGCAACATTCATAGATGGATTGAGGAATATAGGGTTGCAGTTACAGTTAGCAATAAGGACACTGACAACAATATCACAAGTTATAAGTACAGCTGTAGAGGAGGAGAACATTAGCAAGAGGTTTGAGGAAGATCAACAAATGGGCAGAGAAGAAACATAAACAGGAGAGGCAAGAAAATCCTATGGAAGTAGACCACATGAGAAAGAGATATAGAGCACATAACTATAGAGGGGTAGTAAATGGTATACAAGAAACAAGGAGATGCTATAGATGCAATCAGCTTGGACACATTGCAAGGCAATGTCGTATTGGGAATGATGCACAAAGAGATAGGATAGGCTATCAAGCGTGGGGAAACTCCAGGGGTGTTAAAAAAAGACAGGCAATTTTGAGCACAGGATGGACAAGGCTTGAGCAGTTCGGGACATATGGGAGAAAGGAAGACCCATTTTCATGTATAATACAAGTGGAGAAGCAAAGATTCAGAGCGATTATTGACACAGGAGCAAGTGTTAGTGTAATTAAGGAGAGCACATACATATCTATGAAAGGAAAAGGAAGATTATTGAGGACGATTAATAATTTGAAATCCATAAGTGGTCAGTTACTAGAGGTAGTAGGGAAAACAAGGATATATTTTGCAATAGGAAAGTGCAGAACGACACAAATGTTCGTAGTAGTTAGAGGTATGAATAGAGCAATGGTATTGGGGAGGGACAGGATGAATAGGGTTAGGGTAATAGTAAATTATAGAAGACACAAATTACAAAGAATACGGTGGTACAGTTAGAAGATGATATACATATAGCCACATTAGCAAGAGCAAATGAAGATGTGGCGCTAAAACCACATAGGGTACATATAACGTCAGCAAGAATAAGGAAAAATGATTACGTACAAACGGGAACAACAGTAGAGATGACATTGTGGAAATAGGGAGGAGTGAGTTTTTTCCGGTGGTGCTATTAAAATATTCAGGTAGGACGATAAAAATAAAGAAGGGGACAGTAATAGCACAAGTAAAGCTACCACGTCGAATAAAGAGGAGAATGGGATATCCAAAGGAAGAGATAAGGAATACGACCCCAGATCGAGGAAAAAGACAAAGGAATAGAGAGATAGCGACCATAGGTTCTAGAAACAGGTTCCCCACAGAGGGGAGAACAGACAAGGAAAGAAACCAATGGAGGGACGATCAGAAGGAAGGGGCATATAAAGAGTGCGGCCAGTACGAAGGGAAAAGACCAGTCAAGTTATGCGCAAAACGGAAAGAGGAGTTGTTGCAACAGATACAGACAAGTCAAGAAGATAGGAGAACCATACAAGAATTGATAATAGACAATCATGATATATTCGCATTGACAGATTTCGAATTAGGGAGCACAAAAACAGTGCAGTTAGAAGTAGACACAGGTGACACGGAACCCACCAATATACTGTCTTATAGGACGCCACTCAAGAATAGGAAAGTGGTGGGAAAAGCGATAGAGGAGATGCTAAGGGCAGGGATAATTGCAATGACAACCTCACAGTGGTCATCACCAGTCGTGATAGTCAAAAAGAAAGATGGATCACAAAGATTTTGTTGTGATTATAGGGCACTAAACAAAGTGATGATAGATGTTAGTTACCAAATGCTGAGAGTCGATGACATGGCTCTGTTTCAAGGTACGTATTATTTCAGTACGGTCAATTGCAAATCAGGCTATTGGGCAATACAAGTGAATGATACAACCAGACAGAAATTAGCGTTTAATACACATATAGGTACATACACATGGAACGTAATGCCGTTTGGGCTGAAATGGTTACCGGCAATGTATATGGACCTTATGAACCAGGTGTTACAGGGATTGGAGGCTTTTGCACAAGCATATATAGATGATATTATTTTTACAAAAGGAACGAAGGAGCAACATGTACAATCTATTCGGCAGGTGTTTGAGAGATTAAGACAGCATAACGTCAAATTGAAACTAAATAAATGTCAATTTCTAAGTCAAGAGGTAAAATGTCTGGGGTTTATAGTAAATAATAAGGGTATACTACCAGACAAGGACAAAGTGCAGGCGATTAGGGAAATGGTACCACCAACAAAGGTGAGAGAGGTGAGGAGTTATTTGGGTATGTGTGGTTACTATCGTAGGTTAATACCAGCATTTGCAACCATTGCAGAACAACTAACAATGCTCACAAGGAAATTTCAGAAATTCAAATGGTCACCAGTGTGTTAAAAGCATTCGAAGCACTCAAAGAAGGGTTAACACTAATACCTATGCTGGCAGATCCAAACAAGGTGGGGAGAATGATATTATATACCGATGTGTCAGGCACGGCAATAGGAGCATGTCTAACGAATGAACAGAAAGAGGTTAACAGAGCGTCAGGGAAATTACAGTGCAGGAGTGTCCAATTTATTTTTTGTCACATAAGATCAGTAGAACACAGACAAGATTGCCGACAGTAGAGAATGAAGCATTTGCGATACATTATGCTATTCAGAAATTACATTTCTATATACACGGAAATAAGGTACTCGTAAGAACGGATCACAAACCATTAAAGGCAGTACTAGAAACACCAAACAAAAATAGGAAGATATATATTTGGTCACTGATGTTACAGAACAGTGGGGCAGGGATGGAGTATATAGAAGGTGGAAAGAATATATGTGCTGACTGGCTGTCTCGATTCCTAAAGACAGTAGGAGCGGACAGAAAACAAACAGATTCGTGCACAGATGTGGATGACAGGACATTTCAAATTAATGTAATCAATACGAATAGAATACAACAAGATAAGATAACCATATAGGAAAGCAAAACAGGCAAAATTAGAGTGAATGAGAAAGAGAAATACCAATAACGAAAGAGGAGCAACGAAAGGATAAGTTACAGACAATAATGGAAGAATTGGACAAAGGGAAAGCAGAAGAGTGGAGTAAGTTTCACATCGATCGGAAGGACGGGATACTAATATATATAGGAGATGAGGAGGCATGTGCTAGGATATATGTACCACAGCAATATAGGGAACAAGTTTTGAGGGCGTATCACGAACAAAATGGACATGTGGGGAGAGACAGAATGTTGGACTCAATCAGAATAAAGTATTACTGGCCTCGGCTATATAAAGCGTAGATCAAACACAATAAGGCGTCGGTATATCGTCCACAGGTGAATGGGATAAACGAAAGACAACATCGGACATTAAATGACATTATTTCCAAATTGATAAGGGGAAAAGAGACGGAATGGGATGTGAAACTGAACCATGCGCTGGCTGCTATAAGAGTAAATAAAAACGAAAGTACGAAGTTTTCACCGTATTTCCTATTATATGGAAGACACCCAATGCTACCGTTGGACAATCTGTTACAACCCTGGAGAAAGTATGTAGGAGATGAAATACATGAATTATTCTTCAACAGATGCATGAGACGCAATGGATGGTATGGAGAAACTTAAAGAGAGTGGAGAGAAAGAATGGACAGAGGGACGAGGATAAAGAAAGCGTGGACTATAAAGTAGGAGAGAGTTTTATAAAAACCATATGGGCAAGTCCAAATTAAGTCCCAGGTGGAATGAGGGGTATATCATAAGAAAGATAAGCCAGGTGAACTGTGTTATTAAAAATATTTACGAGAACAACGACATAAGAACACAGATGGAATATAAGAAAAGATGAGGGGTTATGTCGTAAGGTTTTTGTTTTTGAGATTGTGGTTCTGCCATATATGCTGTCTTCGGCTCAAAAGGACAATAGATAGATAGATTATTGTATATGCAAGTAACATATTCAGTTATAATTGGCACTTCAGGTTATTGTAAAATAGGCAGCTCAAATAAAATAGCAAACTAAAACATAAAGCACAGGTGGGTAACCTATTTTTTAGCATGCTGAGGATAGCGAAGTGCTGCAGCCCTGAGACTGGATAATCCTATTATTTTGAGTGTTTTCCACTGGTTTGGTTGATATAGACGGTTGATCTTGTGTTGTTGACAACAAGCGAACCACTTTATTGTTCTTTGGTTTATAGGAAACTATAGTTTTGTCACAATATCACACTATTATCGTATTGCATTCTGTTGTGATACTATATTTTTTAACAAAGACTCTGCTGTATTAATGAAAAAAAAAAAAATTATGGAGATATGTGGCAGAAAAGAGCATCCACACACAGCAAACTGTTGGATTAGAATCTTTTTTCTTATTTTTGAGATTATAATTTTCATAATTAAATAAACTTTAAAGCACCTCAGTCTTCTCTAATCACAGAGAAGAAAAAGGAATGATTTAAGCTCTTCGCATGGCTACAATTTTCAATGATTGCAGTTGCTATTATTTTGAACATTAATGTTTAAATTGAATGCTATAATTTTTTCAATTGTTGAATTCAAGCAACTGAAACATAATGTTCCAGATTTAACTTCTCAGATAAATCAATGTCTTCCAAGTTATTTCCCTCACCTGCTCTAGACAAAATGCTTACCTTAGGCTGCTCATCATCCCCAACCGCACAGGACAAATCTGTTTCTTCAAACCCAGATGGCTTCATCCTTTGTTCTAGAACATTCCCTGATAATGTACCAGGTGGTGGGTCTGGAGAATTGAGACATGTCTGTATGAGGGCTTTACCACTGTCACTTGTGATCATTGGCTGCAGCTTGCGTGTTGCAAATGTGTACACATGACCTGTCTCACTGGCAACCAGCAACATTACTTGGGTACCAGTCAGAGTGGATAGCTCATATGCCTAGGAAAAGCATGACACAAAGGCAAAGGTAATGCATACAAAAATAAAAGTAGTTTGTGAAATTTGGGGGGGGGGGAGAGAGAGAAAGGGAGGGAAGAAGGGAAGGAGAGAGAGAAGGGAGAGAGAGAAAGTAGTAGAGCAATGTTTATGAACTGGACCATTAAGGACAAGAGGTCAGGTCTGATTCTGACCAATTACTTCTAGGCTCATCAAGCCTTAAGTGGGTACCAAATTTTAGGGGAAAGAAAGATGGCACTCATGGTATGCTGAATATATTACACAAAAAAGCTATCAATGGTCAAATAAATATGGGTTGTACACAATATTTCATTTACACCACAAGGTGAACAATGTTCTTAAAATAAGGGGATCAGTGGAAGTGTTTTATATTAATGTGTTGGGTTGCTCATAGACCCACATATTTCAAAATTATTATATTTATTTCCATTAATTCCTATCTCATAGTAAGGAAAATCAGTTGTTAGTCCTACCAAAGATGGTGCATGAAATATAGATGACTTTGGGCATGTAAAAACCACTTGACAGTTGAAAAATTAAAATAGATGGATATATGATGATGTTCCAGTTAAACTGCAATAAACAAGTCATAATTGCTGCTAAAATTTTCATAATTGTATGTTTACTTTATTTCTGATATAGGAAAAGAAACCACAGTTGGAAGAAAGTTAGTAGATTTCCAAGCAATGATACACACTATTCCAAAAAATGTAAAAGTCTGCAGATCACTGGTCAATAATGAACATATTCTCTTCTTTTATCTAGCTGCTGATGCCTTTAAAAGTAGCAGAGAAAGGTGGTTGTTTTCAGTATTCTGTTGTGTCTCTTGATATTTGTTAGCTTGTTGTTTTTGAGTATCTCTTTTCATAAATGGAACGTCTTTCTTGGGCGTATCTGGTTACTACTAAAAAGGAAATGTTTTGGTCTTTGCATAAGTTTTTTATTCTATCTATCCATCTTTTTCTTGGTCTTCCTCTTACCTTCTGTTTTGATGTTCTTAGATAGAATGCTCTTGATGACATTTTATCTGGTTTCATTCTAACTTAAGTACCCATACCATTTCATTAGTAGCTTTATGTATTCCAGACATTGTTTAATTCTGATTTCTTCTCTGATTTTAACATTTTATACACTTTCAGCCCCTGAGTTTGTTATTTTTCTGATGCACCTCATTTTGTATGTCGTGATTTTCCGTTTTTGGGCTTTGTTCAATGGCCATTTTAAATATATTAATGTACTTAAAACTGTTACGGTAAACAAAACTTTATTCTGATAAATAAATCTATATTTGTATTTGCCTAACAATGGCAATTTTAACTAAATACATCCGTACTGTGTTATAATTGGTATAATGCCAAAAAAGTATCAACAAGAACAATACTATGAAAAGGATATTTGCAATACTGCGTTAAAGTTGAAATAAAGTATGCCTTTTTGTTACATAAAAAATTTATATTGTAATTTGTTTTTCTGTGACTTGCAGTTGATTTTATGATATCTTGTCATTTGCAAGTACTTTCCAACACAATCAGTTCTGGCCTATCCGACTGAACACCTCGCTTGCCACAAACTGCAAAACATGGCTCTAGTAACCGATACAAGAAACCCAAGAGCCGCATTTTGAGGCATTTAATATACTGACATTTTGAGGCATTTAATATACTGACATTTTGAGGCATTTAATATACTGACATTAATGGATGCTTACGCAGTATAAAAGGATGGAAATGGCAGGACAAAATCACTAACATAGAATTACGGAAATGTACCAGTCAAACACCAGTGGATAAAGAGATACAGTGAAGACGATGGCGCTGGATAGGATACACACTACGGAAGCCAACTGAGAGTATTACACAACAGGCCCTTTTTTGGAATCCACAGGGGAAAAGACAAAGAGGAAGACCAAGGAATTCTTGGAGAAGACAGATAGAAGTAGAGATGAAGATGATGGGGAAGACATGTAATGATCTTAAAAGAATGGCAAAAAAACAGAACGACTTGGAAAGTGTTTGTTGAAGACCTATGCTCCGCTGGGAGCTAAAAGGTAGAAGAAGACCTTGAGCAACAAAATATGTTAGAGATCTGAAGGATTTTTTCCTTTTATCGCGTGTACATGTCCCTATAGTTTCTAAATTTTACTTTGCTACAGTATTTTTTAAATTCATAATCTATCCATTGACCATTCAAGCTGTGGCCGGCCCATAGGGCATAGACTCAGACACTCTTTCTCCTTTCTAAATTTCCTTTATAGCAGTTACTATTTTATGCAAAGATCTTTTATAAAATCTCAACATTTGTCTCTGTTCTGCACAAGCATCTCAATCTGACTTCTGCTGCCTTTGCCTCTCTGATCAATGTTCTTCTCAGTGTCTTTCTGGGTCAGTCTCCTTTCCTCCTACCTGTTATTTCCCACATGAGGGCTTGCTTTGCTATTTGGTTATTATTTCTTTCCGTCATATATCCAACATATTTTCTTGATTACTGAAGATATTAGTGGTTGATTGGTGATTTCTCTAATTTCCTCATTTGTTTTTAATTTGTTCTATTCTATAACAAGTATTTTCTTAAAAAATTATTTTTTAAATGTGTTCAACTTTGTTTCTATTTCTCTTGTTTAAATCATAATATAGGTCAGGTATGTTTTATGTTTGTGGGATCCATCATTCAAATGCTGCTAAATAAAGTCTGAATTTGTTTATTTATTCTAATCTCACAGGAGCTTCGGTGGCTGAGTGGTTAGTACATTCACTCCCTGATCAGAAGGGTTCTGGTTCAACTCCCAGAAATGACAATGATTTTATTGTCATTTGTCAAATGAAAATGGTTTTATTTTTTTCAGACCATAAAGACAATGGGCTTCATTCAGCACATAAAAATGGGTACCAGAGATTTTTCTGGAAAGTAAAGGCAGTCTATAATGATGCCACCACATCTTCCAAAAATGAGTCACAATCAAGGAAAAATATGATCATTAACATCATATTCCCTAAATGTCTAGCAACAGTGTTGAGGGAATCTTTATTATCTCACAATGTCCTGAGATCAAACTTTTTTCCTGTTTAATTTTGTGATAGTTCTCTGTTGCAGTAAAAAAGTAAGTAAAGTACCCCCGTCACGCCAAGTGGCGTATAGGGAAATATGGTGTTAGTGACCCTATATTTTACAGACCTTCAGCACATGATTTTTGGGGTAATGTGGTCGGTATTACGCCCGTGCTGCTTTACTTTCCTAGAAAAAACCGGTACCCATTTAAGGCTGGGTGAACCCGGAAGCCGTCGGTTGGGATCGAACCCTACCCCTTGTCCGTTGTAGTCCAGTTCACTAACCACTGAGCTATCGCGGCTCCCTCTCTGTTGCAGTAGACAGAACTTAATCAATTTATATTTTACAACATTTATTATCTATTGTCAAGCTGAAGACAACACATAGGGCAGAAAGTCTAGACTCTTGTATCTGATGATCTTTCAAGTGTCATACACATGTGGGACTTGCATTGTATTTCACCAGTTTTGTTCTGGGCGAGTTGCTAAATCTTGGCAAGGGATTTGATGTCTGCTCTTGTTGCCTCTCACCTCAGTGCTCTCTTTAGTGTTTCTCTAGTTCTGTATCTTTTACTGTTACCCTCTGGTTCCCATTTAAGGGCCTGCTTTTAGACTCTTGTTGTCTCTTCTCATCACATGGCCAACATACATACGACCATCATCTTCTCTTGATTATAGTTGATATTCTTGGATGCTCTTATATTTCTCTTATTTCTGCACTTGTTTTGAATTCATTCCATGGTATACAAAGTATTTTCCAGAGGCATTTATTTTCAAATGGATCCAGTTTATTTTCTATTTCTTTAGCTGCTTTCCAACTCTCACATGCATAAGTAAATATAAGGGTGAACATTGATTATAATTGAGATAAAAGAAATAATCATATGTTGTGTGCTGCATATGCATTTTACAATTTATTACAAAACATTACTGTCAATGACAGTGGGAAATTTCAAAGAAATAAATAATAAAAAAAAAAGCAAGAATGACAAGTAAGCTATTCTCACTGTGCAATAAATTATTATTATGCTGGTATTGGGGACAATTGTAACAGATCAGGAGTTGTAATGTATGGACCAAACTCAAAACAAGATTATTTCTTCTGGATATTATGTTTCTCCTACATGTCCACAGTGTAAATTTAAACAGAGAAAAACATAAACCAAATTCACTATTTAAAGAAAAGGAAGGTCAGAGTACTGTAAAACTTTTCATCATCATCATCATCATGTGCCATCTCCGCATCGAAGGTTGGCTACTATGGAGCGCCATTCTGCTGTCTCTTGCTTTGATGGTGTAGATTGTCATAGGCTGGTTTGTCCATCTTTTGATGTTACTCGACCATGTTAGTCTTGGTCTGCCTATTTTACCTTGTATTTTCCCCTCCAAAATTACTTTTAGTAGGCTGTTGTGTCTTTTAACATGCCCCAAAAATCACATTTGTCTTGTTCGAATTGTGTTTAGTAGTTCTCTTTTCATTTTTAGTTGTTTTAAAACTTCATCGTTTGCTTTCTTTTCCTTCCATCCAATTCTACCTACTCTTCTATATAAACATTTCAAAGGCTTTAATTCTCTGTTCTGTTTTCTTGTCTAATCTCCATGTTTCTGCCCCATTTAGGAATGTTGAGAAGACATAACATTTTGCTATTCTTAGTTGTAACCCTGGTGTTATTTGTTTTGATGTTAGTATATTCTTCATGACATTAAAATTACTATTTGCCATTCCTATTCTTTTGTTTATTTCAGTTTTACATTTTCCATATCACTGGTTATTATTATAGTAGTAGGTCCAAGGTAGTTGTAGTTCTGAACTGTCTCCAGGTCAATTCCTTCTATTTTGATATCCACTTGTGAGTTTTGAGTATTTTCTTTGTTTATGATCATAGTTTTAGTCTTTTTGATATTCATTCTAGTCCATATTTTTTGCTTGTCATGTTTATTTCATTTAGTAATTGTTTTATTGTTGTAGATCTTTAGGATTTTCTGCTAGTAGTACGGTAGTATCATCAGCATATCTTAGGTTATTGATTATCTTTCCATTAATGTTTAGGCCTGGCATATCTGTGACTGTGATGTTTTTAAAGATTTGCTCCAGTGATTGAACAAGCTTGGTGATAGGAAGCATCCCTGTGTTACTCCTCTTTTTATATCAATCACAATGAGTGTAGAGTTCTCTTTGTTATATTTTATTATTGCCGTTTTTTACTTGTATACTGTAATTTATTTACCTGTTTTAATATTTAACTTACTTTAGGAGGAACACTAAAAAACATAAAACAAGATGAAGATGGGGAGATGATAACATAAACTATCATCATAAAATAAACCACTGGAGAGAGAGAGGGAAAGCGTGAAGCCAAAGATTACTAAAACTAAAAGTGTCTGTCTAGAGGCATAGACTTAGAGTACTTAGTTAACTTAGACTAAATCAGTTGAGTTCATTTAAAAAAAAAAAATTTTAACAATCATTTCATTGCCAGATAATAATAATAATCATTTAAAGTTGAAAATTATATTATAATATATAAATAATAATATCAATATCATAGAGTCAACTAACTTACCAACTACCAACGTCCATATTAATGAAACAAAACTTGTTACTATGATTTGTGAAAGTGTAAACAATAAATAAATAAACATTTACAACACAAGCCTCCTACTACTACCTCACTCAAAGAGAATAACAACACAGTACTCATGAGTACAAACAACCCGTTCCACAAACTACACGAAACTGTCGAAACTTAACGGAACTATATTTAGTAATTGAGCGCCTTACCTTTTTCATAATTCCTGTTTTTCGTTTGCTGAAAGTTGTGTAACGTCTTAATTTATTTTCAATGAACTCCATTTTAATCTTGACTCTTCCTTTAGTCTTTTTTCCTGCTTTGAGTCCCGAGTTTGAAGCATTTTGCTGAAATCCATGTCCTTGGACTTGTCCAAAAGCTGCCGTGTCCGAATCGGAGTCATCTTCGTCTTGGCTCGGATCGACTTGTTCGAATATAAAGTTGTCAGGTAATGTTTGACCAGTCATGTATATATTGTTCCCATCTCCATTCAATCCTGTTACGCTTCCAACGTTAACTCCTTTAACTGAAAGATTTGTGTGGGTTAATTTTTGCATCGTGTCTTGAAAGGAAACCTTACAACCAGCAACCTTATTCCGTAATCCTCACCATAACGGGAATAGTGCCCGTGTAAGCACAATAAACTCGTCCGCGGCAAGAAAAGTTATCATCCATTTGATATAATGTATTTTGTCACTTCACAATAGGAACAATAGAGTTTATATATGTTTGTATTAAATAAAAATATACATTAATTTTACTAAATATTTTAACTCATTTATTTTGTCATTTAAATGTTAAAGGGCACTGTGCGGATTAATACAATATTGTACTTCCTATACCGGGAAAATGCCATTTTAGGGATTGCCGGTATTCCATATAAGGGTTTCGCAGCCAAATATGGCCACTATGCACAAATACGGAAGTAAGGACTTTTCATCTATTTACAAATTTAATCTTAATTCATATACTGAATTGTCATGGCAAATGAATGCAGACAAAAATATTTGAATTCCAGGCAGTCTGGTTATGGCTATTTGGTTATATAAGCAAGTCAGTTATTAAGGATGCATTTTCTTATCTGTAGAGGAAGAATTATTTAATTTCCAGATTATTCATTTTCTATAGCCGACGTTCGGTGTTCGAAGCCCGCGGTAGACATAAAGGATTTTTTTCTATCGGGGGTGAAATAAAAATCTTGAGTCTCACACGTCGTGGCGACTGCTTGACCAAGCCGCCTTTATCCCTCTGGTTCTATCGTTGCCCCCCCCCCCCCCCCCCGGGTCATACACCAGCAATGGTACTATGTGAGGTAAAGATAGTTTTTTTTTTAATCATACCATATTGGTTGGCATAGGCGATCATGTCCTTTCACAATCCATCGTATCCACAATCTCAATTCAATTCAATTTTCCTTTCGAGCCGTAACCGGCCCATAGGGCGTAGACCAAGATACACCTTCTCCTATATGAATTTTTTTTGTGTTCTAGCAGTTTTCTTTTAAAGATATTTTATCAAATCTCGCCATCTGTCTCTGTTCTGTGCAAGCAGTTCTATCTCATTGGGGGAGCCGACTCCTGCTGCTCTTGCCTCTCTCATCAATGTTCTTCTCAGTGTCTCCCTGGGTCTTCCTCTTTTTCTTTTACCTGTTGTTTCCCATATGAGAGCTTGCTTTGCTATTCGGTTATTATCTCTTCTCATCACATGTCCAACGTATGACCATCGTCTTACCCACAATATACAGTGCTTCATATCAATTCTGTTGTTGACTACTTTCTGTGCCATGACACAATCTATCTGGTATCGTCATTCTTTGTCGACCGCGTTCTCTCTTTCCCTGTAATTTGCCAGTTGTAACCAAGTATTATGGTGTTGAGGCGGCAGGAACCATTGAAGGCTATGCATGAAAGTGTTCCTTGTTGCAGTTTCCTCATATTCCAAGTCCGGCTTGTTGTAGGAGCTACTGAGTTAGGTGCTCTGTGCACCGTGAGCTGTGCGTTTCATCCTTTTTGATCATGTTTCAATATTGCAATTGTTTACAATGAATGATGATATCGTATGGCAGGGAACAGTTGGCTGTGTTCACTTTCTGTGCGGTTTCGCCTTATGTCTTTTGGCGTGTGCTGAGACTGCTATGATGGGGACTACAGCTACCTTTCTTTGTTTGGTAGATGAGTTAGTAATCCGGATGATTGCACTTGCACAGACGGTTGAATAATTATGGATTTTAATTCGTTTGCTGTGATACAGTGGCCTTCCATAACCAAAGAACCAAGTATTCCAACTTTCTTCTCATGATATGACCAAAAAATGTTGATTGTTTCTTTCTGATGTTTTTTTTTTAATGAGCTCCCTTTTTGTGTTGGCCACTTTGAGAATTTCCTCGTTGGTCTTTTTAGCTGTTCATAGAACTTTCAATATCTTTCTGAGAAATTCCATCTATGTGGGCTCTTATCGTCTTTTCATTTGTTTGTTTATTTACTGCCGATGATTCGCTTCCATATGTCAGAATTTGCTTTATATAGCACCGATGAACTCTCTTTCTCACTTCTATTGACACAGACTTGTTGCTTAAAACGTTTTTCATTTTCTGAAATGCTATTTTGGCCTGAGCTATTCTGCTTTTTATTTCTGTGGTGCATCTCCCATCTGATGTTATTATTGTGCTCACGTATTTGACGCGTTGCACTTGTTTCAGATTTGTCTCGTTTATTTTTATGCTACATGACGGTGGTGATTGTTTTTTTTTTCGATATGACCATTACTTCTGTTTTATTACTATTCAGACTGAGACCTTTCTTGTTGCTTTCTTTAACTATTGGGTATATCATTTCTTGTAGTTCATTCTCTGTCTCTACTATTAAGACTGTGCCAACGCTTGTCCGTAAATTGTTTTATGTTCTGACAGTTGATTTCAATTCGTTTTTTTTTGGGTCTACTTTTAATGTCATAATAGTTTCACTGTAAAGTGAAAAAAACTTCTTCGGTATGGCTACAAAGACATACTTTATAGTTCGCTTCAGATTTTTTGCCTCACTTCAAAAAACCACAGCTCAGCAACCATTTGTGCTACAGTGCTGATATTTTGCATGTAACCTACTGAATCTCATAACGTAATAGAAAAAATAAATTCATTGCAAACAAACTGCTGGTTTTTCTTGTGCGCTTGCTTACCAGGAGGATAAAAGTATGATTAAACTTGGGCACATTTGAATCAAAATTTAAGAGTATTTACCCCTTCCATATCACTTCAAGAATGATTTAAACATCTTCATTTGGGAATTTCCTTTATATGTTGGTGGGTAAAGGCACCGGTTTACACTATTGAATTGCAAATGTCAGATTTTTGTCAATATTTGCACATATGTGTAGCAAATTTCTCTTATATTCGGTGCGCAATTCTGGTTTTGCACTTACTGGATTAAAATTGTCAACTTTTTGTATCACGTCATTAGTATAACGTCACCAAAAATACAAAATCAAATTATTTACATAGGCGTGTTTTGTGAGTTGTGCCCTTAACAATGAGTTTAAAGTTGAAATTTGTTACTGAACAAAATATTACAAAGAAATTATATTTATATTTTTGTAGAGAGGCAAAACGAGGGAGTCTATATCACAGCATATCAAATCCTGAAAAGAGAACGATGCACGTGTTAGGTTTAAGTAAACGGTCGTTTCATAGATCAGTGAAAAATGTTCAATGTGAATGTTCAAGGAAAGAAAGAAGTCGAGGAAGAAAACATTTGTTAGACAGTTTTGACAGAGAACTTGTCCGCAGAGAGATTTGTAAAATGTTTGACTTAGGGGAAGAAGTTACCATAAGGAAACTTAAGATTTGGCTTAAAAAGAACACCAGTATTGATGTATCAAAAACCACACTATGGAGAAGTGTGCTGAGTTTAGGCTTCACTTTTAGAAAATATTCTTGTGGAAGAAACATCATTTGCGAGAAACCTCATTTAGTAGCTGCAAGAAGCAAATATTTACGTGAAGTTAGACAAATGCGTAATGAAGATTATGACATTGTGTACTTGGACGAAACATGGATTAATGCCCACCACACAAATGAAAAAGAATGGCAGTCATTAGATGGGACTATTAAAAGGTATGTACCTAGCAGCAAAGGAAAGCGCCTTATAGTGGCACATGCTGGGAGCAAAAATAATGGCCTGGTGGAGAATGCTGAACTTGTTTTTATTGCAAAGTCAACTGATAACCAGGATTATCATTCAGAGATGAACAGTCATATGTTCAGAGATTGGATTAAAGACACTCTTTTGCCTTTATTAGATCGACCATCTTGTTTGATCATGGATAATGCATCTTACCATAACAAAGTGGCACAAGAAGATAAAGTTCCAACATCATCAAGCACTAAAGCTGAAATAAAGACATGGCTGACAAGGGAACAAATACCATTTAACGATATGTATCTCAAGCCTGAATTACTTTCACTTGTAAAACAGATACAACGGCCAAAGATATTTCAAATAGATAAATTAATTGAAGAACATGGTCATAGATGTTTGAGGCTGCCTCCATATCACTCACACCTAAATCCTATTGAATTAGTTTGGGCAAAGATCAAAGGGCAAGTAGCATCCGAAAATAAAACTTTCAAATTATCTGATGTTAAAGAGCTTACCAATGTTGCTATTTCAAACATAGACAAAGATTATTGGGCTAGTTGTGAAGACCATGTTATGGTTGAGGAAGATAAGTATTGGAGAAACGATGGTCTGTGGGTTATTCAACCAAAAATGGTAATACGTCTATTAGATTCGGCAGATTCTGAATAAAACTCATTTGTTTGAACTTACTGAAGTGACTTTGTTGGAGTTGGAAACTCTGGATACGGACCACTTCAGGAACTGTTTTTTTAGTGAGTTGACGATGTATTCTGTGTTCTTAAAATAAATAATTTCTATTCGGTGAATGTTCGGCCTATTTTGATTTGATTCAATATTAGTTGTATAATTAAAAGAGCCCAATCCAAATGGGTAGCATGTTGTGAAAAAGTGCAATTGTGGCGGTTTATTCCCCTATACACCTTCAGGCATGACAGGAACACTTACTTACTTACTCTCTTATTATAAAGTAATAATGTCCCTTATATAAAAATAAAAGTTACGCCTTTTCCTCTAAAAAGTGTAAAAGATCTTCATTTACCGTACATTCTGTTTTTGTGTCAAAATAAATACAAATATGAAGGAGATCAAAGGAAGTTGCCGCTTTGAGGAAACGGTAACACATACGATAATTTAAATGATAAATTCGTTACGTCATTGAAAATCTAAGGTCGCATGCAAAAAATCATGGTATTCCATCAGACGGTTTTCGAGATATTACTGGAATTAGGGAGGCAAACAATCTGAAACAAACTATAGTAGATCTTCGGGTATCATATTCTATAGAAGCTCCCCCCTCACCCCCCCCAAAAAAAAGAATAATATAGGCCTATATTATATTAAATATTCGATTTGAGAAAGACATTTGTGGACACCGATTCCCTCTTAGAGCTCTACTCACTCTTCTAAACTGGTTAGTGTTATTTCAAAAACACACAGAGAAAGGATGGGTGGGGGGGGGGGGGGGGAGAGAAATTGACCCGAAACTTTATCAACTGTAGGGCTTTCAGTTGCTGATCATTTTCAGTTTTGTGGTATTGGCGATTTGTTGACGTTTTTGTCCCCGAAGAGAGTACAACAAACCATTATCTCGGGCAACCGATTATGAATATATACATTATGGAGATGTATTGGATACATTAAGAAAGCGGCTGCCGTCATAGTAGCACTGGTGCTGTCATGGAACCCACAGGGGAAGAGAAAGTCAGAAAGGTGCGTGAGTATTTGGAGAAGAAATGTCATGGAAACCCTTAAGAACATTTACTCAAACTTGATCATTGTCATTGAGTGCCGTCTCCGCATCGAAAGTTGACTACCACGGAGCGCCATTCCACTCTGTCTCTTGCTTTGATGGTGCAGATTGTCATAGGTGGATTTGTCCATCGTTTGATGTTACTCGTCCATGTTAGTCGTGGTCTGCCTCAGTCTCTATTACCTTGTATTTTCCCGTCCAATATTACTTTTAGTAGGCTGTTGTGTCTTTAAACATAATCCAAAAATCTCACCCAAACTTGGTAGTAGTAGGTAAAATGTCCAAGACTAGAGATGGATGGAGATACCTTGTTCGTGTCCAATGTTCCAAAAGGAGGCATGAAGGCTTTGGTTGAATGAATGATTAACAGCTATCTGTCAGCCTGTCTGTCTATTGTCCTTTCCAACCGATGACGGGACATAGGGCAGAAATTCAAGACTTTTATCTGACGATCTTTCAACTGTCAGACCGTTCACAGGAGAGTACGAGCATACCTGAAGATTAGTACAGATAAAGAGCATCCATTGCACCACGTGCTCAACTCAGGGAGAGGTGCCAGGCTAAAAAGAGGCAAATCATGGGTGGGCCGAGCAGAAGATGTCATCAAACAGGTCTGACGGCTTACCAACATCAGCGTTGGTGAAGAGTGGATACCGGTGCCTACGTCTTTCAAGGGACTTTCGACAGGAAAAGTAGGGAACAGAACCCAGTCGTGGTTATTGCTGAGGTCAACGGTCTCATCTGCGATAACACCGATGAGAAAGATGCAGTCATCTATACAGACGGATCTGTAAGATGACACCAAAGAAGTGCATGGGCATTCACAGCACGCCTGTCAGGCAGAATAGTCAAGGAAGACAGTGGTGCATACGTCATGACCACGAGTAGCATGACAATGGAGATGATGGCAGTGACCAAGGCATTCAAATGGTTAGAGTCACAAGACTACACCCACGCATGTATACTGAGTGATTCGATGAGCATGATAAAAAAAAACTCAGAGGACGGGCAACCAATGGATCGGGCGGACATCATCAATGCTCTCCGAGAAGTGGGAAGAGCACAGGACTTCGACAAACACAGATCCACGTCACTTCTTCGGATGATGGAAATGGGAGTTAAGATGGGTACAGCCAGAAATGAGAAACTTAGTGGCCGTGTTTAAGACTTATCAACCAACATAGAACTGGAGTCGTCAGTCGCTGGACACTGCGGGAATTGCTGAAGAGGGGATCTGAGCACCTATGGACATGTTCAGAGTGCAATGACGATGACCCGCAAATAACTCAATAACCTTTCGCAGGACCTGCATTGTATCTCGCCATACACCTCTGTTCAGGGCGAGTTTCTCATTCTCGCGAGGGAGCGGATACCTGCTGTTGTTGCCTCTGGTTTTAATGTAGAACAGATATCGGGTCCCATGTAAAGCAGGTACGGATGAATTATGGGACACTCGTGACTATTTTCTGCTGTTGACTAGAATCTTGAATACAAATGTCATGGACGTCATGGGACGCACCAAGATGGAAGCTTGTTCGCGTCCAAGCCATGGTGTAAACAGTGTTGACTTTGAACATCACGCTATCTGTTATCACAGCGAGTTGGCGGATTTTTAGAAATGTAACCACGGGTTTGATAATAAATGTTTGTACACAGTTCGTTAACCACCGCTGTTGATCAAGTCTCTATTCTGCTGGATTCGTTCGCGACATTGGAAGTTAGTGACCTAATTTGTGCAGCCGGTTGGTTTGGGACGAATTGTACGTTACAATGTCACTGCTATAATGACTCAGTTTGTGACAAAACTACAGGGACATGCCCAAACAATGACAGTTGTCAGCACGAATATTTCGGACCCCAGTGTCAGTACTTGGATCTCGTTTACAAATGCGCCCAAAAATCTGAACATACTTTCCTGTTTGATAACAACGACACCACATGTAATCCAGACACAGATTGTGCATCAGTTGAGGCAACTCTCAATCAATCTTTGCCGTTCTCCTGGTTTAGGATTTATGTGAATGACTTAACATATCCGGACAGTTTCACGGTAAAACTAAATGGTTCTGCCTCATGTAACAATGAATCACGGTTTGTAGTTTGTTCGCACGAGATTGATGTCTTTTGCTCTGGGGCTGGTCTGGTCAACAAGTTACGGATTGAAGAGGCGATAGTTGCAAATATCTGCTCCATCTACATTGGCGGGGGTCGGAATGTGGCTCTCAAAAAAAACACAAACCAGACCGACACATTTAATGCTTGCTATACAGGAGACGGACGTGGACCAGAGGCCGCAGTTAATGGCAAAACAAAGACCAATCTCTATGACAATGACTGCACACACACACAATTAAGAAGTGGAACCAATTCTGTTTACTGGTATCTGAACTTTGCCACGCCCCAGAAGACTCACATCATTCGAATTTATCATCGAGCTAGCACTATGATTCGGGTAAAGAATGCTACTCTTGAGGCTTTCTCTGACAGTGGCGGTGTAGTGTTCCAGTATAATGATATATCATACCCAAATATTTCTGTGAACACTATTGTAGTCACCACACAAGCGACAATGGCACACATTAAGATTGAGTTCTCACCGACCATTTCGCAGGCCGACAGTGCACTGACGGTGAGTGATGTGCAAACATTTACAGACACATATTGTCTGGACGGGCATTCTTGGTCGTTTTGTGCAGTGTGTAGTGGGTGCTGCAAAGGCTACAACGTCATCATCGGAACGTGTCACGGCAACTGTTCACATGGGATCTATGGACACGACTGTTCCAGGTCTTGTCTCAGTGTCTGTCCTTTATGTGAGGAAAAATCCGGAAAATGCCTACAATGTAAACATCCTGGCTACAACTGTAATGACACTTGTCCCGATGGTAATTTTGGGCTACAGTGCAAACAGACGTGTTCTGATGGCTGTGACATCATATGTTACCCGGAAAGTACAGACTGTACGTGCAAGGAAACGTACTACGGGTCAGACTGCACTCTCAAATGTCCGGACAACTGTTTCAACGACACCTGTGAACAGTCAACCGGGAACTGTACATGCAAGGGAACGTTCTACGGGTCAGACTGCACTCTCAAATTTCCGGACAATGTGTTTCTGTGCTGGACATGGTTCATTTCTTGGTGCTTTTTCCATGAAGCCATGGCTCATATCTTGATATGTTTCTGTGCTAGCCATGGCTCATATATTGATGTGTTTCTGTGCTAGCCATGGCTCATATCTTAGCTTGTGTGTGTGCGTGTGTGCGTGCGCGTGCGTGTGTGTGCGTGTGTGTGCGTGAGTGCGTGCTGGCCATGGCTCATATCTTGGTGTGTGTCATGTTAGTCATATCTCATATCTTGGTGTGTCCGTGTTAATTATGTCTCATATCTTTATGTGTGTATGTGTTTAGTCATATCTCATATCTTAGTGTGTATCTGTGTTATTCATGTGTCATATCTTTGTGTGTACATGTTTGGGTTAGTGATATCTCATATCTTTGTGTACATGTTTATGTTAGTCATAACTCATAACTTTGTGTGTGCATGTCTGTGTATGTCACATCTCATATCCCTGTGTGTGCATGGCTATATTAATCACATCTCATATTTTTGTGTGTGCATGTCTATGTTGGTCATATCTCATATCTTTGTGTGTGCATGTCTATGTTAGGCATGTGTCATATCTTTGTGTTTGCATGTCTATGTCAGTCACATCTCATATCTTTGTGTGTGCATGTTTATGTTAGTCATGTGTCATATATCTTGATGTGTGTCAGTGTTAGTCATGCCTCGTATCGCTGTGTGCATGTCTGTGTTGGTGACATCTCATATCTTTGTGTGTGCATGTCTGTGTTAGTCACCCCTAGTGACTTGGGCAGATGGTGCTCGTAAACCTGGGAGGGCCGACCATCTAAGGGCAGAATCCCCTTCAGAAAAGATCATCTGCTACCTTGCAGGAAGATTGGGGACAATCAAAGGCTAAGGAATGCAAACCTGAATAAAATTCTGGCTGAAATTGGATGCACTGGGCCACTGGCGCAGAACACAGTGCAACGTTTTAACGGGTGTTCAATCAGAGTGGATCTGGCAGACTCTAATTGTGATGTTCTGTCTGTGGGGGGTGATCAACACACTTAACCTGACAGCTGACTTCATGTGAGAGTCTGGAATCCTACTCTGATTGAGTTCTGATCGCAGAGAGAGAGAGAGAGAGAGAGAGAGAATACAAATTATCTCAGTGTGATATACCGAGTATACGAAACTAACCATAGACACACACACACACACACACAAAGAATTTTTTCCCACGTTTACTCCTGTTGTTTTTGCAAACATAGATTGCTTTTCCGCTTCAGCTTTGATTTTAGTTTAAGAAACAATGCCAAATCAGTGGTGGGAAGGGGGAAATCATAGGTCAGTTGACTACGGAGATTGGTGTATCATCCACATGTTTTTATTCAATTAAAAAAATGTCTTGTTCTGAGTGAGATGAGGTATTAGTTGGAGTTTTCTTGTGCTTGCTTACTTGCGTTCGCCCGATGACTAAAGGAGTGTACCTCTTCATCATCCACCTTTAAAAGGGTGTTAAGTGGGCGTGTCTGCGTTGTGTTGTGGTTTGCAGTATAACTGTCGTATTTGCATCTTTCGGCCCAACGCATCCGACTTCAGCATGACATTTTTTAGTACCTGGTTGTCTTCCCTCTTCGATCCTTACTCTATTGGCCAGACTAGATATGTTAGTCTGCTACTAGAGGCACCGTGGAGAGGTGGAGCAGGGTCAGGATGGTTCTGGTTCATCGATCCTGGCGCAAGCTATCAGCTGCGGGTCGCTGACAACTTCCAGCTATGGTGCTGTTTGGCGTGCCTTCACCTCCGAGTTTTGTTGTGATGTAAAAACCAATTGACTATTACGTTTACACCACAATTTCTGACCTTTTCACTACACGTCTTCTCTCATGTGCATCAAAACGCGGCAACAGAACTCATCGAAAGTGCCAGAAGGAACACATTCTAGGCGAACAATGTCAGTGAGTTAAAAAAAAAAAATAAAAAAAGATGAGCATAGTTTGCACTCTGGATCTTCCGAACATTCCTTGGTCTTCATGGCTGCAGGTTCTTACACTGCTATGAGACGCTTGTCTTGACTCCGGATCGTAGCTGTAAAATCCACCTTTCATAGCCAGTGATGGTCCTAGACATGAGAGTTTCGTCGTTTTTAGCCTGTCGTGCAAATCAAGGCACATGAATTTCAATCGTGGTCAAGGCAAAGAAATGCAAATGAATGCATAAAAATGCGAAGCTGCAGTAAAACTAAATGTGAGGGAGAATTGAATAAAAATAAAGAAAAAAATGGTACGGTAAAAGCTTTACGTAATTGATAGACGACATACATTTGAACGACGTTTCGGCTCAATAGGCCATCAGCAGAAACAAACAAAACACACACACACACACACACACACACAGATATGTAAATGTAAAGCTAATCCTACATCGAATCCTCCTTTCTCCTTCTGACCACACAGGGAAGAACATTTTTTGTTTCTTAAACCAGTTTCGATTATTTTGTTTTGGTTGTTTCATTACTAGTTAGCTATGTAGGTTTAGGTGTCCGTTAGCGCATTAGGCGGTTGGCTTACCACGGTTCGTAATCCTGGCGAGGACACCTTGGTTAGTCTACTACGGACAAGTAGGGTCGATACGTTTTACTCATGTGCTGAAGTCTGTATATAGGTGCCACTTGCGTGACTACTTTACTGTGTTTAGCTTTATTCACTTACATAACTCTGTGTGTGTGTGTGTTTGTGTGTGTGTGTGTGTGTGTGTGTCTTCCTGCTGAAGGTCTATTGAGCCTAAACGTCGCACAAATTTGTGTCATCTACAAATTACGTAAAGCTTTTACCATACCATTTTTTCTATAATTTTTTTTTTTCAATTCTCCCTGAATTTCAATCGCCTGCAGACGAATTTAACTGCAGCAGGATGCGTGTGAACGTCTTCTGCTATAATCTCCTGACAGGCTTCTCAACTGATTACAACCATATATGAGAGCTGACGGGCTGTTTTGCCACGGCCCTCATGGATCAGTTCGCGGATTTCTTACACATTTTCTGCGCTTTGGAGTGACAAGACGTCCCGAACACTCGTCATTTTAGACAGACGCATGTGAGGTGAAGACGCCTGACAACAACAGAACTGAAAGCTCCTGGCATGCCAGCGACTCATAGCTGATAGCTTGTACCAGGATCGGTGAACCAGAACTATCCAGTCTAGTCTGACCAAGTGGGTAGGGATCGTGAAGGAAGGTAACCATGTACTTAAAAACGCAATGCCGAAAATGGATGTGCGGGACCGAAATGTGCAAATATCACGGTTTTACTGCTAACAGCAGCACAACGGATGTACACCCGCGTAACGTTCTTTTAAGGGCGGATGACGAAGAGGTGTAACTATTTATTTAATCATCGGGTGAACACAAAGAAAAAGAAAAGTGAGAGCAGGCACTTTAGCTGCCTTGAAAAGCGATTACTATTCAAAGACCTGTGTTCTGCCTAAAGAATAACCGCCAATGACCTTACGAAGCATTTTGAGAATCTCAATAGCAGATTTACCAAGCGTCATGCAAAACTGTGATGCAAACACGTTGTTCGAGTGTTTCTCAAATGTGTCAACCATCATACTAATAGCAGAGCGGCTCATACATTAGGCTGGACGGAAACTGGCCCCGTATAGACAGCATGATGGCACGTTACACACACACACAAGCTTAGTACAATTGACAGCATCAACTTTCAGGTTTTTACGAGAATATATCAAGTGGTTACGTGCAAGTAATTATATTTTCTTCAATTCTTATTGTACCCTTTTGAGTTTTGAGAGAGATACAACGCCATTGTTCTCACCCTTTAGGCGCATCAGTCATTGCCAATTGATGTTGCTGTAGAACAAAGATGTGTGCGAATTCTCATACTCAAACCGTGGTCCAACCGTAAAATCAAAACGAAAATAATTCTAGATGTTCCAGGAATAGTCTTTCAAAAACGAGCAAGCCAAGACAGAAATAAGAGCGATATCACTTATCATAGTAAAAATAAAGTATCCCCAGTCTTACTGCCGGATCTTACAGTCCCGAAATACATTTTAAAAGCAATTAATTTTTAAAACCTATTATTTAATCCTTAAAAATGTATATATGTAAGTAAAAGCGGGTGTGTTATAAAAAAAAAGTAAAGTACCCCGTCACGCCAAGTGGCGTATAGGGAAATATGGTGTTAGTGACCCTATATTTTACAGACCTTCAGCACATGATTTTTGGGGTAATGTGGTCGGTATTACGCTCGTGCTGCTTTACTTTCCCATTAAAAAATCAGGTACCCATTTAAGGCTGGGTGAACCCGGAAACCGTCGGTTGGGATCGAACCCTACCCCTTGTCCTTTGTAGTCCAGTTCACCCACTGAGCTATCGCGGCTCCCTTATCACTTATCATGCTTAATTAAAAATACCCCAGAGATGGATGGACACAGGTTTTCACAGTTGGATTTGCAACTGAATTGAGTTATTTGCGGGTCATCATCATTGCACTCCGAACATGTCCATAGGTGCTCAGATCCCCTCCTCAGCAATTCCCTCAGTGTCCAGCGATTGACGACTCCAGTTCTATGTTGGTTGATAAGTCTTCTTACACGGCCACTAAGTTTCTCATTTCTGGCTGTGCCCATCTTAACTCCCATCTCTTTCATCCGAAGAAGTGACGTGGATCTGTGTTTGTCGAAGTCCTGTGCTCTTCCCACATCTCGGAGGGCATTGATGATGTCCGCCCGATCCATTGGTTGTCCGTCCTCAGCGACAGCGCAGCTAGCCAACCTGTCCGCTCTTTCATTTCCCCGTACTCCCGCATGTGCAGGGACATAGACAAAGGTGACCTTACGTATTTTGGATTTCTGCAACGACTCTGCCCATTGCATGCGTACTGAGCCCGCCTCCACTTTTTTAATCATGCTCATCGAATCACTCAGTATACATGCGTGGGTGTAGTCTTGTGACTCTAACCATTTGAATGCCTTGGTCACTGCCATCGCCTCCATTGTCATGCTAATCGTGGTCATGACGTATGCACCACTGTCTTCCTTGACTATTCTGCCTGGCGAGCGTGCTGTAAATGCCCATGCACTTCTTTGGTGTCGTCTTACAAATCCGTCTGTATATATGACTGCATCTTTCTCATCGGTGGTATCGCAGATGAGACCGTTGACCTCAGCATTAACCACGACCGGGTTCTGTTCCCTACTTTTCCTGTCCAGTGTGACAATACACGAGAAAGTCCCCTTGAATGATGTAGGCACCGGTATCCACTCCTTGCCAACGCTGATATTGGTAAGCCCACAGACCTGTTTGATGACATCTTCTGCTCGGCCCACCCATGATTTGCCTCTTTTTAGCCTGGCACCTTTCTCTGTGTTGAGCACGTGGTGCAATGGATGCTCTGTATCTGTACCAATCTTCAGGTATGCTCGTGCTCTTCAGATCTTGATTCTGTCATCTATGGTTGGAAAGTCAAGAAGATACCTCATTGCTACACAGGGAGTGTCCCTCGTACATCCTAGGATAATGCGCATGGGTGGCAATTTTTTTCCAATTGTTTTCGGGGACGCTTGTCATATTTTTTACATTTCAGAGGATTTTTTGCTTATTTCTGAGACTGTCCCACAAAATCGGGGACGAACGATAATATATATATATATATATATATATATATATATATATATATATATATATATATATATATATATATATATATAAATGTGTGTGTGTGTGTGTGTATACATTATACATATATATATATATATATTATATATATATATATTATTTATTTATTTATATATATATATATATATTTATAATATGTGTGGGTGGGTGTGTGACTGTGTGCGCAAGAAATTTGTAGATGCAAAAAAAAAAGATAACTTTAAATTTCATAATAACAGTGTTTATTTGCTGTTTGATTTTATCTGTGTTAATATTCACGGTACTTATGCGACACACGCACTTAATGAAATTACAATAGCTAGTTTTGTTTCTCAATAACAAAAAAAAAAGTTTAAAATAAAAAAAATTTTAACAACATAATAGATATCAATTGCAATAATACAGTAATGTTTACAGTACCTTATTTCTACTGAAGCGGTTACTTGTTTTTTGAGTGTATCTTTCTCAAGATCTCATGATTTGAAGTAAGTTTTTCACTGAAGCTTTCACGCGATAAATTGTCAGTTTTTACTGTTAACATGGCTTGCACCGTGCTCACATTAATCCGTGATTTCTCTTCGGACCAAACGTAATTCATTTGAGAAAATAGTCTCACATTAGAATTCTCTTCACATTAGGTTGTGGTACATTATTTTCTTTCAAGTACCTGAGTACTTCATTCCATTTTCTACATGGGGGCTTGTTACTGAACCACTCACATTCTTTTAGCAACAGATGGCCGCGCAAATAAGTAAATTCATCAAAGAGCTCATCACGATTGACGTTTACATCTTCATGACACTTTGAAGATATCTGTCCTACTGCATTATCAAAATGTTTCCTTTCAGGCACATTATCCAAGAGAAGGCAGCTCAGTTGTGACAAGTCCTCATTGTGCTTGTTCCAAGACTGCAAGTAATGTACAGCAGTATTATAGATTTCTTTACTTATTTGAAAATACCTTTCCATTTGGATGTCACCACTTTCTACTAAATCAGTTAGCAAACTCTTTACCATGTGTGGGATGAAATTTTCATCGTGTCGAGTTTCTAATTTTATAATGAGATTGTTCACAGCTAGTGCTGATTCTGTTGCACTCTTGTCGTCGCCTTCAATCACTTTAATTGTTTCATGGAAGAGTGATGCGTGAGAATGAGCAAAGCTGAGCCAAAGCTCCGATTAACTGTTTTCAAAGAATTGTTTCAATATTGTAGGACAGTGTGTTTCTGACAAGAAGAAAGATCTCAGTGATTGAAACAGTTTCAATATTCTTTCCGAGGCTGGAAGTAATGACAACCACCTTATATTCGAATAACCTAATAATTGCTTAAACTCCTGTCCAGCAAATTCACAGAAGTCTTTGAATAATAAAAACAGTGTTTTTATGCAACAGACGTCCACTGATCACAAATAGAAAACACGACTGCACTGTACTGTCATTACACTCGGACTGATTTGAAAATTGGCCGGGAAAGATACTTTGGCGGGAGATGTCCGGAAAGGCAGGGGGGGGGGGAGTGTGTGTCCGCTTTTTTAAAAATTAAACCCATCCCAATAGAAGTCAGTGGCTGGAATAGAAGTGACGTAGCACCGCGCTTCAAGAGTTCAAAGAGCTATCTCCGATACAAAGCGTCCAAGTCTTCTCTTTTATCTTCCTGCTAATGCCGCTCAGTCTGGGATAAAGAAACACAACTCAGTAACGTCCTGAGTCCCTATTGATTATTTTAAAAGAGGGCCGATTCCGCGTATGAACATTTATTTATTCACTGAAATCGGGGGCAAATTCCTTTCGGGGACAACTTCCACACTTCGGGGACTGTCCCCGAAAATCGGGAACGAATGGTCACCCTACATTAGAGGGAACGTTGCTATTCTTGCTAGCGAATAGTATCAACCAAACTAGGCAGTCTCTTTTCAAAGATATCAGTTCAATTCAGGTTAACTGGATCCTGACACACCCCCCCCCCCCTCTTCCTCCATTTAAGCTATAAGTGGATGACAGCATTCACCTCATGCAACGTTCGATCTAAGTCAACAAGCTTAGATTTGTCATATCGTTGTTAATATATTATTATTATTATTATTGTTATTGTTATTGTTATTATTATTATTATTATTATTAACGCTAGTTTCATAGAAACGCACCAGCGTCACCATTACAAACAATAACCATTATTGAAATCTTCCGCACTTAATCGTTTTGTTGTTTACTATGTAACAGAAAATACACGACACTAGACTGTGGCTGGGGGACTGTGTACTCTAGAGGTAAAACATCGGCCTGTGGATAGGAAGAGCAGAGATGAGGATTGTGGGGAAGACATGGAATGATCTTAAAAGAATTGCAAAAAACAGAACGACTTGGAAAGTGTTTGTTGAAGACCTATGCTCCACTGGGAGCTAAAAGATAGAAGTGGATAGGAAGGTACAACATTGGAATTCTGCAACAGGCGGTGAGCATTTTTTCACTTCGAAACTGGTTTATTCGTGGCTTTATCCCTCCCTGGCATCTGGTAAAGACATCCGATGTCTAGTCCTCTCGGCTAACGAGAAAAAATAGGAGGTCCCGTGTGTACTGGCACACGTTAAAGAACCCTGGCAGTTCAAACTCGAAAAGAGTAGGCCATGATGGGCGATGCTCGGGTATACATTGTTTAAGCAAATCTACCCATGCCAAAGATGGAGGTGTCGGGACGAAAGTGCATGCTATTGCGACTATGTCGTAAACTATATAGCAACACAGCGCATGCACGCCCACTTAACAGATGACGCTAGGAAGAGAGAAGATGATGGCATATGTTGAGGTATTAAATCTTGGAAAAAATAAACAGGTATTGATATACTGTCTACATATAGAGATATAGACATGTATGTATATATATATTACATACGTGTCCGCGGCAAAGAAAGCTGATTAATGGCCTTATGTGCATCCCATGCCAACGGCTATTCTTTGGGATGATAGTCACGCACAGAGCGATGTCTTGAAGATCCCCATAGATTGTGTGTTGGTAATCGACATGGTTGTTATTGAGGATACAGTCTTGAAACTGCAATAACGTGAAATACAACACCGAGCAAATAATGAGAGCTTGAAACGGCCTGGCTGTATGTGTGCACAAGCAATGAGCTACTGAAATCTGTAAGCATACATTTCGTTATCTGTTAACTAACATTGATTGAGTACCTATGTTTTTGCCTGGAGTGCTGTCCTGTTTACTCTAAAAACAATGAGCACTGACTGAGGGATTTTTGGTGTACAGGAAACTTACAGACTTTCCATTACACTTGGCTATGTGGACCAGAATCCACCGATCGTTGTATGAACTATATTAAATAACAACGATTGGTGCAAAATATAAAATATCAATAAAACACTATATGAGTTATATGTACCGTGTTGATATATTATAATTAATTAGTAAAGCAGAACGTCATTTCACACACAGCGGATGCCAACTGAGAGTATTACACAACAGGCCCTTTTTGGGAATCCCCAGGGACAAAAGACAAAGAGGAAGACCAAGGTATTCTTGGAGAAAACAAGATAGAAGCAGAAATGAAGGTGATGGGGAAGACATGGAGTGAGCTTAAAAGAATGGCAAGAAACAGAACGGCTTGGAAAGTGTTTATTGAAGACCTATGCTCCAGAGGGAGCTGAAAGGTAGAAGAGAACGTCATTTAGAAAAAAAACGAGTTGAAAAAAGAAAAAAGAAACATCGTATATCTATATGACATAATCATAGACACCAACATTAAATGGTAACCATACATTTGTAGTTTTCATCATCATAGAGCGCCGTCTCCACATCGAAGGTTGGCTACCGCGGAGCGCCATTCCACTCAGTATCTTGCTTTGATGGTGCAGATTGTCATAGGCTGACTTGTCCATCTTTTGATGTTACTCGTCCATGTTAGTCTGGTCTGCCTCCGCCTCTTTTACTAATTGTGTTTAGTAGTAATTTAAGAAAGAAAGAACAAGAAAGCAGACATAAATAAAAGCAAAACGAGAAGTAATAAAGCCAAGACACAGGAAGCTTACACAGAGGTGAACAAAGAAGTGAGAAAATGCATTAAAAGGGATAAGAGGAAATATATAGATGAACTAGCTAAAGAGGCAGAAGAAGCAGCAAATAAAGGGAATATGAAAGGCTGTACAACAGCACAAATAAATTAAGTGGAAAATACAAATAGATCAATGTCTTTATTAAAGATAAGAAAGGAAATCTGCTTAGTAATATAAGGAACAAATGGAGAGATAGAAAGAGCACTTTGAAGAACTTTTGAATAGACCCGGCTCAAATAATCCTCCAGATATACTACCAGCAGAAGAAGAGTTACACGTTAACTGTGGAAAACCAAGCAAAGAAGAAATAATGAAAGCCATCAAACCGGGAACTGTACATGCAAGGGAACGTTCTACGGGCCAGACTGCACTCTCAAATCTCCGGACAACTGTTTGAACGAAACCTGTGAACAGTTAATCGGGGCTTGCGTCTCGTATGTCGATGATTCCCACGTTAGGAAAAGTCTGCCGACTACAACAAACCCAAAAATATGGATACCTTAATGTGTTTCTGTGCTGGGCATGGTTCATATCTTGGTGTTTTTTCCGTGAAGCCATGGCTCATATCTTGATGTGTTTCTGTACTAGCCATGGCTCATATCTTAGCTTGTGTGAGTGTGTGTGTGTGTGTGTGTGTGTGCGCGCGCGTGCGTGCGTGCGTGCGTGTGTGTATGTTGGCCATGGCTCATATCTTGGTGTGTGTCATGTTAGTCATATCTCATATCTTGGTGTGTCCGTGTTAATCATGTCTCATATATCTTTATGTGTGTATGTGTTTAGTCATATCTCATATCTTAGTGTGTATCTGAGTTAGTCATTGTCATATCTTTGTGTGTGCATGTTTGGGTTAGTGAGATCTCATATCTTTGTGTGCATGTTTATGTTAGTCATAACTCATAATTTTGTGTGTGCATGTCTGTGTATGTCACATCTCATATCCCTGTGTGTGCATGGCTATGTTAGTCACATCTGTATATTTGTGTGTGCATGTCTATGTTGGTCATATCTCATATCTTTGTGTGTGCATGTCTATGTTAGGCATGTGTCATATCTTGTGTGTGCATGTCTATGTCAGTCATATCTCATATCTTTATGTGCATGTTTATGTTAGTCATGTGTCATATATCTTGATGTGTGTTAGTGTTAGTCATGCCTCGTATCGCTGTGTGCATGTCTGTGTTGGTCACATCTCATATCTTTGTGTGTGCATGTCTGTGTTAGTCACCTCTAGTGACTCGGGCAGATGGTGCTCGTAAACCTGGGAGGGCCGACCATCTAAGGGCAGAATCCCCCTTCAGAAAAGATTATCTGCTGCCATACAGGAAGATTGGGGACAATCAAAGGCTAAGGAATGCAAACCTGAATAAAATGCTGGCTGAAATCGGATGCACTGGGCCACTGGCGCAGAACACAGTGCAACGTTTTAACGGGTGTTCAATCAGAGTGGATCTGACAGACTCTAATTGTGATGTTCTGTCTGTGGGGGCGTTCAACACACTTAACCTGACAGCTGACTTCATGTGAGAGTCTGGAATCCTACTCTGATTGAGTCCTGATCGCAGAGAGAGAGAGAGAGAGAGAGAGAGAGAGAGAGAGAGAGAGATGATTAAACGTTGCAAAAAATTCATTGTGGATAAATATTTCTTAACTTCTATTACATACCAGTCCCATTCACTGCAAAATAAATATTTTCTTGATGGAACTTTTTTTTTTTGTGTGTTTAACATAGGCCTCATCATCATCGAGTGCCGTCTCCGCATCGAAGGTTGGCTACCAGTGGAGCGGCATTCTGCTCTGTCTCTTGCTTTGATGGTGCAGGTTGTCATAGGCTAATTTGTCCATCTTTTGATGTTACTCGTCCATGTTGGTTTTGGCCTGCCTCTTTTACCTATATTTTCCCCTCCAGGATTACTTTTAGTAGGCTGTTGTGTCTTTTAACATGGCCCAAAAATCGCATTTGTCTTGTTTGAATTGTGCTTAGTAGTTCTCTTTTCATTTTTAGTTGTTTTAAAACTGCATCGTTTGTTTTCTTTTCCTTCCATTCAATTCTATCTATTCTTCCATATATCCACATTTCAAAGGCTTTAATTCTCTGTTCTGTTTTCTTGTCTACTGTCCCTGTTTCTGCACCATATAGGAATATTGAGAAGATGTAAAATTTTGCTATTCTTAGTTTTAGTCCTGGTGTTATTTGTTTTGATGTTAGTATGTTCTTCATGACATTAAAATTACTTTTTGCCATTCCCTTTCTTTTGTTTATTTCAGTTTTACATTTTCTATCACTGGTTTATAGTATGTCCAAGGTAGTTGTAGTTCTGAACTATTTCCAGGTCTATTGCTTCAATTTTTATATCCACTTGTGGATTTTTAGTATTTTCTTTGTTTATGATCATACTTTAAGTCTTTTTGATATTCATATCTAGTCCATATTTTTTGCTTATCATGTTTATTTCATTAAGTAATTGTTGTAGATCGTTAGGATTTTCTGCTAGTAGTACAGTATCGTCAGCGTATCTTAGGTTATTGATTATCTTTCCATTATGTGTAGGCCTGGTATCTCTTTGATGTTTTTAAAGATTTGCTCAGTGTATAGATTGAACAAGCTTGGTGATAGGATGCATCCCTGTCTTACTCCTCTTTTTATATCAATGGGTTCTCTTTGTTATATTTTATTATTGCTGTTTTCTCCCGGTATAGATTACATATTAACATAGGCAGGCCTACCACAAGAAATTTGCCATTCATTCATGTGGTATTATTCAGTTATAGGATTACCAGAGTAACTTTGGGTACACATAATGGATCATTAAAATAAATGTCAGGAGTTCCAACAGTTTACTTAACTCTGAGTTAACAAAAGTGACAAAACTTCACGATATTGTCTTCTAATTTATATTTGTTGACCATTACTTTAGACCGGATAACTAACGCCTCACTCTAGACTGCATTGCATTGTGGGGGTGACGTCACATACGGGCTTTTTTTGAGCAAGCCAGACAGGAACGTGGAATGCAGTCTGCAGGAACAAATTTGAAGCGTTTTCTAGCACTTCTAGCATTCAAATGCTGTTTGAAGACTAACAGTCAGTTCTATTTTAATGTAATGGCAAGAATACGTTGCAACTATTGTCAGAATGAAATATCTGGACATCATTTACGGTGCGCAGAGTGTGTTGATTTTGACCTTTGTTTGCGGGCAAGTATGACGTCAGGTGTATCCGCTTCCAGTTTCGATCGGGTCAAAACACAACTCGTTCAAAACTTGCTTTAGTATTTCTTTGGCTATGCATTTGTTATCTTACTATGTTTCCGTACTTTTTTTTCAGTGCTTTTCCTTGGGTGCAGAGATAGCATCTCATCGAAGAGAGCATTCGTTCACAATCAAGGTATTATTACAAAATCGTTATTTATGATCTGAAAGAACACAATAATAAATACACGATCACTTTCGCTTTTGAAATAGCAGCTAGGGGAATTCATATTGTGACGTCGGGACTTTTCTTTTTTTCCCCGATTGTCTATTATTAGATTTCCTGGTTCATAAGTTTTCTAGGTAAAATACATGTTCAGTTTAAACTTGGGCTATAACTTGTAATTCAAGCACTTATTAAACTTATACATTCATTTTATTAAATAATTTACTTAATAATGAAGGTTTAATTTTAAGTATTATTAATTATTAATTAAATAACCAGTAAGTTACTAGTTAGTTATAATTATAATAAGTTAGTCCTGAACTAAAATGGTTAGATGGATTAGTCATCAGAAGTAATTTAATTAAGTAGTAAAGAGTAAGACTTTTCAAATTACTTTCTTACATTAACTTAAACATACAAGAGTCCTTGTGAAAATTACAGCAGTGGTTATGGTTTATTATGGTACCTTTTAATAATGTTAATACAATACATCAATATTAAAATAAACTATAAACATTGTTTTAGGTAAGAAATTGTATGAAGTCATCAAATCCAAATGATAAAGTTGCCAATTTGAAATGTTATGATCGTCATTAAGGAAAGATTCAATTTTATGACTTTATGACATAATTACTTAATTGCTCTAGAACTTAATCGCTTTAAGAACTCTACACCTATGGACATAAAAAGAGGAGTAAGACAAGGATGCATCCTATCACCAAGCTTGTTCAATCTATACACTGAGCAAATCTTTAAAATCTCAGAGATACCAGGCCTAAACATTAATGGAAAGATAATCAATAACCTAAGATATGCTGATGATACTGTTCTACTAGCAAAAATCCTAAAGACCTACAACAATTGCTTAATGTGATAAACATAACAAGCAAAAAATATGGACTAGATATGAATATCAAAAAGACTAAAACTTTGATCATAAACAAAGAAAATTCTCAAGACCTACAATTAAATATCACAGTTGAGGGAATACATCTGGAGACAGTCCAGAGCTACAACTACCTGGGACATACTATAAGCACTGATGGAAAAATGTAAAATTGAAATAAACAAAAGAATAGGTATGGCAAAAAATAATTTGAATGCCATGAAAAATATACTAACAACAAAACAAATATCAGCAGGGCTGAAGCTAAGAATAGCAAAATGTTACATCTTCTCAATATTCCTGTATAGTGCAGAAACATGGACATTAGACAAGAAAACAGAACAGAGAATTAAAGCCTTTGAAATGTGGATTTATAGAAGAATAGATAGAATTGAATGGAAGGAAAAGAAAACAAACGATGCAGTTTTAAAACAACTAAAAATGAAAAGAGAACTACTAAGCACAATTCAAACAAGACAAATGCGATTTTTGGGCCATGTTAAAAGACACAACAGCCTACTAAAAGTAATCCTGGAGGGGAAAATATAGGTAAAAGAGGCAGGCCAAAACCAACATGGACGAGTAACATCAAAAGATGGACAAATTAGCCTATGACAACCTGCACCATCAAAGCAAGAAACACAGTAGAATGGTGATCCATGGTAGCCAACCTTCATTGCGGAGAAGGCACTCGATAATGATGATGATGACTTAATTGCTATCAGGGCGGGGTCAATCATTTTCTTAACCCCATCATGATAAAGTACTCAGCATCCTGAACAGATCTTGTAGGGCACCAACAATTTTCCTCCATTTCCAGAGATCGCTGCTCATTCTTTGTAATATGTCCTTGGTCTGGCCCTCTCCATTCTTCTCAGCTGCAACAGTCTGTCTCTTCTATCTATCTATTGACCTTTCGAGCCGTAACCGGCCCATAGGGCGTAGACCAAGATACACCTTCTCCTATATGAATTTTTGTTCTAGCAGTTTTCTTTTAAAGATATTTTATCAAATCTCGCCATCTGTCTCTGTTCTGTGCAAGCAGTTCTATCTCATTGAGGGAGCCGATTCCTGCTGCTCTTGCTTCTCTCATCAATGTTCTTCTCAGTGTCTCCCTGGGTCTTCCTCTTTTTCTTTTACCTGTTGTTTCCCATATGAGGGCTTGCTTTGCTATTCGGTTATTATCTCTTCTCATCACATGTCCAACGTATGACCATCGTCTTTTCTTTATTACTGAAGATATTAGTGGTTGATTGGCGATTTCTCTAATTTCCTCGTTTGTTTTGAATTCGTTCCATTCTATACCAAGTATTTTCCTTAGACATTTATTTTCGAATGCGTTCAACTTTGTTTCTATATCTCTTGTTGTTTTCCAGCTTTCACACGCATACGTAAGGGTTGATAGTACATTTGATTTGAATAGCCTAAGTTTTGTGTTTGTGCTAATGAGTTTTGATTTCCACAACTTTTCAAGGCTTCTGAAAGACATTGCTGCTTTAGCCAGTCTGATTCTAATTTCTTTGCTCGTATCCCCTTCTCGATCAATGTGACTTCCAAGATAGATGAAGTGATCGATCTCTTCTACTGGTTTGTTTTCCATGTATATTTTGTCACTTGTTGGAATTAAACTTTTCATGACTTTAGTCTTTTCATGATTGACCTCAAGCCCAATTTTGCTGGCTATTGATGATAGTTCATTTGTGTTTTCCTGCATCGTTTTTATCTGATTGCTGATGAGAACTATGTCATCAGCAAAGTCCAGGTCCTCCAAATGGTCTCCTTGTATCCATTCGATGCCTTTATTACCAGTGCAGCATTTCTTCATTATGAAGTCCATAACAATTCCAAATAACAAGGGCGATAAAATACATCCTTGTTTAACCCCAGTTTCTATTGGGAAACATTCGCTCAGTCCTTCCTCTGTTCGAACTGCACATGTGTAACCATCATACATGTCTTTGATAATATTTATGATTTTTGATGGTAAGCCATATTGCTTCAGAATTTTCCACAAAGAATCTCTATGAATACTATCAAATGCTTTTTTGAAGTCGATGAAGTTAAGTACAAAAGGTTTTTGCTTTTCAATGTGTTCCTCCAATATAAGTCGTAGAGTGAAAATGTGGTCAAGACAGCTTCTCCCTTTTCTAAACCCAGCCTGTTCTTCACGCATTACTGTATCTATTGAATCCTTTATTCTATTTAGGATGATTTTACAGAATAATTTTGAGGCAACTGACAAAAGTGTCACGCCTCTCCAATTGTTACAATCTCTAAGATTGCCCTTTTTTTGGGATCTTAACAATGATTCCTTTTTTCCATTTATGAGGCGTCTTCTCTGTTTTCCAAATGATGTTGAACATTTTTTGGAGATGTATTAAATTATGGCTATCAATTGCCTTGAGGATCTCAGCTGTTAACTTATCCTCTCCAGCAGCCTTGTTATTGGTCATTAGCTTTAAGGTGGTTTCTATTTCACTCAAGGTGAAGTCATCTAAATTTACATCTAATTCTGCTGCTGGTGTTTCAGCTTCAAAATCTATTAAACTGTGAGGTAGTGGACGGTTAAGAATTTCTTTGAAGTGTTCCGCCCAACGGGCTTTTATGTCTGCGCTTGTTGTTAGCATTAATCCAGATTTGTCTAGAATTGGTGTTCCACTGGATGTATAGGTGTTTGTCAGCATCTTTTGTACAGTATAAAGAGTTCTGCTGTCTCCTGTAATTGCAGCTGTCTCTGCTTTCTCTGCCAAGTTGTCTATATAAGCTCTTGTATCTCTTCTTGCCGAACTTTTCACTTTGTTGTCTAATTCTTTGTATGTTGCTTTTGCCAGAACCTTTCCAAGATCTGTCTTTACATTAGTCATGGCTCTCTTCGCTTCTCTTCTTTCTTTGATGTATTTCCATGTGGTGTCTGAGATCCAAGCTCGTTTTTCCATTTTCTTCAGTCCAGCACTTGCTTCTGCTGCTGTCATTAGTACTTTGCTCTGTGAGTCCCACATTTCATTGATATCTAAGTCTATTTCACCGAGTGCTGAATAACAATTACTTAGCTCTATGTTAAACTTTTCCTTTATTGCTTCATCTTTCAGTTTATGACTATCAATTTTATGTGTAATTGACCTCTTCTGTTGGTTTCTAAATTTTAATCTTATTTTCCCAATGCACAGGTTGTGGTCACTATTAACATCAGCACCTCTGTATGCTCTTACATCTATTAATGATGATCTGAATTGTTGTTTAATACATAGGTGGTCAATTTGATTTGATGTTCTATCATCAGGAGATATCCATGTTGTTTTGTGGATATTTTTGTGTGGAAATAATGTCCCACCTATAACTAAATTTTCTATTAAACATAATTCTATTAATCTTTCTCCATTCTGACTTGTTGTATTACAGCCTTCTCTCCCCATCACATGTTCCACTCCTGCGTTATCTTGTCCTACTTTGGCGTTGAAGTCTCCCATTACAATTAAAAGATCGTGTTTTGGTATTTTGTTTATAAGTTGTTGCAGTTGGTTATAAAAATCATCCTTAACTTCATCATCAGCTTCGTTAGTAGGCGCATAACATTGAATAATTGAAAGTCTTCCATGTTTTGTTTTGTATCGTGTTCGTATCAGACGGCTATTTACCGGTTCCCATTCTAATAAACTTCTTGCAGCTTTGTCTGTCATCATTATGCCTACTCCTTCACGGTGTTTTCCATCTTCCCTTCCAGAAAAAACTACTATTTTATTATCAATAGATCTCCTACCTGTTCCAGGCCAGCGCATTTCGCTTAATCCTAAAATATCTAGATCGTATCTGTCCATCTCGCTCGCGACCTGTGCATGTTTCGTCGGAGCGGCCATTGTTCGCACATTCCAGAATCCTATTTTTGTTGTTGTTTTAGGGCCGAAAAAACTATCACTACTATCTACTGCTAATTTACACATTCTGTATCAGGTCTACGTTTCATTAACAACATCGTTTTTACGATAGCGGCTTGTTAAACCTCTGATCAACGGTTCTATACCAAGCCGGAGAAAAATAATTCCTCCATTTTGGAAACAACCGGAAACTGGTTTAGTATAAAGAGATAAAATTGAAGGGAATTTTCTTTTTATTATCAGAACAAATCCCTTCCCAACAGACCTCAGAAATGGGATAAATGCTATAAACATACTTTATTTAATAAGGATAACACAAACATGCTATTGTTCTGAAAAATCCATTTTACAGGTAAACAGCTGTTTTGATCCTCAGTAATTGTAATATCTCTCTCCCTTCCCCTGGAAAAAATGTCTCCTCATGTTTTGCTAATCTTCAGTGATCAGCTATTGCTAAGCATCTAGACCAGCTTGGGTGATGAAAAAGATGGTATGTTTGAAGTCACCACCAGCTCCCCATAGCTTGTCATACAGGGTTGTTTCTGTGGGCCATGTTGGTGTACTTAGGATATTGAGGGTGCTCCAGTTTTGTAGTACATGCTCTGGAGTTTGCAAAGTCACTGAGTCCTATCTTGTGTAGGTGTGATCTGAGGCCACATTGACCTTTTCTGAGTCTAAATATCTTGGTCTACTCATGTCTGTTGAGTTTGTTTGAGCTGTCATGTTCTGGGTCTTATTTTACATGTAACTACTTTCTTTCTGTTTTCCTAGCTTGTTTCAGGATTGTTTTTAATTTCTTTGAGGCTTTGGGGTTGGACTAGTGAAGGCTTAAAAGCCCTGTCATGGCCAGTTTATCCTTAGTCTGACTATTTTTCATCTTCCCTCCAGAGGTAGTTAATGTGCTTGTTGTTTGTGGTTCTCTTTTGAACACATGGGCTTATCAAGCTGTATCTTCTGTCTGTTATCATTGTATGTGTTTTATTCCTGATTCTTATGTTGTATTAAGATCATCACTGCACTGCAGACACATCCAAAGGTACACCAATCTTCACTTGCAAATGTTCATTAGCACGCAGCAATTAACTATATAGTTTGGTGTTATTTGACTATTCTTTTCATATTTCCAGAATATTGCTTTGTTCTGGCAAAGCCAATCTTTACCTCTAGTTCACACTATATAGATATTGATGTAATATCACTTATTTTAAAGTTCTTAATCCTACTCAAATCTCAGGTTGTTAATGATTTATGTCCTGTCTGAGTGTCATTTGAATGTCTGTCTGCTAATCTTGCTGAACCAGCCTGTCTATCTTTTTGATTGCTTTCAACACCAGTATGACCTGGAATGAATAAGAAGGTAAAATTGCAAATTTTTGCATTCTCTCAAGCCATTTCCCATGTATGGAGACTGTCTGAACTTTGTGGATCACGCTCACTAAGTCATTCTTTTTTATTGTACCTCTTGAATAATGCTCATATAATTAGTGCGTACTACTTTAAATATTTAATTTCACCTTTGATGCTGTGTCTTTATTCTACTGTTTGGTGAAAAACATTTTTTTATTTTTTTCATTTCATTTGTAACAAAGCATACATTTTAAGCCATTAATTATACTTCTCAGATAGACATAATGCAGAAGTTGTATGTTTTTTATTTTTCAGAATGATTATGGCCCTCGCATATTTGAAGATGTGGGTGGTTGGTCCTTTGCAGAAGAGAATATGCTTCTTGATGCAGTTGAACAATATGGATTTGGCAACTGGTAATATTGATGCTTAGAAATTAGAAACACAAGTTTTAGAATATATTGCTTCTCAGCATTCTCCCATTAAGTTGGCATGGGTGCATTGTATCTCTAGTTTATGGCAAAACCCCAATATCTACACCTTTTGGCCTGACAATTCCATCTTCAGCCTGGTAGATTTACTTAACAATTTTTGTCAGGACAGCGGCCAATTTGCAAAATATTCTTTAATGTGTGTAAGTGCAAATGGGACCTCCTGTTTTTTTACGCTTTCCGAGATGGCAAGACATCAAATCTTATTACACAAAGACTAAGGGAGGGTAAAGGCTTGAGAAAACAGCTGGTTCAATTTTTGAAAAATTGTCACCATCTTTGGTGGGAATTGAACCTGAGAGCTTCCTGCCCAAAAGCCGTCGTCTTACTTCTAGACCACCAACACAAATATATATTTGATCTTATGTAATCAATTACAAAAATTAATGAATGAAGTACTGGCTGTTAGTGCACAATAAAAATACTTATGCAATATATATTATTTTTAAATATTTTGGTCCACCAGGATCTAATAGAGTATTCATGAAACAGCGTGGGGATATTTTTTGCATTTGTTTTTTTGTTTCTCTTTATTGTTTTAAGGAATGGAGCTGCAGCACATGTTGAAAGCCGAACTACAACAGAGTGTGAGGAACATTACAGACAGTTCTACATCAGTGGAACTATTGGCGATGGTGAGGTTCATTTGTTTATTTTAACAGGAAGTTATTTAATATCTGTTGTTTATACTCAGACTGTACACGAGCATGTATGCAACAAATATGAATTGCACATATGAAGTATGAATAATGTCTTATGTAAATTGTCATTAAATAGTTGCATCATGTTTTTGTTTTTCACATTTCAGCAACTCTCCAGGAAGTCCCCCGACCAAGTATAACAGATCACACCAGTAGCAATGGAGGTACCAGTTTCTTCTATAATGTCATTTATAACTGTTTTACTTTTGCTCTGTACTGTTTCCATAAATGAAGTCTTTTTGAAGAAAACTACATAGAATATGTAGGTGGGCAGCTGTAATAAATTAACTGGTGCAGAGGCTGGGTGGTCTAGAGGTAAGATGTTGGTCTGTGGACAAGAAGGTCGCTGGTTCGATTCCCACCACAGGTGATGGAAAATAACAAAAATATAAAAATTATCGAATGCATGGCTTTACCTTCCCTCCCCTGGACTCTGAGAGTGAGATCCAATGTCTAGCCCTTTCAGAAAATGGTGAAAAACAGGAGATCCTGTGTCCATGCATGTTAAAGAACTCATGGCTGTTGAAAACCAAAAAGTGTAGTGTAGGGGAAAAAATGTACCCAAAACGTTAAAACTCTCAATGATAAAAGTATGAGAGTATCTCTGAAGTCTGAGAATATCTGCCTGTATAGCGGGGTATTGTTAAGATCCCAAAAAAGGGCAATCTTAGAGATTGTAACAACTGGAGAGGCGTGACACTTTTGTCAGTTGCCTCAAGTTATTCTGTAAAATCATCCTAAATAGAATAAAGGATTCAATAGATACAGTAATGCGTGAAGAACAGGCTGGGTTTAGAAAAGGGAGAAGCTGTCTTGACCACATTTTCACTCTACGACTTATATTGGAGGAACACATTGAAAAGCAAAAACCTTTTGTACTTAACTTCATCGACTTCAAAAAAGCATTTGATAGTATTCATAGAGATTCTTTGTGGAAAATTCTGAAGCAATATGGCTTACCATCAAAAATCATAAATATTATCAAAGACATGTATGATGGTTACACATGTGCAGTTCGAACAGAGGAAGGACTGAGCGAATGTTTCCCAATAGAAACTGGGGTTAAACAAGGATGTATTTTATCGCCCTTGTTATTTGGAATTGTTATGGACTTCATAATGAAGAAATGCTGCACTGGTAATAAAGGCATCGAATGGATACAAGGAGACCATTTGGAGGACCTCGACTTTGCTGATGACATAGTTCTCATCAGCAGTCAGATAAAAACGATGCAGGAAAACACAAATGAACTATCATCAATAGCCAGCAAAATTGGGCTTGAGGTCAATCATGAAAAGACTAAAGTCATGAAAAGTTTAATTCCAAGTGACAAAATATACATGGAAAACAAACCAGTAGAAGAGATCGATCACTTTATCTATCTTGGAAGTCACATTGATCGAGAAGGGGATACGAGCAAAGAAATTAGAATCAGACTGGCTAAAGCAGCAATGTCTTTCAGAAGCCTTGAAAAGTTGTGGAAATCAAAACTCGTTAGCACAAACACAAAACTTAGGCTATTCAAATCAAATGTACTATCAACCCTTACGTATGTGTGTGAAAGCTGGAAAACAACAAGAGATATAGAAACAAAGTTGAACGCATTCGAAAATAAATGTCTAAGGAAAATACTTGGTATAGAATGGAATGAATTCAAAACAAACGAGGAAATTAGAGAAATCGCCAATCAACCACTAATATCTTCAGTAATAAAGAAAAGACGATGGTCATACGTTGGACATGTGATGAGAAGAGATAATAATCGAATAGCAAAGCAAGCCCTCATATGGGAAACAACAGGTAAAAGAAAAAGAGGAAGACCCAGGGAACACTAAGAAGAACATTGATGAGAGAGGCAAGAGCAGCAGGAATCGGCTCCCTCAATGAGATAGAACTGCTTGCACAGAACAGAGACAGATGGCGAGATTTGATAAAATATCTTTAAAAGAAAACTGCTAGAACAAAAATTCATATAGGAGAAGGTGTATCTTGGTCTACGCCCTATGGGCCGGTTACGGCTCGAAAGGTCAATAGATAGATAGATAGCGGGGTACACCTGAGGACATGGCTGCTAGTGTGAGACCAATGAAAAATTGATATTCATGCAAAATTCACTCTGTTGGAACTTTGTTAGAGATACAAAGCTGGCATACACAAATAACAACATTAACTGGTGCTAAAACTTAACCTTTTCAGTACGAATTTTCTTTTATAGTTCCATAATTTCCTCCAGTATGTGCAAGGAGTAGAAATGCGCCAAATAATGCACTTTAAAAAAAGTTTGTTTTATACTGGTTGACATTTGCACCAAAAATTGGGTACACACTATTCTGAATTACTTTCAAATACTTCAGATATATATATATAAATATTTCTTAAACAACAAATAGAATGGCATCTTAATTTCTAGTACATACTGACTCAGACAACAAGTAGAATGGCATCTCTGTACCAGTACTGCCAACTAAGGTCTATTTGGTAGAAGTAAAAGAATGGAAGGGAGACGTCAAATGCTAAACTGTTAGACCCACTAGGTCTATCTTCTATTTTCAGATGTGAGATATGTTCCATTAGTAATGAAATAGAATTAAACATCCACAAATTGAAATGAGGAACAGGTAAAATAACATGCTAATCTATCTATCTTTCGTTCACCCGAAGTATTGTCTATATCTACAATATTGTTTCCTGTTTAAATTGTACTGTCTTTTGTAATTCTTGCAGTGACCCATATAGTTTTGTCTGTAGTGTTGTAGCTATGGGCCAGTGGATTTTCCTCAGTCTAAAATATTCAGTACAGTCTTGGAGTACATGTTACAGTACAGCAGTGTGGGGTGCCTGTCCACATTACATGTATGTAGTTGAGGTGCCAAACTTGAATCCTATAATAATAATTGTTCCCATCTATTCATATTATGAAAGGCATCCTGATTTGGGGCTTGTGGTCTTCTGATTGATTTGATTATCTGTTTCTTCTGATGGTATGTAACTGGTGCATTTGGTTGTGTGCCTATTGCACCTTCTTTTGCCAGCTGATCCGCTCTCTTGTTTCCTGGTATTCTACATTGAAGTGGGATCCACTGCATGGCATCCCTGTGGTGCTTGCAGAGTTCAGTCATAAGATCTGCAGCTGTGGAAATTCTCTGGATTGCAGTGCCTGGAGTACTGATCTTGCATCGGTAAAAAACACTCCAGGCTGTGGGCCAAGATTACAATTCAGCAGTTTTTCTATTGCCAACTTTATTGCTTGGATTTCTGCATCGTAATTGTTACAATATTTCCCTGTTGCTATTTTATTCATATCTCTAGTGTTATTTGGGTACTCTATGCTCCCGGTCCCCCATTCTTTACTGCTTGTTATTTGGGTACTCTATGCTCCCGGTCCCCCATTCTTTACTGCTTTCTGTGATGATCGAGTGTGTGTACACTCGAATCCATAGATCCCGTGGGTATTCTTCATCCAAGAAACTGAGTTATTATTTTACGCTGTAGGCTATTCTGTTCACCTTGTCAAGTATTCCTTTCACTTCTATCCGTATTTGTATTGACAAGCCACATTCCTCTGTCCAGGGAGTCCTGTTCTGTTATGGGCAGTAGGGGGCTGACAACTCTTGGTATGTCTGGTGTTTTACAAATTCACTTGGCTTGGTGAATAAAACTGCTTCTCATATACCATCCCAATGCAAGATTTTGGAATCGGTCCTTCATTGGATGTCTTGGCATGCATGAAAATTGTTCTTCCTGTATCAGCATAACATGCTAATGAAACACATTTAAAAGAAAGATGATGCCATATGCGATTTATGTGTGTGCGCATGCGTAAGGGAGAGAGAGAGAGATAGCATAGAAAGAAACAGTTACGAGCAAACTGAAATTAGTGTTTAACGCTAGATTATAATACCATAGTAAAAATTACTGAATCAAAACAAATTCTCCAAAATTTGACATTTTGCAGTGTTAAACAAACACACACACACACCCCCCCCCCCCCCCCCCCCCCCCCCCCCCCCCAATAACAAAAAGAAAATCATACTTTTGTAATTACCACTTTCAGTGTCTGCATTATGTGTTTCATTTCTTTGCATTGTTGTTGGAATTTTTTTCCCAATTCCGTGAGAAACAATCTCATATAATGCCAAAAAAGATTTTACTTGCAGTACCTAGTAAGATTTGGAAGATTTTTTTTTTTAATTAACAGCAGTAACTCTGGAAACAGCAAATAACTAAATGTGGTAGTGAAACATGTAATATATATAAAGAGGGAGGAACAGAAAATGATACCAAAATAAGGATATCAAAAAGCAAGAGGAGCTTTCATTGCACTAGGAAACATATGGAAATCCAAAGAAATTAGGTTAAATACAAAAATAAAAATTTTCAACTCAAATGTTAAGTCAGTCCTATTATATGGCTGTGAAACATGGAGATCAACAAAATTGACAGGAGAACAACAAAATTGACAATCACGAAGATACAGGCTTTCATTAATGGATGCTTACGCAGAATAAAAGGATGGAAATGGCAGGACAAAATCACTAACATTTAATTATGGAAATGTACTAGTCAAATACCAGTGGATAAAGAGATACAGCGAAGACGATGGGGCTGGATAGGACACACACTATGGAAGCCAACTGAGAGTATTACACAATAGGCCCTTTTTGGAATCTCCAGGGGAAAAGACAAAGAGGATGACCAAGGAATTCTTGGAGAAGACAGATAGAAGCAGAGATGAAGATGATGGGGAAGACATGGAATGATCTTAAAAGAATGGCAAAAAACAGAATGACTTGGAAAGTGTTTGTTGAAGACCTATGCTCCACTGGAAGCTTAAAAGGTAGGAGAAGAAGAAGACATTGTAACACGTCAGACTCCTGATATCAAATTCAGGTCATAAATCAACGTGAGACATGAAGTCAGTGTTCCCTGTGTCTGTCCTAGTGTAAACACACTATTGTGTCAAAAAGTTCAAAGAAAACACAATTTTTAGAGCTCCTAATGTGACAATTAAGTGGTAGTAATTTTTACTACAGTATCGTAAACACATCAATCACAGATTGTCATTGTGATCTAGGGTTAAATTAACTTCATACTATTAGTGCTAATACACTTTATACATGTTATGTATCAGCTTTATAAATTTTTAAAGATTAAAAGTCAATTTCTTTCTTTCAACTTTTCAGATGCAGTCTCTACCAGCATTAAAACTATGGCTGTTTTGATAGCATATTTATTTTTTTCTCTTTTTTAACTAGTTTTAGCAGGTCCATTGTCACCAAGTTTGACCATTCAAATCAGTCCTCTAGATATTGGCATACAGCAGCAACAAGAACTTGGCTACATGCCTTACAGGGATGACTTTGAAAGGGTAATGCAGCTGGTGTCTTTGTTGTCACATCCTACGTCAATTGAAACAAATTAAACACTCAGGGATCACTGGAAGTAGTAATTAGGAAGGTGCACAGAGGGGGTTAGTGTATGAACACTGCAAACTAACACATTTTGAAGAATTTGTTTTAATGCGGTATTTTTTTTTTTACTACAGTATCGTAATCTAGGATTAAAAATATTCTTGACCAGCGCAGTTCTGTTTTACCTCAGTAAGATATCTTCCATGTGATGTTAATACTGTTCCCAAATAATTAAAACAATCTACTTGTCTGAGCTTTTTACAGTTTGCCATTTATATATTATTGCACTTTGGTGAAATTTTGTACCTTTGCTTTACAGTATTATTAATTTAAAGAAATACTACACATAATAAACACTAAGAATTAAATTATGCATGAGAACATTCTTTCCATATATGTAATTATGATTGAAGTGATAAAAAATGAGAGGTCCAGCGTAATTAAATAAAAACATAAATGTATTTGCATTTGTTGTATTTACATTCCATGTTGCAGTTTTTTTTAAATGACTTTTTCCAATTTTCATTAACAGGAACATGATAATGATGCTGAGACACTAGTCAGCAGCTTAGCTCTCAGTGCAGATGATGATGAAGTGGATATTGGTCAGTATCTCTTATGTGTTTAGTTTGCAGTTAATCACTGAGTTTTATCATTTATGGTGGTCTGGTTGAAAAAAAGAAAGAGCAGAGTTTGAATTCATTTACTGTTTGTGGGTTTCTAGTTCAAGCACTGAGTCCATCAGCCTTTTAAAATAGATTCAAGAGATTTTCTCTGAAAAAAATGTGATGGTACCATAGTAAATGTGGCCATAGTCATGGAAAATATTAGCACTAATAGCATATTACCCCTGTGATGGGTACTTTTGCTAGTCAAAAATACAATGTATAATTGAAAATATTGAAATTAAAATTCGGTGGTCTTTTGTTTCTGTTATTAATTTCTTTTTAATTATTGCCTTTTTATTACATTTAATGGTGTTGTGAAGATTAAAAATACTTTTCTTTTTAGTTTTGAGTTATCATCTAATCTGAAATCTAAAAATATATTTGGTAACCTTTTATCTCAGCCATACCGTAACATAATTTAATGTTATGGTACAAAATGTTGCTATTGTATACCTTTTTTTCAGAACCCAGTCAATGTAAATGGTTTACAATTTGAGAGAAAAAAAAGTTGATTGCTTTAAATACTATTAATGCCTGAAAGTTTCTTTTGTTCTGTTTTCTGTACACATCTTTTCCCCAAGTAAAAGTAAATACATTCAGTACATATTTATTGCAATACATATATTGAATTGAAACTTATGTAGTGTTGTCTAGGAGAATTGAGAAAATTGTTTTTTGTGAGTGTTCTAATTATACAAAATAAGCTATAATTGCTAAAATGTTTCTTTAAGCAATCCAACTTGCACAGATTTACAAGTATCGCTTACGATTACAAGAAAGAGACAGGTGGAAACGAATAGCTAGAGAATATGGTCTCACAGCTGCTGGTGCACCGTCTGCCTCCAAAGTTCCGAAAACTCCCAATCCAAAGAAGAAATTTGGAAAGACAGGAAGGTATGATCAATTTTTATTTGCACGCGACTGACAGTATTTTGCTGTGCTTAGCATTAACCCTAGGTTATGACACCTTTGTAAAATTTGCAAATTCAAAATACAAATTCTTGAAATTCAACAGTTTCCCCATAGGCAAATATTCTCCCATCCCCCCCACCACCCCCCCCCCCCCCAATCTTCCTAATTATTATTTCTGGTAACCCCTGAGTGTTTGATTTGTTTCCTTTGATGTTTTTTTTTTCAAACAATGTGCTTTGTCAATTTTACGGTGTCATAAGAACACTGCTGTTATTTTTAAAATTTTCGCCAATTTTCAATATATTTTTTCCCTTCTTATGATGGAGGTAATCTCTTCGGCTGTCTGTGAGACATCAAACCAACTTTTGCAACACAGGATAGACAGCGAACGATGCTTAGAGGAAGCAGAACATACGGCTCAAATGATGGACTGACGGCCGATGTGTGAATAGAGAACGTAACACCTCTGGTAGCCATGGTCCCATATATCCAAATTGTAGGCAATAAATCAAACCTAAGCCAGGAAATGATTACTACATCCGATTCCAGTGTCTCTCCTAGTGTAAACACACAGCTGTGTAGCAAAATTTGAAAGAAAATACTATTTTTGCAATTCCAAATGTAACATTTAGTGTTTGTACATTTTATGAAGGTGTCATAAAAACTTGATTCATAATAGGTGACTTAATCTAGGGATAATGTTAATTGCCGAAGAGTAACTATAATTAGAAAATTGTAACTAACTTGTTGGTGACATCAAAACTCTTACATGATTTCAGGTAAACTTGCCTAAAGAAAATTGTCAGAATATTTTAGTCAAACACAGCGGGTAACCAAAAACTGCTCAAGAGAAATAATAAAGAACTGTGCAAGAGAAATAAGCAAGAACTGCTCAAGCGAAATAATAAAGAACTGCTCAAGAGAAACAACCAAGAACTGCTCGAGAGAAACAACCAAGAACTGCGCAAGAGAAATAACAAAGAACTGCTCAAGAGAAACAACCAGAACTGCTCAAGAGAAATAACCAAGAACTGCTCAAGAGAAATAAGCAAGAACTGCTCAAGAGAAATAAGCAAGAACTGCGCAAGAGAAATAACTAAGAACTGCTCAAGAGAAATAAAGAACTGCTCGAGAGAAATAACCAAGAACTGCTCAAGAGAAATAAGCAAGAACTGCGCAAGAGAAATAACTAAGAACTGCTCAAGAGAAATAACAAAGAACTGCTCAAGAGAAATAACAAAGAACTGCTCAAGAGAAGTAAGCAAGAACTGCGCAAGAGAAATAACAAAGAACTGCTCAAGAGAAATAACCAAGAACTGCTCAAGAGAAATAACCAAGAACTGCTCAAGAGAAATAAGCAAGAACTGCGCAAGAGAAATAACTAAGAACTGCTCAAGAGAAATAACAAAGAACTGCTCAAGAGAAATAACAAAGAACTGCTCAAGAGAAATAAGCAAGAACTGCGCAAGAGAAATAACAAAGAACTGCTCAAGAGAAATAACCAAGAACTGCTCAAGAGAAACAACCAAAAACTGCTCAAGAGAAATAATAAAGAACTGCTCAATAGGAGCAACCAAGAAGAAATATACAAAATAGAACAACTTTGTTGTAGCTCTAAATAATGCATGTTTGCTGCTTTCTTAGTCTGTAAATAGTTTATCCTCCCCAAAAAAATAGAAGATTCAGTTATGCTTATTTTTCTTCACGGTCAAATATAATATACTGGAAGTTGGAAAAGTTATTTTAACAATCAGCAATAAGTGTTGTAGAAATAATGACTTCTATTATTTCTTTTCAGAGAACTACACGAGAGATTAAAACCTTTTTGTCAATTTCACACAATGGCTGAACATCAGATGTTATTTGACAATATGAAGCGTGAGTATAATTCAACAAATTTAGATGTTCCTTGACTTAATTGAAAGAATTGTTCCATAACACGTACATATGTAGAGCATACTATATATGAATATATCATAAAGATTGAACAATAAAAAGTACAGTAAATAAAATGTTTTCATTAGAAAATTGATTTAATATTTTAATAATACTATATAATGTTGAGTCATAGTAAAGTGATTACTAAAATAATGGATCTGCAATATATTTATTAATCTACGTATGTATTACTTATATAAGTGTGGTAGTGTATCATCTTTATTTATTTTTTTTTTTTCCTTTTTCAACGTATACAATTTTTAATTCACTCATGAAAACATATTTACAAAGTGTTAACATCTTTTAGTACTACTATTAGTTTTATTTATAACAATTTGTTTATTATTGAATATAAAACAGGAGAAAAAGAAACAAAGGCTCGAATCAAAGAATTGGTACGTTTGAGGAAAAATGGGATCACTAAAATGGCAGGTACAAACTGCTTTTCTGTATTATAAAGTTTACATAGAATTGAAATAAAGGTGGTCTACTTTATAGTCTTTTCCTTTCACTAGCATTTATTAGTAATTTCTAGAACATGTTTAAATGAACTTTTCGGTTGACCTTTAACATTTACTAGATACAAGGCTGCAAAACTCAAAATACAGAGTTGGAATGGGCTCATTTTCCAACTCAAATCTTCACATTTAATTATATCTTTTATTTTTTTCATTGTTTATGAAAAAAATATCAACTGTACTCGAGAGAAGAAAGGTAGTCAGAAGAAAGGTAGTCATATGTTGGCTATGTGATGAGATGAGACAAGAAGAGAATCTCAAAGCAGGCCCTCAAATAGGAACAAGAGGGTAAAAGAAAAAATGAGGCAGACCTAGAGAGAGAAACACTTAAAAGGACATTGAGATGAGAGGCAACAACAACAGGCTTCAGCTCACTCACCAAGATTAAACAACTTGCCCAGAACAGAGTTGTGTGACAAGATACATTGCAGGTCCTGTGCAAGGTGTGATGCTTGACAACAAAGATTGTCAGACACAAATAGCCTATAATTTCTGCCCTATGTGCCGTCTTCAGCTCGAAAAAAAACAAACAGATAAAATAAATGTAGAACATCATTCAGATGATGTCAGTTTATTTGAGTGAAAAAAAAAGATCACAAAACAAGACTTTTGTCATGCAAATTTACCTATACTGATGAGCATGTGGTTTCATTAAAATAAACATCACGGATGATGTCAGAGTAATGCAGTATTGTGTTTTTAAAGTTAACATTTTAAAGATTGTATTTCCTGATTTGTGAAGAATATAAAGCAAGATTGTATTTTATATAAATGATGTTTATATGTGCGTATCTTCGATTATATTTTATGCATAAACATGTTGCAAATTAAGTATATGTCTTCAGTAATTATAAATTGGTCACATGTTAAACTCATACTCTTTTCCTTGACAGATGAAGAAGTTTATGAGGAGGAAAAGTTTAAGAGAGAAAAGAGAAAAGAAAATAAAAAAAGCTGGTGAGTGCAATCTTCACAGCACAATTGCTAAGACCAAGAAATCGTAAGTGGACATATTTTTTTCCCAGAATTCTGCCATTTGGAGTCCCAATACACACTAGACCTGCAGTTCTATGCTATGTGGCACTTTAGATTTGAGGAGCCCGTTTCATGCAATACAGCTCATTAAACCTTTTTGTACATATCTATTGTTTACAGAGTTTAGAAACCTATATTTTGGTCGTTGTTACCTACTCCAGTTATATATATATATATATGTGTGTATGTGTGCGCGCGCGCAGAGAGAGAGAGAAACACTGCATATATACATATCAAGTTAAATTGTTGTGTGATGTAAATTCAATGATTTTACTTTAGGGAAGACTGCATGTGAATTGCGTCAGCCATCCATTTTCTAGGATAAGGTTGCACACAAATACATAAATTATTACATGAAAACAATTTTCTTTTTGCCATTAAAAAGCAGTGTCCATTTCATATTATCAGCAATTTTTACATTATGGTGAATGTACCTAAAACTATGATCATAAACAAAGAAAATACTCAAAACCCACAAGTGGATATCAAAATTGAAGCAATAGACCTGGAGACAATTTAGAACTAAAACTACCTTGGACATACTACAGGGTGTTTATAAAGTCTCACTACACTTGGTATCTAGGTCAATTTGAAAAAAAAATGTTTATGACGTCATCACAATATGTGCTCCCACTGTCAATGAAATTTGTTGAATAAGTTTATTGCTACTGGAAATGTGGAAGATGCTCCACGATCTGGTAGGCCTGCTGTGAATGATGAAATATGTTTAGATATCCAAGACAGAATCCTTAAAAGTCCAGACAAGTCATTAAGAAAACTGTCGCAACAAGTGAACTTACCATTGAGCACATATTGTGATGACGTCATAAACATTTTTTTCAAATTGACCTAGATACCAAGTGTAGTGAGACTTTATAAACACCCTATATAACCAGTGATGGAAAACGTACAACTGAAATAAACAAAAGAACAGGAATGGCAAAAAGGAATTTTAATGTCATGAAGAACATACTAACTTCAAAACAAATAACACCAGGGCTAAAACTAAGAATAGCAAAATTTTACATCTTCTCAATATTCCTATATGGTGCTGAAACATGGACATTAGACAAGAAAACAGAACAGAGAATTGAAGCCTTTGAAATATGGATATATAGAAGAATAGGTAGAATTGCATGGAAGGAAAAGAAAGCAAACAGTCTTAAAACAACTAAAAATGAAAAGAGAACTACTAAACACAATTCAAACAAGACAAATGCGATTCTTAGGCCATGTTAAAAGACACAACAGCCTACTAAAAGTAATCCTGGAGGGGAAAATACAAGGTAAAAGAGGCAAACCAAGACTAACATGGACAAGTAACATCAAAAGATGGACACATCAGCCTATGACAACCTGCACCATCAAAGCAAGAGACAGAGCAGAATGGCGCTCCATGGTAGCCAACCTTCGTTGCGGAGACGGCACTCGATGATGATGGTGATGGTGAACGTACGTAGAGACACATATCTGAATGAAGAATTCTTCGATCAGTGGGTAATAGGCTTATAGCTTATATATTTGCACTTTGTTGTGCATTTTTGTTTTCCCACTTTAGTGGAAGTGAATATAGCTACCTTGGATATGTCATAGTGACAATATATGAGACACACATAAATAAAATAATAGTAAATTTAAAAAAAACATTTTTGACAACAACAAATATATACTTCTATCAGAGTAAATGGCAACAAGACTAAAGTTGAGAATAATAAAGTCTACTCAACACTTGTGCATGGTGCAGAAACGTGCATTAATTAACAACACAAAATTGAAACCTTTGAAATGTGAATATACCGTAGAAAAAGTAATCAGGTGGGCAGAGAAAAAAACACAAGTTTTGAAACTGCTGGATATGTAGAAGTTTATTAAATTAAAATATATACATTCAGCAAGCTGTGTTTTTTTTTTTAAGACACAACAGTGGTGCTACAGTAAAACCTAAGGTCTAACAAGAACATAACTAAGCATGTAAAACATTCATTTCTAAGTTTATATTGCAAAGTTAGTGAAACAGGCATACTTAACCATAGATTACAATACCATAGTAAAAATTACTGCATCAAAACACAAATTCTTCAAAATTTTTTATTTTGCAGTGGTCAAACATTCCCTCCCTCCACGTGGCTTCCTAATTGCTACTTCTGACCCCTGAGTGTAGGATTTGTTTCTATCGATGTAGGATCTCTCCCCCCCCCCCCCCCACCCTTTACGTTATGATACATATGTTAAATACGTTATTCACGGATGTTAAATACGATCTCATTTAATATTTTCAAGAATTTTGGGGGGATTTTTTTTTACCAGGGAAATTTCCTCAGTCGTCGCTGATATCAAAACATCTCTTTGTAACTCATGAAATGCAGCGAATAATGCTATGAGGTAGCCGAAAATATTGATGGACTTAAAGCGACTTTACCAACAGACATTGTAACACGTCTGGTCCACGAGGCCAAACTCTGGTCATAAATCAACCTGAGCCAGGAACTCCCATTTTCTCACCTAGTGTGAATACACAGATGTTTGTAAAAAATTCAAAGAAAATACTTATTTTTAGAGCACCTATTGTTACATTTAAGTGGTAGTAATTTTTACTACAGAATTATAAACACGTCGGCCACAGATAATAGCTATTGTAATTTAGGGTTAACTGCTGCTGACTAAACAGATAAAAGTGACAGATATTTCTTTGAATCACTGAATCTCTCTTCTACACACTTCATAACAGAAGTATTTTACGTTTCTACCATTAAATGTTTTTATTTCTCCTTACTGACTTGAAAATTAAAACAAATTATTTTGTTTGTGGTACCAAAAGTTATAACAAATGCTAACTTGTTGAAGAGCATATTCCTTGCTGAAAACAAAAGTGAGAAATTAACAAGGTAATCAGACAACTCAGGAGTACAATCAGACATTTGTTTGACTGCAACTTATATATACAAGGATTTGTGTTCACAGAACATCTTGTAAATGAATAAGTGAGGAAAACTGAAGTCTCTTGAATAGAATTATAGAAAGTAGCCCAAATGAGAAAACTGGCAAGGTTTGCAGGAATTTAAAAGAAGCAAATATTAAAAACAGCAGCAAGTAGTAAAACATACACCATGACCAACCATTGAAGCAGTGGTGGCCAAGTATTAGTATACTTGCTACTTTTCACTTCCCTTTGTACATTCTTTCTTGAAAAGCAAGCCACAAAAATGTGTAACAGTTTTTTTTTTTCAATAAATGGAAAAGCAGGATAGCCTGGTATGATACTGATCACATCAACTATATGAATGTGTTGTTGAAGAAATATGCACTAACACCCTATTTCCTGTAACTTGTATATTTAGGTCAAACTTTATGAAGAGATTGTAAACAAGAAGTATGCAAACCATCATTTCATATCATCATGTGTGCAAATATGACATTTTTTTTTTTTAAGGGAAGAGGTTTCTAGTAGTGCCAATGGCATTGTTTTAATGCATTATTTTGGAAAATATTTTAAACAAAAACATTTTATATTTGAAACAAATCACAAATAAATTAAAACATTAATCACCAATTAGAATCTAAGATAGCAAAGTACACATCAGAAAGAAATAACTCTAATGCAGCAACAGCTTGTTACATTGAAAATAAGACATTTTTGCTACACCTGCTCAGTGTTGCATTGGGGCTCTTATTGGGGCAGTGCTGCATTCTTCCCCATTGTGTTAACTGTGAGCTCCTTGCTGTGTAGTCAGTCTACTACTTTATTTCTTTGCATTGTAGTTTCTCTTATTTTTGCATCAGTTCTTAGTTATCTTGCAAGGTGGTCTACTTTCATTTCAAGTTTCTTTTCATTTCTTTAATGGCAGCTGTAGTTTTCACTAGATGTGTGCCAACATGTTTCGCTTTATAAGTTAATTTCATTATTGCTTATTTAAATTATGTGTTCTATTTTGGGAACATAGATATCACTGCCGTGCTATAAATTTAGTACTGTGACAAAATTTATAGTGGTATTGCTTGACAAATAAATATAATTTTGTATATAAATAACCCAGAATATGGTTATACCATAATGGTATTCTCTGATTTATTTTCCTTGTACTAAAATTTTAATTTTTCTGTTGTAAAATGAATGTTCTTTAGAAAACAATCAGCGTTAGCTTTGGGGTTTAGATTAATTAATAGTCTCATTGTAACATGTGTTACTTTGAATGAGCAATTGTTTTTAAGCATGTTAATGTTAATATGCACATGGTTAGTATAATTAAGATTTTGCACAAATATTAACAGTGCGCATAAAAAAATGCAGTCATTAGCTTTTGTTTGAAATTTCGTAATACATTGAGCTTATGTCATTGAAACAAGTGCATTCACAAAACACAAGCGTAAAGTTGACAATTGTGAATCCTGTAACACTTTTTTTCTGAGATTGTACATTATTTATATTGTTTTGTATAAATTGTAGAGCTATTTTAAGGGTTAGTTTCATTTGTATCCATTTGACATTTGGTTATTGTCAGCTTGGTCATTTACGTTAATGTAGATCTTTTGTAGATTTGAACATAGTTTGCATCATAATTATCGTTTATATTATGAAAGTAATAGAAGCATGGTTCCTGTGTTGTGTAGAATTCATTACAGCTGAAACTATAAATATTCTACGAATATTCATTTGGTCCTTTATTTTAATTTGACTGCTATAGAATGTTCATTTTCTTTTTTTCCCCATCTTCTTTTAGGTTTTTTTTTTTTTTTTGTAGAATATAATTAAGAGATGTCACTGCTTTTTGTTATTACAGAAATATTGTAATCATATTTTGAAAGTTCTATGTTTATATCTAATTTCAGGCAATGGCTTCAATACCAAAGAGGAACTCACAAGTCTCCAAAAAGGCAGAGTAAGTAGCCATAGAGCTAATTATAACTAAAGTGATCCAGATATTTAAGAAACAACAGGTAAGAGAAAAAGAGGAAGACCCAGGGAGACACTGAGAAGAACATTGATGAGAGAGGCAAGAGCAGCAGGATTCGGCTCCCTCAATGAGATAGAGCTGCTTGCACAGAGACAGATGGCGAGATTTGATAAAATATCTTTAAAAGAAAACTGCTAGAACAAAAAATTCAGATAGGAGAAGGTGTATCTTGGTCTACGCCCTATGGGCCGGTTACGGCTCGAAAGGTCAATAGATAGATAGATGTAACATATCTTTCTTTTGTCTCATCATTTCATCTCTTATCCCTCTTTTTATTTCTTTTTCATTTACCTGTTCCACTCATTCTAGATGTAGTAGAGTTAATCCTTATTTCGTTGTCTATTTGTGTTCTCATTTTCTAAAGAACGCCACATTTAGGCCTAAATGCCAGTATTTTGTTGTGTTCCATTTTTGTAAAGCTGTCACCATAACTTGTAGGTGTGTATGTACACCTGACTACTTGCTCCTGCTACCAGCTAACGCAGTACTGCAATTATTTGCCTGTTCCTACCCCAAAAATTGTTAAGAAAAATCTATTCATCTATGCCGAGGACGGTTGTGTCAAGCCGAAAGGCACAGATATCACAGTGTTGCCGTAAACTATCGACACAATGCAGACACACCCACTTAACGGTGGATGATGAGAGGTGTATTCCTTTAGTCATTGGGCGAATGCAAGCAAGCAATATAGTATACATGTCAGTTACACATTGATGTAATGTTGTGTTGCTGTATGAATTCCAATATACAGTATGAAGTATGACATATTTTATATTCTACACATGTTGATTCATCCCATTTAGATATGTTTTTATAGCTATCTACAAATGCATGTACCTTTTCAGAGGAAAGCTAGAAAAAATGGATACATCTTCCAGAGAAAACGCAGAAAAAGATGAGGAGAGCAACCTGGAACCACATAAGGAAGTGAACAACAGCATGCCTGGTTTTGAACTCATTTCAGAGAATGAAAAGAAGGTAAAGATGGAAAGTTGTTTATATGTTTAATGTTGTAAATAACTTTACACACTGAATAGGTCATTTGTTTGTCTGTTGTTTGCATTTGCCAGCTTTATATCTCTAGTAAAGTCCCAAGGGACTGAATTTTGCATGTTCATTTTCCCTATTTTTCACACCGGCAGTCATGTGCTCGGGTGTCCCTCACCATGCAGGCAGATATTCTTCTACTTCAGAAATACTATCATTTTTATTGTCAAGATTTTGAAACGTTTTGGGTAGTTTTTTTCCCTCCATTAATTTTGCCTGGGATGGGGCTGATGCTTTGGCCTACTCTTTTAGATTTTCAACTGCTAAGTGTTCTTTAACGTGCACAGATTGCACATGGGTCCTCCTTTTTGTTTCTCCGTTATCCGAGATGGCTAGACATCGGATCTCCGGGAGACCGGGGGTAAGGCTATGAGAAACCACAATTTCTTTTAAAATTAGTTGTTTTTTTTTATTTTTTGCCGCAAACATTTTTGAAATTGATGCAGTAAACTCATCCTCAACAATTCTAATTTGTGGGGACAAATCCATATCTACATTATACTCTCATAATTAAAGCATCATAACAAGTGATTGTAATAAAAAAAAGTGTATAATTCTTTGTTATTATGGTCACCACATTACAAATAATAGTATACAACTATTAAGGACAGTGTATTGATTAGTGTAAACAGAATTATAAATATAAGCAATAATATTTTTGACATGCACTTCTATTAGTTTATACAAGATTATAAATATGAGATCAAATTTGTTGATATACTCTATATAAATTAGTGTTGCAAGATTATCTATTAGAGATGTGAGTTAAGTACTCTGTATACATTAATTTATTTAAGATAATCAATGGGACATACATTTGTTGATAAGTAACTGCAATGTACAACAAATTTGATTTGCACATAATGATTTTTGAGTCAACTTTTATAATACAATAAAGTTTTTAAAATAAACAAACTGAAAAGATAATGTTGGTTAAAATAATTTGCTTGAATTTCTAACTGTGATGCCTTCTCTCTATACAGTTATGCAATTCCATGGGCATGTCTCCAGCAAATTATATCACAATCAAAACTTGTATTATAAAAGTGAGTATATATATGCTTAAAAGCTATGTTGTTTTAGTTTTTTAACACAATCGGATAAGAAAAGCATGTCTTTGTTATCAACTTTCACTGCTGGCTGGAAATTGTGGCTAAATATTGTCACTTTGAAGACTTATTTCTGTTAGCAATGAGATAGTTCCAAATAGCAATGGTGATAGTATACATCCCTGTTTGACTTGCTTCAATTTGAAACCACTCATTCTCTCCTCTGTGCGAACTGTGAAAGTATAGCCGTCATATATGTCTTTTATAATGTTGATAATTTTTGGTGGTATTCCGTAATGTTTCAAGATATTCCACAAAGACAATCTATGCATGCTGTTAAGCACTTTTTAAAAATCAATGAAACTGCGGATTAATGGTTGTTGTTTTTCTGGTATTATCCTTAAGAGTGAATATTTGGTCAAGACAGCTTCTCCCTTTGCTGATTCCCGCTTGTTCTTTGCACATAATACTATCTACAGCATCTTTTATTCTGTTCATCATGATCCATACAGGTTATTATTTATCAGACAGATATTTAAATAAACAAATTTGAGATATGTATTACAGTTACAGAGCTCATCTTTCACACATATTCCTTGTTGAGTCACTGCATGGAGCCAGATCTCAGGAAGTATCACCTCAAACATACAGTCCAGTAATGGAGGATAAAGTGGCTCAATCTGTAGTCTTATAAATAAAATACTACCTAATTTTCTCCAGTTAAATTGTTTGCCATATGTGCTCCCTATGACAGAGAAAGGAGTCCTGGTTTAGTTGGAATATTAAAGGCCACTACCCAGCAATCATGCTAATTGTGAGTAGTTCCACAACACAGCAAAACCAAATGGAGATAAACATTGAGGCTGTGGTATTACCACAAAACCATGTGTTCATGAGTAATTCGGTAGTATGTTTTTCTTATTGTTGTCTTAGTATAATAGTGACCGTTTGTCTGTGTTTTTGTGTTGCTTGTATAGTAGTGATTTTCTGTCTGTGTTTTGTTTGTTGCTAGTATAGTAGTGACTGTCCTGTTTTTTGTTTTTAGTATAATAGTGGTTGTCTATAAGATTTTTTGTTGTTGCTTTAGTTTAATAGTGACTGTCTATTTTTGTTGCTACTTTAGTATAGTAGCGTTTATTTAAAAAAAAAAAATTAGTATGGTAATGATTGTCTTTTCATATGCTGATTTTATTTTTCAGGATTATCTTCAGAGGTGCAATGGCAAAGATGTTGGTAAATTTCGTTACCCAGGAGGAATGGACAAAACTTACAGACGCAAGATCATAGGATTTTTACAAGATAATCTGTGGATAGGTGCATCATAAGATTCTCAGGAATGTGTGTGATTTTGAATGAATGCTTATTCTGAATGTTCAAAATTTGTGTGCCAGAATATTGTTTATCATAAATCATTTATGTGCAGGTTTGTGGTCACATTGTTATGTTAGTATTCTAAATTGTCTGAATACTAGAGAGTAGCCACCATAATTTATTTGAAAATAGTTACAAGCTTGGCATGCATTTAAAAAGGTTCTGATTGTTCAAAATTGATTTCATTACAATATTTGTATGTGACATATGCACATAATGAATTAACATTTTGGTTTCAAAGTAACGATTCTTGTGATTTTAATTAATGATTATCATTGAGTATATATAGACCAATATTTTGGGATTTACCTTTACTAGAGCAAGTTGATTAAATAAATTTAGAAGAAATAATTTTTCAATACAACTAACATTTTTTCCTGTAACTTTTATGTAATTTTTTATAGATAATAATTTGGCCATTAATTGCAATTAGATTTGGGCAATTTTTTTTTCTTGTTTTGGCAATGCTTTAATTATTATAACATTACAAAATACATAAACGATCCTTGCTTACATAATGACTAGTGAGCCTTGGATTTACTGATCCCGTTTGGGAAACCATTTTTTTTTAAAAGCATGTAAGTAAATCATTGTTAGTTGCTGCAAGTAACAATATGAAGACAGTGTAGTTCTGTCTGATTATTCTTTAACTCTAGATTATGATACTTTACTTTGAATTATGTTATTACGAAACTTTTGTAAAATTTACTTCTCAAAGAAAATCCTCTGTAATTTGGAGAAATAAAATGTTTATTGAACTTTTGGAATAATTACTTTGAAAGAGCTACAGGTTTAAAAAATAATTGAAACAATTAAGGAGTCAGGTTAAGCATTAACATTATGTGCATGATATATAGCTTTGCTACAAAAAACACAAGTAGCTTGTTGTCATTTTTTTTATTTTGAGGGGCGCAGCAGTAACTATTTGTGAGGGACCAAAAACAACTCAATACTCTTTTTTTTTTTCAACATTATTAAAACAACACAAAATAAAATCTTTTCCACTTACTATTTAATAAAAAAAAACTATTATGAAACTATTGTATTTTTTATTACGCCTCTTATATTAAAAAAAAAAAAACACCCAGTGACAATGACGCGTCGTGGGTCGCATGAACATTTAGGAAGGTACAGGGCGAGGAAGAAGAGTCATGCTTGGCAAACTATCCTATCAAATTCTAAGAATTTGTATTTTGGGATAGTAATTTTTATGACGCTGTCGTAAAGTAGGATTAAGTAAGTTCCTTTTTGGCTGAAGGTGGCACCACTTAGGACAGAAATCAAAACTCTCCTTGTCTGACGATTCATTTACTGCTAAGTCTTGTTTTCTTAAGCCAGTAGTTGGGACTTCTCTGTTAATTGTTCTACTTGAGTTTCATTTAATTTTCATGGTCTTCTTTTATCACAGAGTCCACATGATGGCTTGGCAAGTGATTCTTCTTTCAGCCATTATAAGCACATTACTGAGGTACTTCCAGCCTGTCATATATTCTTGGTTAGTGTCTTGTTTTGTTGTTTCATTTCATGAAAAGTCTCTATAGTTTATGTTTAAGATTCTTCTGAGGTGTCACATAAGTACTTATTAGATAACAATTTCATATGTAGTATGGGCTATGATGAACAAGAAGTGAATGTATTTCAATAATAGGGAGTAAAATAACCTGTACCATACAGGTTTACGAATATCTTGTCTAATAAAAGGTTTTCTATATGTTATTTAACAAAAATAGTATATAATGACATATGCCAGGCTTATTTGTGTGGGTTATCATGGAAGAAGCTTACAAGGTCCCTCTGTTCATTGTCCTGTCTTGTTGGATTTCTTCTGTGCCATAATAACACTTTCTCCAGGATTTTCTCTCTCTATTCTCTTCAGTATCTTTTCTGAATTTTGCCAGGTGTCATGTTTTTTAAACCTCTCCCTCCATTTTGCATAACTTGTGTACACAGTAGGCCAGACTCTTAATTTTGGGGACTTGCTTTAATGGTGCTCGCTGTTACATTGTTTACAATCATATAGAGGTCAGAGTATTATTTTGGGTGTCTCTTTAACTCGGGTTTGTTTATTATACATACCTACAAATTTGTTACTGCTTTTAAAATATACAAATAATGTGATAAACCATTAATTACTACCATTTTTTTTCCTTTTGCTACTAATTAGTAATTAAAGCATTCAATTAAGTAAAGTAAAAAAAAAAAAGTGAAGGTTTCCCCTCCCTGCCTTGCTAGGTGTATGGGGAATATAGTGTTAGTGACCAGATTTTTCTAAGACCACCGCACAATTTTGGGTGATGTGGTATCGCACCAGGCAACCTTTACTTACCAGAAAACAATCTCCGGTACCCATTTTTTAGAGGCTGGGTGAGCCCCAAAGCCTTGTCGGTCCAAAAAAAACACCCCCCATTTCTGGGGATCAAATCCAGACCCTTTTGATCAGTAAGTGAGCACATTAACCACTCAGCCACCAAGGCTCCATTCAATTAAGGGTTGACTGTTATTATTGATCCAAGAAGCCTGTACATTATTACAAGGTTGTCCAATTTTTTTATATCAGAATATGTTGACAGTTATATTTAGTGCATTGAGGTATTTTTCCCCAACACTATTTCTAAAGCAGAAAACATGCTATTGATAGCTTAATTATAGTAATTTTGTTTCCCTTGTAAATATCCTTTAAAAAAAAAAGTCAAGAGTCCCTTACTTTTTACTGGGTGGGGTGGAAGTTTGTAGTGCTTTGTGACGATATAGAACTGTAAGCAGTTGTTTGACTATTCAGCCTTTAGCATAGAAAAATAATGACTAAAATGGTTTATTATAACATTTAATGAAACAGACATAATGTGCAAGCTGTTTATGACATGAAAATAATTTAAACAGTTAAATATATTTTATGGTCTGATGTTTGTTGAATATTGCACAACACAAATGAAGTGTGTTAATAATATCTCAACAATAGTTTAAAATGGTCACTTTATGAAGTTAAAGGACTACATTCATATTGAATGTGGCAGTTCCTCAAATACTCTAATTCGTCCAAGTTTTGTTTGGTTATGCCCTGAGATGATACTGGTCTTTTATGGTTTTCTTGTCATTCTCGATGATTGTAACATCACAGTGTAGTTATCACATTTCAATTGATATTCTAAGGGGTTGTGTCTAGCAGCAGAGATATATGTGCAAATATATGCGCTGAGTGCCTATTGACTTTTCCACATAAAATTCTTGTGAAAGTGTGTCTCATCAGCATTGTCATGTCATGAATTTGTATGTGTACTTATTTATTGATCATCGATCTTCATTCCACTGATATGCCATCATTTAAAAACATGACCAACTTTTAAAGTGTTGCTAGTATATAACTGCATATGTCAATGTTTTAACCTCTCACCAACTCTTCAGCTTTGTTGTAAATGTTCATTTATAACGACACTGTGACCAGGAGTTGTGCCCTGGAAGTAGATAGAGATTTTTACAGGAATGCCTAATCTAAGAATAATAACTTGTATTATTTTTGTTTTAAAAAAACAGCAATGTACAGTTAACAAAGGTTGCATGTCTCACAGCTGTCTTTTTTTTATTCTTACAGCATTGCATGTTCTGGTTATTCTGTTGCAATAAGAAGTATTACATTTCTTAGATATTCACAACTTCCAATGTTATTTACCTCCTCATCCTGTGGTTGTTTTGCTTTGCTTCTTGTGTCTAGTAGACAAAACTGTGTTTCTACATCAATCATTTTGTTTCAGGTATATTATTATTTTATGTACTGAATTTGAAGAAATTATTATAGAGGGAAAACACACTCCAATTTTGTGCTACAAATATCAGACTTTGATCAGATGCCAGAATAACCATTTAACATGTTAGGCAACACATCGTGGGAGCCAGCTTGAGAGACAGATTAGAAGTCAAGGACTGGGAGGAAATTAATCCAAACTGCCACAAAGGTAGTGCAGACCAGCAGTCATCAGAAATGTGATGACAGAAGACAACAATCTATCTCCCCATCACACTGAAAAGCAAATGAGAATTGAGACAAGAGCAAACGTTTTTTTTTTGAGATAAAAATATTACTTCCAACATTATTTTGTAGAAGAATAATTTTTTTCATGATGTCAACATTTGACATCACATGCGAGTAGATCAAGAGCTAACTCAAATCATACATTTGTTGAAGATCATATATGAATTAATCATATATGAGAAGATCAAGACTGGGTGGCTGAAAGAATAAAAACCATTGTTCTCTATATAAGATGAATATAGTTCAAATCACAAGAAGATTTGTTCAGACCCTAACACCTTATGGGGACACTACACTGGGAATGTAGCCTTTATTCTCCAGCACTAAGATCACCTCTGGCAGACCCATGAAATAGGATAGATGGATTACACCTAGAGAAAAGACAACAAAGGAGAGAATGATTGTGAGCAATTGTTGATCGCCAAGTGCTCCAGTTGGAGGCTTACAAAAAAAAAAAGGATGGAATAAGAATATCTAATGTCCTTTCGAGCTGGAGATGGCACATAGGGCAGAAACTCTAGACTCTGGTGTCCGATGATCTTTCAGGTGTTAGACCTTGCACAGGACCTGCATTGTGTTTCACCAAACAGTATACAAATATAAGGAGTGTTAATGAAAGTGTCACTATCCCATAGATAAGGAGAAAACAAATTACCTTGGATGTGCTAAACATAATGTGAAATCTAGCAAAACCGTTATTATTGATCCTTCTATGCTCTACTGATTGTTATTTACAGAGAAAGATGCTCAGCATCATTTGAGTTGATATGTTACAATTATATTTTTTTTTATTATCTTGCTTTGACAAACAGTGTTATTTATTTTTGTAAATCTTTATGTGAACAGTAAAAGCTGTTAAGTTTTCTACTAGACTGCCTTGTCCATGCATTATTTATTTGTCCATGCCCATCAAAGTCATCATGTATAAATAAGACTCCTGATTATTTATTTTCATGTTTCCTGTGAATAGATGAAATGATTGTACTTTTGTATGGAGCATATTTTTGTTTCTTAAAATAAATCAAATGTGGCATATTGTAATTTAAGTTTGTTGGGTGCAAATTGTGCTGATATCTGGCATGGTGAAATGTATGTATATGTGCATTTAAAAATAGCTTTTCATAACTGTATTTGTGATAGTAATTTACAGTTGCTATTTATGTGATGTGCTGTAGTGATAGGTCTGCTGTCAGTGATAATGTTGTATTCACTTTCATTACCATAATTTATACCTTCCTCTTGTTAGTGATGCATTTATGCTTTGATACTGTTAAAGATGTTTCATTGTGTTCATAGTCATGTAATTGATACATCTATCTGAGTTTTCACTGTCATACAATATTCTAATGAGAGATTAGTGAAAACACAATTTGGAGTAATGTGAGAATAGTGAATTCTGGAAAAGGTAATTAAGTATTGTTATTTTTATAAACAATTGAAGGTAAAAAAAACATCCCAAATAAAAATAACGTTAGAAGGAAAAAAAGTATGCTCTCTCAAGATTTAAACTACATGACTATCAATAGTTCTATGATACAGTTTAATTTAAAATAAGAAACATACAAGGATAAATATTTATATAATTTATTTAATTTTGCTTCAAAACTCTAAGATATGTGATGTAGTGTAGATTATACTTATTAAAAGCTTGGATTACCTTACATGAGATGTTCAGCTATTCTGGTTTCATGTCTTATAGCACTACTTCTTTTCAAATAGCATTATTTTATACAGCTGCAGTGTTAAAAAAAATATATTCAAATATTAAAGTAATACTACTTTGTTAGTGCTGATCAGTTAGCATTAGGTCAAACGTTTTATAATAGTTGTGCGTAAATACTTATATCTATTGTGCTTTCAAGCTGAAGGCAGCTCATGAAGCAGAAATATTAGTTTCTCTATGACTGATGATCTTTCCTATTAAGCATGTCAGACTTTGCACAGGACCCACATTGTATCTCACCATTGTCCCTCTTCTGGGCAATAGCCTCTCAACCTTGGTTAAGGGAGTTGAAGACTGAAGGATTGCTGAAGGCTCCCACCTGCTTTTGCGAGTTGTCTGCTTTCTCATTTCCAGGGATACCAGTGTGTTGGTATCCACTGCAGGGCTGGTTCTGTTTTTACTGACAATGAATCTATGTTGTCCTTTATTTCCTGAATGAGTCTGTCATGTTTCAGGCTTGACATCGCTTGTATGTCTGACCTTGCATTACTAATGATGACAATTTTTGGACTTACAACCTCATGTGTGTTGAGAGTTTGCAGGAGTGCCATTGCTCTGAAATTTGTGCACATTTCTGTCTTTCCACTTAGATAGGTCATGTTGATGCCACTGCCTCTCGTCTTTAATGCTTCCTTTGCGAATCCAATTGTCTGTCCAGTCGGTCAATTTTGTTAGATTGCCTCTGCTATAGCTCTTATTCAAACTCTGACACTAGATCATCAGCTGTTCTGGCTCCATTCTCATAACATGACTGAACAACATAATTTTCCCAAATCATTTGCTAATTCTGACAGCAGATACCTTGTAAAAGTAAGAGCCCCATCACGCCAAATGGCGTAAAGAGAATATGGTGTTAGTGACCGTAATTTTTATAGACCTCCGGTACATGATTTTTTTATACCACAGTCAAAATAATGATTAGCACTCAAAGGTCTTGGAATAGTTTTTTTTATCTTTATAAATTATTACTTATCCTTCTTGCTTATGGTCACAACTACTTTAGTTGATATTTAACTAGAGCATGCTTGATTTTTTTTTGTCTCCCCTCATCTTCCTGTGAACATATGTTTTCTTCATTTTAATCACTTGACAAGCATAGGTTATGAGCAACATTTGCATGGGAGAACAAAATATGAAGTATGTGTCATTTTCTAAACATTGAATTTTTTTCTATGTAAAATATGTTGTCAAATTTCAGCGGTTTAATAAACATGCAGTTTTTTTTCCCACAAATACATTTTTGTGTTATGTTGATTTAAGAAGCAGACAATTGATGCCATTTAATGCTAGAGTATTTTTTTATTCTACTGATGTGGAGTAGAAGTGATTATCAATATGTGCTTGTTTTATATATATATATATATATATATATATATATATATCTTGCAAAATCAAGGTCCTCTAATTGAGATCCTTGGTTTCCCAGCCTTAATTTGGAGATTTTTCTGAGAAAGACTTGGCATAGTGCTGACCATATTAAAAAAAATATGCATTTAGATAATATGGGGCCTTAACACCACACACGAGGTGTGACATGGTTCTATTCTTTCCCGGAAATAGGTGGAACACACCTGGTACCAGCACACTTGTACTGGACTTGATGGTGTCCGAACTGCCTTGATGAGTTGACGGGGACATCCCTTTACTGTATCGCAGCCCACATGTCGTGACAACTTGCGTCTTGATGACTTGTGTTGGTTGATACGTCGAGTCGTCCTCTGCCTATGATCGGTGGTTACTGCTCGGGACTGTCGCCTCGTTTAAACTCTGCCCTTGTGTGGCACTCTTGGTCGGGTGATCGCCTACGTTGGTACTCCGCGCTGTTTCGTATTACGACCGTTGGTTATCTGCAGACCAGTGTGCTGGCCCCTTCCAGTGTTCGTTCTTAGCTAGGCACAGACAATTACAGCTAGCGCTCGAGAAAGCATTCACTGAACACCAGGTAAAAATAACTCACCTGAGGTTTTATTCTCAAAAGTCCACCTCACACAACACGTTCACAATGACAATGGTATGTTAGCAGCCTCTCACACATTGCCTGCTAACCTTGCGGCATTCCCCTGTGTTATCTACAACACCGCAGAGGTATACTGCAGCACTCTCTCAAGCCACTCTGGCTTCGCCTACCTTCCTCTAAGTAATAGTTGTTTTAGGAATTCCTCCAGTAGCAGCCATATTGCTAGTCACGAAGCTGGCGATATCGGTCTCGCTCAACTTCACCTATGCTGTTGTCTTCTGGAGCGTCGTACTCCGTATCGAGCCCTTTCTTGGTTGATAGGAACTCTGCGAATCTGTCTCGCTCAGCGCCACTTGCATTGCTCGGTGTCGCTGCCTGCACACCCCACTCTAACGTCATGCTCCTACACAAAGCTTGACTTCTTGAACTTTTCTCCCCTACTGTCCCTTGAATGGTCGTAGCTGCTAAACTGCACCACTACCTTCTAACTCTCTGCTCCTAATGAAGCCTAATTTGGTGAGACTAACTCACGAATTGACACTAAATTGTTCGTTGCTGCTACTTGCACAACTACATTCTATCTTCACACTTCTGATAAAGCTTAACGTGGTGAGACTAACTCACGAATTGACACTAAATTGTTTGTTGCTGCTACTTGCACAACTACATTCTATCTTCACACTTCTGATGAAGCTTAACGTGGTGAGACTAACTCACGAATTGACACTAAATTGTTCGTTGCTGCTACTTGCACAACTACATTCTATCTTCACACTTCTGATGAAGCTTAACGTGGTGAGACTAACTATTGAATTGTCCCTAAATTGTTCGTTGCTGCTACTTGCACAACTACATTGTATTTTCACACTTCTGATGAAGCCTAACTTGGTGAGACTAACTCACGAATTGACACTAACTTGTTCGTTGCTGCTAACTTGCACAACTATATTCTAACTTTGTGTTTCTGACGAACCCTACCTTGTGAGACCACATCTCACTGACTGTCACTACATGGTTGGTGCTGCTAACTTTCACAACTATCTTATCAACTACTCTAAGACACTTCTACTTATCACTGCTCCTGGAATAAGGTCTGTTCCCCGCAGCGACCACACACCAACTAACTTACTCTATCACTTGTTGGTGAACTAACTCAATCCTGCTCACGGTACCGGTTACAACACAAACACACAACCATCCGTATAGAGCCATCATTTTATCTTGAATGAATTTCCCAACCTAACCTTTGTCTAACCTATTCTCCCTTCAACCAATCAATACCCCGTTTTACCTTTTTGCCTCGTTCCTACATTGTCTTACAATACCCGTGAGTCACGATGTGTTCATCCTCTTTACTTCTTAACCCTTCTTCCCGTGGACCCCATTATTTTATTTTACTCAACTCTTCTCCTCTCCACTCGATTTCTACTACATCACTCCCCTCTTATCGTACACTCTTTAATCATTGCTATCTCCCTGCTTCAACTTGTTATCAAGTGTCAGACCCATTTGCACAGGACCTGATTGTATCCTACCACATGTCACTGGTCTGGGTGAGCCACTCAGTCTCAGCAAGGGGCCTGATACCTGCTGTTGTTGCCTCTCGCCTCCGTGTTCTTTTTAGCATTTCTCTGGGTCAGCCTCTTTCACACTCTGGTACCTATTTGATGGTTTGCTTTGAGACTTATTTTTTCTCACCACATGGCCAACATATGACCTCTGGATATAGAGAAATATCAAACTGAATCTAGAACAAGTGAAAATATATTGTGTGCCTTATTAAACACTGTTCAAAATGTCTATTAGTGCAAGATCATAACAGTTCACAATTATACAGCAACGTTGGCATTGATGAATTCCATACTGATGCATATGCTCTATATTGTAGACAAATGCAACAAAGACATTTAAAACAATATTAGTCTTCAGCCAAATAAATTGGTTAAGAAAGGCATACAATTTTAGTTAAGAATTTGAAAAATAACACATTCAGTTTATAATTGTAGGAACTTTTTAATTTTTTTTTTTCCAAAACTGATTTCACCGCTAGAGAGAGTCCACAAGTTTAAATCTACTGCAAAGGTTAAGAACCAAAGAGGGAAAGGATTTGTGGACAGTCATAGACAACTTTACAAAGACAAGAATTATGAACTAAAGAGGAAGATTATTGCAAGGATGACCAGAGAGTAAAGTTGACACTGCTGAAAAAGGTGTTGGAAGATACAGCAACAGAGCTGGAAGCTGTTAGCGGGCCCATAGCTTATGGCTTGCACCAGCCAACCTCTGAAAATGGGTACTGTAGATTTTTTTTTGAAATGTGAAGCGTTGTAGAAGCAAGGCAGCCTAGCAGAGGCTGAGTGTTTTACCCACAGATGTGTTGATGATGATCATGGATAAAATGATGACATCAACACCTTATAACATAAGGTGTGTAACCTCTAACCTTTTGTTAATAACTGCATCATGACTCACATTCATATGTCTTTGACTGATTCCAGTCAGCACTGAAAAATTCATTTGTTAAAATCACTGATTTTATGGCATTATGATTTTCATTTTCTGGAATTGTGTTTGGCTGGCAATTTTGAGTATGTTCTAGAAATAATATAAAAGTAGGAAGAATGAATTAAAAAAGAGATAAATTCAAAGCAAATGCTTGAATGAAGAGTGTCAATGGAGAAATAACTTATAGTATATAAAGTACAGGGTGTCCGGTTAGCGCAATCGATAGGCGGTTGGCTTACCACGGCAACAGCCGGGGTTCGTAATCCTGGCGAGGACACCTGGGTTTTACTAATTCCCTAAAAATTAGTAGGAGCCGCGATAGCTCAGTGGTTAGTGAACTGGACTACTACGGACAAGGGGTAGGGTTCGATCCCAACCGACGGCTCCGGGTTCACCCAGCCTTAAATGGGTACCGGATTTTTTCTGGGAAAGTAAAAGCAGCACGGGCGTAATACCGACCACATTACCCCAAAAATCATGTGCTGAAGGTCTGTAAAATATAGGGTCACTAACACCATATTTCCCTATACGCCACTTGGCGTGACGGGGGGTACTTTTACTTTTATATAAAGTACAGACTGAATCAATCAATACAATTTGTAATGAAGAAAGATGACATCAATGAAGAATCAACAAGACATTCAGTAATGGTTGAATTTGTGTCTTATTCTCATTAATTAACAAATATGCAACATTACATATTTAATTGGAGCCGCAATAGCTCAGGGGTTAGTGAACTGGACTACTAAGGACAGCATCCGGTTCACCCAGCCTTAAATGGGTACCAGATTTTTTTTCTTGGAAAGTAAAGCGGCACGGGCGTAATACCGATCCCATTACTCCAAAAATCATGTGCCGTAGGTCTGTAAAATTTATGGTCACTAACACCATATTCCCTATACGCCACTTGGCGTGACGGGGGTACTTTACCTTTTTTTTTTTCTTACATATTTAATTAAGAACAGATGAGAGGCATATATGTAAAATAAACATAAAATGGTATTAAGCAATAAAACTTGTACAGAGACAAGACAAACTATGATGTTTCTACAAAAGCCATCTTCAGGTACAAAGCAACAAAAACAAACATGAAAGGCAAGTACTGATTCATAGATTATGAAAAGGCATTTGGTAGTTTAGGCAGAGGAATGCTTTGGATGCTACTGAATCATTACGGAATCCCCTGATAAGAACAATGTTTGAAGGAATGAAATGTAGCATGCAGGGAGGGCAGCTTACAGAAGCATTTGAGATAAGAACAGGAGTAAGGCAGGGATGCCTTCTATCTCCATTTCTCTTTTTATTGGCCATAGATTGGATTATGAAAATAACAACAGAAATGGAATTCAGTGGTCACTGAGCAAGCACCTTAATGACTTAGACTTTACTGATGGCATAGCCCTCATATCACATAATCATCAAGAGATACAAGATAAAATGAGCATACTTGATGACATATCACAACAGCTGGGACTGAAAATAAATAGAGATAAGATCAACATTATGAGAATTAATGCAGTTGGCAATAACCAAATAATAATAGGAGAAATGCCTCTATTAGATGTACAATCTTGCATATATCTGGGCAGTAATATAGACAAAGAGGGAGGAACAGAGAATGATGTCAAAATAAGGAATTCAAAAACAAGAGGTGCATTCATTGCACTGGGAAACATATGAAAATCCAAAGAAATTAGGTTAAATACCAACAACAAAAATGTTAAACTCCAATGTTAAATCAGTCATATATAGATGTGAAACATGAAGAACAACAAAAATGACAATCGTGAAGATACAGACCTTCATTAATGGATGCTTGTGAAGAATATAGGAATGGAAATGGCAGGACAAAATGACTAACGTAGAATTATGGAAAAGTACCAGTCAAATACCAGTGGATAAAGAGATATAGTAAAGATGATGGCGCTGGATAGGACAGACACTGTGAAAGCCAACTGAGAGTATTACACAACAAGCCCTCTTTTGGAATCCCCAAGGAAAAAGACAAAGAGGAGGACCAAAATATTCTTGGAGAAGACAGAAGGAAGCAGAAATGAAGATGATGGGGAAGGCATGGAATGATCTTAAAAGAATGACAAGAAACAGAATGGCTTGGAAAGTGTTTATTGAAGACCTTAGCTCCACAGGGAGTTGAAAGACATAAGAACAAGAAGGCATGTACTAATCTCAAAATGGCTGATGAGGAAGAGTGGTTATGACCTATGTGCCTGGTGGTCACATGACAAATATTTATAGGACAGGCAGGATCTTGTGGGCCAAAAAGAAACCAAAAATATTTTTAAAAGAGAAAGGGTCCAGGGTGGCAAGGGGGAAGAGGAGCAGGAGAGGAATTATGATAGGACACAGGAAAGAGTGATAGAGGAGGCCAGTGATTGAAGGAAAAGTGAGTGAAAAGAATTTAATTATCTCAGAAAGAGAGTGTCAAAATGGGCTAAGAAGCCGGTTCTCCAAAAATGAACTGAATACTGGAAGAGCAAAAGATGATGCCAGAAGTCCTCAGTGGAGATCTGGATCTGAAATGAGAGGAGACAGGAGTGACGGAATCACGTTTCATGTTGCATAAGTGTTCATGGACTCTATTGCCTAAACGTCAGCCTGTTTGGTTAATATATGTTTTATAACAGCATTTGCAGATGATAGTGTACATAAGATTACAGGACAAGCCTTCCTAGATATCAAAGGAGTTAATTGGATGGGCGATGGTGTGTCATGGGTGTAAAGGCTAGGGTGCGGGTAATCATTACTGCTTGTAATCATAAGAACTTGTTGTAGGGCAGATTGCAGGACTGATTCAGGGTAGAGACAGTGACAAAAGCATTCTAACATAAGGTGGGCATGATGGAGAAAGTATTCATCTTGGTCGCTAAGGCATAGGAATTTAGAGAAAGGGACAGAATCCCAACAGATGGAATGGGAAGAGGAATAGAGGAGGTAGAAGTGGGAATCAGTAGGTTTATAAAATATGGAGGTGTGTATACTTGATGGAGGAAGAGAGGTCAAGAAGTCTAAGATGGTAACCAAGGAGAGATGGTGTACGAAATCCGAATGGAGGGGTGAAATGAGCATACAAAATCCAGGAACTGGATCAGGCCAGGTTCTGAAAGATCAGACACACTGAAACCATAGTCGATGTATCTGTAAGACATGAGGGGAAGGTGGCTGCTGAAGAAGGAAAGATTGTGGTGTTCTAGGTAACCCATAAATAGGCAAGCATAGTTTGGGCCTATCTTGGTACCCATAGCCACTGCACTGGTCTGGTCGAAGAATGAACTGCTGAATTCATATGAATTGAGGGTTAAAACTAAATCTGCCATAAAAAGTAGGGCAGAAGTGAGGAACCAAGTTCCAGGAAGAACTGGAAAGCCAGGAGGGTTGTGGGGCACAGAGGAAACAGACATTCAGAACAAAGAGGTAAGTTTTTCCAGAACAGGGAGAGAATGTGAAGAATATGTTAAGGACATGGCTAGTGTGTGTCCCTAACGTAAGAGGGGATGGCCTAGGCAATAAGTTGGTAGATACTGTCCAAGGAGTCCAAGACATGAACAGTAGAACAGGAACACACAGAGACTTTGGGGGAGCAAGGTTTATGAATCTTAGGTAGCATATAGGAAGGCTTACGTGAGGTCAGTCATGAATGATAAGGTTGGTGGCACTAGAGGGGACAGCTTTACTTTTGATCAAATTAGAGATGTTGGACTTGACCAGTTTATTTGTTCTTGACAAGGAGGTCAGTAGGGCAAGGTTTGTGAAATGTGGAGTTGGGAGTGACCCTCTATGGAGTAGAGGTTGTTATGCCAAACCACTATGGCGTTCCACTTATCAGCAGGCTTGATAACTATGTCATCCTGTAGGTGGAGATTAAAGAGGGCCAGAGATTCAGCTGGGAAGAGATTAGAGCGGTGTAAACTCTGTGGGCACAAACATTCAATCTCCTGGGAGGTGATGCAAATGTATTTGTCAAGGGAAGGGGAGTTGCCAGAAGTTGGAAGCCCAACCTGACTTGGGAACAGGAGAATTCGTCATTCATGGGAGAGTGACAGACAGGCATATATCAAATCCTAGATATTCAAAAATGAAATTAAAAAAAAAAATTAAAATTCAGAATTTAAAAAAAAAACAACTAGTAAACAAAATGAACATTCTGACCAACAGACCATCTATTCTTAGTTACATTGTAGTAATCTACCTTTATTCTTCTTCTTCTTTCCTCCTCATTTGCCTTTCAGCGTTGGGGGGAGATATAAATTGCGATCTTTTGCTTTTCTGTTCGCCTCTGCTACTGTTCTGTTTCCTAGTGCTTCTAATATTCAGTGAATCCATCTTTTTCGTGGTTGGTCTTTGGGTCTGGTGTTCTTGCAACATTTATTGAAGGATCATTGTGTAGAATTTTGATCTTTCTGCCTTGTCATGTGGCTAAACCATTGCACCTGTTGTTTCTTTATATATTCTATAGGAGTTATTCCTAGCTTTTTTCTCAGTTCTCCATTTCTGATTTTATCTCTCAGGCTGTTTTCTGCCATTTGTCTTAACACATTTCATCTCAGTAGAGGTTATTTTTCTTATTGTTCTTGCATCAAGAGTCCAGGACTGGCATTGGTAGCACAACATTGGAATGAAGATTATTTTTACCTTTATTTATAATAGATTTAACTCAAAGATTTGTATCTGCCTAACAGAGTATCACACAATAAAAATACATTTCAGAATTATTTATACAATACAAAACATTTTTTAAAACTACTCAAGAATTACTTATATATTTCTTTTCAAACAAACAACAAAGTCAAATAAGTCAGTGTTTAGGAACGAGCCTTGCTTATCAATCAAATAGTAAAAGTTCTTTCCCTTGATCTTAAATGAAATATAATTGCTATTTCCTACGCGAGACTGTAAACAATTGAGATGTTCTAATGGCTTGTTAAAAGTCTGAGTCTGTCCCAGCCAAGTGTAGGTTGTTATCTGCACTTCTTTCCCTCCTTTCAGAATCGAGAGACTCCTCACAGCACGTCTTGGGTATGTCAAAGTAATGAACAGCACAATTCCACCTGAAAAATGAAATTAAAATAAAACTGTGTTGTGATATTAAATATTATATATATATATTATATTATATATATATAATTAATATATATATTAATTTTTAAAACCGAAGATACAAATGAAAAGTCTTGTGCACCATGCCTCACAGCAGCAGAGCTGGAAGCCATCAGCAACCAACATCTGATGGCTTGAACCGGGATTGGAGAACCTGAACCATTCAGACCCAACTCCACCTCTTCGCTGTGCCTCCAGAAACAGACTAACCTGTCTAGTCTGGCCAAGCAAGTAGGGACCAAAGAGGAAAGAAAACCCAGTACTCAAAAATAACATGCTGAAGTCGGATGTGTTAGGCTGAAAGACACAAATATCACAGTTCTACTGCAAACCACAACACAACGTATCTACACCTGGTTACCGTCCTTCTAAGATCAGATGATGAAGAGGACATCAGTTCCTTTAGTGGTCACCGGGTGAATGATAGGAAGGTAGGAGAAACATCACTGATCATACATATTCATAAAGAACAGAACACACAATACTCATCTGAACATCACTGATCATACATATTCATAAAGAACAGAACACACAATACTCATCTGAACATCACTGATCATACATATTCATAAAGAACAGAACACACAATACTCATCTGAACATCACTGATCATACATATTCATAAAGAACAGAACACACAATACTCATCTGAACATCACTGATCATACATATTCATAAAGAACAGAACACACAATACTCATCTGAACATCACTGATCATACATATTCATAAAGAACAGAACACACAATACTCATCTGAACATCACTGATCATACATATTCATAAAGAACAGAACACACAATACTCATCTGAACATCACTGATCATACATATTCATAAAGAACAGAACACACAATACTCATCTGAACATCACTGATCATACATATTCATAAAGAACAGAACACACAATACTCATCTGAACATCACTGATCATACATATTCATAAAGAACAGAACACACAATACTCATCTGAACATCACTGATCATACATATTCATAAAGAACAGAACACACAATACTCATCTGAACATCACTGATCATACATATTCATAAAGAACAGAACACACAATACTCATCTGAACATCACTGATCATACATATTCATAAAGAACAGAACACACAATACTCATCTGAACATCACTGATCATACATATTCATAAAGAACAGAACACACAATACTCATCTGAACATCACTGATCATACATATTCATAAAGAACAGAACACACAATACTCATCTGAACATCACTGATCATACACAATCCCACCTCGGCTAGAGGATTTTTATGCCAAAAGAAAGACAAACATTGATTATTAACTCAAAATGAACAGCCACAAACATTGATTAATAATTCAAAATGAACAGCCACAAACATTGATTAATAATTCAAAATGAACAGCCACAAACATTGATTAATAATTCAAAATGAACAGCCACAAACATTGATTAATAATTCAAAATGAACAGCCACAAACATTGATTAATAACTCAAAATGAACAGCCACAAACATTGATTATTAACTCAAAATGAACAGCCACAAACATTGATTATTAACTCAAAATGAACAGCCACAAACATTGATTAATAATTCAAAATGAACAGCCACAAACATTGATTAATAATTCAAAATGAACAGCCACAAACATTGATTAATAATTCAAAATGAACAGCCACAAACATTGATTAATAATTCAAAATGAACAGCCACAAACATTGATTAATAATTCAAAATGAACAGCCACAAACATTGATTAATAACTCAAAATGAACAGCCACAAACATTGATTAATAACTCAAAATGAACAGCCACAAACATTGATTAATAATTCAAAATGAACAGCCACAAACATTGATTAATAACTCAAAATGAACAGCCACAAACATTGATTATTAACTCAAAATGAACAGCCACAAACATTGATTATTAACTCAAAATGAACAGCCACAAACATTGATTAATAATTCAAAATGAACAGCCACAAACATTGATTAATAATTCAAAATGAACAGCCACAAACATTGATTAATAATTCAAAATGAACAGCCACAAACATTGATTAATAATTCAAAATGAACAGCCACAAACATTGATTAATAACTCAAAATGAACAGCCACAAACATTGATTAATAACTCAAAATGAACAGCCACAAACATTGATTAATAACTCAAAATGAACAGCCACAAACATTGATTAATAATTCAAAATGAACAGCCACAAACATTGATTAATAATTCAAAATGAACAGCCACAAACATTGATTAATAACTCAAAATGAACAGCCACAAACATTGATTAATAATTCAAAATGAACAGCCACAAACATTGATTAATAATTCAAAATGAACAGCCACAAACATTGAGGAATGGAGCTAGCTGGCTGCACCCATTAATTGTAATGTGCATATCACATTTAATTTTGCTTTACACTGGAGGTTATCTGCATTTTGATGAGAGAATACTAGATTGTATTAAAAAAGGTGCTAAATTATCTTTGTCTCATGAAGTGCTTTTAAATATGGCCTATTCAGTATCTATCTATTGACCTTTCGAGCCGTAACCGGCCCATAGGGCGTAGACCAAGATACACCTTCTCCTATATGGATTTTTTGTTCTAGCAGTTTTCTTTTAAAGATATTTTATCAAATCTCGCCATCTGTCTCTGTTCTGTGCAAGCAGTTCTATCTCATTGAGGGAGCCGACTCCTGCTGCTCTTGCCTCTCTCATCAATGTTCTTCTCAGTGTCTCCCTGGGTCTTCCTCTTTTTCTTTTACCTGTTGTTTCCCATATGAGGGCTTGCTTTGCTATTCGGTTATTATCTCTTCTCATCACATGTCCAACGTATGACCATCGTCTTTTCTTTATTACTGAAGATATTAGTGGTTGATTGGCGATTTCTCTAATTTCCTCATTTGTTTTGAATTCGTTCCATGCTATACCAAGTATTTTCCTTAGACATTTATTTTCGAATGCGTTCAACTTTGTTTCTATATCTCTTGTTGTTTTCCAGCTTTCACACGCATACGTAAGGGTTGATAGTACATTTGATTTGAATAGCCTATTCAGTATACAAAGACCAAAAAGATACATTATAAACTCATTCCTGAATATATCCACGTTGTAACAGGATGTGGATGGACATTTTCTGACTCTACAGTTCATCAGAGATGCAAAACTGCTAGCAAGTGGTCTTGTTACAGACAAGATGGTTCGCGGCTAAATAAACATATGGGACCGACAGAGATTTGTGAAGCACCCGTTCCCTTGATGTGACAATTGTAATGGAGTCGGTCATGCTTTACAGAACATTTCAGGCCAGTGAGTCCCACTTCATCACAGGACTTTTGGGTACCATGTTGCCTCTCCTCTTCAGTCCATATATATATTTGGCTAGGCTAGCTGGACTGACTAATCAGTTTCTCCAGCTTACAATTAAGTAGAGTAGGATCTTGATCAGCTTTATTTCACTGATGAAACAGACAGATATGATATTGAATGCTTTCTACCTATACCCTACCAGCCTTTCCATGCTTAACACTAAAGAGGTGCTACTGTAATGGTTTGGTCTTCACATGTAAAGTGTATGATTTATGTGCCTGCAGAGACACTGAACTTAACATCATTGAGTGCCATCTCCACATTGAAGGTTTGCTACCATGGTGCACTATTCCACTCTCTCTTGCTTGATGGTGCAGGTTGTTATAGGCTGACTTGTCCATCTTTAGATGTCACTTTTACCTTGTATTTTCCCTTCCAAGATTACTTTTAGTAGGCTGCTATGTCTTTTAACATGCCCCAAAAATCACATGTCTTGTTTGAATTGTGTTTAGTAGTTCTCTTTTCTAATTAGTAGTTTAGTTGCTTTGAGACTATCTATCTTTTGACCTTTTGAGCCATAGCCAGCCCATAGGGCATAGACCCAGATACTCCTTCTCTTATGTAAATTTTTATTCTAACAGTTTTCAATCCTTGTAAAGATCTGTTATAAAATCTCACCATTTGTCTTTGTTCTGTGCAAGCAACTCTATCTCATTGATCTGTCTGCTATTAACTGTTTAATGACAATGTCTGTACATTCACTGTACAGCTTTCACTGTACAGCTTACTATTGTCCCTGTCTAGAATAAATCTATCTATCCATCTATTGAGCTTTCGAGCCGTATCCGGCCCATAGGGCGTAGACCAAGATACTCCTTCTCTTATCTACATTTTTATTCTAGCAGTTTTCAATTCTTTTAAAGATATTTTATAAAATCTCGCCATTTGTCTCTGTTCTGTGCAAGCAGCTCTATCTCATTGAGGGAGCCGATTCCTGCTGCTTTTGCCTCTCTCATCAATGTTCTTCTCAGTGTCTCTCTGGGTCTTCCTCTTTTCCTTTTACCTGTTGTTTCCCATATGAGGGCCTGCTTTGCTATTCGGTTATTATCTCTCCTCATCACATGTCCAAAATATGACCATCGTCTTTTTTTGATTACTGAAGATATTAGTGGTTGATTGGCGATTTCTCTAATTTCCTCGTTTGTTTTTAATTTGTTCCACGCTAAACCAAGTATTTTCCTTATACATTTATTTTTGAATGCGTTCAACTTTGTTTCTATGTCTGTTGTTTTCCAGCTCTCACATGCATACATTAACTTTAAGGGTTGATAGTACATTGCTTTATTAAGACTAGACACTGGATATAATAAGCATTTTATTTCATTTTCCTTCACATTGCCTTGTTTTTATATGTGCATTTGCAGAATTCTTCTACTTAATAATCTTTAAACGATAACATAAAATAACTGTTTGCATACCAACTGCCAAGCACAATGCACTAAGAGCATTCTTGAATTGTCCCTCCTTGTACAAAAGAACTTTCCACCATGGAAGACCACTTGTGTCGGTGACCTCAGCAGGTGCAGCTCTAAGATGTCGAACAGAAACTAATGACATATATCCCCACATTCCCATCTGAAAGATCCCAAAGTAGGACAATAGTTTGAAAAATTTATCGTTTTTGTGAGTGTACAAAAGAACATCTTCTTTAAGATTTGTATTTACTTCAAATGCGCGTAGGTTGGTTGATCTACGAGTTTGAAACGGTGTGTTCTTTATAATGATGCTCTTAAAATAATTAGAGCAAAAAACTGTTAATGCTGCACGATTTCCACAATTCATTTTGCTATGGAAACCCCTGACAATTTGTACAAGATTAGAATTCCATGGGTGTTGGTCTACTTGGTGTGGTGACCTTTTGACAACAAATAATGACTTGAACATTTCTCTTCTGAATGCTGTAGTTACTTGCAGAGATATTGAACTTCCATTTGTAATGATAATGGATCTAGACGCTAGAATATTTAATATGCACATCATAGAAACTAAAAAGCGGTTGCAGATTGTTTTTTTAAGAATAATATAACAATATTATATTGCAATGTTGTTCATAACAACACAACTTCGCAAGTCGCCCTGAGCCCGAGTCTGTTTGGCCGGTTTGTTTCAGGTGAAAAACTGTTCTCAAGTTGACTTTTTAAGTGAACATCTATCAATACGGTCTTAATCTGCTGCCCTATTCGTACGTCCAGTAATATATATGGCCCTTTTCGTCTTGTCAGACGGTCTGGTGGAGGCTATCGCGTATTTTTTTAGGTTTTGTTTTTGTCGAACAGCTTCTCTCGTGGCAATTCTACCAATGTTTGACAAACACACACGGTCACAGAATGAACAAGTCAGGTCCACCGGGTTTTCCATCCTTGTTCATTAGTCTTTTCTCTTCTAAGTTTTGCCGTAGCACATTCTCAGATGATGTTATACCGTTCCTTATACATGCTCTCCATGATGTACGATTACTTGCCGGATGTTCCCAGTCATTTTCACATATGGAGAAGTCTTTCCGAGATGGTTTGCAGACATCTCTATATCGTAGTTTAGGTCTGCCGATTTGTCTTTTTCCGTGTATTAGTTCAACATATAGTATTTGCCTAGGAATGCGCTTTTCTTCCATTCGTTTGACATGCCCCAGCCATCTTAGTCTTCGACATCTGAGCATCGATATGATTGTTGGGGTCTTAGCACATCTAATTTTCTTCCTTCACAGAGCCACAGTCTGAGAGTCTTGTTTCTTGTAGGGCAACAATATCGACATGTAGCATATTTAGTTCTTTATCTATGAGGGCTGTTGTTCTAATTTGCCCTTCTTTCAGTGTGTTTGCTTTAGCAAGTCCTGGGCACAAGGTCCTTACGTTCCATGTGCAAAGTTTAAACATTGGTGCTTTCTTCCTCATTTCACTTTGCCTACTCTGCTTGGGCACGGAATATGGAGATAGTGCTTTACCCATTCGCACTATCCCCCTCTCGATTTCGTTTCTAGGATTTCCGAAGGAGGGACAAAGTCCATACGTTCGGAATTGAAAGAAGGTGCAGGGGATGCCAGAAAGACGGTTAACGCCGTCTACTGCCTTAGGGTCCCTCCCTCCGGATTTTTACTCTAGGTAACTAGTAATATTGTCCAGTAATATAACACAGCCGCTTTTACTTACATATATACATTTTTAAGGATTAAATAATAGGTTTTAAAAATTAATTGCTTTTCAAATATGTATTTCGGGACTGTAAGATCATAACAGATTAACGGAACGAGTTCTGCACCTGGCTAAAGAAAAATCATGATCTTAACCCTACCAAAGAAACCTGGTACAATGGAACTGAGGATTATCGCACAGAAAGCCTTGAGCCACATGACTAAAGTGTTATTAAGACCGCCATCATGTGAAGAGTAAAAAAGTAAAGTAAAGTACCCCCCGTCACGCCAAGTGGCGTATAGGGAAATATGGTGTTAGTGACCCTATATTTTACAGACCTTCAGCACATGATTTTTGGGGTAATGTGGTCGGTATTACGCCCGTGCTGCTTTTACTTTCCCAGAAAAAATCCGGTACCCATTTAAGGCTGGGTGAACCCGGAGCCGTCGGTTGGGATCGAACCCTACCCCTTGTCCGTAGTAGTCCAGTCATGTGAAGAGTGAGAAACAAAAAATAAATTAGTGACGATCGGTGTGAATGTGAGTCGTAAGACCATTAGTAGAAAGAGCTATAGAAGTTAAAACAATTTTATACATATGGTTTATTGTCTGCACCGGAGCATTTGATAAAGTCATCGAGAAATAATCAAAATTGTGTAGTGTATAAGTGTTGGCAGTAAAGATCTAAATAAGTGTTGCGTAGAATAAGCGTAGTTATTTACCGAATATATTGTACGCGTTAGAGTCCAAAGCAGCAGGAGGGTGGCGCATGGGAGTCATGACTCAGGCGGGCCTACCCGTTTTAGAGTATCAAGAAGATAAAGGACCGAAACGCTTGCTCGACGGGCCTACTTCTGATGATCAGATTGCCTCCTGCTGCGATGCTCTGTAAAAAAAAAAAAGAGTTTTATTATTATTAAGATTCGATACCAGCAACAAACAGCAGCCGCAAGAATATGAAATCAAATGACAATGTTTCAACAAATAAAACACGTTTTTTTAATATTAGGGTGTGTACTATAACCAGATTTATATAACATGCATAGTGATATTATACTAAGATCCATAACGGACATAACCGGAAAATCAGTAGAAGGTCATAATATAAATAGCCTGGGATATGATGCTTTGTTCATATTCATTTTCCTCTCTGGGTATGTTGATGACGTAGTCTTAATCGTCAAGAGTAAAAATGAGCTTCAGAAAAATGTTTGCTTGCTTGCGTTCGCCCGATGACTAAAGGAGTATACCTCTTCATCATCCGCCCTTAAAGTGACGTTAAGTGGGCTTGTCTGCGTCATGTTGTGGTTTGCAGTATAACTATGATATTTGCGCCTTTCGACCCAATGCATCCGACTTCAGCATGGCATTTTTGAGTACCGGGTTGTCTTCCCTCTTCGATCACTACTCGCTTGGCCAGACTAGACGGGTTAGTCTGTTACTAGAGGCACCACGGAGAGGCGGAGCAGGGTCTAGATGGTTCTGGTTCACCGATCCTGGCGCAAGCCAACAGCTGTGGGTCGCTGACAACTTCCAGCTCTGGTGCTGTGAGGCGCGCCTTCGCTTCCAGAAAATTATTGACATTATAGTGAACATTATTTATAGAAATGAGGAAACGCCAGAACTATAAAGTCTCGATCGCATAAAGACAGAAGTAGTAGTTGCATTAAAACAAAACTTTTTCTACGTGCACAAATACAGCTAACCAGACATCATCATCATCAAGTACCGGGCCTACTGGCGTAGGTGATCATGTCTCTCCACAACTTTCGATCTCGGCAGCTATTTATCATTTCTGTTGTTGACCTTCTGCCAAGCCATTCTCTTAAGCTGTCTGTTATTTTTTCTCTTTGCTTCACCCATCTCTTCGTCCCTCAATTTTCCCAGTTGTTACAATATACTCCAGTTGTTCTCTTCTTATTACATGGCCAAAAAATGATGACTGTCTCTTCCGAACATTGGAAATTAGCTCTCTTTTTGCTTTGATCTCTCTCAGAACTTCTTCATTACTCTTCTTAGCTGTCCATGGTATTCTCAACATTCTTCTGTAAAACCACATTTCTACAGACTCCAGTGATTTTCTTGTCTGTTGTAACCAGACAACATTATAAAAAAAAAAAAAAACAGGTAAATGGATTCAAATACCTGGGGACGATATTAATATCCACTGGTAGATACAACAGATGCAAAGTGCAGAGTAGTTCAGGTGAAGGCTGCGTTTAGAAAGAATGAAGAAAATTTGATGCAACCCGTTTTAGTCAATTAAAATAATAAAATGAGTTCTTCATTGGGTTATATGCAACCAGTCGAGTCATGTGGATGCCAATCTGAACAGTCGGACAATAGGCAAGAAAATCGTTGGAAGCCATACATATGTGGTGGTTGTATGTAAAGAAAAGTAAAGAACCCCGTCACGCCAAGTGGCGTATGGGGAATATGGTGTTAGTGACCATCAATTTTACAGACCTTCGGCACATGATTTTTTTTTTGGGTAATGTGGTCGGTATTACGCCCGTGCCGCTTTACTTTCTCAGTAAAAAAAAATAAACCCAGTACCCATTAAAGGCTAGGTTGGGATCGAACCCTACATCTTGTCCTTTGTAGTCCAGTTCACTAACCACTGAGCTATCGCGGCTCTTGGTGGTTGTACAGAAGAATATTTAAAATGACATAGGCGGTTACAAACAGGAATGAGGATTATAAATAAAGAGGAAAAGAAAATGAAAGCTCATTTCGAACATCATAAGGAAACATTCATCATTTGTTGGTGATGTAATGAGGGGGGGGGAGCAATTATTGTGGCAACAGGGAAAGTCGAGGGAAAAAGAGAAAGAGGGAAGTAGGGAAAGAGGGGGGGCAGAGAAAGAGTGGAGTAGGGAAAGAGGGGGGGGCAGAGAAAGAGTGGAGTAGGGAAAGAGGGGGGGCAGAGAAAGAGTGGAGTAGGGAAAGAGGGGGGGGGCAGAGAAAGAGGGGAGTAGGGAAAGAGGGGGCAGAGAAAGAGTGGAGTAGGGAAAGAGGGGGGTAGAGAAAGAGTGGAGTAGGGAAAGAGGGGGCGGGCAGAGAAAGAGTGGAGTAGGGAAAGAGGGGGGGCAGAGAAAGAGTGGAGTAGGTAAAGAGGGGGGTGTAGAGAAAGAGTGGAGTAGGGAAAGAGGGGGGCAAAGAAAGAGTGGAGTATATAAAGAGGGGGGCAGAGAAAGAGTGGAGTAGGGAAAGAGGGGGGGCAGAGAAAGAGTGGAGTATAAAAAGAGGGGAGCAGAAAAAGAGTGGAGTAGGGAAAGAGGAGAGTAGGGAAAGAGGGGAGCAGAGAAAGAGTAGAGCATAGAAAGAGGGGAGCAGAGAAAGGGCAGAGTATAGAAAGAGTGGAGCAGAGAAAGAGTAGAGTATAGAAAGAGCGGAGTAGAGAAATAGTGAAGTAGGGAAGGAGGGGAGCAGAGAAAGAGTGGAGTATAGAAAGAGCGGAGTAGAGAAATAGTGAAGTAGGGAAGGAGGGGAGCAGAGAAAGAGTAGAGTATAGAAAGAGCGGAGTAGAGAAATAGTGAAGTAGGGAAGCAGAGAAAAATATATACAATTTAAGATCGTGGTTGAGTAGATAGTCTTCGAAATAACTAATAAACAGGTGTAAATATAGAAAATTGTGGAAGACATGATCACCTTCGTCGGCTGACTAGGCGGTTAGTTATATGAAGATAAGCACACATAAAATATTGGGGTCATTTGAGACATTTTTAGCTTCTTCTTCTTCGTCTTCTTCTATCGTTCCTCCATTGCCGTTGGCGTCGTATAATCGAGATACAATCTGCGATTCTTTGCTCTTCTGTTGGCCTCTTCTAGTGTTATTCCTCCTAGTGACTCTAGTATTCCCTTTATCCATCTCTTTCTCGGTCTTCCTCTTAATCTGGCGTTTTCATAGCGTTTGTTTATGTCTCTTTGATTCATTGTTAGTTCTTTTTGTCTTGTTATGTGACCGAACCAATTTATCTGTTGTTTCTGTATGTATTCGATGGCTGGTTCAATTTCGAGTTTCTTCCTGAGGTCGGTGTTTCTTACTCTGTCCCTTAAACTGTTTCCTGTCATTCTTCTGACACATTTAATTTCGGTGGTCGTTATCTTTCTTATTGTTCTAGAGTCCAGTCTGTATGATTGCGATTGTTTCTCCATTATTTTGGCTCTGAGCACTCTTAGTTTTGTTACTCTGAGCAGGTTGTCCGGTTAGCGCAATCGATAGGCGGTTGGCTTACCACGGCAACAGCCGGGGTTCGTACCCTGGCGAGGACACCTGGGTTTTACTAATTCCCTAAAAATTAGTACCTCTGAAGTCGGAGTAAATCTGCCTGCATGGCGAGGGGCATCCTGTAATGGGATAAAAACAGACTTTACACGCAAAATTCAGTCCCACAAATTGAGTGGGTGGGACTTCGTCAGTGGTCAAAGCTAACGAACGAACGAACGTTACTCTTAGCACTCTTAGTTTTGTTACTCTGAGCACTCTTAGTTTTGTTACTCTGAGCACTCTTAGTTTTGTTACTCTAAGCACTCTTAGTTTTGTTACTCTAAGCACTCTTAGTTTTGTTACTCTGAGCACATTTTTAGCTTAATACCATTTTATGCTTATTTTACTTGTCCAATCGTCGTAGTTTGTCTTGCCTTTCTATAGGTTTGGCTGCTTAATATTGTGTTATGTTTATTTTGCAGGTTAAATATATTAAATGCCTACATCCACATGTGTATATGTGCGCGCTCGTGAGCAGAGGTGTCTAAGAAATTTTCATAATATAGACTTTCTGATATAAAATCATGAAAAGGAATGGCAACAAGTAATTTTAATACCATGAGAAATATACTAGCATAAAAAAATTACATCAGGGCTAAAACTAAGAATAGGAAATTGTTATATCTTTTCTACATTCCTGTATGGTGCAGAAACGTGGACATTAGACAAGAAAATTGAAGCATTTGAAATGTGAATTTATAGAAGAATATGGAGAATTGGATGGAATGAAAGAAAACAAACAATGCAGTCTTAAAACAACTAAAAATGAAAAAGAACTATTAAACAGAAATCAAACAAGACATGCGATTTTTGGGCCTTAAAAGACACAGCAGTCTACTAAAAGTAATCTTCGAAGGGAAAATAAAGGTAAAAGAGGCAGAGGCAGACCAAGACTAACATGGACGAGTAACATAAAAAGATGGACAAGTCAGCCTACGACAACCTGCACTAACAAAACAAGAGATAGCACGGAATTGCACTCAATGGTAGCCAACCTTCGATGATGAGACGGCACTCAATGATGATGATATATAATTATGAAGAGCGAAGGGAGACAATGAGCTAGTGGATGCAAATCCTTGATAGTGTCCCTTACAATATTTTTCTTTTAAACGATCTTTCATGTCAGCACTTACGAATTATACTGAAGTCGCTTACAATGTCGTTGATGATGATGAGGTTATGGCTTATTCCGAAGAACAATTTGCAATCATTGATTGATAAGTTCGTAAATGCATGCAAGTATTTTGGATTAACCATCAGTCTTTCGAAAACGGAAACCATATGTCAAGATCTATGGATCAAACTGTACTCCCTCTTATTATGACCATACACTCAAGGTGGCCATTTTATGCACCTGGGTTCTAATACTAACAAAAGCTTTCCCTTGGTGTTGAGATCAACCAACACGATACTAAAACTTAAATCACAATATCTAGACTTGTAAAAAGAGTAAGGGGAACCAATACAAAAGAAAAAAACACACACACCAAATAAGAGGCATGCGTTCTTAATACTCTTCTATATGGTAGCAAGTCATGGAAAATGTATAGTCATCAAAAACTATAGCCCACTATAATCCACATGTGCCGCCTAATAAGACTTCTTGGCATCAGATGGCATGATAATTTACCCAACATTGCTGTTCGTAAAACAGCAAATACAAGCAGCATTTATGTTCTTCTAAGCTAACGTCGTTTGCGATGATTGGGATACGTGACCCGTATGGAGGGTGGCAGAATTTCTAAAGACATTATGTACAGCGGACTTGCGCCAGGATCACAATATATTAACCGATTGTTACTCCGTTTTTATAACGTTTGCATATGCTACATCGACTGTACAATTCTAATAATGTGTTCCACAGATAGACAGAAACAATGCTCATTGATAAAGAGTAGCACGAAGATCGGAGACAAAAAAGCAGACACATAACAAGAAATGAGAAGACGCAAGAATGAAGACGCAACAAAAGCACCTAAATTAATTAACTTCAATATCCAAATATAACTGTTCCATATGTGTACGTGACTGTCATTCTAGTATAGGACTGTGAAACCTTAACAAATACGGTGTTTGCTCTGTGGTTGAGTCAGCCAATTTAGTCAGCAAACGACTAACCAATTTATCTCCCAAGATACAAAATCTGATAACGAGACTAATCTTGCGAGATACAATTTTATTATAAAGACTAATCTCCTCAGATAGAAAATTTGTTATAGAGACTAATCTCCCAAGACAGAAAGCCTATTATAGAGACTAATCTCCCAAGACAGAAAGTGTATTATAAGACTAATCTCTCGAGACAGAAAGTATATTATAAAGACTAATCTCCAAGGATTGAAAGTCTATTAAAGAGACCAATCTCTAAAGACAAAAAAAAATATAGTAAAGAGTAAACTAGTGAGATGGAAAGTCTATTGAAGAGATTAAGACACACGCACTGCAGTTCTTAAGCGGTAATTTGTTATGAAATAACGCCTAAAGAAAATATTTAATAATAAAGAAAGATGTGTTATTGTTTGAAAACTCCAGAACTAGGCCCCACTAACATAAGTTATACAGAAAGTTAATTTTATTACCACTCGAGAAAAATACACGAACAACAACATACAAGAGAGAAAGCAATAGGCAATCCAAAGGAAGTTGTAAACCCTTACCCGGGGTCTGAGTTGTCTAAGGTAAGACATCGACACATGGGTAGGAATGTACCTAGTTCGAATCCTATTGCAAAAGTGGGAATTCTTCACTTCGAATTCGCGGTTTATTCGTGGCGCTCGTCTATGAGGAGTGAGATCTAATGTCTAGTCCTCTCGGATTAGGACGAAAACTAGGGGATTCCGTGTACACTTGCGCACATTAAAGCCCCTGGCAATTAAAAGTAGAAAATAATACACCCCAATGGCATCTACCATCGAATCGCAGATTGTATCTCCCCTCGACGCCAACGGCAATGGAGGAAGGAAAGAAGAAGAAGAATGGCATCTACCACGGCAAAGTTGTTAAGTTAAACTCTCTCGAAGACGGATGCATCAGACCAAAAGTGCTTAAACTAGCGGCATAACGCATCAAATGCCAACTTAAATGAACGAACACTGAAGAGGAGGAACCCCTACCATACAGCAACGACGTCTTGTCACTAGAGACATGTGCACATACGTAAACTATCAGCTATCCCCCCCCCCCCCCCTTTTCCACCCTTTTTTACGCTGAACCCTCTCCGTTTCTCCCTCCACTCACACCGCCTTTCATAAGAAAGGTAACTTAGTTGGCACACAGACTTGCCTGTGCTCCTCTGTAGATTATAGACCGTTAAGCTGTCGAGTTGGATGTTCAATTATTGCCTTGAAAAGTTCTATGTGGATGGCTAAAACATGAGCTGATATGATAAATAGAGGTCACATGTACTACCGCATTTCGGTTGATTATTGGTACATAACCTGCGGCTGCCCTGCTGCCTTGCAGGTAAGCTTGGCAGAGTAAAAGGGTAAGGGAGGGTACCCCGAAGTAAAACAGTCCCACTGCCTTATGGGTGAAACTTTTTAGTCAAAGGCTAGCGGAGCCAACCGTAAACAAACCGACGGAAGGCAACAGAAAACCACCGTCGTAACTTCTTTGTGCAATCGTGAATCGCTAGAATAATAAAGAAAAGATACCAGACATATTAAGAGAATAGCTTGGCAGAAGGTCAACAACAGAAATGATAAATAACTGTCGAGATCGAAAGTTGTGGAGAGACATGATCACCTACAACAGCGGGCTTGGTACTTGATGATGATGATGATTGGTAAACATAAAGGAATCCACACTGAGACCGTGTGTGTATGAAAATGTGTGTAAGAAAGAGAGAGAGAGAGAGAGAGAGAGAGAGAGAGAGAGAGAGAGAGAGAGAGAGAGAGAGAGAGAGAGCTGAAAAGTTAGATTATATGGTACCTATATTTGAGATCGAGAGTAGAGTGGCGCTGTGATTAGTGCACTCGCCTGCCGATGTAAAGGTCTGAGATTCAAATGCCAGTTGAGGCATGTTCTGAACTAAAAGGCTAACGTGCTTCATCCGTCAAAAAAGTACCTTATTAGATAGCAGTCGCACTACCTTATAGACAAGCTCAAGAAAGTTTGACGCTAAGAGAATACCTTATTAGATAGCAGTCGCACTACCTTATAGACAAGCTCAAGAAAGTTTGACGCTAAGAGAATACCTTATTAGATAGCAGTCGCACTACCTTATAGACAAGCTCAAGAAAGTATGACGCTACGAGAATACCTTATTAGATAGCAGTCGCACTACCTCATAGACAAGCTCAAGAAAGTTTGACGCTAAGAAAATACCTTATTATATAGCAGTCGCACTACCTTATAGACAAGCTCAAGATAGCAGTCGCACTACCTCATAGACAAGCTCAAGATAGCAGTCGCACTACCTTGTAGACAAGCTCAAGATAGCAGTCGCACTACCTTGTAGACAAGCTCAAGATAGCAGTCGCACTACCTTGTAGACAAGCTCAAGATAGCAGTCGCACTACCTTGTAGACAAGCTCAAGATAGCAGTCGCACTACCTCATAGACAAGCTCAAGAAAGTATGACGCTAAGAGAATACCTTATTAGAAAGCAGTCGCACTACCTCATAGACAAGCTCAAGAAATTATGACGCTAAGAGAATACCTTATTAGATAGCAGTCGCACTACCACATAGACAAGCTCAAGAAAGTATGACGCTAAGAGAATACCTTATTAGATAGCAGTCGCACTACCTTATAGACAAGCTCAAGAAAGTATGACGCTAAGAGAATACCTTATTAGATAGCAGTCGCACTACCTCGTAGACAAGCTCAGGAAAGTATGACGCTAAGAGAATACCTTATTAGATAGCAATCGCACTACCTCATAGGCAAGCTCAAGATAGCAGTCACACTACCTTGTAGACAAGCTCAAGATAGCAGTCGCACTACCTTGTAGACAAGCTCAAGATAGCAGTCGCACAACCTTGTAGACAAGCTCAAGATAGCATTTGCACTACCTTGTAGACAAGCTCAAGATAGCAGTCGCACTACCTCATAGACAAGCTCAAGATAGCAGTCGCACTACCTTGTAGACAAGCTCAAGATAGCAGTCGCACTACCTTGTAGACAAGCTCAAGATAGCAGTCGCACTACCTTGTAGACAAGCTCAAGATAGCAGTCGCACTACCTCATAGACAAGCTCAAGAAAGTATGACGCTAAGAGAATACCTTATTAGATAGCAGTCGCACTACCTCATAGACAAGCTCAAGAAAGTATGACGCTAAGAGAATACCTTATTAGATAGCAGTCGCACTACCTCATAGACAAGCTCAAGAAAGTATGACGCTAAGAGAATACCTTATTAGATAGCAGTCGCACTACCTCGTAGACAAGCTCAAGAAAGTGTGACGCTATGAGAATACCTTATTAGATAGCAGTCGCACTACCTCGTAGACAAGCTCAAGAAAGTATGACGCTAAGAGAATACCTTATTAGATAGATAGCAGTCGCACTACCTCGTAGACAAGCTCAAGAAAGTATGACGCTAAGAGAATACCTTATTAGATAGCAGTCGCACTACCTCGTAGACAAGCACAAGAAAGTATGACGCTAAGAGAATACCTTATTAGATAGCAGTCGCACTACCTCGTAGACAAGCTCAAGAAAGTATGACGCTAAGAGAATACCTTATTAGATAGCAGTCGCACTACCTTATAGACACGCTCAAGAAAGTATGACGCTAAGAGAATACCTTATTAGATAGCAGTCGCACTACCTCGTAGACAAGCTCAAGAAAATATGACGCTAAGAGAATACCTTATTAGATAGCAGTCGCACTACCTTGTAGACAAGCTCAAGAAAGTATGACGCTAAGAGAATACCTTATTAGATAGCAGTCGCACTACCTCGTAGACAAGCTCAAGAAAGTATGACGCTAAGAGAATACCTTATTAGATAGATAGCAGTCGCACTACCTCGTAGACAAGCTCAAGAAAGTATGACGCTAAGAGAATACCTTATTAGATAGCAGTCGCATTACCTCGTAGACAAGCTCAAGAAAGTATGACGCTAAGAGAATACCTTATTAGATAGCAGTCGCACTACCTCGTAGACAAGCTCAAGAAAGTATGACGCTAAGAGAATACCTTATTAGATAGATAGCAGTCGCACTACCTCGTAGACAAGCTCAAGAAAGTATGACGCTAAGAGAATACCTTATTAGATAGCAGTCGTACTACCTCATAGGCAAGCTCAAGAAAGTATGACGCTAAGAGAATACCTTATTAGATAGCAGTCGCACTACCTCGTAGACACGCTCAAGAAAGTATGACGCTAAGAGAATACCTTATTAGAAAGCAGTCGCACTACCTCGTAGACAAGCTCAAGAAAGTATGACGCTAAGAGAATACCTTATTAGAAAGCAGTCGCACTACCTCGTAGACAAGCTCAAGAAAGTATGACGCTACGAGAATACCTTATTAGAAAGCAGTCGCACTACCTCATAGACAAGCTCAAGAAAGTATGACGCTAAGAGAATACCTTATTAGAAAGCAGTCGCACTACCTCGTAGACAAGCTCAAGAAAGTATGACGCTACGAGAATATCTTATTAGAAAGCAGTCGCACTACCTTATAGACAAGCTCAAGAAAGTATGACGCTAAGAGAATACCTTATTAGAAAGCAGTCGCACTACCTCGTAGACAAGCTCAAGAAAGTATGACGCTAAGAGAATACCTTATTAGAAAGCAGTCGCACTATCTCGTAGACAAGCTCAAGAAAGTATGACGCTAAGAGAATACCTTATTAGAAAGCAGTCGCACTACCTCGTAGACAAGCTCAAGAACGTATGACGCTACGAGAATACCTTATTAGAAAGCAGTCGCACTACCTCATAGACAAGCTCAAGAAAGTATGACGCTAAGAGAATACCTTATTAGAAAGCAGTCGCACTACCTCATAGACAAGCTCAAGAAAGTATGACGCTACGAGAATATCTTATTAGAAAGCAGTCACACTATCTTATAGACAAGCTCAAGAAAGTATGACGCTAAGAGAATACCTTATTAGAAAGCAGCCGCACTACCTTATAGGCAAGCTCAAGAAAGTATGACGCTAAGAGAATACCTTATTAGAAAGCAGCCGCACTACCTCGTAGACACGCTCAAGAAAGTATGACGCTAAGAGAATACCTTATTAGAAAGCAGTCGCACTACCTTATAGGCAAGCTCAAGAAAGTATGACGCTAAGAGAATACCTTATTAGATAGCAGCCGCACTACCTTATAGGCAAGCTCAAGAAAGTATGACGCTAAGAGAATACCTTATTAGAAAGCAGTCGCACTACCTTATAGGCAAGCTCAAGAAAGTTTAACGCGAATCACACCCAAAAACTCACCCAGCCTTAAATGGGTACCGGATTTTTTCTGGGAAAGTAAAGCAGCACGGGCGTAATACCGACCACATTACCCCAAAAAACATGTGCTGAAGGTCTGTAAAATATAGGGTCACTAACACCATATTTCCCTATACGCCACTTGGCGTGACGGGGGGTACTTTACTTTACTTTTTTTACTTACACCCAAAAACACATAATTTCCATGTGGCTGTCCCTTACCTATAGCACGTTCTCTTTTGCTCATGCATGAGCACATTAGTATATGCACGTGCTATGCTTTTCACAGCTCTTCTCTACTAGACCAAACTGCGACACTTCGACTGTACCTTTATTTCCTGTGTCTGGGCTGCTCACTTTTTGTACAAGGCGATACCATTTCCACCTGTACCACACGGTACCTTACCCTTTACATGTTCTTAATGAACCCCGCTCTGAGACATCTCACCCATTCCTTCTTTCGGGTACCCTGTATTCTTCTTGTCTGTTCTTTGTTTTATGTGTACACATGGACCAAGGTGGGGACATTTCTGGGTATGTATGCTGTATGCATATATAATTTCAATAAATACCAGATTTGTTTAATATTTATAGTGAGATTATTTTAAGATCCATAAGGAGCATGCCTGGAATAACAATTGGAGGTCATAATATAATTAATCTGAGATATGCTGATGATACAGTCTTAATCGCTAAGAGTGAAAATGAGTTACAAGAAATGTTGGACATTATAGTGAAAGAAAGCAAAAATAAAGTACTCAGCCTTAATAGCAAAAAGACAGAGGTAATGGTAACAACAAAGAAAAAGACATCACCTCAGTGCAAAAAAAAGACAAGTGGAACAATATTAAAACAGGTAAATGAATTTAAATATTTGAGAACTTCGTTAACCTTAGACGGAAGATGTACAAAAGAGGTGAGATGCAGAATGTGTGTGTGTGTGTGTGTGTGTGTGTGTGTGTGTGTGTGTGTGTGTATATATATATATATATATATATATATATGTGTGTGTGTGTGTATATGTGTGTCACAAATTGAAACCACTTCCATAAAATATCTATTTTAAGAATGAGTGGGATGTACTAGGCTCACAACATTATCCATAAACTATGTAACACTTCCAAGATTAGAATTAAATTGCAATTTTTAGATTAAATTCAACAGCTGTGCATGATCTGCTTTTTTGTGTGTGAAAAAATGTTAATGTCCAGCTCTTTCAATTAAAATGTTATGTTTTTTTTAAAAATCTGACACTCCTGGCCGTAGGCGCAGATTTCGAAGATTGCAGTAAACGACGATAAATCGTAACCTTCGCTCATTGCCTCTTTTGTGGGCTGACGCGGAAGTGAAGCAGTCGACAGGTAATCGCTAACAACAACAACAACAGCAGCAACAACAACAACAGCAGCAACAACAACAACACTAGTCTACTCTGTGTAACAGTCAATAATATTGTACTGGATATATGAGATAGAGATAGATAGATAGATAGATAGATAGATAGATAGATAGATAGATAGATAGATAGATAGATAGATGGATGGATGGATGGATGGATGGATGGATGGATGGATGGATGGATGGATGGATGGATGGATATATATATATATATATATATATATATATATATATATATATATATATATATATATATTGACCTTTCGAGCCGTAACCGGCCCATAGGGCGTAGACCAAGATACACCTTCTCCTATATGGATTTTTTGTTCTAGCAGTTTTCTTTTAAAGATATTTTATCAAATCTCGCCATCCGTCTCTGTTCTGTGCAAGCAGTTCTATCTCATTGAGGGAGCCGACTCCTGCTGCTCTTGCCTCTCTCATCAATGTTCTTCTCAGTGTCTCCCTGGGTCTTCCTCTTTTTCTCTTACCTGTTGTTTCCCATATGAGGGCTTGCTTTGCTATTCGGTTATTATCTCTTCTCATCACATGTCCAACGTATGACCATCGTCTTTTCTTTATTACTGAAGATATTAGTGGTTGATTGGCGATTTCTCTAATTTCCTCATTTGTTTTGAATTCGTTCCATGCTATACCAAGTATTTTCCTTAGACATTTATTTTCGAATGCGTTCAACTTTGTTTCTATATCTCTTGTTGTTTTCCAGCTTTCACACGCATACGTAAGGGTTGATAGTACATTTGATTTGAATAGCCTAAGTTTTGTGTTTGTGCTGATAAGTTTTGATTTCCACAACTTTTCAAGGCTTCTGAAAGACATTGCTGCTTTAGCTATTCTGATTTTAATTTCTTTGCTCGTATCCCCTTCTCGATCAATGTGACTTCCAAGATAGATAAAGTGATCGATCTCTTCTACTGGTTTGTTTTCCATGTATATTTTGTCACCTGTTGGAATTAAACTTGTCATGACTTTAGTCTTTTCATGATTGATCTCAAGCCCAATTTTGCTGGCTATTGATGATAGTTCATTTGTGTTTTCCTGCATCGTTTTTATCTGACTGCTGATGAGAACTATGTCATCAGCAAAGTCGAGGTCCTCCAAATGGTCTCCTTGTATCCATTCGATGCCTTTATTACCAGTGCAGCATTTCTTCATTATGAAGTCCATAACAATTCCAAATAACAAGGGCGATAAAATACATCCTTGTTTAACCCCAGTTTCTATTGGGAAACATTCGCTCAGTCCTTCCTCTGTTCGAACTGCACATGTGTAACCATCATACATGTCTTTGATAATATTTATGATTTTTGATGGTAAACCATATTGCTTCAGAATTTTCCACAAAGAATCTCTATGAATACTATCAAATGCTTTTTTGAAGTCGATGAAGTTAAGTACAAAAGGTTTTTGCTTTTCAATGTGTTCCTCCAATATAAGTCGTAGAGTGAAAATGTGGTCAATACAGCTTCTCCCTTTTCTAAACCCAGCCTGTTCTTCACGCATTACTGTATCTATATATATATATATATATGTATATAGAGAGAGAGAGAGAGAGAGAGAGGTATGCTACAAAGACAACTCGGCTCCGGTGCCAAGTAAACAAGTTTAAATCTTCAGGTCGCTGAATAATAAAATTGTTTTGTCTAGAAAAACTAAAATTATATTGTAATGACTCATCATGTGGCGTCGAAACTGCTATGTTGAAACAAACTGCAAAGTACTGTCAAGAGCATTGCACTGTTCTCTCTCTCCGTTTTTCTGTCTATTCCTTTGTCTGTTACAATGAGAGACATCTAAGTGATCATAATACTCATCATAAACTTCCTAGAAACACGACGCATTATATTAAAGCTAAAAATTGACAAAACCCTCGGGCCACTAAGTTTGTAACAACAACAGTGCGGGGAATCCCCACGACGCTGACGTCATTTGTTATCTGTGTTTATTGTCAACTCTTGCTGTCCGGTCAAATAGCTTCTTCCTTTCTGTTTGAAGTGCATCATAACAACACAGTCTATCTTTCTGTCTGCGTACATTTAACAATGCTGTAGGGTAATTATATCAACGAAAACAAGTATCAGCGCTTTCTATGAATCATCATCAAGTACAATGCCTGCTGGCGTAGTGATCATGTTTCTCCAAAACAATTTCTACGAATATTAACAGATATTGTTTCCTACAAACTTAAAGGTTATTATCTTCGTGTATAAAGAAGTCTTAACATTGATATCGAAGTGCCAGTAGCTTAGTGTGAGTGTACTTAGAATAAACATAAAACGTGTGAAGCAGCTAAACTAATAGAAAGACAAGACAAACGGCGTTTCGGCAAAAGACTTCATCAGGTATAACACACCTAAGAAATTAAACAAAGAAATCCAAGCATGAGAAATAAATAAGTGAGAGAGTGCAGACTAGGTAGTAAATCATCATCATCATCAAGTACCGGGCCTAGATCTCGGCAGCTATTTATCATTTCTGTTGTTGACCTTCTGCCAAGCCATTCTCTTAAGCTGTCTGTTATTTTTTTCTCTTTGCTTCCCCCTATCTCTTCGTCCCTCAATTTTTCCAGTTGTTACAATATATTCAAGTTGTTCTCTTCTCATTACATGACCAAAAATGATGATTGTCTCAAAATGAAGGCTGAGTCCTTTATTTTTGCTTTCTTTCACTATAATGTCCAACATTTCTTGTAACTCATTTTCACTCTTAACGACTAATACTGTATCATCGGCATACCTTAGATTATTTATATTATGACCTCCAATTGTTATTCCTGGGATGCCCCTTATGGATCTTAAAATAATCTCACTATAAATATTAAACAAATCTGGTGACAGCACACAACCTTGTCTAACACCCTGTTTTATTTGTTGAAACATTTCCAATTGGTTTCCAGTTCTTATGGCCGTTGTTTGTTGCCAGCACATGATCTTTATTATTCTTAGATCTTTTCTGTCTATGTTTATGTTTTCTAAAATGTTGATTATTTCTTGGTGCTTTACTTTGTCAAATGCCTTGGTGTAATCTATGAAACATAGGTATAGATCTGTTTTCACCTCTATGGCTCTTTCTACTAAAGATCTTATGATATAAATGGCATTGCTTGTCTCTTTATCTCTAACAAAACCACTCTGTTCATCGCTAATTTCTGGACTGATTTTGTTTCGCACTCTTCGCATGATGATTCTTAGTAATATCTTAGTCATTTGACTCATAAGGCTTATTGTGCGATGATCATCGCATTCAATCGCACCCGATTTCTTTGGTAGGGCTATGAATATTGATTTGAGCATGTCGTCTGGTATATATCCGCTGTTGTAGATAATCAATATTTTTGTTATTATTTCTATTCCAAAATCACCCATGGCTTCAATCTCTTCTTTAGTTATATTATCTGGTCCGGGAGCTTTGCCTGCTTTCATATTGCGCAAGGTGTCTTCCACTTCTTCTCTGAGTATTTCTGGTCCTTCTCCATTATCCTTAATATTTACTTCCGTTCGTTCATCACTACCGTTAGGTAGTAAATAGACGAGTTTAAATCCAGATTAAAACTTTTCAGTCAGCCAGCTTTATCTTGAAGCAGTACATTAGTAGTATTAATTAGACAAGAAAACAGAACCGAAAATTGAAGCCTTTGAAATGTGGATTTATAGAAGAAAAGGTAGAATTGGATGGAAAGAAAAGAAAATGAACGATGAAGTTTTAAAACAACTAAAATGAAAAGAGAACCACTAAACACAATTAGAACAAGACAAGTAACATTTTTGGGGAATGTTAAAAGATACAATAGCCTAATAAAAGCAATATTTGAAGGAAAAATACAAGGTAAAGGAGGCAGAGGTAGACCAAGACTAACATGGACGAGTAAAATCAAAAGATGGACCAGTCGATCTATGACAATCTGCACCATCAAAGCAAGAGACAGCGTGGAATGTCGCTCCATGGTAGCCAACATTCGTTGCGCAGACGGCACTCAATTATGATGATGATGACATTAGTAGTTCCATGAGTTTTGGAAGGCATTATATAGGAAGGAAGAGCATTGGGACTCCATTCTCGCCGTCAAGTTCTGTGACTGGGGGACGAGTTGGTTTCGAGGCAAGGCGTCGGTCTCAAGACAGAGAGGTTGTGAGTCGAAGTTATCTGCCTGTGCGGCGAGGGACCCCTGTGCACTCGGCTGCCAGGGAAAAATGGATTAACACGCAAAATTCAGTTCCTAGTCTCTAGGGATTTCGTCAGAGGTAAAAGCTGGCGAACGAAAAAAAAAATCCCGGCTGCACCAGTTGAGATTTTTTATTTATAATTTGTCTCTGCAACAACAACTACAGGCCTCAGCAGCGTAGTCCGGAATTGCTCACTGACGGAAAAAAAATGAGTACCTCCGTAGACGGAGTTATCTGCCTGTGCGGCGAGGGACTCTTGCGCACATGGATGCCAGGGAAAAAAACGGATTAACACGCAAAATTCAATCTGTAGGGACTTCGTCAGAGATGAAAGCTGGCGAACACCAAAAAGGAAAAAAATACCGTGACATAACACATCTAACTTGAGTGTTTAACTCTTTCATTCCCCTAATTAACTCAATTAACTCTTGAACACCGCACATGTTGTAGTGTTAATAGACAAACTAGATATGGCTGCGCCGTACCAAAGGTCCCCCAGATCCAAAAAGAATCATGTTAAAATTAATGTCTCATTAACAGAATCCTTTCCTATCTTCTCTCTGGCAATGGACGATCGATCAGCGTGCTAACAAGCAACTACGGTAAAACCTTTGTTTTTTTACAGGAACGGAAAATCTAAGTCTGTTACACATTTTACCTAATTTGTAACAAGTTACAAATTTTACTTAACCATGGGACTAAGAAACAACCAAGAACTACAGGGACTAGCAGCAAATCGTCAATCGTGGAGCGATGTGATTTCTTCCCTGTGTGCCGTCCTCGGCCCTAATGAAAAATGAATGAACGGAATCTTCAAAACCTTCTTTTGTTGATTTGTTGCACACCTCGAGATGTTTTAATTAGAAAACAAAATGTGTATGATCATTTTAACTTGATGACGTTAGGTCAGAAGTGAATAATTTCAAGTAATATAAAACACGCATACAATGATCTAAAGCTATAGAGAGACGAGACAAACCAAGACGTTTCGGTAAAAGCTTTCATTAGGTACAAAACAACTTTAGACTTTAGTAGTTTTAGTAGATAGAGTAGTTTTAATAAATATTTGTTGTCTTGTATCTGATGAAGGTGAGCCGCGGTAGCTCAGTGGTTAGTGAACTGGACTAAAAGGGCAAGAGGTAGGGTTCGATCCAAACCGACGGCTTCCGGTTCACCCAGCCTTTAATGAGTACCGGAATTTTTTCTGGGAAAATAAAGCGGCACGGGCGTAATACCGACCACATTATCCCAAAAATCATGTGCCGAAGGTCTGTAAAATTTATGGTCACTAACACCTTATTCCCTATACGCCACTTGGCGTGACGGGGGCACTTTACATTTTTACTTTTATCTGATGAAGGCTTTTGCCGAAACTTCGCAGTTTGTCTCATCCCTCTATGGGTTTAGCTACTTAATATAATTTTATATTTATTTTATATGTTTTCTTCACCTTTACTCGCGGCCCCGTACTGTATTTAATATTGTTATTTATTATATATTTTATTGTTTTGCTTATCTTCATTTTCAAGTCAAATTACTTTGATGAAGCAGCAAAATAATTTCGGAGTTAAAGGAGTTAACATTTACGACGTATTCTTTCTCTTTCACAACGAACGTAAGAAGAAACGACAAATTTTAGTTTAGTGGACTTATCACCTTCATTGCACAACAAACAACTTCTAAGTGACCAGACCCTCTCCTCGGCACATTTCTCAGTAGAAATCAACTCTAGCAAAAGTACTGAAGATGAGGACCTTTACTTCAAACTTCTTAGTCGCCTCTGACGACATCCGTGGCAAGAGACAGTGGCTCTGTTCTCTTTCCTCCCCCACCCCCCCCCCCCCCCCACCGATCCTTGTCAGCGCCCCAATAGCTACAGGGACGGATGCGTTAGTGGCGTTGGGCTGATTTTATTTTAAAAAGTTTTACTGGTTACGAAAATGTTATATTTCCTTTAAATAAATGACATTAGATTGCATGACATCGCGGTTGCGTTTCAATGACATAGAACGCTGAATTTAGTCACTGAATACAATGTACTACAACTGTCATATAGTGATGTGGGTTTCAATGGTTTGTGGCAACGAAGAAAATGATATTAGTTATTTCAATTGTAGTGATGGTAGATATGCATTAAATCGATGATTTCAGTTAGTCCAGAGTCCTGTAGTAGTAGTGGTAGTAGTAGTAGTAGTAGTAGTAGTAGTAGTAGTGGTAGTAGTATCAGTAGTAATAGTTGTAGTAGTGGTAGTAGCAGTGGTTGTGGTAGTAGTAGTGGTATTATTATTATAAGTAGTAGTAGTGGTAGTAGTAGTAATAGTAGTAGTAGTGATAGTGGTAGTCATTGTGGTAGTAATAGTCGTTGTGTTAGTAGTAGTGATAGTATATATACACAGAATCGATGATTTGAGCTTGTCCTGAGTGTAGTAGTAGTAGTAGTAGTAGTAGTAATAGTAGTAGTAGTTGTAGTAGTAGCAGTTGTAGTAATAGTAGTAATAGTAGTAGTAGTAGTCGTCGTAATAATAGTAGTAGTAGTAGTAGTAGCAGCAGCAGCAGCAGCAGCAGTAGTGGTAGTAGTAGTAGTAGTAGTAATAGCAGAAGTAGTAGTAGAAATATTTGAGTGAATTCTCATTTGGTCTAGAAAAATCTGACAAAAGATGACAGCTCTCGGAGAACAAATGTAAGAAATGGCACAACAATGTTCTAGAGAAAATAAAGCCAAATGTAGAAGATAAAAGACACAAGAGATAAATGACTGAGACTCCACAACATAAATGTGTCATTTTTATTCTGCTCTTGCCAGGGCCGGATGTAGACATGGTGAGACCCTAAGTTAAATAAAACTTTGAGGTGTCCTCCAGTCCCCTCGTTTAAAACATAACACAAGAAGGGCTCAGCTGAAAAAAAAAAAACAAGTTTAGTTAACACAAGAAGGGCTCAGCTGAAAAAAAAAAAACAAGTTTAGTTCCAAGAACAAATTCTAAACATTTGTTTAGACCCCTCGAATTGTGTCCAAGGCTGTAAAACTTAAAAAAGTAAAGAGCCCTGACACGCCAAGTGGAGTATTGCGAATATGGTGTTAATGATCATAATTTTTACAGATCTTCGGCACATGATTTTTGCGGTAAGGTGGTCGGTACTACGCCCGTGCCGCTTTACTTTTCCAGAAAAAAATCAGCTACCCTTTAAAGGCTGGGTGAACCTGGAAGCCGTCGATCAGGATCGAACCTGACCTGGAGGCGAAGACGCATCTCACAGCAGCAGAGATTGAAGTTGACAGCGACCCACAGCTGATGGCTTGCGCCAGGATCAGTGAACTAGAACCATCCAGGCCCTGCTTTACCTCTCCGTGGTGCCTCTAATAACAGACTAACTTGTCTAGTCTGGCTAAGCGAGTAGGGATCGAAGAGGGAAGACAACCCGCTACTCAAAAATGTCATGCTGAAGTCGGATGCATTGGGCCGAAAGGCGCAAATATTACACTGCAAACCACAACACAACACAGACAAGCCTACTTAATGTCCTTTTAAGGGCGGATGATGAAGAGGTATACTTCTTTAGTCATCGGGCAAACGCTAGCAAGAACCTGACCTCTTGTCCTCTGTAGTCCTGTTCACTAACCACTGAGATATCGCGGCGCCCCCTAAGCTGTAGTCCTGTTCACTAACCACTGAGATATCGCGGCGCCCCCTAAGCTGTAGTCCTGTTCACTAACCACTGAGATATCGCGGCGCCCCCTAAGCTGTAGTCCTGTTCACTAACCACTGAGATATCGCGGCGCCCCCTAAGCTGTAGTCCTGTTCACTAACCACTGAGATATCGCGGCGCCCCTAAGCTGTAGTCCTGTTCACTAACCACTGAGATATCGCGGCGCCCCCTAAGCTGTAGTCCTGTTCACTAACCACTGAGATATCGCGGCGCCCCCTAAGCTGTAGTCCTGTTCACTAACCACTGAGATATCGCGGCGCCCCCTAAGCTGTAGTCCTGTTCACTAACCACTGAGATATCGCGGCGCCCCCTAAGCTGTAGTCCTGTTCACTAACCACTGAGATATCGCGGCGCCCCCTAAGCTGTAGTCCTGTTCACTAACCACTGAGATATCGCGGCGCCCCCTAAGCTGTAGTCCTGATCACTAACCACTGAGATATCGCGGCGCCCCCTAAGCTGTAGTCCTGTTCACTAACCACTGAGATATCGCGGCGCCCCCTAAGCTGTAGTCCTGTTCACTAACCACTGAGATATCGCGGCGCCCCCTAAGCTGTAGTCCTGTTCACTAACCACTGAGATATCGCGGCGCCCCCTAAGCTGTAGTCCTGTTCACTAACCACTGAGATATCGCGGCGCCCCCTAAGCTGTGGTCCTGTTCACTAACCACTGAGATATCGCGGCGCCCCCTAAGCTGTGGTCCTGTTCACTAACCACTGAGATATCGCGGCGCCCCCTAAGCTGTGGTCCTGTTCACTAACCACTGAGATATCGCGGCGCCCCCTAAGCTGTGGTCCTGTTCACTAACCACTGAGATATCGCGGCGCCCCCTAAGCTGTGGTCCTGTTCACTAACCACTGAGATATCGCGGCGCCCCCTAAGCTGTGGTCCTGTTCACTAACCACTGAGATATCGCGGCGCCCCCTAAGCTGTAGTCCTGTTCACTAACCACTGAGATATCGCGGCGCCCCCTAAGCTGTAGTCCTGTTCACTAACCACTGAGATATCGCGGCGCCCCCTAAGCTGTAGTCCTGTTCACTAACCACTGAGATATCGCGGCGCCCCCTAAGCTGTAGTCCTGTTCACTAACCACTGAGATATCGCGGCGCCCCCTAAGCTGTAGTCCTGTTCACTAACCACTGAGATATCGCGGCGCCCCCTAAGCTGTAGTCCTGTTCACTAACCACTGAGATATCGCGGCGCCCCTAAGCTGTAGTCCTGTTCACTAACCACTGAGATATCGCGGCGCCCCCTAAGCTGTAGTCCTGTTCACTAACCACTGAGATATCGCGGCGCCCCCTAAGCTGTAGTCCTGTTCACTAACCACTGAGATATCGCGGCGCCCCCTAAGCTGTAGTCCTGTTCACTAACCACTGAGATATCGCGGCGCCCCCTAAGCTGTAGTCCTGTTCACTAACCACTGAGATATCGCGGCGCCCCCTAAGCTGTAGTCCTGTTCACTAACCACTGAGATATCGCGGCGCCCCCTAAGCTGTAGTCCTGTTCACTAACCACTGAGATATCGCGGTGCCCCCTAAGCTGTAGCTTATGTCTAAAACTCGCCCTGCCTCTCCCACTAACCTCTTGAGTACTCACCCGTTACGAGAACGTAGATGCGTTGCTTTGATAGTTTGCGACAAGCAACGATATATGCGTTTTTACACCCGACACATCCGTTTTCGGCATTTTTATTCAGCTCTCGGACCTGCCATTCAGACATTGGCAGAATCTGAGAGAAGCTGCTCGGTAAAACAAAGCCTGGCGATTACTAGTGACGATCGATATCAGCCTGCTTTACCCCATCTCTCTCTCTCTCTCTCTCGCTTGCTCTCTGCACATACACACATTATGCATTATCTAACAGCAATTAACAAATTACAACAGCTAGCACTGTTGCTGGACAGTAAGTACTTTAAATGAGCAACTAACACTACTACTGGATATTAGCAATGCTTTTTGATGGCCCAGTCATTGGACTACAATGTTATTACTAGACTATATTTTTTTTTTTAATATAAAAAAAGGTAAAGTGCCCCCGTCACGCCAAGTGGCGTATTGGGAATATGGTGTTAGTGACCATAAATCTTACAGACCTTCGGCACATGATTTTTTTGGGGTAATGTGGTCGGTATTACGCCCGTGCCGCTTTACTTTCCCAGAAAAAATTCCGGTGCCCACTAACGGCTGAGTGAACCGGAAGCCGTCGGTTTGGATCAAACCCTACCTCTTGCCCTTTGTAGTCCAGTTCGCTAACCACTGAGCTATCGCGGCTCCCATACTAGACTATACTGGACTATAATGTTATTACTAGACTATACTGGACTATATCTATACTAGACTCCATTGGGCTATAATGTTATTAGTAGACTATACTGGACTATATCTGTACCAGACTATACTGGACTAATGTTATTAGTAGACTATACTGGACTATATCTGTACCAGACTATACTGGACTAATGTTATTATTAGACTATACTGGTCTATAATGTTATCTCTAGGCTATACAGTCAGTGGTGTATTATCCATCTTCTGGCATCCCCTGCAGCTCAACTTTGTGTCCGAACGTAAGGACCTAGTCCCTCCTTCGGAACGCTTCAAAGAGGAGACGAGAGGGGGGTAGTGCGTTTTGGACAAAGCTTTATCCCCATATTATTGGCCCAGGCATAGTAAGCAAGCTGAAATGTCAGTTCCATCCTCGTTAGGAGAGTGAAAGAAATTGGGAAAATGTGGCTGCAGATCGTAGTACATGGAGAGCAAAAATAAAAAATGGCACAGCAGCTTTCGAGACAGTAAAGTAAAATAAAGAGCCCCGTCACGCCAAGTGGCGTATAGAGAATATGGTGTTAGTGACCATAAAATTTACCTACCTTTGGCACATCATTTTTTTGGGTAAGGTGGTCGGTATTACGCCCTTGCCGCTTTACTTTCCCAGAAAAAAAAATCCGGTACCAATTTAAGGCTGGATGAATCGGAGCCATCAGTTGGGATCGAACCCTACCTCCTGTCCCTTGTAGTCTAGTTCACTAACCACTGAGCTATCGCGGCTCCCCTTTCGAGACAGTAAGTAAAAGTAAAGTAAAGTACCCCCCGTCACGCCAAGTGGCGTATAGGGAAATATGGTGTTAGTGACCCTATATTTTACAGACCTTCAGCACATGATTTTTGGGGTAATGTGGTCGGTATTACGCCCGTGCTGCTTTTACTTTCCCAGAAAAAATCCGGTACCCATTAAAGGCTGGGTGAATTGGAAGCCGTCGGTTGGGATTGAACCCTACCCCTTGTCCGTAGTAGTCCAGTTCACTAACCACTGAGCTATCGCGGCTCCTACTAATTTTTAGGGAATTAGTAAAACCCAGGTGTCCTCGCCAGGATTACGAACCCCGGCTGTTGCCGTGGTAAGCCAACCGCCTATCGATTGCGCTAACCGGACACCTTTCGAGACAGTGCTGAAAACAAATTCAGAAGACAAAAGGCGCAAGAGATAAGAGACAAGGCCAGGTACCGCAAATACATCTTGCTCGTTCTGTGAATGGATCTGTCTGTCCATGATCGACAAATTCAGCCACGAGAGAAGATGTTCAATAAATATTAGACACTAATGTTTTACCGAACTACTGACTTATCATGATTGCTTGCTACCAATCGTCTGTCAAGACGCCAAAGGCAATACTGGACTATAATGTTATTACTATACTATAATGGGATATATCTATACTAGACTATTGGACTATAATGTTATTACTATACTATAATGGACTATATCTATACTAGACTATTGGACTATAATGTTATTCTCCATGTGCCATACCGGTTGGCGTAGGTGATCCTGTCCCTCCACAATCTTCTATCCACAGTGCATCGTATCAGTTCTGTTGTTGACTGTTTTCCATGCCATGACACCAAGCTATCCAGTATTTTCTCTCTTTGTCGCCCGCGATCTCTCTTTCCTTTTATTTTGCCAGTTGTAACCAAGTATTCCAACTTTCCTCTTCTCATGACTTGCCCGAAAAATGTTGATTGCTTCTTTCTGATGTTTTTTTAAGAGCTCCCTTTTTGTGTTGGCCTCTTTGAGAACTTCCTCATTGGTCTTTTTAGCTGTCCAAGGAACTTTCAATATTCTTCTGAGAAATCCCATCTCTGTGGCCTCTAATCGTCTTTTCATTCGTTTGTCTGCTGCCCATGATTCGCTTCCATAGGTCAGAATTGGTTTTTGGTTATATAATGTTATTACTAGACTATACTGGACTATATTGTTATTGTTATACTATACTGGACTATAATGTTATTACTATACTATATTGGAATATATCTATACTAGACTATATTGGACTAAAATGTTATTACTATACGATATTGTAATATATCTATACTAGACTATATTGGACTAAAATGTTATTACTATACGATATTGGAATATATCTATACTAGACTATATTGGACTAAAATGTTATTACTATACTATATTGGAATATATCTATACTAGACTATATTGGACTAAAATGTTATTACTATACGATATTGGAATATATCTATACTAGACTATATTGGACTAAAATGTTATTACTAGAAAGCAACGATGTTAAGAACAGTGGAAACGAACATAAAAGTGCCATACATACAATACTTCTGGCACCATAAGTTACGCCACTTTTCGTGCATTATGAATCCATACAAATCGCCTTCCTAACATTTTAACTGCTGTCTTTCCGGTGGATTAAACAAATTTGTCGTCTGTTTTGTCTGTGTGTGTTCACCGATGAAGATCTTTTGAGTTGAAACGTTAGTTTAGTTTGTGATCTCTTATCAGTGAGTTGAAATATTATGTTTTTTAGTTATTTAACTATTGGTGTTAATGAGTAAGTGGCGCCGCTACAGAACACATAACACACTCTTATTTGAAAAGAGTGGGACTGCTTGGTCTTGAGGCGAGACGCCGGTCTAGAGGAAGAGGGGTTGTGAGTTCAAATCCCGGATGTATAAGTTGGGATTTTTATTTGTGATTTCTCTCTGCGGCATCCACCTCTGATCTCAGCAGTGAGGTCCGGTTTGAAACATCAATTACTCATCGAATGAAAAGAATTATAATTACCTCCGAAGACGAAGTTTTCTGCCTGTGCGCCGAGGAACCCCTGTGTACACGATTGCCTGAGAAAAACGGATTAACGCTCACAATTCAGTTCCTAGTCTCTAGGGACTTCGCCCAAGGTAAAAGCTGGCAAACGAAAAAAAAATGGATAAAAAGAGGGATGGAGTGGACACTGTGTAGGTAAAACTGCATGAAAAATTTGAGGAACATTTATTGAAACGATACTACTAAGAAGGGAATAGTGGATCCTCTCCGAAGACATGATAATAAAAAAAAGTTCCATTTATTCTGTTTCCGGTTGTATCAAAAATGGAGGAATTATTTTTCTCCGGCTTGGTAGAGATCGTTGATCAGAGGTTTAACAAGCCGCTATCGTAAAAACGATGTTGTTAATGAAACGTAGACCTGATACAGAATGTGTAAATTAGCAGTAGATAGTAGTGATAGTATTTTCGGCCCTAAAACAACAAAAAAAAATAGGATTCTGGAATGTACGAACAATGGCTGCGCCGACGAAACAAGCACAGGTCGCGAGCGAGATGGATAGAAACGATCTACATATTTTAGGATTAAGCGAAATGCGCTGGCTTGGAACAGGTAGGAAATCTGTTGATAAGGAGACCATTTGGAGGACCTCAACTTTGCTGATGACATAGTTCTCATCAGCAGTCAAATAAAAACGATGCAGGAAAACACAAATGAACTAACATCAACAGCCAGCAAAATTGGGCTTGAGATCAATGCTGAAAAGACTAAAGTCATGAAAAGCTTAATTCCAACAGACGACAAAATATACATGGAAAACAAACCAGTCGAAGAGATCGATCACTTTATCTATCTTGGAAGTCACATTGATCGAGAAGGGGATACAAGTAAAGAAATTAGAATCAGAATAGCTAAAGCAGCAATGACTTTCAGAAGCCTTGAAAAGTTGTGGAAATCAAAACTCATCAGCACAAACACAAAACTTAGGTTATTCAAATCAAATGTACTATCAACCCTTACATATGCGTGTGAAAGCTGGAAAACAACATGAGACATAGAAACAAAGTTGAACGCAATCGAAAATAAATGTCTAAGGAAAATACTTAATATAGCGTGGAACGAATTCAAAACAAACATTACACAAACAAATATTACACTGTAAACCACAACACAACGCAGACACGTCCACTACGTCCTTGTAAGGGCGGATGATGAAGAGGAATATATTCTAGTCTGTCACGATACTCTAGAATACTTTAGTCATCGGGCGAACGCAACCAACCAACCAAAACAAACGAGGAAATTAGAGAAATCTCCAATCAACCACTAATATCTTCAGTAATAAAGAAAAGACAATGGTCATATGTTGGACATGCGATGAGAAGAGATAATAACCGAATAGCAAAGCAAGCCCTCATGTGGGAAACAACAGGTATGAGGAAAAGAAGAAGACCCAGAGAGACACTGAGAAGAACATTGATGAGAGAGGCAAAATCAGCAGGAATCGGCTCCCTCAATGAGATAGAGCTGCTTGCACAGAACAGAGACAAATGGCGAGATTTTATCAAATATCTTTAAAAGAATTGAAAACTGCTAGAATAAAAATGTAGATAAGAGAAGGAGTATCTTGGTTTACGCCCTATGGGACGGCTACGGCTCGAAAGCTCAATAGATAGATAGATAGATTTATTCTAGACAGGGACAATAGTAAGCTGTACAGTGAATGTACAGACATTGTCATTAAACAGTTAATAGCTGACAGATCTCAAGATGTTTTTTGTTGTATCAATAGTGGTTTGTGTTGTTTAGTAAGTGGAATGGATTTTTTAAAATTTGCTTTAAGTTAGAGTCAGGAGCAGAGTCACCATATAGCAAAGCTCACACTGCAAAAACCAGCTATAATATATATATATATATACATGTATATATTAGGGGAATGGAGTGTGAAGCGCTTACTCATGTAACCAGTTGAATGTGGCAATGATCGTGACCGACACTTTAGTCAGTGTCTTGAAAAGCCTAAAATCGATGTTTCTAGAATGAATGAACGGTAACAATAGAAACATAATTTAATATAAAAAAAATGTTCATCGATATATTGTCCCTGTCGTGTGGGTTCGTGACAAAGAAATTGATTGGCTGGCAGGTATGTGGTAGGGAGGTTAGACACAATGGCGTAGCAGGGAATGTGAGGGGCGATTTCTCTAGCCCACCATTCTCAAGGACGCAAAATTCCTTTAAAAATAGGTTGTAATAATAAAAAGTGGGGGAGGGGGAGGTGCGCTAGTGCTGGCTCAAGGTACTGGAAACTCGAGCAGTTGCCCAGGGTACGTCATGTGCTTAGGGGGCGCCATCAAGGATTTTCCCAAATGTTTAGATTTTTTTCCTTGTGAAAGCGTTTATAATTAAACTTAAAAAGTGCCCCGAAGTTCAGTTTGTCCAGGGCGTCAGCAACCATTGGGCCGTAACGGAAAAGGGGGGGGGGGGGGGGGGGGGGGGGGGGGGGTCCCCACAATACTTGCCTTTCTAAGGACATCGGCAACACAAGTTACGTCACTGGATAGCCACCCACCATGGCGACGTCACAACATGGTTATAAGTGAGGATGCAGTTTGAGAGACTGCAACAATTTGGAATAAATAGCGCCGAACAAGGTAGGAATGACGTCTTGCACAGGCCAGCTATAGTTCGTTCAGAAATTCGTGCCCACATAGTTTATTAATTTTCTCGGAAACTGTTTGATGAATTTTTGTAATTATTTTTCGTGAAATCTTTTCCACCGACCTTCAGTCTGATTTTTTTCCCCTACTGTCATGCATTTAGGAAAGATTTTTGCTTATTTGAGGTATATAAAAATATGATTTTCCTGCTTGTCCTAAATTTTAGAATTTTACAATACCCACATTTGTTGTAATCAACTCACCCATTTATAAAGACAAAGTTCACGTGCACACCACACAATCTTAGCACCGTTTCACACTCTTAACTTGTAAGACAGCTACCACCCCGAGGTTTTTTTTGGTAATTTCATTTCCGTTTTCTTTTTAAATTGGCCCAGAAGCGTATTTTGACAAAATATTTACTATTAATGAATATTCCTGTATGTGTGATAATTTGTAAGCTGTTGTGAAGTGACTACTTGATTTTTAAAACCATGAAGAGTATAAAGTGTAAACTCATCAATATGCAAAAGCTAACTGTGTTGTACATGCACTTTTGCAAGGAATCTAAAAGGGGTCGGTTATATTACTATTCAATGTAATACGGATACGCTTTTGGCTTGCATTGTTAGAAAATTAACATAATTTACAGCAAAATCTAATGTTTAGAGCACGCGGCTTGATATTTTCCTAAAATTATATAACATTTAACGATTTGTGCAAAATTAAGACTACCTTTGTGCTTAAATGTTATAAAATCTGAAGGTCGGTGAAAAAATAAGATTTCATTAAAAAGAATTAAAGAAATTCATCAAACATTTTCCGAGATAATTGATCAACTCTGTGGGCACGAATTTGTGAACGAACTATAGATGCATGTTCAACAAACTAACAACTGGAATCATGTAGTGACTGAACATCTATAGGTTTACCAGAAGCGCTGTGATTTCATGAAAAAAAAAAAAAGATAAAAGTTCTCCATCACGTATATGGAATATGGTGTTAGTGACCATCATTGTAATGGACCTTCGGTACATGATTTTGGCGTAATGTGATTGGTAATACGTTCGTGCCGCTTTACTTTCCCCATTAAAAAAATCTAGTACCTATAAAAAGCAGGGTGAACCCGGAAGCCGTCGATCAGGATCGAACCCGACGCTCTTGTCCTTTTTAGTCGAGTTCAATAACCACTGAGTTATCGCTGCTCCCTTGTGATTTCATTATTACTAAAACCAAACGTTTTTATTACTAATTTCATACAAAGACTTAAAATTCAAGGATGTCTAGTGACATTAATAATTAGACAGACACGCAAATAGCAAGGGAGACATCAAAGTAAGACTCAACCCTAAGTATCCGGTTAGCCAGCCTTTCATGAAGATAGAAATATCAAGAACGAATATACTGTGACAAGCTCGGATTGTTATTGGCTAGATGAGACAGCCAATGAGAACAGTTTAAACAAAGTTCCGTGTTAAATTTCCTCATCTGTGTGTATGTGTGCGTGTGCATGTGTGTGTTTTTAGTTAAGAGTACCTGAAAGTCGGACTCAAAACAAGCTTCGATACTAACTTTAGAGGTATCAATTCAGATTTGACTAAAAACGACCGCACGTCGATGATGTATGATTAAACGACATGATGGTATTAGAAATAGACTACTCATTTTAGCAAATACAGTTCGGATTGAATAGGGAATAGACACCTGGTCTGAAAGGTGTTTTTTTTTTCTTGTTTAAAGCTCCATAGCCCGGTAAACAATCAATGGCCTGCAAGCCATATTATGTCTTTTATGGCATCAGCGAAGTTAAACAATTTGCACTGTCTCCATGACAAGGGTGTCCCGTGTCTGGCCCAAAAAACCAATGTCAGCTTTCATCGTTTTCCCGCAGATTCTCCTTGGTCTGTCTCTCTTCCCTTTCTCTCTGGGGTCCATTAGATAACAGTTTCGGTGACCAGGCCTTCCTCGGAGCACACGGACCAGGGTCCATTAGATAACAGTTTCGGTGACCAGGCCTTCCTCGGAGCACACGGACCAGGGTCCATTAGATAACAGTTTCGATGACTAGGCCTTCCTCCGAGCACACGGACCGGGGTCCATTAGATAACAGTTTCGGTGACCAGGTCTTCCTCCGAGCACACGGACCGGGGTCCATTAGATAACAGTTTCGGTGACCAGGCCTTCCTCCGAGCACACGGACCAGCCACCTCCAGAGTCCATTGACTATCATTGTTCACATTACAAAACATAGACCACAAAATGTAAGCGAAGAAAATGGTCCCTCTATTCCTTGCTTGGTGTATGGGGAATATGGTGCTTTCTTGCGTTCGCCCGATGACTAAAGGAGTACACCTCTTCGCCATCCACCCTTAAAAGGACGTTAAGTGGGCGTGTCTACGTTGTGTTGTGGTTTGCAGTATAACTGTGTTATTTGCACCTTTCGGCCCAACCATTCAACTTCAGCACGACATTTTTGATTACCAGGTTTTCATCCCTCTTCGATCTCTACTCGCTTGATCGGACTAGACAGAGTAGTGTATTACTTGAGGCACCACGGAGAGGTGGAGCAGGGTCTGGATGGTTCTGGGTCACCGATACCGTAAGCCATCAGCTGCGAGTCGCTGACAACTTCCAGCTGTGCTGCTATGAGGTGCGCCTTCGTCTCCTGGGAATATAGTGTTATGTGACCATATTTTTATACGACCACAGCACATGTTTAGGCAATGTGTTTGGTATCACGCCAGGCCGCCTTCACATCCAAGAAATGTCTCTGGTACCCATTTTTAGATACTGGGTGAACTCCGAAGCCTTGTCGGTTTGTAAAAAAAAAAAATCCATCACTTCTGGGAATTCAACCCGGAACCTTATAATAAGGAAGCGAGAGCGTTAACCCTTCAGCCACCGAAGTGTGATGTGACTAGTACGAGTGTGAATGGTTGAAACCAGCAAGTAATCTATCTAGACGTAAACTGCAACACGGTGCAGTAGTAGAACGAACGGAGAAACTGGACGTTAACGTTGCCTATATTTTCAATTTACTTATTCTTTATTTCGCTATTCCTCCTTCCTTCGCTGAAATGGTCCAAAGTCATGTATTGGGAGGAAATGGACAGTTCGTCTTCGCAATCTTTAGTTTAATTACACGTAACTTGTGGTTTTACAGAAGAAATGTAGTTTTACAGAAGAAATGTGGTTTTACTGTAGAATGTTGAAGAAAACATGGACAGATAAGAAGAGTAATGAACATGTTCTGAAAGAGGTCAAAGCAAAAAGAGAGCTAATTTCCAATATTAGGGAGAAACAGTCATCATTCTTTGACCATGTAATGAGAAGGGAACAGCTGGAATATATTGTGACCAAAAAAAATTGAGGGACGAAGAGATAGAGGGAAGAAAAGAGAAAAGATACCAGACAGCTTAAGAGAATGGCTTGGCAGAAGGTCAACGACAGAAATTATAAATAAATGTCGAGATCGAAAGTTGTGGAGATACATGACCAACTACGCCAGCAGTCACGGTACTTGATGATGACATGTAACTTTCACAGCTGTTTGTTTTCATATCAAAGTGCTGTTTTAGTTCTGATATTGAAAAGTTTGACACATTTACGGATTAAGATGTCCTGAGTCTAGTCACTCTTTCTTAGAACTGAAATTTTATGGAAGTGCTTTCTGTTTGTAACGTCACACACAAAACATACAATTTGTAGCTAAAATAAATATTGATGTGAAAATATTTTAGTAGTTAATGCTCGTAACACAAACATCACACATCGACAAGTTACAGGGGACGCAATTTTCAATTTTTAGTCACAAAAGTTTATAAATTTTCAGACAGTTTCTTCTGATATCTTTCAATATCTAATGTAAGAAGTAAGTGTGTTCTATCTTCCTGGAATGACACAGATGAGCAAACGAACTAAAGTAGCTTCGACAAGGAACTGTGCTTTTAACACCTTAGGACAGAAGTACCACGAGTACTAAATTGGTGGTGTATGTTCATCTAGAGTTATGAATAAACATCTTACAGAGTCGTCGAGTGCTGTCTCCGCAAAGAAGGTTGGCTACCATGGAGCGCCATTCTGCTCCGTTTCTTGCTTTGACGGTGCAGGTTGTCACAGGCTGATTTGTCCATCTTTTCATATTACTCGTCATGTTACTTACATAGTACTTTAAAATATTTTATAATAATTGTCTCACTATTGACGTATAACTTAGATAAGCTCTGATATATGTTATCATGTTTTATTTGTGGTGTTTGTACCATCTTTAACAATATTAAATAGTAATATAGAATATAATAGTATAATAGAACAATATTAAAACAGGTAAATGAATTGAAATATTTGGGAACTTTGTTAACCTCAGACGGAAGATGCACAAAAGAGGTGAGATGCAGAATGGCTCAGGCAAAAGCAGCTTACCAAAAAATGAGGAAGATACTATGCAATCCATTTTGACAATAGAAACAAGAAAAAGAGTTCTTAAATGTTTTATAGAGCCAGTCTTAACATATGGATGCGAATCATGGACAATAGGACAACAGACAAGAAAATCACTGGAGTCTGTAGAAATGTGGTTTTACAGAAGAATGTTGAGAATACCATGGACAGCTAAGAAGAGTAATGAAAAAGTTCTGAATGAGGTCAAAGCAAAAAGAGAACTAATTTCCAATATTAGGAAGAGACATTCATCATTTTTTGGCCATGTAATGAGAAGAGAACAACTGGAATATATTGTAACAACTGGAAAAATTGAGGGACGAAGAGATAGAGGGAAGCAAAGAGACAAAATAACAGACAGCTTAAGAGAATGGCTTGGCAGAAGGTCAACAACAGAAATGATAAATAGCTGCCGAGATCGAAAATTGTGGAGAGACATGATCACCTACGCCAGTAGGCCCGGTACTTGATGATGATACTATCTTTGATCTTTTTCCTCACGTCCTTGATCGCAAACAGGTAAAGCAGTTAGTACTGACATGTCTTGTGACGTCATGTAGGGAAAAACCACAACTACCCAGAGCAGCGGTTCTCTAACTTTCCTTCACCATGGACACTCACTAAGTACGTTTTACAGTCGCTGACCACCAGGATTCAACTTCAACTCATTTTACGGTTTATTTTTGTGTGTGCTTGTGTTCATTCTCTCTTTCATTTTAGCTACAAAATATCACTATTCATTAAGCCTTCGCGGGCCTCTGTGACAGCACAGGGGGGGGGGGGGGGGGGGGGTGGCCTCGGATCACAGTTTGAGAAACGTTGACCTTTATTACTAATAAATAATAATAAAATAATAGTAATGTTACTGATGGCTGTGGGAAAGAACATCGTTTCTCAGCCTTGTTCTTGCTATGATTATCCTTCTCAGGGTACCTATGTCTGGTCCACACTGAAAGACGTAAATGCATCCACTTATTTTAGTAACAGCACAGAGACATATGTTACAACAAGAAAAGTGGGAAAGTTTACGGATTTTGTACAGTAGAAGGATATCCTCTAAATGACAGGACTATGTAATCAACCAAACTGGTTGTTTGAATAGAAATATCAGAACGTGCCTGTAGATCATAGGTACATATTGAGTTATTTGCGGGTCATCATCATTGCATTCCGAACATGTCCATAGTTGCTCAGATCCCCTCCTCAGAAAGTCCCGCAGTGTCCAGCGACTGACGACTCCAGTTCTATGTTGGTTGATAAGTCTTCTTACACGGCCACTAAGTTTCTCATTTCTGGCTGTGCCCATCTTAACTCCCATTTCTATCATCTGAAGAAGTGACGTCGATCTGTGTTGGTCGGAGTCCTGTGCTCTTCCCACATCTCGGAGGGCATTGATGATGTCCGCCCAATCCATTGGTTGCCCGTCCTCAACGACAGCGCAGCTAGCCAATCTGTCCGCTCTTTCATTTCCCCGTACTCCCGTATGTCCAGGGACATGGACAAAGGTGACCTTACGTATTTTTGCAATAGGTACATATCTGCCCCAGTAATGCATCTCCACGTGATGTGATAAGGGAATCTGGGTGCCCATACCACTACAACTGTGACAGTGGCAGGAGACAAATAATAGTCATCATCATCATGTGCCATATCGGTTGGCGTAGGCAATCATGTTCCTTCCACAATATTCTATCTACAGTGCATCGTAGCAGTTCTGTTGTTGACTGTTTTCCATGCCATGACACAAAACTATCCAGTATTTTCTCTCTTTGCCATCCGCGATCTCTCTTTCCTTCTATTTTGTCAGTTGTAACCAAGTATTCCAACTTTCCTCTTCTCATGATGTGCCCGCAAAATGTTGATTGTTTCTTTTTGATGTTTATTTAGGAGCTGCCTTTTTGTGTTGGCCTCTTTGAAAACTTCCTCATTTGTCTTTTTAGCTGTCCAGGAAACATTCAACATTCTTCTCAGAAATCCCATCTCTGTGGAAATAATAGTAAACTAATATTATTATGGTGGGAAACTCCCGAGGCGATGGATCAGCGAATAATTTCAGGGGAAGAGATATGTTTGCAATATTCGGGGGGAAAAAAATCACAAATAATCAACAACAGCACACGTGTGCTCCAGTGTTTGTCGTGGCAAGGCGCTGTGTCGAGAAGTACGGGTTCGATTTTGCTTCAGGTTGTCTATTGTTTGTAGTTTTCTTTCTGTTGTTGATTATTTGTGATTTTTTTCCGCGTGTTGTGAACATACCCCTTCCGCTGACTGTGTCAACAAGGTCACCGAGGGGTCACTCAGGCCGGTCAGCTCATCGGTTTGAGTGAGCCCGGACAAAGTGAGACACAAACATGCAGAAAGCTGAAAACGTACACTCTGTGCTACTTGCTTTTAACGCAGTTCTTACGATGGTACTTGTGATAACATCACAATCTAAAGAAATATTAAATACAAATGTCAAATCTTTCCTATTTTATGGATCAAAAACATGGACAGCAACAGCCAGAATTAAAAGGAAACTTCAGACTTTTGTTAACAGCTTATAGAGTATACATCAGATCATATGCCAGACACCATTATAAATAATGAACTTTGATAAGGACAAATCAACCAATAGTGACAGAAAAACACAATTTTCGGAAAGCAAGTATCAGCATCACCAAACAAGCTATCTCTGGAACCCACACGGAAAGAGGAAAGAGAAGAGCCAGAAGCAAATTGAGACTTTTAGACAGAGATTTAAAAAATAAAATTTCACCTGGAGAAAATAAAAAAAGAAATTTAATAAAAAAAATCAGAAAGAATTGAAGAGTTCTTGATGACTTATTGCCTAAATTAGGGATGGCCAATTTCTTTCAAATGGGCGGGCCACTTTATTATTATTATTATTTTTTTGTGAGTGGCGGGCCACACATATAACAACATCAATACAAATAAACTTGACATTTGTTTTAAGGTAATATTTTTGTTATTTATCGGCATTATTTGCTTACATAAATCATTTTGTTGCAACAGAGTTAAAAATGCCTAGTTGACATATAAAAATGAATAAAAGTTGCTATTTGAAATGTTTAACAAACATGTTTTAGTTAGGTCATTTTAAAGTTGACATGTAACAAACCTTAATAAGAACAATGTGGACGTTCATGTGCAGCAACAAGTTCATCAAAGTCAATGTGTAAAGATGATGATGATATTCGTAATAAATCCTGAAGGTGGCCATCAGTGAGTCGGTTTCTTTGTGACGATTTAATCGCCTTCATTGTTGACAAAGTGCATTCGTATGTGCTTTTTCGAACATAGAAGTAATTTTCAAGTGAAATCACTCAATGCGGGATATTTTTCATGTGGGTTGTTAAACAATGGCAGTTCTGGGCGTATACCACTGAAGTCAGAAAATCGTTCATTGAATTGCTCCAATAGTTTGTCTAACATTAATACAGACAATTTGAAATCAGTGTCACTGCGCTCCTCAATCAATTCTTTGCACGAAGGAAAATGAATGAAGTTTTCTTTGGCCAGGGTAAATCTAAAAACTTTTAGGTGACTTATAAATCCATCTAGGTGTCCTACCAAATCTGAGACTGTTTGGGAACGTCCCTGTAGCTTCACGTTGAGTTCATTCATATGCTGGGTGATATCAGTTAAAAAGTCCAATAAGCTGTTAAAATTTGGATCAGACATTTTTCTGATCAGTTCTTTGTTGGTATCATGTTTCTCTAAAAACTGCTTTATCTCGTTTCTCAAAGCAAAAAACCGCCTCAAACAATTCCCTCTGCTTAGCCAGCGTACTTGTGTGTAGAGCACCAAATCGCCATATTCCGCCTCTACTTCTGATAGAAAATTTATAAACTGTCGGTGTGTCAAAGACCGATTCCCGCCTTTTATTAAATTCATACACTTTATTACAGTTTTCATAACATCCTCCACGTCTAGAATCTTGCCACACAGCGCCTCCTGGTGTATAATACAGTGTAATGCTGGGCAATGGATTCCAGCCTTCCTTAATAATCCAACTAGACCTGTTTGAGTACCACACATTGACTTAGCGCCATCTGTCACTATTGCTGAAAGTCTGTTTATGTCACCGATACCGTTAACAACTTTCATAACTGAGTTATAAATGTCTTGACCTTTGGTCGTATTATGCAATGAATCTAAAGCTAATAGCTCTTAATTGATAATAAAGTCTTTTGAAACAGTTCTTATGAAAATTAAAAGTTGTACTGCGTCTGATATGTCAGTAGATTCATCCAAAGCCAGAGAAAAGTAAGCGGAATTTGTAACGACACTCTTTAATTTACTAGATATAACTTATTTCCTCCTTATGTTGCTCTCTGTGCTGTGTGATGTTTCAGCTAGTTCTCTGGCAGAGTCCAGTTCCTCTTCTAGTCTTTGTATTGCTCCAGTATGGCTTGTAGTTTCTTCTTGCTCCTCTAGGAATGGATTCTTTAGCAGCTCTCAGGATTCCATTTGTTAACCGCTCTATCATATTATTGACCTTCTTTTCGTGGGTGTTGATAGGCGCTATATACACATCAGTGAGCCTGGCAAACTTTGCTCAATCTGCTCTCTTATAATTCCAGCGGGGAAGAGGTATTTGCAACTCCTGTTTGTGAGCAAGAGCCACTGAAAGTTTGACTGGTCTATGGTCAATATCTCCAAGTTGGTTCAGCACTTTTCTGGTTATTTTGGTAGATATGTCTCCAGTTGCAAATGTTAGGTCGGGAGTGGAAGTTGTTTTCCATCTTCTTGAGTAGAAGGTTGGGGGGTCCTCCCTAGAGTTTATGAGGAATAGGTTGTTGTCTATTTCCCATTCTTCCACTTCTTCACCTCGAACATTGGACTCCTTATATCCCCATCTTTCAGAGTGGCTGTTAAAGTCTCCTACTACAAGACACTTTGATGGTGTTATTTCCATTGACTCCAGCTTCAGAAATGTGTCATTTGGGCAGTATATATTAAATATCCTTATACTAGCGGAGTTAATGTATAGGTCTGTACTAATGATCTCTGCCTCTCCGTTTGTGACTACATCTATCAGTTTTGCTGGGATGGAATTTTTAATAAGTATAAGAATTCCACCCTTGTGACTTTCCCTGTCTGTCTAAATGTTTTGTGCCCCTGATCATAAATCTGTGCTGAGAATTAAGATGAGATTAATGGATGCAGGCAACGTCTATCTCCTCCTCTGCTAGTCTGATTGTTAGAGTTTGTTTTTTTGTGGTATATGCCCTCCACATTCCAGTGTATTATATTCAGCTGTTTCTTGAAGCCTTTCCGATCAGCGGTAGTTTCTATCATTCAGCGATATTGTATTGCTGTAAAACATAGAGAACAGTGAAAAATATTCACGAAGTACCAGAACCTCATCTTCTAGATGCTTCTGTAGAATTAACAAATCTAAATGGCAAACACTGAGTTCGTGACGGGAGAATGGGTGGTCCGGAGGTAAGACGTCGGTCTCTGGACAAGAGGGTTCAGGGTTCGATACCCATGGCTGATGGTGGGAATTTTTAGAAAAATGGAATCCCTGGTTTCTTCGTAGCTCTCTGGTTAGAGTCTTGGTAGTGAGATCGATGTCTAGCCCTCTCTGGTCAGAGTCTTGGTAGTGAGATCGATGTCCAGCCCTCTCTGGTCAGTCTTGGTAGTGAGATCGATGTCTAGCCCTCTCTGGTCAGAGTCTTGGTAGTGAGATCGATGTCTAGCCCTCTCTGCTCAGAGTCTTGGTAGTGAGATCGATGTCCAGCCCTCTCTGGTCAGAGTCTTGGTAGTGAGATCGATGTCTAGCCCTCTCTGGTCAGAGTCTTGGTAGTGAGATCGATGTCTAGCCCTCTCTGGTCAGAGTCTTGGTAGTGAGATCGATGTCTAGCCCTCTCTGCTCAGAGTCTTGGTAGTGAGATCGATGTCTAGCTCTCTCTGGTCAGAGTCTTGGTAGTGAGATCGATGTCCAGCACTCTCTGGTCAGAGTCTTGGTAGTGAGATCGGTGTCTTGCCCGCTCTGGTCAGAGTCTTGGTAGTTAGATCGATGTCTAGCCCTCTCTGGTCAGAGTCTTGGTAGTGAGATCGATGTCTAGCCCTCTCTGGTCAGAGTCTTGGTAGTTAGATCGATGTCCAGCACTCTCTGGTCAGAGTCTTGGTAGTGAGATCGGTGTCTTGCCCTCTCTGGTCAGAGTCTTGGTAGTTAGATCGATGTCTAGCCCTCTCTGCTCAGAGTCTTGGTAGTGAGATCGATGTCTAGCCCTCTCTGGTCAGAGTCTTGGTAGTTAGATCGATGTCTAGCCCTCTCTGCTCAGAGTCTTGGTAGTGAGATCGATGTCTAGCCCTCTCTGGTCAGAGTCTTGGTAGTTAGATCGATGTCTAGCCCTCTCTGGTCAGAGTCTTGGTAGTGAGATCGATGTCTAGCCCTCTCTGCTCAGAGTCTTGGTAGTGAGATCGATGTCTAGCCCTCTCTGGTCAGAGTCTTGGTAGTTAGATCGATGTCTAGCCATTTCGAAAAAAGGAGGTCCCGTGTGCCATCGCACGCCTTAAAAACCCATGGCAGATAAACATCGAAATAAGTAAAGCAAAGAAGCAGCTCTCCGGGCCAAAATTGTTGAACAAACCTTCTTATCCATGCTGAAAACTGATGTCTCGTCAGAAAGGCGTAGATATTGCGACGTTGCCGTGAACTAGCGACACAATGCAGGGCCACATAAAGGGTGATCGCTATGAAGAAGAAATGTGGAAGGTAAACATTCGACAAAGCTGGTGGATCTGGATAGAATGCAAACTGATGAGGTTTTAACTCCACCGACACTTTTTTTTTGTACAATCAACACGTAGAAGGGTCAAAAGGGCAGACAAAAAATAAACTTATAGAGGACATGTGTTAACAGAGATGAGAAAGACATGAAGCGATCTTACGAGAATGGAATCAAAGTGGGCGACTTGGAAAATGTTTGATGACCTCACTAAAATGGATCCTACATTTAGCTATTAGGTTCATCTTTCAGGAAACAAGCCTTGCATTATTGTTCTTCCCAACCCGCTGTGTCTTTTGTTTCGTTTCCTCTGTAGAATGGTGTTTACATCCGAGTCCGGAGCCATATACTCAGATGTCCCCCGCTGGGTGGTCTAGAGGCATGACATCGCCCTCTGGACAATAAAGTCACTGGTTCTATTCGCACCGCAGTCAGTAGTAACGTTTATTGAAAGTCTTTAAAAAAATCGAATCTGAATTCTTCGTTACTTTACAGCTGTGTTTTCTTCACTGCCCTCTGGAGACTGAAATCCGTTGTCTAGACCTCTTGCATAACGGCGTAAAACGGAGGTCCCGCGAGCCTGGAGCGCACGTTAAAGAACCAACATGAAAATATTAGGCCGAAAATGGTTACTGCGTAAGGAAAAGAAATAGGGAAAAAATCTTCTGAAAGAAACAGTAATATTTTCGATGATAACAAAAAAAAAAAGAGAGTACTTCTGAAATAAAGAATATCTGCCTGGATGGTGGGGGACACCTGAATATTTTATGCTTGAATGGTGTGAGACATCTGAGTATGTGGCTGTCTATATGGCGCGGGATATCTAAGTATATTGCTGTGTGTATGGCGAGGGACATCTTTGTATACGGCTACCTGTGTGGTGGGGACATCTGAGTAAAGATTTTTTCCACTGTCTGAAAAAAAACAAGAGTCCCTCCAGACTTCTCTAGATATGTAAAAAAAAAATTAATCAAAGTCACCGACCAATGAAAAATAACAAGTTACCACTAGACAGCCAGACTATGGAAACTGGGCTTCGTAAAATAGTTGGTTAAGCGCCTCCGACCTGCCGTCGCTATACCAGTGTCGGCCTTCTATCAACTGCCAGGGACCTAGCAGTTCTACCTCTTCGTCGGTTCTCACAGATAATACTTTCCTTCAAAACAAGCTGGTTAACACAAACTCGGATCGCCATGTTCCCTGTTGTGGTAGCTCTTACTGATAGAAGACCTAGTATTGCAGTACCTCTAGTCTGGATTATTAGTTTCCCAACATAGTCTTAAACCAGACTAACTGAGCAAAATTGCACCCTGTCCTCGTGTCATTAAGTCAACAACAACGTGAAAACGTTACTTTAATTTTTGTATTGGAAGCATTCTAGGAGGTCCGCGCTGTACATGTTGTACCATTGTCTCGAAGTATCAGCGGTATCATATAATAAATACATCAGTTTATTTATTAGCTTCGTTACGGCGGTGACTGAGGCCTGCCCTGTGGACTTAGCTCTGCAGCCAACCAGTCTTTAGGACACCAATGTAAGGAGTTGATACTGGACAAATAGACAGGTCCTAACCATCTCTCCCCTATACTCTACCCTACCTTATCCCCAAACCCTTCCCACACTACCTTACCCCCTAACCCTCCAACCCCATATCCTACCTTACCCCGTAACCCTCCCTTCCACCTACCCTAATCTACCCCCTAACCCTATTTGCCGTCTACTCTACCTTACCCCTTAACCCACCCTTCCACTTACCTTACCTTACCAACCAACACACCCACCCCTACCCTAACAACCAAACCTTCCACCCCCTACTCTACTCTAACTTACCCCCTAACTCTCCCTCCCCCCTACCCTAACTTACCCCCCTAAACCTTCCATACCATAACCCTCCCTTCCCAATAGTCTACCCTACTTTAACCCCTAATCCTCACACCTCTACACTACCTTACCCTCTAAACCTCCCTTCTACTCTACCTTACCTTACCCCAACCCTCCCACCCCATTACTCTACCGAACCTTACATCCTAACGCTCCCTCCGCCCTGCTCTACCTAACCCTCCCTCCTACAACTCTAACCTACCTTACCCCCTCCACACCCCTTACCCTTACTCTACCCTACCTTGCCGCCTAAACCTCCCTACATCTACTCTGCCTTACCCCATAATCCTCCCTCCCCCTAATCTACCTTACACCTATCCCTACCACCTCCGCCTACTCTACCCTATCTTACCTCCTAAAGCTCCATCCCTCTACCTTACCTTACCCTAATACAATCCCCCCTACTCTACAATACTTTATCCCACAACCCTCCCCTCCCCATACTCTACCCTACTTTTCCCCCCTTATGCTACCTCCGACCTGCTGTTCCTTACCCCCAACTCTTCCTCCCCCTACTCTAACCTACCTTATTCACAAACCCCTCTCCAGCTACCCTACCTTAGCCCCTAACACTCCTTTCCCACTACTCTACCCTTTTCCCCTAACACTCCTTTCCCACTACTCTACCCTTTCCCCTAACACTCCTTTCCCACTACTCTACCCTTTTCCCCTAACACTCCTTTTCCACTACTCTACCCTTTTCCCCTAACACTCCTTTCCCACTACTCTACCCTTTTCCCCTAACACTCATTTCCCACTACTCTACCCTGTTCCCCTAACACTCATTTCCCACTACTCTACCCTTTTCCCCTAACACTCATTTCACACTACTCTACCCTTTTCCCCTAACACTCATTTCCCACTACTCTACCCTTTTCCCCTAACACTCATTTCCCACTACTCTACCCTTTTCCCCTAACACTCCTTTCCCACTACTCTACCCTTTTCCCCTAACACTCATTTCCCACTACTCTACCCTTTTCCCCTAACACTCATTTCCCACAACTCTACCCTAATCCCAGGGAGACTTTTACTTTACTCTACCATATTCCCTAACCCTTCTTCACCCCAACTCTACCTTACTCCCTAACCCTCCTTCACCCCTACTCTACCTTACCCCCTAACTTCTTTACCCCTAATCTACCCTACAGTACCCACTAACCATCCATTCCCCCCATACTACATTAACCCCTAACCCTCCCTCCCCCTTACTCTACAGAACCTTTTCCTCCCAACCCTCCCTTCCACCTACACTAACCTTCTTACCCTCTATCCCACCCCATTTACTACTACTCCACCTTCTTATACTCCATAATCCTCATTTCCTCCTACTCTACCCTACCTTACTCCCAACCCTCATTCTCCCTTAATCACCCTTCCTCCTTCTTCTCTACCTACTCCCTTTCCTAACCCTCCGTCTCCCCTAATCTCCCCTTCCTTCTACTATAGCCTACCTTGCCTTCTATACCTCCCTCCCACTAATCTTTCCTTCTACCTTACCCATCTCCCTTCCCCTACTCTACCCTCCCACATCTTTCAATATTTCCAGTCACGTCAGTTTATCTTCTCCGTCTTGTTTGTCCTGTCAAGTCCTGCCTATTTGTCCTGTAACAGCTCCTTACATTGGTGGCCTAGAGAACACTCTTACTAAAACTAAAAAAATCGTTTTTACGTTGTTGTTGTTGATGTTGTTGTTGTTATTGACTTGATGCTAAAAGAGCAATTTGCACTTTTGCTCATTGATGTTGCTGGTCGTAATAGCTTTCTCGACAATCTCTCAATTTTTGCTGGAAAATTTTGGGTTCGTCTAGTTCCAGTCTATGTTGGAAAACTACTAATCCAGCCTAGAAGTACTGCAATACTAGGTCTTCTATATCAGTAAGAGCCACCACAACGGGTACATGGCTATCCTAGCTTCTGTTAACCAGCCTGTTTTGATGCAAAGTATTATCCCAGAAAACCGACGAAGAGATAGAACTGCTAGGCACCTGACAGTTGATAGTACGCCGACCATGTTATAATTTATCGTCGAAAGTTTTACGGTAGATTTTTTCCCTATTTCTTTTCCTTGGCCAGTAACTATTTTCGGCTTATTCTTTTTATGTTAGTTCCTTAACGTGCGCATGAAGCACACGGGGCCTCCGTTTTACGCCGTTATGCAAGAGGGCTTGACATCGAATTTCAATCTCCAGAGAGCAGGCATGAAAACAAAGCTGTAAAGCCACGAAGAAATCAGATTCGATTTTTTGTTGTCTTTAAATACATTTTACAACTGACTGTGGTGGGAATCGAACCAGTGACCTTCTTGTCCAGATGTCGATCGATATCTTACCTCTAGACAGCGGGGGACATCTGAGTATATGGCTCCGAACTCGGATGTAAACACCATTCTACAGAGGAAACGAAACAAAAGACACAGCGGGTTGGGAAGAACAATAATGCAAGGCTTGTTTCCTGAAAGATGAACCCAATAGCTAAATGTAGGATCCATTTTTAGTGAGGTCATCAAACATTTTCCAAGTCGCCCACTTTGATTCCATTCTCGTAAGATCGCTTCATGTCTTTCTCATCTCTGTTAACACATGTCCTCTACAAGTTTATTTTTGGTCTGCCCTTTTGACCCTTCTCCGTGTTGACTGTACAAAAAAAAAGTGTCGGTGGAGATAAAACCTCATCAGTTTGCATTCTATCCAGATCCACCAGCTTTGTCGAATATTTACCTTCCACATTTCTTCTTCATAGCGATCACACATTAGGTGGCCCTGCATTGTGTCCACGACAACGTCGCAACATCGTCTCTTTTCTGACTGACACATCAGTTTTCATCATGGATAGGAAGGTCTGATTAACAATGTTGGCCCAGATAGCTGCTATTTTGCTTTAATTATTTCGAAGTTTCACTGCCATGGGTTTTTAAGGCGTGCGATGGCACACGTGACCTCCTGTTTTTCGAGAGGGCTAGACATCGATCTCACTACCAAGACTCTGACCAGAGAGGGCTAGACATCGATCTAACTACCAAGACTCTGACCAGAGAGGGCTAGACATCGATCTCACTACCAAGACTCTGACCAGAGAGGGTAAAGCAACGAAGAAACCAGGGATTCCATTTTTCTAAAAATCCCCACCATCAGCCATGGGTATCGAATCCTGAACCCTCCTGTCCAGAGACCGACGTCTTACCTCCGGACCACCCATTCTCCCATCACGAACTCAGTGTTTGCCATTTAGATTTGTTAATTTTACAGAAGCATCTAAAAGATGAGGTTCTGGTACTTCGTGAATATTTTTCACTGTTCTCTATGTTTTACAGCAATACAATATCGCTGAATGATAGAAACTACCGCTGATCGGAAAGGCTTCAAGAAACAGCTGAATATAATACACTAGAATGTGGAGGGCATATACCACAAAAAAAACAAGCTCTAACAATCAGACTAGCAGAGGAGGAGATAGACGTTGCCTGCATCCATTAAACTCATCTTAATCCTCAGCACAGATTTACGATCAGGAGCTACCAAACATTTAGACAGGACAGGGAAGGTCACAAGGGTGGAATTCTTATACTTCCAAAAATTAAAAATTGCTGGCTGTATGGCGTGGGGTATCTGAGTATATGTCTACCTGTATGATGGGGACATCTGAGTACATTGCTGCCTGTCTGGTGGGGGACATCTGAGTCTATGTCTACCTGTATTGCGGGGCACATCTGAGTATATTGCTGCCTGTCTGGTGGGGGACACCTGAGTATATGTCTACCTGTATTGCGGGGCACATCTGAGTATATTGCTGCCTGTCTGGTGGGGGACACCTGAGCATATGGCTGCCTGTATTGCGGGGCACATCTGAGTATATTGCTGCCTGTATGGTGGGGGACACCTGAGCATATGGCTGCCTGTATTGCGGGGCACATCTGAGTATATTGCTGCCTGTATGGTGAGGGACATCTTTGTATATGGCTACCTGTATGGTGGGGACATCTGAGTACACGGCTACCTGTCTGAAAAAAGAGTCCCTCCAGACTTCTCTAGATATGTAAAAAATTAATCAAAGTCACCGACCAATGAAAAATAACAAGATACTACTAGACAGCCAGACTATGGAAACTGGGCTTCGTAAAATAGTTGGTTAAGCGCCTCCGACCTGCCGTCGCAATACCAGTGTCGGCGTCCTATCAACTGTCAGGGACCTTGCAGTTCTACCTCTTCGTCGGTTCTCACAGATAATACTTTGCGTCAAAACAGGCTGGTTAACAGAAACTCGGATCGTCATGTTCCCTGTTGTGGTAGCTCTTACTGATATAGAAGACCTAGTATTGCAGTAACTCTAGGCTGGATTAGTAGTTTCCCAACATAGTCTTAAACCAGACTAACTCTGAGCAAAAGTGCACCCATTCCTCGTGTCATTAAGTCAACAACAACGTGAAAACGTTCCTTTAATTTTGGTATTGGAAGCATTCTAGGAGGTCCGCGCTGTACATGTTATACCATTGTCTCGAAGTACCAGCGGTATCATATAATAAATATATCAGTTTATTTATTAGCTTCGTTACGGCGGTGACTGAGGCCTGCCCTGTGGACTTAGCTCTGCAGCCAACCAGTCTTTAGGACACCAATGTAAGGAGTTGATACAGGACAAAGAGACAGGTCCTAACCATCCCTCCCCTATACTCTACCCAACCTTACCCCCCAAACCATCCCATCCCCTACCCTACCTTACCCCCTAACCCTCCCTCCCCATACCCTACCTTACACCGTAACGCTCCCTTCCACCTACCCTAATCTACCCCCTAACCCTACTTGCCGTCCACTTTAACTTACTCTTTCACCCACCCTCCCACATACCCTACCTTACCAACCAAACCTTCCACCCCCTACACTACTCTAACTTACCCCCTAACCCTCCTCACACTACCCCACCTTACTCACTAAACCTCCCTTCCCAATAGTCTACCCTACTTTAACCCGTAATCTTCACTCCTCTACTCTACCTGACCCCAACCCTACCAACCCATTACTCTACCGAACCTTACCCCCTAACGCTCCCCCGCCCTGCTCTACCTAACCTTCCCTTCTCCAACTCTAACTTACCTTACCCCCCCCCTTATCTTATCCCATAAACCTCCTTACCCCTAATCTACCTTACCCAACCCCCCCCACTCCGCCTACTGTACCCTACCTTACCTCCAAACCCTCCATCCCTCTACCCTACCTCACCCCTAATCCAACCTCCCACCTACTCTACAATACCTTATCCCACAACCCCCCCTCCCCCTACTCTACCCTACTTCCCCCCCCCTTATGCTACCTCCGCCCTGCTCTTCCTTTGTCCCTAACTTTTCCTCCCCTACTCTACCCTACCTTATCCACAAACCCCTCTCCCGCTTCCTTACCTTACCCCCTAATCCTTCTTTCCCACTACTCTACCTTACCCCCCAACACTCCTTTCCCACTACTCTACCTTACCCCCTAACACTCCTTTCCCACAACACTACCTTACCCCCTAACACTCCTTTCCCACTACTCTACCTTATCCCCTAACACTCCTTTCCCACTACTCTACCTTACCCCCTAACACTCCTTTCCCACTACTCTACCTTATCCCCTAACACTCCTTTCCCACTACTCTACCTTATCCCCTAACACTCCTTTCCCACTACTCTACCTTATCCCCTAACACTCCTTTCCCACTACTCTACCTTACCCCCTAACACTCCTTTCCCACTACTCTACCTTATCCCCTAACACTCCTTTCCCACTACTCTACCTTATCCCCTAACATTCCTTTCCCACTACTCTACCTTATCCCCTAACACTCCTTTCCCACTACTCTACCTTATCCCCTAACACTCCTTTCCCACTACTCTACCTTATCCCCTGACCCTCCTTCACCTCTACTCTACCTTACCCCTAACTTCTTTTCCCCTAATCTACCCTACCGTACCCCTAACCCCCCCCCCCCTCCTCCATTTCTCCTTTACTACCTAACCCACTAACCCTCCATTCCCCCCATACTACCTTTACCCCTAACCCTCCCTCCCACTCACTCTACAGAACCTTTTCATCCCAACCCTCCTTTCCACCTACTCTACCCTTCCTTACCCTCTATCCCACACCCTTTACTACTACTCCACCTTCTTATACTCCCTAATCCTCCATTCCTCCTACTCTACACTACCTTACCACCAACCCACCTTCTCCCTTACCCCCCCCCTCCTTCTACTCTACCCAACCTCCTTCCCGAACCTTCCGTCTCCCCTAATCTCTCCTTCCTTCTACTTTACCCTACCTTGCCTTCTATACCTCCCTCCCCCTAATCTTTCCTTCTACCTTACCCATCTCCCCTCCCCTACTCTACCCTCCCACACCTTCAATATTTCCAGTCCCGTCAGTTTATCTTCTCCGTCATGTTTGTCCTGTCAAGTCCTGCCTATTTGTCCTGTAACAGCTCCTTACATTGGTGGCCTAGAGAACACTCTTACTAAAACTAACAAATCGTTTTTACGTTGTTGTTGTTGTTGATGTTGTTGTTGTTGTTCTTGTTCTTGTTGTTGTTGTTGTTATTGTTGTTGTTGTTGTTGTTGACTTAATGCTAAAAGAGCAATTTGAACTTTTGCTCATTGATGTTGCTGGTCGTAATAGCTTTCTTGACAATCTCTCAATTTTTGCTGGGAAATTTGGGTTCGTCTAGTTCCAGTCTATGTTGGAAAACTATTAATCCAGTCTAAAAGTACTGCACTACTAGGTCTTCTATATCAGCTAGAGCCCCAACAACGGGGTACATGGCTATCCTAGCTTTTGTTGACCAGCTTGTTTTGATGCAAAGTATTATTCCAAACAAAACGACGAAGAGATAGAACTGCTAGGCACCTGACAGTTGATAGTACGCCGACCATGTTATAATTTATCGTCGAAAGTTTTACCGTTTCTCTCGGTATATTTTTTCCCTATTTCTTTTCCTTGGGCAGTAACTATTTTCGGCGTAATCTTTTTATGTTAGTTCCTTAACGTGCGCATGAAGCACACGAGGCCGTTATGCAAAAGTGTTTGACATCATATTTCAATTTCCAGAGGGCAGGCATGAAAACAAATCTGTAAAGCCACGAAGAAATCAGATTCGATTTTTTCTTGTCTTTAAATACATTTTACAACTGACTGTGGTGGGAATCGAACCAGTGACCTTCTTGTCCAGATGTCGATCGATATCTTACCTCTAGACAGCGGGGGACATCTGAGTATATGGCTCCGAACTCGGATGTAAACACCATTCTACAGAGGAAACGAAACAAAAGACACAGCGGGTTGGGAAGAACAATAATGCAAGGCTTGTTTCCTGAAAGATGAACCCAATAGCTAAATGTAGGATCCATTTTTAGTGAGGTCATCAAACATTATTAAGGTCGCCCACTTTGATTCCATTCTCGTTAAGTTCGCTTCGTGTCTTTCTCATCTCTGTTAACACATATCCTCAACAAGTTTATTTTTGGTCTGCCCTTTTGATCCTTCTCCGTGTTGATTGTGCAAAAAAAATGTGTCGGTGGAGTTAAAACCTCAGCAGTTTGCATTCTATCCAGATCCATCAGCTTTGTGGCATTCTATCCAGATCCATCAGCTTTGTCGAATATTTGACCACTGGTATCTGTCTCGTACCTTCCCTATTTCTTCTTCATAGTGATCGCCCTTTATGTGGCCCTGCATTGTGTCGCTAGTTCACGGCAACGTCGCAATATCTACGCCTTTCTGACTGACACATCAGTTTTCAGCATGGATGAGAAGGTCTGATTAACAATTGTGGCCCGGATAGCTACTTCTTTGCTTTACTTATTTCGAAGTTTCACTGCCATGGGTTTTTAAGGCGTGCGAGTGCACGCACACGTGACCTCCTGTTTTTCGAGAGGGCTAGACATCGATCTCACTACCAAGACTCTGACCAGAGAGGGCTAGACATCGATCTCACTACCAAGACTCTGACCAGAGAGGGCTAGACATCGATCTCACTACCAAGACTCTGACCAGAGAGGGCTAGACATCGATCTCACTACCAAGACTCTGACCAGAGAGGGCTGGACATCGATCTCACTACCAAGACTCTGACCAGTGTCATGGCTGACTTAAGACATGGAACACTTTAGTTTGCGCCTGCTTATATGGTGGGGGACACCTGAGTATATGGTTGCCTGTATGGTGGGGGACACCTGAGTATATGGTTGCCTGTATGGTGGGGGACACCTGAGTATATGGTTGGCTGTATGGTGGGGGACACCTGAGTATATGGTTGCCTGCATGGTGGGGGACACCTGAGTATATGGTTGCCTGTATTTTGGGGGACATCTGAATATATGTCTACCTGTACTGCGGGGCACATCTATGTATATGGCTGCCTGTATGTGTATGGCGAGGGACATCTTTGTATATGGCTACATGTATGGTGGGGACATCTGAGTACACGGCTACCTGTCTGAAAGAAAAGATTCCCTCTAAACTGCTCCAGAAATGTAAAAAAAAAATTAATCAAAGTCACCGACCAATGAAAAATAACAAGTTACTACTAGACAGCCAGACTATGGAAACTGGGCTTCGTAAAATAGTTGGTTAAGCGTCTCCGACCTGCCGTCGCTATACCAGTGTCGGCCTTCTATCAACTGTCAGGGACCTTGCAGTTCTACCTCTTCGTCGGTTCTCTCAGATAATACTTTGCTTCAAAACATGCTGGTTAACAGAATCTCGGATCGCCATGTTCCCTGTTGTGGTAGCTCTTACTGATAGAGAAGACCTAGTATTGCAGTACCTCTAGGCTGGATTAATAGTTTCCCAACATAGTCTTAAACCAGATTAACTCCCAGCAAAAGTGCACCCAGTGCTCGTGTCATTAAGTCAACAACAACATGAAAACGTTCCTTTAATTTTGGTATTGGAAGCATTCTAGGAGGTCCGCGCTGTACATGTTATACCATTGTTTCGAAGTATCAGCGGTATCATATAATAAATATATCAGTTTATTTATTAGCTTCGTTACGGCGGTGACTGAGGCCTGCCCTGTGGACTTAGCTCTGCAGCCAACCAGTCTTTAGGACACCAATGTAAGGAGTTGATACTGGACAAGAGACAGGTCCATCCCTCCCCTATACTCTAACCTACCTTATCCCCAAACCCTCCCTTCCCCTACCCTACCTTACCCCCTAACCCTCCCTCCCAATACCCTACCTTACCCCGTTAACCTCCCTTCCACCTACCCTAATCTACCTTACCCCTTAACCCACCCTTCCACATACCTTACCTTACCAACGAACCCACCCACCCCTACCCTAACTTACCCCGTTAACTTCCATTCCACCTACCCTAATCTACCCTAATCTACCCTAATCTACCCCCTAACCCTACTTGCCGTCTACTCTACCTTACCCCTTAACCCACCCTTCCACATACCTTACCTTACCTTACCAACCAAACCTTCCACCCCCTACTCTACTCTAATTTACCCCTTAACTCTCCCTCCCCTACCCTAACTTACCCTCTAACCCTCCTTCCTCTACCCTACCTTACCTTCTAAAACTTCCTTCTACCCTAACCTACCTTACCCCAACCCTCCCACCCCTTAACTCTACCGAACCTTACCCCCTAACGCTCCCTCCGCCCAGCTCTACCTAACCCTCCCTCCTACAACTCTAACCTACCTTACCCCCTCAACCCCCCCTCCCCTTACTCTACCTTACCCCTAACCAACCCTCTCCCTACTGTACCCTACCTTACCGCCTAAACCTCCCTCCCTCTACTCTACATTACCTAATAAACCTCCTTCCCCCTAATCTACCTTACCCCTATCCCCACCCCCCATCCACCTACTCTACCCTATCTTACCTTACCTCTAATCCAACCTCCCCCCCCCCTACTCTACGATACCTTATCACACAACCCTCCCCTCCCCTACTCTACCCTACTTTTCCCCCCTTATGTTACCTTCGCCCCCCTCTTCCTTAACCCCTAACTCTTCCTCTCCCTACTCTACCCTACCTTATCCACAAACCCCTCTCCCGCTACCCTACCTTAGCCCCTAACCCTTCTTTCCCACTACTCTACCTTACCCCCTGACCTTTCTTTCCTACTACTCTACCTTTTCCCCTAACACTCCTTTCCCATAACTCTACCCTACTCCCAGCGAGACCTTTAGCCCTACTTTACCTTATTCCCTAACCTCCCTTCACCCCTACTCTACCTTACCCACTAACTTCTTTCCCCCTAATCTACCCTACAGTACCCCCTAACCCTCCATTACCCCTATACTACCTTACCCCTTAACCCTCATTTCCACCTATACTACCTTACCCACTAACCATCCATTCCCCCATACTACCTTAACCCCTAACTCTCCCTCCCCCTTACTCTACAGAACCTTTTCCTCCCAAACCTCCCTTCCACCTACTCTACCCTTCCTTACCCTCTATCCCACCCCATTTACTACTACTCCACCTTCTTATACTCCCTAATCCTCCTTTCCTCCTACGCTACCCTACCTTACCCCCAACCCTCCTTCTCCCTTACCCCCCCCCCTCCTTCTACTCTACCCAACCTCCTTCCCGAACCTTCCGTCTCCCCTAATCTCTCCTTCCTTCTACTTTACCCTACCTTGCCTTCTATACCTCCCTCCCCCTAATCTTTCCTTCTACCTTACCCATCTCCCTTCCCCTACTCTACCCTCCCACACCTTCAATATTTCCAGTCACGTCAGTTTATCTTCTCCGTCATGTTTGTCCTGTCAAGTCCTGCCTATTTGTCCTGTAACAGCTCCTTACATTGGTGGCCTAGAGAACACTCTTACTAAAACTAAAAAATCGTTTTTACGTTGTTGTTGTTGTTGTTGTTGTTGTTTTTGTTGTTGTTGACTTGATGCTAAAAGAGCAATTTGAACTTTTGCTCATTGATGTTGCTGGTCGTAATAGCTTTCTTAACAATCTCTCAATTTTTGCTGGGAAATTTGGGTTCGTCTAGTTCCAGTCTATGATGGAAAACTATTAATCCAGTCTAAAAGTACTGCACTACTAGGTCTTCTATATCAGCTAGAGCCCCCACAACGGGGTACATGGCTATCATAGCTTCTGTTAACCAGCCTGTTTTGATGCAAAGTATTATTCTAAACAAAACGACGAAGAGATAGAAACTGCTAGGCACCTGACAGTTGATAGTACGCCGACCATGTTATAATTTATCGTCGAAAGTTTTACCGTTTCTTTCGGTAGATTTTTTCCCTATTTCTTTTCTTTGGGCAGTAACTATTTTCGGCTTATTCTTTTTATGTTAGTTCCTTAACGTGCGCATGAAGCACACGGGGCCTCCGTTTTACGCCGTTATGCAAGAGGGCTTGACATCGAATTTCAATCTCCAGAGAGCAGGCATGAAAACAAATCTGTAAAGCCACGAAGAAATCAGATTCGATTTTTTGTTGTCTTTAAATACATTTTACAACTGACTGTGGTGGGAATCGAACCAGTGACCTTCTTGTCCAGATGTCGAACGATATCTTACCTCTAGACAGCGGGGGACATTTGAGTATATGGCTCCGAACTCGGATGTAAACTTCATTCTACAGAGGAAACGAAACAAAAGACAAAGCGGGTTGGGAAGAACAATAATGCAAGGCTTGTTTCCTGGAAGATGAACATAATAGCTAAATGTAGGATCCATTTTTAGTGAGGTATCAAACATTTTCCAAGTCGCCCACTTTGATTCCATTCTCGTACGTTCGCTTCGTGTCTTTCTCATCTCTGTTAACACATGTCCTCTACAAGTTTATTTTTGGTCTGCCCTTTTGATCCTTCTCCATGTTGATTGTGCAAAAAAAAGTGTCGGCGGAGTTAAAACCTCAGCAGTTTGCATTCTATCCAGATCCATCAGCTTTGTCGAATATTTGACCACTGGCATCTGTCTCGTACCTTCCCTATTTCTTCATCATAGCGATCACCCTTTAGGTGGCCCTGCATTGTGTCGCTAGTTCACGGCAACGTCGCAATATCTACGCCTTTCTGACTGACACATCAGTTTTCAGCATGGATGAGGAGGTATGGTTAACAATTGTGGCCCGGATAGCTACTTCTTTGCTTTACTTATTTCGAAGTTTCACTGCCATGGGTTTTTAAGGCGTGCGAGTGCACGCACACGTGACCTCCTGTTTTTCGAGAGGGCTAGACATCGATCTCGCTACCAAGACTCTGACCAGAGAGGGCTAGACATCGATCTCACTACCAAGACTCTGACCAGAGAGGGCTAGACATCGATCTCACTACCAAGACTCTGACCAGAGAGGGCTAGACATCGATCTCACTACCAAGACTCTGACCAGAGAGGGCTAGACATCGATCTCACTACCAAGACTCTGACCAGAGAGGGCTAGACATCGATCTCACTACCAAGACTCTGACCAGAGAGGGCTAGACATCGATCTCACTACCAAGACTCTGACCAGAGAGGGCTAGACATCGATCTCACTACCAAGACTCTGACCAGAGAGGGCTAGACATCGATATCACTACCAAGACTCTGACCAGAGAGGGTAAAGCTACGAAGAAACCAGGGATTCCATTTTTCTACAAATTCCCACCATCTACCATGGGTATCGAACCCTGAACCCTCTTGTCCAGAGACCGACGTCTTACCTCCGGACCACCCATTCTCCCATCACGAACTCAGTGTTTGCCATTTAGATTTGTTAATTCTACAGAAGCATCAAAAAGATGAGGTTCTTGTACTTCGTGAATATTTTTCACTGTTCTCTATGTTTTACATCAATCCAAATCACTGAATTAAATGCGTTCCAAGTAAGGACGCAAATTTTCCTCCATTTTTGTAAATGTGTTATGGTAAAGATTTGGTTTTGAAAGTATGTACCCACTGAACTAATTGCAGCAATCATCATCAGGAAGCATATTTGCAGAACGTTGCATTCATCACAGCCTGTGTTTGACAGGATTTCTGTCTCATAGCCTGATTTCCCACTTCTTTTGTTGTCATGTTCAACGTCTATTTATGCCTTTATCTTGGTATGCCCCTGATGCCTCTTCCGTTCCTTGCATTATTGTTCTTCCCGTCAAGGACGCGTAATTCATTTAATTTGTTAAAGGCTCACAGTGTATCCGCGTGCTGCAGAGCTATTTACTGGAATTGGCCAGTTTATAAAGTGGAAACGCGTTCTGGACCTTGAGACTGAGTAAGTGCACGTGAGTCTAGACCATCCACAGCATGGACGTTCAGCGACAAAATCATCTATGACGGCGGTAAGTGTAAGTATTCAGATGCAGCCCACACGACAACATCGAAGAAGGAAAACACGAGGCAAGCGTGGTGGCATTAAACTGTCAAAGTGTGAGAGGCTAGGCCTAAAGTATGTGCGCGTTACATATTGGAATTGTGGGTCCACAAATCAACGACGGCCCATTCTTGATAAGCTACTGAGAGGCGCCGATATAATGGTTTTGCAGGAAACTCTTCTTGGTGACAGGACAATAAGTACTCCTGGATTTCATTGTTTTTACAATAGACGACAACTTGGGCAGGCCATCCTTGTGCGCAACAATATGGTGGCAGCTGAGATTGATATGTCTGCATGGGACAATGCAGAATTGCAGGTACATGCGGTTAGAGTGCAGACCCCAGTTCATTTCGTGATTGTTAATGTGTATGCCTGTAATGGGAAGGTGAACACACAACAATGGCAGAATATTTTCGAGTTCGATGAAGAGAACGTCATTTTCTGCGGAGACTTTAATGCTAGAGGAAACCAGTGGGGTAACGTCATAGCCAACAAGCAGGGAGAAGACCTAGAGAACGCACTGGTGTCGGTCGATTTAGTGTGCTTGAATGATGGAAGGGCAACAAGAATGGCCACTCGAACAGGGGACTCTGATAGTGTCATAGACCTGGCACTGGTGGCTTCCAACTTCGCACCGGTTTCCAGGTGGAGTGCACTGGGGTTCCACGGAAGTGATCACATCCATGTGTCCTCCTAATTGAGAAAAGCAGAAATAAAAGCCAGAAAAGATAGCTTCACACATTCCACTACGAGAAAACAGACCAGGACGTCATTAGCAAAATCAGATATGAGAAACAGAGCGCTCCTCGTAGGAGGCAGGATAGATGTACGCAGCCACCCTGGTGGAACGTAGAAGTCGAGGGAGCTTGGCGGAGCAAGAGACAAACGACCAAAACGTGACAGAAAGCCAGAAGGAATGGAAGAACACAAACTGAGCTCTTGAAGCATCTGAAAGTAGAGGTGGACCAAAAAATGATGCACCTTAAACTATGCGCTAAGCAGGCTAAGGATGCCAAATGGGATGACTTCTGTAAAAAAAAGTGTGCTCAGAAAAATCGCTTGCCACATTCTGGCGCCTTCAGCAGTGCATGAATGGCACAACACGACACAGAGGCATACCAGACTTTCAGAGCACAGGCCGGACGGATATGGCACAAATCTGATGAGAGCAAATGGAAGGCCCTGCTTGCCCGCTACATTGAGCAGACGGACCAAAGAAATGAGGCTGTAAGAATGAGGATACGGATCGCTGTCAAAATTGTGTAAGGATGTGGGGCTGGAAGAAGATCTCACAATCACAACCGATACCATTCGCACGACACTTAAAAGGTCACACAACACTGCTCCTGGTCTAGATGGTGTTCGTTACGATGACATAGGCGATTTAGTTGACGACGACTTGACAAAACTGGCCAATGAATTTAATGCCAGTATTCGGAGTGGCCAGATTAAGGAGGAGTGGCTACACAGCTACTTACTACCGCTACCGAAGCCAAACAAGGACCATTCTCAGATCAGTGCCTACAGAATCATCACAATGCAGAACACTGCGGGCAAGCTGCTGGAGAAAATAGTTGCCCGTGTCCTCACCTGTCACCTGTAACAGAAACGCGTATTCCCACCCACACTCGGAGGTTATAGATATAACAAAGAGACATGGCTCAATGCGGCAGTCTTTGCCTATGACGTCTTCGAAGGCTTCCACAGACGAGAGGAGACATGTGCTGCTGCTATAGATCTGGAGGATGCATACAACAGGGTACAATTTGAATATCTCATGCATATGCTTCTCAAACTGGCGGTGCACCCCTTCCTCATTAGATGGATCGCCGAAGCACTGTTTCAGAGGAAGGTGATACTCAGATGTGGAAGTTGATCTTCCGAGCCAATATCCATTTGTCCAGGGCTGCCACAAGGCTCACCATTGTCACCAGTTCTATTTAACGTGTACACAATAACGATCACGGAACAACAGCTGGATGGGTGGGGAAGAACTATGACTTTTGCTGATGATATTCTGGTATATCGACAGGGAAGAGACAGACGGGGAATGGCCTCCACAATGCAAGACGAACTTGATCGCATTTCTTCATGGTGTGGGGTATCAGGTGCCGTGGTTAATCCTAATAAAGCATCAGTTTCATGGTTCTCCCTTAACAATCATATCGTTAATACAATCACACCGGTAGAACGAATGGGAGCTGATGAGATGACCTGGGACAAGTTGATGACATACCTCGGAGTTAAGTTTGATCGCAGCCTGTGTTTTCGGGACCAAGTCGACCATGTGATAACAAAATCCCGCAAAGGATTAGCCGCCTTGAAGGTTATGGCAGTTGCCAACATCGAGCAGAGGCTACTTACTCTTCTGTTCCAGGGATTAGTCCTCGCATCAATCGGGTATGCCCTGGCAATTCTTACTGTCAGTACGACTCAAATTGATAGGCTGGAGAAAACACAAAATGAAGCTATGCGCATTATCCTGGGGTGTACGAGGGACACTCCCTGTGTAGCAATGAGGTATCTTCTTGACGTTCCAACCATGAATGACAGAATCAAGATCTGGAGAGCACGAGCATACCTGAAGATTAGTACAGATACAGAGCATTCATTGCACCACGTGCTCAACACAGGGAAAAGTGTCAGGCTAAAAAGAGACAAATCATGGGTGGGCTGAGCAGAAGATGTCATCAAACTGGTCTGTGGGCTTACCAATATCAGCGTTGGTGAGGAGTGGATACCGGTGCCTACGTCATTCAAGGGGACTTTCTCGTGTATTGTCACACTCGACAGGAAAAGTAGGGAACAGAATCCGGTCGTGGTTAATGCTGAGGTCAACGGTCTCATCTGCGATAACACCGATGAGAAAGATGCAGTCATCACTACAGACGAATCTGTAAGACGACACCAAAGAAGTGCATGGGCATTTACAACACGCTCGGCAGGCAGAATAGTCAAAGAAGACAGTGGTGCATACGTCATGACCACGAGTAGCATCACAATAGAGGCGATGGCAGTGAACAAGGCATTCAAATGGTTAGAGTCACAAGACTACATCCACGTATGTATACTGAGTGATTCCATGAGCATGATAAAAAAAAGTGGAGGCGGGCTCTGTACGCATGCAATGGGTAGAGTCGTTGCAGAAATCCAAAATACGTAAGGTCACCTTTGTCTATGTCCCTGGACATGCGGGAGTACGGGGAAATGAAAGAGCGGACAGGTTGGCTAGCTGCGCTGTCGTTGAGGACGGGCAAACAATGGATCGGGCTGACATCATCAATACCCTCCGAGATGTGGGAAGAGCACAGGACTTCGACAAACACAGATCCACGTCACTTCTGCGGATGATGGAAATGGGAGTTAAGATGGGCACAGCCAGAAATGAGAAACTTAGTGACCGTGTAAGAAGACTTATCAACCAACATAGAACTGGAGTCGTCAGTCGCTGGACACTGCGGGAAATCCTGAGGAGGGGATCTGAGCACCTATAGACATGTTCGGAGTGCAATGATGATGACCCGCAAATAACTCAATAACTCAATTGTTCTTCCCAACTCGCTGTGTCTTTTGACGTGGCCATAGCATTTTCGTTTCCTCTGTAGAATGGTGTTTATAGCCGAGTTCGGAGCCATATACTCAGATGTCCCCCGCTGGGTGGTCTAGAGCCATGATATCGGCCTCTGGATAAGAAGGTCACTGGTTCGATTCCCACCACAGTCAGTAGTAAAATTTATTGAAAGTCTATTAAAAAACGAATCTGATTTCTTCGTTGCTTTAAAGCTTTGTTTTCTTCACTGCCCTCTGGAGACTGAAATCCGATGTCTAGACCTCTTGCATAACGGCGTAAAACGGAGGACACGCGTGCCTGATGCGCACGTTAAAGAACCAACATAAAAAAGATTAGGCCGAAAATGGTTACTGCATAAAGAAAAGAAATAGGGAAACAATCTACCGAAAGAAACAGTAATATTTTCGATGATAACAAAAAAGAGAATACTTCTGAAATAAAGAATATCTGCCTGCATGGTGAGGGACACAAGAGCAATTTATGCTTGTATGGTGTGAGACATCTGAATATGTGGCTGCCTGTATGGTGAGGCAAAAATGAGTGTATGGCTGACTTAAGACATGGAACACTTGAGTTTGCGCCTGCTTATATGGTGGGGGACACCTGAGTATATGGTTGCCTGTATGGTGGGGGACACCTGAGTATATGGTTGCCTGTATGGTGGGGGACACCTGAGTATATGGTTGCCTGTATGGTGGGGGACACCTGAGTATATGGTTGCCTGTATGGTGGGGGACACCTGAGTATATGGTTGCCTGCATGGTGGGGACACCTGAGTATATGGTTGCCTGCATGGTGGGGGACACCTGAGTATATGGTTGCCTGTATGGTGGGGGACACCTGAGTATATGGTTGCCTGTATGGTGGGGGACACCTGAGTATATGGTTGCCTGTATGGTGGGGGACACCTGAGTATATGGTTGCCTGTATGGTGGGGGACACCTGAGTATATGGTTGCCTATATGGTGGGGGACACCTGAGTATATGGTTGCCTGTATGGTGGGGGACACCTGAGTATATGGTTGCCTGCATGGTGGGGGACACCTGAGTATATGGTTGCCTGTATTTTGGGGGACATCTGAATATATGTCTACCTGTATTTTGGGGGACATCTGAATATATGTCTACCTGTACTGCGGGGCACATCTAAGTATATGGCTGCCTGTATGGCGAGGGACATCTTTGTATATGGCTACATGTATGGTGGGGACATCTGAGTACACGGCTACCTGTCTGAAAGAAAAGATTCCCTCTAAACTGCTCTAGAAATGTAAAAAAAAATTAATCAAAGTCACCGACCAATAAAAAAATAACAAGTTACCACAAGACAGCCAGACTATGGAAACTGGGCTTCGTAAAGTAGTTGGTTAAGCGCCTCCGACCTGTCGTCGCAATACCAGTGTCGGCCTTCTATCAACTGTCAGGGACCTTGCAGTTCTACCTCTTCGTCGGTTCTCTCAGATAATACTTTGCTTCAAAACAGGCTGGTTAACAGAAACTCGGATCGCCATGTTCCCTGTTGTGGTAGCTCTTACTGATAGAGAAGGCCTAGTATTGCAGTACCTCTAGGCTGGATTAGTAGTTTCCCAACATAGTCTTAAACCAGACTAACTCTGAGCAAAATTGCACCCCGTCCTCGTGTCATTAAGTCAACAACAACGTGAAAACGTTCCTTTAATTTTTGTATTTGAAGCATTCTAGGAGGTCCGCGCTGTACATGTTATACCATTGTTTCGAAGTACCAGCGGTATCATATAATAAATATGTCAGTATATTTGTTAGCTTCGTTACGGCGGTGACTGAGGCCTGCCCTGTGGACTTAGCTCTGCAGCCAACCAGTCTTTAGGACACCAATGTAAGGAGTTGATACTGGACAAAGAGACAAGTTTATCCCTCCCCTATACTCTAACCTACCTGATCCCCAAACCCTCCCTTCCCCTACCCTACCTTACCCCCTAACCCTCCCTCCCAATACCCTACCTTACCCCGTTAACCTCCCTTCCACCTACCCTAATCGACCCTAATCTACCCTCTAACCCTACTTGCCATCTACTCTACTTACCCCTTAACCCACCCTTCCACATACCTTACCTTACCTTACCAACCAAACCTTCCACCCCCTACTCTACTCTAATTTACCCCCTAACTCTCCCTCCCCTACCCTAACTTACCCTCTTACCCTCCTCCTCCTACCCTACCTTACTCCCTAAACCTCCCATTCCATAACCTCTTCCTTCCCAATAGTCTACCCTACTTTAACCCTTAATCCTCACTCCTATACCCTACCTTACCCTCTAAAACTTCCTTATACCCTAACCTACCTTACCCCAACCCTCCCATCGCCTTACTCTACCGAACCTTACCCCCTCAACCCCCCTTCCCCTTACTCTACCGAACCTTACCCACTAACCAACCCGCTCTCTACTGTGCCCTACCTTACCGCCTAAACCTCCTTCCCCCTAATCTACCTTACCCCTATCCCCACCCCCCATCCACCTACTCTACCCTATCTTACCTCTTAAGCCTCCATCCCTCTATCTTACCTTACCCCTAATCCAACCTCCCCTCCCTACTCTACGATACCTTATCACACAACCCTCCCCCTACTCTACCCTACTTTTCCCTCCTTATGTTACCTCCGCCTTGCTCTTCCTCACCCTACTCTACCCTACCTTATCCATAAACCCCTCTCCCGCTACCTTACCTTAGCCCCTAACCCTTCTTTCCCACTACTCTACCTTACCCCTGACCTTCCTTTCCCACTACTCTACATTTCCCACTAACACTCCTTTCCTACTACTCTACCTTTTCCCCTAACACTCCTTTCCCATAACTCTACCCTACTCCAAGCGAGACCTTTAGCCCTACTTTACCTTATTCCCTAACCCCCCTTCATCGCTACTCTACCTTACCCACTAACTTCTTTCCCCCTAATCTACCCTACAGTACCCCTAACCCTCCATTTCCCCTATACTACTTTACCCCTTAACCCTCATTTCCACCTATACTACCTTAACCCCTAACCCTCCCTCCCCCTTACTCTACAGAACCTTTTCCTCCCAAACCTCCCTTCCACCTACTCTACCCTTCCTTACCCTCTATCCCACCTCATTTACTACTACTCCACCTTCTTATACTCCCTAATCCTCCTTTCCTCCTACGCTACCCTACCTTACCCCAACCCTCCTTCTCCCTTATCCCCCCTCCTTCTACTCTACCCTACCTCCTTCCCGAACCTTCCGTCTCCCCTAATCTCTCCTTCCTTATACTTTACCCTACCTTGTCTTCTATACCTTCCTCTTTCCTTCTACCTTACCCATCTCCCTTCCCCTACTCTACCCTCCCACACCTTCGATATTTCCAGTCCCGTCAGTTTATCTTCTCCGTCATGTTTGTCCTGTCAAGTCCTGCCTATTTGTCCTGTAACAGCTCCTTACATTGGTGGCCTAGAGAACACTCTTACTAAAACTAAAAAATCGTTTTTACGTTGTTGTTGTTGTTGTTGTTGTTGTTGTTGTTGTTATTGTTGTTGTTGTTGTTGTTGTTGTTGTTATTGTTGTTGTTGTTTGTTGTTGTTGTTGTTATTGTTGTTGTTATTGTTGTTGTTGTTGTTGTTATTGTTATTGTTGTTGTTGTTTGTTATTGTTGTTGTTGTTGTTGTTGTTGTTGACTTAATGCTAAAAGAGCAATTTGCACTTTTGCTCATTGATGTTGCTGGTCGTAATAGCTTTCTTGACAATCTCTCAATTTTTGCTGGAAAAGTTTGGGTTCGTCTAGTTCCAGTCTATGTTAGAAACTACTAATCCAGTCTAGAGGTACTGCAATACTAGGTCTTCTATATCAGCAAGAGCCACCACAACGGGGATCATGGCTATCCTAGCTTCTGTTAACCAGCCTGTTTTGATGCAAGGTATTATCACAGAAATCCGACGAAGAGATAGAACTGCTAGGCACCTGACAGTTGATAGTACGCCGACCATGTTATAATTTATCGTCGAAAGTTTTACCGTTTGTTTCGGTAGATTTTTTCCCTATTTCATTTCCTTGGGAAGTAACCATTTTCGGCGTATTCTTTTTATGTTAGTTCCTTAACGTGCGCATGAAGCATGAAGCGTTCTCTGTTTTACGCCGTTATGCAAGAGGGTTAGACATCGGATTCCAATCTCCAGAGGGCAGTGAAGAAAACAAAGCTGTAAAGTAACGAAGAATTCAGATTCGATTTTTGTGTTGTCTTTAAATACATTTTACAACTGACTGTGGTGGGAATCGAACCAGTGACCTTCTTGTCCAGAAGTCGATATCTTGCCTCTAGACAGCGGAGGACATCAGAGTATATGGCTCCGAACTCGGATGTAAACACCATTCTACAGAGGAAACGAAAATACTATGGCCCCGTCAAAAGACACAGCGGGTTGGGAAGAACAATAATGCAAGGCTTTGTTTCCTGAAAGATGAACCTAATAGCTAAATGTAGGATCCATTTTAGTGAGGTCATCAAACATTTTCCAAGTCGCCCACTTTGATTCCATTCTCGTAAGATCGCTTCATGTCTTTCTCATCTCTGTTAACACATGTCCTCTACAAGTTTATTTTTGGTCTGCTCTTTTGACCCTTCTCCGTGTTGATTGTGCAAAAATAAGTGTCGGTGGAGTTAAAACCTCATCAGTTTGCATTCTATCCAGATCCACCAGCTTTGTCGAATATTTCACCACTGGTATCTGTCTGGTACCTTCCCTATTTCAACATCAATACAAATAAACTTGGCATTTGTTTTAAGGTAATATTTTTGTTATTTATCGGCATTATTTGCTTACATAAATCATTTTATTGCAACAGAGTTAAAAATGCCTAGTTGATTTATAAAAATGAATAAAAGTTGCTATTTATATTGTTTAACAAACATGTTTTAGTTAGGTCATTTTTAAAGTTGACATGTAACAAACCTTAATGAGATCACTGTGGACGTTCATGTGCAACAACAAGTTCATCAAAGTCAACGTGTAAAGATGAGGATGATATTCGTAATAAATCCGGGAGGTGGCCATCAGTGAGTCGGTTTCTTTGTGACGATTTAATCTCCTTCATTGTTGAAAAGGCGCATTCACATATATATGTTGTTCCGAACATAAAAGTAATTTTCAAACTGAAATCACTCAATGCGGGATATTTTTCATGTGGCACAAGTTTCCAAAAGTCAACTCCTATCTCCATCCTTGATTGGAAAAAGGGGTCACTTTGGAGGTTACATAACTCCAACTGAAAAGTGTCATGTTGTTAGAAAAAGTCACACTTCATAGGGTTGTTAAATAATGCCAGTTCTGGGCGTATACCACTGAAGTTAGAAAATCGTTCATTTATTGGACCAATAGTTTGTCTAACATTAATACAGACAATTTGAAATCAGTGTCACTGCGCTCCTCAATCAATTCTTTGCACGAAGGAAAATGAATGAAGTTTTCTTTGGCCAGGGTAAATCTAAAAACTTTTAGGTGACTTATAAATCCATCTAGGTGTCCTACCAAATCTGAGACTGTTTGGGAACGTCTCTGTAGCTTCACGTTGAGTTCATTCATGTGCTGGGTGATATCAGTTAAAAAGTCCAATACGCTGCTAAAATGTCGATCAGACATTTTTCTGATCAGTTCTTTGTTGGTATCATGTTTCTCTAAAAACTGCTTTATCTCGTTTCTCAAAGCAAAAAACCGCCTCAAACAATTCCATCTGCTTAGCCAGCGTACCTGTGTGTAGAGCACCAAATCGCCATATTCCGCCTCAACTTCTGATAGAAAATGTATAAACTGTCGGTGTGTCAAAGACCGATTCCCGCCTTTTATTAAATTCACACACTTTATTACATATTTCATAACATCCTCCACGTCTAGAATCTTGCCACACAGCGCCTCCTGGTGTATAATACAGTGTAATGCTGGGCAATGCCAGCCTTCCTTAATAATCCAACTAGACCTGTTTGAGTACCACACATTGACTTAGCGCCATCTGTCACTATTGCTGAAAGCCTGTTTTTGTCACCGATACCGTTAACAACTTTCATAACTGAGTTATAAATGTCTTGACCTTTGGTCGTATTATGCAATGAATCTAAAGCTAGTAACTCTTAATTGATAATAAAGTCTTTTGGAACAGTTCTTATGAAAATTATAAGTTGTGCTGTGTCTGATATGTCAGTAGATTCATCCAAATCCAGAGAAAAGTTAGCGGAATTTGTAACGACGCTCTTTAATTTACTAGATATATGAGAACTTATTTCCTCAGCCATTCTAGTGACTGTCTGGTTTGATATGGGACGCTCTCAAAATGACTGGCAATTTTTTCTTCCCCAAATGCACGCGCCATGTTAATAGAACAATGCTTTACGAAGTCACCGTCACATAATGATTTTTTAAAATATTTCGCTATCTCTGCGCTTACAACAAACGATGCCATTAAGGAACTTGTTCGTTTTGTTGTTAATGTAGTAAAAACAGATTCCTGAGCACTAACCTTTTTCTTCAAATCGCACACACGTGTAGAACGTATTGTACCAATGTGGTCCTTGTATTTAGCGGCGTGGTGCTGTGTGTAATGTTGTTTAAGATTATACTCTTTATTAACAGACAACACTTGCAAACACACAAGGTACTGCGGTTTGCTATCCTTATTGTTGATAAATACAAATCATTTTCTTATTTCTCATGAAAAAATATGATTTAATTGACGTTTATTGCTCATATTATACCACGACCGAAGCAACAGACAATGAAAACACAGATTACAACAATAGCACTATTTCCTGTTTAAAATGGAACTGTTCACTTTAACTCGACAAAATCAGAATGATCAGGTCGGATATTGGATATATAATTTTGACTGATGAAAAGAGGATTGGAGAGAAAAAACTGAAAGTAAAATAATTGTAGGGTGAATGTGTTGAGGAGGAGGAGGTGGGTGACTGACAGTATTTCTTGGCGGAAAATGTTTGAACTCGCCGAACCCAGAGCCCACTTGTGGCCCGCGGGCACCTTATGGGTCATCCTTGGCCTAAATCATCATCATGTGTCATTCCGTCTGGCGTTTGGATAATGTTCTTCATTTTCTATCTACAGTGCATCGTATCAATTCTGTTGTTGACTGTTTTTCATGCCATGAAAACTATTGCCTAAATAGCGGTTTTAAAAAAACATAATAAAATAAACCGGAAGCTTACAAACAGTTTACATTAAAAGACTAATCAGAAAGAAGAAATTAAACAATTCAATCTTTCTCTAAAACAGTAATTAGAACTTCATTACTTAACTTTGTTGACATCTTGGTGGGTTTGTCTACATCATGGCGAGGCACGACCAGCTCAACCTCAGACTAATCCTTCTAGGTTATATTAGACCGCAACTACCATCCAAAAACAAAAACGAAACCCACTTTTGCTAGATACGTTTGTTAGTATTTGTTTAACTTTCAGTAACAATTGAACATATATTTTTACATCTGTGGTGGTGCATCCTATACCATTTTTAACGCCTTGTTTAGCGTCGATTCAAAAGAGTTTTAAAATAATTGCATTTAAAAGGTAATTGCAAAAATAGAATATTTGTAACAAATTCTTGCCTCTCTTCTGTTTATAAATGTTATCTACAACTTTTATTTGTTGGTGTCATGCAGAGTGCACGAATGACATCAGCGTGGCAATGTTTTTTTCTTCTTTTTGAATTATATATATATAATATATGCATATCGCTTTAAGCCCTTTAAAGAGTGTGCTTGAAAAGAGACGTGTCAGTACAAGCGGACGAAGTCTCTTTTTATTGCTCAATAAAACAGGAAAAGCAAAAACAGATATCTTTCTCATTGGGGAAATTCCCAAACAGAAAACCCGAATGTTCTAGTTTTGAAAGAACTAGTGTGTGTCAATGTATTTGTGTTGTAGCGTGTGTCAGTGTATTTGTGTTGTAGCGTGTATCAATGTATTTGTGTTGTAGCGTGTGTCAGTGTATTTGTGTTGTAGCGTGTGTCAATGTATTTGTGTTGTAGCTTGTGTCAATGTATTTGTGTTGTAGCGTGTGTCAGTGTATTTGTGTTGTAGCGTGTGTCAATGTATTTGTGTTGTAGCGTGTGTCAATGTATTTGTGTTGTAGCGTGTGTCAATGTATTTGTGCTGTAGCGTGTGTCAGTGTATTTGTGTTGTAGTGTGTGTCAGTGTATTTGTGTTGTAGCGTGTGTCAGTGTATTTGTGCTGTAGCGTGTGTCAATGTATTTGTGTTGTAGCGTGTGTCAATGTATTTGTGTTGTAGCGTGTGTCAGTGTATTTGTGCTGTATCGTGAATTAATGTATTTGTGATGTAGCGTGTGTCAATGTATTTGTGCTGTAGCGTGTGTCAATGTATTTGTGTTGTTAGCTGCCGTTATTAGCTATTTTTTTTGTGTGCTTTATTTCAGACCACAGCATTATACTTTCCTTATTTCTTCTTTTTCTTTGTTTGTAGAGACATTTTTTTTTGGCGATGTGTCGAAATTTGTGTATTTGAGCCATCCACGTCAAATTAGTGGTTCGAGTTTGCCTTCCTTCTTCAATTCCTACTGTCTTTGAACTTTGTGGCAAACTGTTTCTAGAACTAACCCGTTGAGGATACTCAGAGGCTTGGTCAGTTATGGTGCGCTGACGCTTTCAACTATTATTATCATCATCCTCATCAGGTGCTACACTCTGTGATCGTTTGTATTGTCATTGGGATAAGTTGTTTAATATTTTTTTCTCTCGGTTTTTTTCCGTTCTTTATTCCATTAATTCTGCATGCAGTTATTGTGTTCTCAATGTATGTTTTGCACATGTCCAAGAAATGTAGACTGTCTCTTCCTTTTGGCTCTTACAACTATGAAAAGTTTAATGTAAACGATCAGCTCATTTTCTCTGACTTTGATTCTCTATACAGTTTACTATTTCCTCTCACTTCTTTGACTTTGATTCTCTATACAGTTTACTATTTCCTCTCACTTCTTTGACTTTGATTCTCTATACAGTTTACTATTTCCTCTCACTTCTCTGACTTTGATTCTCTATAAAAGTAAGTAAAGTACCCCCGTCACGCCAAGTGGCGTATAGGGAAATATGGTGTTAGTGACCCTATATTTTACAGACCTTCAGCACATGATTTTTGGGTAATGTGGTCAGTTTTGATTCTCTATACAGTTTACTATTTCCTCTCACTTCTTTGACTTTGATTCTCTATACAGTTTACTATTTCCTCTCACTTCTTTGACTTTGATTCTCTATACAGTTTACTATTTCCTCTCACTTTGATTCTCTATACAGTTTACTATTTCCTCTCCCTTCTTTGACTTTGATTCTCTATACAGTTTAATATTTCTTCTCACTTCTCTGACTTTGATTCTCTATACAGTTTACTATTTCCTCTCACTTTGATTCTCTATACAATTTACTATTTCCTCTCACTTCTCTGACTTTGATTCTCTATACAATTTATTATTTCCTCTCACTTCTTTGTCTTTCTTTCTAAAAAAAAAAAACATCTTCCCCGTTGTCACAATTATTTGTTCTAAACTTTCACACAAAATGTACCATCCACCCTTCCCTCCCACCTCCCACCTCAAGCCCGAAAAGAAATAAAATTCTCTCCCCGATATTTGCAGTAACTTTTATTAGTGCGTTGCCTTCTGTTAATATATACCACGCGCCAAATGTTGCAGTCTCGTGCAGTGATATTTAATACAACTGCTCTGTAACAGTACACACTAAAGGACACTCGTTGCACTTTTGCCTAGTTTGCTTTATAATGTTATTCGTTTATAATTTAGTTATTTTCATTCAGCTACTTTCAGAAATTCGAGATATTGAAATGTGTGTATATTGTGGATGAGTGTATATTGATACAAAGATACGATCTTCATCCTAAAGTTGTGCTACCGATGCCTGTTCTGGACCCTAGATGCTTGAAAAATAAGAAAAATAATATATATCGAGATGAAATGTGTTAGACGAATGAAAAGAAACAACATGAGAGACAAGATAATAAATGAAGAACTGAGAAAAAAAAAATAGGAATATCCCCCGCCATAGAATATATAAAGAAACAACAGATAAAATGGTTTGGCCACGCGATAAGGCAACAAGATAAATACACAACACAACGAACCCTCAATAAACGTTGCGAGAATACCAGACCCAAGGGTCGACCACGAAAAAGATGGATCGATGGAATATTAGAAGCACTATGAAACATAACAGCAGAAGAAGCGAACATAAGAGCAAAAGACCGCGGATTCTATCTCCCCACAATGCTTAAAGGCAAATGAGGAAGGAAATAAGAAGAATAAATGCGTGCGTTACTTTAATAATGTTGTATTTATTTAAGGAATTTATATGATAATCTCCTGTCTCTGTTCGTTATTGCTCCCGCAGAGTAGCGTGGACAGCATACAGCCCGGCAAGACAGCATGAAAAGAAAATAATAATAAAATGGTATTACTTTACGTTGGTGAGGGATAACAAACAATAAAAATCGACGTTGCGGCTCAGTAGACCTTCAGATGGAACAATGGGCAAAACACACATAAACATATGTAAGTGAAAAAACTAAAATGACAGCAACTTAATCATGAAAGATCTGTAATAGAACATGTTTAAAGTTAATGAAAATAAGCTGTATACAGCTATGACCATACTATCCTACTTTTTTGGCTTTTCAAACTTATCGTTTATCGTCAGCTTTACAGCAGCTTCGAGTTTTAAATGCTTTTATCCCCACAGCAAGACAGCTCAAAATTACTTGGTCACCCATTTTATTCTTCTTTATCTGCGCCGTCTTGACTGTCTTCTCGATATTTTCAATTGATCAAGACGGGAGAGTGTGGTTAACGAACAGCGCAACTCTACTTCCTTTAATTGAAACTGAGCTCAATCTAAATTCAATCAAAAAGGCTGAAAAAAGATGATCTAAAGATAATCTAAAATAAAACATTTGCTATTGGTGGCTATTACAGTATATGGTAAGTCATAATTATTAAGCAAAACCGAATATATGACAAAAGAATAAGAATGATAAGAAGCAATTTTAACAACATGGAAAACGTACTCACATCAAAGCAAATAATATTGGAACTAAAGCTGCGAAATGCAAAATAATATATTTACTCAACCTTCCTATATGGTGCAGAAACATGGACATTGAATAAGATAACAGAGCAGAAAATTAAAACCATTGATATGTGGATCTATATAAAAATAGGAAGAATTTTGGTGGAAGGAAAAGTATACAAACAAGGAAGTTCTGAATCAGTTGAAAATGAAGTAAAATAACTACTTAATACAATTTGAAAAAGACAACTGAATTTATTTTTTTTACATCTAAAGATACTGAACACCTGACTGATGACTCTAAAAATGTCATCTTAAAGGGGAATCTACTAGGTGGTCGAGGCAGGAGCAGATCAGTAGTATAGCAGGAAGGATCTGTTGTTATTATTTGGCCCATAAATTAACAAAGATATATAGCGCGCGGCACAGGGGGAGTTAACCGTAACCGCTCGTGTCGGTGACCCCGGAAGTGACCTGTTTATGTGTGGTGTGTCCTGACTTTGGAGTTCTTCATGTACTGGATCGATAGTGATAGGTTAGTAGATTATACAATATCAATAAAAACAATAGCATTAAATATAAAATAGAAATCAAAAGATATATTTTATTCTTTTATTATCTCAGTAGATATATAACATACAGCGGATATTATATAAGATTACAAAAATATTTAGTACACTGAGTAAATATATAGTACAAGGATAACATTTATTTATAGCTATGTAGTTGGGTCTCTGCTTAGCTATGTGTCATAAATGAATCATAAGGGGTGAAACTGTTAGATATTGCTGGCTAGTCTAAGCTGGTAGTGTAAAGAGTTAAATATCTCGAGGCATAGTTGAGACGTTATCATCAGCTACCTTTCTTTTATATAGAAATAGGAAAGAGCATTTCTTGTTCGAGCTGTTTGAAAAAACATGTGAGACACACACCTACCTAACCGAGGAGGTCAAATTCACAGTTGAAGTTATGTGGGAATGTGAGTGGCAGGCTCTGAAAAAAGTCTGAAGCAACTATTAGGGCATTCCTTTCTAAAGCCATTCCTCGATCTAGACCCTCTTACTCTCAAGAAGGGCTACCTCTCAGTGATAAACAGATTCTGACTTATGTTTCAGATGGGATGTGTTTTGGTTTAGTGGAATGTGATCTACACGTGCCCGACCGCCTGAAGGAACATTTTAATGAGATGATTCCAATTTTCAAAAATATTGAAGTCACGCATGATGCTTTTGGGCCGTTTATGAGTGAATATGCCCTCAAACATAACTTGTTGTCAACCCCCCGTTGCACCTTAATCAGTAGTTACGTCGAGTAAAACATTGTGTTGGCAACATCACTGTTAAAATGGTATTTAGATCATGGGCTAGAGGTAACAAAAATCTATCAAGAGATAGAATATCAACAGTCTATTTGTTTTAAAAGTTTGGAGATATGGTCACAGAGGCGCGTCGGACTGGCGATTTAGACCTAAATCAAACTATAGTCAGCGATACGATAAAACTCAGTGGAAACTCGATCTATGGGAAGACTTTAACCAATAAGATCAATCACAGCGATATTTCGTACGTTCAGAGGGATGAGATGTCGAAAATGATAAATAATTCCCGGTATAAAAAGATGACTGAACTAGGGGAGGATCTTTATGAAATTGAGATGGAGAAAATGAAAACGGTTTGGGACTTGCCCCTACAAATAGGTTTCTTCGTCTATAAATATGCGAAACTTCCTATGTTAGATTTTTATTTCGAGTCTTAGATAAGTTTTTAGCCAGGTCCGACTTTCAGTTATGCGAAACAGATACTGATAGTTTATACTTGGCTTTAAGCGCACCTAAGTTAGAAGACAACAAACAAGTTAAAAACAATGGTTGCTTCAGACAAAAGAGTTCTTAAATGTTATGTAGAGCCAGTCTTAACATATAGATGCGAATCATGGACAATAGGACAACAGACAAGAAAATCACTGGAGTCTGTAGAAATGTGGTTTTGCAGAAGAATGTTAAAAGTACCATGGACAGCTAAGAAGAGTAATGAAGATGTTCTGAGAGAGGTCAAAGCAAAAAGAGAGCTAATTTCCAATATTAGGAAGAAACAATCATCATTTTTGTGGCCATGTAATGAGAAGAGAACAACTGAAATATATTGTAACAACTGGAAAAATTGAGGGACGATGAGATAGAGGGAAGAAAAGAGAAAAAATAACAGACAGCTTAAGTGAATGGCTTGGCAGAAGGTCAACAACAGAAATGATAAATAGCTGCCGAGATCGAAAGTTGTGGACAGACATGATCACCTACGCCAGTAGGCCCGGTACTTGATGATGATAAAGTTAGAAGACATAGTTAAGTCAGGCATGCAGGATGAGTTTAATAGAGAATATAAAGACTGGTTTCCTGTCGAGTTTTGCGATGAGCATGTTAGCAAGACAGACTGTATAAACTGTAAGGGTGTTAAAGCATACACCAAACGAACGCCAGGTCTTTTTAAATTAGAGTACGAAGGGGCAGCTCTTGTTAAATTATGTAGTAAGACGTACCATTGTAGTGGGGATTACGATAAAATCAGTTGTAAAGGGCTAAGCAAGCAACACAACAAATTAGATAAAGATATGTGATTAGAGGTTCTTGCCACGCAAAAGGCCAAGGGTGGAAAAAATGTATGCTTCAAAGTCTTAAATAATTCCATATTTTCCTACAGCCAAACAAGAAATGCTCTTTCCTATTTCTATATAAAAGAAAGGTAGCTAATGATAACGTCTCAACTATGCCTCTAGATATTTAACTCTTTACACTACCAGCTTAGACTGGCCAGAAATCTCTAATAGTTTCACCCCTTATTATTCACTTATGACACATAGCTAAGCAGACACCAAACTACATAGCTATAAATAAATGTTATCCTTGTATTTATATTTACTTACGGTACTAAATATTTTTGTAATGTTATATAATATCCACTGTATATATAGTTATATATCTACTGAGATAATAAAAGAATAAAATATATCTTTTGATTTCTATTTTATATTTAATGCTATTGTTTTTATTGATGTTGTATATATGTTGTACTAACCTATCACTATCGATCCAGTACTTAAAGAACTCCAAAGTCAGGACACACCATACATAAACAGGTCACTTCCGGTGTCACCGACACGAGCGGTCACGGTTTAACTCCCCTGCGCCGCGCGCTATATATCTTTGTTAATTTATGGGCCAAATAATAACAACAGATCATTCCTGCTATACTACTCAGATCAAGACTAAAGTGGACTAACAACATCAAAAGATGAACAGGTGAACCTGTGACAGCGTGCACTATCAAGATAAGAGACAGAGTAAAATGATGCCTAGATGTACCCAACCTTCGATGTGGAGACGGCACCCAATGAATTGAAATGAATAAACATATGGGAGTGAATCCTAGGTAATTGGACACCACCATGAAAATCTTGGACAGGTTTACGTGTCAATGTTGCGAATCCCAAAAACCAAGGACAGTTTTAGTGAGTAATGGGTTTTTTTTAAGGCTAAGACAAAAATAAATCTATTGCTAACAGAAGGGGAAACCAATACAATTTTGGGGCCATTCTTGGAAAGTGCAACAGCTGGAAGATATTGAAAAAAAATGGAAAAAAAACCAAGGGGAAAGTAGGTACAGGGAATTTTTTTTTTATATACTAGATTAATAGTAATTAAGAGACTGGCACGGTACATAGTCTACAGAAGAACTGTTAAAGAACTGTTGAAGCAAAAAGTTGTGGAGAGACATGATCACCTGTGCGAGCAGGCAATGTATTTGGTGATGATGATGATGATGACAATGTAATAAAACAATGATAATGACTCACAGACACAACTGACATGATTTCTCTTGCTAATTACAATTCCTGGGTCTCTCCCTGATGATATTTAAACCATTTTGGTTCTTTTTTACGCAACGAAAGAAAAACATTTGAAAAACAAGGAAGGAAGTCAAATGTAATAGAATATGCGCCAAAATGGTAATCTTTTCCAGAAAAAAAGCTATTTAAAGTTACAAATCTTCCGGCTTATACAAACACAAGTTTAAGGTGTCAAGGACATTTGGGGGGCATCAATAAATTAATATTGAGAACGTCCTTCATATTAAAGATAACAACTATACATTATATTTAAAAAAAAAGTAAAGTACCCCGGTCACGCCTAGTGGCGTATAGGGTATTCGCCAGAGAATAAAGAAAAGATTCCTTCCCTTTTTGATTACTACTCACCTAGTCAGATTGGTTAGTATGTTTCAAGGCCAAGCCTTCTTCTTTTCTTTTTTTTTCTCCTTCATTTGCATTTCAGCGTCGAGGGGACATATAATTTGCTGTCTTTTAGTCTTCTTTTGGCCTTTCTTGTTGTTATATTTTATAGTGTTTCTAATATTCCGTCAATCCGTCTTTTTTTGTGGACGGCCCTATGTTCTCGCAACGTTTTATTGAAGGCTCGCTGTGTTGTGTTTTGATCTTGCTGCCTTATTACGTGGCCAAACAATTTTATCTGTTGTTTCTTTATGTACTCTGTGGCAGGAATCGTTCGTTTTCGTCAGCTTTGACTTTGACGAAGTCCCACCCACTCAATTTTGTGGGACTGAATTTTGCGTGTAAAGTCTGTTTTATCCCATTACAGGATGCCCCTCGCCATGCAGGCAGATTTACTCCGACTTCAGAGGTACTAATTTTTAGGGAATTAGTAAAACCCAGGTGTCCTCGCCAGGGTACGAACCCCGGCTGTTGCCGTGGTAAGCCAACCGCCTATCGATTGCGCTAACCGGACACCCTGTGGCAGGAATGATTCGTAGCTTTTTTCTCAGTTTTTCATTTTTTATTTTACCTCTCAGGCTGTTTCTTGTCATTCGTCTAACACACTTCATCTCTATAGTGTTTATTTTTCTTATTGTTTCTGCATCTAGGGTCCAGATCTGGCATTGTTATCACAACATTGGAATGAAGATTGTATTGAAGAGTACCGGTTTTGCTTCTAGTGTTATTTCCTTGTTGGACAATAGCCTGATAGCTGTCCGATGATTTGACAAGCTTTGGTGCCTCTTGAGTCTGTTTCTGCTGCTTGTGAATTATCGTCTGTCACTAGGCTTCCTAGATATTTAAATTCATCCTCTGTTTTAGTTAGACCAACACTGAGGAGGTGAATTGTGACCTTGACATGTTCAAGCTCACTGATTCCGATACTAACAATCAGCTATGAGTCGTTAACCAATTTAAATCCGGCTACTGTCAGCTGTGTTGGACCCACATAATTTTAACTTACGACAAGTGGGATCATGTGAAAACATAACTTAGCCTAAAGGGGAAATAAGTCTCGTATTATCGCATTTGATATATGTATAATATATCGCTTTCAAATGTTCTGTCAACTGTGTACGCCTATTTCCAACACACTTGTTGATTGTTCTACTACAATTCCCTCCCTTGCACACCGCCTCCCCCGCCCCAATACATTTTAATATAAACAAAATTAACAAAATAAGGCACTGTTTGGCTATTTATACTCAGGACTTCCCCGCTTGAGAAACGACCTTCAACCTTCACCCACCTGATCAGAAAACCAATGGAAAAACCTTCTTTGCAACGCTTGACCTATAAACCAGTTATTGAACAAGGTCATATCGTCAGAAGCTGCAACTACAAACAAATCAAGTTTGACATTATTTACATGAACGGGCCTGTTGTGTTGCATTATTTGTCTGCAGTAGACGTTGACGTACACACACAATCGCTCCGCTATTCTTACTTCAACTATGTTAACAACTTGACCACCTGCTGAGCGTGGTACTTTATTTCTAGTGGGACTTTTCACATATTTTCCTTCCTTCTTATCAACAACGGAGCAATTTTTCCATTGTCTAGAGGTTTATATATTCTTCTTGTACTTTATTAAACAACTCAGGGGGTCGTTGGGACACTGCTGACAGATTTAATTAAACTTCTATATTTATTTCACGGAATGAGACAAATCGGCAGACATAAACTACGGTATAGAGATATCTGTAAATCATCTCTGAATGACTTCTCCATATGTAAAAATGATTGGGACATCTGGCAAGTGATCGCACATCATGGAGAGCATGTATAAGGAATGGTATAGCATCATTTGAGACTGCGCTAAGGCAAAATTTAGAAGAGAAAAGACTTATTAAAAAGGATGGAAAACCATGTGGATCAGTGGGCCTGACTTGTTCATTCCGTGGCCGTGTGTGTTTGTCAAACATTGGTAGAATTAGCCACGAGAGAAGCTGTACGACAAAAAGAAAACCTCAAAAAATATACAATAGCCTCCACTAGACCGTCTGACAGGACGAAAAGGGCCATATATATATTTATTTATATCTTCAGTCCTTCTTTAGGGCTCTGCAAAGTCGAGGCATGTCCATTCTTTGTTATTATATTCCCATTTTTTTCTCTATCGTCCTTTTGTTTTTTCTTTTTTTTTCACACTTTCTTGCAGAGTGATATTTGTTAGGCCAGACGATAGAGATACGTAACTAAACCTTTTCATTGTATGTTTCTTTACAATTCACACTCAACCACACACACGCACTCACACATACGCACAAATACACACACACACACACACTGCAAGTGCAAAAGTCTTTGCAAATTCGGCGCCGTTAATTTCATGAACACATATCAACTCATGTATCTGTAGTACACTGAGAGAATTGCTACAGAAATATCTATCTCGGTAAATCTATAAAAACAAGCTACTAGAAAAGCCAAGTTCGGTAAGTATAAGGACGACGTCATCAAATACCATATCCGGGAGATGTCTCACTATTTATAAACCTACTATATCCAGTTGTCTTTCTTCACCTTCCTTATAGCACAGTAAGGCCAGCTGGCAGACAGGAATTACCCCAATTTTGTGACGTTTTCAATTTCGCGAGCACGGGTGGTTTTGTGTAGAATGACGTCAGGCGTATTTAGCTTGTGGGGATTTTCTGAGATTTTCCACTCTGTTCGCTGACTTTACTACTACAGATGGTTGTGGTGCAGCTAATACTCGTCGTCGTCGCCAGTCCGTGGACATGATATGAGTGTAGATGTCTTGAGCTGTTGTTTAGAAAGTTGCAATATTTTCTCACATACTGTACCTTTCTTCCCAACACAACCGACCTGAACACCATTTTTGGGTACCTGGTTGTATTCCCTCTTCGATTACTACTCGTTTGGACGGGATGGTTAGTTAGTCTCTTTCCGGGCGCACAGGGGAGAGGTAGAGTAGGGGCTTGGTAAGTTATGGTTCAGTGACCGGGGCCATGATCGTTCATTTTCAGCTTGAGTGTTTTTGGGGCGTCTTAGACTGGGCTGAGCGAGAGAGCGACTGACTGAGTGACTGGGTTAATGAATGATTGAGAGAATGAATGAGTGACTGATTGGGCGAGTGAATGATTTAGTGATTGAGTTAGCGAGCAACACTGAGCGATTGAGTGAGTGAGTACTAGGCCTAGTGAGTGATTGAGCGAGTGAGTGACTGAGTGACTGAATGAGTGAGTAAATGATTAGGCGAGTAAGTGACTGAACGAGTGATTGAGTGAGTGAGTGATTAAGCGAGTGAATGATTGAGTTAGTGAGCGACTGGACGATTTAGTGATTGAGTGAATGAATGAGTGAGTGCATAGGTGAGTGACTGAGCGAGTGAGTGATTTTGAGCGTGAATGATTGAGCGAGCGGGTGAATGAGCGAGCGAATGAGTGAATAAGTAGACAAGTGAGTGAGTGTACGAATGAAATCCTAATGTACTGCTCTGACCTCTCTTTGTGAGTTCATAAATGAATGACTCTGACTGTGAATCATATCAGCCCAGGTATTTCCCACAGCCTACATTATTCAACCACGTTTCTTTGTTGTACGTTTTCATTGTTTTATTCTTTGTTTGTTTGTTGTTTGTATTGTTGTCGATGTGTCGATACCAACATATTCTTTTTACTTTAAAAAAAAAAGAGCACGAAACAAGGCCTGCTTGGTTAAAAAAAAAATAGAACTAAAATAAAGAGAATATAATGGCAACAAGTATTCAGTGAGAACCAACACAGATCTTTTAGTGTTATATATATGTTATGTTAATATCATCATCATCAAGTACCGGGCCTAGTGGCGTATGTGATCATGTCTCTCCACAAGTTTCGATCTCGGCAGCTATTTATCATTTCTGTTGTTGACCTTCTGCCAAGCCATTCTCTTAAGCTGTCTGTTATTTTTTCTCTTTGCTTCCCTCTATCTCTTCGTCCCTCAATTTTTCCAGTTGTTAAAATATATTCCATCTGTTCTCTTCTCATTTCATGGCCAACAAATGATGATTGTTTCTTCCTAATATTGGAAATTAGCTCTCTTTTTGCTTTGACCTCTCTCAGAACATCTTCATTACTCTTCTTAGCTGTCCATGGTATTCTCAACATTTTTCTGTAAAACCACATTTCTACAGACTCCCGTGATTTTCTTGTCTGTTGTCCTATTGTCCATGATTCGCATCCATATGTTAAGACTGGCTCTACATAACATTTAAGAACTCTTTTTCTTGTTTCTATTGTCAAAAATGGATTGCATAGTATCTTCCTCATTTTTTGGAAAGTTGCTTTTGCCTGAGCCATTCTGCTTCTCACCTCTTTTGTACATCTTCCGTCTGAGGTTAACAAAGTTCCCAAATATTTAAATTCATTTACCTGTTATGTTAATATATATCAAGCATATTATGTTAATATTTATCTACTTTAACTTCCAACCCATAAAACCAGTGATGTGACGTGTCTGTATTGTTCAGGCGGGTGTAAATTGCTAGGAGTCGAACTTCTACTGTCTTTATTTATTTATTTATTTATTTATTTATTTATTTTTAATTGAACATGCCCATTTATAAAATGACTATCTAGTTCTTAGATTTTCAAATTCTTTTTGGATGAGAATTGCGATCTAATATAACCTGAAAGACTTAGTCTGAGGTTGAATGGATCGTGTCTCGCCAAAGGTAAGCAAAGCCTCCAAGACAACATCAATTGGATAGCTGTAAAGGAGTGGGGAGATAACCAGGGTACCTAAGTTGTCAAACTATGACGAAATTGCACACACACATATACGCGCGCGCGTGCGCACATACACGCACACGCACAAATACATAAACTTTCGGTTTAGTCACAGACATCTATACATTCAAAAAGTCTACGGGCTGACATGACACTTCAGGAAATCCTCCAACTAGCGTGACGTTTTCAGCTTTGCGCAGGGGTGGTTGTGGATAGTGACGTCATCCGTCTGTATCTCCTATAGCTGATAGTGTCACAGTAGTTGGAGAGTTTTCAGGTTTTGTTTTCTGCCCGCCGGCCTATGTAAATCTATAGATGGCTATTGTTTAGTACTTATTAACTTATCACTGGGCTAGGATGGTGACGTAGTGAGGGCAAGCTATTGGCTCACAGACACAGGAGAATGATGTGGCGATCTGTAATGGTTTTCCTCATTTTCAGGGTTTTTTCTGGATCTTGTCTATCCTAGATGTACTCTACTAATAGGTCTTCTATATCAACAGGCCCGCGTCACAGCCGGGACTATATTAGCCAGTATGTATTGACGCAGAAAGTTGTCAAAGAACCTCCTAACTAGCAAGTGAAATCAGGACTTCATCAACTATAGGTCGCTGACTATGCCGTAACGACCACAAGTCGCCTAGCTCGTTCTCCCCTAGCCTAACAGTTTTTTTTTTTCCCCGTTCGCCTGCTTTGACGAAGTCCCTAGAGACTGGGAACTGAATTTTGCGTGTTACTACAATTTTGAAAAGCAAGAGACAGAGCAAAATGGCGCTCCATGGTAGCCAACCTTCGTTGCGGAGACGGCGCTCGATGATGATGATGACTCCATTTTTCCCTGGCAGCCGTGTGCACAGGGGTCCCTCGCCACACAGACAGATAACTCCGCCTTCGGAGGTACTCATATTTTTTCCGTCCACTCGAGTAATTCACGTTTCAAGCCGGGCCTCGCTGCTGAGACCAGGGGTGGTTGCCGCAGAGAGAAATCATAAATAAAAATCCCAACTGGTGCAGCCGGGATTTAAACTCACAACTTCTCTGTCTCGAGGCCGGCTTCTTTCCTCGAGACCAACACTCCCCAGCCTAATAGTAATAAATAGGCAATTAAGATAAGATATCTGACTAGTTTTATGTATCTCTCTCCCGTTTCTATCGGACTTCAAACATTAGGTTAACGGCAATGTGCTCTTAAGAAAAATTCCTACTGTCACTTCCCTCTGACGTCATGACTGTAAAGTAATCGCTCCAGCATATCCGTCTAACTCAGATTTAAAAACAAAACAAAAAGCGGTTATATTTACCTCTTTCTTTCCGTGTTTGCTGAATGGCTTACTCTTTTTCATTGCTGGCTCTTAAAAGGGAGAGACGTTTATGGTGGTTGATTTGTTGTGTCGCGGTTTAATTGATAGGCTGAACGGAAAAAAGGGACATGTGGTTCTCTTAATATGGCGGACTTAGTTTGAGTCAGGTTTTGTCAGGAACTATTTTTGTGTCTGTGACGGTAAAATAAAAACTGTGACCTAAACATTTCTTGGCGAATGCACTGGCCACGCGGCTTTTGTCCGTAGTCTTATGGAACAACTTATACGTTTCTCACCCCGGCACACCACAGAAATGATATACAAACTGTAAACGTTTGCTCTCTCTCTCTCTCTCTCTCTCTCTCACGCTCTCTCGTTCTCTCTCACGCTCTCTCTCTCTCGTTCTCTCTCGCTCTCTCTCTCTCGTTCTCTCTCTCTCGCTCCCTCTCTCTCGTTCACTCGCTCTCTCTACACTCCTCTTTCTCTCACTCTCTCTCTCTCTCTATTTCTCTCTCTCACTCTTTCTCGATCTGTCTCTTTCTCACTCTCTCTCCATCTCGAACTCTCTCTCGATCTCACTCTCCTTCGCTCTCTCTCGCGATTTCTCTCTCGTTCTCTTTCGCTCTCGCTCTCTCTCTCTATCGCTTACCCTCTCTTGTTCTCGTATTCTCTCTCGCTCTCTCTCTCTCTCTCTATCGCTTTCTCTCTCTCTCTTGTTCTCGCATTCTCTCTCGCTCTCTCTCTCTATCGCTTTCTCTCTCTCTCTCTCTTGTTCTCGCATTCTCTCTCGCGATCTCTCTCTCTTTCTCCGTTTTGCAATATTTGTGTCTATCGACCCACTCAGCATGTTTGTACCTACCATGTTACTTTCGTTCTGATCATCTTCTAATCGCCCTTAGAAAAAACAGGTTCCCTCCCCTGCTGTCTCTAGCTCTAGACGTTTGGGGAAAATGTGGTGTTTCTAACCATATACAACATTACCTGTTTTTCTTTTGTATCACTGCCGATTTGTAGCCTATGTGGACGGTATCACACCAGGCCGCCTTTAATTCTTAAAAATATCTCTGGCACCCAGTTTTAGAGGCTGGGTGAACTCCGAAGCCTTGTCGGTGTGTAATAAAATTCCGCCACTTCTGGGAATCGAACTCGGGCCCTTCTGATAAGGAAGTGAGGACACTAGCTACTCAGGCATCGAGGCTCTTAAACTCTCCTTGCAAACTGTTTAGTCTACCACGGGGAGTTAGAGGAGCGTTTTAATCAGCACTGGTTCGCTGATTTTGCAATCAGATTCCAGTCTGTGGTCACTTTCAGTTCAGTCACCACTTAGTCGTCTTGACCTGGCATATTTCTTTTCAATTTGTTTTGTGAAACATGGTAATGGGAGAAAAGAAAAGAGCCACTGTTACCTGCCTTGCATGTCATAAGAGGCGGCTAAGGATGTTTGGAATCGTAGGACGCGCACAGAACGACTTTGTTCACGGAATTTGCCGATGTATTTTATGACAAGTGATGGGGCGGATATGGGAAATACCAGACTGCAATAAAACTGGTTCCATGGATAGAATAGACTAGACTAGACTAGACTACTAGACTAGACTAGACTAGACTAGACTAGATTAGACTAGACTAGACTAGACTAGACTAGACTAGACTAGACTACTAGACCAGACTAGACTAGACTAAACTAGACTAGACTAGACTAGGCTAGACTATACTAGACTATACTAGACTAGACTAGACTAGACTAGACTAGACTAGACTAGACTGGGCTAGACTAGACTAGACTAGAATAGACTAGACTAGACTAGACTACTAGACTAGACTACTAGACTAGACTAGACTAGACTAGAAGAGAATAAAGAAAATCTAAACCCCTTTATACAAGAGGTGTCTATACTTGCAGCAAAGAAGTATTTAAATCTTCCTGGGCAGATATTTGAATACAATGACAAATCAACAAGGATTAAAAAAAAAATTCAACAGGAGAATTCCGTACTTGTGTGTATTGGTACACTTGTTATATTTCCTGATTGTGTGATAAATACGCCGAAACTGAAGAGAAGCATAACAATTGGGGTTGACATGAAACACATTGTAATGTCAAGATTAATACGTTGAAGTGTATTCCCAAAATATTGCACGAAAGCAATGATGGCAAAATAAGATATGATGTGAAAGTATTATTAGAACTGTAAAAACGAAGGACAATATTAAAATAAAAGTATTGAAAGCAGCAGTATTATTATTTCTCGTGTCTTTTCGACAACAACAACAACTACTACTACAACAACTACTACTATTACTACTATTACTACTACTACTACTACTATTGTTATTACTATTACTGTTATTACTATTACTACTACTGGTGCTACTACTTATATTATTACAATTAATTTTACTACAGCTACTGTTACTACCACTACTACAACTGTTACAACTATTATTACTACTATTATTACTATTACTACCACTACTATTACTACTACTACTATTATTACTACGACTACTACTATTACTACAATTCATCATCATGTGCCATACCGGTTGGCGTAGGCGATCATGTCCTTCCACAATCTTCTATCTACAGTGCATCGTATCAGTTCTGGTGTTTTCCATGCTATGACACCAAGTAATCAAGTATTTACTCTCTTTGTCGTCCGCGATCTCTCTTACTACAATTACTATTGTTATAATACTAATACAACTACATGTATTATGAATAATATTACTACCACTGCACATTTAACTACTACTGTTTTTACTACTATTGCTACTATTACTGTTATTACAGTTATCGTTACTACTACTACTACTACTACTACTACTACTACTAATACCGCCAACGCTGCTTTTGCTAATTGTATTATTACTTCTACTGCTACTACTACTAATAGAACTATTGCTACTACTTCAAATACTACTATCATAATTATTACTATTACTACTACTACTACTACTACTACTACTACTACTACTGCTACTACTACTACTACTACTACTACTACTACTACTACTACTACTACTACTAGTACTAGTACTATAACTATTACTTCATCTTCTATTTCTTCGTTGACTCTGAAAGAACTTTGTTGCGGTCTGTATCGAAGATTATAGCACGAAAGAGTAACATTTTAAGCGAGGTTTACATTTGAACTGGCAGTTTGAGTGTGTCAGCTCCGAGGCAGGATACACAATCATACAAGAGAACTGGTAATGCAACTAACTTATCTTGTCATGATATCGTTCTCTGTCCCCATCACCAAATAGGTAGAGTCAATATTTATTCCCGAGTTGTGCCCGTAACCCTATGCTATAGTCATGTGTACACATGCGTGATATAGACATCGTCAATGATAGTTATCTTTTTAGGTAGCTTAGTTGGCCGTGTACTCTAGCGTTTGATTCTCGTGACAAGACGCTGTGCCGAGGAGTACGGATTCGATCCTTCTTCGGATCATCTATTGTTGTTTCCTTTTTTTCTGTTGTTGATTATTTGTAATTTTTCCCCGAGTGTTGCAAACATACATTTCCCCCTGAAATGATTCGCTGATCTATCGACTCGGAAGTTTCCCTTTATAATAATAGTTGAAAAAAAAAATAAAAATAAAAAAAAAAAATAAAAAGTAAAGTGCCCCCTTCACGCCAAATGGCTATAGGGAATATGGTGTTAGTGACCATAAATTTTACAGACCCTTGGCACATGATTTTTGGGGTAATGTGGTCGGTATTTCGCCCATGCCGCTTTACTTTCCCAGAAAAAAATCCGGTACCCATTAAAGGCTGAGTGAACCAGAAGCTGTCGGTTGGGATCGAACCATAGCTCTATAATAATATTAATTTATTATTATTTGTCTCTAGAGTCAAGTTGGCTCGATCAAAAGACTTACACGCAGAAGAAAAAGGTAGTTAGCCTGGCATGATGAGAATACCAGATACATCCATTTTGAGTTATCTTTTACAACATACAATGGGATGCAACGGGTACATATAGTAGGACAACAAATATATTCGTGCGACAGGTATGTATGTCTATGAGACTCGGCAAAAAATCAAGAAATAAACAACATAAATCGCATAGAACATAAGACAGCCCGAGGTAGGATCGGCACTGTACTCCTCGACACGGCGTTTTGCCACTAGAGACCTGAATTTCACCACACCACCAGCTAAGCAGCATAAAAAAGATTGCTATCACTTGCGGTGTCTTTCAAGCATGTGTTCTCGTGACTATAACATGAGGTTACGACCACAACTCGTGAATCAATTGTTTATCCGTTTTTCCTATTAAGACTAGAATCGCTACAGATAAAATCATCATCATCAACATGATCATCATCATCATCAAGTACCAGTCCTGCTGGCGTAGGTGACCATATCTATCCCCAACTTCCAATCTCGATTGTTATTTATCATTTCTACAGATAGAATAAGGGCTGAAATGAAGATCTTTCGAAACAATGTGCGGGTTCGATGAGTATCAGTTCGATCCTAGTTCGGGTTGCCCATTGTTCTCTAAGATTTACGTTGTTTATTTGTGGACTTTCTGTGTGTCATAAACGTAAACACACCTGTCCACAAAACATTATTTGAAGATCTGCCATCTCGAAAGTTTCCATTCTTAATAATATTAAATTGCTGTTATTATTATTATTATTATTTTATTAGTAGTATGATTATGTCAGTCTCGGCATACAAGAGATATAGTGCACTTGACAAGTTTTTTCCTCTCCAGGTACTAAACCTTGGTTTAATAATATGGAAGACTGATGTCGCCCGAGCAACATATTTCTCATCTCACCACAACATGCCTACCCAAGGGAGCGACTAGGTCAATACAGCTTGGGACCAGCTGTGTCGCAGAATTTGTCAGAAAAACATTGAATACATTGTTAAGCTGTCTTCGGGACACCGACTTATAATTTAATTTCTGGGTTTATCCCCAATGCTTTTCCCATGCATGAGTGTAGCAGCAAAACAGTGGAGGTTTGAAATAAGTCTTGCTATTTTGATTGTAAGGGGAAATGTGATTAGTAACGTATTTAGTCATACCTGAGGAGCAGCAATATTACATATTAGAAGATCCACTCCATACACTTAATGAATTTCCTCATTTACGTCATTTCACAAGAAAGTTACTGACGCTACTCTACCAAAAGTCTTCACACCCAGTTTCCACCCAGTAACACCCACGTGATTGTGCCCTCGTCGCGCTGATTGTTTGATGTCACCATGACATTCTTTATCTGTATGGAAATCCCAAAATCAGCAACCAATCATCAGTTATAAATAGAACAATGGAGTTTAAGACCCGTGACCTAGAAATGTTTAATAAGGAATCTATACGTGTTTGTGTTTACTAATAGCAATCTATACTTTTAAATGGCTGTGGTGTATTGATGCATGTCGAGACGTAACCCAGATGCTACTCTTTGAACAAAGAAACTTTTCGTTTTTTTAAACATTTTTTTTTTCTGGGGAAAAAATGGTGCCCCACACTTTAATTGTTTGAAAGTCCAAGTTGGGCAGTGGTTAGGAAACTGGTCTACTGTGGACAAGGGACTAGGTTCATTGTTGTGACCAACAGGAGTCTAAATTCAGCAAACCTTAAATGGATAAAATAAGTTATTTTAGAAAGAAAGACGATCTGATGTAGTGCTGACCACGTTTTAAAAAAGGAACTAACACCATATTTTCAATATGTCTCTCGTAAGGTGTGACAGGTTCTTTATTTATTTCTTTCTTTTTTTTTTTTCTTTCTTTCTTTCTTTTTTTTCTTTCTTTCTTTCATTCTTTCCTTACACTTTCAGTTATTTGGCAATTGTATTACGTTTTGATATGCTATATTTTGTTATATAAATCAATTGTCGACGGTTTTTATCGACGACTTTGTTGCCATCTTTCCGTTTCTTTGTGGAAAGTGGTATAGATTTTTTTTTTTAGTGAAAGTAACTTAATTTTTTTTAAAATCATAGATATATAAATATATCAATCTTTTTTAAACAATAGTTAATTGATAGACTTTTAAAATTGTTTAATACTATTTTCAAAATTAATATTTGGTCATTTCTTAATTCTTTCTTGTCTTGTATTCCCTGTTGAAAACAATTTTTTGCCGAAAACGTGGAGGTGTTCTCTAACACAAAACTGTAAACAAACATCGTTTATTTGTAATCATTTGTGTTATTCTTCCAAAATTATTTTACAGCTCAACAGTTTCTTGTGTAATTTCTCAAATCTTAAAACCACCATATAGGATCGGTCAAAGAACTGTTTCAAAACAACTCCTAGTTTTATTTAATCAAACAATTTTGTTAGCTTGCTCTCATTATATTAAAGAAAGAAAACGCTATTATCCGAGTAGAAAAACACCCTTTGTATGTTTACAGTTTAAAATGTTTAAGTAATGACAAAATAGCATTATCAACATTTTATCAAATCCGTTATTGATGTTTATCAGTCTGTTATTGCGCACATTATATATTTCGTTTTATTATAATTTTATGAATCTACATTAAGCATGGTTAATAATTGTGTATAATTGTATCCCTTACAGAGCCTCCGTTCTGACATGTCAAATGCTGATGCTAGAGATAAACGCATTACCTCCGTTTTTAAAAGATGTCACTTAACAAGTGCTCCGTTGGTCATTAACCTAGAATTTCTGTGGCTTTTAGTACCTGACACCGTTTGACCTCTTAGAGGGGTTACAATTCAATTACAACGGGTTACCCCCATACTGACAATTTTCTTCCTGTATGTTCATATAAGAAGTATTCAACACAAAGGCTATGTATATATATATTGTTATATATATATATATATATATATATATATATATATATATATATATATATATATATATATATATATATATGTTGTACCTCTAGTAGCAATGGTTCCTAACCGGTTTTGAGTCGCGACCCCCTTTCATAAAACCCAAGTCAATTGTGACCCCAGTTAGCTGTTTCCGTCATGACAGTGCAAACTTTGCACCAAGTACCTGAGGCTCTATTTTGGTTCGTGGTTGACAAATTAAACTCCTTAACTCAAATAGAACCCTTTCCGTCTCGCCGGCACAAATTTTGTACAACTCTTTCGCTTTTTAACTTAAAAGACGAATCAATTCTATAACGATTAGGAAGTTTTGGCTGTAGTTTGACATTAATTGTTAATTGTAAACTGCTAATTGTAAATTAAACATTTCTAAACAAAAAATGTTATTGCTCATTAACGACTTTTTTTGTGTCATAAATTTTCTGTCCCTGAAAGAGATAACTAACAGCCAAGTAACATGCGACCATCTTTTATAACGATCAAGTAACATGCCATCAACTTTTATAACAATCAAGTAACGTGTCACCAACTTATATAACAATCAAGTAACGTGTCCTCAACTTTTATAACAATCAAGTAACGTGCCACCAACTTTTATAACAATCAAGTAACATGCCACCAACTTTTATAATAATCAAGTAGCGTGTCACCAACTTTTATATCAATCAAGTAACGTGTCACCAACTTTTATAACAATCAAGTAACGTGTCACCAACTTTTATAACAATCAAGTAACATGCCATCAACTTTTATAACAATCAAGTAACGTGCCACCAACTTTTATAACAATCAAGTAACGTGTCACCAACTTTTATAACGATCAAGTAACGTGCCATCAACTTTTGTAACAATCAAGTAACGTACCATCAACTTTTATAACAATAAAGTAACATGCCATCAACTTTTATAACAATCAAGTAACGTGCCATCAACTTTTATAACAATCAAGTAACATGCCACCAACTTTTATAACAATCAAGTAATGTACAATCAACTTTTATAACAATCAAGTAACATGCCATCAACTTTTATAACAATTAAGTAATGTGCCACCAACTTTTATAACAATCAAGTAACTTGTCACCAACTTTTATGACAATCAAGTAACATGCCATCAACTTTTATAACAATCAAGTAACATGCCACCAACTTTTATAACAATCAAGTAATGTGCCATCAACTTTTATAACAATCAAGTAATGTGCCATCAACTTTTATAACAATCAAGTAACATGCCACCAACTTTTATAACAATCAAGTAATGTACAATCAACTTTTATAACAATCAAGTAACATGCCATCAACTTTTATAACAATGAAGTAACTTGTCACCAACTTTTATAACAATCAAGTAACGTGCCATCAACTTTTATAACAATCAAGTAACATGCCATCAACTTTTATAACAATCAAGTAACATGCCATCAACTTTTAAAACAATCAAGTAATGTGCCACCAACTTTTATAACAATCAAGTAACTTGTCACCAACTTTTATAACAATCAAGTAACATGCCATCAACTTTTATAACAATCAAGTAACATGCCACCAACTTTTATAACAATCAAGTAATGTGCCATCAACTTTTATAACAATCAAGTAATGTGCCATCAACTTTTATAACAATCAAGTAACATGCCACCAACTTTTATAACAATCAAGTAATGCACAATCAACTTTTATAACAATCAAGTAACATGCCATCAACTTTTATAACAATGAAGTAACTTGTCACCAACTTTTATAACAATCAAGTAACGTGCCATCAACTTTTATAACAATCAAGTAACATGCCATCAACTTTTATAACAATCAAGTAACGTGCCACCAACTTTTATAACAATCAAGTAACATGCCATCAACTTTTATAACAATCAAGTAACATGCCATCAACTTTTATAACAATCAAGTAACGTGCCACCAACTTTTATAACAAATAACGTTGACCAACTGTCATTATTATCGTCATTATCATCAAGCACCGTGCAAGTTGAGGAGGCGATCATGTCACTCCACAACTTTCTATCTCTACAGATGTTTATCTGTTGTTGACTTCTTACCAAATCACTCCTTAAACTGTATTGTATAATTTCTTTCTATATTGTATTATTTCTTAAACTGGCTTGTATCATCTCTCTCTCTCTCTCTCTCTCTCTCTCTCTCTATATATATATATATATATATATATATATATATATATATATATATATATATATATATATATATCTATTGCTCTATCTCTTAAACTGTCTTGTATCATCTCTCTCTCTCTCTCTCTCTCTATTGCTCTATCTCTTAAACTGTCTTGTATCATCTCTCTCTCTCTCTCTATTGCTCTATCTCTTAAACTGTCTTGTTTCATTTCTCTCTATATTACCCTATCTCTTAAACTGACTTGTATATTTATCTCTATATTGTTCTATCTCTTAAACTGTCTTGTATCATTTATCTCTATATTGCTCTATCTCTTAAACTGTCTTGTATCATTTCTCTATATATTGCTCTATATCTTAAACTGTCTTGTATCATTTCTCTCTATATTGTTCTATCTCTTAAACTGTCTTATATCTTTTCTCTCTAATTTGTTCTCTCTCTCTCTCTCTTAAACTGTCTTGTATAATTTCTCTCTCCATAGCTCTATTTCTTAAACTGTCTTGTTTCATTTCACTCTCTTTTGCTCTATCTCTTTTGAACTGTCTTGTATCCGTCCTCTCTATATTGCTCAATGACAAAAAGCTATAGCTAAAAACGTCACGCTAGTTGGAGGGTTTGCATGGATTTTTTCTCAACACAGAATAAAAGGATGGAAATGGCAGGACAAAATCACTAACATAGAATTATGGAAATGTACCAGTCAAACACCAGTGGATAAAGAGATACAGCGAAGACGATGGCGATGGATAGGACACACACTACGGAAGTCAACTGAGAGTACACAACAGGCCCTTTTTTGGAACCCCCAGGGGAAAAGACAAAGAGGAAGACCAAGGAATTCTTGGAGAAGACAGATAGAAGCAGAGATGAAGATGATGGGGAAGACATGGAATGATCTTAAAAGAATGGCAAAAAACAGAACGACTTGGAAAGTGTTTGTTGAAGACCTATGCTCCACTGGGAGCTAAAAAGGTAGTAGAAGAAGAAGAAGACAGAAGACCTAAACAAATCTATAGTTGACTGCCGTTCAACTGCGGCGACTAAAAATAGAATTTGTAGTTTTCTTTTTTAATTATCGCGGTCTTATTTTTGTTAACTCTCAGGTCAGCCTGTCTTTGGCACAATCTCAATACAACGTTGTTATTCGCTTGTCTTCTGTTGTTCTTAGTGTTAATTAAATTAAATTGAATTAAATTTCATTTTAATAATGGATCCCCAAGAGAAATGAATAGTGGGCGATTCAACCGAAGACGTCGAGAACAACAAGGTGTCTTGGCTTTCATCATCATCATCGAGTGCCATCTCCGCAACGAAAGTTGGCTACCATGGAGCGCCATTCTGCTCTGTCTCTTGCTTTGATGGTGCAGGTTGTCATAGGCTGATTTGTCCATCTTTTGATGTTACTCGTCCATGTTAGTCTTGGTCTGCCTATTTTACCTTGCATTTTCCCCTCCAGGATTACTTTTAGTAGGCTGTTGTGTCTTTTAACATGGCCCAAAAATCACATTTGTCTTTTTTGAATTGTGTTTAGTAGTTCTCTATTCATTTTTAGTTGTTTTAAGACTTCATCGTTTGTTTTCTTTTCCTTCCATCCAATTCTACCTATTCTTCTATATATATCCACATTTCAAAGGCTTCAATTCTCTGTTCTGTTTTCTTGTCTAATGTCCATGTTTCTGCACCATATAGGAATGTTGAGAAGACATAGCATTTTGCTATTCTTAGTTTTAGCCCTGGTGTTATATGTTTTGATGTTAGTATGTTCTTCATGACATTAAAATTACTTTTTACCATTCCTATTCTTTTGTTTATTTCAGTTGTACATTTTCCATCACTGGTTATAGTATGTAGTTGTAGTTCTGAACTGTCTCCAGGTAATTAAGATTAAAGAGGCGGTAATAGGGGCTAGTGTGATAAAAAGAGTGACTGCTCTTGCTGTAAATAATATTATTATCCACCATTATTAAAGATTAAAAAAAAAAAATCATCGGCGGTCTTAAACGGTTTAACCAAACAAATTACGTTATTAACATTTTTTGGGGGAAAGGGGGTGGGGGAGGATTCGTTACTTGTACAACTAGCAGTTGGTATAGTCAAGGAACAAATTGTGTACGAATAGCGCGGTTCCTTCAACCTTTATAATAGCTAACTAAAATTTAAAAAAATAGTTTGTAAAATAATGTATGGTTTAATTAACTGAAAAAAAAGAAACTGAAATGAGACTAAAATAAAATGTACAACCCTACAGAGAATACTTGGCGACGACTCCTTGGGGATCATGATGCCACATGTTTGAAACCGTTGTGGCTGTAGAGTGGATTAAAAGACAAGAACATGTGTACTTCAAACAAAGGATTATTCAGTCATTGAAATTAAAAGTAACTACATTATACGTGCACTTCTTTTTGTTTAGTTTAAAACACATTTCGAAGGTCTCTTCTTCAATATTTTGCCGCATCAACTTGATCATGCGGTATAGAAGATGTGTAACATAGTACGTGGAAAAACAAAACAACTAAGTAATTATAATATACAAATAATTTAATTTGAGAGCTATAACAGAACATTTTCAGTTTGTTACATTTGTAATTGCTTATCAAAGCTACATGTCTATGAGAAATATTAACGGGGGCGCTTTACACGAAAAATAAAAATATAGGACTTTTCTGTGACCTCCTTCTGAACAACAAGTGTTACATGTTGTTGTGTTACAGCGAAATGTTACATCCGTACACTCGGACTCAACTACACAACTATAGACTGTTGTCATGTTGCATTTTTCATGTCCTGTTTGTCGTCTCTTTTCTCAACCAATTCTTTTGACCAGACTGAACCAAATATCGGACGTCCATTGTCACAGAAACGTTAGACGCCCCTGACATTGAATTTAAATATCAAAGTTGAAGGAATACATCTGGAGACAGTCCAGAGCCTAAAACTACATGGGACACACTATAACCAGTGATGGAAAATGTACAACTGAACTAAACAAAAGAATAGGTGTGGCAAAAAGTAATTTTAATGTCATGAAGAACATACTAACATCAAATGAAAATAGAACTACTAAACACAATTAGAACAAGACAAATGACATTTTTGGGCATGTTAAAAGACACAACAGCCTAATAAAAGTAATATTGGAACGGAAAATGCGAGGTAAAAGAGGCAGAGGCAGACCAAAACTAACATGGACAAGTAACATTAAAAGATGGACAAGTTAGCATATGACAATCTGCACCATCAAAGCAAGAGACAGAATGGAATGGCGCTCCATGGTAGCCAACCTTCGATGCGGAAACGGCACTCAATGATGATGATGATGATGACATTGAATGTCTGAAGTCTATGTACATTATCTTACTCACAAAAGTACACATAAAATATCAATTTTTATTTAAAAAATAATATAATTATCAACATTACATTTAAAATAAATTATCTATTGACCTTTCGAGCCGTAACCGGCCCATAGGGCGTAGACCAAGATACACCTTCTCCTATATGAATTTTTGTTCTAGCAGTTTTCTTTTAAAGATATTTTATCAAATCTCGCCATCTGTCTCTGTTCTGTGCAAGCAGTTCTATCTCATTGAGGGAGCCGATTCCTGCTGCTCTTGCCTCTCTCATCAATGTTCTTCTCAGTGTCTCCCTGGGTCTTCCTCTTTTTCTTTTACCTGTTGTTTCCCATATGAGGGCTTGCTTTGCTATTCGATTATTATCTCTTCTCATCACATGTCCAACGTATGACCATCGTCTTTTCTTTATTACTGAAGATATTAGTGGTTGATTGGCGATTTCTCTAATTTCCTCGTTTGTTTTGAATTCGTTCCATTCTATACCAAGTATTTTCCTTAGACATTTATTTTCGAATGCGTTCAACTTTGTTTCTATATCTCTTGTTGTTTTCCAGCTTTCACACGCATACGTAAGGGTTGATAGTACATTTGATTTGAATAGCCTAAGTTTTGTGTTTGTGCTAATGAGTTTTGATTTCCACAACTTTTCAAGGCTTCTGAAAGTCATTGCTGCTTTAGCCAGTCTGATTCTAATTTCTTTGCTCGTATCCCCTTCTCGATCAATGTGACTTCCAAGATAGATGAAGTGATCGATCTCTTCTACTGGTTTAAAATAAATTAGCACTAATACATTTGTTTCGTGTGTCATTATTTGAAAATCTGTATTAAAAAAAAATTACCACATTAAAAGAAATGGCGTTTTATCTTTCCGGGCTCTAGCTCTGACCAAAAAGCTAATTACTATTAAATGTCTACAGCCATTTCCATACACTTTAGGGATTTTGTTAAGATTTTGTGTCAAGGGCCATTAGATTGTTATGATACTGTCTTTTAGTTCGTTGTTCCTTAAGTATTATTTTTTTAGGAATGTGCAATTGAAAATAAAGGAATAAATATATTTATTTACAATATTCAAATGATATCTATTTAATATAAATTTAGGATGCATTTTCTAAGAATAAAAAAAATTGAACGTGATTAATCCCTGGTCCGTCTCCATCAAAGTTAGCTCTCGTTGTGGGGATGATGCGTAATAGTCACTAGGGACTGAAATCAAGACTGGCCAGGTCTTTCTACATCCGAGCAAGACCACAGTCTGCTCTAGCAAATAAAAACTGGCCAGGTCTTCCTACACCCTACAAGACAACAGCCTGCTCTAGCAAGTCAAAACTGGCCAGGTCTTTCTACATCCGAGCAAGACCACAGTCTGCTCTAGCAAGTCAAGACTGACCAGACCTTGCTACATCCGAGCAAGACCACAGTCTGCTCTAGCAAGTCAAGACTAGCCAGGCCTTCCTACATCCGAGTAAGACCACAGTCTGCTCTAGCAAGTCAAGACTAGCCAGGCCTTCCTACATCCGAGCTAGACCACAGTCTGCTCTAGCAAGTCAAGACTGACCAGACCTTGCCACATCCTAGCAAGACCACAGTCTGCTCTAGCAAGTTTAAGTGCTGAAGACGTAGGCTACCAGCCGCACCACAGCAATCAGGATTCTACTCACTCACGCCAACGGGAACTATGTTTATAACTACGAATCGGTATGGCACTCGCCCTGTAATGAAAAAAAAAATCTATTGGCCCATAGATACCACACTATTGACAAAACTACAAGGGCCACTGCAAGAATAAAAAAAAAAAATTCAATTTGTTACAAGAAACGACATTGCAGATATAGACAATACTTTAGAAGAGCAAAAGAAGAAGCTCTTGTCATAGCTGGATCGCTAACTCCAGCTTTCAAACATGAACTGCGAGTTAAAAAATGTACTTAAGCGTTCGTTAGAATAATATTGCGTCAGAGCAACAGGCCTGCTTGTTGTATGCAACCCATAGTTCACTGCTTGCGTTTGGATCAGCGGCAATAACCGCTTACCAGGCCCCTACTCCGTCTCCACGCTGTGCCTCTGGAAACATGCTACCCAGAGTTTAAAAAATCTATATTTAATCAAGACATCATTTCACATCTTCGCGCCCCCCCCCTTTCCCGGTAACAAATTGTGTCACAAAAGACTGGCTAATGAGGTGAATATCGCCATAGTGGGTGGGACTTATTCGCGAGGAAATCGAAGGCTACCACGGTAAAACCACAGTCAACTATAGGCTTATTAAGACCCACGGGCAGAAATTAAAACCAGGAAAACCCTCCAACAAATAGCGTGACGTTTTCAGCCATTAAAGCTATAGAATGCTGACGTCACTCTTCCCCACAACCAGAGGCGAAGCTGAAAACGTCACGCTAGTTGGAGGTTTTCCCCTGATTCCCCGCAGCTCGCAGCCTAAGTAAATTATAGTTGAATGTTGTCAAACTAACAATTACAGTTTCTGTTGGATAGTCAGGAAGCCAATAGCATCCGGCTACATCGATGACGTTTAAGAACCTAAGGACTTAGGGTCAGAGGACGTTTAGGGACGTTTCATGAAGACGATTATCGCCTTCAACATTTTCAGTTTCTCTTTTCTCTGTTGGTTCCAGAATATAGGCTATCACACCAGCTAGTTTTTTAAATGCTTAAATCTGTTAGCAAAATTGCATTTTATTAGGGGGTACTGAGTGGTCTAACGGTAGGACGTCGGTCTCGAGTTAAAGGTCTCGGGTTCGATTCCCACAAGGTGGTGGACATTTTTCAAATATTTTACCCGTGGTTTCTTCGTGTAGTGAGATCCGATGTCTAGCTCTCTCTGGGTAGTGAGATCCGATGTCTAGCTCTCTCTGGGTAGTGAGATCCGATGTCTAGCTCTCTCTGGGTAGTGAGATCCGATGTCTAGCATTATCTGTGTGGTGAGATCCGATGTCTAGCTCTCTTTGGGTAGTGAGATCCGATGTCTAGCTCTCTCTGTGTAGTGAGATCCGATGTCTAGCTCTCTCTGGGTAGTGAGATCCGATGTCTAGCTCTCTCTGGGTAGTGAGATCCGATGTCTAGCTCTCTCTGGGTAGTGAGATCCGATGTCTAGCTCTCTCTGGTTAGTGAGATCCGATGTCTAGCTCTCTCTGGGTAGTGAGATCCGATGTCTAGCTCTCTCTGGGTAGTGAGATCCGATGTCTAGCCCTCTCTGGTTAGTGAGATCCGATGTCTAGCTCTCTCTGGGTAGTGAGATCCGATGTCTAGCCTTATCTGTGTGGTGAGATCCGATGTCTAGCTCTCTTTGGGTAGTGAGATCCGATGTCTAGCCCTCTCTGGTTAGTGATATCCGATGTATAGCCCTCTCTGATTAGTGAGATCCGATATCTAGCCCTCTCTGCGTAGTGAGATCCGATGTCTATAAAATATAGCCCTCTCTGCGTAGTGAGATCCGATGACTAGCTCTCTCTCTGCGTAGTGAGATCCAATGTCTAGCTCTCGCTGGGTGGTGATATTCGATGTCTAGCTCTCACTGCTTTGGGAATTTCGATGTCAAGCTCTCACGTACACCAGGAGGCCCTGTGTATACATGCATTTAAAGTCGAAAAGACTAATAAACTAACAACAACAACAACAACAACAACAAATTGACACTATCTGGGCAAAAATTGTAACAAATCTACCGATCCATACCGAAGACGGATATGTTGGGTCAAAAGGCAATGCCGTAAACTAGCGACACAACGCGTATACACCCCATTTATCGAGTGGAAAAAGAAGAAAAATATTTTGTTTTCAACTGTTTGAATATTTCTTCTTCTTCTTTCCTTCCTCATTTGCCTTTCAGTGTCGAGGGGAGATAACATTTGCGGTCTTTTCCTTTTGTTTTTGCCTTTGCTGCTGCTGTTTGCTAGTGTACCTAATATTCCGTCAATCCACCATTTTCATGGTAGCCCCTTGGGTCTTGTGTTCTCACAACGTTTATTGGGGGCTCGTTGTGTTGTGTTGTGATCTTTCTGCCTTATCACGCGGTCAAACCATTTTATCTGTTGTTTCTTTATACAGTATATTCTATGGTGGGGTTATTCCTAGCATTTTTTTCTCTCAGTTCTTCATTTTTTATCTTATCTCTCAGGCTGTTTCATGTCATTCCTCTAACACATCTCATCTCAGTAGAGATTATTTTTCTTATTGTTCTTGCATCTAGGGCCCAGGACTGACATTACTTGCACACAACGTTGGGATGAAGATTGTATAGTAATATTTAAGTGTGTATAAGTGTGCATTTATATTTAGGAACCGGGCAAATAAATACAGTGTTGTGGTGAAGCTGGCAGCAAGGAGCCAGTAGTAGGATGTAATGTCTTTATATATAATCTATAAACATAATCTGTGGTTCAATTGATCATTCATCGCTTACATAATGTGTAACAATCAACACACATACAATTACAAAGAGAGGTAATTTTGGTAAGTGTGTGTCCTAGAGCTCTTCATTGCGTTTATAAGCCCCAAATCAGGATGCCTTTCATAATATGAATAGACGGGAACAAGTTATCAGTATACGCATCAGAACAGGGCACAATCAACTCTACAGTAAGATGTATATAAAAATATTCCACTACATGTACATGCGGACAGACGCCCCAGACTGCTGAACATGTACTTAACGACTTTACTCAATATAGTAGATGTGAGGACAATCCATTGGTCCATAGTTACAACACTACAGATACAACTATATAGGCCACTGCAAGAATTACAAAAGACAGTAAAATTTATTCTGGAAACGACAATGCAAATATAGACAATACTTATGTGAAGCATATATAGACAGACATACAGACAGACAGACAGACGGACGGATATACGGACGGATGGATGGTTGGATGGATGAATCATTGCGTATATATTTAATAATAGTAGCCTCCGTCTGGTTGACTATAGATTTTGCAGCGCCCTAGAAATGTTTTTTTTTTTTTTTTTTTTTTGCGTTTTCGTTTTTTCTATGAATCTGTCTGCTTCTTGTTTGAGTTGGAGCTTTAGAGTGTTTCCAAAGATTGCGTTCTGCAGCTATTTCTTCCCAGGCAGCAGGGTTTATGTCCAGAGTCTTCAGGTCGTGTTTACACACATCTACAAATGGAAGTTCTGGGTGCCTTTAGTTCTTTTGCCATCTGCTAGTTGTCTATAGAGTATATCTTTTGTTATGCGGCCATTTTTCAAAGGTGTACGTGGCCAAGCCAGACTAACTTACTTTGTTTGAGCAGCGTGTTGACAGACAGATATTTGGCAGGCCTGTGTGAGTGACCTCGCACCGCAACTTTTATCACTTTGTTCTTTCATGTGATACCAATAATCATCATCATCATCATCATTGAGTGCCGTCTCGGCAACGAAGGTTGGCTACCATGGAGCGCCATTCTGCTCTATCTCTTGCTTTGATGGTGCAGGTTGTCATCGGTTGATTTGTCCATCTTTTAATGTTACTCGTCCATGTTAATCTTGGTCTGCCTCTGCCATACCAATAATACGGAGCAGAAATCGCATGTGGAATACATTTAACCTTCTCTCCTGCTTTGCATTGATTGTCCATGATTCGCTGCAATGAGTAAAGAGCACTTTCAACTTGAAAGTTTCATGTTAATGTTAATCGATAAAGCCATTAACATCGCCAGTATCGTCATAATCTATTATACAGATAATAACATAGCGTGCAAGCCATCAACCAACCATCAACGAATACCTGAAAATATATATCAATGTATATGCATGTGTGTGTGTGTGTGTGTGTGTGTGTGTGTGTGTGTGTGTGTGTGTGTGTGTTTGTGTGACAACATTACAATTATTCTGACATTATCCTGGCAAACAAATCAGGAATGCTGTAGTGTATTAGTCATTTAGTGTAGCCGCCCTGACATTACAGTTGCTCCATTTTAGGGGTCAGTTCAAGCCCAACTTTCATATTACACTTAATTTGAGCCATTTTTGTTTATTATTTTAATTTTCTTCTTCTTAGCACTTACCCGTTAAGTGGGCGTGTGTGTGTTCATTAGTTTCATTTTCTTCTTCTTAGCACTCACGTGTTACATCTTCTCAATATTCCTATATGGTGCTGAAACATGGACATTAGACAAGAAAACAGAACAGAGAATTGAAGCCTTTGAAATGTGGATATATAGAAGAATAGGTAGAATTGGATGGAAGGAAAAGAAAACAAACGACAAAGTCTTAAAACAACTAAAAATGAAAAGAGAACTTCTGAACACAATTAGAACAAGACAAATGCGATTCTTAGGCCATGTTAAAAGACACAACAGCCTACTGAAAGTGATCCTGGAGGGGAAAATACAAGGTAAAAGAGGCAGAGGCAGACCAAGATTAACATGGACGAGTAACATCAAAAGATGGACAAATCAACCGATGACAACCTGCACCATCAAAGCAAGAGATAGAGCAAAATGGCGCTCCATGGTAGCCAACCTTCGTTGCGGAGACGGCACTCAATGATGATGATGAGCACTCACCCGTTAAGTGGGCGTATGTGTGTTCATTAGTTTCATTTTCTTCTTCTTAGCCCTCACCCGTTAAGTGGGCGTATGTGTGTTCATTAGTTTAATGTTCCTGCATACTTTGCTTTTTCACCCGCAGCTTAAATATCTGTTGGGACGCTTAATAACAAACACACTCAAATTACTTCTTCTTGGAATGATTAACTTTAAACTTTACAAGTTAGAACGGATTTGTGTCGCTGCAGAAGGGACATTCCTATATCTACAACACCCCAGTTACAGCAACAAAGTATTCGTCGTTCTGAACGTTTATACTGTTCTATTAAACGTACTGCGGTTTGAAAAAAAAGGCGCGCATCTCATGATGAACACTTCCGGTTCGCTATAACGGTCGTTGCCGACGACACGATATCCATGCGCCGGCGCCAAACCCGATGCATAAATTATGTATTCTATTATAGTAGAGCGGAATAAATGTCGACACTGTTCAAGGTTACCGTAAAGATTGTTGTATTTATCTTAAGACGAACATTGAAACCTTTATTTAAGATGATGCATGAACATGTGCCCTCGGGGGCCTCGGTGTCCTAGTTAGGAAAATTACCGGACTGGACTACCAACGTTCGGACAACCCGTGTTCGATTCCCGCTGGGAGCAGTGTGAGTTGTACTCATGGTTGGAAAAAAAAATACGCCCACGGTCGACCCTAAGGAGCCGCGATAGCTCAGTGGTTAGTGAACTGGACTACAAAGGACAAGGGGTAGGGTTCGATCCCAACCGACGGCTTCCGGGTTCACCCAGCCTTAAATGGGTACCGGATTTTTTTTCTGGGAAAGTAAAGTAGCACGGGCGTAATACCGACCACATTACCCCAAAAATCATGTGCTGAAGGTCTGTAAAATGTATGGTCACTAACACCATATTCCCTATACGCCACTTGGCGTGACGGGGGTACTTGACCTTTTTTTACGGTCGACCCAGCCGTTGGCAGAAATGGGTACCAGGGTATTACCCTGGGAAGGTGAGGAATGTCGCTTCGCAACTGAGTTTCGATGCTTGAGGCGACACTATACAGAAATCTCCGAACATTTCTGGATAGGCGGCCAAGCACATATGGGTGTAAATTCGCGTGCTAAGACGCCGGTTCAAGTCTCGTACTTTACCTTTACATGTGCCCGATAATGATGTTTAAGTTCTAATCTTAAAAAATAAAAATAAAACCAAAGACATAAGCGTTAATTAAACTAAAACAATGTGATTACTTCAGAGTTACAAATGCCTGGATCTCTGATACCAACACCACTGATCCTCATACCGTAAACGGTAAATGCACCGACCCCTGAATGTCTTTGCTTCTGCTTACATGTTGCCTACTTTGCTCGTCCTTTAAACACTATTCTTACATGTTGCCTACTTTGCTCGTCCTTTAAACACTATTCTTACATGTTGCCTACTTTGCTCGTCCTTTAAACACTATTCTTACATGTTGCCTACTTTGCTCGTCCTTTAAACACTATTCTTACATGTTGACTACTTTGCTCGTCCTCTAAACACTATTATTACATGTTGCCTACTTTGCTCGTCCTTTAAACACTATTATTACATGTTGCCTACTTTGCTCGTCCTTTAAACACTATTCTTACATGTTGCCTACTTTGCTCGTCCTTTAAACACTATTCTTACATGCACACTATATTTATATATATGCTTCACACTTGCACATGGGGTGGGGGGGTGAGGACTGGTTGGTCTCAAGGCAAGACACTGGTCTCGAGACACAGAGGTTGTGAGTTCAAATCTCGGCTACACCAGTTGTGATTTTTATTTGTAACCACCCCCTGGTCTCAGCAGCGAGGCCCGGCTTGAAACGTCAATTACTCATTGACGGAAAGATATGTGAGTTCCTCCGAAAACGGCGATATCTGCCTGTGCGGCGATGGACCCCTTTGCACACGGCTACCAGGGAAAATCGGATTCACACGCAAAATTAATTTCCCAGTCTTTCAGGACTTCGCCAGAGCTGGCGAACGGAGAAAAAAACAACACATGCATATTTGCTATTGTCTTTCGTTGTTCTTCTTGCTATTGCTCTTTTATCTTGCCTTGTCCCTTGTATTCATACTTGCATTCATCCTTCTTTTAATCACAGCCACCACCTTACTCCAACCAACACTACCACCTCAAATCCTTCTTATGTATATATTATTGACGTCTCTCTCTCTCTTTTCCAATTTCTGTCTCTTCTGCCCCCCCCCCCCCCCCAACCTAAAAAATTTTTTTTTACTGGAATAAGGTGATGGCAAAGATCTTCAGATTCTAATAGACAACAAGGGAGACAATTTGCAAAACCATGACTGCAACTCTGTCCACAACAAACAAATTAAACTGATATCGGAATGTCGCAAGATTAACGGCTTGGTGAAGACCATCTAACAGGAACCGGCGGCTGGAAATGTAGACAAAGAAGAAAATGGATGCATGATATAAAGACTGGTAAGATTAAACTGAAATTCACTAAGAGCTCTTTATAGTTTTCTCTGTTGTTTCTTTCCATAGGATTTTCATCAAAGTTTTTTTTTTCTTGAATATTGTTGCACAATACTGACGTCACAGTCGTCGACATTCTTACGTCATTCAGCGATTAGAGTTTAGACGGGGGATCAATAATTGTTGAGTGCGTAATCAGGCGATTGTAGAAATATGGAAATAACGGTGCCAAGAGTAGAGGAGATATTTTCCTACAAATGCGAGTGGTGAGAGAGCGAGTGGCGAGAGAGCGAATGCTGAGAGAGCGAGTGCTGAGAGAGCGAGTAGTGAGAGAGCGAGTGCTGAGAGAGCGAGTGGTGAGAGAGCGAGTGGTGAGAGAGCGAGTAGTGAAAGAGCGAGTGATGAGAGAGCGAGTGGTGAGAGAGCGAGTGTTGAGAGAGCGAGTAGTGAGAGAGCGAGTGGTGAGAGAGCGAGTGGCGAGAGAGCGAGTGCTGAGAGAGCGAGTGCTGACAGAGGGAGTGGTGAGAGAGCGAGTAGTGAGAGAGCGAGTGCTGAAAGAGCGAGTGCTGAGAGAGCGAGTGGTGAGAGAGCGAGTGCTGAGAGAGCGAGTGGTGAGAGAGCGAGTGGTGAGAGAGCGAGTGCTGAGAGAGCGAGTGGTGAGAAAGCGAGTGGTGAGAGAGCGAGTGCAGAGAGAGCGGGTGCTGAGAGAGCGAGTGCAGAGAGAGCGGGTGCTGAGAGAGCGAGTGCTGAGAGAGCGAGTGCTGAAAGAGCGAGTGCAGAGAGAGCGAGTGGTCAAATCAATAACTCATCGTGCTCCAAACCAGGAGATCGCTGGTTGGAATCATGGTAGGGTCAAACGTTTTTTTTTACAAATCGTATGTGAAATAAAAACTCAACTGAAACACCTCGCGGCGACCGCTCAAGACAAGCGGCCTGTAGTCCCCGGTCCTAAATGTTCCCCCAACAGACCACACTATTGGGATAATGCAGTAAAGATATATATATATATATATATATATATATATTGGGATAATGCAGTAAAGATATATATATATATATATATATATATATATATTGGGATAATGCAGTAAAGATATATACATACATATATATATATATATATATATATCTATTGGGATAATGCAGTAAAGATATATATATATCTATTGGGATAATGCAGTAAATGTTTATATATCTAATGGGATAATGCAGTAAAGATATATATATATATATATATATATCTATTGGGATAATGCAGTAAAGATATATATTTATTTTTACGGCTGCGGAGTTGTGTCCAACGATTAGCAGAAACTATCAGCTTTCGCTAGTCTCGTTGTCTTTTGAAAATGGCTACTCACCCTTGCGGTTGCCCTGAGTGAGTGTATTAAGGTTATCCTACCTAACAATAACCAAAATGTTATCCCGTAGGTATTACTTATCTATTCACATTCTCTCTCTCTGTTTTTATCTCTTTATCAACCACATATGTTTTAGTTATTATATGCTTTCTTCCTACGAGTCTGTATTTGTAATAATGTGGGGTTTGGTTTAGAGTTTAAGTTGTGTGATTTCCTACCATGATGTCCATTCCTCTCTACCAACCGGTGTTTGCTATCAAGACTGGATAACTTTGATCTCTCACTTTAATTAGTTGTCTCATTTTCTCTCAAAATGTCTGCTTTTCTTGTAAGTTCAAATCAACTAATACAAAACACGCGAAGGAAACATGTTTTTTTTTTATACTGCTAGCGATACATTATACCACAAAACCCCGTGCACCTCTTGAACTCTCGTGGAAAATAACCAGATCTCCCGGTGGGAAAATATGCTTTTGAAACATCACATTTTAAAACTGTTTTTCCAAAACACATCTGCAAGATTCGAAACAAAAATTGCACAACCAATCATTGGATATCGTGAACTGTGTTTCTAATCTATGTCGATTTTGGTGTCTGCGGCAGTAAAACACATAATGAGGGATCGTCCAACCTTAATCGTATCAATAGATACGCCCGCGAGTATCATTGCAGATGTAATTAATGCAGTGTTTCTCAACAAGGGATCATGTGGATCCCTGGGGGCTACATGATATTCCGAGGTGGTTGGGGGGGGGGGGGGTAGCAGTTGCGTAATTGTGGGGCCATGGCACGATACTAGTTGGCCATGCATAGGGAAGCAGGTATTTGTAGAATACAATGCTCTGAAATAAATTGTTTGGACTCAAGTGAATTTTTTATTAACGAAGTCTATATGACAAGCGTACATCACAAATATTTGGCAGTCTCATGGATTATGTACTCAGCCAAACACTAGACCACATTGGCATAATGGAGAGAGGAGACCTTCAATTGTCTCTCGCAGTAATCGAACCAAATATTTAAAACACATAAAAAGAGGCTTGTTTCTAGTCATCAATCACTAGGGTTCTATTAACCAACTTTCATGCAAATCTTACCGTAAATCAAGTGCTTTTTGCAAACGTTTCTGAACTTTGTACCATATTTCAAGTGCTATTTGCAAACGTTTCTGAACTTTGGACCATATTTCAAGTGCTATTTGCCAACGAAATGATAGACATAATAGTAAAAGAAAGCAACAAGAAAGGTCTCAGTCTGAATAGTAAGAAAACAGAAGTAATGGTTATATCGAAGAAACAATCATCACCACCATGCAGCATAAAAATAAACGAGACAAATCTTAAACAAGTGCAACGTTTCAAATACTCGGGCACAATAACATCAGATGGGAGATGCACCACAGAAATAAAAAGCAGAATAGCTTTCAAGAAAAAAAAATATCTTATGCAACAAATCTATGTCAATAAAAATGAGAAAGAGAGTTTATCGGTGCTATATAGAACCAATTATGACCTATGGAAGAGAATCATGGACAGTAGACAAACAAATGAAAAGACGATTAGAGGCCACAGAGATGGGATTTCTCAGAAGAATGTTGAAAGTTCCCTGGACAGCTAAAAAGACCAATGAGGAAGTTCTCAAAGAGGCCTACACAAAAAGAGAGCTCTTAAAAAACATCAGAAAGAAGCAATCAACATTTTTTCGGGCACATCATGAGAAGAGGAAAGTTTGAATACTTGGTTACACAAGCAAAATAAAAGGAAATAGAGATCGCGGACGACAAAGAGAGAAAATACTGGATAGTTTGGTGTCATGGCATGGAAAACAGTCAACAACTGAACTGATACGATGCACTGTAGGTAGAAGGTTGTGGAGGGACATGATCACCTACGCCAACCGATATGGCACATGATGATGATTTGCAAACGTTTCTGAACTTTGTACCATATTTCAAGTGCTATTTGCCAACGTTTCTGAACTTTGTACCATAATGCAAGTGCTATTTGCCAACGTTTCTGAAATTCCGCCATAATTCAAGTGCTATGTGCCAACGTTTCTGAACTTTGTACAATAAGTCAAATGCGATTTGCCAACGTTTCTGAAATTCTTACTATAATTAAAGTGCTTATAACACAAATGTCTTAATTTCTCACCATATTTCAAAAACCATTAACCAAAGCTCTGAAGACAGCCCAGGGATCATTCCTGCTGAGCGAGTTAATTCATTGCGCTGAGACATGTTTGTGTAATCAGGAAAGAGACTGCACTATTAATGAATACAAGAGAGCGAGAACATATTTTCTGCTTTATGTTGCTTTCTTGCAATATGTTTTGTACAAGGTGTCAATATAATTAGTGATACAGCCGACTCGCAAACTATAGTTTCCTAGTTTCAAGTAATCTCTCACACTCTATGGATATATTTCCTCGTTCACGTTCCTACAATAATATTGATTTTGTGTATCAATGCCCACAGCTGTTTGTTACAATCTCAAAGTGACATTTTAGTTCTAATCTTTAAGATTTTGTAGTATTTGTGGATTCACAAACAGCAGAGATAGGCTCAAGAGGCATCAAAGCTTGTCAAATCAAAGGACAGTTATCACCCTTAACTCTAGAGGTAAAACAGGCACTGTACAATACATTCTTTATCTCAACGTGGTGCTACCAATGCCAGACCTGGACCCTAGATTCAAGAACTATAAGAAAAATAACCACTACTGAGATGAAATGTGTTAGACGAATGACAGGAAACAGTCTGAGAGACATGAAGAACTATCAGAAATGAAGAACTGAGAATAAAAAGCCAGGAATAGCCCCGCCACAGAATATATAAAGAAACAACAGATAAAATGGTTTGGCCACCTGACAAGGCAGAGTGATCAAAACACAACACAACGAGCCCTCAATAAACGTTGCGAGAATACCAGACCCAAGGGTCGACCACAAAAAAGATGGATCGATGAAATATTAGAAGCACTAAGAAGCATAACAGCTGCACTAGCGAATATAAGAGCAAAAGACCGCAAATTATATCTCCTCTAGACGCTGAAAGGAAAATGAGGAAAGAAGAAGAAGAAGAAGTGGATGGAGAAGTTCTGAGTCTAGTACATTGTCCTCATTCTTAAAACTTGTATTTATGGGAATGGTTTCAGTTTGTAACACGACACAAAAAACATAGAATTGTTTAGCTAAAGCCAATGTTTGAATCATAATGTAGTCATAAATGCTCGTCACAATATATCAAAGATTAGCAAGATTGAGAGTTTCCGAACTGGAAGATACAATTTACTAACCACAAACGTTTTTTAAATTGTACGATACAGCTTCTTCTAATCAACCTAAATGTATTATAGAAGCATGTGTATTTTATCTTTATGAAAAGCCACACGTTCGCAAATCGACTAAAGTATCAGTGACAAATTATTGTGAAAGAAGAAGATTAAATGAATCAATTACAGAGAGACTGCTGTAACTTTTCTTCACCCCGTTTATCTTATCTTCTGTTATGAGAATTCTTACTCACCACACACTCATTTTTCTCATGTCTTTTACATCACATCCTAATATCATTTTCCCCGTATTTGTTTCCTTCTGTTACATTTATTGCTTCCGTTTTATAGACGTGTATGTCAGATATCCCCATATCTTTTCTCTGCAACAGATCCAGGACATTTTAAATGCAAGTTTTCATCGTCGTTGGTTTTGATCTTGAATAACCGTAGTTAAATTTCCTGAAAAAAATCCAACCCATGTTTTATCAGTTTAAATGTTAATGGTCATTGCTATCAATGCCCGTAATCTGTAATGGGTAAACCCCAGTATTCGTGTGGAAAAACCCGCTGATATAAGAGGAACCGCCCAACACAGGAACATAAGTATCTTCAATAATATCGTTGTAGTTACCCTCATCTGTGTTTTTTTGTAAGTGCAAGCAGTAGATATTATAACATTTTTGCTGTGGCTGTTTTCAAACATTTGAAGAGACGCAGGCGCCAAACAGTAATAACGTTGGAATAACATCATAACGCGCAATAACATCATAACTGATGGCTTGCGCCAGGATCGGTGAACAAGAACCATCCAGGTCCTACTTCACCTCTTCGCGGTGCCTCTAGAAACAGACGAATCTATCTAGTCTGGGCAAACGATTAGGGGTCGAAGAGGGAAGGGAATCCTGTATTTAAAAAATGCATGCTGAAGTCGGATGTGATGGGCTGAAATGCATAAATATTACAGTTCAACAGCGAACAATACAACACATCTACGCCTACTTAACGTCCTTTTAAGAACTGATAAGGAAGATGTCAGTCAATTCATTTAGTAAGCACCTGGTGTGAGCCAGAAAGTGAAACATTGAAGTTGTGGCATTATAACATTATCATTGCTGCTAACAATTAACGACGGGCTGCCATTCTTCTTCTTCTTCATCTTCTTTCCTTCCTCATTTGCCTTTCAGCGTCGAGGGGGAATATAATTTGCGGTCTTTTGCTCTTCTGTTTGCCTCTGCTGCTATTATGTTTCCTAGTGCTTCTAGTATTCCATCGATCCATCTTTTTTCGTGGTCGACCCTTGGGTCTGGTGTTCTCACAACGTTTGCTGAAGGCTCGTTGTGTTGTGTTTTGATTTTTCTGCCTTGTCAGGTGGCCAAACCATGTTATCTGTTGTTTCCTTATATATTCTATATATCTATTGTCCTTTCGAGCCGAAGACGGCACATTGGGCAGAACCAGAATCTCAAAAACAGAAACCTTGCATGCCAAAATGGCACATATTGTAAAGATCACTGCCTCTAAAATCTATGGCTCTATTTCCATAACAATAGTTTTTACAATGACAGCTTGTCAAGCCATCGATCAATCTCCTTAGTCGCCTCTTACGACACAGGTGGAAGGTCACAGTGTCACTATTCTTTACTCATAATGAGACCCCGGTAACACACAGGAACACTAGGACTACTCCTAGCTAGCATTTGATCAAATAAATTTGTATGTAAATCAAAATAGGAAGCATTATTTGTTCATACCCTTGAACCAGGCGATATTCAAACTCCAAAATTAGCTCAGAGAAATCTGAAATATTTCGCACTTTAACGGCATTTTGTGACATCGAATTTTATTTCTCTTCATTTAAAAATAGCCGCTGTTATCATCTTCAGTAAAATCTTTAAGATTGCAAAGAAAATAAGTCTCGTAATAACAGATTTGATCAATATTACATTCGCTCCATTAAAACATATAAAAGTACACAGCACCGTTTACATTAATGATGTACTTTTTTTTGTTTTGTTTTACGAGGAATAGGAAAGTAAAATAAATGCTAATATTTTTTTTTAAATTGGACTTTATTCAATTTTAATATATATATATATATATATATATATATATATATATATATATATATATATATATATATATATATATATATATATATAAGACATACATGAAGAAGACAGTCAAGGTTTCTGACTGGCAATATTTTAAGTTCTCAGCTTCGAATATTTTGAAAAATTGAGGGAAAAAAGACGTGTTGTATTTACCATAAAATAAAGCGCATCTAACAAAATTCCCACAAAGCTGCTAATATATAACAAAATATTATTTAATCTGTTATTAACATTCTATGTCTACTGTAAAATCCGAGTAAGACATCTCAATCTCTTTCTCTTCCACGGACTCATTTGTTTTCCTCCACCCCCAAACCTGTCTGCCTAAGCTCTCTTGACGTCATTAATCTCATTACACCGTCAAGAAATTACAACAGATAAGACAATAAGATCAACAATAACCGATAAAGTGCTGATGGGAAAAGATAACTTGGCTCAAATAAACAAGCAGTATTTTAACATTGTGTTTGTCACAAACAATTTTTGTTTTTCAGTTTTGTAAATAATGGTTTTATGAACTTCAAAAATTAACTCAGACTCATCATCATCATGTACCGCACCGTTTGGCGTAGGCGATCATGCCCTTCCACAATTTTCTAACCACATTGCATCGTATCAATTAAGTTGCTGATTGTTTTTCATACTGTAAAAGTAGTAAAGTAAAGTACCCCCGTCACGCCAAGTGGCATATAGGGAAATATGGTGTTAGTGACCTTATATTATACAGACCTTCAGCACATGATTTTTGTGGTAATGTGGTCGGTATTATGCCCGTGCTACTTTACTTTTCCAGAAAAAAATCCGGTACACATTTAAGGCTGGGTGAACCCGGAGCCGTCGGTTGGGATCGAACCCTACCCCTTGTCCTTTGTAGTCCAGTTTACTAACCACTGAGCTATCGCGGCTCTTTTCATGCTGTGCAAACAAGCTATTTAGTATCTTCTCTCTTTGTCGTCCGCGATCTCTCTTTCCCTGTATTATTGCCAGTTGTAACCAAGTATTCTAACTTTCCTCTTCTCATGATCTGCCCGAAAAATGTTGATTGTTTCTTTCTGATGTTTTTTTTTTTAAACCCAGACTGAGAAGAAGAAAACAAAATTAAAATGATTCATTGAAAGGAAGCTAAAGATGTTTATGTCAAAGAAACATGGGTAGGCGACTAGATTGTAGTTATTTTGTGCTGAACATACTGTGTAAGCCTTATAGGCAATGCAGCAGGAGGTCGACGCCAGGGAGTCATGATCCAGGCGGGCCCACCTCCCCTATAGTGTCAAGAAGCTAAAGGGCCGAAACACTTGCACGACGGGGAGTCCTACTTCTGATGATCAGATAGCCTCCTGCTGCGAAACTCTGTACAAAGAGTTTCCTTCTACAGGAGCAGGCACATGCTGCATGTGTTTAGGACAAACACAAGAGACTTATTGACAAACATTCTGGCAACAGTCGCAGGTGCGATGTGATCAACGCTGAAGTGATGATGCCTGGCTCTTTATGACAAGAGTTAGTATCCGACATATTGGGTAAGGTAGCAGAGCCCACACTTTCTTCCACGACACCGGCACATTTTATTGAGCTCATGTGGTGACACGTCTTTTGGTGAGTGTTGTGTTGTGTAGCCCAGTGCATCCGATTTCAACATGTTTGTGTCTCGCTTTTCCTTGTACCTGTCCTCTGACCTGTCCAGCTTGGGTGATTAATAAGTTGTATTGCTACCGAAGAACAGTTCTTGGGGATATGGTCACTCTGGATCCTCTACCACTGTGGTGGGAGACACGTCAGCGGAGCAAATTTGTACAGGTGCTGTACTGGTAAAGTTTTAATGCATAAAACCTCGTTTTATTGAAGAACATCTATTGGATTATAATGTTGCATGGTGGCAGATCTTATCGATAATGGGTGAGGCCGTCAGAGCTAGCTCATGCCAATATAGTAACACAATGGCAGGCTGCAATAATATCTAATGGAATTCTTCGTTGTATACGTTTTCTGAGACTGTGTAAATCGTAAAGTAGCCATTTCGGTTAGGGGGAGGGAGGGGGTGGGGCAGAAAAATGCATAAAATGAGAATCGACTCACAACCAATCAGAAAATAATAGACAGGTGCAGCCACCACATGCGCGCGGGTATGTGTGAAACTTTTGATATAGAGCTTTGCAACAGGAGGCAGTCTGATCATGAGAGAGTAGTCTCCCATTCCCCCTCCCCCAAATACAAATGTTTGTGCCCCTTAGACACCGACTTCCAGGCAGTTCCCTAGCACTGCATACTTGAACATGTAGGCCAGACAAGCGCCCTGAATGGGGAAAAAAAAATCTCCACGGCTTTTATCCGATTTCTGGAGTCTGCCGGGGGTGCTATAGGGCTGGAGAATAAAGGCCGCAAGTGCAGTGAAATTACCGTGTGATATTCATGTCAGAGTGTTTTCACATCAGATAGAAAAAAAAAAAAACTTATTGAAAACACAGTGATTAGAAAGCCCATTCTCTTGAGTTAGAGTACAACAAATGATCCATTCTCCTACCTGGTTCATCATCATAGAGTTCCGTCTTCGCATCGAAGGTAGGCTACCATGGAGTGTCATTCCGCTCTGTCTCTTGCTTTGATGGTGCAGGTTCGATAGGCTGACTTATCTATCTTTTCATGTTACTCGTCCATGTTAGTCTTGGTCTGCCTATGCCGCTTTTGCCTTGTATTTTCCCTTCCAAGATTACTTTTAGTAGGCTGTTGTGTCTTTTAACATGCATCAAAAATCTCATTTGTCTTTCTTGAATTGCATTTTGTAGTTCTCTTTTCATTTTTGGTTGCTTTAACACTTCATCGTTTGTTTTCTTTTCATACTATCTAATTCTACCTATTCTTCTATATATCCGGATATATTTCAAAGACTTCAGTTTTTTTCTGTTTTCTTGTCTAATGTTTCTGCACCATACAAGAATGGTGAGAAGATATAACATTCTACCCGATTAAATATATAATATATATCATGATATATCTGCTAACAGTCAATCTATATTAGTTCAAACTGTTATTGGGTTATTTGCAGGTCATCATCATTGCACTCCGAACATGTCCATAGGTGCTCAGATCCCCTCCTCAGGAAGTCTCGCAGTGTCCAGCGTCTGACGACTCCAAACTGTGCCCGCACAAAACATTCTGACAGAACCTGCTGTCCATATTTAAATACAACTGATATTAGTCCCTTGTTACACACTTACTTTCGACAACACTGACACATGTCTGTTATATACATACATACATACATACATACATACATACATACATACATACATACATACATACATACATACATACATACATACATACATACATACATACATACATACATACATACATACATACATACATACATACATACATACATACATACATACATACATACATACATACATACATACATACATACATACATACATACATACATACATACATACATACATACATACATACACATACATACATACATACATACATACATACATACATACATACATACATACATACATACATACATACATACATACATACATACATACATACATACATACATACATACATACATACATACATACATACATACATACATACATACATACATACATACATACATACATACATACATACATACATACATACATACATACATACATACATACATACATACTACATACATACATACATACATACATACATACATACATACATACATACATACATACATACATACATACATACATACATACATACATACATACATACATACATACATACATACATACATACATACATACATACATACATACATACATACATACATACATACATACATACATACATACATACATACATACATACATACATACATACATACATACATACATACATACATACATACATACATACATACATACATACATACATACATACATACATACATACATACACATACATACATACATACATACATACATACATACATACATACATACATACATACATACATACATACATACATACATACATACATACATACATACACATACATACATACATACATACATACATACATACATACATACATACATACATACATACATACATACATACATACATACATACATACATACATACATACATACATACATACATACATACATACATACATACATACATACATACATACATACATACATACATACATACATACATACATACATACATACATACATACATACATACATACATACATACATACATACATACATACATACATACATACATACATACATACATACATACATACATACATACATACATACATACATACATACATACATACATACATACATACATACATACATACATACATACATACATACATACATACATACATACATACATACATACATACATACATACATACATACATACATACATACATACATACATACATACATACATACATACATACATACATACATACATACATACATACATACATACATACATACATACATACATACATACATACATACATACATACATACATACATACATACATACATACATACATACATACATACATACATACATACATACATACATACATACATACATACATACATACATACATACATACATACATACATACATACATACATACATACATACATACATACATACATACATACATACATACATACATACATACATACATACATACATACATACATACATACATACATACATACATACATACATACATACATACATACATACATACATACATACATACATACATACATACATACATACATACATACATACATACATACATACATACATACATACATACATACATACATACATACATACATACATACATACATACATACATACATACATACATACATACATACATACATACATACATACATACATACATACATACATACATACATACATACATACATACATACATACATACATACATACATACATACATACATACATACATACATACATACATACATACATACATACATACATACATACATACATACATACATACATACATACATACATACATACATACATACATACATACATACATACATACATACATACATACATACATACATACATACATACATACATACATACATACATACATACATACATACATACATACATACATACATACATACATACATACATACATACATACATACATACATACATACATACATACATACATACATACATACATACATACATACATACATACATACATACATACATACATACATACATACATACATACATACATACATACATACATACATACATACATACATACATACATACATACATACATACATACATACATACATACATACATACATACATACATACATACATACATACATACATACATACATACATACATACATACATACATACATACATACATACATACATACATACATACATACATACATACATACATACATACATACATACATACATACATACATACATACATACATACATACATACATACATACATACATACATACATACATACATACATACATACATACATACATACATACATACATACATACATACATACATACATACATACATACATACATACATACATACATACATACATACATACATACATACATACATACATACATACATACATACATACATACATACATACATACATACATACATACATACATACATACATACATACATACATACATACATACATACATACATACATACATACATACATACATACATACATACATACATACATACATACATACATACATACATACATACATACATACATACATACATACATACATACATACATACATACATACATACATACATACATACATACATACATACATACATACATACATACATACATACATACATACATACATACATACATACATACATACATACATACATACATACATACATACATACATACATACATACATACATACATACATACATACATACATACATACATACATACATACATACATACATACATACATACATACATACATACATACATACATACATACATACATACATACATACATACATACATACATACATACATACATACATACATACATACATACATACATACATACATACATACATACATACATACATACATACATACATACATACATACATACATACATACATACATACATACATACATACATACATACATACATACATACATACATACATACATACATAATGTGTTAATTTTACGACATACAATGGTGGGAGAGGAAGAGAGACAAGAATGCTTTAGATAAGTTATTTTGGGATTGAAGTCATAGCTACTTCAGTCGGTAATCTCTTCACTTCAAAATGAAAAACAGCCTTTGTGATAGTTATAGAGCGAAACGAATATAATTTCCTGTTTAATTTCTTTCAAATGTTTTTTTTTTAAAGCAGAACATACATTGATAATGTTGCCCTTAAATGCCATTTCAGTGCCACTGTAAGTTTTGCGCCATTGGCGACTTTGCTTACTTGGTCTAATAAAAACCCATCCTGGGTATTATATCGCCTAAATATGTTCCAGAGCTTCTTTTGAAGAACAAAGAGTGGAGAACCACAGCATCGAGCATGCAGTTGAAAGCTTTAAGGAAGGTCTTCAAGGAATAAGTAAAATGTACATTGACAAACTAATAAAACATAACACAAAAACACACCAAACAACATAAGAGATTTAGTGCGACAGGTAGCCAGGGACCAGATCTAAAACACCACAATTTATTATTACCTGACTCATCAAAGGCGCGGAGTCAATCAGTAGGGGATCGGTTGCGGGTTCAGATTATCAATTGTTTTCTATCTTTATGTTGGCAGTAGGGCGGTGGTTGAGTTAACAGATATACTGAGGACAAAGCGTCCAAATAAGTCCATCCTTTGGCGTCTAGATTTACCAAACTTTTATTAAGATGTTTTGATCAGGTAAAAAAGTAAAGTACCCCCCGTCACGCCAAGTGGCGTATAGGGAAATATGGTGTTAGTGACCCTATATTTTACAGACCTTCAGCACATGATTTTTGGGGTAATGTGGTCGGTATTACGCCCGTGCTGCTTTTACTTTCCCAGAAAAAATCCGGTACCCATTTAAGGCTGGGTGAACCCGGAGCCGTCGGTTGGGATCGAACCCTACCCCTTGTCCGTAGTAGTCCAGTTCACTAACCACTGAGCTATCGCGGCTCCTACTAATTTTTAGGAAATTAGTAAAACCCAGGTGTCCTCGCCAGGATTACGAACCCCGGCTGTTGCCGTGGTAAGCCAACCGCCTATCGATTGCGCTAACCGGACACCCTTTTTGATCAGGGTTTTGGTTTTATTTTATTTATTTATTTATTTTTAGAGAAGATCACGAGAAGAGGAAAGTTGGAATACTTTATTCTTCTTCTTCTTCTACCTTTTAGCTCCCAGTGGAGCATAGGTCTTCAACAAACACTTTCCAAGTCGTTCTGTTTTTTGCAATTCTTTTAAGATCACTCCATGTCTTCCCCATCATCTTCATCTCTGCTTCGATCTGTCTTCTCCAAGAATTCCTTGGTCTTCCTCTTTGTCTTTTCCCCTGGGGATTCCAAAAAAGGGCATGTTGTGTAATACTCTCAGTTGGCTTCCGTAGTGTGTGTCCTATCCATCGCCATCGTCTTCGCTGTATCTCTTTATCCACTGGTATTTGACCGCTACATTTCCATAATTCCACGTTAGTGACTTTGTCCTGCCATTTCCATCCCTTTATTCTGCGCAAGCATCCATTAATGAAAGTCTGTACCTTCGTGATTGTCAATTTTGTTATTCTCCATGTTTCACAGCCATATAATAGGACCGACTTAACATTTGAGTTGACAATTTTTATTTTTGTATTTAACCTAATTTCTTTAGATTTCCATGTTTCCCAGTGCAATGAAAGCTCCTCTTGCTTTTGATATCCTTATTTTGGTATCATTTTCTGTTCCTCATTCTTTATCTATATTACTTCCCAGATACATGTATATGTAAGATTGTGCGTCTAGTAGAGGTATTTCTCCTAGTTTTATTTGGCTATTGCCAACTGTATTAATTCTCATAATGTTGGGCTTATCTTTATTAATCTTCAGTCATAACTGTTGTGATCTCTCATAAAGTATGCTCATTTTATCCTGCATTTGTTGATGGCTGTGTGATAGGAGAGCTATGTCATCAGCACAGTCTAAATCAGGGGTGGCCAAATGGCGGCCCGCGGGCCGGATCCGGCCCGCCAGCCTAGTTTTCTTGGCCCGCGAAGCTCCACGGACTTACTTCATTTTTTACCCCTAATAGCGGATTTCTCCTGGTTTTAATCCGTGTCGGAGTTAACTCTTCTATCGTTCAAGAATACACAATTTGAAAATCTCTGTCAATTTCTCGCAACAGCTAGATTGGCAACATAATTTCAAATAACACACACACACACACACACACACACACACACACACACACACACACACACACACACACACACACACACACACACACACACACACACACACACACACACACACACACACACACACACACACACACACACACACACACACCCACCACCCACCCACCACCCACCCACCCACCCACCCACCCACCCACACACACACACACACACACACACACACACACACACACACACACACACACACACACACTGCACAACTAATGGTGCCGACAATATTCAAAGTCTTTGCTTCGAGTTGGTACCGCAAAGTTGCTTTATTGTCAGTGCGGTGATAGCGTCAGATCTTTGGCTCAACATTTGTCGTCTGGACTTGTGGTGGCTCTTTCATTTCGCGGTAAGGGGTTAATGAGGTTGGGAGGGACAGGTGTGAGGGGACTTCGTAGCTCTAATTCTGTCTTTGAAGTTACATTCAAAATGTTTCACTGTTCGCCTTCATTCCCTTTGATCCCATCGTCTTGTCTTGTCCATAAAATGACTGCAACGTGTTTATTTGGTCACAATCTTTTGATTTCATTGTCAAACACAAGTCTGTGTATAACTGTCAAATCTGGACTTATTTTCGATAGTGGACCAACATTCTGTGACTTTTAACTTTGATGTGAGATTTTGTATTAAATCATGTTAAAACGTAGAAAAGTTGATTGTGAAAATCGCATATTTAAACCTGAATGGGAATTAGATTATTTGTTCATCTTCAATAAAGATAGTAAACCTCAGTGCTTAATTTGCGTTCAAGTGTTAGCCGTTTTGAAGGAATATAATTTAAAACGGCACTATGCCACACATCATCAAAACATGTATGAGAAACATAGCATTGAAGCTAGGAAGCTTTTGGTTGAACAGCTGAAGACAAAGTTGAATCAACAGCAAAGTATGTATACAAAGGGCAATAAAATTAAAGAGTCATCGATCATTGCATCATATACAGTTACCTATGAGCTTGCAAAATCTAAAAAAACCTTTACTGACGGAAATTTTGTGAAGAAATGTGCGATTCAAATGGCAAAGGCATTCGGTCAAGAAAAAATAGCCAAAGAATTTGAATCTGTGCCTCTTTCAAAACAAACTGTAGCCAGAAGAACAGAAGACATCAGTCTGCAACTGTCTCAAAGTTTAAAATCTTGTATTGAAAACTGCTCATATTTTTCGCTCGCGATTGATGAAAGTACTGACATCACTGACACTTGCCAGCTTCTTATTTTTGTTAAAGTTATCCAGGAGGATTTTACTGTTATTGAAGAATTGTTGAAAGTTTGCTCTTTGCATGACACTTGTAGAGGGACAGACATATTTTCTGCAGTTCATAGTGCCGTAGATGAAGTAGGTGGTTTTGGAAAGTTGTCTGCAGTGTGTACTGATGGTTGCAAAGCTTTTATTGGTTCAAATACTGGTTTTGTTGGACTTCTAAAGCAAAACAAAATTAACGTACCTACATTGCATTGCATAATTCATCAAGAGGCCCTTTGTGCAAAGTCCATAAATCTAAAAGACACCATGGCTACTGTTGTGAAAATAACAAATTTGATAAGAGGAGGACACCAGTCTTTAAATCACAGGAAGTTTTTATCATTTTTAGAGGAAGTAGATTCTAGCTACGGTGATCTCCTGCTTTATACAGAAGTAAGATGGCTTAGTCGAGGGAAATGTTTAATAATATTTTTTGAACTGAAGAATGACATTTATGACTTCCTGCGAGAGAACTTACCATGCTCCATTGATCTTCAACATGCACTCAAAGACATTAATTTCCTTCATAATCTGGCATATCTCACAGACATCAGACAACATTTGAACATATTGAATTTGCAGCTACAAGGGGAAAAGCAAACCATTTTTCAATTGATGGGATATGTTGATGGTTTTAAAAAGAAGCTGAATCTATTTAGACTTTCTTTGCAAAAAAATGATCTGTTCCATTTTTCAAGTTGTAAGCAGTTGTTGTCAGAGATAGAAAGTGCAAACTTCAGTAAGTACGCAGCTGACATTGAACATTTGATTTGTGAATTTGATCGACGATTTCAAGATTTTGAAATGTTTCGTCCGCAAACGAAACTTTTTAATAACCCAATTAAGTGCACAGTGGAGTGCCAGCCATCAGATCTTCAACTAGAGTTGTGTGACCTTCAGTGTGACCCCTTCCTCAGTACTGTAAAGGCATTAGGAGCTGACTTCTGGAAATTGCTACCAAATGAACGTTACCCGTGTCTGAGAAAATGGGCACTAAAGATGTGCTCTATATTCGGCAGCACATATCTCTGCGAGACAACATTCTCTTCCATGAAGTTAATTAAATCTAAGACCAGGAACAGAATGACCGATTCGACATTGTCCCATACTCTCCGAATCGCCACGTCAAAAATGGAAGTGGACTTCAAATCTCTGGTGGAAAGCTGTGACAAGTCACAATCGTCGCACTGAGACATTAAAGGTAATTTTAAAATGAATAATTAATGGATTTGTTACAAATCAAATATGTAGTCAAAGTGCAAGCATTATTTATATATTACTATATCGCATAGGTCCCTACTGTCATTTTTGACGATATTCTTAAGTGTGGCCCGCGGGTCTTGGCCTTGGCTTTAATCCGGCCCTCGGGCAACCTCAAGTTGGCCACCACTGGTCTAAATCATCAAGTTGTTTGGTCAGTGACCATTGGATCCCATTTCTGTTGTTGACTTGTCCATGTTTGTGAAGTTTTTTTCGGCTTATTTTTTTTTTTACAGTATGGGATAGCCAATCCCATGTCCAACCCTCCTTTCTCGCCTCTTACGAACATGCCTGGTAGGGTACAGCGCCACTATTCTTTATTCCCCTTTCGGGCCCCGACAGGGCACGGGCGATCAAGGCAGTAGTTGTTTGTAATCGGGGTTATTCCTCCTAGGAAAACTTTCCTACAAGACTAAAAAATCTTTCCTGCCCGGGCTTGTTTTCTCTTAGCTGGATTTCCCGCCAGTACTAAAATTTAATTTTTTTGTCAATGCCTTCCACAGTTTAAATCTTAACTTTCCACAAACGTTTCTGACAATTCAAAAGTACTCAAGATTGTTCTTTGAATCTGTTGTTTTGTTCGTGCTCTACGAATCTGTTGTTTTGTTCGTGCTCTACGAATCTGTTGTTTTCTTCGTGCTCCACTCTCTCCTGGTTTCTGGGTAGTGAAAGTTGATGTCTAGCCTTCTTGAATAAGGATTATTAAAAATAATAATCGGTTCCGTGTGGACTTTGCGTACGTTAAAGACTCGCTGGTAGTGAGATATAAAAAAGTGTTGTCTAAAATGTACAAAATTGTTATTCAAAATCTACCCCTGTCGAAGACGGATGTGTCGGGCTGAAAGGTGCTGATATCACTGCTTCTCCTAAATTAGCTGCACAAACGCATCCACGCCTATTTAACAGATGAAATCTAAGAGGAAGAAAAGCCCATTATTCTTTTTCGACACTTATGATGTATTCATAACCTTCATCAGTGACAAAAATACAATTTTTCACTAATGTTTTAACTAATGTTTTCACTATAGTATTCACTAATGTTTTCACTATAGTATTCACTAATGTTTTAACTATTGTATTCACTAATGTTTTAACTATAGTATTCACTAATGTTTTAACTATTGTATTCACTAATGTTTTAACTATAGTATTCACTAATGTTTTAACTATTGTATTCACTAATGTTTTCACTATAGTATTCACTAATGTTTTCACTATAGTATTCACTAATGTTTTAACTATTGTATTCACTAATGTTTTAACTATAGTATTCACTAATGTTTTAACTATTGTATTCACTAATGTTTTCACTATAGTATTCACTAATGTTTTAACTATTGTATTCACTAATGTTTTCACTATAGTAATCACTAATGTTTTCACTATAGTATTCACTAATGTATCCACTGTTTTCATTAATGTATTCACTGATGTTTTCACTATTGTATTCACTAATGTTTTCACTATTGTATTCACTAATGTTTTCACTATAGTATTCACTAATGTTTTCACTATTGTATTCACTAATGTTTTCACTATTGTATTCACTAATGTTTTCACTATAGTATTCACTAATGTTTTCGCTATTGTATTCACTAATGTTTTCACTATAGTATTCACTAATGTATCCACTGTTTTCATTAATGTATTCACTAATGCAATCTTGATCTTGATCCTTTCCAGCTCCGCTAGACGTCGCGTAGGGCTCGTAGTGTTTTTCACCACCTATCTCTATTCTGGGCGAGATGTTCGATCTTATCTAATGAGTCTATGCCTGCCACCTTTGCTTCTCTTATAAGTGTTTTTTTAGTGTCTCTCTAGGTCTTCCTCCTTTTGTGTATCCTGTTTCCCATAGAAGAGCCTGTTTTGACAATCTCTTGTTGTCTCCCCTCAAAACATGTCTGACATATGTCCATCATCTCTTTCTAATGTAGAAGAGATCGTTGGTTGCATGACCATTTCTCTTATCTCTATACTATAGGTCGTTTCAAAATATTTTGAAGGTGTTTAAAATTCCATATCTCTGCAACCAATTGATTGATAATGCTGAAATTTTGCATATGGTCTTGTGATTTTTTGGTCCCAAGAAGTACATTCATTTCCTCACCAACAAACGTATAGTTTTAAATATTCTTTATTTGAAGTATACAAATTTAAGGCATTTTGGTCAAACCATATATTTGGAGGAATTACCGCTTCATATGAGTGAGCACCCACGGACTTGTCATCTTGAACGTAATGCGCGCCAATTTCCCTGTTTTAAGCACTAAAAAACACATAAAACGCGTCATAGTTATAATTTTATATCCGGTGCATCCCATTTCCTGTCGTTTTGTTGTGATTTATGTGCAACGGCGTATCCTAATTATTGGGTAATTTCGTTAAATTTGTGATCTGTTAGTCAATGGGTATAAAAGTAAAGTTCCTTACATTGCAATCAGTGGCAATAAAGGTGTATAAATATTTTTGCATACAAGCTAAGCGTGGAAAACTGTATCGAAGCATCTCAAAGCCAGAAAAGAGAACTATTCACGCATTGGGTATAAGCAAACGCTTTTTCAAACAAGTGCTTAAAGCTAACGGAGTGTCCAGTTCAATCAAGACTAGGACGCTAGGAAGAAAGAAAGTAGTAGATAGTTTTGACAAGGAAGTGATTAGAAGAGCAATTTGTAAAATGTTCGATTCCAAAGAAACTGTGACTTTAAGAAAACTGAAAATTCGACTGAGAGCAGAAAATGACATTGTTGTGTCGAAAACAACATTATGGAGAACTGTTAGAAGCATCGGTTTTACGTTTAGAAAGTACGATAGTGGTAGAAATGTCATCTGCGAGAAGCCGCACTTAGTTTCTATGAGGAGTAAATATTTACGTGAAGTACGGGAAATGCGTAACCAAGGTTATGATATTGTATTTCTAGATGAATCTTGGATAAATTCTCACCACACAAGTGCAAAGGAATGGCAGTTATCAGATGGAAGTATTAAAAGATGTGTACCCACTGGAAAAGGACAGCGTATTATAATGGCACATGCAGGCAGCCGAAAAGAAGGGTTGGTGAAAAATGCAGAACTTATATTCACCTCTAATTATACTGACAACAGGGACTATCACACCGAGATGAATGGCCATATATTTAGAGAGTGGATTGAAAATACTCTTCTTCCAATTCTAGACAGACCATCCTGTCTGGTAATGGACAACGCGTCGTACCACAACGCTGTGGCAGAAGAAGACAAAATTCCTACATCTACCAGTACAAAAGATGTTATAAAGATTTGGCTAAGAAAGGAAGGAATTCCATTTAACGAGGGATTTTTGAAACCTGAATTACTGTCACTTGTTAAGAAATCGCAAAAGACCAAAGTATTCCAAATAGACAAAATCATTCAACAGCATGGTCATACGTGCTTGAGACTGCCCCTTATCATCCACAATTAAACCCCATTGAACTCGTTTGGGCAAAAATTAAAGGGCAGGTGGCAGCTGAGAATACAAGTTTTAAACTATGCGATATAAAAGAACTGACATATGCTGCTCTATCACAGATTGACAAATATTTTTGGTGCAAATGTGAAGATCATGTCTTAAAAGAAGAAAATGACTATTGGAAAAAAGATGGACTATCGTTCGTTCAGCCCAGATTAGTAATCAATATGTTAGGCTCCTCTGATTCAGAATAAATGAAATAATAATGGACGTTTTTATATGTCCGCATGATCAATCTTTAGCTAAAGTTGATAACGTTTTGAAAATGTAAAGATTCTTGATATGTGTACTGCAGGCATGCAAAGAAACTAAATCACTTTCATATGTCTTGTTTACGTAAAATAATGAAAGTCACATGGAAAGACATAAAACGAACAATGTAGCTCTTTACAGTGAAGAGGATCCCGTGCTTACATCGGACTCTTTAGTCACATGCGTACCCATAAACAATAACTTTGCTTGATATGTCATGCTCGTTATCGCTCGCAACGGATAATTAATTTTTTTAAATGTATTCTTTGTTGTATATTGTTTAAATAGTTTTCATTAATGGAACTGTTTATACGCTGATTTGTTTTAGACCGTCTGTAAAGGCTATAACATTGACATTCTCATAGTATTTTAAAGAAAGTAAACAATAGAAAGTAAACAGTTGATAAACGCCTCCAACTTTCAAGTTGTGTAGAGACGCCTATGTCGAGAAGCTGATTTCCATTAATGTACGGTAAATTATTTTCTCCAGGAGCAAAAAGATCCGTAAATTCACTGAGATCAAAGGAAAGTGCTGCTTCATGATGAAGCATACTTCCTACATCATTAAATTTTGTGAAATCGGTGGGACCTTGGAAAAACAAGGCCAGATGCAAAAAATCAAGTTTGTAAGTGCAGGGAAAGAGGAGATATTTCATGTTAATCGTGAACATTTAGATTTGAAACGACCTATAGTTTTGAATTCTTTCCATTGTACACAGAGCATTTTTGTGAGGCATTTATTTTCAAAGCATTTAGTTTTCTCTAATCTCTTTTGTTTTCCAGCTTTTACATGCATCGATAAGTATTTATAACACGTTTAAGTTGAATATTCTATGTCTAGTTTTCTTGCATAGTATTTTTTATTACCATAATTTGGTCAGGTTTTTAACATTTGCTGCTGCTTTTTCTATCCTGCTTCTAATCTCTTTATTTGTTTCATCTTTTTGAACTACATTGCTACCATGTTCTAAAAAGTAGTCTACTCGTTCCAATATCTGCCGATTTAGATATATATTGCCCTCTAGGGCATTGCTATTTTTAGTTAGTTTCGCTAATTTCTAATATATCAAAGCGGTATTTCTCCATTTCGTTCATAACTTGGGCTAATTTGGTTGGAGCAGTCATTATTAATGTATTATGCGACAAAAATAAATTGTTTACAATAATGTGTTATGGGCCAAAATTAAAGTGTATTCACTTTCTCAATTTGACAAAAATAAAATGTATTCACTAATATATTATGCGAAAAATTAAAATGTCGTTCTTTGGTACCGTTGTCGAGCCAGCCTACGCAGTGATGGGAAACGATGATAAAGCTTTGCACTTCTCACTAGAATGATTAACCTTCAACTTTTCCAGGATAAACCTGGAAGCAAATAAAATAAAACTGTTACTAATCACATCAATCAGCCTTAAAGCGAACATTCACAGCGACCTTGTGGCTCATCGTTGGAAAAGTACGCTATTTGTCCTCAAAATGTCTTATTTTTTAAAACATAATATTTTAATAATGAACAAAACAACAGATACACGACAAAAACTTAAAACAAAACAATTTTAAAACATCAGTATTGATTTTTGCTTCTTTAAAATCGCCATGCGTCAACCGGTTCCTTATTCCACCCAGTCACGTGATCAGGAATATTGTTCTAGAACTTAGCTTGAATTCTGGTTTGGGCGATCAAATGTATATTTTTTTTCCTCCTGAGCACTGGGTAGATGCGATAAATGCATAGTCTTATCAGAGACGGAAAACTAAAAAAATGAAGTTTTGGAAGCTAGCTCTTATTTTAAAAAAATATTTTTTATATTTAATAATTGAAACAGTTGAATGTATCGTAGTGTCCCAACATAATATGTAAATATACATCTTTTAAAATATGGAATAAATCACCATCAAATCACTTCGGCTTTTAAAGTTTAGTGCACATTTTTTCCCAACACCAGCGGAATATTTGTAGGTGACTAGCCTCACGCCAGGCCGCCTCACTGTCATTTCCAAAATGTGTGATTCTGACTGATGCACTGTCAGTACTATCAGCTCTAAAAAGCCCCAAGAACAATGAACTAGATGACTTGAGAACTAACCCTGGATCAACTATGCAATAACTTCCAGAGAGTAGTCATTCAGTGAATTCCATCACAATGTAATAATATACACGGGAACGAACGCGCAGACAAATTAGCTAAAGAGGGAGGGAGATTACCACAAGAGAACCATCCGCTCAATTATGACGAAGCCAAATCCATCCTCAAGGGTCAGTTCCATGAAAAATGGAAACGAGAACACACAAAGCATAACGAGAGTGACGGAAACCACCAACTATCAAGGAGGGATCAAGTCATCATACTTCGCCTACGCACTGGCCACAATAGAATGAGAAATCACATGTTCACCAAATTAAAAATAGGTACAACCAGCCTATTCCACTGTACACTGGACAATATGATTACAAAACATATTAAACAGGATTGCCTTCAGTACACAGACCTGAGAAGACCAATGTGGCCCACGTCCACCTCCATGGAAGAAAAACTATATGGGGCAATCGATTCACTTAAACAGACAGCTGACTTCATGAGAGAGTCTGGAATCCTACTCTGATTGAGTCTTGATCGCAGAGAGAGAGAGAGAGAGAGAGAGAGCGAGAGAGAGAGAGAGAGAGCGAGAGAGAGAGAGAGATTTCCAAAATATATGGCGGCTATTTAAGAAAGCGGATGGTGCACTCAATCGAACATTTTCCTACCCGTCTATTTCTTGATGTTCTCAATCCATTTTAGTCTTTTAGTTTAGTTTAGCTTAGTTTTGTTTAGTTTAATTTTGTTTAGTTTTTTTTCGACCGATGTTTTGAAACAACAGATAAAATAGTTTGGCCACGTGACAAGGCAGAGCGATCAAAACACAACACAGTAAGCCTGAAATAAACGTTGCGAGAACACCAGACCCAAGTTCCGACCACGAAAAAGATGGATTGACGGAATATTAGAAGCACTAGGAAACATAACAGCAGCAGCAGAGGCGAACAGAAGAGCAACAGACCACAAATAATATCTTCCCTCGACGCTTAAAGGCTAATAGGGAAGGAAATAAAATGAAGAAAAAAGAAGATCCTCATTGCATTTCAGACAAGTCCATAAGTGCTTAGATCTCCTCCAAAGCATATCTCTCAACGTGTAGCGACTAACGACACCAGTGTTGTATTGGTTGATAAGTCTTGTTTAGATCTCCTCCGAAGCATATCTCTCAACGTGTAGCGACTAACGACACCAGTATTGTATTGGTTGATAAGTCTTGTTTAGATCTCCGAAGCATATCTCTCAACGTGTAGCGACTAACGACACCAGTGTTGTATTGGTTGATAAGTCTTGTTTAGATCTCCTCCGAAGCATATCTCTCAACGTGTAGCGACTAACGACACCAGTGTTGTATTGGTTGATAAGTCTTGTTTAGATTCCTGCGTAGCGTCCTACTTGACATCTCCCACCTTGAAATGATATTCGTGCAGTCTGTTCATGTTTGCGGATTCAAGGTCATTTTTAAGTCTATTTTTTTCAGCGTCTATAAGGACATTCAGAATGTCACCGCAGGTATTTTACACTCCTGTACTCAACATCAGCCAAATTCAAGACCTCATACACTGGCGTGTCCTGGCACGAACATGAATCAGACTTTTGTTAGACCAGACCTCCCCAGAGACTCCGCGTGTAATGGCACGAACATGAATCAGACTTATGTTAGACCAGACCTCCCCAGAGACTCCGCGTGTCATGGCACGAACATGAATCAGACTTTTGTTAGACCAGACCTCCCCAGAGACTCCGTGTGTCATGACACGAACATGAATCAGACTTTTGTTAGACCAGACCTCCCCAGAGACTCCGTGTGTCATGGCACGAACATGAATCAGACTTTTGATAGACCAACCTCTCCAGAGACTCTAAATACTGTTGCCGAGCCCAGCCAGTTGCGACCTTTCTGTGTATACTCATAGAGTCACTGAGGAATTACACGTGTGTATAAGTCAGTATTTCTTAACGACGCTTCACCCTATTAACTGTACTATTAAAGGGCGTGATTTAGGCGTCGATGGATCTTATGAGCGAAGCGTGATCTTGTATAAAGACATTTTCCTCTGGGGTCTGTCTGCTTCCGATGTGCGACATCTCTCCAGACAGAACACCTCTCTTTGACCTTTGTATAGACTTTACAGACTAGGACAAACAGGTGTAGACAGCAATACACGTCCATAGACAGCAAGACAAGTGACAACTTCATGTAACATCTTTAGAAACTGGCTCCACTGCCCAGCACTCCAACAGGTATAATTGCATAAAATATCGTAATCAAGGCATTATACATAGAACTGTGATCAAACACGCCATACTCATGCATTCCAGTATGAGTTCTATAACTCTACAACTGATATCCATTTGCACCTGACTCTTGAACTCTATCAGAACAACTATGTTCTTTAAAACTACCTAGTGTGGATCCAAGCTTCTATTCATCTATATATAATTTAACAGCAATCATATAAACTGATGGCTGATCTTTCTATTTGCAACTATCTAACCTTCGCTATCCAGGTGTCAGCCATTTTCTTGATGTAATCCGTCTCACTAGCACATTTATACTTAAATCCTAATATATCTTCCTTGCTCCAGGCACCGGCAAGAACTGACTAATCGAGCTTCCTGATTTGGCTTGTCGACATCGTCACGTGACCATAACCTGACCACGCTTTCCCGAGATGTCCTTTAAACTAACCAGTGTTTACCTTGACTGAAAACAAACCATCTGCCTGTTATTCCCCTGCCAAAAGTTCTATTATTAACTCTACTAACTACACTCTCGAGTACTTTTGTATTTATCTCTCAAACTCACGATCTGATACATCCTTACATACTAAACTTTGATGACAGCAACAATTTCCACGGTCAAACAACTCGTAGTCAATTTGAAACCCCTGAGTTCTACCCTCCCAAAATGAGCATTGAAAGCCCGCGAGCTCCGTCCATACCGAATAACAGTCCCATCTGTATAAATGACAGAGTCACTCTCAGAAGAGCTCTCGAAAATCAAGGCCTGCACTTCTGCCTCAACCACCAAAAGGATTTTTTTTTTTGTCAACATTCTCTGTCCAATGTGATGATGACTGGAAAGGACGTACTGTACGCCCATGACACTCGTCATCATTGTTCCTCTGGTTCTATGTCCTCGATTGAAAACACCTGCTGAACAATATCCAAAGCCTCCATAGCCATTTTATTCTTTGTCTGCCTCTAATTCGTTAAATTGTATTATTCCTTTCAATGTGACTTTCAGTAGGTTAATGTTCACTTCTATGTCGAACAAAAGTCACGCTTCGTGTTCGAGTTGTATGAAATAGTTATTTCTTCATTTCAAGGCCCCTTTTATTTACAAACGTCATTATTCTTTTTCTTTTCTGTCGACTTCTCTCTTTCCATTCTTCTACCAATGCTCAAATCTACGACTTAAATTTACTTTCCCTTTTCTTATTTAATGTCAATATTTCTGTACTATACACAAATGTTGAATATTGAATTGTTACAACTGTTTATTATTATAATTTTAGTCCTGATGTTATTGATCTTCATGTACTAGAGCATATATTTTATGTTGTTAAAAATGCTTCGTGTTCTTTCCTATTCGGTTATTTATTTATTTTTGTCTGGTATTTTGCGTCACTCGTTACGACATGTTAAAGATAGTTATATTCTTCCACTCTCTCTATGTTATTTCCGTTTACCTTAACCAATCACTCAGTTATTGCTTTTTGTCGATGTTTTACAATGTTAGTCTTGTATCAAAACACCAAGTTGTAATCTCGTGTTGAGATAATAAGTGTTTATTTATTCAGTGATATTCAATCCCAGTATGGGTGTGTCTACTATTCTTCGGTGAAAATCGATCTTTTTTATTTATTTTGGTTTTCACCAACTTTAACCTCTGGGGAAATCCCTAGAATCTAGGAAATGAATCTAATAGTCTGTGATTCTACTTTTCTCCAGCGATATCCGATCTAAGAGTGAGTGATTCTACTTTTCTGCAGCAATATCCGATCTAAGAGTCAGTGATTCTACTTTTCTCCAGCAATATCCGATCTAAGAGTCAGTGATTCTACTTTTCTGCAGCAATATACAATCTAAGAGTGAGTGATTCTACTTTTCTGCAGCAATATCCGATCTAAGAGTGAGTGATTCTACTTTTCTGCAGCAGTATCCGATCTAAGAGTGAGTGATTCTACTTTTCTGCAGCAATATCCAATCTAAGAGTCAGTGATTCTACTTTTCTGCAGCAATATCCGATCTAAGAGTCAGTGATTCTACTTTTCTGCAGCAATATCCGATCTAAGTGTCAGTGAATCTACTTTTCTCCAGCGATATCCGATCTAAGAGTCAGTGATTCTACTTTTCTCCAGCAATATCCGATCTAAGAGTCAGTGATTCTACTTTTCTGCAGCAATATCCAATCTAAGAGTGAGTGATTCTACTTTTCTGCAGCAATATCCGATCTAAGTGCCAGTGAATCTACTTTTCTCCAGCGATATCCGATCTAAGAGTCAGTGATTCTACTTTTCTGCAGCAATATCCAATCTAAGAGTGAGTGATTCTACTTTTCTGCAGCAATATCCGATCTAAGAGTGAGTGATTCTACTTTTCTGCAGCAGTATCCGATCTAAGAGTGAGTGATTCTACTTTTCTGCAGCAATATCCAATCTAAGAGTCAGTGATTCTACTTTTCTGCAGCAATATCCGATCTAAGAGTCAGTGATTCTACTTTTCTGCAGCAATATCCGATCTAAGTGTCAGTGAATCTACTTTTCTCCAGCGATATCCGATCTAAGAGTCTGTGATTCTACTTTCCTCCAGCAACATCCGATCTAAGAGTCTGTGATTCTACTTTTCTCCAGCAATATCAATCTAAGAGTGAGTGAGTCTACTTTTCTCCAGCAATATAAATCTAAGATTGGGTGAGTCTACTTTTCGTGGCTTTACATTACTTTACTTTTTAATAATTTCTACCAGTCTTCCCTAATTACATGTTTTAACCATATTCAGTTTGTGTTAGAAGATGAGTTGAGCGGGGAAAATATCCACAGATTCTCCAACATCGTATTGGACAAAAAAAAGCAAAAGTCTACATTCAACAACGTTAATAACACGCGATGATTCAATATGAACATTTTAAAAGCATCATTTCACTGCTGCAATCAGGGTGAAGAAATCCGACATTTCCCGCCCAGAGAATGACATGACAATCGCCAATCATAGAGCATCAAGAAGCAAAAGGGCTCAAATTCTTTGTTGTGAGAGTAAAGTTATGTCCTGCTGCTATGTCTTGTATAGTTTTCTATCAGATTTATAGAAATTTGAGATTTTTAAAAGATGAACAGTCTACTAGATTAATTTGGTTTATGAATCACAAGAAACAGAAGTCGATACGTGTGTCGTTTATTTGAATGTGTTTAAATATTGACTTGGATTATTATAGAAATCGATGCCCTACACGAGTAATCAATTTTTTGCAGGAAACTACAATTGCTGCTGTTTTGTCCTGTAACTCTTCGTCTACAACGCAACTATTTAGCCCCAGTTTATACGAGAAATGGTGCGCGTGGCCGTGCCGCTAAAACCACTGTTCCGCTGGCTGTAAAGCTGCGTACGGGTACGGTGTTCGAAACCTGCGGTAGACAGAAAGGATTTTTTCTATCGGGGGTGAAATAAAAATCCTGAGTCTCACACGTCGTGGCGACTGATTTGACCAAGCGGCCTTTATCCCTCTGGTTCTATCGTTGCGCCCCCCCCCCCCGACATACACCAGCAATGGTACTATGTGTCGTAAAGATAGTTTTTTTTTTTTTAAATCCGGGAAATGCTGTTTGAATAGGAAAATACAGATACACAATGTATTCCTGAGTTATCTCTGTAACCCAATGCTATAGTCATGATTACACATGCGTGAAAGTTATTGCAAGTGATAGCAACTTTTTAAAGTTGCTTATCTGGCAATGTGATCTAGCACAGGTTTCTTGTGGCGAGGCGCTGTGTCAAGGAGTACGGGTTTGATCCTGCTTCAGCATGTTCTTTGTTGTTGTTTTTTTTCTGCTCTTCATTATTTGTGGACTTTTTGTTACCGAATGTTGTAAACATACATCTACTCCGAAATAATTCGTTGAACTGTCGTCTCTGAAAGTTTCGGCTCATATTAATGTTCATTTGTTATTATTCTGTTCTAGAAGCGAGATCACTGTGTTTGAAATGTAGCAAACTGCACTAATTATGGAACATGATTCATATACTTGTAATGAGACGTAACTGAGATATTAATCAGAAGATTAGATAACGAAAATTATGAATGTAGGGTACGGTGGGTAGGTATTGGCTAATTATTTCCAGGCACTGGCCACATCAGATTATTTATTGTCTGTGGAGCACTAATATTGTTTTTATTCCCCTTATTAAAATAATTACGAAATTGCAATTTAACCGCTACGTGATTTATAACTCAAGAGTGGTGAGAGTTATGCTTCACTTTAAACAATGATGACTCTCCCACATTGGCTTGAATTCTTCCTCATTAGTGACTCAGATGAAAGCGTCTGTTCTCAATGGTGTCAGTTACAACATAAATGAAGTAGGTGCGACTCTATGTCACCTCTCTTTTTAACCCCCAATCCCCCACTTTTCCTCTCCCCGACCTCAACATCCTGTATATGAGTACAGTGGTTCCATTGATCTTTTGTACCAATGATATTTTTAGTTTTATTGTTTGTGCCGGGTCGCCAGTGTGTCAATTATTAAAAATGACGACGTTGTCACGTTGCTTGTAATATTATTGTTTACGTCAAGTGACTAAATTCTTTTCTGTTTGTAATGTAAGGTTTGGCGTCATTACACAATTTTGAATAGTTTATATTTGTTTTATCATTTCGTTAATCTGTTTCTATCTTCTCCTTCTCGTTAGATATATATATATATATCCCCTCCCAAAAAAAAAATCCATCCACAGAAACAAGAAGTGGGTAATACAGTAAGAGACTTAAAAATAAAACATTCAGTATGTACTGAACTACTGAAAAGGAGGCCAGAACTGTACTGCATGTGCAGTAGCGCAGCGACATGCTTTACATTCTTGTTGCCGAACCATATGGCAGGGACACAGTGGACGAACCCTTTGACTGGAGGGCTTGACACATTTCTATAGTCAGCTAGGCGATTGGTGCAGGGAATCAACGCAATGAACCGTTCCATCGCTACATTTTTTTCAAGGCGCGCCATAATCGTACAAAGAATGTATAAACTATAATAATAGACCCGCATACATCCAGTTAGGGAAATGTCCCATGGATTAAGGTTTACGTACTACTGTTGGATCTAGGGCCGGATGAAGACCCTAAAAGATCATTAGCACTTAGAAGATTTTGGTGTCTCTCCCCACTCCCATAAGTATGTAATTGAAAATACAAATAATAATAAACTACAAAATAACATTTTATTTGTCGAAATTAAACAACACATACAGTACGATGAAATATAATGTTTAATTTTTTTTATATTACCGTGTTATTTATATTTGATAAGTTTTCGCCTACTTTAAAAAAAATAATAAATTGCAAAGTCTTTGATCAGATCCTCAAAACTAATCTTATGTAACACAACACATCTGCTTCTATACTTAATAGAGATAAGGTCTCCAGCCTGCCATAGTTGTTCTCAAGGAATCTTTTATACACTTCAACTGAGAAAATGAACACTCGGGGGGGGGGGGGGGAACCACTAAACAAAATAAAACAGACAGCATTGTCAAACCAATACCAAACAGCTTGGGTCTTGATTTTAGACCAGCGGCCTTTGACCTTGCATAAATTATAGAGGAACATGATTAATTGTTTACTTGTTAATATAGTCTTCCTTTGACCGTGACCTTGTTCCCCTGAAATAGACCGTCGGTTTCAAGTCCTTCATGCCTTGATTCCATAAAAAAAAAATCAGGTGAACAACTCCGATAATGTATAATAGATTAGAGACAATAATAATACTCAATTTTACAATGACGAAATATACTCTGTGTTGTTTTGTGTCGCACATAAAACAGAAAGGAAATTGGCGCCTTTATCCCATAATTAGTCCGTGATGAGCGCGTGTTTGTTCGGCGAAATCCACTGTTTCGCTGACTGAAAAGCCGGCGTACCGTGTTCGAAACCCGTGGTAGACAGAAAGGATTATTTCTATAGGGGCTGAAATAAAAAACAAGAGTCTAACATGTTGTGGTGACTGCTTTGACCAAGCGGCCTTTATCCCTCCGGTCCTGTCGTGAGCCCACCGACATACACCAGCAATGGTAATATGTGACGTAAAGGTAGTTTTATATTCCATAATTTACTGCACACTTCCAGCATTTACCCTTTCATTCAATATACATTTTCATTCTTTACCCTACAGCCCAGTGTACACTTCCAAAACCAACAATATAACCCAGCGTGCATTCTTCGCCTTTACCTTATAATTCAATGTACACATACCACCTTTGCCCTAAAATACAATGTACACATCCCACCTTTGCCCTATAATTCAATGTACACACCCCACCTTTGCCCTATAATTCAATGTACACATCCCGCCTTTGCGCTATAATTCAATGTACACATCCCACCTTTGCCCTATAATTCAATGTACACACCCCACCTTTACCCTATAATTTAATATACACATCCCACCTTTACCCTATCATTCAATGTACACATCCAACCTTTGCCCTATAATTCAATGTGCACATCCCACCTCTATCATATAATTCAATGTACACATCCCACCTTTACCCTATATTTCAATGCACACATCCAACCTTTACCCTATAGTTCAATGTGCACATCCCACCTCTATCATATAATTCAATATATACATCCCACCTCTACCCTATAATTCAATGTACACATCCAACCTTTGCCCTATAATTCAATGTACACGTACCACCTTTACCCGATAAATTAGTGTACACATCCAACCTTTACCTATAATTCAATGTACACACCCTCCACCTTTACCCTATAATTTAATGTACACACCCTCCACCTTTACCCTATAATTTAATGTACACATCCTACCTTTACTCTTTAACTCAGTGTACACATCCCACATGTACTCTATAATTTAGTGTACACATCCCACCTTTACTCTATAATTTAATGTACACATCTCACGTTTACTCTATAACTCAGTGTACACAGCCCACCTTTTCTCTATAACTCAACGTATACTTCTCACTTTTATCCTGTAATTAAATGCACGACCTAATTCTCACCCAGTCTTCAAGTTACCGCGTCCATGTAAATTAAATTCTTCAGTGAACTTTGTAGTAGTACGGATCTCGTGCACTTTGTTGTTAACTTATGGAATTATATATTTATAATGAACAAAATATTGAATATCTAACTGGCATTTTCCACAAAACTGGCATTTTCCACAAAAAATATTGAATATCTAACTGACATTCGCTGAATATAATGACGCCTCAATACACAAGAAAATGAGATCCCATAAACAGTGCTAAAAAAAAAAAAGTATAGAGCCCCCCGTCACGCCAAGTAGCGTAAAGAGAATATGATGTTGGTGGCCATACATTTTATAGACCATCGGCACATGATTTTTTTTATTTTTTGGGGTAATGTGGCCGGTATTACGACCGTGCCGCTTTACTTTCCCAGAAAAAATCCAGTACGCATGGCTGGGTGAACCCGGAAGCTGTCGGTTGGGATCGAACCCTACCTCCTGTGTAGTCAAGTTCACTAACCACTGAGCTATCTCGACTCCATAAACCAAGCCAAGTTATCGTATATTTCTATAACACAAAGACATCCTAACAGCTCCTCAAATTATTACTTTCAATGTTTTCATCATCATCATCATTGAGTGCCGTCTCCGCATCGAAGGTTGGAAACCATGGAGCGCCATTTCAATCTGTCTCTTGCTTTGATGGTGCAGATTGTCATAGGTTGACTCGTCCATCTTTTGATGTTATTCGTCCATATTAGTCTTGGTCTGCCTCTGCCTCTTTTACCGTGTATTTTCCCTTCCAATATTACTTTTATTAGGCTGTTGTGTCTTTTAATATGCCCCACAAATTTCATTTGTCTTTTCTATTTGTGTTTAGTAGTTCTCTTTTCATTTTTAGTTGTTTTAAAACTTCATCGTTAGTTTTCTTTTCTTTCCATCCAATTCTACATATTCTTATGTAGATTCACATTTAAAAGGTTTCAATTTTCTGTTCTGTTTTCTTGTCTAATGTCCATGTTTTTGCACCATACAGGAATATTGAGAAGATGTAACATTTTGCTATTCTTAGTTTTAGCCCTGGTGTTATTTGTTTTGATGTTAGTATATTTTTCATGGCATTAAAATTACTTTTTGCCATACATATTCTTTTGTTTATTTCAGTTGTACATTTTCCATCACTGGTTTTAGCGAGTCCCAGGTAGTTGTAGCTCTGAACTGTCTCCAGATGTATTCCTTCAACTTTGATATTTAATTGTAGGTCTTGAGAATTTTCTTTGTTTATGATCATAGTTTTAGTCTTTTAGTTCACTTTAGTCAATGAACTTTTTAGTTCACTTTAGTCAATGTTTTACATTTGCAATTAATCTGCTACAAGACGGCTACTTTTACAATAAGAATGGTTGAAAAAAATCTTACTACTGTGTTGACTTTCTACACCTTCCGGCGTGTGACAAATTGAGATCACATGTGTCTGCGTTGGCGTGAAAGAATTTTTGAACCCTTTCTACATGGTGGCGAGGAACACCTGCCAGCTAAAGGACACACTTCGTGAGCAGATACGACTTAAGGGTTAGGGTGAGCACAACAGGCCTCGAAATAAACAGACGGGGGGCAGGTAAGGTTAGAATGCTGAAAACCTGAACAGGTCCACATAGAAATAAGAAAGGGTGTGGTGAGTCCAGCCTGGACAAAGATAGTAGTGAAAAAAAATGTATTTTGTGACAAAAATAATTAGAAAAAAATAAACAAGCGATTATCGTGATTAAGCAACTAGTAGATAACGTGTGTGAAGCAACTAATAGATAACGTGTGTGAAGCAACTATAGTCCGTTCAGAAATTCATAATCACACCTGAATTTGTTTTGCGTGATAACCGCTTGTTATTTTGGTTTCAAAATTTCCATGCAATCTTAGAATATTGATGACGCAAAGATTTTTGTATTTTTTATTCCACAAACACAACAGATTTTGCACATCAGCGAATTCCTTTGATCTTTTATGACGATATCACACAAGTTGATTCAAATTTTATAGTTTACAGTAATCGTGTTAAATTGTCCAGTTTAGTCCAATTCTTGTCAGAGGCGTATCTACATAGTGTTTAATTGTGGGTGTTGTTCGTTATGTGTATTTGCAAACATGAATTCAATTGGTTACAATTAGTCTTGTCCTTCGGTCACCATTAGACCCCAGGACGTCCTAACTGCAGCTGGAATTGAATTCATCTTAATTTTAATCATTCCGAATCTGACGATTCCAAGAGGTTGATAATCATTACTGGCTGGACAAATAGTAATCCATCTCGTTTCCAGTACTCATCTTCCACCCGCAGCACATGTTCAACACACTTCTTCCAGAACGGAATGTCTATTTTTGAGAGAGACTCGTGTGTCAGAACTTCAACATCACACATTTTAAACGTCCTGTTCTGTTCTGCAACTTGTCCTTTGACGTGAGCCCAGACAAGTTCGATTGGATTAAGGTGCGCATGATATGCAGGGAGTCGAAGAGAGGTGTGGCCGTATTTCTCAATGATTTTGTCAACATGGTACACCTTTTTCTTATTCGTATTCTTCACAAGTTGTAACAATTCGGGTTTTAAATATGTGTCGTCAAATTTGACATTTTCATTCGCAAGCCATGTCCTAATTTGCTCTTTTGTATTTGATGCAGTAGGCACTTTGTCTTCCTCTGATACGACATTGTGGTATGATGCATTATTCATGACTATGCATGAAGGTCTCTCCGGGATTGGTAAAAGATCGTTCTCCAACCAGTGCCTGAAAATGTTTCCATTCATTTCAGTATGGTAGTCCCTACCGTCGGTACTTTTTGATTGAAAAATAAGTCCCGCATCATGGACAAGGCCGTTTTCAGTGCTTCCAGCATGCGTTAATATAATGCGCTGGCCTTTGCTGCTCGGAATTGTTGTTTTGAGTGTGCCATTTACTGACTGCCATTCTTTAGCATAGGTGTGGTGTGCTTTGACCCATGATTCGTCCAAATATACAATATCATACCGTTCACTCCGCCGCTCACGGATCTCACAATATAAATGTCCCATCTTGGATTCCCTAAGGAAGTGCTGATATAGTAAAACAGTATCCTTTTGCATAGTTATAAATTTGCATTTCAAACTCATTGTAATTTAGATATAAATATTGGTATTTAAAGTCAACAAATTGTCTACTGTGTCTTCACAAAATTAATAAATATACGCCTTCCCTTCGGTAATTATTGCCAAGGCCGTGGTGCGTCATGTCGTTCAATATTCAGTTCTGTGCACGGGATTTTCCTGAAGTTAGTGTTTCTGCAATAGCCAAAGTATTTTATGTGAACGACCGCACCAAATTAATGTATATATCCTAAAATGGTGTCAAATTCGAACAGGGTGAATTTAATATAGCCTAAAGAAGAAAACTTTTAAACTAGATCACATTTCTCAGAGCAAAAAATATTTATATAACGTCATCAATATTCTAAGATTGCATGCAAAATTTGAAAGCAAAATAACAAACGGTTATCACGCAAAACTAATTCAGATGTGATTATGAATTTTTGAACGGACTATAATAGATAACTCGCGTGAAGTAACTAATTTGGTTAGTGGGGTAGAGTTCTGCCCTACCAAAGGAGGTGTAAGACGTCTCCTTTCCTCCGCTAGTCTTCGGGACACCCTTGGGCAATGTGGAGTTCCCGTTGAACCCCCCATATCAGGGATATGTGAAGCCATTGGAGCAGGTGGTGGATGGTATTGTGGGAGCAGCCGACAAGTAGTGCCGGTTATGGTCCCCACTCCGCGATGGCAGCCTGAGGATCTCATGTATAGAGGGACTCCACAGCCACCTCGTCCGGTAGGTAACGTCATGTGCTACATGAGACACCCGATCATCATCAAGCTACTGTATGAAAGATAACAATATTTTAAAAATAGACACTCAAAATTAATCTTATGTAACACATCTGCTTCTATACTCAGTAGAGATAAGTCATCCAGGCTGATAGAGATACGTCATCCAGGCTGATAGAGATATGGCGTCCAGGCTGATAGAGATAAGTCATCCAGGCTGATAGAGATACGTCATCCAGGCTGATAGAGATATGGCGTCCAGGCTGATAGAGATAAGTCATCCAGGCTGATAGAGATAAGGCGTCCAGGCTGATATAGATAAGGAGCCTGGCTTGTTGGATGTCATGACCCTTATCGGGGGTCTGCATGCACTGAGTGTTCGTGTTGTTATTGTATATATAGTTAAAGTAAAGTACCCCCATCACGCCAAGTGGCGTATAGGGAATATGGTGTTAGTGACTACATATTTTACAGACCTTCGGCACATGATTTTTAGGGTAATGTGGCCGGCATTACGCCCGTGCCGCTTTACTTTCTCAGAAAAAAATCCGGTACCCAATAAAGGCTGGGTGAACCCGGAAGCCGTCGGTTAGGATCGAACCTTAAGTCTTGTTCTTTGTAGTCCAGTTCACTAACCACTGAACTGTTGCATATATGTATGTGTGCAATTGTTTTTTTTCATTTAAACATTTTTTTTCATTTAGGTCCCTTTGTGTGCTCCATTCCCTTGATGTCTTTAGCGCGTGCTTATCTTGGTTAATGACTAATCCACCCCTGCACGCATACACAATTCACTCAACATACATAATTCACTCAACAATCACAATTCACTCAACATACACAATTCACTCAACATACACAATTTACTCAACATACACAATTCACTCAACATACATAATTCACTCAACAATCACAAATCGCGCATAGATAGCACTCTACATGCCTCTTGTTTAAAAACAATGACCAAAAAAAGACAAATGTGTGTCGTAAGCGTTAATTAAATGCTCATCTCTTCTTCTATATAATTCATTAAGAAATGTGAAATGAGATCTTATACACCAAATTCTAATACAACATGAACTATTCGCAAGACTCCCGCGTATTATCAAAGAGCTGGTACTTGTTATATCGCCTACGAGATTGAAATTTCCAAGAAAATGTAGGTATGCATATGTGCGTGGGTTTTCCCCAAATTTTCTCGTTTTGTTTTTGTCATGTGGGAAGCGGGGATGGTCGATTATCGAGTTTCTATTAAGAGCATGTTTTGAGGTTTGGTGTACTTGTCATTTTATGTGTTTGTCTGCTGTTTGTATTCTGCGTTGTTGTCTTATTTACTTAAATAAATATATGCGGTATTTGTTTTTATTGATTATAACAGCTGACATTTCGGTCAACGAAAATAATTATTGGCTTTTTACTAATGTAAGGCAACACGTAACTCAACAAGCTTTAAACGATCAATTTTACCATTGCAAAGGACGAAACATATACATACATAACATGTATGTGCGAGTGAGTAAGCATGTGTGTGTGTGTTTGTGTGTGTGTGTGTGCTTGTTTATTCACCTTCTGGTTCGTTGCAGAGGAGTTTATGCTATCTACAACTTTTTTCCGGGAGCCGCGATAGCTCAGTGGTTAGTGAACTGGACTACAAAGGACAAGATGTAGGGTTCGATCCCAACCGACGGCTTCCGGGTTCACCCAGCCTTTAATGGGTACTGGATTTTTTTCTGGAAAAGTAAAGCGGCATAGGCGTAATACCGACCACATTACCCCAAAATTCATATGCCGAAGGTCTGTAAAATGTATGGTCACTAACACCATATTTCCTATACGCCACTTGGCGTGACGGGGCTTATTTTCTTTTTACCACTTTTTTCCATATTTCTCTATCTGGTGAAGGCATTTCCGTACTTTAGAAATCAAGAATTTCCTTTTAGTTACACTATGTCCTCATCCATCACACATAACCAGAGTGGAGGTTATTTTCTATCACTAAATGTCGGCTTTGCCTACGATAATTATTTTTGATAATGACAAGAGGTAGAACCATTACCACCTATCTTGAATGCTTGCCCGCTGAGGGTGACCACGCAATGGTCGTGACGTGTTCAGCAGTGACAGCAGGGCAGTTGTGGGTAAAATGATGTCGGCCGTCTATAGCTAACATAGCTGAAGATGTCACAAGCTTTGGGGGCAAAATCCTTTCAGCCCTTCACCTTTCAGTATAGGTTGTCTGTGGGTATATATTATATATATATATATATATATGGGCTTCCTGAAGATGGTAAGTAGGTCGTTACGTTAACAGATTTCTTGATCTATAAGTACAATTTAAATGAAAGTTTCATTAGAGTTGTGGTCCGTGTTTGAAATACCACGGAAGAGAGCCAAAATACTTGCTAGAGCTCGTGCTGAAAACAAAGACTTGACTTAAAGCTTCATAATCGACCCATATTAAAGCTGAACCAGACCCGACTCCGTCTGATGCTCCAGGAGACAGACCAACAAGTTGGGCTAAACGAATGGGTATCGAAGAAGAAAGGCAACTCGATCAGCAAAAAAAGAAAAAAAAAAAACAACAACGCCAAAACGAGTATGTCGAGCTGAGATGCATAGATGTTATAGCAATATAGCGACACAATAACGCCACTTAACGCCTTCCAAAGGGCTGACAATGAAGAGGAGTAGTTGTCGGGTGAACCAGAATTAGATGCTTAGAATTAATGTGTCTGTTTTATCTCATTCTGTGGTCTCGTTTGGAGTTTACCTATTGTCCACGTCTCGCAGACATCAAGGAATACATTTTCTACTCCCATCGATCTGAATTTTAAAAATAACTGGTGTCAACATATCTATAGTTCCACAGAACAGGAGCCAACAATTGTTTTCACGGTTCACCTGCAGAAGCAAAGTCTGTTAAATGACACTACACTACACTACACTACACTACACTACACTACACTACACTACACTACACTACACATCATATCGTGTCTTGTCATGTTATTATATTATTATATTATATTATATTATATTATATTATATTATATTGTATTGTATTGTATTGTATTGTATTGTATTGTATTGTATTGTATTGTATTGTATTGTATTGTATTGTATTGTATTGTATTGTATTATATTATATTATATTATATTATATTATATTATATTATATTATATTATATTATATTATATTATATTATATTATATTATATTATATTATATTATATTATATTATATTATATTATATTATATTATATTATATTATATTACATTACATTACGTTACATTATATTAAATTATTATTGTTTTGTACTTCATTCAACACTTTACATTGTATAATAGAATGCTTTGTTGTTAGGATCATCATCACAGCACACCGGACGAACCCATAGGTGCCCCGATATCCCCCTCGAGAATCTCGAGAAAATCCTAGGGTAATTCTGGCCCACGTGCACGAACTCCGGAACTGCTTTCGACCCGGGTCCTTCCTGTCCTCATAGCTCTAGATTACCAAGTCGCCAACTTATAGATCGAAAACATTATATAGTCGTGTTAACGTACTTGTTTTATAATATTTGTAAAATGACGCGCTCGCCATTCGCACTATCCGATAAAGGAATGGGCACCTGGTTCACTGGCATGTGGAAAGCAATTCAAGCGAGAAGGTTGAGTGCTTCCACACCTACCTTTAAATGCCGTGACCTAGTGCGGTTAATTTCACCATTCTAATTTAATACATTATACATGTTATTATAGACAAGATAATCATTGCAGGCTGTAGAAATGTGGTTTTACAGAAGAGTGTTCAGAATATCATGCACATATTAGAAGAGTAATGAAAACGTTATGAAAGAGACCAAAGCAAAAAGTGCGTTAATTTCCAATATTAGGGAGAAACAATCATCATTTTTTGCCATGCAATGAGAAGAGAACAGCTGGAACATATTGTTACAACTGGGAAAATTGAGGACAAAGAGATAGAGGAAAGCAAAGAGAAAAAATACCAGACAGCTTAAGAGAATGGCTTGGCAGAAGATCAACAAAAGAAATTATAAATAACTGTCGAGATTGAAAGTTGTGGAGAGACATGATCATCCACGTCAGCAGGCATGGTACGTGATGATGATGATGATAATGATGATGGTGATAGTGATGATGGTATTATACAATGATATATTGTACAAGGTATTGCATTATTTAATTCGTGGAACATTACGTTATACTGTGTAATGTTGTTCTGTGCTATACTACGCTATGTTGTTCTGTGCTATAGTATGCTATGTTATGATATGCTAAATTATACTATGTTAAGGTCTGACTTGCTGTATTATGATGTGCTATATATTATGTGTGTGTGGTTGTTAGGCAAGATTGTGTGCTGTCACCAGATTTATTTAATATGCAAAGTGAGATTATTTTAAGATTCATGTGGGACATGCCTGGAATAACGATCGGAGGTCATAATATAAATAACCTCAAGTAAGCTGATCATACAGTCTTAATCGCTAAGAGTGAAAGTGAGTTACAAGAAATGTTAGACATTATAGTGAAAGAAATTAAAAATAAAGAATTCAGCCTTAATAGCAAAAAGACAAAAGTAATGGTAACAACAAAGAAAAAGACATCACCGCAATGCACAATAAAGACACGTGAAACAATATTAAAACAGATAAATGAATTTAAATATCTGGGAACATTGTTAACCTCAGATGGTAATTGTACTACATAGGTGAGATACAGAATGGCTAAGGCAAAAGCAACTTTCCAAAAAATGAGGAAGATACTATGCAATCCATTTTGACAATAGAAACAAGAAAAAGAGTTCTTTAATTAGACATGATCACCTACGCCAGCAGGACTCGTACTTGATGATGCTGATGTTATAAATGAAGATCATAGTTTAAAAAAAAAATTATCTTTACGGTATTTTCCCATTCCTGAAGTCTGCGGAGGAGGGTGGGACTTAAAGGACACGCATCATGATAATAAATTTAATTTAATTGAAGTTGAGATTCATTATCTATAGAAGAATAAGAAGAATTGGGTGGAAATAAAATGAAACAAATGATGGTCTTAAAATAACTAAAAAGGAAAAGAGAACTACAAAACACAATTCAAACAAGACAAATTAGATTTTTGGGGGGCATATTAAAAGACAGCGCAGCCTACTAGATAGTAATCTTGGAGGGAAAATACAAGGTAAAAGAGGCAGAGGAAGACTAAGACTAACATGGACGAGTAACATCAAAAGATGGACAAGTCAGCCTACGACAACCTGCACCATCAAAGCAAGAGACAGAGCAGAATAGAGCTTCATAGTAGCCAACCTTCAATGCGGAGACGGCACTCAACGATAATGATGAGATTCATGACGTAATGAACACGACACTTAGTTCCATTCTTGCTGTAGTTCGGCACTCGAAAGTTTTATTCCAACATCACGTGACCAGCCGAACGAAATCAAACCCAAACAGTTTTATGAAAGGATATCATCATTCCGCGTTATTAACGCGTTTAAAGTGAATTTTATGTGATTGTTCACATTAGCTGATCACTTTTTTTTTTTTACAGTTGTTTGTCATTTATACTTTAGTTGATTCTTTAATTTGTGATTTTCCATGAAGATAAAATGTACATAACTGTTCTACTATACGTTCAACATTATTAAAAGTTGTTTATTGAAATTAAAAATGTATATATATATATATATTTCGTGCATGTGTGTGTGTGTGGGGGGGGTTAAAATATAAATATTGCATCGGCCGAAATTCTATTATTATACATTACATTATTCTACTAAAATGGTTTTCATGCGTAAATATTCACTTCATCTAAATAGTTCAAGTTTGTGTGTGTGTGTGTGTGTGGTGTGTCACAAATTGAAACCACTTACATGAAATACCAGTTTTAAGAATGAGTGAAACGTACATTGATAAAAAAAAAATAATCATAAATATTTCAAAATTTCCAAGATTATATCTAAACTGCCACCCTTGAAGCAGCTATGAAATGTGCTCAACACCACCGTTACTTTCCTTACATGATCTGTCAAGTTGGGGTGAATCCCTGGTTCAAGATATCTGACCTTCGTTTACCTGTCCTTATGTGTACTTCTTCTCCGAAGTGTAGTTTCCTGGTCTGTCACAGGGATTGGTAATTGTAGGTCTTTGGACTTTGCCTTTTTGTAACTCAACGGGACACGCTTTGTTCAAACACTGACGTGTCTTCTATATTATATTACAACGCAATAGCTATTTTAAAATTACAGTAAAAACTACATTGGCGTAAGATAACGCCGGGACAAGATAACGCTGAAAAAAGGAAAGAAAATAAAAACACCAGAAAATGAAAAGTGATGTTGAGAGAGCTGCCCAGCTGAGACCAAATTAAAGTACTGGGTCCCCTCTAATTCGGTATATGCTTCATTTATGTTGGTGTTTTAGTGTTTCATTTATTTTTGTTATTTTCAAATACCAACATAACATGTTTATGGGTGGTGCGATCGACAGCCTACTTTGCTAGAAAAATCCGGTAGCTACAAAAGGCTGGATGAATGCAGGAACCGTCAATCAGGATTTGCCTTTACTAGAGTTCTATTTCACTAAACACTGAACTAATAATATTCATAATAAAATATTTTTTCCCCCGAATCTTGCCTTTTCAAGGTTTCATTTGAAAAGGTTGGGGAGGGGTTGAAAGCTGCCTAGATTTGTCTGAGTCTTCCCCCCCCCCCCCCATCAATGTAATATCTAACCTACCGGCAATAATGTATAAGCGCCACTACTCCGTCCCGCCCCCAACACATTGCATATTTCCTGCGTATATGTAGCTATAAATTCTTGGTTGTCTGTCGTATCTCACAGTGTTAGGTCATAGGTACATAGCTGAATAACTGAAGCAGATCTATGTAGATAGGAGAGCGCACATCGACGTCACCAAGTTCGTCAGGAGACTTGTCTCCAACATTTTGAGATCGTTGCACGGTCATTATGCCTGTGCCCCATAATAAGACAGGTCGCCTACATCGCTGTCATCGGTTCTTGGTACTGACATTTATAAGAAAATCATTCGATAAAATAGTTTTTTTTTTTTTTTAAACTTGTTAATACCTAACTACATAACCTTAAGCAAAAATTATTCTCGCTTTCATTTTTGGATAGCAATTGCTGTCTAATATCAGCTGAAAGACAGTCCGAGGTTGAGCGGATCGTGCCTCGCCAAGATGTAAGCAATACCTACCAAGACAACAGCAATTAGTCTTTTTAAAACCATGCTATTTTTGCCAACACTATCAACTTCTTCTTCTGTGTCCGCCCAACAACTCCTCTTTATAATCCGACTCCGAAAGGACGTAAAAAAATGCCCATTTGCGTTGCTTGCTTGCGTTCGTCCGATGACTAAAGTATTCTAGAGTATTCGTAGACTGTAGAATTCCTCTTCGTCATCCGCCCTTAAAAGGACGTTAAGTGGGCGTGTCTGCGTTGTGTTGTGGTTTGCATTATAACTGTTATATTTGCGCCTTTCGGCCCAACACATCCGACTTCAGCACGACCCATTTGCGTTGTTTTTGTTTACAATTACTATATTCGACGTCTTTAGGCCCAGTACATATATTGCGAACATGGCATTTTTAGGCGATAGTTTGCCTCCCCCACCCCTTTCCCCGATCAGTATTCGTTAAGCCATATTGGTTAGTCTGTGACCAGAACTGTTGTTTCAGCAGAGCCAGTTTTCTTGGCAGCTCTCCTTACAGTCTGATACTTTGCATCGCCAATCTTGGCCAGGTTATATCCACAAGTGCGGCCATACACCAAAACAGGTTTCACTACAATTGTTAAAAAACACAATTGCATTGAAACAATAACATTGAAGTCAATGTTTGTTTGTTGGAGGGAAAGTGCCTCGACATGAAGGCAAAATTCCTAGCCTACAATCAGTAACAGGAAATGTATATCAGCTTTAGTTTTAATTATTGTATTATTAAAATAGTCCCACCCCCTCTTCCCCCCTCCCCCTCAGAAAAATGGTATGGAACTCTATCACCCAAAAAGTTTACCTTAACTCTATCACCCAAAAAGTTTACCTTAACTCTATCACACAAAAAGTTTACCTGAACTCTATCACACAAAAAGTTTACCTGAACTCTATCATACCAAAAGTTTACCTGAACTCTATCATACAAAAAGTTTACCTGAACTCTATCACACAAAAAGTTTACCTGAACTCTATTATACAAAAAGTTTACCTGAACTCTATCGTACAAAAAGTTTACCTGAATTCTATCACACAAAAAGTGTACATGAACTCTATCATACAAAAAGTTTACCTGAACTCTATCATACAAAAAGTTTACCTGAACTCTATCACACAAAAAGTTTACCTGATCTCTCTATCATACAAAAAGTTTACCGGGACTCGACTCTATCATACAAAAATGTTACCTGAACTCTAACATGCAATGTCATGCAGCTTTGAAACGGGAACACGCCAAATATCTGTATAATATAATAATGTATAATACATATATATATAAAGTAAAAAGTAAAGAGCCCCCATCACGCCAAGTGGCGTATAGGGAATATGGTGTTAGTGAGCATAATTTTTATACACCTTCGGCACATGATTTTTTGGGTAATGTGGTCGGTATTACGCCCGTGCCGCTTTACTTTCCCAGAAAAAATCCGGTACCCATTTAAGGCTGGGTGAACCCTGAAGCCGTCGGTTGGGATCGAACCAGACTTTAACATTGCTGAGATATAAGTATTTAAATAGTGGCAAATATTTGTGAAGACACTATAGTTTTTAATTAGTTCTAAAATTTATAATTTGAATTTCGGGACTATTAAAGTTTTAGACTTTATCGGAACTGGTTCCGGTTGAAAAGAAGCCCTGAATATAACATCTGGTCTACTTAACTAAATGTCGCACTTTTTTAATTAAATGGCATTTTTGTCCAAACTCTGAGGACCAATTCGGCACAATATGTTTTAGGAAAATGCGGTCGGTATTAAGCCAGTGTCCGTATTTTTTCCTCAGAAAAATCCGGTGCCCATTTAAGACTGGGTGTACCTGGAAGCCGATGATAATGGAACTCGATCATTTGTCGCTACAGTTAGTTCACTAACCACTGAGCGCTACAGCTGCTTTCATTACATGACAGAAATATTATTATTACCTGTTCTCTCTCTCTCTCTCTCTCTCTCTCTGTGATAGAGAGAAAGGTGAGAGAGAGAGAGAGAGAGAGAGAGAGAGCGATAGATTGAGAGAGAGGAAAGGAGAACAATGTACACACATATATTTGAAAGCTACGGTTGAGCGGTGTTTTGTGAACAGGTCAACTGAGGACAAAAGATTTGATAGCTCGATCGATCGGCTTCTCGGTTTACCCAGAAAACATTTCTTAGAAAGGAGACTATCCTACACTAGAAGGCAATGGGGGCATTCTGTTATGATTCTCTCATATATTATTATATAGGAGTTGAAAGTGTGTGGCACATCATAACCAACTGCTGGCGTTAGGATTAAATGAAACGGAACTGGTGTAGATTCTAATCCACCTGCCTATTATTGTCATGGAAACATACTAACTAGTACACTCAAGCAAGCTGAGATCGACAAGTGGAAGTAAAAAATGGTATCCAACCAGTGCCGCCTTAACGCATAGACCCGTTGGGCATTTGCCCGGGGGCCCACGATCATAGGGGCCCCATGCGAATATGTTGTAGGGTTTCGGAAAACCCGTATAAAATTTAGTATTATTTTATAAAATTCTCATAATTTTGTGTTTATATGCGAACGGGCCCTTTAAGTTTATCAATTACTTCCAACTCTCTCTCCGGCCCTCTATAAGCCGTGCCTGGGGGCCGGCCCCTGATTAAATTTGGATATCCAAGTTTTTTTTCCTGGGGGAAGTTAACCGCAGTTCAGACAGAAGTTCATCGTGCCCTCAATTCTCCAGGAAAAGTTTGTTCTGCGTTGCAGCTGTATAGCATGTTTTAACAACAATTTTGTTGAAATTAGTATAGTGACAATAAAATAAATAATACATCATTTTTAATATTATCAACCATTTATTTTTTTATTCCTGCGGGGGGGGGGAGCACTCTTTCTTTGCCCAGGGGCCCAACACTATTTCTATGCACAGGGGCCCAACACTATTTCTATGCCCAGGGGCCCAACACTATTTCTATGCCCAGGGGCCCAACACTATTTCTATGCCCAGGGGCCCAACACTATTTCTATGCCCAGGGGCCCAACACTATTTCTATGCCCAGGGGCCCAACACTATTTCTATGCCCAGGGGCCCAACACTATTTCTATGCCCATGGGCCCAACACTCTTTCTATGCCCAGGGGCCCAACACTATTTCTATGCCCAGGGGCCCAACACTATTTCTATGCCCAGGGGCCCAACACTATTTCTATGCCCAGGGGCCCAACACTATTTCTATGCCCAGGGGCCCAACACTATTTCTATGCCCAGGGGCCCAACACTATTTCTATGCCCAGGGGCCCAACACTATTTCTATGCCCAGGGGCCCAACACTCTTTCTATGCCCATGGGCCCAACACTCTTTCTATGCCCATGGGCCCAACACTCTTTCTATGCCCAGGGGCCCAACACTATTTCTATGCCCATGGGCCCAACACTCTTTCTATGCCCAGGGGCCCAACACTCTTTCTATGCCCAGGGGCCCAACACTATTTCTATGCCCAGGGGCCCAACACTATTTCTATGCCCATGGGCCCAACACTCTTTCTATGCCCAGGGGCCCAACACTATTTCTATGCCCAGGGGCCCAACACTATTTCTATGCCCAGGGGCCCAACACTCTTTCTATGCCCAGGGGCCCAACACTATTTCTATGCCCATGGGCCCAACACTCTTTCTATGCCCAGGGGCCCAACACTATTTCTATGCCCATGGGCCCAACACTCTTTCTATGCCCAGGGGCCCAACACTATTTCTATGCCCAGGGGCCCAACACTATTTCAATGCCCATAGGCCCAACACTCTTTCTATGCCCATGGGCCCAACACTCTTTCTATGCCCAGGGGCCCAACACTAGTTCTATGCCCAGGGGCTCAACACTATTTCTATGCCCAGGGGCCCAACACTATTTCTATGCCCAGGGGCCCAACACTATTTCTATGCCCATGGGCCCAACACTATTTCTATGCCCAGGGGCCCAACACTCTTTCTATGCCCATGGGCCCAACACTATTTCTATGCCCATGGGCCCAGCAGCACTGGACGCGACTGGACTCTGGGTGGGTATCTTTTTTAGCACGCCCGCCCCGAATGGCACCCCCCCCAGAGGTGCCGCTGCTGTTGCCTCTGGGAGGTCCAACGCGGGCGGCTGACTGGCCCACGGGGCTGTTGCCTCTGGGAGGTCCAACGCACGCGGCTGACTGGCCCACGGGCGCGTCTGCTGTTGCCTCTGGGAGGTCCAAAAGGGCGCGACTGGACTCTGGGTGGGTATCTTTTTTAGCACGCCCCGGCCGAATAAGCCCCCCCAGAGGTGCCGCTGTTGTTGCCTCTGGGAGGTCCAACGCACGCGGCTGACTGGCCCACGGCGAGATCTTTTTTCGCCTGGGAGGTCCAACGCACGCGGCTGACTGGCCCACGGGCGCGAAAAAGATACCCACCCACAGTCCAGCCGCGCCTTTTTTCGCACGCCCGGCCGAATAAGCCCCCCCCCCAGAGGTACCACGCCCGCCCGAATAAGCCCCCCCAGAGGTACCCGCTGCTGTTGCCTCTGGGAGGTCCAACGCGCGCGGCTGACTGGCCCACGGGCGCGTATCTTTTGTCACGCCCGACCCGAATAAGCCCCCCAGAGGTACCCGCTGCTGTTGCCTCTGGGAGGTCCAACGCACGCGGCTGACTGGCCCACGGGCGACTGTGGGTGGGTATCTTTTTTCGCACGCCCCGGCCGAATAAGCCCCCCCAGAGGTACCCGCTGCTGTTGCCTCTGGGAGGTCCAACGCACGCGGCTGACTGGCCCACGGGCGCGTATCTTTTTCGCACGCCCGGCCGAATAGCCCCCCCCCCCCCCCCAGAGGTACCCGCTGCTGTTGCCTCTGGGAGGTCCAACGCACGCGGCTGACTGGCCCACGGGCGCGTATCTTTTGTCTCACGCCCGGCCGAATAAGCCCCCCCAGAGCTACCCCGCTGGCGCCCTCTCATGGGTACCACTTTGCTAGCCCCCGCCACCCCTATTATTTCAGAAGGAGTTTAAACGTCTAGCAAGGATTGAAATTGGCAATTAGAGAAATGTGAACTTATGAATATACCAAACTCAACATGTTGCATCATGAGCGAGCGCTCATACTCCGAGCTGAATATGAGCGAGAGACGGGTGTTCGCCCCCCTTATCCAAGGTCAGGTCTGGCTCTACAGGATCTGGCAGACAGGCTGGCCCAACATCGGGCGCAGAGCATCTTGGACTGGCCCATCCCAAAGGATGTAAAGAAGAGGCTAGCGAAGCCTCTGATCCCATCGCCTGGGAAGGGCCTGCGATTTTATGATCTGGATGTGGTGGTATCTCACCCTATCCCACTCCCAGTGGGAGAGCCGTGGGTTGATCTCATTGCCCAGGCCAAGGAGGAGTTTGAAGTAGACGGTGCCGTTAGCACTTACTCTACATGGTGTGTAGAGAGGGCGGAGGACGACAAAGATGTCTGTACTATGACTGACGAGAGGGCAGCAAGGCTCATTCAATATTTCCCGTGGGGTAGGTCCCTTTGTAAGATCAAATTTCTCAGACAGGCTTGGAACGGCAATGTAGAAGAACCCGAGGAGGAGTGGGTTATCAGAGATAAATTTGACCCGATTAAATTGGAAATCAAAAAGGGGGGTGGTATTGTTGAGTTTTCTCGGGATATGAAGCCTGGCGCGCTAACAGGGATCGACAAGCCGTATTACGAAAAAGGTTATCCAGAGTCCGCGGTCGTGTACGGTCTCTACCAGATCCGAGACCCAGACCCTGCCAATCTAGCACCGCTGCGCGACGGTGACTTGAACTGTGTTGCTCAGAGAGTGATAGCGCACTTTGAAGACGCTCTTCGAGGACAAGGGTTAACACCCACCAGACGGCAAAAAATACGGGATTGGGAGGAACGAGTTCGTAGACCCGGGGCCACGATCAATGATGTGGCTGAACTGGAAAAGATCCTCAAACGAGCCATCATCTTGCGGGACATAGCCGGTGGGATTATATACTGCAGCGGCAAGTATCAAAACGGGCACCGCAACATAGAGCTCATCGTTCACAACGGCCACGCGTGGAGTAAGGACCTACAATTCCCGCTTAGCAGGGAGGTCCACTTCTACGAGGGTGGCATTGTGGACGCCATCAGAGAAGCCACCCAGGGTGCGCCGGTTGCAGTCTGGCTTCTGGGGGGTTCCTCGGAAGGGCGGCTCGCCGTCGACCAGTTTGTTCTTCAAGACGGTCGAACATTTAAGAAGCGTACAGATCACGACAAAATCGTGACGGCTTGTGAACGCCTGGCCAGTGAGGTGTCATTTGATGATACTGACTTGGGTGATCCGAAGTCGCTCGCCAGACGGTGTTTCAGTGACACCCACGCTTGCAACCTCGTCGCTGTTAAGAAAAACGGATGGAGGCCGACCCCAGCAAGCATTCTCGGTGATGTGCAAATGGCTTGCGTGGAACACGGGCACGGTGGGCTCTGGAATTCGATGGACTACACCCTAAAAGATATCGTCTGCATCGACATGAAGGAATGCTACCCCGCCAGCTTCCTAGGCAATGGCGAGGCTGCGCCATGGTTCCAACGGTTTGGACATCCGGGCCACCGCATGACCAGGGTCAGCATCAATGGTCCTCTCCCCACCGACATAGGCACCGGCTTCGCTGAGGTCCAAGAATGGGTGTGGACAGACAACTGTCATCCTGTCATACCTGCCTGGTACGGAAGACATTTCGCGGAAAAGAGGTGGGCCCCGACGCCGCTGCTGGCCTTCTTTGTAAAGACCAGCTTGCTTGTCCATCTCAGAGTCAGAGAGGCCCTGCTGGCCTTCGAGAAGCAGGAAGAGGTCTGGCTGCCAGAAGGTCGCGATGTCCGCTGTGCAATCATCGGCAAATTTACACAAGGGAGGAAAGCTGGCTGCAAACGGCTGACCCGCAGGCTAGTGACTGACCAGGGGGAGCTCGACTACCTGGTTCGCGACACGATGCAAAGTGGCACTCTGGTCGGAGCTCCAGAGAAATTCCCTCTAGGGTGGATACTTACATATCACGACGGCAGCCAGCCTCAGTACGCGCATCTACGCGCCAGCATGTTGGCCTACGCCCATATCAACCTCGTCACAATGCTGGTCAGATTTGATCCCACAGAGGCCGTCCGGGTCGCCACTGACAGCATATATCTCAAGAAAACGGCGCTGCATAAGCTCGAGGGGGTCGAGGCATACGTGCCGAAAAATAAACCCGTCAAGGCACCCTGCTATTGTAATTGCATTTGGCACCCATCACACAGCAACGAGGGTGCTGTATTACCTCGGTGTGATTGCCAAAAAAGCAAATGTGACAACTGCAAAGAAGGTGGGATGGTGATGCTTCCTCCAACAGTTGGCCCGGCCCAGTGGCGCGACAAGGGCGAGAGGCTGTACGAGCCTAAGGAGCACGCTGCCTACCTTCCAAAGCCCGAGTACATCAGCCAGTATGACACTTACGTCCTGTCATTTATGGAGAATAGCGCAGCGCCACGCTACGACGACCCACTGTCGAGACATCGATTCTGTTACCTGAATGGCGGAGGCGGCTCCGGCAAGACAACGAGAGCGATCGAGCTATTCCGTGAGAGAGATCCCATCGTGTTTACTCATACCCATCGTCTGGCCAAAGAGATGCGGACCAGGGGGGTTAAATCACAGACCTACCATAGCTTCTTCCGTTGGTGTGGGACGCGGAGAGCTAAGGCAACTGCGGAGGACTTAGCGGTGTTGCAGAAAAAATACAAGAGACCTATTACCGTTTGGAAGACAAAAGAGGATTGGACCGCAAGTGATGAGTTGCTGTTAACGATAGATGGTGAGGGAGAGGTTATAGAGTTTGTCTCCCGGAAGGTAGGGGAATCTCTCCATGTACCTGGTAGCAACCAGAAAGGTCCGCAGATTGCAGATGTTGACTGGACGCCTGAGCGCATGGGCGACAAATACATTCCCCGTGTCATCATATGGGACGAAGTCTGCACTGTGTCAAAGCCTATCCTGGAGTTGTTCCTGGGGTGGCTCGATCAACGTGGGGTCCAGGTCATATGTTGCGGTGATCAAGGCCAGCCGCCACCGATCGCTGGTGGCATGCCCCATGACTGGCTACAGGAAACCTGCGGCTACTACGAAGAGATTTCCGTCGACCACAGAGCGAAAGACGAGGAGCTAAAAGCTCTGAAAAGGCGTATCCGGCTTCAGTCTGACAAGGTCCAGTGCAAAGAAATGCGTAAGGCCCTCCCAGGCTGCCTCGAGTGGAATAGGTTTGTTAAAGACTGGACGCCAAGAGATCTTATACTGGTCTCACGCACCAAGGTCCGCGATCGGGCACAGACGCTCTTATTCCAGCGGCATAAGGAGCAGTTCCAAGATGTCCCTGTGCCTCTGCTGTATCACCCCAAGGACAGCAGGAAGCAAAATATTGAGGTCCTCATACCTGGAACAGAAAACAAGGAAGTGCTCGTACTCAACGATGTTGTAGAGGTATCGATAGCTGCAGCTGAGAGTGCTATCACGACTGATGATTGGCGCCTGGGCTATGCCTTGACGATCCATTCTAGCCAGGGTCTTACCATCTCTGACCCACAGAAGGTCTGGATCATTGACGACTGGCTTACGTGGTCCAACCTCGTGTATCTGGCTGTCTCTCGGGTGGAGTATAGTCACCAGCTCAAACGGGTGGGGTGTCAGCCGGCCGAGGCAGCCGCAGATGTAATCGATTTGACAGCACAGTACATGCCTGTGCGCGCAACAATATCGAGGAAGCTTGTTAGTTATAAGCGTCTAGACCAGGCAAAAGGACTTCCTGGGTTTGACCTAAAAGTTGACTACATATTGCAACTTCACGAGGCCCAAAAAAACCATTGCGCTGCATGTAACTGTCTAATGTTGTGGTCGTATCGGCCGGCTGATATGCAGCAGTTTAGCGTCGATCGGCTAGACAACAGCAAGGGCCACTGCGTAGAAAACATACGGCTGACCTGTCTGGACTGCAACCGAAAAAGAGGGGGCGCAGCACTTATCGCCGCCTAGCCGTCCTCCGGACGGGTAAAAGTCTCGCGCAGCGAAGGGATTCAGTCGTCCTCCGGACGGGTAAAAGCCTCGCGCAGCGAAGGGTATATATCATATACATGCATGCCTCGAAATTCTATAACGTCCCCGAGACGAGCACTAGAACTTACTAAGTTATTATCAAGCACACCAGTTAATCTAATATCAGAAGCATTCCAGTCCTGTGGGTACTCTACAGTTTGAATCACTACCCAAAATCGCTCCTCCCCATTACAAACTTTTACGATGTCCCCTGATTTCAATCGCTGAAGCTCTTCATCGGGTGGGGCCCAAAATGTGCCTGGGTGTCGACGATGCATTTCTTGGGCATCTATTAGGAACATTGTTTCTGATGACGCCGTTAGATTACATGAGTCTCCTTGGGTTCAATTGATTGCAAGAATCTTACCTGGAGGAAGCTCTGTCCCCTCAGGAACAATCATCAACTCTTCACGCACAAACCCACGCTGTGGACCATCTTCCAAATAGTATACCGCAGGCTGGCCATTCTGCCGCAATACATTTCGGATCGAATGCAGGGTCACAGACCACACGGGGTCAGTAGCACGTTTTCGACCACCCTCGAGCTCGCCAGGCTGGTACAAATACCGAACCATTGCATCAGACGGGATCAGCGGCTCCTCGAGCCCTACAGGGCGTCCTGGAACGACAGATGAGGGTTGCGCAGTCACTCTCTGAAGTTTAATGGCATCCACAGGCTTCTTACCTGTCAGCCGAGTCGGCTCATTGTTTAAAGCCGCAACAACCGCAGGGAGTCGAGCCACCCATTCTGCAGACCGCTCAGAAGACCCACGGGCAGCAAGCAATAGCTCCTGAGCATACTGGTGACCAAAAAGCCGCTCGGCCAGAGTCCGGTTAAAACGTTCTACTATACCTTGGTCTCTATGGAGGTCCACACGCCCACGCCGTATTTCAGTCCCATGTTTTGCCATAAGTGATGATACCGAGCCCATGAATTCTCTTCCCGGGTCGACCTGAAGAAGCTTTGGAAAATCCATAGGGCTCCGTTTATAAATCCTCTCAAGGGCGTCTGCAACCTCTTGTGAATCTTTTGTAGCCAAGGGCTCTGCCTCTTTGTACCGGGAGGCTATATCGACGAGGGTCAAGGCGTATTTGTACGTGCGCCGTTTCACTCGGTCATGTGGTAAATATAATAAATCTGCTTGGTGCACTGTGTTTACCTCTGATATATCAAACATTGGACGTGGTATACGTCGAGGGGCTGGCAGATAGATTTGCCATATTGCCTGACGGTTCAACCATTCCCGCGTTATGGACTCAGATACTTTAGCCGCAGCCGCAAGCTTTTTAACAGCCCCAACTCCACGCCAGTACCCATGGGGACTGTAGTATATACGTGATAGCTTACCCTCCATACAGATAGCTATGGTTGCGTACGCCTCCAATACGCGAACGATGCCCCATCCCAAACGGGATTTGGTCGCCATAATAGCAGTCACCGCGCGTGCGTCCTTCTTCTCCCATTCAGGGACGTCTGACAAAGCAATCTTCGACGAAGCCGCGGCCAGTACATCATCCGCATGATTCCGTCCGGGGGTATCTTTATGGGCTGCGTAGGCAACGTCGTGGTTTAGACAGGCACGATCAAGACTATTCACACCCCTATAGCCCTGAGAGAGGCGTTTGGCAATCTTGGTAAACGGCCCGCAATATGAGTATTTTCCAGTGTTTTGAAAAGTTCCACCCGGGACATCTTCAGATGGGACCCCTTTGGGGAGACGCATATGCATCTCGGGCAGAGGTAGGGCATTCATAGCACTGTTCAGAAGCCCAGCACCTTCGCTGCGCGAGGAGGACGCAGAAAGAATTTGGCTCTTTCTAGCACCGCACACCGTGCAAACACCTCTCTTGGCTGGTCGGTTGTTCTTTAGAGTTATAGTCTCCTCATTTGAAGTGGGAGTGTGTTGTTTACAGCGAAGGCAGTACATCTCTTCCTAAATATAGAAGTATGGAAATCTTAAATTTAGATCTTGATGAATCGAATCCACACGAGCACAAACACCATTGGCTGCTTCCTAGTAGCATCCGTTGTGTAATTTGCGGCCCGTCCGGATGTGGTAAAACAAACCTGATGCTCAATCTCCTCCTAAGAAAGGATTTCCTTAAATACAATAGACTGCATATATACTCAAAATCCCTTAGACAAGAGAAATACCAGTGGCTGCAGGACTGGGCGGATGCCATTAAAGCAGTCACTGGGAGAGAGGTAGCCTCGTTTCACAGCATATCAGATGATATCATCCCAGTAGAGAGTCTGAACAAAAACGAACGTAGCATTATGGTATTTGATGACGTTATGTTGGAAAAACAAACCCCCATCGAGAAATACTTCAGCCAAGGCCGTCACGGTGGTGCGGACTCATTCTATCTAACGCAGAATTATTTCAGGATTCCCAAACAAACGATTCGAGATAATTGTAACATGCTTATCATATTTAATCAAGACACGAAAAACTTGCGCGCCATACATGACACCTATGTGTGTGGTGACATGCCTTTCGAAGAATTTCGAAACTTCTTTAGTGCGTGCACGCGCGAGCCGTACGGGTTCTGTTGTATCGATCTGACCAGCCGGGCCTATGATGGTCGGTATCGATGTGGATTTGATCGATTCTACATACCGAAGTCATCTATTTAAAGTAGGGATGAAATCTATTTAAAGTAGGGATGACATCTATTTGAAGTAAGGATGTGGCGCAAAGTAACCGACATGCGCGATCGTACAGCCCTCGTCCGGAACTACCTAGCACTCAGGGACCAGGCTCGGCAACGCCTTCAAACAGAATCACTAGGGGAGTCGTCTCTGCAGGAAGAGGCAGCCAAACTTTTCAAACCAATCACCTCACACCAAGCAGCGGAGATAGGAAAAGTCACAGCCGCAATAGAGCGCTTGCCAGCACCTTCGCTGCGTGAGGCTTTTACCCGTCCGGAGGACACCGACGGCACGTCAAGACAAGCCTACGCACTCCACGGAGCGGCACCGACGGCACGTCAAGACATGCCTCTGCGGTAGAAGATGCCCCCACGCTATATATTAGTCCCGACCAAGGGTTGGATATTGAAGTGATAAGGCGCCACGGATTTAAGCCCCCCAGCGAACTCAACCTCAGCGACACACAAGAAATCGCCAACACCATCAATAGAGTCACTCACACTAACCGATATGTACTGGGAGCGGAAAAAAAGCGTAAAGCCACCACAGAAGAAAGAAAGCAGCAATTAACGATGGAAAAGGACGCTCTAAAACAATATAGTGAACGTCTTCGCCTACTAACACAGGGTTACAGGCTCGTCCGATCTAGTGGGGCTACTTCGCTGCGCGAGGCTTTTACCCGTCCGGAGGACGCTACAGCTACCGCTACTTCGCTGCGCGAGGCTTTTACCCGTCCGGAGGACGCTACAGGTAGTGGGTTGAAACTAAAGGGAAACCGGTTTGGATCCCTCACAATCGACCCGCAAGCTTTGCAGGCGGGGAAACTGCGGGCGTTCGACAATGGAGACAATCTAGTGCTCGAAGCTCCGGCAGATGAGTCGCTTTACAATCTCCTTACAAAGCGCTTTTTAAAAACGATGCAATATACCCCCGAGGCTGTCAAAACTTTCCAGCGGCTGGCTGAACTTGCGGGCTTGCCTCTCCATGGGCGAAAGAGCAAAAAACACCGGCTGATAAGGTCCTCGCGCAGCGAAGGTGGGGCTTTACAATATTATAAGGACCCAGAAGCGCTAGTTGAAAGGCTACAGCTATTAGCTGCCTCGAAGCGTGCAGGTAATACGGGCCTTGATAATGAAATTTCGGCTATTTTAGACGAGCTCCTTCGCAGTGGCGCGGCTCCTAAGGCTTTGATTCTCGAATTGAACAGAAGCCTCCTATAAGTGCATACCCCAAATGGAGTTTCAGTTACAGAAGATTGAAAGCCATCTTCGCCCTAAAGAGGGTAACTCTTTCGTATTTTCGTCAAACAGCACCGACTGGACAACCACCTTCTCTCCGCCCTTTTACCTCGAACCCAACAATAAGTACGAATTAGCTCTAGTCAATTTGGAGACATATAACGCTGTCCCCAACATTACAGAAAGTAATAATACTTTCGTCTACAGCCCAGACGCAGGGGTTACCTGGAAGACAATTTCATTACCAGAAGGAAGCTACGAACTCGCTCAAATCAACGATGAGATTCAATGCCAGCTGAAGGGCAGCGGTGATTGGAATTCTGAGACGCAGGCACATAACATAGTTGTAGGAGCAAACAGGGCGACATTACGTGCCAACATCGAGATTACGAACCCTAGCTACAGAGTTGACATGAGCAAATCTACCATTGCGTCGACTCTCGGATTCGAGCCGAGGGTGCTATCCACTACTGGATTCCACACAGGGGACAAACCAGTAGACATTTCAACACTTAGTAGCATACTTGTAAACTGCGATCTAGTCGGTGGTTCTTACCTGAATGGCACCAACCACCCCGTTCTGTACAGCTTCTACCCAGGCGTACAACCTGGATTTAAGATCATTGAGACTCCACACAATTTGGTTTATTTGCCGGTAAGCCAGCGTGGCAGTATTCAAAGAATACGCTTGTGGCTAACGGATCAGAATGGCTCTCAATTGAATCTCCGAGGGGAACGAATTACAGCTAGATTACATCTTCGGCAGATTTGAAGTAAAATTCTTACATTAAACATTTTGACTGTCATTATAGAAAATCTTCTAAGCTACCATGTTGATAATTTCGCGGAACGTGGCAGAGGGAAACCGGCGGATGAAAAGACAGCGCTATGTAATCGGAAAAGGCCTGTCGGACTGGATACAACCCGTGGTGCGGGCCATTGTGGGTGTCGGTAAATTCGTTGTGGCAAACAAAGGCGCTATAGCAAATGTAGCGGACGTGGCCGGTAAAGTTGCTAAGGCCGGCGCTACAACCGCAGCCTCAATTAAGCAAATCGCTGACATAGTCCGCAGCAAAGCACGCTCGTCCACGCGAGCCGCTACAGGGCCGGAGAGAGTTATCTCTGAAAAAACCTTAGAGATTCTGCATGGGCTTGCGGCCCCCACGACTGAAGCGGCACGTCAAAATATCAACAGTCGGATAGCAGGCTCGGGTTTTAGGAAAATTCTTTATTAGAAAATAGAATTGTTTCTATATCTGAAGTAAATTTTCTATGGCGGATACACAAGAAATTACCGATGAAATGTTGACTCTTGTAGAGCAGACGCTTGTTGACGAGAGCATCGAGTCGTACGTCTACAAGGAGTATCACCCACAAAACCCCGCCACAATAAACAACAATCAGGATATAGCAATCGAAGTAAACTTCCAAGACGTTTACACACACCCGTCTAAAAGTTTTCTCAATGTTGAAGGGAGGCTAGCATCCGGCACAGAAGTCGACTACACACCTACAACGCTTGCTTCGCTCGTAAATAACGCCGTTATGTACATGTTCTCGCGGCTAAGGTACCGGCTCAATGATCAAGATATTGAGAATGTTCTCAACCCTGGCCAAGCCACAACAATTAAGGGCCTGTTGACATATGGAGATGATTTTTCAAAGGCCGAGGGTCTTAACATGTGCTGGCAAAAAGATACCTCAGCGGCGGCTGAATCAGCTAATACTGGGTGGGAGGCCCGACGGCAGCTAGTAGTGGTCAAGCCGAATCCAAGCGGGACGTTTTCGTTCTGCGTCCCGTTAAGCCACCTGTTCGGTTTTTGCGAGGACTACCGCAAGGTGGTTTATGGTTGTAAACATTCGTTGATATTATCTCGTGAATCAGATACCAAAGGCATATTTCGCGATGCTGCGGCGCCTAGAGGGAAAGTCACGCTAACTAAGCTTGCCTGGGTAATACCGCACGTCATGCCTTCTTTGGCTGCCAAGACAGAATTAGTAGAGCAGATAGCCAAGAAAGTTAAAGTGCCGATATCTTTTCGAGCTCTTCAATGCGAAAGCTTTGCCGTGCCGGAAGCCAGTTCGTTTACCTGGACTCTCTCCATTACGTCGGGCACTGAAAAACCACGATGGCTTTTGGTGGCTTTCCAAACCAACCGCGATAGCCAGACCAGCAATCCGGCTTGCTTTGACCATGTAAATTTAACTGACATTCATGTGAGGTTAAATACCGATCAGTATCCTGACTCCGAGGAAAAAATGGACTTTGTACAGCGAAAGATTTCCAGGGCTTACAAGAGGTTATGTGACTTTAAGGCAGAATACTATGGTATTGAGGGAAGCGTGTCCTCAAACCAGGTGACTCCGCTCGAATTTGTAGAATTATACCCAATCCACGTCATCGATGTCCGCAGACAGTCGGAGCGGTTGAAAACGGCTGTCCAAACCGTACAGGTCAGGGCGACTTTTGGAAACAACGTGCCAGCAGGAACCATGGCCTACGCAGTGCTCATTAGCGACCGGCTGCTGACGCTAGAGTCTGACGGCACGAAATTTAGCAAATTGTATTAAACAAAAATCTCCATCAATATACAGTATAGGAAAATGAAGTATACTCCTTTTGGGTTAACACTTACGCAGGGGCAGAAAGAATCATTGGCAAAAGCCGCCCATGATGGGGTAGGCGTTACTATTCGGCTGACGGTTGAGCAGCTTCATGGCGACGATACCCTGGGGCTCACTAAGCGCCAAATAGCTCACCTTGAGAAGAAACGCGCCGCCAGTGCTGGGGCCGAGCTCGTTATTTCCAAAACATAGCTAGCGGCTCAAAAAACGGGTGGGTTTCTCCCGTTTTTGCCCTTAATATTAGGCGGGCTCGCTGCAGCGGGGTCGCTAGCAGGAGGTAGTGCGGCTATCGCGAAAGCAGTCGACGATAAAAAGCGAGTGCTCGAGCCCAGGCTGAGGCCGAGCGCCACAATCGTGAGGTTGAGAAACAGCTAGCTGCAGGCTCAGGGCTGTTCTTGACGACGGGGCGCGGCATGTGCCCTAAATGTAAGGGGTCAGGGCTCTACTTGGCGCCCCAAAAAAAGTAGAACCCCTGAGCAATTTTGATATTGAAAAGGCCGGCCGTACCATCCCCCACTTTCGTGGCGTGTTTTCGCGAAACACCCTGCCTAACAAGATTTCTCAGAAAGAATGCGGCATAGTTAATCTCGACTCCAGCAGTGGTGGGGGCACCCACTGGGTGGCGTATTACAAAGATGGCCGTACGATTTGTTATTTCGATAGTTTTGGGTTGGATCCCCCCAAGGAACTCGTGGAATATCTGTCCTCCTCACGGGTAAAAGCTTCGCGCAGCGCCTCCGGACGGGTAAAAGCTTCGCGCAGCGCCTCCGGACGGGTAAAAGCTTCGCGCAGCGAGGGTCTTCCTATACAGACACAGACGTTCCAACTGCAGAGACCCGAAGAGGTTATCTGCGGCCACCTATGTCTTCGAGTGTTGTGTGAACTCGCAGCTGGAAATGCTTTTAAAAATGTGATCTTACACATAGCTAAACAGAGAGTGTGATGCCTGTGGATAAGTTTTATATGGGACATAGCACCGGCTGTGGAGCGGCGGCGGCCTCGTGGGGCAGCCCAGTCGGCCTCGTACATAGGGCTGGCGATACTATGCTTGGTGACCTATCATTGGGGGGCTTTCAGCTGAAAGACGTAGGGAACCCTTTAGATTCTAGCGATGCGGCTACTAAAGAGTATGTTGACGCACGTGATGTCCTGCCTCTATCCGGAGGAAGTATGAGCGGTGCTCTCCATATGGGTGGCAACGAAATTGCGGGTCTTGCTGATCCACAAACAGATCAAAGCGCGGCAACCAAAAAATACGTTGACGCCCTCGTTATATCCACAATGGATATATTAAACGCTAAAGTCCTACAGCTGGATGGATCAAAAGCACCAACCCACGACATTAAGTGGGGTCATCACAAAATATCCGAGCTCGCCGACCCCGAAGCACCCCAAGACGCGGCCACTAAGGCATATGTTGAGGACACCATAAAAGATGAGCTCGTGAGAGCCTTGGGGCAACGCTACGATATATATGAGATTTCCTTGCAATGGAGTTATCTAGGACCTTATCGATCACCCCGATTGGGAACCCTCAGCTTACACAGGATCCGCGTAACGAAGGCGACAGAAAAGCAATCCTTTCCATAAGAGCGCATGGGGTCTATAAGATTCAGTTGGTAGGACTGCGCAATGGGAGTATCCGCGAGTCGATTGACCTCTCGCTGCATATAGGCCCTCCCCCTGCGTTAGTGTTACAACATACGATAACACCCTACATCCATTTCAACACCTCGGGAGTGTGTGTGATATCACAACCCTCGTCCGATCAGATTCGTGTTCTGGCTGAAAGCAAACTAAACACCATCACCGCATCGTATCCACAGCCCTAGAAGACGGGAGTATCTCCGATGTGGAATTTAAAATGGTTCTTACAGAATTTGATAAGTACCTGCAGATGAAAAAGAAGTGCGCGCCCCTGGCGGAAAAAAAATTGGACGAGGAGGCCTTAATCAGAAAGGGCGAGAAGAAATCAACGCCGCAATTGCCAAGCACATGGCCAATTTCAAGTCTTCATAAAATATTTCTTCAGCTGGAGAGATATTCCTGTGGCTACGCCTCTGACGAGCGTGTGATTCATACAGCGCCTCCTCCCTACAGTTATTAATTATATTTCTCTTACACACACGGTTCTCTTTTTACTACCACAAAAAATAACAGCTGCACTTGACACGAGATAACGTGTGAGCTAACATTTCCGATGGTTAGAAAATTATGAGCTAACATTTGCACAGATATGAATACTGTATGTAACGCATCGGCGTATCGGAACCACATACACCAATATGGATCCATCATGTAACATAGCAACTGAATTGCCGACACAAAACATACGTCCGGGTGGCTATTCTATCTTAGCGAGCTAATGGCAGTACCAGGGATATGGAGGCTCACCTGCAGGTGGCTCAGCTGGCGAACATACTTGCGTCGTGGTTATCTATGTTACGGCATGCCGCTGAGTATCAGAGAGCAGCTTCAAAAATACGACAATGATTTCAGGTTTGAGTATACCGCCAACCTTATAGTTCTAGCTATGAATGAGCTCGTGCGCCGCACAAAAACGGGGTCTCTCGAATTACATATCCAACCCTATAGTCGTGATTCAATCGAGTTTGGGCTACCGCAGGAGAGGGAGAAGCAGAGCTCATGAATCTAATTCTTAAAGACGCAGAGGCATGCGGCTATCACATAGAGCACGGGATAGACAAAATAACGATTCAGGGAAAAAAATAAGCGTGCGCCTCCTCCAAAAATATTATCAAGGAAGTCAAAAGTGCTATGTTTCGGGCGGCTTTTCCGCAGATTAACTGAATTCCCCCCGTTAAGTGAGCCACTTAACAGTCACATGCATGTCCTCGGCTGCTCATCTTTTGTCAACTGTGATAACAATTTTCAGCTCGAAAAAAATGCGACAAACAGAACAACCGTGACACTCTCGTCACGGTTGTCACAAACGATTTTTCGCTCACGCTTTTCCTTTTAAACCCTGTCACGTTACATAATTTTCTATTTTTACATGGATCATGTGATGGAGCGTATGACTGTCATGTGTTGATCATTTGCTTTCGCTGCGCGAGGCTAATTATCGCGCCTGCCGTCCGCAGGACATCGGGAGTTCCTGAAATTAGATGCCGATGTTTACCGCTGGGAGTTGCCTCGTATCATCTCTCGCGAAAAACCACATTTCCTACCCCACTCTAAAATTTCAACTGGTGTTAGTTGCCCATACCCCAATTCGCTGGTGATCCTGCTGATTGACTTGAGATCCCATAGGACATCGTATAAATTTAGCCTGTGTTCCTCTCTCCATGTTTCATAACCCTTAATTAAGCCCATACTCCTACCCCACTCTAAAATTTCGGCGTGTGATAGACGCTGACCATCCGCAAGGGTCGACCACTCTAAAATATTGGCGTGTGATGCACGCTGTCCATCCGCAGGGGCCAACCCGATAACGTCTAGGATCGTGGCAATCTGTTCAAGATCGTTTAGGACCCTGACATAGCGTCGCCGGTGCGCGCCCTTCCAAACCACTTCATGAAAGACCTTGGGTAGTAGCCTCACGTCTTCGAGCTTTGGGTTCCGTGTGCAGCAGCAAGAAATCACCTTCTCGAGCGACAGCTGTTCCAAAGATTTGAGTTCAGGCATGTTGCAACTCTATATACGCTAGCCCTCATTTCTCTAATAGGAAATTTCGATCCGCGCTAGGCGTGTAAACTTGTGAAAGGCTCTTGCACGTGCCTTGCTTTCTCTGGTGTGTGCGTTATGGTACCCACATCTTACACAGCGACTAAACTTGTTCGAGACGCCCACGCCGCAGCCAATACATGGTGTTGTACCGCCACCTTTTCGCAATCTATCATTATGAATCCAGCAGTACGAACCCCTGCACGTCCTCCCACAGCTCTCAATAGACCCCCACACTAGCCACGCACAATGATTTTTGCCTGGCGCCATATCATATATCTATATATCTATCTATATAGCTATCTATAGAGCTACACTCTCTAACTGTTTTTTTCCTGAGTAGTATATCCGGTATGAAAATGATACTTCCCCCCTGAGCTCACCATCCCTGAAGCAAATTAAAACCCCCAGCCCCCCCTCGAGTTTGGGTAACCCAAACTTAAGGTGCCAATTTCAATCCTTGCTAGACGTTTAAACTCCTTCTGAAAGGCTCTCGCTCGTGCCATACTTTGTCTAACGATTATGCGCCGATACCCACATCCTCCACAGAGACTATGCTTGTTTGCGACGCCCACTCCGCACACCCTACATGGCTTTGTACTACCGCCTTTCCGCAATCTAGCGAGGTGTACCTTACAGTATTCGCCCATGCAGCTTTTACCGCATAGCTCTTTAGTGCTGAGAGTCAGCCACTGGCATGTGTTGTGTCCTCTAGGCATGGTTTCGATGGGTATATCCAATGGTGTACACATGTCTCTAATAGGGGTGGCGGGGGCTAGCAAAGTGGTACTCATGAGAGGGCGCCAGCGGGGTAGCTCTGGGGGGGCTTATTCGGCCGGGCGTGAGACAAAAGATACGCGCCCGTGGGCCAGTCAGCCGCGTGCGTTGGACCTCCCAGAGGCAACAGCAGCGGGTACCTCTGGGGGGGGGGGGGCTATTCGGCCGGGCGTGCGAAAAAGATACGCGCCCGTGGGCCAGTCAGCCGCGTGCGTTGGACCTCCCAGAGGCAACAGCAGCGGGTACCTCTGGGGGGGCTTATTCGGCCGGGGCGTGCGAAAAAAGATACCCACCCACAGTCGCCCGTGGGCCAGTCAGCCGCGTGCGTTGGACCTCCCAGAGGCAACAGCAGCGGGTACCTCTGGGGGGGCTTATTCGGGTCGGGCGTGACAAAAGATACGCGCCCGTGGGCCAGTCAGCCGCGCGCGTTGGACCTCCCAGAGGCAACAGCAGCGGGTACCTCTGGGGGGGCTTATTCGGGCGGGCGTGGTACCTCTGGGGGGGCTTATTCGGCCGGGCGTGCGAAAAAAGGCGCGGCTGGACTGTGGGTGGGTATCTTTTTCGCGCCCGTGGGCCAGTCAGCCGCGTGCGTTGGACCTCCCAGGCGAAAAAAGATCTCGCCGTGGGCCAGTCAGCCGCGTGCGTTGGACCTCCCAGAGGCAACAGCCCCGTGGGCCAGTCAGCCGCCTTGTTGGACCTCCCAGAGGCAACAGCAGACGCGCCCGTGGGCCAGTCAGCCGCGTGCGTTGGACCTCCCAGAGGCAACAGCCCCGTGGGCCAGTCAGCCGCCTTGTTGGACCTCCCAGAGGCAACAGCAGCGGCACCTCTGGGGGGGTGCCATTCGGGGCGGGCGTGCTAAAAAAGATACCCACCCAGAGTCCAGTCGCGTCCAGTGCTGCTGGCCCAACACTATTTCTATGCCCAGGGGCCCAAAATGGTGTAAAGACAGCTCTGTATCGAACCGCTCTAGCTACGGCCATTCGGACAATCTGTGTTCGATTCCCGCTGAGAGCAGTGTGAAATGTACTCATGGTCACAAAAAAAAGATGCCTGTGTGGTCGACCCAGCCGCCAGCATAAATGGGTACCAGGGTTCATACTCTGATGAGGTGAGGAATGGCGCCTCGCTTGCGAGTTACGATCCTTGAGGCGATACTAGACAGGAGTCTCCGAAAACTTCTGGATAGGCGGCCGAGCACGTATGAGTAAAAGTCCCGCGTGCTAAGTCGCTGATCGAAGTCTCGTACCTTTACAATACTGAGTTCGAATGTGTTGGACCGGTGGGTGAAGAAATACCAGTTTGCTGTAAACCACGACACAGCGCACATTACACCAAATAAGCGTTCTTATATTTTAGAAAGGAGTAACGTCGAATAAGCGCAACAGAAGAAAAAATACCGAAATCCTAATGCAGTGATTAAGGAACAGAATATATTTCCTTCAAAAGAACTTATACCACAAGCACTCTAACAACGAAGTATAAATAAGTAAAGAGCCCCGTCACGTATAGGGAATATGGTGTTAGTGACCATCATTTTTATAGACCTTCGGCACATGATTTTTTGGGGTAATGTGGTCGGTATTGCGTCAGTGTCGCTTTACTTTCCCATAAAGAATCCGGTATCAATTTAAGGCTGGGTGAACCCAGAAGCCGTTGATCAGGATCGAACCCGACCTCTTGTCCTTTGTAGTCCAGTTCACTAACCACTGAGCTATCGTGGCTCCCAACAACGAAGTACGATGGTTAAAAATATGCGTGAGAAAAATGTAATAACTTTTAAAAAGGTCTACATTCTTGTTGGCACCAACAAGTCACAATCCCTTCTACTTTTCAATCCCATGTAGAGCTTATGCCTTCAACAAACACTTTCCAAGCCTTCCTGTTTGGTGCTTTTCTCTCTAGATCGCTCCATGGTTTCCCCATCCTCTTCATCTCTGCTTCCAAGTGTCTTCTCCAAGTATATTTTGGCCTTCCCCTTTGTCTTTTTCCCGAGGGATTCCAAAAAGATCTTGTCATGTAATACTCTCAGTTGACTTCTGCAGTGTGACCTATCCAACCATCATCTTTATCTAATCTCTTTGTCCACTAATATTTGTCTGGAACTTTCCCCACAGCTCTAAGTTTTTGATTTTGATCCGCTGTTTCCATCTTTTTATTCTACCCCCGCAATCCCTTAATGAAGTCCTATATCTTCAAGCTGTCATTTGGTTGTTCTCCAAGTTTCCGTATAATAGGACTGATTTAACATCGGAGTTGAATTTTTAAAAATGTAATTTAACTTTCTTCGTATTTCCATGTTTCCTAGTGTAATAAAAGCTTTTGCACTCTGTTCTGTACCCTTCTTTTAGTATAATTTTCTCTTACCCTATATTACTGCTTATATATATCTATATATCACCGAAAAGGAGGGGGGGGGATGATGAATCACACAGCGATTATGTATTAAGTGTAGTTATCGTGTGCCGAGTACATTGCGTAAGACTTAGAGGCAATGCAGCAGGAGGTCGACGCCTGGGAGTCTTGACCCTGGCGGGCCCACAATCCCTAGAGTGTCAAGAAGCTAAAGGGCCGAAACACTTCCTCGATAGAGGTTTACTTCTGATGATCAGATTACTTCCTGCTGCGAAGCTCTGTACAAAGAGTTTCCTACTATATATATAATATACTATAGATACTATATATATATAATAGCTTAACGCCTTGGTTCACCACTCTTTGCTATAGCTTAACGCTTTGGTTCACCACTCTTTGCTATAGCTTAAGGCTTTGGTTCACCACTCTTTGCTATAGCTTAACGCTTTGGTTCACCACTCTTTGCTAAAGCTTAACTCTTTGGTTCACCACTCTTTGCTATAGCTTAACGCTTTGGTTCACCACTCTTGCTATAGCTTAACGCTTTGGTTCACCACTCTTTGCTATAGCTTAAGGCTTTTACTGACCACTCCTTGCTCTAGCTTAAAGTTTTGGTTATGTTGTTGTACAAACCACGGTTCACGCTGTTTTCTTAGTTTCCTCTCCCTCCACCACCCGTTCTCGTGTTGGAAGATGTCAGAAACTAATTATTATGACCCCCAATTCTTCTAGCGTGTCAATGTCTTGTCTTTCAGAGATGCTTAGATAAGTTTGCCTTGTGTTTTCTTGACATGGGACAACGTGGGAAGTCTTACTTTCTGGAACGTGTTGTTTAACGGTGGATATTATTGAAGTATAATGACAATATTGGTATAGCAAAAAAAAAAGTAAAGAGCCCCCTCACGCCAAGTGGTGTATAGGGAATATGGTGTTAGAGACCATAAATTTTACAGACTTCGGCACATGATTTTTGGGGTAATGTGGTAGGTATTACGCCCGTGCCGCTCTACTTTCCTAGAAAAAATCCGGTACCCATTTAAGGCTGGATGAACCCGGAAGCCGTCGGTTGGGATCGAACCCTACCTCTTGTCCTTTGTAGTTCAGTTCACTAACCACTGAGCTATCGCGGCTCAATATTGGTATATGTATGTTTAATTCCTTTGTTCAGACGACCGGTAGTATTTTATTCGCGGTTCTTCTTTTACATTTCAACTCCCTATAGAGTATAGGTGTTCATCAAACACTTTCCAAGCTTTCCTGTTTGGTGCCATTTTTTGGGAGTATTGGGACAACTTACTAAGCTTGTATGTTACATTTTCTTCACAAAAATGCGTCATGGTGTCTTACAAAAGTAAACTTTGTCACTAAGTTTACTTATCAGCTGGAGACTTACTTTTATATTTCATGAATCTACTTCATACTCCATGCTTTCTAGGCCTTCCATCTTTCTGTCACCGGTCAAAACCACCCGTCACTTAAGTTACAATTAGTTGTCGGTGTTTTTTTATAGTGAAAGGTTATTGTTTTCTGGACGATGTAACTTAAATAATTGATTGTATTGTTACTACTATTCACACCCACTGTTGCAGAACTAGTGATGGTATTTTCTGACATTTGGCACACGATTTTGTCAGCTATCAGTATTAATTTCTTTAGCATTCTCATTCTAGTTTGAAATATCGTGCTCATTTCTTATGTGTTCTCGTTTGAAATCTCGTGCTCATTTCTTATGTGTTCTCGTTTGAAATCTCGTGCTCATTTCTTATGTGTTCTCGTTTGAAATCTTGTGCTCATTTCTTTTGTGTTCTCGTTTGAAATCTTGTGCTCATTTCTTTTGTGTTCTCGTTTGAAATCTCGTGCTCACTTCTTATGTGTTCTCGTTTGAAATCTCGTGCTCAATTCTTTTGTGTTCTCGAATAAGTTTGAAATCTCAGTTGTGACTGAGAATCTGTACCTGCGTCTGAGATGTATTTAGGCCTATACCTACAACGTTTCAGTGATTTATTAACAAATTCACTATTTCCTTTTTTTTAAACATTTCATTAAAAAAAAAAACCTATCTTTACTACATTTTTCCATTACTGGGTTTTGCCTGACAGGAAAATAAAGGCCACTTGTCCAGCACAGCTGCAGGGATGTGTTCGGGTCTGAGTGTTCATTACATTTCATTGTACTATATTTAAACTTGGATGTTCATGGTAAATATTTAAACATCAAGCACCAGAAAACTACATTCTCCTTTGACAGAAGCAACAGAAGTAAAGTATTGTCTTCATCCCATATTCCCGGGGGTCATAGGGGCACCACTGACAGACTTTGTCAACTTTCCCATTTCTCGCCACCTTCAGTCATTTTAAATGATGGTATCTATTTAATAGGTATTGCCCTGTTCTTGACTCAACAATGCAAACAAAGGTGACCACTATTAGCTGGGTCTTTTGTAGGTATTGCCCTGTCCTTCACTCAACAATGCAAACAAAGGTGACCACTATTGGCAGGGTCTTTTGTAGGTATTGCCCTGTCCTTGACTCAACATGCAAACAAAGGTGACCACTATTAGCAGGGTCTTTTGTAGGTATTGCCCTGTCCTTCACTCAACAATGCAAACAAAGGTGACCACTATTAGCTGGGTCTTTTGTAGGTATTGCCCTGTCCTTCACTCAACAATGCAAACAAAGGTGACCACTATTAGCAGGGTCTTTTGTAGGTATTGCCCTGTCCTTGACTCAACAATACAAAATGATGGTGACCACTATTAGCTGGGTCTTTTGTAGGTATTGTCCTGTCCTTGACTCAACAATGCAAACAAAGGTGACCACTATTAGCTGGGTCTTTTGTAGGTATTGCCCTGTCCTTGACTCAACAATACAAAATGATGGTGACCACTATTAGCTGGTCTTCTGTAGGCTTTGTCTGATAAGTAACCTCATCTTCTTTGGGATAAGAAACACATTTTTTTTTCTTTCCATTTTGCTTGTCTAAGCTAATACTTGTAGAATGAAAATCAGCATATCCAAGGCAGAAACTACAGATGATCCGGGCCAGTTAAAATTCAGGCCGATAATGTCAAACTGAACCGAGGTAAATAATACAAATACCTGGGAAACATTTACACAGAAGATACAAGACTTGAGATACCATAAAGGCAACATATAGACTGTGACATTACTCAAATATAAAAAAAGCAGCAAATAACAAACAGTAAATAGAATATTTCTGCTATCCAAGGTACAAGAAAAAAAGATGACAACTTGTGTGAAATGGTTCCTAGAGAAAACTCATTAATGTCATCAGAAGTGAGAGACTGACTGAGAAATGATTGACATCAGAGAGTGTGTTTGAACCACACTTTTCCAAAAAGACAAAGAAAGAGAAAAAAGTAAAGTGGTTTGGTCTTATATGGATGTAGTCTAACCAGTTACAATAACAAGCCTTCTAAGTCAAACGATCTAGTGCTAGGGCTTGAGGATGATCCAGTATCAGACGAACAGGAATTATAGGAAATGCTGTAACAGCACATACCAACAACTGCCAGTCAGCCCATAATAGGAAACTGCAGCTCCCCACAACACTTAATGATACATAAGGACAGGACTGATAAAATAGTAACCGGACAAGACTGTATAAACTTGAACATAAAGAACAATACTCAACTACTCTAACAAAATACAACAAGACAACTGAATTTCACATGAAAATTTAATTAATACTAAACTGTAAATGAAATTGTTTACAAAATTTAGGAAAGAAATATGTCATATAGATTTCTACACAGACAATCCAGGAGATCTCTGCCCTTGGACATCCTCAAAGCTGTTACATAAAACACATATTCTTGTATCTATTTTGATATATACATTATTTACAATGTTTTCAAATAATTATATGCAGTAGTCCACAAAATTATAGCAAGAAATAAATTAGTTTTTATACATGACTCACTTTCATACAATTCTGATGCAAACATCCCCACTTTCATATTCTCACACTTGCATACCAACAGACATAAACCATAAACCTATCATTTCAAACAAATATATCTTTATTTTTTTTCTTTCTGTATTTCACTCATTTTTTTCAGTTATTGAATCTTTATCTATCTGTAATATTATTCACTCAAAAGGTCTTAAAACCTGTGTAAAGATTTGGTCAAGTACTGACAATATGAGTATTAGTTATCAGCCATAGTAAGGGGAACTTCACAGTTCAAGACTTTATTACACACCCTCTGATAAATACAAAGGGGGCAAATTTAACATAATCAAGATACAATTTTTACTTAAAGAAAAAACATTTCAGAAGGCTGTGAATTAACCAATTATAAAAATGTTCCTTTTTAATGAAAATTGCGAAATTAATTTAAGACTATCATGTAGACAAGCGAAACAAAGGAACATAATGAGTTAAACAAAAGATTTTTGCTTAACTCAATAGTTAACTTATGTCACAGCCTATGACACACAAATCTTGTATCCTGGGTCCAAATGATGCGAAAATGTTACTTTTTTTTTCATTAAAGATTATCAATGTAGCCAAGGCATATTTTCAATTCTGTAGCCAATGAGTTAATCAATCAGTTTCATAAACTTGTTAATTCTCTTTCAAGAGACTCAAGTGTCCTGTAACATCTTTCATCAAAAATGAAAAAATGCAGCCCTGGTCCTCCTTATACAAGCTATTCTCAGTCATGGAGTGTCCTGTAACATTTTTCATAAAAAATGAAAATAAAAAGTAGCTCTGGTCCTCCTTATACAAGCTAGTCTCAGCCATGGAGTGTACCCAGTAAAGCCTCTTATTCCCTTTTGGGTGTTGAGCCAGAACCTGACAGATTCTGTCCTGAGAACCTCAACACCTGTCATTTGATGACTGCATTAGATGCTGTTGTAAAGTTCCATAGAAGTAGTCCCTGCAGTTTCTGCCTTGAGCTCTGCACCAGTTTTCCTCTTCATATGTGCCATGGAGTTGCTAGACTTTCTCTCCTGGTGAGCAATCCATTTATTTGCTGTAGTTGAAGACTGATTCTATACCAATGCTTTCTTTTATATCATTTATAACTGTGTTACCTCTGGCAACTCCAGCCAATTTTTAAAGTTATAAAATGACTTTAATGTATGATAATGATATTGGGATATTTCTAGAACAGTTTATAGTGATTTATCATATACATCAAAGTTCTCTATGCATAAGTGACAGTTGTGTTAATTCAAGGTTTATAATTAATGCAGGAGAGATTCACAACCATAATTGGTACATATTGCAAAGAAAAGGCAGACTTACTAATTTAAGTAATAATATGTGCAGGGGAGTGTAACATATGCTGCAGGTAACGATATGGGTACAGCTGAATTGTATGGCTTGCATTCATAATGAAAGGTATACGTTAAATGATATGTCTTCAAACAAATCACAGAATGCATCAGTGGAGTCTCTGAGCTGATTAATGATGGAGTTTTTGAGCTGTAAAATGTGGGACAAGAATTTGTGTCTGCTGTTGGAATATTCAACAAAGTAGTACCTCTGTTGCTGTCTACTATCAACGCTAAACAATTGACATTATCACCCCTACAGACATATGGTGAAAAATTATTTATTTCTAAACATTAATTCGAAACAATTTTTAGACATTCAAACATTAAGTAAATACACCAAAAAAATAATTATAATAAATTTCATTTCTTAATTTCTTGAAAAATGACTAATCTGAAGAACAGCATAGATCTGGAACTGTATATTCCTTACAGGAAACTATCTTTAACACCATCAGCAATGGTCTCCTTTGTGTGAAAGGCAAGGGGTTGCCTTGTGGGAGAGAGGCCAAATCTCTGACCAACTAATCTTCCATCACAATTTTGTTAAGCACTGTCATAAATTGTTCTTTCACTCCTTAACGGTGCTGGTAGACATTATGATTTGACCGCACAAATTGTCTGCCTGGAGCTGATTCCTGTGCCAGAAGAAGAAAAAAAAATTTAATGATTAAAAAAAAAAATATTTAAAAAAAATTTAATTTAAGGAATAAATAAAATCTATTTCATAAGAGGAAAAAAAAAGAAAAAATATTAAAACTAATATTGTCCCCTAAACATAAATAATAACAGAAATGACTGTAACAGAGTCATGTACCCATTTGCTGAAAAGTGGCGCTGGTTGAGCTTTCAACAGCAGCTAATCTTTATATTATTCCAAACCAACTTCTAGACTCATCCAACCTTTGAAATCTGGACCAAATGATGTTCTCTAAGAAAGCAGAATGATCTAGCAATGACCATATCACCCATTTATGTGCCAAAGGTCTCAGAAAAATGACAGGTACTGACTCCATATGCTCAGAGGCATGACAGATACCCTTCATAGTAATTTTTTCTTCAACTTGTATAATAATATTAACAAAATGAAACTTTATTTACTTTATTACACTTAGAGGTAAATAGTACCTCCCCCAAAACAGACTGACAGCTAAACATAATAAAGCAGTAATGACTTAAAAACAAAAACATGGCAATTCTTACCAGTTCTTCATCCCAGTTATCCTCATCTTCCTCCTCATTAAGGGCCCATGTTTCATATAATGCTCCTCTGCTAAGGAGTTCGCTGACATCTCTGAGTTTTGACGACCCTGTGCCAATATTATAGGGTTAGTCCTGCATATGTCCTGGCATTCATGTCTATGCTTTTTTGAGAGAGCAGAAACCTAGCCATATCTGCATTGCCCCAGTCTACAGCAAAGTGAAGGACTGTTCTCCCACTTTTCCCCTCAACAGCATTAATATTTGCTCCAGCAGATAACAAAAGCTGCATGGTGGTGATGTGGCCTCCAACAGCTGCTAGGTGAAGGCACGTCAAACCTGTGAATAAACAATTAACATGGTTACTTAAATAGAAATATTCACATGAATAATACAAGGAATGAAGTATCTTAATTAGCACTTAAATATCTATAATGTGCTCCAAACAGGATATATATATACAGAGAGAGAGAAATTATTATAAATTGTTGGTGTTTAGACTGAATCTTGAAATGAAAATATTACGTATAACTCATTATTTACCTTTTACGGTTATGAAAATAAACATAAATCTGTGTTATTTATATATTTTTTTTACTTGGTATTAATTTACAGAACGGACCAAACAAAAGAATACAGAAAGAATAAAGTATACATTCTAAAAAATATTAAACAAGGCAGGTGAAATTATGCTTTGTTTTAGGGCAACAGGATGGTTATATGTGAGACTTGCAGCTTCATCACATAAAAGAAACAAAGAAAGATGTGAAAATTATTTGATTCCAGTTAACAATGTAAATGAGGATGAACTAACTGAAAAAAAAATAATCATTTTGGAATTTGTCTCTTAAAAGAAATGCTTTTCCAAACTAAGCTGCAATAACTAAAAGGAACACACCAATTTCATTTCAATGGCCTTAGATCTCACCTTCATAGTTTCTGGATTCTAGGTCCTGAGGAAGCTTCTGGTATGGATATTGTAATTGTTCTGAAAAGTTTCCTTGGATTCAACTGGTGTTAAGAGAGTGCGCACAACATCATCATAACCCAGCCTGCAAGCCTTATGGAGAGGTGTGTTTCCATTCTGGTCTGGCACATCTACGGATGCTCCTGCGCACATCAGCCTTCGTACCAAGAAGACTTGTCTGGTGAGCACAGCCAAGTGCAGCGGTGTCTGCAACAAGTTGTTGGTGTGATTCAACCATTTATATTCTGGGACCAGTCCAATAATCTGCATTGCAACCTCTGGGATTTCTTGGATGATACTCATGTGCAAATCCCTGAAGAAACAAAATGTTTCATTGTTATTCATTCAGAAAATATGGCAATTTGCTAAATACAATTTTAAAAAGACATTAATTTGTTTGATGTGATAAAATATTAAATAACCATAAATTGAAACAAACAAAATATCTCAAGTATATCAATTTTAGAGAAGAATAAACAAAATTGACAATCACGAAGGTACAGACTTTCATTAATGGATGCTTGCGCAGAATAAAGGGATGGAAATGGCAGGACAAAGTCACTAACGTGGAATTATGGAAATGTACCGGTCAAATACCAGTGGATAAAGAAATACAGCGAAGACGATGGCGATGGATAGGACACACACTACGGAAACCAACTGAGAGTATTACACAACAGGCCCTTTTTTGGAATCCCCAGGGGAAAGACAAAGAGGAAGACCAAGGAATTCTTGGAGAAGACAGATTGAAGCAGAGATGAAGATGATGGGGAAGACATGGAATGATCTTAAAAGAATTGCAAAAAACAGAACGACTTGGAAAGTGTTTGTTGAAGACCTATGCTCCACTGGGAGCTAAAAGGTAGAAGAGAGATATCAATTTTTATAAAATAAAAACTTAGCTATTATTAACATTTCAGTACTTAGGTGTTCTCTCTTTGCTTTTTCAACTACTTTTGTCATGCCAACATCAATAATCTTGTTCTATTACTCATGTCTGCTATTGCCCTCCAACTTTTCTACCTTCATAAATTATTTGTGCGCCTTTTTCTTAAAAAATACATCTAAAAAGTTTGATAGTTATTTTTATATAAAAGTTAACATGAACATCTACATTATATTTGGTATATTTACTAAGTTTTCCTTTAATTTCCCATTACATGCTTCTTAGAAGCCATGCACGCATTACTATGAGTGATTTTCTTTTATAGTTTGTCCATAGCTTGAATCAGAATTAGAATCAGACTGGCTAAAGCAGCAATGTCTTTCAGAAGCCTTGAAAAGTTGTGGAAATCAAAACTCATTAGCACAAACACAAAACTTAGGCTATTCAAATCAAATGTACTATCAACCCTTACGTATGCGTGTGAAAGCTGGAAAACAACAAGAGATATAGAAACAAAGTTGAACGCATTCGAAAATAAATGTCTAAGGAAAATACTTGGTATAGAATGGAACGAATTCAAAACAAACGAGGAAATTAGAGAAATCGCCAATCAACCACTAATATCTTCAGTAATAAAGAAAAGACGATGGTCATACGTTGGACATGTGATGAGAAGAGATAATAATCGAATAGCAAAGCAAGCCCTCATATGGGAAACAACAGGTAAAAGAAAAAGAGGAAGACCCAGGGAGACACTGAGAAGAACATTGATGAGAGAGGCAAGAGCAGCAGGAATCGGCTCCCTCAATGAGATAGAACTGCTTGCACAGAACAGAGACAGATGGCGAGATTTGATAAAATATCTTTAAAAGAAAACTGCTAGAACAAAAATTCATATAGGTGAAGGTGTATCTTGGTCTACGCCCTATGGGCCGGTTACGGCTCGAAAGGTCAATAGATAGATAGATAGCTTGCAGTCAATGATGAAGCTCTTGTTTTCTTTGTGTTATGAATCACAAGGCAGTCAGTGGTTTGCATACTTAACACATCCTACAAGTCAGCAACAAAATCTCTCACTCTTCTTACTCTATTGTCATCCTTCACATGGTATTTCAAGTCTGAAGTCTGGCTCACACTGTACTTTCATATCTTTATAATTTACATTTTTTTTAACCTCTTCCAGTTGTCTTTATTTTGTCTTCCTACTGAAGTTTCCTGCAAGGAAATGTAAAGGTTTTTAAATCTCTTCTCAGTATTATACAACAGCAGAATATGTCCTTTATGCCTTTAAACCGGGATCCATTTTCATTACAAAGTTAGCTTCAGGACTGAATTAACTTAATGTAATAACATTTTTCTACTGTAATGCTGGTAGTAATCACTCTAGATATGAAGTAAAGTCATACTATTATTTTAAAAATTATTTATATCTCTAAATAGAAATGACAAACAAAGAATACAATTTCAGAGGCATGTGCAGATTTTAGTTTCTTTACGTGATTACCCTATTAGATTTAAAGTAGCCCTGACTATTTAAGTGACTTTCAATGACCACACTTCACTATGTCCATGCTGATTTTCATCCTTTTGAGGATGTTTTCACCAGAATTCACATAAAATAAACAACAACAAAAAGACTAACCTTTTCAACTCAAAAAGGTTGCATAATTTATTAGTACTATTTCTATATATAGATGTAATTTACTTTGCTTTATACTTTACAAGCTAAATATTATTTTAAAATGTGTTAAACATTTTATTTATGTGTCCAATTCCAGTCCTTATTGATCTATAGCATAGTTATAGCTATCGTTATCATCATCGAGCGCCATTCCATATCAAAAGTTGGCTACCACGGAGTGCCACTTTGCTCTGTCTCTTGCTTTGATAGTGCAGGTTGTCATAGGCTGATTTGTCCATCTTTTGGCGTTACTCGTACATATTAGTCTTGGTCTGCCTCTCTAACCTTGTATTTTCCTTTTCAAGATTAATTTTAAGGCTGCTGGTCTTTTAACATGCCACAAAAATCTTATTTGTCTTGTGTTTAGTATTTCTCTTCTCATTTTTGGTTGTTTTAAGGTTTCACGGTTGTTTTCTTTTCTTTCCATCCAATTCTTCCTATTCTTCTATAAATCCACATTTCAAAGGCTTCAATTTTCTGTTGTTTTCTTGTCTAATGTCCATGTTTCTGCACCATACAGGAATGTTGAGCAAATATGACATTTTCCTATTCTTAGTTTTGGCCCTGGTGTTGTTTATTGTGATGTTAGTATATTTTTCATGGCATTAAAATTACTTTTTGCTATTCCTATTCCTTTATATTTCAGTTCTACATTTTCCATCACTGGTCATATCATATAGTATGTGACAGTATGTCCAAGTTAGTTAGTTGTAACTCTGAACTGTCCCCAGGTCTATTCCTTCAATTTTGATATTCACTTGTAGGTTATATATATATATATATATATATATATATATATATATATATATATATATATATATATATAATTATATATATTAAATGTCATGCCCTTATATATATATATAGATATATATATATATATATATATATACGGCATAAGGGCATGACATTTAATTAAGACTCCAGGATCATTGAAACAATGTCCCCTTTCTGTATAACTGGACACCCAAGTTAGTGGGTAGTCGGGGAATTTAACTTTAACTACGAAGTTAATCATTCTAACTAGCTAGGACAAGAAAGTAGAGATTGAATTAAGAGAGACTCATTGAGAGTGAATCAGTGTGTTGTGAGTGTAGCCAAAGCCACCTCCTATATTTTTATTTCTCATGATATAACATATTAATAAAGGTGGCGATGTCATCGTGGTGTAGCAAACCCGAGACGCAACAAACTCTTTGCTAGCAAATGAAATCAGATATTTTGGGTTCAAGTCGAAGATATCACAATAACAGGTTGCTGCAGTGTAAAATTACGACACGATGCAACTACGCCATTTAACGCCCTTTCAAAAAAAAATGTTGCTATGTCATGTCATCCTACTAAATGTAGATCGTAAATTGGAAACCCACTGTAAAATGGGTCACCACCGGGGAAATCCCACACAACACCCTCCCTCCTCTCCTCCCCCCCCCACCCCCCCCCCAAAGAAGACGTGGGGAGGGGGGCGCCAGCCGAGATTACCACATGTAGGTCATTAAGCCCCGCTTTATTGGATTTTGAGGCCTGGAGAGGGATATCTAAATTTAGCAGCACGTACTTTCCAAAATGTCTAAATTTAGCAATATAAAGAATGCTTGATGGCCCTCCTACTACTGATGAATATAGTTACACTACACTTAGACACGTACAACGAAAATAGTTGTCTAAATATAATACTCTATCCTGCACCCTTTTTAGACATAAAGTATTATGTGTATACATTGAAATGCTAATATAGATATTTAATGCTTTCTCAAATCTTACATCTTAATGAATTGAATGTCTACTGTTGTAAAACTTACGTGTCTCCATCTTCGTCATCGATGAACATGGCCACGATCTGTTCTGGTGAAAAATTGGGTGATACCCATGGTTCGTTGGTGTGGAGTCTGCAAAGTCAGTCTCTAATTGTGACTCGTTCTCCAAACATGAATCAAACTGATCCAATTCTTTGCCACCAGAACTGGAGATATTCAATCTTGAAAGAGAACTCTCCAACGAAGTAGTCGAAGCTTGTGATTTACATTCTTCCGACTTTTCCTTCTCATTATCACCATACTTGAAAAGCCGAGATCTGAAGAAATATATCCTATAGATCCTAAACCAGAATCCACGCGCTCATCATATTGTTGCTTTTTTGATAAAAAGTCTGAATTAAACGGCGCAAGCGGTCGTTGTCTGCAGATCTGTAACCTTCACCATCGGTCTCGATAAAATCTTCCATTTTGAAGAAAAGTAAAGGACGTCGAACACTGGTAGTACGGTAGCACGTTAGACTAAAGAAGTCACACAAAATCACAAATATAAAATCAATATGCGAATTTAAAACGCATCGATACTCCAAGTGACAAAAATAAACTGAATGTGGCTTGAACGCTGAGAATATATTAATCTAAAGCATTTTAAATACGTAGCTGGTAGTTAAATCAAGCTTCAATGGAATTTCCAAGCGAACCAGCAAATACGACATCAGACTAGAATCCAAGCCCTGGCCTGTCACGTGCCTGGCTGGTCCAATCAACATCGACTACCGCCTTTCAATAGAACTGGGGATTCCCCTAATCTCCAGCTTTTCTAATGACGCAAAACTGCGACATAAAATGGTGACAATTTTTTCTCCTGTATAAAATATAACGTCATGTCTGTCTGCACGTTACATTCTAATTGAGGTATGAGGAAATACAAACTAAAAATAAAACGTTTTTCTCTTCCTGTGATATGAATTTACCACTCTATATTTTAACAAATTGTTTACGCCGTACTGGTCCTCCAATTTAATGAATTATTTCATTCGGTAAAGAGCCACATTTACTTCCTAAGAAGACAATGAAAAGAAGCATCCTGAATATGAAAGTAAATTATAATATAACATAACATAAATAATATAACATAACATATATAATATAATATAATTAATATGATATAATATAATATCATATATTATAATATAATATAGTATAAAATAATATAATATAATATAGATAGATAGATAAATAGAATTAGTAAGTAATATACACTCTTTATACGGAGCTTTGAAGCACGAGGTAATCCGATCATCGGAAAACCCGTTGAGCACAATAAATACATAAACGAATCAGCTACTATAAAGTGCACACGACAGCTGGTGATCTGGCCTCAAGACTTCAATAAAATGACAACAGATATATTGATACATCAAATAAGACATTTAAAATAAAGTGGTATATCTACTCAACAATTGAATAATTGCAATACAGTGGAATTTTTGGGGCATGTTAAAAGACACAACAGCCTAATACAAATAATATTGGAAGGAAAATACAAGGTAAAAGAGGCAGAGACAGACCAAGGCTAACATGGACGAGTGACATCAAAAGATGGACAAGTCAGCCTATGACAATCTGCACCATCAAAGCAAGAGACAGAGTGGAATGGCGCTCCATGGTAGCCAACCTTCGATGCGGAGACGGCACTCAATGACGACGATGATGATGAATACAGTTCAGAAACATGATCACGAGCTAAGAAAACATAACATAACATTAAAGCCCGTGAAGTGTAGAGTGATAGAAAAATGGGAAGAATTTGGTGAACAGAGAAGGAAAACAAATAATGAAGTTTGTGAAAAAGCGGAAAATTAATCAAGAAATAAATGGTTAACACAATTCGAAGAAGACAAATACAATTTTTGGGCACAAAGAGACTCCAGAACCCATTGAAAGTCTCGATTTGGAGTAAAAAACGCAGGGTAAACGAGATTGAAACTGTTAAAGACTATAACGTGGATTGACATCAAGAAACGGTCAGTATGTCGTCACAGGAAGAGTGCAATGGTGCTCCGATGTAGCTAAACGTTGATGCAGAGACGGCACAAGAATGATGGGATCGATAATAATACAGAAGTAATGGGCTAGCAACAGTCATTGCGACACGTTAGGCCAAGGATATAATACTGCAGATTCAAACAACACTTCACGGTTGTAGAAAGGATTTGAAGTAATCTTCGCTTTCATAATTTCACAATTCTGTTGTAAAAAAATAAACGGAGAGCACTAAAATACTTCAGATATTAAATGCGAGAAAAGTGACATTTTAAAATGCTTCAGTTATTTAGCTTGTTACGTGGGCAGGTCTATAATTGTCTTAACAGTGATTTCTCACTTGTTAGGTCTGTGAAATAACATTCTTTTACATGTTCTAATTTAAAAAAAAAATATTTATGCAAGAGTTCCCCCCCCCCCGAAATAATATATTTATTAACCTGCTGTGTTCTCGAGAAAAATAAAGACAAGAGACCAAATTACAGCCAAATCGTATATTATTAATAATGGACATTCCAATCTTAGTCATTATACATGGCGTAATCATTAATTATATCATCGTGACTTCTGAGCGGAAGCCACCGGCTAGCGTAATCTTATTACCTGATGTAGGTTTCATGCAATAGTTAGCTCGGTGCATCCTTAAACGTACCGTTCAGTTCAGGGAAAAAGAGGGGTTATGTTGATAACGTCATCTTCATCTTTTACAAATAATTTGATGAAATATTAAATTGTGGGCAGAAATTGAAATATTTCACAACTTTTTTTAAAAATAACATTTTTATATTACATATTTACATTAATATTATTTTTTCATGCAGAGCATGTATAAGGAATGATGTAACATCATTTGAGACTGTTCTAAGGCAAAACGTAGAAGTGAAAAAACTCATGAAAAAGGATGGAAAACCCTGTGGACCAGTGGGCCTAACTTGTTCATTCAATGACCGCGTGTGTTTATCAAACATTGTTAGAATTAGCCACGAAAGAAGCTGTTCGACAAAAACAAAACCTCAACAACAACAAAAATGCACAATAGCCTCAATTAGACAGTCTGACAAGACGAAAAGGGCCATATATTTTTATATAACGAAAATAGTAATAGAATAACATTTCTGTAAATTCTTTGTTCGATCTTATTTAATTAATGATAGTTACGTTTGTGTGGGTTGAGGAGAGGTAGACACGAGAAGAAAGCATCAAAGAGTGGACAGTCTTCTACTTTGCAGAGCGCCACTAAATTACTGAACAAAGAGAAAAATTGAGAAAGTTGACGAAGTCTCTCAGTGTTCTAACAACCTACTGGATTATGATAAAAGAAGAAGAATTAAATGTACATACACATAGGCTTCTTTTGTTACAATTGATCACATAAACAAGTCGTGCGTCTCTTGTGATGTCGACACTCCGATGGGGCATGTTATACTATTAATTTGTTATCTTTGCTTGGGCATGTGATTTAACATTGTTTTTAAACACGTTGATTCGCTGAACGTTATAGGGAAAGAGTGGGGGGGGGGAGCATACATTTATCTTATTAGCTGTCGTATACACAGTTGCCTGACACGTTGTCAATTTTCTCACAGTCAACCGATATTTTATCTTTATTTTTCATCTTTCCTTATTTGCCTTTCAGCGTCAAGGGGGATATATAATTTGCAGTCTTTTGCTCTTCTTTCGCCTCTGCTGCTATTTTTCCTAGTATTTCTAATATTCCGTCAATCCATCTTTTTCGTGGCCGGCCCTTGGGGCTGGTGTTCTTGCAACGTTTATTGAAGGCTCGTTGTGTTGTGTTTTGATCTTTCCGCCTTGTCATACAGCCAAACCATTTTATTTGTTGTTTCTTTATATATTCTATAGTTAAAAAAAAAGTAAAGTGCCCCGTCACGCCAAGTGGTGTATAGGTAATATGGTGTTAGTGACCATCAATTTTACACACCTTCGGCACATGATTTTTGGGGTAATGTGGTCGATATTATGTCCGTGCCGCTTTACTCCCACCCCCCCTCCCCAAAAAAAAATCCGGTACCCATTTAAGGCTGGGTGAACCCGGAAGCCGTTGATCAGGATCGAAACGGACCTCTTATACCTTTGTAGGCCAGTTCACTAACCACTGAGCTATCGCGGCTCCCTTTATATATTCTATGGCGGGGGCTATTCCTAGATTTTTTCTCAGTCATTCATTTCTGATATTATCTCTCAGACTGTTTCCTATCATTCGTCTAACACATTTCATCTCTGTAGAGGTTATTTTTCTTATTGTTTTTGCATCTAGGGTCCAGGTCTGGCATTGGTAGCACAACGTTGGGATGAAGATTGTATTGTACAGTGCCTGTTTTGCCTCTAGAGTTATTTCCTTGTTGGACAATAGTTGGGATAACTGTCCTATGATTTGACAAGCTTTGTTGCATCTTGATTTTATCTCTGCTGTTTGTGAATTATCGTTTATCACTAAACTTCCTAGGTATTTGCATTTTTCTACTTGTTTAGTAGAAAAACCTGCCTTCTATAGTTATGTTGATGTTCTGTTTTTTAGCGGCATTCATGACTTCTGTTTTGTTGAAGTTGATTTTCATGTTGTATTTTGTGCCTGTGCTGTTGAGTTTGTTTAAGTGTTCTTGTAGGTCTTCCATATTTTCATGTATTAGTGCCTGATCGTCTGCAAATAAAAGCTCGTTGATCTCCTCTGTCTCTGATGGGTTGGCTAACTTGCATATTTAGTCCATGTATGTAATAAACAGTAACAAAGGGGGTAGTACGCACCCCTGTCTTACACCTGATCTAACTTCGAGAAGTGTTCTGTATAACCTGCTGCTGTTCTGACTGTGCAGCTGCTGTTGATGTAGAGATGTACACATTTTGATTATGCTCTGTTGTCTTTTCTGCTAGCTGTTTTAAGGTGAATAGAGCATTAGTACATCCTTTGTTTTTTTCGTAACCCCTTTTGAGAATCGCTTTACTGTAGTTGAAGTATATCAGCTTTTGCCTGATCTCAGCCCTTTTCCCACAATTTAAGCGTATGACTTACCAACATGGCTGAGAAGCGATAAACCTCTATACTGATTGCAATTTCTCTTGCTACCTTATTTTTCCATATTGGTACGATGATTGACTGTTTTCAGTCTTCTGAGGCTTTCTGTTGATGCCATGCTGCTTTTGAATATTCTGTGCAGCCATGTCATTGCTGTTATTATTTCTACTGGTATGATACCCGGCGCTTCATTTCTTGGTGCATGTTTGATTACTTCTTCTTCTACTTCCTCTTTCATGATGTTGGGTTTAGTGTTTGTGAATTCCTACGTGTGTTTTTTTATCTGTATTGAATGCACACTAAGTGATCACGCTATGATAAAAGATCTTGTATTTCTGGTACGTCCCCGTCTCTTTGTGTAAATAGGCTTACCTTTAATTGTCAGTTTTGCTGAAAAAAGTAAGTTCGTTGATCTTCGCTTTGCACCCAATCATTAGAGTTAACAGAAAAATAATCAGAATATACAAATTCAATTTCAATTTTTCGTTTTCAATTATTAAAAAAAGGAGCATTCAGCATGGTTAACTGAGAACAATTATGAGAAATGTTAACAGAATACATAACCATCATCATCATTATCATCCTCTTCTCCTCCGCCTCCTTCATTCTTTGCACATTATTTAAGCGAGCGTCGATGCGCCGCGACGCTTGTGTACCGCAAGTCGCGATATCTTCACCATACATCCGCCTTCGTCAAGGATATATTTGCTTCATAATTGTGTTCAGCCAACGGTCATTTTAGGTCTACTCTCTTCCACTTTTAATTGCAAAGGGTTATTTAACGTGCGTGAGTGCACACGGGACCTTGGGTTCGCCATCGTTAACAGAAGAGGACTAGACATCTGATTTTAATACTCACAGACTAGACATAAGATCTCACTACTCGCAGACTAGACATCAGATCTCACCACTCGCAGACTAGACATCAGATCTCACTACTCGCAGACTAGACATCAGATCTCACTACTCGCAGACTAGACATCAGATCTCACTACTCGCAGACTAGAGATCAGATCTCACTACTCACAGACTAGACATCAGATCTCACTACTCGCAGACTAGACATCAGATCTCACTACTCACAGACTAGACATTAGATCTCACTACTCACAGACTATACATCAGATCTCACTACTCACAGACTAGACATCAGATCTCACTACTCACAGACTAGACATCAGATCTCACTACTCACAGACTAGACATCAGATCTCACTACCCACAGACTAGACATCAGATCTCACTTCCCACAGACTAGACATCAGATCTCACTACTCACAGACTAGACATCAGATCTCACTACTCGCAGACTAGACATCAGATCTCACTACCCACAGACTAGACATCAGATCTCACTACTCGCAGACTAGACATAAGATCTCACTACTCGCAGACTAGACATCAGATCTCACCACTTTCAGACTAGACATCAGATCTCACTACTCACAGACTAGACATCAGATCTCACTACTCGCAGACTAGACATCAGATCTCACCACTCGCAGACTAGACATCAGATCTCACTACTCGCAGACTAGACATCAGATCAACTACTCACAAACTAGACATTAGATCTCACTATTCGCAGACTAGACATCAGATCTCACTACTCGCAGACTAGACATCAGATCTCACTACTCACAGACTATACATCGGATCTCACTCATCAGAGACTAGAAACCGGGTCTCACTACTCATAAACTAGACATCAGATCTCACTACTCACAGACTAGACATCGGATCTCACTGCTCACAGACTATACATCGGATCTCACTCATCAGAGACTAGAAACCGGGTCTCACTACTCATAAACTAGACATCAGATCTCACTACTCGCAGACTAGACATCAGATCTCACTACTCGCAGACTAGACATCAGATCTCACCACTTTCAGACTAGACATCAGATCTCACTACTCACAGACTAGACATCAGATCTCACTACTCGCAGACTAGACATCAGATCTCACCACTCGCAGACTAGACATCAGATCTCACTACTCGCAGACTAGACATCAGATCAACTACTCACAAACTAGACATTAGATCTCACTATTCGCAGACTAGACATCAGATCTCACTACTCGCAGACTAGACATCAGATCTCACTACTCACAGACTATACATCGGATCTCACTCATCAGAGACTAGAAACCGGGTCTCACTACTCATAAACTAGACATCAGATCTCACTACTCACAGACTAGACATCGGATCTCACTGCTCACAGACTATACATCGGATCTCACTCATCAGAGACTAGAAACCGGGTCTCACTACTCATAAACTAGACATCAGATCTCACTACTCACAGACTAGACATCGGATCTCACTACTCACAGACTAGAGATCAGATCTCACTACTCACAGACTAGACATCAGATCTCACTACTCACAGACTAGACATCAGATCTCACTACTCACAGACTAGACATCAGATCTCACTACTCACAGACTAGACATCAGATCTCACTACTCACAGACTAGACATCAGATCTCACTACTCATAGACTAGACATCGGATCTCACTACTCACAGACTAGACATCGGATCTCACTACTCACAGACTAGACATCGGATCTCACTACTCACAGACTAGACATCGGATCTCACTACTCACAGACTGGATATCGGATCTCACTACTCACAGACTAGACATCGGATCTCACTCATCAGAGACTAGAAACCGGGTCTTACTACTCATAGACTAGACATCAGATCTCACTACTCACAGACTAGACATCAGATCTCACTACTCACAGACTAGACATCAGATCTCACTACTCACAGACTAGACATCAGATCTCACTACTCACAGACTAGACATCAGATCTCACTACTCACAGACTAGACATCGGATCTCACTACTCACAGACTAGACATCGGATCTCACTACTCACAGACTAGACATCGGACCTCACTACTCACAGACTAGACATCGGACCTCACTACTCACAGACTAGACATCGGATCTCACTCATCAGAGACTAGAAACCGGGTCTCACTACTCATAGACTAGACATCGGATCTCACTACTCACAGACTAGTTGAGGATAAGGCCGAGAGGAAATCACGGATTCGATGAGAAAACTCCCATCGGCTGTGGCGGGATTCGAACTCGGGACCTCCCAGTCAAGAAACTAGCGTCTAACCTCTAGCCCCCCCCCTCCCTCAAATCCTAGGGGTGTGGTTCAAACCCGAGACCATTTAGTTCTTTGGCCACACCTCTAGTGCGTTAGTCTTGAGACGTTTAAGTGCACACACAGAGAAACGTATTGGAACACTAATCTTTAAAGTGGTATCAATGCTAAACTCTGCTTACTGACCCGGTAATACACCCTAGTTAACGTCTCCTCTCTCCCCCTCCTCCCCCTTCCTCTCTCTGCCTCTGAAGAACTTATGAACACCGTGGCAGATACAAAACAAAAGTCACGTGTAAAGACTCAGCAATCTAAACTCTACTGTTCTATCTTCTATACCACAAATTAACTTCTAACACAATTCTCAAGTTTCACACAAAACAGTACATACAAGTTTATTAGCGATTGATCTGCTTACAGTTCCTTTGAAACAACACGAATCTCACAGTTCATAGTATTTATTGTATTCTGTCTAGTCTCTTTACAAGATCTATATTATCGATACATCTTAACGATGCGTTCTGTTAGAAATGGAAATAGACATTTCACACAACATTAATGTTGTTAAATGTACAATTTGTTTACTATTATCTCTTTCACAATCTTTTACTATCAAAATTAATCTCGGTAATGACCCAGTTAAAACGTGGCCGTTTCTAATCATCTAGTTGTGACGTTGCCTTTATTTTCTTCGGATGGATACAGCTGTACATATCTTAGTTTTGCTGTATTTTTTTTTCTACATGTAAGTATAATAAGGTAATAACAGAAATATGAAAAAGCGTACCAAAGGAAATTTAGCATAGCTAAAACATGGATGACTACATGGATGAATCAAAGAGAGATCTTTCCCAGACGACGGGAGTTCTTTGGTTGGTCTGTAAAGGGCTTTTTCTGGATTCTAAAGGTGACGTAGAGAGGGCTTTCTCTGGCTTTTAGTTGTAGTGTAGAGAGGTCTTCTCTGACTTCTCGGGGTGACGTGGAGAGGTCTCCATTCGCTGTCAAGGCGTTTATGGCGACTCGTTAGATCGCATTCTGTAACGGCTTCTGGTGGTTTTGATTTTGCATTAAAAAAAATCTGGCTTCGATCAATTGTTTTCCTCGCACTTTTCCCCTGGTCTCTTTCTGGCGATGTTTCTGTCTTCACTGCCATCGCTGTCCGTCTCCGCTGTTCCTTCTGGGGTTGTGGTTGTCTAAGCCTATGTTACAGGAATTCTTTCTTTTGGTGTTTCCTCCACTTCTGACATCAAACGGTTATCTTTGATAGTGTCGTCTTCCTTCTATGACGTTTGTGTTCTTCCTCTGTAGTTGTCCTTGCGTGCGAGCCGCTCCTGTGGTTAATTAAACGGAAGTGGAAGGTTCTTATCTGTCGGGATTTATTTTCAATGCGTAGTTAGGACTGAAGGGGAAGCTACTCTTGTTATTTCGTGCTGCAGCCCTGGCTTTCCCTGTGTGCTTCTTGTTCTCTTCCCCCCCCCTCCCCCCAACGAATGCCTTAGTTGCTTGCTAGGCAGTACCTATTTTCTTTTAGATATTTTTTTTATTACTGTTCTTGTGTGTAGTCCTTTGAGTTTGCTGTTTTGCTGTCTTATTCTTTGAATTTGCTGTTCTGCTGTTTTGTCCTTTGAGTTTGTTGTTCTGATAACTTGTTCCTTGTATTTTCTTCTGTCTTTTCCTATGAGTTTGTTGTTCTGCTGTCTTTGAGTTAGCTGTTCTGCTGTCTTGTCCTTTGAGTCTACTGTTTCGTTCCTTTAAGTCAGCTTTTCTGCTGTCTTGCCCTTTGAATTTGCTGGTCTGCTGTCTTGTCCTTTGAGTTTGTTGTTGTGATAACTTGTTCCTTGAATTTTCTTCTGTCTTGTCCATTGAGTTTGCTATTCTGCTGTCTTTGAGTTTGATATTCTGCTGTCTTTGAGTTTGCTGTTCTGCTGTCTTTGAGTTTGCTGTTCTGCTGTTTTGTCCTTTGTGACCGTGAAGTGTAACGACGAGTTACTTATGATAAAACAGAGTTGCCTAGACCTAATAGAGTGCTTTAGCGTGTGCAGCTGGAACCCAATGTTGGATCGAAGAACATGCCACTCTAATATAAAAAGCATGCTGTAGCGGCGTCTGCTGAAAGGTGGACATTTGGGTTAGCAATTTCATCATACAAAAAAAAAAAACCAGCTCAAGAAGCTCCAATTGTACCTTTGAAATGAGGACCTATAAAAAAAAATTGGGGAGAATTAGGTGGAAGGAAAAAGAAGACAAACAAGGCGTCACACTGTCTCCAAATAATATGGGACCCATGTCCCATTTATTTTTTCCTGGGAAGAGGCTTGTTGTGGTTTCAACCACATAACCCCAAAAATGTTTCGCTGGTATTTGACCCCAAAAAAATGGCCACCAGCACTAAATTTCTCATACATTTATTAAGGCCTTTTATTTTCACTGTTCCCACTCTGTTTACAATCTCGTGCCTTTTAATTAGATTTAATATACTCAAGTACACTCCCGCCAAGCATGTTGAGGCATATCTTCTTTAATGTTTCATTTATAATTAATTGAATTATTCCCTTTCCATTAAATTCACAAATAATGAATGCATTTGCTGATTAATTATTTATTTTCGTGCACAAGGGAGAAATTGGAGATACAAATAGTGTTAACGCTCTGGGGATCGGCATGTTAATTTAATTTGTTTATATCATTCAGCTTCCATTTAAGATGCACGATACTGCTCTATTTTCTAGGTTTTACTGCGCATGTAGTTGTAACCGCGATATATCAGTGGTTGGTGAACTGGACTACAAAGGACAAGAAATCGGGTTCGATCCTGATCGACGGTTTCTGGGTTCACCCAGGCTTAAATTGGTATCGAATTTTCTTCTGGGAAAGTAAAGCTGCACAGGTATAGAGACGACCACATTACCTAAACAAATCAGGTGCCCAAGTTCTATACAAATTATGGCCACTAACATCATGTTCCATAAGCAACTTGGCGTTACGGGTCTCTACTTTTACTGCGCATAAAGCGTTTGATTTCAATTTCCTTTACAACCTCCCGATTCTGATAACTTCAATATTATATATTTTTTTCAGCCGGAACTGCATTTCGTTAAACCTTTATGACTCTAACAATAATTGGACTTCAGAACTTACTGCCTAATTTTTATTTCAATTTGATAAATTTCATATTAATATAATAATGTAATATAATTTTTAAAATGTTATCCATTCGAGAGATGTAAGTATAATAACTGTTTTAGAAGCTTGGTATATTACAATTTTCTTTTTTTTTTTTTTTTTGTAGAATGTGGGCAACCTTTTATTTTCTGAGGGCTAGATCTGAAAACAATGGAGACGCCAAGAGTCAGATACCATCCTTAATGAAGCCATTATATAAATTACTCAATTTGTATTCACAAGTGATTGTAATGTAAAATATTATTATGATGGAGAGTGAACGACAGAAAAGAGAGTGGAATGAAAGGGAGAGGGGTGAGACATAAAAGGATGAGGGACAAATTCAAAAGTTTAATGAGGGGATTGTGCCTGAACTTCACTCACACGATTGTCCATATTTAGCGATATTCCACTAACAGATATGCGTAGCTAGTATGTTTTCTAATTTGTGTAAGTTAATCAATTTCTTGCTTTTGTATCACTTTTATTTATTTATCTCACGGAATGGAGTGTATAGTAATTTTCAAATCAAGTACAAAGGGCCGGTCAAAACAGCTTGGCGGGCTGGTTCTGGTCCGCGGGCCATAGGTTGCCCATCTCTGTTTTATAGGATTGGATGATAAAGTTCCGGCAAACTTTTGTTTAGTAAAAAAAAAGCACCGGATAACTTCATTACTCATAAGCCAGTTACTTTAATTTAGCCGCCGGATTATCCAAACTGAACAGTGAGTCCGTATGTGCTCAGAGCACCTCCTCGCAAGTCTCGCAGTGTTACATGAGTGAGTAATACAAATCTTCCCCATTTCCTGTTGCAACTCTCTCATGAATGACAACATCCGTCTTGACTCTAAGATCCGGCAGTAGCACCAAGACTGCAGATTAATCACGGATATTATCGAAATCTTTATTCTTTCTCAAACATATTTTAACAAAAATACTCTTGCCCTGGGTCTTTCCCCGATGTCAGGAAGTTTTTCAGGTCTTTCCGAGGAAGCGCACAACCAACGAGCTGCCTTTTCTTCAATTTTAGTTATATAATTATTACTTTTGTTATCACTTTATTTCAGTTATATATTTATCATTATTTTTAGTTATTACTTTTTCAATATGCTAGTCATTTTTTTTTATCTTTATCTAGTTATCTTCAATATATTTATTTCAGTTACAATTCTTACCTCTATTTTCGTTGTCATTCTTATTCTTATTTTACTAACAATTCTTATGTTTGTTTTTGTTATGAATTCTCACTTCCATGTAATTTTTTAAGCAGTATTTATATTTTTTTTTACATGTGTACTGATGATCTTATTGGTTGCTGTTTTTTTTCCAGACCCATCAGTCACATGTTCTTCACGATTAAGACAGCCTGCAATAGGTGACATTAGACCAAGGAAAGAACTGATTTACTTGAAAATCAAACCTTATTTTAGTTCATAAACAGCAGTACACCAACAAATTGTGCCAACAAAAAACAACGCACAAATACAAATAATGATATATACAATAACCTAACTTATATATAAGGATATATATTTTTGTGTTGTTATTTATTGTTCCAACTGAAGACCTACTTAACCGAAACGTCGTTCGACTTTTGTTTTGTTTCTCACCTACGTAAAGTTGTTACCATACCACTTTATCCTCTCTTTTTTTAAATTGTCATTAGTATCATCAGTTTTAAAAACCTTTTGTACTTAACTTCATCGACTTCAAAAAAGCATTTGATAGTATTCATAGAGATTCTTTGTGGAAAATTCTGAAGCAATATGGTTTACCATCAAAAATCATAAATATTATCAAAGACATGTATGATGGTTACACATGTGCAGTTCGAACAGAGGAAGGACTGAGCGAATGTTTCCCAATAGAAACTGGGGTTAAACAAGGATGTATTTTATCGCCCTTGTTATTTGGAATTGTTATGGACTTCATAATGAAGAAATGCTGCACTGGTAATAAAGGCATCGAATGGATACAAGGAGACCATTTGGAGGACCTCGACTTTGCTGATGACATAGTCCTCATCAGCAGTCAGATAAAAACGATGCAGGAAAACACAAATGAACTATCATCAATAGCCAGCAAAATTGGGCTTGAGATCAATCATGAAAAGACTAAAGTCATGACTAGTTTAATTCCAACAGGTGACAAAATATACATGGAAAACAAACCAGTAGAAGAGATCGATCACTTTATCTATCTTGGAAGTCACATTGATCGAGAAGGGGATACGAGCAAAGAAATTAAAATCAGAATAGCTAAAGCAGCAATGTCTTTCAGAAGCCTTGAAAAGTTGTGGAAATCAAAACTTATCAGCATAAACACAAAACTTAGGCTATTCAAATAAAATGTACTATCAACCCTTACGTATGCGTGTGAAAGCTGGAAAACAACAAGAGATATAGAAACAAAGTTGAACGCATTCGAAAATAAATGTCTAAGGAAAATACTTGGTATAGCATGGAACGAATTCAAAACAAATGAGGAAATTAGAGAAATCGCCAATCAACCACTAATATCTTCAGTAATAAAGAAAAGACGATGGTCATACGTTGGACATGTGATGAGAAGAGATAATAACCGAATAGCAAAGCAAGCCCTCATATGGGAAACAACAGGTAAAAGAAAAAGAGGAAGACCCAGGGAGACACTGAGAAGAACATTGATGAGAGAGGCAAGAGCAGCAGGAGTCGGCTCCCTCAGTGAGATAGAACTGCTTGCACAGAACAGAGACAGATGGCGAGATTTGATAAAATATCTTTAAAAGAAAACTGCTAGAACAAAAAAATCCATATAGGAGAAGGTGTATCTTGGTCTACGCCCTATGGGCCGGTTACGGCTCGAAAGGTCAATAGATAGATCATCAGTTTTACAGCAGCTCACATTTCTATGCATAAACAACACAAAATATATATAAAGATATATAAGTTAAATTATTGTATATATCCTGATATGTGTGTTGTTTTTTGTTCCAGTTGAAGGTCTACTTTACCGAAACGTCGTTCGACTTTTGTTTTGTTTCTCACGTGCGTAAAGCTGTTACCACACTACTTTATCCTCTTTTCTTTTAATTTATCAGTACGCCAACAAACATTCTCCTGCCCACTTCCTTTCTCGATTTCTCTCCACTCTACACAGTAGCACTCTCTTGTCTGGGGAGTGTTGTGTGGTCTCACCATCATTGAGTGCCCTTTCCGCATCAAAGGTTGGTTACCATGGAGCACCATTCCGCTCTGTCTCTTGCTTTGATAGTGCAGGATGTCATAGGCTGATTTATCCATCTTTTGATGTTACTCATCCATGTTAGTCTTCCATGTTATATTAGACCGTATTACCATCCGTAAAAAGCCCTATTCAGAATTCAACTTGTATGCAGCTCATATAACAAGATGGCCACTGAAATGTCAGTATATGAGTTTCATGTATATAATTGAGTTTCATTGGACCATCTTGTGACCATCATAAACCATTCAAAATACCATCATCCGAATAAAGTTAATGACCAACGGCTATTGTTCTGCTAATATTTAATGTCTGAGTCATCACTCCCTGTCTGCTCTACCATTCCGTCAACGAACGTTTATCGTTTGAGTCATAGATTCGTTTCAGGTCTGGTTAGACATGTCAAGTCCAACTGATGACTGGGTCCCTGTCTCTAATTGTTACTAGCTCTTATTTTTGATATCATCTAGTTTGTTACACCGTCCACTCTTACACCGTCCACTCTTACACCGTCCACTGTTACACCGTCCACTCTTACACCGTCCACTCTTACACCGTCCACTCTTACACCGTCCACTCTTACACCGTCCACTGTTACAGCTGTCCATGTTTCTATGCAGATTCTTTTCTCCGACACAACTCTCTTGTAATTGATTTGTTGTTGTTGTTATTTAAGCTCCAGCTATACACTTGTTTTTTTTTTTTAAAGAAAATAATCACGATTTTGTTTCCGTCAATAACTACAATGCTACTGTAGGAACTCAAAAACAAAAAAGTTCTTCAATAATTGAACAAGGTTTGTGTAGTTCTGTGTGATAAATTGTTTCTATCTTTATACGTTCACAGAGTAGAACTGTATGGCCCTTTTCGTTTTGTCAGACGATCTAGTGGAGGCTATTGTGTATTTTTTTTTTTTTTTTGAGGTTTTATTTTTGTTGAACAGCTTCTCTCATGACTAATTCTACCAATGTTTGATAAACACACACGGCCACAGAATGAACAAGTCAGGCTCACTGGTCCACAGGGTTTTCCCATCCTTTTTCATGAGTCTTGTCTCTTCTAAGTGTTGCCTTAGCACAGTCTCAAAAGATGTTATACCGTTCCTTATTTATACATGCTCTCCATGATGTGCGATCACTTGCCAGATGTTCCCAATCATTTTCACAGATGGAGAAGTCTTTCAAAGATGATTTACAGATATCTCTATGTCGTAGTTTAGGTCTGCCGAATTGTTTTTTTTTCGTGTATTAGTTCACCATATAGTATTTGCCTGGGGATGCGCTTTTCTTCCATTCGCTGGACGCGCCCCAGCCATCTTAGTCTTCGACATTTGAGCAGCGACATGATTGTTGGGGGTCTTAGTACGTTGCAGGACAGTTAAGTTGGTTATTTTGTCCTGTCATTTGATGTGCATTATTCTGCGGAGACATCGCATGTGGAAGACATTTAGTCTTTTTTCGTGATTTGAGTATGTTGCCCAGAGACAAGAACTGCAACCCAATGAATTCAAATTCGACAGTTAAAGAATAGCAGACCGATACAACGTGTCAGACAACAATGACAGATAAAACGGATCAGTGTGTACTCGGGGAGTAATACCGACCACATTACCTCAAAAATCATGGTGCCGAAGGTCTACTAACAATTATGGTCATTAACACCATATTCCCTATACACCACTTGGCGTGACGGGACTATTTACTTCTTTTTCTTTTAGCGTGGACCCGATGTGAGACACATTGCAAGACTGATCAAATACTCTTAATACCGAGGTGGTGGACTGGTTGGTCTCGAGGCAAAACGCCGGCCTCAAGACAGAGAGGTTGTGGGTTCAAATCCGGCTACACCGGTTGGGATTTTTATTTATGATTTCTCTCTGCGGCAACCACCCCTGGTCTCAGCAGCGAGGCCCGGCTTGAAACGTCAATTACTCATCAACGGAAAAAAAAATATGAGTACCTCTGAAGTTGGAGTTATCTGCCTTTGCGGCGAGGGACCCTTGTGCACACGGCTGCCAGGGAAATTCAGTTCCTAGTCTCTAGGGACTTCGTCAGAGGTAAAAGCTGGCGAACAAGAAAACAAAATTACCGAGGTTATAAAGTGTACTGACTGCTGTGTCGATCCACGTCCAGTGGCCAAAGAAGGATTAGTACACCTCACTAAGAGTTGTCTACATTTATAATGATTAATGATTATAATTATTCACGTTTTTTTTGTGTGTTCGGCTGAGTCAAACAATCAAAAACAAACACATTTAAAGTGTTATTAATCAAATAACTTCATTATAACAGTTAACTGCAATAGTCCCAACACTCATATACCTACGCGGTATTTCATATTCAGGACATGAAATGTGTTTTCCCCACTTCAAAGATAATCAAATACTTTTTTCTATAAGTTAATTTGCCCATCCAGCTGTTTAGTCACGGATATAAATAGCAAAACGGAGCAGCTCTAAATTCAACCCACTTTAGCAATGAAACAATTAATTAATTGTGTGTCAGCAAAATCTTAACTGTTAAAAGCTTTATACCAGTTCAGACAATTGTAAATGTGCGTACATCTGTGAACTTTTGAAAGAATATGAATTTACTACACAATTATAGAACGTATAGTGCTATAATATCCTCCCATTGAGATCTTATGCGAAGTTATACTGAGTATTAGTCACCACTGAAAATTGAAATTCTTTTGCCAAGAGAAAGCATGAAACAAATTACGTTTAAATGGAAATTCCGTCCCCTTTTTTGTAGTTCCCTTTTTAAAAAAAAAATAAATCAAGTTTAGATGTAAAGTAGGCCTATTTGAGTGTCGAAAAAAGCTACAACAACCCACTTTTCTGCACATTTATTCCAAAACAAAAAAAGTTCAACCTCCAATAAATAGGGCAGTAACATTATTAAATGAAATATCACACACTCACACATAAAAGTTTGGGGGCACACTATCATAATCACTCAACATGGCGCCATTTAATAATAGACAACACATGCAGATTCTTAAACAATAGGACACGTTCTTCGGCCGCACACATGGATATAGACATGTGTAAACACTAGGGGGAAATATAGGCATCAAGACAGACAGACAGACAGACAGACAGACAGACAGACAGACAGACAGACAGACAGACAGACAGATAGACATACAGACAGATAGACAGATAGATAGATAGATTAGATAGATAGATAGATAGATAGATAGATAGATAGATAGATAGATAGATAGATAGATAGATAGATAGATAGATAGATAGATAGATAGATAGATAGATAGATAGATAGATAGATAGATAGATAGATAGATAGATAGATAGATAGATAGATAGATAGATAGATAGATAGATAGATAGATAGATAGATAGATAGATAGATAGATAGATAGATAGATAGATAGATAGATAGATAGATAGATAGATAGATAGATAGATAGATAGATAGATAGATAGATAGATAGATAGATAGATAGATAGATAGATAGATAGATAGATAGATAGATAGATAGATAGATAGATAGATAGATAGATAGATAGATAGATAGATAGATAGATAGATAGATAGATAGATAGATAGATAGATAGATAGATAGATAGACAGGTAGACAGACAGGCAGACAGACTGGCAGGCAGGCAGGCAGGCAGGTAGGTAGGTAGGTAGGTAGGTAGGTAGGTAGGTAGGTAGGTAGGTAGGTAGGTAGATAGATAGATAGATAGATAGATAGATAGATAGATAGATAGATAGATAGATAGATAGATAGATAGATAGATAGATAGATAGATAGATAGATAGATAGATAGATAGATAGATAGATAGATAGATAGATAGATAGATAGATAGATAGATAGATAGATAGATAGATAGATAGATAGATAGATCATCAGGAAGACAGAGAGAGAAACAAACAAGTACACAAGCAGGCAGTCAGCGCCAGCAACAATATATTTTTCCATATCAATTCTTGTTCTTCTCACCTTCTTCATTTGCCTTTTAGTGCGAGAAGAGATACTATAGTTTGCAGTTGTTTGCCCTTCTGTTGACTTCACGTGCTGTTATGTTTCCTAGTGTTTCTAATATTCCAGCAATCCATCTTTTTCGTGGTCGGCCTCTGGTTCTGATGTTCTTGCACCGATTATTGAAGGCTCATTGTGTTGTGATTTATTTGTGTGTCTTATCACGTAGCCGAACTTATTTGTTGTTATTTTTTGTTAATGTACTCAATAGCAGAAATTGTTTCCAGTTGTTTTCCCCTCAGTTCTTCCTTTCTGATCATACCTCTCAGACTGTTTACTAGCTAGGACCTTTCACTTCTGTAGTGGTTATTTTTCCTATTATTCTTGACACTAGCGCCCATTTGTTTCAGAGTAGTATATAGATGGTTAGTGCCGGGGCAAAACAAATATTGCGCCCCTAACTTGCCTTTTTCAAGATGTATTATTATTTTCTTTTTTTTTTCTTGTATAATTTTGCGCCCCTAAGAATGTTGAGCTCTGGACAATTGTCCTTCAGGCAAATCACCACCACCACGTCACTGAGGGCAGACTCATCTCAAGACGTGGTGATCTAGAATCTAGAACATACGAAGTTTAATTTCTCATTCCTTGAAGTTCAGGGCATAGACTTATGTACAATGTGAAGGATGGCTACTTCTACTTCTTCTTCTTTTTTTCCTTTCTCATCTGCCTTTCAGCGTCGAGGGAGATATAATATGCGGTCTTTTGCTCTTCTGTTCGCCTCTGCTGCTGTTATGTTCCTAGTGCTTCTAATATTCCATCGATCCATCTTTTTCGTGATCGACCCTTGGGTCTGGTGTTCTCACAACGTTTGTTTAAGGCTCGTTGTGTTGTGTTTTGTTCTTTCTGCCTTGTCACGTGACCAAACCATTTTATCTGTTGTTTCCTTATATATTCTATGGCGGGGACTATTCCTAGCTTTTTTCTCATTTCTTCATTTCTGATATTATCTCTCAGACTGTTTCCTATCATTCGTCTAACACATTTCATCTCTGTAGAGGTTTATTTTTCTTATTGTTCTTGCATATAGGGTCCAGGTCTGGCATTGGCAGCACACCGTTGGGATAAAGATTGTATTGTATAGTGCTCGTTTTGCCTCCAGAGTTATTTCCTTGTTGAACAATAGTGGTGATAACTGTCCAATTATTTGCTTGCGTTCGCCCGATGACTAAAGTATTCTAGAGTATTCGTAGACTTTAAATTCCTCTTCGTCATCCGTCCTTAAAAGGACGTTAAATGGACGTGTCTGCGTTGTGTTGTGGTTTGCAGTATAACTGTTATATTTGCGCCTTTCAGCCTAACACATCCGACTTCAGCACGAAATTTATGAGTACCGGGTTGTCTTCCCTCTTCGATCCCTGCTCGCTTGGCCAGACTAGACAGGTTAGTCTGTTACTGCAGGCACCGCGGAGAGGTGGAGCAGGGTCTGGATGGTTTTGGTTCACCGATCCTAGCTCAAGCCATCAGCTGTGGGTCGCTAACAACTTCCAGCTCTGGTGCTGGGAGACGCGCCTTCGCCTCCATCCAATGATTTGATAAGCTTTGTTGCATCTTCATTCTATCTCTGCTGTTTGAGAATTATCGTTTGTCATTTGACTTCCTAGGTATTTGAATTCCTCTAATTGTTTTAGTTGTCTGCCTTCTATAGTTATGTTGATGTTCTGTTTATTTTTGGCGACATTCATGACTTCTGTTTTGTTGATTTTCATGTTGTATTTTGTGCCTGAGATGTTGAGTTTGTTTAAGTGTTTTGTAGGTCTTCTATTGTTTCATGTATTAGTGCCTGGTCGTCTGCAAATAAAAGCTCGTTGATCTCCTGTCTCTGATGGGTTGGATAGCTTGCATATATGGTCCATGTATGTAATAAACAGTAGGGGGGATAGTACGCACCCCTGTCTTACACTTGATCTAATTTCGAAGTGGTCTGTGTAGCCTGCTGCTGTTCTGACCCTGCAGCTGCTGTAGAGACTTTTAATAAGGTTGGTTAGATGTTGGCTTACTCCGTATGTTGTTAGTATCTCCCACAGTTGTTCTCTGTTTACTCTGTCGAATGCTTTTTCCTGGTCAATGAAGGCTATGTGTAAGTTTCGATTGTGTTCTGTCATTTTTTCTGCAAGCTGTTTTAATGTGAATATTGCGTCAGTACATCCTCTGTTTTTTTCGGAACCCCATTTGAGAATCGCTCTACTGTAGTTCTTTTATTATATTCTCAGCCTTTTTCCAAGATTTTGGCGTATAGCTTTCCTACATGGCTGAGAAGAGATATACCTCTATATTGGTTGCAGTCTCTTTTGCTACCTCTCTTTTTCCATATTGGTATGATGATTGCCTGTTGTCAGTCTTCTGGGGCTTGTTGTTGGTGCCATGCTGCATTAAATATTCTGTGCAGTCATGGCGTTCCTGTTTCTGCAGCTGCTGCTATTATTTCTATCAGTATGTTATCTTTCCCCGGTGCTTTATTTCTTGGTGCATATTTGATTACTTCTTCGATTTCCTCTTTCATGATGTTGGGTTCAGTATTTGTGAATTCTAGCGTGGTTTTTGTTGTCTTATTGGTAGTTGGTATGTTTAACAGGTTTTCAAAATATTCTTTCCATCTCTGTTGCATACATTGGTTATTTGATATTGGCTGTCGGTGTTTGTCATTTATCAGCTCAGTAGGATCATGGTTTTCTTTTCTCGCTCTTGTGGCTTTATTGCTTTGTAGAAATCTCTTGTGGCTGTCTTGAAGTTCCTGCTCATGTTTTGTCCGAATTCTGTCCAATTCTTTTGCTTAGCTTCTTTGATCACAATTTTAACTCTTTTTCGAACTAAGGTATATTTTTCATATTTTTCTTGGTTCTTGTTTTCCCTCAAATTTTTAAACAGTTTCTTCTTTTCTTTAATTGCTTCTCTGATTGTTTCGTTCCACCACGGGGTGCTCTTTTTCCCTTCTCTTGTTCTTAGTTCGTTCCACAAACTGTTTTAGAGATGTTGGTTACTGTTTCCTGAAATTGTTTCCACTCTTCTTCTACTGTGCATACTTCGTTAGGGAGTTTCTTGAGTTCCTCTGTTAGCTCTGTTTCTTCTAGGGTTTTCCTTGTTTCTTGATCTTTTAATTGTTTTATTTTTATAGTCTGTTCTTTTCGCTTCTTTTGTTTGTTTTCGTATATTCTCTTTATTTATGGCTGTCTTAGTGTGATCATAACCATCTTGTGATCCGTGTCATTTGTAATATTTGGGATAGCTCTACTGTCGGTTACTCTTTTCTTGTTCTGTTGTCTTGTTAGTATAACATCTATCTGGCTTCTTTCATCTATCTTTGGCTATCGCCAAAGGGTCCTAAGATGTCACTGTTCTCACTGTTGCGTTTCCCAAGCCTTCCATTAAAATCTCCCATCACTAACATGTCGTCGCTTTCGTCAATCTTGTTAATGATTTCATTCAATGTGTCGTAGAATTCTTCGCTGTCTCTTTCATTGTTGCATGGTGTGAATGTAATTAGTTTTTCGCTCGTCTTCTAGTAGTTTAATTGTGATAATTCTTTCTGAATGGTATTTTATTTCTAGAATGTTTTTTGCGTGTTCTGGGTCGATGATAAAACCTACTCCATGGGTTGCTCTTTCTTTGTTGTCGACTCCTGAGAATGTTTTCGTGTAGTTCATGTGTGTTTTCTTTATCTGTTGTCCTTTTACTCTGGTGTCCGCTAATCCTAGTATTTTAATTTTAATTTTTGTAATTTCTTTTATACGTTCGACTTCTTTATTTTTTATTCCGCATATATTTATCGTTGCTACTTTATGTTTATCTATCTCCATCTTCTGTGTGATTCTCTGAGCATAAAACATTTATCCCTTACCGACCTGCTGAGTCAGTCGTAAGTTAAGGGCTTAACTTAAGAAAAACACATGTTGGGGTTTAGCCCGACTGATGTCCTCCCCCCCCCTCCCCACGTGTTTGATCGCTAAGGTCTCACATACGATCTTTTACGATCTAAATATAAAACTTTAGCTGTTTACATTTTAAAAAAAGTACTTATCGGGTCTTATCCTCCTTCTTGGTAGAAAACTTTACACAACTTGTCAAAAATTTTAATCCGTTGGAAACACTATATTCAATCACTTTAATCACACAAGCTACACTCCGAAAATAAAACAACCGCCATCTGAAGGATGGCTACGGAACAATGAAATATATTTTTTTTTTCACTCTACAAAATTCCGGTTAATGCCAGCCTAACATATTCCCGTTGATCCAACTGAAGAAAGAATGGCTACATGACTAATTACTATTTTTTTTTTTAAATAATTGTTATTATTATAATAGGTATTCTTGCATTGTCTCGTAAAAATGTTGGGTTATAGCACCACTTGAGATTGTTTGTTTATAAAACAACTCATATTATGGCTTTTCATAGAGATTAGAAAGGCATACACGTTCGTAGACAGTTGAAAAAAGGTGTCTTATCTCTCTGTTATTTTTTCTTAAACCATGTGAAGTGCCTAGAGCTTCATTAATGGAAGCTTACGCAGAATAAAAAGATGGAAATGATAGGACAAAATCACTAACATTGAATTATGGAAATTTACAAGTCAAATACCAGTGTATAAAGAGATACAACGTAGACGATGGCGCTGGGTAGGACACACTGCGGAAGCCAACTGAGAGTATTACACGACAGGCGCTTTTTGAAATCCCCAGAAAAAAGACAACGAGGAAGACAAAGGTATTCTTGGAGAAGACAGATGGAAGCAGATATGAAGATGATGGGGAAGACATGAAGTGATCTTAAAAGAATTGCAAGAAACAGAACGACTTGGTAAGTGTTTGTTGAAGACATATGCTTCACAGGGAGCTAAAAGGTAGAAGAAGAAGAGGTGTCTGTTCTTTTCACCATTCTTTCTAAATTGTACATTACCTATATAGCAATCTTTTGCAGCAATGTCTCACGATTTAACCCTGATTTCATGAAGTGAGTATAATAAAAATATAAAAAAAATTAGCTTCTTCAAGAACTTTTAAATTTCATATACGTTCTTGTCATTATATTTAATATTCTTCTGAGACATTGAAGATTAAATGATTTCAGTGATGTCCCTCTCTTGCATACAGTGAATTTAGCATTTTTTTGGGGTGGTGACATTATTTCGCACGCTCTCGCTGTAAGTTCAGCTTTAGCAGCGGACATTTTGCTTTTAAAATCAATCAATAAATCAATCAAAGCCTCCAGGCCCCCTTTCGATTCATAAGCCACAGCAACGTCTATCTATCCTGTAGCAGTCCAGTTCAATTGCATGGACCATTCTGGCATTGATGACATCATGTTACTTACAAGATCTCATGTCTTTCTGATGAGCGCAATCGTTTCACTTTGGAGAACCTCTTAGCTTCCTTTGGTATACTAAACCCAAGTGGGATTGTCGCTTTTCATTCCTTTATTTAAATATATTTTATGTTGCTTTATGTACATTTTATTCTCGCGTATTAGTAGTTATTTCTACGCTTAGTTTTCGAACCGCTGTGATGAATGCATCGTTCTGCTAAGGATATGATGCTTGTCCTAAGTTGATCTTGGCCCCCATCGAGTTTAACAGCCATATTCACTCACTCACTCACTCACTCACTCACTCACTCACTCACTCACTCACTCACTCACTCACTCACTCACTCACTCACTCACTCACTCACTCACTCACTCACTCACTCACTCACTCACTCACTCACTCACTCACTCACTCACTCACTCACTCACTCACTCACTCACTCACTCACTCACTCACTCACTCACTCACTCACTCACTCACTCACTCACTCACTCATAGACAAACAACTCTCAAATACTGTTGACGAGCATTCTCTATTATATTGAATCAGGATCATGCAATCTACATGCACACAAAATCGAATAATTAGTCGAATTAAAGCGAATTTATTAAACAACGACAAATAAGGGATGACACTCTTGCATAAGTAACTCTTTGCAGAAAAAGTTAAGAAATATTAACGCGTCCCTTTCATCCTGGCGATCTGGAAATCCGCAGACAGACGATAGCCAGAATATCATCTACAAAAGTTATCTGGTAATACAAACATATTGACATTTGCACTATACGTTATTTATAGTTTTGATCAGAAAAAAAATTGAAGGGTTTCAGCGTTGAAGCGTATGGGATAGATATTCAAAGGAAAATAATTACGAGTTTGACTGTCGACTGCAAGCGCCATAAATGATGAGAAGATAAATCAGTCATGTCGTTTGTCCAGTTAAGTTTTGGTTGTGTTCCACTTCCATGCGCAAATTTTGTCAGTTGATGAATAAATGTGCGCGTAATATTATATAACTCTTTGAGCTGTAAACATCACAGTGAATATTTCACTACTTTTGCGTATCTCAGATCTGGGGGCAAAATAATTTCAAATAATCTGTCAGATTATATGATAATGATTATCATCGAGATCGTGTACTGTATCTTGAAAATTTCCTTTTTAACACTTTTTTTTGTTACTATCTCAGTTCTCAGGGTCTGGTTTCTCTCTGCTTTAACCATACTTTTTTTTCCATTTCTCTTTTACAATCAGCTGTACTGCAGCTTCACATTTATATGCCTTTCTTTGCCTTGACCCCCATGCTCTTTTTCTATGTACTCCCTGCTAATTAGTAATTTTCTTGTAATTTTATTATACATAAATAAACTACATATAACATACTAAATAAACTTACATAAACTACATTAGATTTATAAAATGAAATGCACAATTTATAAAGTCTAAAGTTGTCCAGTTAATGATTATGAGATGAAGCATTAACATTAATCTCTGTAGAACAATGGTGAACATTAGGATTAGAGTAGTTAATAGTTAATTTTGCATAGAAAATCAAGGATGTTGCATTTATTTTATTTTTGCAAAATTAGTAAAATAATGTATACAATTATCTTCAATTGTGTAGAATTAATTGATCGGCTTAACTGAATTGGGTCAATATGTTAGATTAAAATAAAAATAACACTGGTACTCTGTGAAAAGAATTTGTAGTAAATATGTTGGTGGTCGTAAAAAAAAAGTCACTAACACCATATTCCTTGCATGTCTTCCAAACTGTATGGTGTAAAAGGGGGCGTCGAAATCTCTCTTTCTCTCTCATTCATTTGTTAATATTCTGTTGTCTGGTGTTGCCTGTTTTTGCTTGTCTATCAGTAGTGATGAGAAGTACACTGTCATTGTTTTCTGTGAGTTCTTAGGTTAATGTTGTGATCAATAACGAGACCTAGATTCTCTTCACTGAGGAAATCAGGAGATGGATGTGTTGACCTGTCATGGAGCATGATGCTGTTTATCAGCAAAAACTTTAGATATGATGTGATCACTTCAGATGGCATCAATGTATTCAATTGTTCTCATAGATTTCTGTACCCTTTGCAGTTTTGCTTTGCTATCCTGAATGATTAGCAGTGTTCTCCCAAGAATCAGGATTGATATGGCTGTGTTTTAGTGACATCTTTAGAGTGTCCTTGAATCTTCATTCCTTTGTTTACCATGGCCATGGGAATTTCTTCTTTTTTTTTTTTGCCTTAAACTATAAAATAATTTTTAAAATAGATATTGATCTAGTGATCTGGAATGTGGATATATAGAAGAATAGGTAGAATTGGATGGAAGGAAAAGAAAACAAACGATGAAGTCTTAAAACAACAAAAAATGAAAAGAGAACTACTAAGCACAATTCAAACAAGACAAATATGATTTTTGGGCCATGTTAAAAGATACAACAGCCTACTAAAAGTAATCCTGGAGGGAAAAATACAAGGTAAAAGAGGCAGACCAAGACTAACATGGACGAATAACATTAAAAGATGGACAAATCAGCCTATGACAACCTGCACTGTCAAAGCAAGAGACAGAGCAGAATGGCGCTCCATGGTAGCCAACCTTTGTTGCGGAGACGGCACTCGATGATGATGATGATGATGATGATCTAGTATGTGTGCCCATGTCCAGCTCATCTCAGCTATGATTTATGTAGCATGTAGTGTATTCTTGTTGGCCAGACAGTGCCAGCACATCTGTATCTATGCAAAACAATTAATATAAAAATATATTTTGGTTTGAATATAATATTTATATTAAAATTTATAATATCCTTATCCCAGACTTTAGTTTGTTATGTCCAAAAGGCAGCACTTGCTGTGGCAGTTTTTACATTCAACTTAACATTGATGTGAGTTGCCCTTAGACATGTATGTAAATCTGTCATCTACTTTTAAACTTAGCCTTGAACACTTGACAGATTTAAAAAAATCATTTCTCCTTGGAGTTAATTAATGTAGGGCCTTGGTTTCTTGGGTGAAAGTGATGAGACTAAAGTTTGTGAAGGCTGTAGCAATTCAGTCTACTATTTTTGTATGACATTTTATATATTAATGTTCAAAGCCAAAAACCAACTCATCAGCCTCAAGCAGGTCATGCATTGTCTCTTCTTAATTAAATAATTTATCCAGTACTGTTACCAGGTTTGTCAGTGTTTTTGCTACTGCTATATTCTAGTTCTCTATTCTGACATCTTTGCTGGTACATCTCCAAAAATAGAAATATTTTAAGTTTTCATTGAACAGTTCTGCATTTAGGCTCTCAGGACTATAGAAATGTTTCTTCATGCTTTGTTGGTTTTAATGATATCCTTCAACAAGAATGTCATTGCTTGTAACTTATGTCAGAATTATGTCTGCTTCTATTCACTGACACTGCCACATGTAATTGTGGAGCACCAAAACTTCAAGACACATCCTACAGAACTGTATGGCTCTTAACACCGTAAGGACAAATATATATATTCCTGTTCATGACCCATTCTGGTGTAGAAGTGTAAAATACATAACAAAAGCTGATTGCTGAAGTATTGGCTTCAGAAATATTTGGCAGCCTCTGCTGTGTTTTTCTTTTGAATGTTTCTGTAAAATGTTTGACCCATCTTTCTGTTTGCTCTATTTCAGTGATGACAGTTATTTCTCTTATAGTTTGATACTTTTACTTCTGTATATTATTAGTTTAATTCCTGTTGATTAATTTACTTTATTTTAAATATGGTTCTTATTTTATTGATAAATTGTAAGAATAATACTTCTTTTCTTATTCCACTTCTTCTGCTTGTTTTGTCAAATCAACAAGGAATTTCCTTTTATTGTCTATTTATATTTTCTGTTTATTAACTCTTTTTGTATGGAAGGTTTTTAATCAATGCAACGGAAGAGATTTCAGAGACAATTTCTCATGGTTTTAAGAATCAATCTACATATTTATATTTATCTAAAATATAGCATATTATATTTTTATTTTTAGATAATTGAACAAGGTATTAGATTTCACCTATACTAAGATGATACAAGACATGTAAAAAGAATATGGTTTGATGACAGTTTACACTAATGAAATTGAGAGTGGCGCACTATGCGGCAAAATGTACAGAAAGAGTTAAAGGGACTGGCTTTCACTATATATAGATACTTGCACTTAGTGATTCACTGATTGCTGCTGTATATTTTGTTGAGATAGGTATAATTAAAAAAAATTTTTGAAGGGCATTCATCTGGCTAGAGTCACAAGACTACACTATTGCCTGCACACTGAATGATTCGATGAGCATGATAAAAAAAGTGGAGGCGGGCTCTGTACGCAGGCAGTGGGTAGAGTCATTGCAGAAGTAAAAAATATGTAGCGTCACCTTTGTCTGCGTCCCTGTACATGCGGGAGTACTGGGAAATGAAGGAGCAGACAGGTTGGCCAGCTGTGCTGTCATTAAAAAAGGTCAACCAATGGATCAAGTTGACATCATCAATGCTCTCTGAAATGTGAGAAAGGCACAGGACTACGACAACCATGAGTCCACGTCACTCCTTCGGATGAAAGAGATGGGAGTTAAGATGGGCACAGCCAGAAACGAGAAACTTAGTTGGCATATAAGAAGACTTATCAACCAACACAGAACTGGAGTCATCAGTCGCTGGACATTGCAGGACTTGCTGAGGAAGGGACCTGAGCACCTATGTACATGTTCAGAGTGCAGTGATCATGACCTGCAAATAACTCAATGATTTTTAAAGTTAGGAATATTTCTCTTTGAGAATTGCTAGTTAATTTATCTCACCAATGGTAACATTTTAATTTGTCTAAAGGTTTAATTTTCATCACAGACTATAAGAAGCCATCCATATACTGTATAGCTTTAATTACTGTTGAATAGAATTGATTGTGCACCAGCTATGTTAAATCTGTTTTATACAGACAGCCCTGAGTATTCAGCCGTACAGACAGCACTGAGTATTCAGCCGTACAGACAGCACTGAGTATTCAGCCGTGAGTAGAAACATTGCCCAGTTTACAAACAGCATGTCAAAGCATTGTTTTGTTTGATAAACCCGATGAAGGCTTTTGCTGAAGTGTTTTAGTTTGTTTTGTCTTTCTGTTAGTCTAGCTACTCAATGCCATTGTATGTTTTGTATGATGATATGCTTGTTTCAGATTTATTATCAACCTGTCAACAATGCAAGGCATTACCCTTCAGGAAGTTGGTGGCGAGCTTGTCATCAATGTTCCAGATGAGTCGACTGTCATTGGGCGTGGACAGTTCCTTCAGGTTTGTAAATTTAAAAAAAAATGTCATAGCTCACACTTTGTGCCAAGTTTTTCTTTACCTTTTTTCTTTTTAACATCACTGAAATTGAATCCCGTCACAGTCTGCATTGCATAGCTAATGCCTGTCAGCCTCATGAGTTAGACACATTTTATATTTGACACAAGGAATTTGTAACTGTCAACTTTCATCATAGTTAAATCAGGTAACAAAGTCTTGCACATACATTTTTCTTAATACACACACAAAGAATTTGAAAACAGAAAATGTGTAAGTTAAACTGACATTGTTTTCATGTTTTAGAAATCATGATACATTTATTAACTTGATTTTTATGAGTCAATTGTTAATAAACTTTTTTTTTTCTTTGTAAATCAGGTAACTGATAAAAGAGTTTCAAGAAGTCATGCCATGCTGGATGTTTGTGATGGCAAATTGTATATTACTCCAGTGAGTTATGCATTTGATTGTATTTTTTAAAATGTATCCAAGTGTGTACCAACAATCGTATTCCCAAACAAATATTGTATGGCGAACTTAAGGATGTAAAGAGACCAAAGGGCAGATGTGCTGAGATATAAGGATGTTTGCAGGGCTTCCTTCAGGGAATTTTTTTATCAGTGAAAAAAACTGGGAAAATATGGCTGCAGATTGTAGCACATGAAGAACAAAAACAAAAAAATGGCTCAGCAACTTTCGAGACAATGCTGATATCAAATTCAGAAGACAAAAGGCGCAAGAGAAAAGAAAGACCAGGTACTGCAAATATGCCTTGTTCGTTCTGTGGATGGATCTGTCTGTCCAATATTGACAAATTCAGCCACGAGAGAAGATGTTCAGTATGAGAAGCATCACCCAGTATGAGACACTAATGCTTTACCAAACTACTGACTTATCATGATTGCTTGCTACCAACCGTCTGTCAAGACGCCAAAGGCTGTACATCCCAAGATGTGTAGATTTATTTTGTTTGATCTAGAAAAAAATATAAAATATAAATTCATATCTTATTGTTCCACCACTTATTGTTATAAATACATTTTTATTGATGACTTATGACATATTTTATTTTAAATTGTAAAGAAAAATCTTGATCAAATTATATGCTTAGTAATGTCTCATTGTGTTAGATTTCCTTGGAGAAAAAAAAAAAAGAAAAGCCTGTTAAAGCTTTTATCCAATGTTAAATTACTTTGTAATAGTCTTTGTTCTTTTTTTTTCTAATGTTTTAATCGTTCTCAGTTTGTACTATCTAATTTGAGAGAGAAGATGCTGTATACCTACAGGACTGGCTGGAATGCTATGATTTTTGTTCTTTTGATCTTTTTGTTTCATTAATTATTTAAATAGATCGGATAGTATTTTTTTTCAGTTTTCTTATATTCTGATTTCTTTACCAGTAATATTATGTAATATGTATTAGTGTTGAATATAAGCAAGACCACACACATATAATCACACTCCTCACTCACTTTTTTTCACTCACACTCTTTTTCATCTCATTTGTTCTAACTTGTTCTGCTATCTATCTATCGACCTTTCGAGCCGTAGCCGGCCCATAGGGCGTAGGCCAAGATATTCCCTCTCTTATCTGAATTTTTGTTCTAGCAGTCTTCAATTCTTTTAAAGATATTTTATCAAATCTCGCCATTTGTCTCTGTTCTGTGCAAGCATCTCGATCTCATTGAGGGAACTGATTTTGTTCTGCTAGTAACTCTTTAAATCTTTTCCTGTAGATTTGCACTATTCTCTTGTCCTCTTGTTTATTGTTCTTTGTTCTTATTGTTGGTTAAGCCATAAATTACTTGTTTCTACAGTTGGTCTGTGTTAATAATTTGTAACTTCATTTAGTTTTAAAATACTTCACTTTTGAATGCAATTGCCCTAATTCAAGCAGTAAGATTCATAGAGGAGACACATCTTTTTTTATAGATTTGCACAAAAGCTGGAAACTGTGCAGAAATAGAATGTAGATGAATGTTCAGGTTCAAATTAGATAATTGAAAAAAAACCATTTCCATATAAAATTTTCTATATAATGTTTAATTTCATTCCATTCTTTCAGACACATACAAATCCTTGCTTCTTACGCACACAAGTCTCCAAGGACCAGAAAGCACTGGCACGTGATATCAAACAACTATTGGACCATGGAGATGAGTTTGGCCTTCTTCCTGACCAGTTTTTCTACAGAGTCTCATATCCACAACTGAATGGAAATGAAAGGTTTGGTCTGGAGAGCACATTTTACTTTGAGTCATTTGCATATTTACATTATGGATTCCGGAACATGGAGTAAAGAATAGTTATATATTTCAGATTAACATAGTTGAAATATTGTTTTAAAAGATATGAATATATTAACTCTAGATTATGATACCATCGTCAAAATTACTGTCTCAAAATACAAATGCTTGAAATTTGACAGTTTGCCATGGCCCCATTTTCTTTTCATTGCATGAGGTACGGTCTCATGTTATTTTTTAAAATTTCGCCAATTTTAAAGAAATTCTGTTTTTTTTTTCCTAAGACTGGAAAAATTTCCTCAAAATTGATGTCAACATGACCAATAAAAAAAGTTATAAATGCACTGTTTGAACCTACACTATGCTAACAATGGACAATCCTTGAAAGACCCAAGTGTAAAATCACTTATTGCAAAATAGAATGTTTAAAAAATGCTTAAACGGAACAAGCTGGAACAGCATGGAAAATGAGACTGAGGAAAGCTACTGGGACAGTTCAATTAAATGATTATATCTAGGACTTGGATTTTTATGACCTAAAAAATGTCAAATATGACACATGTCATAAAAGTTCAAGCCCTTATTAAATTAAACATGAGAGAATTAACATTTTTTTAATGCCCAAAAAAGTAAAGTAAAGAGTTCCGTCACATAAAGTGACATATAAGGAATATGGTGTTAATAACTATAATTTTTGTAGACCTTCAGCACATGATTTTTGGAGTAATGTGGTCAGTGTTAAGCCTGTGCTGCTTTACTTTCCCAGAAAAAAATCTGGTATCCATTTAAGGCTGGGTGAACCTGGAAGCCGTCACTTAGGATGGAAACCGACTTCTTGTCCTTTGTAGTCCATTTCACTAACCACTGAGCTATCACAGCTCCCAGGTTTTAATGTCTAACCAGAATACAATCCAACCAACCGGCAACAATCATGGACATAGTAATAGTTGTAAGTCATAGTTGACCGTGGATTTTTCCTCTAAGAAATGTTATTTTTTCTTTTCTTTCACAGTGTAATTTTTTTTCTATGAATATATCTGCTTCTTGCTTGAGATGGAGCTTTAGAGTTTGTTTCCAAAGATTGCGGTTTGCAGCTATCTCTTCTCGGGCTACAGGGTTTATGTTTAGAGTTTTCATGTCACATTTACATACGTCTATAAATCTGACTTTTGAGTGCCCACTAGTTCGTTTGCCTTCTGCTAGTTGTCTATAAAATATAACTTTCGGTATGTGGCCATCTTTCATACGGTTTGAGCAGTGTGTAAATGTTCAGAATGTCTGTGTGAGTGAGGACCTCCAAGTTTGTCACTTTGTCCTTCCAGGTGATATCAAGAATAAGGCGGTGGCATCGCATATGAAATGCATTTAGCTATCTCTCTTGCACAAGTTGTCCATGATTCATTGCCATATGGAAGGGCACTGAACATACTATAGGAAAATATCAGGCTACAAGGCTAAAGGATGACCCAGGAAAGGTGGTACGGAATCAGGAAGTCACTGAACAAATTCCGTGTGACAACAACCCAATCTGCACAACTGGTTATGTCTAGAAAGTTACACATACCTGCTCTTTAACGGTTCATCACATTGCAGGCAGTAAGACAATGAAGGTTCACGGAATGCAAATCTACTACCTTATCGTCATTTTAAATTGTAATTAATAAATAGGGCATGTTAATACAAAAGTGAATAGGTTAAATTGATTCTTTCTTTGAATATTTAGAACTGATGTGAAAAAGGAAGAAAAATTTAAAGAAGAAAGTGCAGATTTTGGAGAAACTGTCTCTAATGGGGTCTCAGGAGAAACCAAGGAGAAGGATAAATCACATAAGAAAAGTAAGTTCTTTGTGCTGCCATACATGTTAACTTGAAGTCCTCATGAAACTAGTTTTGATGTGTAGAATAGTAATTGTACTTCAAGATATTTGTAATTCTTTCCCTTTTGGGCATCTGGTCAAGATTGAGGCGTAAACAACATCATTTGAGAGTATTGGATGTAGAAATGTGTAAAATGTGATTTCAACTGGTGTTTTTTTTTTTTACAAAAGCCAATGGTAGACCCAGAGTAAAATAAGAAAACTGGCAGATAATTGCATGGGTGTATTAAAGCTGGTGGTTTAAGGAGCTAGTGGTTCCTATTTTGTAAAGCTGTCACCATACCTTGTAGGAGGGTACGTAACACCCCACTACTAGTTCCAGAAAAAGATGGATTGATAACACTTGAGAAATGCTACAACATCAATTGACAATGGTTGAAACATTTTTGTTTATGATTGAAGAAATGTTACTGTTTCTGGATTTATTTGGTTGAAGGCACGGTGCATGAAGTCCTGCAGCAATTGTGAGGTGCGTGCAACAATTTCAAAATGCAATTTAAAAAATAAAATAGGAATTTTACTGTTTCTGAATTTTTGCAGACTGGCAACATGCAGCCAGATCTTTTGGATTTTCAACTGCCAAGGGAATTTTTACATGTGGAACTTGAACACGGAATATAAATCAATCTGATAGGGCTGTGCACTTGATCTCACCTTCCCAGAAATCAGGGATCATTATTGCTATATTGCCACATGATGGCAACAGAATAAAAATGAAGAGATTTTGCTGTTGCTCTTTCAGATGTCTCAATGATGACCAATGACTGCTTTAATTACTCTGATAACAATGAATAAGAAGAAGAAAACTGCATAGTTATAGAACAGATCTCTGTTTTGATTATTTTTTCATAAGTGAATTCTAACATTGCAGTTACATTACTGCTCTTCAACTGCCTATCTGAAGCTTCTGTTGTTATTTCCCATTTTAAATGAAATCTTTTTTCAGACACTAGTGATGAGGATCTAGACATATCAAGAGAGACAAACAGCAGTGACATTAAGAAAATTGAGGAAGCTAGCGAGTCAGAGAATGAAACTAAGGAGGTGAGTGTCTATCATTTGTATTGGCATTTCAATTCTTGAATTCTGCTCATTTTTTAAATTCTTCTTGAATAGGTTTGTTCAGATAGATAATATAAAGAATCTTCTTCTCCTTTCTCATTTGCCTTTCTGTGTTGATGGAGAGAATGTCTTTCATCTGTGATTGACCACTAAATGCTGTTTTGTTACTATTTCTAGTATTTTGTTTATCTATCCTTTTTTTAAATTTGTTTTTTTTTAAATATTATTTTTTAGGATACACTCTCGGTCTGTTTAAATATTATTTGTTGATAGTTGTATGTATCATGGTTAGTTGTTTGTCTTGTACATGGCCAAACTATTTTATTTGCTTTTTTTCTTCTTTAATATATTTTACTGACAACTAAATTAATAGAACCACTAAATTAGTAGAAAAAACAAATTTGTAACTTGATGAACAAAAGAAGAAAAAGAAATCGTTTTATACTGTTGGACTAATATTTAACTTGCATATTAATTCTTCACTTATAACTTTGCTTTCAAGCTGGCACAAATTATCTTTGCCTGGAATGCATATCATTTATGAGCATTATTTTTATGAACAGTTATTGCAAGCATCTTTGGTAATAAAACTATCACATCAAGATACTGTTGTTGGTCTACAAATTGTCATATCATGTAATGGGTAATATTTATATTCTTAATGGTTACTTTCATATAAGCCATAACATGACAGCTTAAACAAACTCACAGATATGAGCAGACCAAGATATTCAGTCTCAGAACAGGTCAGTGTGGCCTCAAAGTCAGTCTACACAAGACAGAATTCAGTGACAAACTCCATAACATATCCTACAGGACTACATCACTCTCAGCACCCTAAGAACATAACTATATCCCACAGAAACAACCCTGTACGACAAGTTATAGAGAACTGGTGAAGATGTCAATTGCACCATCTTGTTCGTGACCCTGCTGGTCTAAATACATAGCAATAGCTGATTGCTGAAGTTACTTTCAGTTCTCAAGATTTGCCACTTCTTTATTTAGTGACAAGTTTTTAAAGCACAAACCTTCATTGCATTTTGCATTATTACAATTGCATTATTTTGCTTGTTTTAAGAGAAGAGAAGTTTCAGTAATGAGCCATCACAGGAAAAATTGAGGAAAGATGAACAAATAGACCAAGAGATGAATATCTTAAAGAATTATCCTGGTGATATAATGAACAAAATATGATAGATCGAATAAGGCAAGTCTTCTATCTATTGTCCTTTCGAGCCGAAGACGGCACATAGGGCAGAATTACAATCTCAAAAACAGAAACCTTGCGTGCCAAAATGGCACATATTGCAGAGATCACTGCTTCTAAAATCTATGGTTCTGTTTCCATAACAATACTTTTTACAATGACAGCTTGTCAAGCCATCGATCAATCTCCTTAGTCGCCTCTTACGACATGCCTGGAAGGTCACAGTGTCACTATTCTTTACTTCCCACATAATGAGGCCCAGGTAACACACAGAAGGCAAGTCTTAGACAGTGAGAAATGGAAAAGCATTATCTCACTAACACCAGTGCTGTTAAGTTCAATTGTTTTATTTTTTATGAATTTATTTTTTTACAAAAGTTTGTGCTGCATATATTTTTTTCTGTTGTACATATTTTGTTAATTGACAGAAAATAATTGTAAATGTTGAAATGTAAACAAATGAATACTTATTCTAAGTTTATATCTTCCCGTTAAAAAAAAATATATATTACATATATATGTATATTATATATATTTATTTTATATATATTTATGTATATGTATATATATATATATATATATATATATATATATATATATATATATATATGCGTGTGTGTAAGGAATGTGCATTTTTGTCTTAGAAGACTGCGTCTGAAAAAGACACATATGTTCCTGTTCCTGGTATCATGACCGTGCCTTTGAAAAAGAAGCGAGCTTTACCAAATTGGATGATGAAGGTTGCAGAGTCACCAACCAAGGCAAAGCCAGCCACAAAGCAATTAAAACAGGCTGCCGCAAGCAAAAAGCAATCAGGTCAGATTTTACATGTTGGTCTTATCTGCATTCATTATGTTTCAGTATTTATTGTGTGGATTAGTGCTTGCGTTTATTGTTTATAAAATAAACTTACGATTCATGCTTGAGTATTGGTAGCACTATAATAGACCCAGATGTAGATTGGTACCAAAAACTGAAATCAGATCATCTTGCTGAATTTTGAGGAAAATTTAGAATGATCATATGGATTACCAAAAATGTGGGTTATCTTCATCAGCAATTTTTAACAAAAGTTTGTCAGAGGTCTGAAAGTCTCTGGGTGCTCCTTGAAAGCAGTCAAAATTAGTGTTCCCTTTTTATATTAATTATGTAAAGATTGCTTTAAAAAGAAAAGCCAGAAAGGTTTGTCAGAAGCAGCATTCAGGTTATAGAACAAAACTAACTCATAGTGTGATACAGATTAGTTATGTGTAGGTTCAGCATCTTCATCTAATCTGTTCACAATGTTTTACCACTAACCATGAAACCCATCCTTCAAATTCTGGTAAAGGTACAAGTAAAATGACCAATTTCTTGAAAATTGGCTACTTTTTTTTCCACATTATATGATCTATCTCAAAATGAAAAAAAAAAAAAAAAAAAATCCTACATCAATAGAAACAAATCCAACACTCAGGGGTCACCAGAAGTAGTAATTAGGAAGGTACATGGAGGAAAGGAGTGTTTGACGACAGCAAAATGTCAAATTTTGAAGAATTTGTGTTTTGATGTAGTAATTTTTACGACGGTATTGTAATCAAGGATTAAACAGAATCTAAACAATATTTGAAGATACTCTAAATGAATGTAGAAGAAAAAGGAATCTAAAGGTATATCTTATGTATACATTTCCAATATATTTGTCTAGATCTATTATGTAGTAAAGCATAAAAGGAAATATCATGATTGTCAACATTTCATACAATCTGCACGAGTAGAGTTCTTAGATTGTTTTGACCAAATGAAATCAGCAACTAAGGACTACTGAACAAATGCAACCAAAAGCACACTCTGAAAAGGTCCAGAAATCATCATGCGCAAGAACTGCAGTGCAGTTGACTTTATTGATAATATGAAAGAGAAACAGACTAATGACGAGCTTATGAGAGAACACTGGAATCAGGGAAACGAAGTGAGGAGCAATAAGAACTCTGAAGACAGCCTCAGGCCAAACAAATTGGTTTTGTTGTTCAGCAAGACAATTGTAAATGTGCTCAACACAATGAAAAATATGTCATACAATGAAGTAGGTGTTGAAAAATCTGTGTTCTAAGACTTAGCATTTGGAGATAAGACTGTCCTGTATTTTTCAATGTTTTGCCACTTTTTCCTTCACTCTAAGAGTCAGGTAATCATTTTAAATTGGTTGAATAGGAAACTGATCATGTAACTTTTTTTAAACAAGTCACCACATTTATTTATATAAATATGTTTTACCTAAGGTATACAATCTAAATCTACAGTCCTGGCCCCAAAAGAGTGTGTAAAAGTAAAAAAAGTAAAGTACCCCCATCACACCAAGTGGCGTATAGGAAATATGGTGTTAGTGACCATATATTTTACAGACCTTGGGCACATGATTTTTGAGGCAATGTGGTCGGTATTACGCCCGTGCTGCTTCACTTTCCCTGAAAAAAATCAGGTACCCATTAAAGGCTGGGTGAACCCGGAAGCCGTCGGTTGGGATCGAAACCTACCTCTTGTCCTTTGTAGTCCAATTCACTAACCACTGAGCTATCACAGCTCCCTAAAAAAATGTGTAGCAATGACAAAATGTGTAGTTTTTTTCTTTTAGGATGGTACCTATTATTGGGAGTTGAACTTAACAAGAGAGATGCCAACTTCCTTCCTTTGCAGATGACTACACCAATTTCTTTTATAAAGCTGTGGTCGCTTAGGTTTCATTTATCACCGTGATGTTTTCTCTTATATATTTTTTTAAATGGGGAAAAAACTTTACTGTTTCTGAATTTCTTTGGTCACTCAGAACAGTGCATGAAGACCTGTAGCATCTGTGAGGTCCTTGCAGCAATTTCAAAGTGCAATTTTTAAAAATGAAAGTAAGAATTTTACTGATTCGGAATTGTTATAGACCAGTGCATGTAACCTAAGGAAGGTAAAGAAAGTCACATCATTTTACTCCACTCTTAAAGCAGGAAATCTTGGAGAACTTGTTCTGCAGTTTGCATGTCCAAATGTTTGTTGTAAATGTGATGTTTATTTTGCAGTTCTAGATTTACAAGACCAGTGTTTCTTAGTTGCTATACATTGAAGGATATACTTGGGAAGATTTCTCATCACTTATGGACTTGTGTAATGAGGATGTCCTGTCAACTAAACAAAACTATATCTCTGTCATAGACTTTTAAGAGCTGCTCATAAATACAGTTAAGAGGAACTCAGAACTCAGGATTTTGACAAGTCTAGTGCTCAGATAAAATTTTGTAATAATTACAAGAACAGCCATGCAATGGACTCTGAGTGGATGCAAAAGAGATGCAGACCTAGGTTAATGTGATAACAGTAGAGGTAGAGATGAATAATGTGTGCCAGATTTGGGGCACATTGTGAAGTGGACTGTACAAAATAGATTATTGGTCTACAAGATGTCACACAAAATGTGTCAACCACCAGTTGCATTAATGTTCCAGCTAAGGAAAGGAAGAAAGAAGATGATTGTTATTGTAGCTGATGGAGCTAAATTGGAATCTCTCAATAATAATTTATGAAAAGGGATATGAAGTGATTTTGAGACTCTAGAAATCAGTTTATGCTCAGTAGGAGTAGGACATAAGTAAGAGGACAGATTAGAAGTGTTTAACCACTGTTCTACCAGATTTATCAGTTTCAGAACTTTGGTTTATCTGTTGAGAGGGACTTAGTAGCAATCACTCTGACTAGAGTACCACAATTTGATAATGCCACTCAGTAATGATGTAATTTACACACATGCTTTTATGTAAAATCAACAGTATACTTTGTTTAAAGCACAGAACATACATACTTTTAGATTGTATTTTTTGGTGTGTTCTTTGTGTACAAGTTTCTTTAATATTACATCACAGGCACAACAGTTACCAAGCCAGGCTCAGATAACGATGATGATAATGGTATTGATGAGGAGGAAGAGAATTATGTTAATAAGAAGGGAAACAAAACAACTGCACCAAAAGACAGTGATAATGAATTTGAGGAAGAGCCTTCTGATGATGATTATGTACCAGAAAAAACTGCAAAGAAAAGGGGTGGGAAGAGTCAGAAAAGAAAAAAAGCTAGTGATAGTGAGGATGATTTCAGTGAGGAAGATGATGATGATGACTATTCTCCCAAAAAGTCAAAGCCCAAGGCTTCCAAAAAGACACCAAAAGGAAAAGGAGGAGCAAAGGGTAAGAAGACTCCATCAAGGGCTTCCAGAAGCACACCTCAGAGAAGTCGAGCTAAGAAGAGAAACAGTGATAATGATGAGGAAGAGGAAGAAGAAGCATTACCACAGAAAAGGCATCGTAAAGAAGAGGAAGAGGAATCTCCAATGAGAAGACCTCAGAGGGCAGCCAGACAGAAAAGGGGGAGTTACGGTGAGTAGTTATTTTCTATTGATTTTGTTATTTTAATCAGTTTGGTACTACCACTCCCTTTCTCCTTCACCCTTACTATCCAACAATTTAAATTCAAAACTAATAATCATGATTAGTAGATAAACCAATAAAAAACAATCAACAGCACTGATTATTTTACAGCATCTATTCATAAGTTTTCTTCCAAAAAAACAGTCGTATTCCCAAACAATTATTGTATGGCAAACTTAGGGATGGAAAAAGACCAAAGGGCAGGCCAGTGCTCAGATATAGGGATGTTTGCAAAGCTTCTTTGAATGAAAGAAACTGGGAGATTCTGGCATAAGATCGTAGCACATGGAGAAAAAAAAAAACAAAAAAATGGCACAGCAACATTCAAGTAGGCATTGGCATAAGACAGAAGGCGCAGAAAAATAGACAAGGCCAGGCACCACAAATGCATCTTGTTCATTCTGTGGTTGGATCTGCCTATCCAGCAGATTCAGCCACAAGAGATGCTGTTCAGTAAAGCAGCATCCAGCATAAGCCACTAATACTTTACCAAACTACTGATTAATCATGGTTACTTGCTACCAACCACTTGTCAAGATACTAAAGGCATATATATTAGCAGATTAAGAAGATTGAGCAATATGTATATTATCTGTTAATTTGGATAAATTGCTGGAATCAGCAGTGAAGCCTGCTATGAGGATGCTCCAACCACAGTGAACATGATATCCGTAGATATATAAATAGATAATAGGTAACAATATGAACAGGATATATTCAATAGAGTTTTGGGCAAAGGTGGGTACTGATATCTGATCTGTTGCATGCAGTGAAAATATGTTAGGAACACTATGCTTTTAAATCCAGCTTGAAGGAAAATAGAACAGCATTAAAATCATGCAATTGATTTAAATACATACAAGGAAACTTAGTGCACACTTTGGAACAGGCCATTATTGGGGGCATATCGATTACCTGATGTGGTTCTCAGTTACAGTTTAGATTTTTGCTCTTCAGGATTAGATTAAATCAAGATTGCCTTTTTTTTTTTCTTTACTGTCTTGTGTTTAAATTTCATCTCTTATGTTCACTTGTTTTGTTTAATGTTTACTCTACATCATCATTATTGAATGCTGAATCATCAAAGTTTGGCTGCCATGGAGCGCCATTCTGCTCTGTCTCTTGCCTTGATAGTGCAGGTTGTTGTAGGCTGACTTGTCCATCTTTTGATGTTACTCTTACTCATTCAAGGTAGTCTTGATCTGTCTTTTACCTTGTATTTTCCCTTCCAAGATTACTTTTAGTAGGCTGTTGTGTCTTTTAACATGCCCCAAAAATCTCATTGTCTTGTTTGAATTGTATTTAGTAGTTCTCTTTTCATTTTTGGTAGTTTTAAGACTTCATTTGTTTTATTTTCTTTCCATCCAATTCTTCTATAAATCCACATTTCAAAGGCTTCAATTTTTTGTTTTGTTTTTTATTTTCTGATGCCATCCATGTTTCTGTACCACACAGGAATTTTGAGAAGATTTTTCTATTCTTAGTTTTAGCTCTGGTGTTGTTTGCTTTGATGTTAGAATATTTTTCATGGCATTAAAATGTTTTTTTTGCCATTCCTGTTCTTTTGTTTCTTTATGTTTTACATTTTCCATCACTGGTTAAAGTATGTACAAGGTAGTTGTAGCTCTGAACTGTCTCCAGGTCTATTCCTTCCACTTTAATATCCACCTGTAGATTTTGAGTGTTATCTTTCTATCTGTATAAAACAGATAATTACATAGTTATTCATTCATTTTTAATCCCTCAGAATGTGCTATTAATTCACCTTTATGATTCTGAGTAGTATGTTAATTTGTTAGGAGTTTAATGATTAATGTTGCTAGGTCCAGATTACCTATTAATATTGTTTTTTTTACTTGTTTAATATCTTTTTTCTGATTAGTTTTAAAATGATTCTCTTATTTAACAGTTTTGGTGATGATTCTTAAAACCTATATTTTTTTTTATTCATATTAGTTGATGACCCAATGATAGAGGAAGCTCTGGAAGATTTTGCTTCTGATAATGATAATGATGCTAATGAGGATAAAGACAGTGACTTTATGGTGGAGGGAGAAGAGGAATCTGGTAGTGACTGGGAGAAATCAGCCAACAGCTCACAGAAACAAAAGGTTGATTTCTTAGCAGTATTAATGTTATATCTTGTTTTTTTTAGTGGTATTTTTATATAACTTGTTTAGTTCTAGTGGTTGTCATCATTATGTTATTTCATGACTACTTCCTATTAACTAATTTCAAGTTGTCATGAGGCTTTGTCATGAGACTTCTCTCATTAACCTTGGTCATAGAAGTTAAATTTTATAAAGAAACACACAACATAATTCTAGCTGTCTTCCTTTTTCTTGTTTCAAATTTAGTTTGTAATCTTTCATGAATTATCATTTGTTGTCCTACCTATCTAATTGTTGGAAGGGTGACTAGAAATAGTAGTAGAAGAGGTGCTGGATCTGATGTTTCCATTTTGGTTGAATAATATGTAGAAGACTCTTGGTTTGAAGGACACGTAAGGCTGTTCTGCCCTGGTTGTGCGGGGTTCATTCCAGTTAGGAAGCTTGTGAGATGGCCAAAATGGGCTGGACAAATTTTCTACCGGTAAGATTAAAAATGTCACTTTAAAGTAAACATCTACAGATTTATTCTATAGAATAGTGTCATATCTGATGGATCTTTGAGGAGACTGCTTATAGTGGGCCTGAAAACAAACTAACCACTCTCGACACACAAGTAGAGATTGAAGAAAGAAGACACGCAAAAATGCCTCGCTGTGGATCAGAAGTGTTGGGCTGTAAATTCATCAGTGATTGTGTTACTCTCTAATATGTGATCATAAGATGTCACTTTATCTTTCTTGTCAAGTTATGAAGTTTCCGAGCCACGATAGCTCAATGGTTAGTAAACTGGACTACAAAGGACAAGAGGTAGGGTTCAATCCCAACCGACGGCTTCCAATTCACCCAGCCTTTAATGGGTACCAGATTTTTTTCTGGTAAAGTAAAGCGGCACGAGCGTAATACCGACCACATTACCCCAAAAATCACGTGCCGAAGGTCTGTAAAATTTATGGTCACTAACACCATATTCCTATATGCCACTTGGCGTGACGGGGGTACTTTACTTTTTTTATGAAGTTTCCATTCTGAATGCCCTAGCAAACTTTTCTGCTCTTTCATTGCTATGGTCTTCTGACTAACCAGAACAATAATAATATAATAGGCTTTCTATCTCAAAAGGTAAATCAATTCGTCATAGTACGTCACTCAAGAGTGAACACTGTATTTGTTATACTAAATAGTCTAAATCTAGAATGACAGTCATGTCAACATGTAGAACAGATGTAGTTGGATGTTGAGGTTGACATTGGCATTTTGCTGCATCTTCAATCATGCCTTTTCTCTTTTCTTGCCACATGTTTTGTCTCTTTTCGTCCCCAATCTTCATGCAACTCTTTACTAGTAAGCGCCGTTCCTGTCTATTTGTGGCATGTTTCCAGAATATTACTGTTTAATTTGAACTGCTTCATGTTGCACAGGCTGGTAACTTTTTTAAAATGCAGTGCTGGTTACCAGCTCATTGTACAGAATGTCTTTTGGAATTCTGCCATCCTCCATAAAAGTCATGTGTCCCAGCGATCTCAAGCGGCATTTTCTTAGCGGGATATGCATGCTGTTTGTGTTTGCTGCCTTAAGAACAGCAATGTTGGATATATAATTCTATCATCAGATGTCTAAGGTTCTTCTTACTCAATGGTGGCGGAATGTTCTAATATTCTAGGAAGCATATGGAGTCCAAGTCTTGTTATCATGTATAAGAGTACTGAGAACAGTAGATCTTGAAGATCTGTGACTTCCAAATGTGCTATCCATTTGTGATAATTAATCTATTAGTCTGTATTTTTTTTATAGCATTTGTATACAGGGATAGAATACTTTACAGAAGCTACAGAGCAGTGAAGAAAGAAAGTGATTATTTGTAAAATGAGCTAATTCATTATTTATTTAAATTGATGTTGTGTTTTTTTTGTTACCTTATTTACATCTTAGGCTTCCAAAAACAAAAAGTTGCCACCTCGAGGTCCTACAAAGAGAGCAGCCGGGAAGAAGAAGACCCGTCGACCCAGTAAAGTTCGAGACAATTCAGATGAAGATGATGATGCTATGGAAGATGATGAACCTTATGTGCCACGGCCATCTAAACGCAGAGGGGGAGGAGCTGTGTCACATGACTCTGATGAGAGTGATGAAGGGGGGCAAAAGAAGAAAAGGAGAAGAGAGCCTTGTCAGTATGGGAAAAAGTGTTACAGGTCAGTCATAGTTGACATATCCTTTATATTTGTTGCTTATAAGAAAACTTATATAAGAAAAGAAAAATTATAATTTGTACTTGAATGGTGTCTGTTGGCACCATGATCCCTTTCCTTATTATACAGGTAGATTTTTAAACTCCAGAACAACACTCTCATCATAGCAGTTTCTTACCCTAAAATTACAAATCCTTTAAGCGGTCATTAAAGGCAAAAATTACTGTGATTTTTTTTTCCGTTTGTTTAGAAAATTTAGACTATAACTCCAAATTGTTTGAGAATTAACTCCCTCTGCAGATATCCAGTTCTTTAAAAAAAAAAAAAAAAAACTTGTGGCATGTGCATTTGTTCCTCAAAGTGGATGTACATTAAAAAAACAAACTTGCGGCATGTGCATTTGTTCCTCAAAGTAGATGTACATTAAAAAAAATATTATTTCTTATATTATTGTATATATATTATATTTATTATATATATTGGATGGAAAGAAAAAAAAACAAACGAGGAAGTTTTAAAACAACTAAAAATGAAAAGAGACCTACTAAACACAATTAGAGCAAGACAAATGAAATTTTTGGGTCATGTTAAAAGACACAACAGCCTAATAAAAGTAATATTGGAAGGGAAAATACAAGGTAAAAGATGCAGACCAAGACTAACATGGACAAGTAACATCAAAAGATGGACAAGTCAGCCTATGACAATCTGCACCATCAAAGCAAGAGACAGAGTGGAATGGCGCTCCATGGTAGCCAACCTTCGATGTGGAAACGGCACTCATTGATGTTTTCTTATATAGAAAATCACTTCTGAGGGAAAAGCTTCATATTCATATGGATTATTTCTAGGACTACCACAGTCTTGACAAGTAAAAATATAACTTGAATATTTTAAAATATACTAAATTGTGCAGTCTGTCAAATGATAAAGATAGGATATGAATTGTTTCTACACTCTTTTACTTTATACTTTGTCTACAACAAATGTGAATTTCCAATATTTTATATTGAACATTCTGAATGGGATATTTCACTAACAAAGACATAAATGGATTTACTTTGACAAAAATCACAAAAGAAATTAAAATAGCACTTGATCTTATTGCAAATTGTTATGCAGTGATACTTTGGTGAGTTACATTTTCATTTTTTAGCTTTTATTTGATTCATTCTTCACTTTAAAAAATTTTTCAATGATTTTATGGCATACGAATATTATATTCACTTTATGCAATATTCCTCCTTTAATTTGATGACATACAAATACTATTTCCACTTTATGCAATATTCCTCCTTTAATTTGATACATATGATGTTTTATTAAAAAATCAAACATTTATACAAGAATTTTTAATTTGGTGACATTGAGTAGTTCACAAATTAAAGTTAGATAGTTAGATAATTCCTATCCAAACCAGAAAAATAATTCAGGAGTTAAAGAGCTAAATAGATCTGTTATTGTTATGGAAGGCCCCGGTATCACTGCAAATGAATTAAAATCCATAATTGCTCAACCGCCAGTGGAATTATGTGAATTACTATCTCATTTCCCAAAAAAAAGAAAGGTAGATGTAGACCCCATCATAGCAGTCCCAGCACATGCCAAAAGACATAAGGCGAAACCGCATAGAAAGTGAACACAGCCATTTGTTCCCTGTCATACGATATCATCATTCATCGTAAACAATCGGAATATCGAAGCAGATGAAACACAGCTCACGGTGTGCGAATATGAAGAAACTGCAACAAGGAACACTTTTCAGACATAACCCTCAGTGGTTCCTGCTGCCTATCCACCATATTGACCAGAAGTTCACGTCCTGAAAATGATGATCGTCGTATTTTTTTAACTGTATAGCGCTTGATGATGTTAGGACATCGTTTTTGATCCCAAATCCGAACATATGAAACACAGTTAGTCGTCTGATTATCCCCGTCACACATCAAACAACAGACCATAAGATCTTCCTGCAATGTGAATTTGTGAAATTATAAACCACATATTGAAATTATAAAATCACATGTCTACCTTAAGGCGAAGGTGCGCCAGAGCTGGAAGTTGTAAGTGACCCACAGCTGATGGCTTGCACCAGGATCGGTGAACCAGAACCATTCAGACCCTGCTCCACCTATCCGTGGTGCCTCTATTAACAGACTAACCTGTCTAGTCTGGCCAAGCAAGTAGGGATTAAACTGGGAAGACATCCCGGTACTCAAAAATCTCGTGCTGAAGTCGGATGTGTTGGGCCAAAAGGCGCAGATATCACAGTTATACTGCAAACCACAACACAGACACGCCCACGTAATGTTCTTTTAAGGGCGGATGATGAAGAGGTGTACTACTTTAGTCATCAGACGAACACAAACAAGCAAGCAGCAAACATGTCTACCTTCGATCTCACAGTAGCCCTCTTGAATCTAGACAACATTCTTCCTGACTAACATAAAACTCTGGGAGTCACACCGGTGCTGCAAAGTCATGAACAAAGCTCCATCATTTCGCCTTTGGTCATTAGCGTATGGTCGGTCTAGGGATATACAATCGGCCATTATGATGACGTAGCACACACAAAAATTTCTGCGCCCATAAATTCCTGATTACTCTAGTAAATGTAGCCTACAACGAACGAAACATGGTGCAAAATCCCTAAAGTGAAAACTTTTGTTGACTATGGTCCATATTAATGAGTTATAACATGTCAATAATTGGTGTCAAACAATTCCAATGACGGCCTTTGAACAGCACTAAATGTGTTGATGTAAACCGCATATCAACTCTAGACGGGGGAAGATCGCATTCACAACACTTGACTTGTCAAAAAGGAATATTGCCATGTGTATGACTCCGCATCATCTGCACAAATTTGTTAAGTGGAACATCAGATTGACTTTAACGCAGAAAATTGCATTGGAGAGCCAAAATTATTCAGTCCCCAAATGCAATTCCTGCAACAGTCAAGAGAACATGAACTTCATTCCACCATTGTGGAACTGGAAGTCTAAATAGTTCTGTATAAGGGTGTAGTCTAATTTATTCACTTTAACTTTTCTTCCTAGGACAGAATCCCTCATCTAAAGCTTAGTTGCCTTTTGACATAATAGTTTTCCTTTATTAATAATTTTACATTTGAATGCTGTACTAATTTGTTGTGTTCTGCTTACAATCCATATTAATAATTAAGATAATGAATTCAATATCTTATATGTCTCGAGGTAAGACATTGACCTATGGACAAGGAAGTCCGATTACTACCACAGGCAGTGAAATAAAAAAAAAAAAATTGGAATCTGTGGTTCTTCATGGCTTTGTCCTCCCCTTGTCTCTGGGTAGTGAGATCCGATATGTAGCTCTCTTGGATAACCGAAAAACAGGAGGTCCTGTGTGCACTCTACACACCTTAAAGATCCCTTGGCAGTTGGAAATTGAAAAGAGTAGGTCAAAAATGGCACTGCAAGGACAAAATTAATAGGAAAAAATCTACCTGATATGTTGAAACTCTTGAAAATAACAAATATGAGAGTAGCTCTGAAGTTAGAGAATATCTGCCTGTATGGCTGAGGACACCTGAGCACATGGCTTACTTTTCTGCCGGTGTGAAAAATATTAAAAAAGTTATATTCGCGCAAAATTCAGTCCCTTGGGACTCTGCTAGCGATATAAAGCTGGTGAACACAAACATCTTTAGAGTTAATTATAACATTTTTAAAAAAGTAAAGTACCCCAGTCACGCCAAAAGACACATAGGGAATATGGTGTTAGTGACCATAACTTTTACAGACCTTCGGCACATGATTTTTGGGGTAATGTGGTCGGTATTACGTCCGTGCCGCTTTACTTTCCCAGAAAAAAATCCGGTACCCATTAAAGGCTGGGTGAACTGGAAGCCATCGGTTGGGATAGAACCCTACGTCTTGTCCTTTGTAGTCCAGTTCACTAACCACTGAGCTATCGCGACTCCCAATTATAACTAACATTGGTTCTATATAAACATTTTCCCTTAACATTCTACTATCCTGTTGTCATTGTTCCACTTCCTTGTTTCTCTTTAATTAGTTCAAGCTATTTTTGTATTCTTACAAGATATTTGATCTTTTACTGATACCTAGAGATACAGGTACTCTTTTAGCTCTGTTCCACTTGGTACAGGGACACTAACATCTTTCTTAGTCAGAGATCCGTTCCTTTGTAGTCAGTACACTGATCTTTCTCAGCCAGAGAATTGATCTTTCTTAATCAGAGCTTTATTAGAGAAATGCTCTTTTTAACAATAGCTCTTCTTTCTTAATTAGAGAAATATCTTTTTACAAATGCACACTTAATCAGAGAGTTAATCTGTCTTAATCTTTCTTAATCAGAGAATTAATCTTTCTTAATCGGATCTTTCTTAGAGAGTTGATCTCTCTTAACAATAGAATTAATTTTTCTCAATCAGAGAATTGATCTTTCTTACCCAAAGCTTTCTTTGATAACTGATATTTCTTAATAGAAATAATCTTAAGTAGAGAATTGATCTTTCTTAGACCACAGAATTGACCTCTCCCAGAGAATTTCATTTCTTAAACCAGGGAATTGACCTTTCTTAACCAGGATTAATTCTTATCAATTAGAAAGCTGGAGAGCTGATAACAAAATAATTGGAACATCATCTTTCAAATTTTTAGGAGTTACACAAATTCATAAATAGACAATCACTTACAAACACACATTATTACTGCAAACACACATTTATTACTGTGCACCTTAATATCATAAAATCTAGTTTTAGGAAATAAGGAAGACAAAGAGGTGAACAAATAAATGATATTATAACATACACTCACATCAAATAATGCAAGACCTTGACTCAATAAAAAGAAATGCTCTTCATCATGCTATATCAAGTTCTTGTTTGCATCTTTCAGCTTTATATCTCCAGTGAAGTCCGGTGGGACTGAATTTTGCACGAATATAATTTTTTTTCATATTTTTTACACCGACAGCCATGTGCTCAGGTGTCCCTTTCTATACAGGCAGCTATTCTCTGACTTCAGAGGTACTCTTATATTTTTTTTATTGTCAAGAGTTTTAACATTTCTGGGTAGACATTTTGCTATTAATTTTGCCAGGAAAGCAGCCACTTTTGATCTAATCTTTTCAATTTCCGACTACCAAGGGTTTTTTAACATGCTCAGAGTGCACACAGAACCTCCTGCCTTTTTTCGCTGATATCTGAGAAAGCTAGACATCGGATCTCACTACCCTGTGGACAGGAGGGAGGGTAAAGCCACAGATTCCATTTTCATCTTATTTTCCATCACCTGTGGTGGTAATTGAACCTGAGACTTTCTGGTCCAGAGGCCATAGTCTTACCTCCAGACTACCCTGCCCCCATATAGTAAGTAACATCCAGAGGAAGAAAAATGAATCTGAAGGTCACATTGGTAAGACAATAGACAATCACATAATGACATGCTTGTCTTCGGCTTGCTTTTTGACAATTAATAACACTTCTATTTTATGTAGAAAAAACCCTGTTCACTTCCGAACTTTCTGCCATCCCGGAGACTCCAGTTATGATGAGGAAGACAAAGATAGCTCAAGTCCTAAGGAAGCCAGCAGGTCAGTTTGTTTGTAGCCAGCAAAAGCTTTTGCCATTTTGTAAATATAATAAAATAAGCATCAAGACTAACAGAATGTAAATAATACAGCATTCTAAAAAATATTTCTCGTTACACATATAGCTGACCTTTATTAAATTTAATACTGAGTAAAATTAAGAGGCCATGATTGATTTATTTTTTTCCCAACTTTTTAAAACCTGTAAAGTGACTATATCATAGGAAACCTTTAGAGACAGTAGTTGTTGGTGTCAGGATTTTTTCCTTCCTTCTCGTTCTTCTTCTTTCAGTGTTCATTCATTAAGTGGGCATGGATGCTTTGTGTTGCTGGTTTGTGGCAAGCCACAGTATTTGTGCCTTTCAGCACAACACACATCCACCGACAGCATGGCTAGATTTGTAACAAAATAAAAGCTGCTAATTACCATTTATTGATTCTTTTGTGACCTATCTATCTATCTATTGACCTTTCGAGCCGTAACCGGCCCATAGGGCGTAGACCAAGATACACCTTCTCCTATATGAATTTTTGTTCTAGCAGTTTTCTTTTAAAGATATTTTATCAAATCTCGCCATCTGTCTCTGTTCTGTGCAAGCAGTTCTATCTCATTGATGGAGCCGATTCCTGCTGCTCTTGCCTCTCTCATCAATGTTCTTCTCAGTGTCTCCCTGGGTCTTCCTCTTTTTCTTTTACCTGTTGTTTCCCATATGAGGGCTGATGTGCTATCATTTTGTGACCACCTGGCGCGAATTATGAACAATTTTTGTGTGTGCTATCCTTGCTGGCCTGTAACTAGTGTGTACGTAATGACATTGGAAACTCCGTCATTTGTGCATGTACTTCGACTTTACGTTTAGCCTCTCTGGCACTCTATGTGGACATCATTTATTTATTACGACTTCTTGATATTGTGTTTTGCGACATTTCTATTTTCCTATTTCATATTTACCTGATGATTTATCTTGATATTTGCACAGTTTTCACTATCTTCTCTGACGATATATTCTGCCACATTATCTGGATAAATGTTCTTTATCATATTTATGTCTTTTTGATAGCAACCTCCACTGTACTTGCGCTTGCATATGCACTTTATATACAACCTCTTTACTTGTAATTTATGATCAGTGGACACTTACTCTTAAACTTGAGCTTCTTGATACTTTAGAGATACTTTGTTCACTGAGTTGTTCAGTGTTTCAAATTTAACCACACACCAATCTCCAAGAGGTGTTGGGTTCTCTAATAAGCTCCTTGGGAGTTCTTTTATCAAGCTTTCATTTCACCTATCTTGACTATACTGCTCTCTAAAATTCTTTAACTTTCACCAATTTACAAGCGGCTGGCTCTCTCTGACTTGACATCTTGTTTGTCCTTAACTTTAACACATGTAGTTGTTGACAAATAACAGTAAGGACCCTCTGTAAAGGGAGCTGCGATAGCTCAGTGGTTAATGACCTGGAATACAAAGGACGAGAGGTAGGGTTTGATCCCAGCCGATGGCTTCCGGGTTCACCCAGCCTTTAATGGGTACCAGATTTTTTTCTGTGAAAGTAAAGCGGCATGGGCGTAATACTGACCACATTACACCAAAAATCATGTGCCGAAGGTCTGTAAAATTTATGTTAACTAACACCATATTTCCTATACACCACTTGGCGTGACGGAGTACTTTACTTTTTTACTTCTTTTAACCCTCTGCGAAATTAGCTTGTTCTCGGAAGACTGGGCATCTCGCAAGCTCCGTAATTTTTATTGAACTGAAACTTATTTACAGAGGTAGAAAAAATGTTCATACAAACCACACACACTTCACTACTGCACATAACTATCAAATTTGATTGCTAAATCAAACTCTCTCTCTGTCTGTCTGTCTGTCTCTCTCTCTCTCTTGAATCTGCAGGTTCTGACTCATAATAACAGAAATCCAATTGGATCATTTCTATTAAATCTACCGAACTCTTGACTTCTGGAATGTTCTTACATGACTAACTTTTTCTTCTTTTACCTTTAAACTTCCTGTTGAGCATAGGTCTTCAACAAACACTTTCTTAGCAGTTCTGTTTTTTTGCCATTCACTTAAAATCATTCCATATCTTCATCTTTATCTCTGCTTGCACCTGTCTTCTTCAAGAATATTTGGTCTTCCTCTTTGTCTCTTCCACTGGGGATTCCAAAAAAAGGCCTGTCGTGTAATACTCTCAGTTGGCTTCCGCAGTTTGTCACCTATTCAGCACCATCGTCTTAGTTGTATCTCTTTGTCCACTGGTATTTGACTGGTACCTTTCCATAATTCTACATTAGTGATTTTGTCCTGCCATTTCCATCCATCCTTTTATTCTGCGCAAGCTTCCTTTAATGAAGGTCTGTATCTTCATGATTGGCATTTTTTTCTTCTCCACACTTTACATCTGTATATAATAGGACTGTCTAACTATTCTAAACCAATTCCCTTTCCAAATGGATTCCGTCAACTACCACTACCCTCTTTGCTTTTCAAGCACCCAGTCCAAAGCCACTTCTTGACAGTCTCTCGTCTCTGGTCTGAAAACATCAGGATGATCTCCTGTCCACGGTCCAAATGACATCTTTACGGTATCCCATCCAAGGTCCAATTGACTCCTAGGTGTCTTCCGCACATTACCTAGTTTGTGCCTAATCTTTCTACTAGGATTGGATACTGTAGTAAAAGTAAAGAGCCCCAGTCGTGCCAAGTGGCGTATAGGGAATGTGGTGTTAGTGACCATAAATTTTATAGACCTTCGGCACATGATTTTTGGGTTAATGTGGTCGGCGTTACGCCCGTGCTGCTTTACTTTCCCAGAAAAAAAATCCGGTACCCATTAAAGGCTGGGTGAACCGGAAGCCGTTGGTTGGGATCAAACCCTACCTCTTGTCCTTTGTAGTCCAGTTCACTAACCACTGAGCTATCGCGGCTCCTGATTGGGTATTGTGGTCACCTATTAGTGTGGCATGCAAATGACCTTTTTTACAATGTGCAACAACTGCTCACTTCTGAATTTCTTTGTCAGACTCTTTTTGAGTTTATTCAACTGGCCCTACTTATCACTTAATATTCTCTTGACTTCGTTAACTTCAACTAATTTTCTCCTCAACACCATTACAGATTTTTAAAAAAAAATGTTTAATGATTTTACCCGGACAGTGGCCATTTTGACCTAATCTTTTTGACTTTTAGCTGCTAAAGGTTTTTTAATGTGTGTAGAGAGAAAAAAAAAAAAAAAAATTCATATAGGAGAAGGTGTATCTTGGTCTACGCCCTATGGGCCGGTTACGGCTCGAAAGGTCAATAGATAGATAGATAGATAGAGAGCACGGAGTCCTCCTGTTTTTCACCGTTATCTGAGAGGGCTAGATGTATCTCACTACCCAGATGCCATGGGAGGTTAAAGACATAAATAATCCACATAATCAAAAAGAAAGAAACATTTCTATGATGTGTGGTTTCGAACCTAGGACCTTCTTATCCAGAGCCCAATTCTCACCTGTCGACCACCCAGTCCCCATTTACCTTTATTTTAATCTATTAAAGTTGACAGTTCACAATTTGAATTTGCTTCCTTTCAGTCCAGTATTTTTATGTTTTTGGCTCTATTCGACTGAATCAAGCTCTTTCCAGTCAGTTTTATTTATGTCTACCTACTTGTTGCATTTACAAATGTCTTTGACTCCCTTTGCTTTTTTTTTGCAAAAGACACCTTGATCATCAAGTACCATGCCTGCTGGCATAGGTGATCATGTCTCTCGACAACTCTCGATCTCGAAAGTTATTTATCATTTCTGTTGTTGACCTTCTGCCAAGCCATTCTCTTTAGCTGTCTAGTATCTTTTCTCTTTGTTTCCCTCTATCTCTTCGTCCCTCAATTTTCCCAGTTGTCACAATATATTCAAGCCATTCCCTTCTCATTACATGGCCAAAAAATGATGATTGTTTCTTCCTATTATTGGTAATTAGCTTTAATTTTGCTTTGGCCTCTTTCAGAAGTTTTCATTACTCTTCTTAGGTGTCCATGGCATTCTCAATATTCTTCTGTAAAACCACATTTCTACAGCTTCCAGTGTTTTTCTTGTCTGTTGTCCTATTGTCCATGATTCACATCCATATGTTGAGACTGGTTCTACATAACATTTAAGAACTCTTTTTCTTGTTTCTATTGTCAAAAATGGATTGCACAATATCTTCCTAATTTTTTGGAAAGCTGCTTTTGCCTGAGCCATTCTACATTGCAAGAGACAGTCTCTCCTTAAAGAATGCTGTTAACAATCCATTTATCCTCCACTTGGCACGAATGACACATCTTAGTTAATAATATTGTTGGTTGATGGTAACCATGCTTTGAACTCCAGCCCTTCATTGTTTGCCCCATGCTTTGAACTCCAGCCCTTCATTGTTTGCCCCATGCTTTGAACTCCAGCCCTTCATTGTTTGCCCCATGCTTTGAACTCCAGCCCTTCATTGTTTGCCCCATGCTTTGAACTCCAGCCCTTCATTGTTTGCCCCATGCTTTGAACTCCAGCCCTTCATTGTTTGCCCCATGCTTTGAACTCCAGCCCTTCATTGTTTGCCCCATGCTTTGAACTCCAGCCCTTCATTGTTTGCCCCATGCTTTGAACTCCAGCCCTTCATTGTTTGCCCCAATCTCTCTAGAAGATTTCCAGCATGCATCTTAAGTGGCACAAGTGAAATATATTCAAACTTTTGTCTTTCAAGATGTATTTAGCCCTGGATTGGCTGGCTCAATAACCCTGTGTATGTATAAACAAATTAAGCTGTAGTTTGTTTTAAATAAGGGAATTAAAGGGGGAATGCAAACAAGAACAATGAAGGCTTTTGTTGAGTCCATTGAAAGAGTATCATGCTGGCTCTGGCGAAACCAAGACATATCAACAATCTCAAAATAATGTGATTTTCTGACATTTTGGCAATTCATCTACACATTGACCACTCCTGACTCCCATGTATGTCAACAGCATCTATCTATTGTCCTTTCGAGCCGAAGACGGCACATAGGGCAGAACCACAATCTCAAAAACAGAAACCTTGCGTGCCAAAATGGCACATATTGCAGAGATCACTGCTCTAAAATCTATGGCGCTGTTTCCATAACAATACTTTTTACAATGACAGCTTGTCAAGCCATCGATCAACCTCCTTAGTCGCCTCTTACGACATGCCTGGAAGGTCACAGTGTCACTATTCTTTACCTCCCTCATAATGAGGCCCCGGTAACACACGGGACAGCATAGCAACAGTTTAATCCTGGAATATCTGAGGCATAGGCAATAATAAATGACATTGACCATATGTGAGCTACACCGGATGTTTGCAATACAGACAGTTCAAAAGAATAAGTTCCCAGCCCGACCTATTTCTAATAACTACTATCAGTTTCTAATTATCTCCTTCTCATTGAATTACACCATGCCAAAGCATCTTGTACGCGAGTCTATGTTAAAGGATGTTGCAATTACAAGCCATTTTAGACTACTGTAACTATGAAGAGGACATCAAAGTGCTGGGTTAAAACTAAGACAAGTAAGTATATGACCAGGCAGAGACAGTAGACTTGACCAGAAGTGTTTGGTAGAATAAGTGTAGTTATATTTTGGACAGAATATATATTGTGAGCTTTAGAGTTTAATGCAGCAGGAGGTCAGCGTCCCTGAGTAATGACCCAGCTGGGCCCACCTCTCTTAAAGTATCAAGAAGCTAAAGGGCCGAAACATTTGCTTGACAGGGCCTCTTCTGATGATCAGATTGCCTTCTGCTGCAAAGCTCTGTATAAAGAGTCTATTATTATTTTGTTTTCACAAATAGTGGTAATTTTAAGATAAATGTATGTACCATTAAACAGTATTAGTGAGTTATATATATAATTGTGTCAGGTGCTTGCTACATATTCAGTAGTAAATTAGTTAAAAGTGGGCAGTCAGAAATAAAAACAAAGAAAGAAAAAGAAATGCCTGGTGATTTATATGGAGTATGTTGTTAGTACCTATTTAAAAAAAAAAAAGTGACTATGCTCACATTTTTGGATAAAATGGTTAGCATTACGTCAGTATTGTGTTTCTGTTAGGAATATAATTTCCCTATTAGAAAATGCAAAAATAACAATTTTCTGTTCCAATTTTAAGTCAGTCCTATTATATGGCTGTGAAAAATGGAGAACAACAAAAATGATAATCATGAAGTTACAAACCTTCATTAATGGGTACTTCTTCTTCTACCTTTTTAGCTCCCAGTGGAGCATAGGTCTTCAACAAACATTTTCCAAGTCATTCTGTTTTTTGCCATTCTTTTAAGATCATTCCATGTCTTCCCCATCATCTTCATCTCTGCTTCTATCTGTCTTCTCCAAGAATTCCTTGGTCTTCCTCTTTATCTTTTCCCCTTGGGATTCCAAAAAAGGGTCTGTTGTGTAATACTCTCAGTTGGCTTCCGTAGTGTGTGTCCTATCCAGCGCCATCATCTTCGCTGTATCTCTTTATCCACTGGTATTTGACTGGTACATTTCCATAATTCTATGTTAATGATTTTGTCCTGCCATTTCCATCCTTTTATTCTGCCTAAGCATCCATTAATGAAAGTCTGTATCTTCGTGATTGTCAATTTTGTTGTTCTCCATGTTTCACAGCCATATAATAGGACCGACTTAACATTTGAGTTGAAAAGTTTTATTTGTGTATTTAACCTAATTTCTTTGAATTTCCATATGTTTCCCAGTGCAATGAAAGCTCCTCTTGCTTTTGATATCCTTATTTTGGTATAATTTTCTGTTCCTCCCTCTTTATCTATATTACTGCCCAGATATATGTAAGATTGTACATCTAGTAGAAGTATTTCTCCTAGTTTTATTTGGTTATTGCCAACTGTATTATTTATCATAATGTTGGTCTTTTCTCTATTAATCTTCAGTCCTAGCTGTTGTGATCTCTCATCAAGTATGCTCATTTTATCCTGCATTTGTTGATGGCTGTGTGATAGGAGAGCTATGTCATCAGCAAAGTTTAAGTCATCAAGTTGTTTGGTCAGTGACCACTGGATCAGATCAAATCTTCAAATATTTCTGGATAGGCGGCCAAGCACATGGTTGTAAACTCGCGTGCTAAGACGCTGGTTAAAATCTCGTACTTTACCTTTACATTTCTGTTGTTTTGAGTTATTTTCATAATCCAATCTATAGCCAGTAGAAAGAGAAATGGGGACAGAAGGCATCCCTGCCTTACTCCTGTTCTTATTTCAAATGCTTCTGTAAGTTATCCTTCATGCACCACACTACATTTCGTTCCTTCGTACATTGTTTTTATCAGGTTAATAAACTTTATGGGGATTCCATGATGACTCAGCAAGTTCCAAAGCATTCTTCTGTCTAAACTATCAAATGCCATGTTTGTGAAGTTTTTTCAGCTTATTTTTTTTTACAGTATGGGATAGCCAGTCCCATGCCCAACCCTCCTTTCTCGCCTCTTACGAACATGCCTGGTAGGGTACAGTGCCACTATTCTTTACTCCCCTTTTGGGCCCCGGTAGCGCAGGGGCGAAATGGGTACTTGCTTTTGCGCAGAATAAAAGGATGGAAATGCCAGGATGAAATCACTAACTTCGAATTATGGAAAAGTACCAGTCAAATACCAGCGGACAAAGAGATACAATGATGGTGCTGGATAGGACACCCACTGTCAAAGCTAACTGAGAGTATTATGCATTGAGAGTATTATGCAACAGGCCATTTTTTTTAATCCCCAGGGGAAGAGAAAACGAGGAAGACTAAATATTCTTGGAGAAGATGGGGAAGCTGAGGTGAAGATGACAAAGAAGCAGAGATAAAGATGATGGGGAAGACATGGAATAATCTCAAAAGAATGACAAGAAACAGCTTGGAAAGTGTTTATTGAAGATCTATGCTCCTTGAGGAGTTGAAAGGAAGAAGACTAGAAAATGTATTGTGTTGGAATCTGTAAACTGTAATTTATCCTCCATCTCCACAACAAATGGCGTGAACACAAAGCACCATTAAGTAAGTTGGGATGAGGAGGGAAGGTAACTTGGTGTACAGAAATGTCTTGCTGAAATCAGAGTTGTTGAATCAGTTGCATAGACACAAATGTCTACACCCATTTAATGTTCTTTTAAGATTTGACACTGAAGAGGATTAGTCATTAGGCAGATACCGAATAAGAAGAATCACTTCATTTGGCCTTATTTTAAAAATTCAAGTTTAATTAAGCTGAGTAGAGTATAGAGTTGGCTTATGCTCGTCAAACTGCTTTCTACAGGAAAGAGTCTAGAACCAGCTCAGAAAAACCAAGCAGGCCACAGCGCAGCACAGCGGGTAAGTTGAGAATATACACATTTTTTATTTTTACTGGGGGTCTTGGTAGCCTAGTTGGGAAAACCATCCGACTGGACTACCGACGTTCGGACAACCTGTGTTCGATTCCCACTGGGAGCAGTGTGAGTTGTACTCCTGGTTATAATAGAGTTGTCTTGTTCTTTGTTGTATTATATCTTTATCTTTCTTAATGGTCACAGCACATCACAACATTGATGTTACAACAGGTAACAGGTAAATTCATGACAGAGTCTTTCTTGTTACAACAATGATAATCAAGTTTATTGATTTATTCGCCTGGTACACGTGATCTATAGTTCTAGATGCAATTATTAAATTAATGTTAATTAATTTAGGAATATTTCTGAGGCAAGTCGCCGAATGGTTATGAAGATATTCCAGCATCCATGTCATACAATTTATTCAGCATGGTCTACTTACACTTGTGAGAATTTATGAACACACACAACTTGAATTAATCTTTCACTGTCTTTCAAAGCAACTTCACACTTATAATTAGAACTTGATGATTCTTAACTGACTTGCTAACTCATGACTTCTACTCTTAACTTTCTAACTGCTTTGACTCTAACTGTTTCTAAACTGCTTCTTGTCTAACTTATTTACTTCATCCTGAACTGCTAGCCTAACTGCTTCTACTTCTAACCTTCTGACTGACTCTGACTACTCTCTTCTTTTCTCTCTGACTAACTTAAAACTTATCTGTTGTGCAGGACATTAAGTACTCAACAACTCTCTACGTCCTGAGGCTCAGCAGCCAATCAGCTGCTGCCAAGTACCCCTGCGACCCAGTACCCCTGCGACCCTTATGATCACATGAGTTGGTCACTCTACGTTTTCGTGTCCACCATCTGTGGCTCACCTGAACTTTCCGCCAGATTGATGACAAACAACCTGTTTCCCCGAGAAATCTCTATGACCTATTTGGAATAACATTACCTCATGACACTGACTTCTCCTGGTAGCTAATTACCTGGCAGAGTAACACCATGAGTTCAGTAAATGGTATCGTGTGATGGTCACTCACAATAACAACGAACTTGCATGGACAATCATGGAGATTTTACAACAACATCACAAGGTCGATGCGTGTTATCTATGTGTTGGTCACTCTCACAACAACTGGGCGAGTGGAGATTCATGGAAAATCCCCTCAACCATTATATCCAGGCCAAGTCATGACCCTCTCTAACTAGTTCGGTGGGTGACATTGTTATGCATGAGGACCCTATCCCCACAGACACTGCGTCATCTCCTAATTTCTGTTGCATGGAAAATTCCATGGACTATAAACTCTCATCATGTCGTCCAATCATTCTACCTCTCTCCTTCGGTGGGTGTCCACTACCCACTCTCTACAACTTGTGACTAACTTGTATTCTGGAAAATACTATACTTAAATTCTGCTGGTCGCCACTATATGATATTGCTCTCGTCCATTCAAAGAGCGGTAACAACGAAATTACCTGCTCTCTCTATGCTTCCTTAGCTAACTCTATAACATGGTTGGGAAAAAAAAATACCCCCACGGTCGACCCATCCGTTGGCAGAAATGGGTAGCAGGGTATTACCATGGGAACGTGAGGAATGCCACCTCGCATCGTGAGTTTCGATGCTTGAGGCGACACTATCCAGAAATCTTTGATATTTCTGGATAGGCGGCCAAGCACATGGTTGTAAACTCGCGTGCTAAGACGCTGGTTCAAGTCCCGTACTTTACCTTTACATTTTTTACTGATCACACATGATTAGTTACACTTGCATTGGACTTTGTTATTATATTTTACTTGCATTGCTTCAGTAAATAATTTTTAAAATGTATAATTTATTTTAAACTGTTTTGTTTCTAGAAGCCATCTCCCTCTAAGTGTACCTTTTTCTTTTGTCTCGTTGTTTCAGAGTGTTAAGACTCACAGAGTGAGTGATGTTTGTGATTGTGACCATGCTACATGTCCAATTTATTTGATTTATTGTTTTCATCCAGCACTGGGATGGCTCAACTCTTTTCCATACATCCTCTTTTTTTATCCATTCAATGATGATATGGTTGCTTTAATTGTTTCAATTCCTTTTTTTCCAGCAGTGATCATAAATTTGTTTTTATTTTACCCATTGCCATGAGTAATGACAAATGGTTGGTCTGCTTGTCTGCTGATCAGTTGGGTCTGGGTTCAATTCTCAAACATGACAAATTGTATTGAGGCTAACAGGGCTTCAAGGCTCTTTCCATGTATGGGGAATATGATGCTAGTGACAATATTTTTAATGACGCAACCAATTTTTAGGTGTTATGCTTGATATCATACCAGGCTCTTTTTACTTCCCAGCTAAATCTCTGGTACCCATTAGAGAGTGGGTAAACCCCGGAGCCTTGTTGGGCCCATCACTTCCAGGAATTGAACCCTGATCCTTCTGACCAGCAAGCAAGCACTCAGCCTCTTGTAAACAAAGTTTCATGATCTAAATCTGTTGCTGATTTCAAGTAACAGTGTAAATATAATTGTAAAGCACTGTTCTGCACCATTTGATATTAGAAAAAAAGAAACCTGGGTGGGTGAAACTTCAACAAGCTTCATAACAATAAAATGTTGCTAAAAAGGGCAAAGTCCTCAGACCTCTCGAGCAATAATAAACAACAGAAACAATTTAACAAATAATTTTTGGTTGCTAAAATTATGTTTGTGATTTCTGTACTTTTCCAGGCACAAGACTAGTAACACAAGGGTCAATGGATGGTTTGCCTGATGAAAATGAGGATGGCACACAGCACACGGATGAATCTGGGGCAGATGATTCAGACTATATTGTAGATGAAGATGTGCATGCCAGAGATTCAAAGAAGTATCAGAAAAACAAAAAACCAGCCAAAACTGTTGGATCAGATTGAAAAGTATTAGAACATTCTGGCAAAATGTATATTTTACGTGGCTCATTCATTGATAGGATGCATCTTCTAGAACCATAAGTATTGTTCTTCTATATAACCACTTTCAATCAACTCGTAAAGTCTTAAACTGTCACAAGGCTTTTTTAAAATAACAAATTTACTGGGGGGAAAATGAATACCTGTCTTCAAATTATAAATTATTTGAATTGAATATGTGTGTTGATTACAGGGCATCCACACACAAATCATGTATCATAGGATCATCAACTTTTATAGTTTGTTTTAGACAATCATTTTGTTTGGTTAATAAGAATAATACATTTTGTTTATTTGTAAAGACATAATGACCTACATGAAAAAATCACTTCATTATCTATGAAAATTTGCAATTGTAAATGATTTGGTTCCACCAAAACTAAATTACAAAAGGGAAGATCAATAAATGTTCAATAGGTAAAATGGTGTGTAGTATTTATTGATATAAAAATGTCAAGTATTTTAACATTGATGTTAAGGCATTTGGAGGTGAAGAAGTCAATGTTTTATTTACTGTTATTACTTTCCCTTATTTTGCAAGCCTGTTATCTGTTTGCATGTATGGATTAACTGAAAAGTTTTTGTCCGGAAACGAGGCCTCTATGTAATCAGAGGGTCTCTGATATAGTTAGCCTTTTAAATAATTCTTGTTTTCACATGATTAGAAGACACCTTAAAGGTTAATGTTTGGCAGCACAGTTAGAAATGTAAGTTTTTACCTTTGTTAAGTCAGGTATTAATATTAAAGTATTTTCTTTCTTCTCTTCCTCTTGTACTCATTTTGGTGTCGAGGGAGATACAAAGTTCTGGTTCACGCTCTTTAGGCGGCCTCACTAATTGTCGATTATTGATGCTCTTGTAACGTTTCTGTGATGTTATCTGTCCATCTTACTCTGGATCTGTCTTTTGCTCTTCTCCTCTTTTAATATATGCTTTGTAAGGTAAGGAATCACACGACATTCTTTCTAGATGGGCAAACCAGTTTATTTGTTGTTTCTGTATGTAGCTTAGGATTGGCCTACTCTTTCTCTTATAATGTCATTTCTGGTTACTTCAAGTGTTTTTCCCAGACATCGCATCTCTGTGGTGACATGCTTTTTTTTGCATTTAATCATAAGTGACCATGTTTGGCATTGGTAGCACAATGTTGGAATGAATATACCCTGTATAAGATGTTTCTTGGTGATATTAAAGTATCATAGGCATTAATCCTGATGGTTGAAATTTCACGTATATTCATATAATCTCTCACAGTAATTTTTGCTTATTTCTACACTGAATAGAGTATTTTGTGCATATTGTTTTAAAGAATATATTTACTATGTGCACGTACAGTATAGTAGACATACAGTGAATGTTATAATTGTCCATTATGTGTGATATTGTAAGTTCTGGTGCACTCTTTCTCTCTATTTTAAATGTGTTTTTAAGCTATACTTAAATTATAATTTAAAGATACAGTAGATTGTAATTTTGACATTGTATAATCCTGGTTATAATTCAGTGTAAATTAGTGAATCTCTCAAAGAATTATTGTCATTGTAACACTGAATTCTGAACGCATTTCTATTTTATTGTTACTTTTGTTACTGGGTTTGAATCTAAAGAGATTGGCATTTGTATGTTTTTATACATTTTTTTGTCCATAAAATTCTCATCTCATTAAAAATGTTACATTATATAAACATTTGTTTTATGCATTTCCCTTATTTGTGTCAATTATCTCACCTTGTAATCCCCTAAAATAATTATCCATATTAGAAGTATATCTGCAGAAGGTCTGCTAGAGCTGATGTAACATCATAGTCACAGATGCATGGGCTCAAGAGAAAATAGAAAACAAGTTGGGACAGTAGTGACAAATGCCTACTGCTAACATTGAGAAACATGTAGGCACACATATCTCTCGGTGTAGCCTTCTTCAGCTCAGGAAGCTGAATACAGGTGGGGAGGAAGATTGCTGTATGTAACAATAAAAGTATATAATCTATCTGCCTATTGTCCTTCCAAGCCAAAGTCGGCATATAGGACAGAAATTTTAAACACTTTGTGTCCGACTTACCAAGCATCAGACCTTGCACAGGACCCACATTGTAACTCACCATACAACTCTGCTCTGGGCAAGTTGTTCAATCTCAACACAGGACCCACATTGTAACTCAGCACACAACTCTGCTCTGGGCAAGTTGTTCAATCTCAGCACAGGACCCACATTGTAACTCACCACACAACTCTGCTCTGGGCAAGTTGTTCAATCTCAGCACAGGACCCACATTGTAACTCACCACACAACTCTGCTCTGGGCAAGTTGTTCAATCTCAGCACAGGACCCACATTGTAACTCACCACACAACTCAGCTCTGGGCAAGTTGTTCAATCTCAGCACAGGACCCACATTGTAACTCACCACACAACTCTGCTCTGGGCAAGTTGTTCAATCTCAGCACAGGACCCACATTGTAACTCACCACACAACTCTGCTCTGGGCAAGTTGTTCAATCTCAGCGAGGGAGGTATTGCCTACTGTTGTTGCCTCTTGCCTTAGTTTCTTTTTAGTGTTTCTCAAGGTCAGCCTCATTTTCTTTTACCCTCTGATTCCCATTCGAGAGCCTGCTTTGAGATTCTCTAATAAAAGTATAGGAGTGACAAAATACACTGATAACAGCGTGAAAAAAAGATCCAGGGACTAACACTGAGAAGGAAAAAAAAAGTTATATCTAATGAACATTTTTGTAGAGTGCAGAAACATGTCATTAAATGAGATAGCAGAAAAGAAAATATTAAGTTCCTGAAAGTGGATTTGTGAAATGGGAAACATTGAGAGGATAGAGAAGACAACAAATAATGAAATTTTGAAACACTGTACGAGAAAGATACCTCCTATGTCAAACCAAGCCTGCTGAAGACGGAGTGTGTCAGCCACAGCACAGGTTTTAAGGGAAAAATCAGGACACATTAGTACCCGTCCATGTGACCATTGCATTTTATTTCATGTTGTTCTTACCCTTTATCAAAGCAATGAATCAAGTTTTGCATGATAAAAAACTTAAATGCTTAAGAAAAAGAAGAATCAGCTAAAAATGAAGAGATAACTATTTAACACAATTTGAAAAAGATAACTGAATTATAAAGAGAGACAATAACTTAACTGAAAGTCATCTTGGAGTGGAAAATGTAAGGTAAATGGGACAGACAGAAAAAAGACTAAAGTGGACTGACAACATGAAGAGATAGATAAAAGAGCTTATGACAATATGTAGACAGCGAAATGGCAGCCAGCCCTTTGTTGCAGAGACAGCATATGATAATTTGACTTAGGTTTCACAAATTCACTTCCAGGTTAATTCTAGATTACAATCATTTGTAAAAATTCTATCTATCTATCTATTGACCTTTCGAGCCGTAACCGGCCCATAGGGCGTAGACCAAGATACACCTTCTCCTATATGAATTTTTGTTCTAGCAGTTTTCTTTTAAAGATATTTTATCAAATCTCGCCATCTGTCTCTGTTCTGTGCAAGCAGTTCTATCTCATTGAGGGAGCCGATTCCTGCTGCTCTTGCCTCTCTCATCAATGTTCTTCTCAGTGTCTCCCTGGGTCTTCCTCTTTTTCTTTTACCTGTTGTTTCCCATATGAGGGCTTGCTTTGCTATTCGATTATTATCTCTTCTCATCACATGTCCAACGTATGACCATCGTCTTTTCTTTATTACTGAAGATATTAGTGGTTGATTGTAAAAATTACGATAGAAAAATTTTTACATCTCTTGTTTACTGCATGAGGTTGCCTTTTCCCACTGTGTATCTTCCTAAATGTTACTGGCATTTATTCAGGATGTGTCACTGAGACCGGACGTGTTTATGTTTTTTTTAAGTACTCATGGTTCCTCATAAAAAATCTGTTTTGTTTCATGAGGTTGGACTTTTTAGTTTTGGTAAGTAAAAGATAAAGACATTCTAAAAATTGAATCCAAATTTGACAGTTCAACCTCAGGCTGGTCCATCGTGAACAGTTTGTTTCCTGTGCCCCTCAAAAGTAAAAAAAAAATGACAACAAACTTCTGTGTTGTTTGTAATAAGGTTATTTGTCGTGGTCATAATGTCCACCTTTGTCCTGACTGTGCTTCTTCATTGTTTGGATTATTTTTAAATTTCATTATTACTAAATGTCATTTTTTAACATATTTGTAACATGTTAAAAAAAGTATTTTTTTTCTCAAAGTTACATAGGTTTTTATGTGAGTTGTAAATTTTATGATAGTTTCGTAAAAAAAAGTTTGGTACAAATAAATATCGTAATCTAGGGTTAAAAAATTAAATACAAGATTGACACTTGTGACCAATGACCTCAGTAAACCTGCTTGCTCTTATTGTATCAGAAAGTTGAAGGAAGAAACACTGTCATGATCCTGTCACAGTGCTACATTTAGTTTTCTATCACTCATTATTGATGTATGTTTCTGTAGTCTGATGATAGTTTTGGTACCCATACGCTGTTTGAAAGGCACTGCAGTTACTGCTTGTTTGAGATAATATTCATAATCATATACGTAATTTTGTAAATGTCATAAACATTGTCAACATTTTAACTAAATGCTTTTTTAATATTTGTATATAACAAATGTGTCACTTTATTATTTTTCTCTCGTTATAGTTTTAGTGTAATTTACGTTATTATGTTGTTGCATGGCAAGAATACATTTCCAAATGTGAATATGTGTTGATCTTTACTTTCTAAGTGCAAATGGTGTGCATTTGTAAATCTAAAATACTATCATGTGGATATTTCGATCATATGGTAATTAATGGCTGCATTAAAGTACACTGAATAAGAATGTTCTTCTTTTGTGATGTTTTTGCTTAAATAATGGTCAAGTTATTTTGGAAAACAATTTAATATTCATCTATTTAAGTTAGCGAATTTATATATAATTATTATTATATATAATTTATATATAAATATCTGTTTTTAGCAGAATGATTATAATAAGATGCACATTTATTTGGAAATTGTTACTGATGTGATTGTTGACTTTGGTAGTCAAATGGTTTGTATAAATAGTCTGTTGTTTAAAATTTCTAGTGGTGTTATAGATTCTGTTGATACAGTTAATTTCTGCTTGGAAGCTAAGATATTGGTAACTTCAGCATCAGTTGTTTGTAAAACCATCACTGAAAAAAGGTACATAAAGAGCTTTTGACATTAGTAAAGAAAGTTGAGCTGGATAGTACATTTTTTAAGATCTTACAATCTGGCCAAGAACATCTTAGATTGAACAATGTAAGATTGAGTGCACGACAAAGGGAGAACAGATGATAATATGGTAGGGAAAATATTAAAATAAACTTAATAAATAATAACACTTACCTGGAAAGAATTGAGGAAATTATGAATAATACATGAAGCCAACATCTCAGAGGTATCCCTTGAGTGTTAAATAACAAATGTAAGTTGATTTTCTTATCTATTTCCCCCATTAGCTTTACATAGTTGTTATGTGTCCTAATCCTAGTATTGTCCTACTACCATACAAACCTCAAATAATAAAACATACACAAAAGAACCAACATACAGACAATGATCATCTATAAGCATTGCTTTTCCCTTGTAAATGCCAACTGGTTTGTGTAATTATTCACGAAACATAAATCCTTCTTAAAACCTTTGTCACTGATATTCAAGAATTAAAAAAAAAATTTTTTTTTTTAAACTTAATGAATTGTTTCTCCAGACTACAGCTGGCTTGATATAACACTGAAGAAATCTCTTTCTGGTATTGTTGCATTTGTATGTGATCTAATTTTGATCGGTCTGTTATGATTTGTGTTGCCCAGCTACAATTTTCATCTGATGCCATAAGAGCTAGCTCCTGGATATGCTCAGTGTGTTTGTTTGTATAGTGTCCTGTTGACTACTTGAATGTATTCTACATCATTTTTATTCCAGAGAGACAGCTGTTACTTTTGTCTTTTTGCTTATAGGTGGAGGTGTTTATATTTACTTTCAATCACTTCACTTAAACCAGTTTGTGTAAATGCATCTGCTTCTAATTTCACTATTCAAATAGTGTCACCAATAAACAAGTGTCTCTTGAGTGAAATAACACTAGGTTTATCTCAAAATGTTTTTTTTTAGTTTATATAAAACAAAATTTGAAGAAATAATGTTCACTAAAAACTAAGCAAATTTTGAAAGCAATGCCATGGATTTACATAACTTTGCTATTGTGGACAAACAAGAATGTTTTGTTGCATTGAAATTTGGCTTGCATTAAATTCACTTTTTGGCAGCGTTCTTTAATCTTACTTGCCCAATTCTTACAGATCTACTTTCTTATTCATTTGAATTCATATAGTTTTTCATTTGGCTAGCCTGTCTTAGCTTTTTGTGTTTGAACACACTCATATAGAGTCATATACTGTCTAATTAGGGATGTAAGTTTTAAGTTAAAGTCTCCTAAAGTTAAAAACTTGTCATCAAGGTGAAAGTTCAACCTGTGTTACAGTAACAGTAAGCATCTACAACCTTGTTTTGTCTTTGTAACAACAAAATTGTCAAAGTAATTGTTCCGATTCAAAATTCGAGCAAGTTTGCTTTCTGCACCATTCTAAACATTAGAAGATGAGACAGTTGTAGTTCTACTTCACTGTTTTAAACATCAGGAGGGGAGATGGTTATAGTTACCTTTTCGAACTGTCATCCAGATTCCCATTTATGCTACTGGGTAGATTGGAGTGTGAAGGAGAGTCTTAAAGGAAACAAACCACCAATTTTTGGCCATGAAGTCAGAGAGTGACATATTTTAAAAACCATAGTAATCATGAAGTTTAGTAATTTTTAATTAGAACTCCCACCTTGCAAAACAAATTTCTTCAGACACCATCTCTCCATGAGTACATGAAGTGCCTTCATGGTGGCTTACTGTTGTGTCAAATGTTTTGTCATTTTCACAAATGTGGTGATCTTTCTTTTATATGTGCTAAATATGTGTTCTTATGTTCAAACAGAAACTAGATAATTTTTACAAGAAATGGCAGCTCAGTTTTGTTTCTAATCAACACAACATATATACAATTTTTTTTCAATATGTACAAACTCCTTCATATAATCGTCATGTGTTAATTGTTACTGAACAGATATGGTTCACAACACAATCACATAAAAGCTATTAAATAACAAAGGAACTTGATGTTTGTTTGATACTCGTTGGAGAAGAAAACATATTTTCTCTGTGTTATAATTTTTTTTGGTCATGCTTTTAAAATGTTCTTGAATATTGTTTGTGGAATAAACTTGAACTTGTTATTTTGTTCTTCACTTTATAAGTTCTTCCAGTTTTGTTGATTTCACACTCAACAGATTAATTTTATTTTTATACTTTAATCATTATGCATACAATTACTCACCGTATAGATTGAAACACAATTATCAAGACATGCCTATTTTTTTGTAGCCAGTCACAGCCCATGCTAACCAACCGAAATAAATTTAAAAACATATAATCTTCTTACTTGTTGTTAGAGTAGATATTACAGAACTCTGGACAAACCAATTAGGTGCTCAGCCACTACAGCAGATGGTGAAATGTGTACACACACTTATGGTTCTATCCTTGTTAAAAATAGTTGAAACTTTCAGATACATCTATGATTGATTTTAGGAGTTGCTCAGTTGGATCTATGCTCAGTTCATGGAACTGTTATTTATATCTGTGATTGTTCATTGGAGTTGTTCAGATGTTGATGTGCTCTGTTTGGTCCTTGTAACTGCTCAGGTACAATAGCATGACTGATCACTGGATTGATTGCCTACCAATTTAGTCCCATATCATGTCTTCTTGTATTTCTTTACATTATTGAACTTTTTCTCTGATTCTTTTGTTAATTTTGTCACAGATGACAACAATCTCTAAATTATTCATATTTTTTATACGTGTTTCCAGCGACACAGTCACTGGTATAGGCAGTATACTGACATGTAGTTTTCTTGGTTGTCCATGAAATGTGAGCTTCATCTTCTTGAAATTAAGAAATCTTCACATGAAATCTCTCTACACAATACAAACCTTTTATGGAAAATGTGTTTGTTGATCTAGTGTTGTATACACAGCTTTTCATATATTATGAATGTCCCGAAATATTTATATATATATTTTTTTTAAGGAAATATATTTTTACTGTTGGGAAATTTTGACCATCAAAATGACATGTAAGCAGGCATATGAAGAAAATTTCTGTATGGGGACATAGGAATTTCTATAAATCATTTATAGATTTGTACACAATGGAAAGGAGGAAATACCAGTACCTGACTTGGCAGTAAAGTGAATGTGAGGTCAATCCCAGTCTGATGCTTTCCTGAGTCAAACCTGCTTACAAAATTGGGAAAGCACTGGCCCTTTAAACTAAATGCCGAGGTTCTACAGTGATAAAGTTCTTGAGGATATATGTTACTGGGCATCATTTGTCTATACATTAAAAAAATTTAATGTAAAGTGTGTTTACTTAGCCTAGCATGTCACAGGGTTTGAAATTATTACATGCCACAGTTCACCATTTGAAGGTGAGGTGACCAGTTCTTTCATCGTTGCTATCCTATCTTTACTACTTGAGTCAGATACATATTTACAAGCAGGTTGCTTAGCTGATAGTGTGCCATAATGCAAGTCTCTTGTTGCAAGGCACTCTGTTGAGTAGTATGGGTTCAATTCTAGTTTGGGATGTCTATTGTTTTTTCGGTTGTTTATTTGTGGAATTTTTCCTGAGTGTTGAGGACCCTGACCCCCAAGGATTCATACTTATTTACAAGGTTGACTTGGACATTTTTAGTACAAGCACAAACATAAGTTTGTTACGGCAATCATTTAAGGTTCAAATTGTCATAAGTAGGCTTCATGACCTGTTTGTTTGGCCTATGCTTGTAAAAAGTAATTCTGTAATTGGAATGAACTGACACCTGGATTATGTTTCTGAAAAGGCCAGACTACTTTGGAGTATTAGGTCTATCAAGTTCATTATGTTGATGGGTATAGTTATGTTGCACTGTATTTTGCACCTTGTGATTCAGTGCTGGTTTCCTTAGCATTTGGTTTTTTCTGGCAATACATGTGAGAAAAGCTTAATTTTTGGGCTCTTTTATTATATTTAATCTCTGCTCTTGTTTGGATGTATGGGTTTCTTTGAGTGCTAATGTGTATGAGAGCTACCATCTTCCTTAGCCATGCCAATATTTCTCAATATTCACGTGTAATCCTTTATTATACCCAAGAACCATCCTTTTGCTTTTTTTTTTTGTCACATTTGATTTCATTATGAATGAATTTGTTTCTCTTTAAGATATCCATGTTATGAAGTGTATCCTTACATATAGGAATGCTTTGTTCATTTTGTGCGTAATGTGTTATATTTTACAGTTGGTCTGGAGTCTTTGGGCTTAAATAAGCACTTGGAGATGAAGTAACCAGTCCTTTTTTTTTTTTTTTTTTTTGCTGCCTTCATCATAAGTATTTTTTTTAGGCTGTTAACTTTTCTGTAAGACTACCGATGGTTTTATCTTATTTTTCTGTAAGATTGCCGATGGTTTTATCTTATTTTTCTGTAAGACTACCAATGGTTTTATCTTATTTTTCTGTAAGACTACCGATGGTTTTATCTTATTTTTCTGTAAGACTACCGATGGTTTTATCTTATTTTTCTGTAAGACTACCAATGGTTTTATCTTATTTTTCTGTAAGACTGCCAATGGTTTTATCTTATTTTTCTGTAAGACTGCTGATGGTTTTATCTTATTTTTCTGTAAGACTGCCAATGGTTTTATCTTATTTTTCTGTAAGACTGCCGATGGTTTTATCTTATTTCTCTGCAAGACTGCAGGTAGTTTTATATTTCTTACTTTTCTGCAAGTGTTTTGTGATCTTATTCCATCTAGATAGACTGCTCTACCTCTTTTAGTGGTTTTTCATATAAAGTTTCTTGATTTGAGCAGCACTAAAGTCTGATTCCATTACATATGAGGTGGAGAAAGTGTAAGTAAGCCAGCTAGATATAATTTTACACATATTTAGGCAGATGCTTTTAAATTGTTTGTTTTTGGAATCCACATATTTGAATTCTTCATCATGTTCAAATATTATTTCAGCCTCTGCAACAAAAGAGTTCACCATGCATCTTATATCTCTGGATATTTATAAAATAAAGCATGAATTTTGTATGCTACCCATCTTAAAGCTGAAATCACCCACAAGTTGGAGGTGCTATCCAGGTTGAAGAACTCATGATTCATCAACAAATGCTTGTGCCAGCAGGTATAGGTAATCATTCAATCTTCAAAACTATCTGACCCTATTGTTGCTCATCTGTTCTGGATATCTGTGCTTCTTTGTCACAATACTAGATTGCCCATTTTATGTCTCTTGTCATGGATGTTGCCTTTGTCCTCAATTCATTCTATACAAAATGTGACAAAAAGAAAGATGATTATTCCATTTTTGGTATCTGTGACCATTTTTTTTTTTATTATTGAACTTTGAATTTTTTTATCATGTCAATTTTTTCCATAATCTGCTCATGTGATTCCCAGCATTCTTTGTAAAATCACATTTAAATGGATTTTATTTTCCCTTATTTAGTCATTAAAATTCGCTGGTACATGTATATACCAGTATTGGTTGGCTAAACAAAAAAAAAGTTAATTTAAAAAAATTAAACTCTCACTTCCTGCATCAAAAGTTTGTTAAAACTAGTGTTAAACAATTTAGTTACTATATTAAAAAAAAAAAAAAAAAACTGTAGCAGTTTTTATGAAATCTCAAAAACAAAATCTGCAACGTTTTCCTCAAAAGAAAAATAGGTACAAAAGATGTATCTGAATAGAAAGAATTAATAACAAATTACACTCTTATAAAAGACTTTACTTTCTGATGGTAGATGAATGCTGACAAAATAAATAATCTTTGAGAGTTTTAAAATCTTTTTTCCTGAATTTTCACATTTGCCTTCACTGTCAATTTTGTTTTAAGTAACTGCAGCTCATTTCTGCACAAGTTTAATACCCATAATCCATTGCAGCATGCATGATTGTTAAGCTTAGATCATACAACAGAAATATCGTGTAAAGTATATGTTGTCTTATTTTTGTAAATTTCAAGTTTTATCAGTAAAAACATAATTGATGTATCATTGCTTAGTCCCCTTGTTAGAAGTGTAGCCGCCTTTATTTATATATATCATTGTGCTTCACTACAGAACCAGCAGTCTGGGTTTGATTTTTTTTTTTTTGATGATTGATATATTGTGATTGATTTATTACCATATACTTATTATTTAATATGGAGTGATTTGTTAATGTATACTTATTTTAAGATTTGTTAATTAGCGGTAGGAGAGTAGGTAGCAGAATTGATATGAATGTTATTCTATAAAAAAAATAAAAAAAAAAAAAAAAAAAAAGGTGGACGATGGTTCAGTTCATTTAGGATCAAGGTTTTTTGTTTTGTTTTCAAAGTTGAAATAAATACTCAGACCTGTACATCGCGTAGTGACTGCACTTTTTTCTCCAGTCACCCCCACCCCAGATTGTTTTAAAAATTAGTTTGTCAATGTTCATATATAATGGTCAACATAGACACACTGTGTACCAGATGAGAAAATTACTACTACTATCTTATATGTTTCTCAGTAAGAGTAGATGAGACAAGACAGGTACTGTGGGAAATTTTTTTGGATAGACATTGATTGTAGCAAAAATGAATGCCAGTTGTAAATGAAAGAAAATGTTCAGCAGTTTTCATATTTCAGTTAAGTATTAAAAAAAAAAAAACCGCTAAATTCACATTTTAAATTATTATTATAAAATAACAGCCGTTGAGATAGTAGTTGTGGAAAAATCACAAATGTCCCTAACTTTTGCATAGATTTTTATATATTTAGATCTCTTTTTATGTTATTTTTCTTGGCCATTTCATGTTTATTCCCTTTCATTTAGGGAATTCCTTTCCATTTCCTTCCCTTTTTTTTTCTCTCAGTGGTATTTCTTTCAGGTGTTAACTTTCTTTTCTTAATTATTGTTTTAACTGGCACTATCATAATCTATCTATCGTCCTTTCGAGCCGAAGACGGCACATAGGGCAGAACCGCAAGGTGCCAAAATGGCACATATTGCAGAGATCACTGCTCTAAAATCTATGGCGCTGTTTCCATAATACTTCCACAATACTTTTTACAATGACAGCACTATCATAATAGTCTTTACATTTTCTTTGCTCACCTTATCTATTTAAAAAAAAAAAATCAATTTCTTAATGTATGCTTATTAATATGATTCAACTGCTGGACAATTCTGTATTTCATTCATCTTGGAATTGATAATCTTGACATATTATTGCAGGATGGCAATTTATGAAACAAGTTTTTATTTGCAGAGCCAATGTGGTCTTTTGTTTTTTTAAAAATGTATTACCATTAGACTGCAGGAACATTTTTGTATCATAAAATACATGTATCATTATTCTTTGATAAGTTCACTCTGGTATTTGTCATGTTTTTTTTTTTATAATTATTTTTTGTGGGTAGTGTTATTTACATTACCCTTGCTTTGCATGCAGACATTAACATTATTAACTTTTCTTATCTGAATGCATCAATGGTCTTCATCAAGGCTTTTCCACTGTTTGTTGAAGTTTTTTTTTCTGTACATGGAATGGGTAGCCAACCTTCTTAGTTATCTCTTACAATGAGAAATTCTTGGAAGACTTTAGTGTTGCAATTATTTGTTATATAAATATATCCGTATGGACATATGCAAACACATAATGGCTACATTTAAAATAGAACCTGTAATCAGAAAGGTATTTTTGCTGATGAAAGAAAAGACATGAGTACTGTTCAAAAAGTATCTGATCATAATTTTTTCCTTAGGGGGAAAAGAAAAAGCACAGATGCTTCCAGGGCTGAAGTGTTGGACCTTCATGCATGTTTCCCTCTTGCAGAGTGCATCCATAACTGACATTTAGCCTTTGAGGGTGAGGTGAAAGCCTGTCAAATTTTAATTTGTAGTGAAATGATGGAACAACTTGAGCACAAATATTACATCAAATTTTGCCAAAAGTTGAGTGATACCCAAGTGGAAAATTTATGTAAGGTTTGACAGGCTTTCAGTTACAATGCCATGAGTATTACACAAATTAAGGAGTAATACATTTGCTTCAAAAATGGCCACACATAAGTGGAGAGCAAATCATATTCCCAGTTGACCCTCAACAAGCTGAAATGATGAGGTCATTGACCAAGTGCAGACTCTGGTCTCGTCAGCATTCAAGAACTTGTGGAAATAAGCATTTTGACACAATCTGACCCATAGGCAATTAATGGTTCCATCATGACAATGCATCTGCCCATTAATAGCATCTGATTCAGACTATCTTAGCCAAATACAACATTCCTTTTGTTCATTAAACTCCCAACATAGCCCCCTGTGATTTTTGGTGCCCCCCCCCCCCCCCTTCCGCGCTGCTGCAGCAAGGGACCCACTTAAAGTCATGAGAAGACATGTGAAGTGCAATGGCCCAGCTATACTCCATTCCCAAAAAGGCCTTCCGGAAATGCTAGAGACAATGGCAGGATCACTAGAAGTGTGTGATCCCAAAGAGGATTTGAAGGAAGTTAAGGTTTCAGACACATGGGAAAAATTGTATTCTCCCCCACCCAAAGCTCAGGTTCTTTTGAACAGCCCTCATATGTGCAGGAGATCTGAGAATTATCACTTCACACTATTTCCCAGTGGATGTACTGGCTGTTATTCTAAATTAAAAACTGCTAGTTCTCTCTCAGGCATATAAACACGCATATCTAGAGACTCAAAAATAAAAAGTATCCTAAAATAGCTTTTGAACATAAAAGTGACCAGACAAAAATGCTGTCTCAGGTCTTGCTGAGCTTGAAGTAGTTATATTTTTTTACTGAATAAAATAAAAATATAAATAATTGACAACGAGTAAGGCATAAAAATGTGAAACTGATGCATTAAAAAAAAAATATGGGGGGGGGGGTGTGTATGGTTACAGCTCAGTAGGGCTTTAGCTGGAATAATAAACATAATACAAATATATATATAGATATGCAAAAAAATCTCACTGCATAGCAGTAATATGCTAAACTATCTAAAGGGAAAATAAGTAAGTCACTTCCCTGTAGTACTAGTCCGAAGCTTAGTCAGCTGGCAACTGACTTTGCAACTTCAGTTGCCAGAGACCAAGCTTCAGACTAGTACTACAAGCTCTCAGATAGTTTACCATATTACAGTTATGCGGTTAAATTTGTCCACATATCTATAAATATATTTGTGTTGTGTTTATGTTTCAGCTGAGGGTCACTGAGCCAAAACATTGTTCTGGTTTTTGTTCCTTACCTACATAAAGCTGTAACCATACCCCCCCCACCCCTTTTTTTAAATACAAAATTTTCATTCATTCATAAATAACAGACAAGTCTAAGTATACTCTGGAAGAAGACACTGATTATTGCTAGCAAAAATTAATTTCACTACATTCAGGACAAACTATGATAGTTAGACTATGCTATCTTTCAATTACTGCGGTCTTACTTGTACCTAACTTAAATCTGACTCTCAAAAGTGTCACTCTTCAATATTTGATCACAAGGAGGCTTCAATATGTCTTTCTTGTGAAACTTAAAAGTTTCCATTACAGGTATCCTCAAAGCAAACTTGCCAGTTCTTTCACTGCCATGATTATGAAGAATTCTGGAGATGACTTGAAGGCCACTGGTTGATACAAGCATAAGTTCTTGACACAAGATGAAGAAATGGTGGGCTGCAATGACTTTCCTGAATTTCTGCATTTTGTTGGAGAAATTGAAATTGGTCTTAAGGTACTGCAATACTAGGTTTTCTATATCAGTAGACTTCACCACTGCAATACTAGGTTTTCTATATCAGTAAACTTCACCACTGCAATACTAGGTTTTCTATATCAGTAGACTTCACCACTGCAATACTTGATCTTCTATATCAGTAGTAGACCTCACCACCTTATGGAATATAGTGATCATCGTCTCAGCTAGCCTACTTTGATTCCATCTGTTACCTGGAAGACCAACTGGGAGGTTGAGTCAAGTCTTTAATGTGCTGCTGACTGTTGTGGCAACACGGGCTGAGCTCTCCATTAACTCTTTCAGCACGGAAGGTTTTTATCAATTTAGCGGTAGAGATTTCATAGACAACATTTTTCATGGCTTTAAATAAATCTACGTAGGGAGGTCAAAAAGTAATGCACACCAATTTTTTTCTCGGAAACTATTCGGGCAAAATGTGTGAAATTTTCACAGATTGTAGCTGAACATTCCCTTTACACTACCTATTTTTCAACATAATCTCCGTCCAAGCGTATTGCCTTACGCCAACGCGAAACTAGGTCATGAATGCCTCGTTTGTACCAAGTTTTGTCCTGCTCACGTAGCCATTTTTTAACTGCACGGATCACATCCTCATCATTGTCAAAGTGTGTCCCACGCAGGAATTTTTTGAGTGGTCCAAACAGATGGAAATCTGAGGGAGCCAGATCAGGGCTGTAAGGAGGATGGGGCAGTACAGTCCAACCAAATTTGTTGATTGCTTCCCGTGTTACCAGACTTGTGTGAGGGCGTGCATTGTCATGTTGAAGCAACAAATCTGCAGATGGCTTATTAGGCCGAACTCTGTGGAACCGATTTTTGAGTTTTGTCAGTGTATTGATGTAAGCTGTCGAGTTGATTGTCTCACCTCTTGTCATTACATCAACAAGAATCACACCATCAATGTCCCAGAAGACAGTGATCATCACCTTTCCGGCTGATGGAGATGTTTTGAATTTTTTTCTTTTTGGTGACTGCGGATGATGCCATTCCATTGACTGCATTTTTGTTTCAGGCTCATAATGATGTGCCCACGTTTCGTCACCGGTAACAATTTTTGACAAAAACATTTCTCCTTCAACACCGAAACGCTCCAACAATTCAGAACAGAATGTTTTCCTTTGAACTCTGTGATCATTTGTTAGGCACCGAGGAACCCATCGAGCGCAAATCTTTGAATATCCGAGAGTTTAAAAAATTGCGATTGCACTTCCCTTGCTGACTGTAAGCTGCAATGCCAATTGCTGACTAGTGATACGCCTATCCTTGCGAATAATGGCATCAGCCCGGTTTAACATGTCTGTGCTGGTAGCCGAGGCAACACGTCCAGAACGCGGTAAATCATGCAGCTCCACTCGTACACTTTCTGCAGCTTTAATTCTCTGAACCCAGCGACTAACTGTGCTCCTATCGACTGCAGAACATTTGTACACTGCACACAGTCGTTAATGAATGTTTGCCACAGTTTCTTTTTCCGCAACCAGAAATTCTATGACAATTCGCTGTTTGTAACGGACATTGTTGACAAGCTCCATTTTAACGGTTCATAGATTGCGTAATATTTATCAGAATGCTGTGCAATTTGGTACACATAATTGGAACATGTCATATTCCAAGTGTGCAAAATTTCATATTCCTATTTTTATTATTAGCCGAGAAAAAAATTGGTGTGCATTACTTTTTGACCTCCCTATACATGTTTATATTTATCTAACACTTAACATCTTGTACATGAATTTTTAGATAATTAAGCAAGGAATTAGATTTTACCAATACCAAGATAGCACAAGACCTATAAAAAGAATATGGTTTAATGATAGTTTACACTAATCAAATTGAGAGTGATGCACTGTGCGGCTAAACATACATGACCGAAATCGGCATGGTGTGTTTATACGAAAAGAGTTATGGCAGCAGACAAATATTCTTGAAGATTCCAAGCCTGCCATTCAATCTAAACAGTCACACAAAATTATATTTTTTTTGTAAAAGCTCTCAGTAAACTAGCACAAAGCAACAGTAACTGCCTCAACTTTCACTGGAAGCAGTTAAACACAAGCTCCAATGTTTTTGATTTTAACAATCTCATTCAAACAGAAAGTTTCCATCCCAGACCACGTCTCATAGTTCCTTCCATAGGTACAAATAAATTATTCTCCCCAGTAAAAAAAACACACACAAGAAAGGGAAGACAATAGACAAATTCATAACCAGTAATTGAAACTATGCTTAATATGACAATTTGTCATTAGGCCAATCCATTAAGAAATTTCTTATTAATGCATCCAAGAAAAAAAAAACATAAATACGGTAAGCAAGATCAAAGTAAACACACACAAAAGAAAACCAGAAGTTGTGACTCTAAATTGAGTTATTTGCAGGTCAGCATCATCATCATCATTGCACTCCGAACATGTCCATAGGTACTCAGACCCACTCCTCAGCAAATCCAGCAATGTCCAGTGACTCTAAATTTAAGTAACTTAACACCAGTTAAATTACAAAACCAAGGAGCTTACAGCAGTGACAACTTTCACATAACTGAAATGGAGATGAGTTAGAAAAGTGAAGCCTTTGAAATGTGGATTTATAGAAGAATATGTAGAATTGGATGGAAAGAAAAGAAAAGAAAGTTTTAAAACAACTAAAAATGAAAAGAGAACTAAACACAATTCAAACAAGACAAATGAAATTTTTGGGGCATGCTAAAAGACACAACAGTCTAATAAAAGTAATATTGGAAGGGAAAATACAAGGTAAAAGAGGCAGAGGCAGACCAAAGCTAATATGGATGTGTAACAGAGATGGACAAGTCAACCTATGGCAATCTGCACTCCATGGTAGCCAACCTTTGATGCGCAGATGGCACTCAATGATGATGAAATGCACAGTAACACTAGGTGTAGATACAGTAAAGATAACAAGAAAAGGATAAATAACAAACCAAATAGCTGTCAGTTTAAACATCTGGAGATCCACCCAGTACAAAACAAAGATAAAACTAAGAATATATGGGAGTTGTGTACTTTCATTACTTCTATCATTACTTCTATCTGGAACTGAAAACAGAACTGAGAAAAAACAAAAATCATCTATTGACTATCATCAATTCAAAAACCTTTAGAGGAAAACTCTCAGAATAAATTGATAAAATAAAATCAACAGCCAAGAACTGCTCAGAAGGAGAGGGCAGCCAAGTGGATATGCCCACAATGGTAACTGACAAGCTATGGGACTCATGGGGGAATTTAAAGAGAGGCAGACCAAGAACAACCCGTAGGAGGACTGGAGTATAAGCTAGACAAGGTTGGGGTACCAAGTGAAGGATGGTCAAGAAGTGGAAGAACTTTGTTGGTGCATATATTACATGTGGTGGTAAAAATGTACAGACCACAAAATGCTTTGTTGGTCTGTAGATAATGACAACAAAAAAAAAAAAAAAAAAGAATTAGTTTACAGGTGGCATTACTATTTTAAATTTCCTAAACAAGAGCCAAATCGTAAAACACATCAGACACTAGGTATCCTATACACAGACAAGGGTCAGCTGAGATGGACATGGCACAGGGGGAAACAATGAGTGAAACAATCCCAGTCTTGAACTTAAATAGACAAGCAGTTCTTTACTATGTGAATCACATATGCCTGTGTAATTTTTAAGCCAAAAGAGATCAAATTTAAATAAAAGTTGCCATGAATATCATACACAGCTACATCAAAATAGAATGTTTTAAAAATGGTTTGGACCCCTCATCAGAATGTGCCATATTATCAGCACTAGTGTTATATAGCAAAATTCCTGGACCCAAGGCAATTTTGTGTGCGTGTGGTGATTATAGGGCATTAAAATAGCCAAGTAAAACAAATGCAGGCAAATTAAAAGAGCAGATCTGTTTTTTTTTAAAAACATAAAATGTGGAAATTTTTTTTCTTAAGAATAACCTGCAAAACAAACCTGGGACAAGATTTAAAAAAAAAAAAATTTTTCAAACTTCACCACTTTCTTATCAACAAAAGATTGTTCTCAAGATATGTCACAGTGTAAGGTGAACTACGATATCCAGAAGATAATTGGTTTTTACATAAAATAATGTGTCAGTCTCATTATAGTACAGTAAAGTCTCGATTATGCGGTACTCAATAATCCGGAATTCTCAATTTAACGGACTTTTTTTTTTTTTAATTATTATAGGGAGAAAGCTTGAATCATGTTTTGTTCAGTTAAATTAAATGCCTTTATCCGGAAATCGAAAACGCTACAACACGGTTTGTGCGCTGCGCTTACTTCTACAGGCTCTATCATTACACAATATTGCGTTTACAATAGTGTATTTACAGTAATATACTTCAAATAGGAGCGAACATATTTTATTCAATCCAGACATTGTGTCTCCAAATATTCCAAGTAAAAGCGACAGACAGTCTATATCTTCACTTTTTCCCCCGACTAAATGTTTTTGTCGGGAAATCTTAGTCGTGCCAAAAACACTTATCTACATGATTTTACAAATTTGCTTAATTTTCTCATAGCCTGCTTTAGATCTAAAGTTGGTCATGAATTTGTCAAAAATATGGCGTTTGACAGTCTGACCGAACATTAGAAGCAGACGTATTGTTTGTGAAAATTGAAGAGCCCATAACTTTGATGATTATAAATCAAAGGTTGAGCAGCCGGCGTGCAGTGACATAGAGATGGTGAGAAGAAAGGGGGAGGGGTTAAAAAATTACCGACTGGAAATTCAAAAAGAGTAAGATACAGAGTTTGACGTTAGTTTGTCTCAGACATTTGTGCAAGCTGAAATTCGTTCCATCAGTATAAATTATACATGATATGCTATAAACGCATGTGTGCATACTTTTTAACGGAATACATTTTTGTGTTAAATAATGGCCTCTGCGAGTGCAAACCACACCTCAATTTCCCGCAAAGGTAAACGCAAGCGAACTGTATTGACACTGAACCAGAAGATTGAAATCGCTAGTAGACTTGAAAAAGGCGTTAATCGCAACGTTTTGATGACTGAATTTGGCATAGCCTCTTCAACATTATATGACATACGAAATCAAAAAGATGAGTTGTTTAAGTTTGCGTCGGAGTCTGAAAGCAGCAACAATATACACCAGAGACGAAGTATGAAACGGCCAAAATTTGAAAAACTCGACGACGTCCTTTATGTGTGGTTTTTAGAAAGAAGAAGAAAAGGAATGCCAATATCAGGACCCATGTTGATAGAGAAAGCTAGTGAATGTCACACGAATTTAAATATTTCTGAGCATTGCAATTTTTCAATCATGTTTTTTCATAAATTTTGAGTTTGGTTTTCTTACTCTCGATTATCCAGAAAAATTCAATTATCCAGAATGGGTTCTTCCCCGAGCATTCCGGATAATCGAGACTTTACTGTATCTTAATTTTACAATATCTTAGAGGATACAGGTAAATTATTACTTAGGATCTTAAAGAATTGCTTTAGCTGAGATCAGTAGACACCATAATCAACTCTACATAAATACAATAAAATCTGCGCATTGTTACTAATATTTCTTATTAATTATATATCTTTTCAGAAATGTTTTAAAATATGTAAACCGTATGGTATAATACTTGGACTGTATGTCCATCTGTTAAAGAAAGTATGTCTTTTAGACATAAAACTGTTACTAATTATTTCTCGTACATAATAAATAATTAACATAAATAGTGAAAGGATCTTAAATTTAATTCTGCTTGAGGTTACCTGCACCTGTAGGCGGTAACTATGAAGGCCAATGTCATAAGTAAAAACATCTGCAAGCAGCAGTATGGTAACAAATGCAAACTTATTGAGATATTTGTGGGTTATGATCTATTTATCTATTGACCTTTCGAGTCGTAGCCGGCATAGACCCAGATACTCTTTCTCTTATCTAAATTTTTATTCTAGCAGTTTTCAATCCTTGTAAAGATTGTGTTCATTGGGTTATGATCATTGCACTTCAAACATATCCAGAGGTGTCCAGTTCCCCTTCTCAGCATGCTAGGCAGTGTCCAGCGACTGACAACTCCAGTTCTGTGTTGGTTGGTAAGTCCTCTTATGCGTCAACCAAGCCTCTCATTTCTGGATGCATCCATCTTTACTCTCATCTCTTTCATCTACAGGAGTGACATGGACTCATGGTTGTCAAAGTCCTGTGCCCTTCCTGCACTTCAGAGGCATTAATGACATCTGCTCGATCCATAGTTGCCATCCTCTACGACAGCACAGCTAGCCAACCTGTCTGCTCCTCTACGACAGCACAGCTAGCCAACCTGTCTGCTATCTCATTTCCCTGTACTCCCACATGTCCAGGGATGTAGACAAAGGTGACTTTGCATATCGCTGACTTATGTAACTCAATACACTGCATGTGTATAGTGCCCACCTCCACTTTTCTCATGCTCATTGAATCAGTTTACAGGCATGGGTGTAATCTAGTGACTCTAACCACATGAATGTCCCAGTTACTGCCATCACCTCTTTCATCATGCTACTTGTGGTCATAACGTAAGCTCTGCTGTCTTCTTTGACTATTCTACCAGCAGAACGTACTGTAAATGCCCATGTGCTCCTTTGGTGTTGTATTACAGATCCGTTTGTATTGATGACTGCATCTTCTCCATCAATATTGCCCCAGACTAGGGCGTTAACCTCAGTATTGACCATAACTGGTTTCTACTCCCTGCATTTCCTAAAAAAATGTAATTTCTATTATTTTTGTCTTTGGTACCCAAAGAAGTCTTTTTATGTCCATAAATCTTTAACATACAATTTACGTTATTAAGTCCTTCTTGTATGGCACTGTTGCAAAGATATGAAGCTGAGGGAGGTGACTTTATGCAACGCATAATTACTGGCAATGAATCATGGATGAATTATTTTCAACTAGAAATTAAGCGAGCAAGGAAAAATTTATGACATTCACAGAAATCAAAAAAACTTTATCGTAATTTAGCCGGCCTTTAAGGTAATGCTCACACTTTTCTGGGACCACAGGGGTCCAACCAATTCTGGAATATTCCTGGCTCGGAACAACAGTGAACAGTCATTTTGTGACCTGCTTCAGAAGCATTTGAAACCTGCAATAACATCCAAATATCATAGGTTACTAAATTCTTGTGTGGTATTGCAGCGTGACAATGTGCACACATCATACACTATTGTCAAAAAGATATTGAATCTGCATCTCACATGTATTCTACATCCACATTACTTGCATGACCTCACACCTAGTGATTATCATATCTTTGGGCACCTACAGGAGGATTTTGGTTGCAGAGAGGATTTATGTTGAAGACTGATGAAGCAATTTCAGTAACATGTATTTGCTTTTTGTCAAAAAAAGATAAATGGTTACTTTTTGATTCACTCTAAAACATCTGGAGATTAACTCATTTGCTATATATTGCAGCAGCTTATGTCAGAATTAAGAAAATATTTCACTCTTTTATAATAATGTAATGATGCATTCATTTATTTAACTTCAAAACAAATATGTCATAACATATCAGAATGGAAGTAGTTAGGGGACAATTAATTTCTGTGTAACATAATTTCCAAAAGAGCTTTGAATTAACTGAAGTTGGGAAAGACTTTATATAGAAAAAAAAACATGACAAATAGAACCATAGGACAAATAAAGAACAGCTTGCGTTGAAGAAGAAACTAAAATAACATGAACTCATAACAAACAGCAAAATAGCACCAATGTTTACCAAATAAATTTAGTAAATAGTTAAATTTTTAACTTAGAAAAAAAAAACATATGTAAAAATGTATGCAAATATGTGAAACATAACTATGTACAATCAATTGTATAACTGGCTCTCAAGCTGGAGGTGGCCTCATCACAAAGAAATGACACCTATACTGTTTTGGTTGTTATAGAATGTAGATTTTCAACAGATCTATAACTTCTTATGTATGTCATTCTTTAAGTTTTCCCATGTATTTTTTGTCTGTCTTACTTTATTGTCTCCATTCTTCCATATTTTTGGAGATTTTCTCAAACTCCTCTGCTAACATCAATAACCTCAAAATACAGTCTGACTTATCAAGATTGCTGTACATTCTCACATTCACAATGTAATAAGTCAATTCTATTTTAATAGGTAATATAAAATCAAACCAACAACTCATATCATTGACATATAAGGAACATGGTGTAAGTGCCCATATTTTCAACAACTAACAGCGACATAAGAAAATATTTACTTTCTTAACGTAATTGTAGTATACAACTTTCGTATAAGGAATGGGGTTAGTACTTATATATTTCTAAGACCACAAAGAAATGATAGACATAATAGTAAAAGAAAGCAACAAGAAAGGTCTGTCTGAATAGTAAGAAAACAGAAGTAATGGTTATATCGAAGAAACAATCACCACCATCATGCAGCATAAAAATAAACGACACAAATCTGAAACAAGTGCAACGTTTCAAATACTTGGGCACAATAATAACATCAAATGGCAGATGCACCACAGAAATAAAAAGCAGAATAGCTCAGGCCAAAATAGCATTTCAGAAAATTAAAAATATCTTATGCAACAAATCTATGTCAATGAAAATGAGAAAGAGAGTTCATCGGTGCTGTATAGAACCAATTCTGACCTATGGAAGCGAATCATGGACAGTAGACAAACAAATGAAAAGACGATTAGAGGCCACAGAGATGGGATTTCTCAGAAGAATGTTGAAAGTTCCCTGGACAGCTAAAAAGACCAATGAGAAAGTTCTCAAAGAGGGCAACACAAAAATGGAGCTCTTAAAAAACATCAGAAAGAAGCAATCAACATGAGAAGAGGAAAGTTGGAATACTTGGTTACAACTGGCAAAATAAAAGGAAAGAGAGGTCGCGGGCGACAAAGAGAGAAAATACTGGATAGCTTGGTGTCATGGCATGGAAAACAGTCAACAACAGAACTGATACGATGCACTGTAGATAGAAGATTGTGGAGGGACATGATCACCTACACCAACCGGTATGGCACATGATGATGATGACCACAAACATATTTACAAGTGATGTGGTCAGCACCATGCCTGTTGGCCTTGCTTTTCCAGGCAAAATCTTTGCAGCCAAATTTTTCAGAGGCTGGACAAACACACAAGTAACAATGATTTAAAAAAAAAGAATCAGCAATTTTGGTTTGAATCTCTGGAACCACATATTAGCCGCATCAGTATTGCAGCACTTGTCTTCTTAAGGAATATGTTGCTCTGAACACCAGTGTAACCTGAGAACTTTCAGTCCAAGAGAAGAACTTCCTGTGAGATTAAGAATAAGGATTAAATAAGATGACGTTCTAAAATCAAATATATGAGCAGGAATGCAAGCAGTAAATAAGTAAAGATCTTCTATTATTATTATTAGGGCTCGGATTTTCATGAAATGTCATATTTTTTTCCTGAAGCATATTTTCAGTTTTAAGTTAATTTCTACATGTTTCAAGCATTTCTGAACAATTTTAAGCTGTTTTTATTTGTCATATAAATGCATATTTTGACCATAATTTTGATGAGGTCATATTTTGCATGAAATTGGAGATTTAGGTCATATTTTGGTCATATTTTGCATATTTTCTGATGTACTCCGTTTGCTTACCAATGTTAGCACATCTTAAACTATGTTTAGAGACAAATTGTGAGGATTGGCTATATTTCTGAATGTATGTATTAGTGAATATGCATGTGTGTCTTTCATGCGACTGTAGGGAGGGGAAGACATCAGTCAACTCTTTGATGTCAGTCGGCATCTGAGAATAAAAAAGGGAGTGACATCCGCTCAATACTTCAAAAGAATTTTCTGGGTTTTGTTTCGAAAGTAAATTGTAGGAAACAATTTCAAATGTTTCAACGTCAGGAGCGAATATTCCTGGAAATGTTAAATCTTCCAGTTTCAATTTAAACCGGTTGGCGCCCATTTGTATGTTACAATTATTAATTTGCCATTTGCAACAGTGACTGACTACATGATCTTGTGCTCTAGCTCATAGTTATATAATAGTTATATTGTTTATGGTTGATTCACTGGAATAACTTTGCTTTACAATGCCTAAAGTGTCTAATTCTAATGGTGCAAAGTTGCGTAAATTTGTGCAGGAATTTGGTTCAAAAGTATTTAGTACCGATGGAGAAATATTGTACTGTACACTGTGTGAGGTCAAGGTTACAGCTGGAAAACGGTTTAATGCGCAACAACATTGCAATACTTCTAAACATATGAAATGTTTAAGTAGACTTTCTGAAATGAAAGGAAGACAAAGTTTATTACTTGAAAAATGTTCTGCTACTTCCTCTTCTTCTTCGGGAAACACAGAGACCGGTTTTTATAAAGATTTGTGTCATATGATGGTTTCATCAAATATCCCTTTAAATAAATTGCAAAATCAATATTTCCGACAATTTCTGGAGAAATACACTAGCCATCCTATCCCAGATGAATCTACTTTAAGGAAAAATTATCTCTCCAAATGTTATGAGGACATGTTAAATAAAATTAGAAATTCTATTGCAGATAACAAGATATGGGTTTCCTTAGACGATACTACTGATGTAGATGGCAGGTTTGTCGCAAATGTTATAGTTGGAACTTTAAAAGGAGATCAACCAGGAGAAAAATTTGTCCTTAACTGTGAAGTTCTTGAAAGAACAAATCATACCTCCATAGCTGTTCTATTTGATAATTCCATGAAGCTGTTGTGGCCAAATGGAATAGAAAGAAATAATATCCTTCTATTAATAACAGATGCTGCTCCCTATATGAAAAAGGCTGCTAAAGGACTTCAAATTCTCTACCCGAAATTGATCCATATTACTTGCCTTGCTCATGCACTGCATCGAGTAGCTGAGGAAGTTCGAGGTAATTTTCCTGATGTGGACAAGCTTATTTCAAATGGGAAAAAAATATTCATCAAGGCTCCTCTTCGAGTACAAAAATTCAAAGAAGAAGCTCCTCAACTACCACTTCCTCCACAACCTATCCTTACACGTTGGGGTACATGGCTGGACGCTGTAGAGTATTACTGTGAAAACTATTCAACACTGGATAAAATATTTAATGCCCTAGACAAAGACGACGCAACATCAATACAAGCAGTGCAAAGCTTATTTTCTACCAGACTATCACAAAATCTGACTTACATAAAGTCAAACTTTTCTGCAATTTCAAAAGCAATAAAACGTCTGGAAAGCGAAGGGACTGCACTTTATGATGCATTAGATATTGTGAAACAAATTCGAACAGAAATAAATGGATCACGTGGTGAAGTAAGCAACAGGATTAAAGTAAAATTAGAAAGTGTTCTTCATAGAAATTCTGGTTATTTCTCATTGTGCAAAATTGCAGACATACTTAGTGGTAAACATGCAACATTTCAAGAGGATGAACCTGAACTTTCAGCAAATGATCTGACATTATTTAGATTTGCCCCTGTGACATCATGTGATGTAGAACGAAGTTTTTCAAAATATAAAACAATTCTCAGTGACAATCGACGATCGTTCAAATTTGAAACTCTAAAAATGTATGATGTTGTCGGTTGCAATTGTACAAACAATGAAAACTGAGGAATAAATGTGGTAAGTGTTTTTATACATGCTTTGTTAAGTTTTACTACTATGTAGGTACTATGGCTACTATGTAATGCGTAAAACATGCAAACAATAATAATTTGCGTTTTGTTTTTTTTTGGTTCATAAATGAGAAAAACCTTATGGTCATATTTCGGCATATTTAGCATATTTTAGGTCATATTTTGCCTTTTTTAGGTCATATTTGCATGTCATATTTCAGGATTTTTAGGTCATAAAAATCCGAGCCCTAATTATTATGATATATATATGGCCTTTGGCGTCTTGACAGACGGTTGGCACCACAAGCAATTATGATAATAAGTCAGAAGTTTGGCAAAAACTTTAGTGCTGGATGTTGCTTTGTTGAACAGCTTCTCTCGTGGCTGAATCTACCAATATTCGATAGTCAGTTCTGGCAATAGAATGGACAAGATGTATTTGTGGTGCCTGGGCTCATCTCCTTTCTCCTGTGCCTGGGCCAAATTATATGGAGATAGCGCTTTGCCTGAAACAATCTATTAACATATAATCTTGCAAAGCACTAAAATATTGAGCTTCACCATACTAGGTCACCACCTTTGGCAGTGAGGGGGAGCCAGTGTTGTCCTTCACTATTAATACTTCTCCAACACAGCTAGCCAGATACCCTTTCAACTTTCAGCTGCCATCAGATTATTTGCAGTAAAAAATAATCTCTCTACTGTAAATTTCAAACATAAATAATCTACACTGAAATAAAATTACAAGTTTTTCAACAGGTTAAACACACTTGGTAGTAAAACAGCTTAAAAGTACAAATTAACAGAAGATGCAACCTGAATATAAATAAAGGGTATGTTTGTGCTTCATATTGTGTCACTTGTGTTTAATTATAAGTACCTCATCATAGCAACTCTCCTCATAAACACAGCCAGCAGGGACGCAGAGACCTGAAAACATCACAGAGAACTAGGATAGGTTTGGTATTGAAATTATGCATAAAATCATGTGCATGCATGAAATTAATGGGACCTAGGAAAACAGAAAAGCGAGGAGACCAACACTGATAAGGTAATACACATTTTTGCTTCTCTGCATAACTAGGAAAAAAAAAAGTCCACAAATTTAGAATTCTGTTTGTCCTGTGGTGTGGTGTGGTGGTATAAGTGAATGCTACACCATCATTATTCTATATTAACATGAGCAAGAAGCACAACCTTTCACTTAGGTATCTTTTCTAGGAGACTCCAACAAGCTCAGGAAAATCTAAGGAGTTTGGCTTGAAGACAGTGGCTGGTGTCACTAAAGAACTCAAATTTGACTGGGACCTGTTTCATTTTTTACCTGAACACTCAGACATGAAAGGATATGATTAGAACAGCTGCCATGAATGGGGTATGTACAATTGACTGGGCTAACAATCTGAATGCATTCAGGAAGGTAGAACGATATAATAATTTGATCAATGATCATGAACCTACAATCATGTCCAGACTGCACAAACATCAGGTCAACATTGGAGGTGCCAGAAAGAAGTGCTATGCTGGGAGACAAAGAAGAAAGATAAATCAATAAAGAACAGTAGTCATCAGTCTCCACACACTTAGAGACATACTGGGGAGGAAATCTGAGCACTTATGGGTGTATCTGATATGCAATGAAGATGATCCATCAACTAAACTAAACTAAAGGAAGAGGCTGATGAGACCAATGTGAGTCTAGTTGTGAGAAAATAGAAGCACTGATTACTGACCAACTAAAAAGATGTGGTGTTAGAGAACACACTAGAGACTGATCATATCGTTATTTGTTGTACTGTAAGCAGCTTGCCAGTGCTAGGCTGAGCAATGAGCAGCAGCACTTTCCTTTATTAAATACTAGTGTGTCTCTGTACATTGTTTTCCAGCAAATAAACAAGGTAAACACAGAGATCCATCAACTTGGAAATATATCCCTACATCGTTCTAGTTTGCTGTTTTGTCAAAAACATGAAATTGAACGAGAAGCAGTTTTCTATCCTAGCTCACATTTACTTTCTTTGAAACAATGCACTCAGAAAAAAATGACAAATTAACAACAACAGAGACATTTGTCATTTTTTTTCTGAGTAAAGTAAAGTAAAGTACCCCTGTCACGCCAAGTGACGTATAGGGAATATGGTGTTAGTGACCATAAATTTTACAGACCTTCAGCACATGATTTTTGGGGTAATGTGGTTGGTATTACGCCCATGCCGCTTCACTTTCCCAGAAAAAAATCTGGTACCCATTTAAGGCTGGGTGAACCTGGAAGCCGTTGGTTGGGATTGAACCCTACCCCTTGTCCTTTGAAGTCCAGTTCTTTTTTTTCTGAGTGCTGTAGTACATATCTCTACATCCTATGATTCCCTGAATTATCGCCTCGGAAGTTTCCCTCTATAATAATATTAATTTATTATTATTTGTCTCCAGTTTGAAACAATGCACTTGATACATGATAAGTTCCAACAATTTTTATGACATCCTCTTCCAGAGACATTTACAGTTTTCATCAAACCTCTCACCTCACACTTCCTCTCAAGATCTGGAGGGCGTGAGCATACCTGAAGATAAGTGCAGATAAAGAACACCCATGGCACCATGAGCTCAACACAGAAAAAGGTGACAGGCTAGAAAGAGGCAAATCATGGATAGGCCGCACAGATGTCATCAAGCAGGTCTGTGGGCTTACCAATATCAACACTGTTGAGGAGTGGATACCGGTGCCTACATTATTCAGGGGCACATTCTCAGGTATTGTCACACTTTACAGAAAATGCAGGGAGCAGAATCTAGTCATGGTTGATGCAGAGGCCAAAGCCTTCAGGACAACATCAACGAGGAAGATGGTCATCTATACAGATGGATCTATAAGACATCAAAAGATTGCATGGGCATTTACAACATGCTCTGCAAGCAGAACTGTCAAAGAAGACGTATAAAGAAAATGAAATATGGGACAGGCTAGCTAGCTGTGCTGTCATCATAGATGGTCAACCAATGAACTGGGTGGATGTCATTAATGCCCTTCGAGATGCAGGAAGGGCACAGTACTTCAACAACCATGAGTCCACATCACTCCTTCAGATAAATGAGTTGGGAGAAAAGATGGGCACAACCAGAAACAAGAGGCATAGCAGTTGCATAAGAGGATTTATCAATCAACACAGAGCTGGAGTTGTCAGTCGTTAGAAGCTGCAGGACATTCTTAGGAGGGGATGTGAGCATGAGGGCACATGTTCAGAGTGCAATGATGGTAACCCACAAATAACTCAATTATCCTCTCAATTAAGCACAAAATCTTATCTTCTTCATGGTTGTCTTTATTTCTTTGTCTTAACGTCTTCCAAAAACATGCTGGTCTATCTCATGCTTCTTTGCCATTATACTGTCTGTCATTCAGGGAAGTTAGGTAATGTCATGTCACCATTCTGATTCTTTGGTCTATTTTTTAGCTTACTGTGCTTGTGGCAATTTTCTTTGTAGTGATTAGTTCTCAGTGTGACCTGAAATATTGGCAAGAATAGTGCAAACTAAGCAGCCCTTGCAAAGCTAAAACCTATTTGGAAAGATAAGAACATTGCTCTTGGCTCTAAAATCACACTGATGAACACCCTTATTGATCAGTACACACTAGCAAAACATGGAACTTTACAGTAGAGCTATAGAAAACAATACAAGATATGGAGATGAAATGTTATCATAAGATTTTGGGAATCGTCTAATTGGGTTGTATTACAAGTGAAAAACTTCACAAATGGACACAACAAGCAATCAGAGTACATGATGATCTTTTAACTATTGTGAAGCAGCACAAAATGAAATAGTTTAGTAAAATATCTTGATTATCTGGCCTAGCAAAAATCATTCAGCAAGGAAGGTGAAGGAAAGATAGGGAGATAATGTGATTTGAAGATAACATCAAAGAATGGAAGTCCTTGACTTTGCTGAGAACAAAGGAATGACTGAAGAAAGAGATAAACTGGGAAGGTTGACAATGTCTGTCAGTGGTGTCCCAATGACACCAGGGTTTTGAGAAGAAGTAAAAAATGTTTCAAATGAAGTGGATACCGCTGAGTGAGCATTACAAACATATGAGTGACAAATTGGTCAAATGAGTCAACTGATATGTGCATATGGTTATATACTATGTTATGATCATAAATGTTCACACTAATGAAAGATTAAACAATCTATAAATGGGTAACTCATCAGATTTATGACAGAAGAATGTACAGTCGCATGATAACTGGTTGATTTGCAGTCATCAAACTTCATGTGATGAGATAAAACCTGCTCTAGGATGGATTCATGATCCTCATTTCAGTTCTTTTTGTGAACATTTTCAATCTCATGATATTCTTTGTAGTTCCTCCTGAAAGGGGCAAGGTGTTTCAAGTACTTGGGTCCAGAAGTTTCTGACAGTGACTCCAAGCAAGAAATATTGGCTAGAACTGCATAAACTACAACAGCAGTTATATGGCTAAAGCCAATGTGGAAAAATACAAATATCACTCTCAGCTCCAAAATGAAAATGATGCTTGAATCTTTTTTTCTAAAAGTTTATATAACTTGTATATACACCTCTTGTAAAAAAACACACACAGCTGATCTAGGAAAAAAGAGAAGAGGACAGACAAATACTTGTAGTGTTGTGGTAAAGATGGTTAAGCAGGGGACGATTTGAACATAATGTTTGGTGACAGCTTTACAAAAAAGGACAATACTGATAGAGTTGAAGTGCTATAATGTAGTGGCGGTGATAACATGGCTAGTTGCACAGAATGTAGTACATGCAGCATGGACAAAGAGGACATTTTCAAATTGGATTTTCACTCCTTAAAAGATGAGGAGGATTGGTTGGGACAAGGATGTATACATTGAGAGACTGAGGAGTCTAAAGGTTGAAAAGGGATCTGGAGTGCATAGTGGGGGAAAAGCAGATGTACCTACAATCAACACCTTACAGGAACAATCAGTCTGTGTGTGTTTCAAAAAATGCTGGGACAGTCAGTGGAGCAGATATGGAGATGCCCTGATTGCAAAGAAACTGATGCCATGAATAGAATAGAGTAGAATAGAATAGAGTAGAGTAGAGTTGAGTAGAGTAGAGTAGAATAGAATAGAGTAGAATAGAACAGAATAGAGTAGAATAGAATAGAGTAGGGTAAAATAGAATAGAATAGAATAGAATAGAGTAGAGTAGAATAGAATAGAATAAGTCAATGCAAACAAAAGATAAGGCGGGAAGAGGATTTCAAAGAATGGACAAGTTGTGGTTTCACTGACTCTCAGGCATTTGTAAAAGACAGAAAATTAGATGGAGATATGTTGCAGACATAGGAGTGCTGAAAACTACATTGGTAAGTGAATTCTGGCATGAGTAATTACTAACTGATGAGACATTTATATTCATGCCGCACTATTTACTGCCACGCTCTAGTCATTAGTAAGATCAAAGCCAGAAGTAGTCGTATCTACAAATCAAGAGAGCCTGCAGCAGCCAAGATCAACATCACAGCGACAAAAACCACACCAACCGAAGACATTTTTAGATCCAAGTTTGATGAACTGGTAGAAGAAGTAGAAGATGCATCAAGTGTGGATGACAACTGGTGCTCCCTGAGAACACACATCTATAACTGCGCTCTATCTACCTACGGCCAGAAACGGTTCTCAAAGAACGACTGGGTCGAAGAAAATGCAGCAAGACTAGACCCACTAATAGCTAATAAGAAAAAGGCTCTACTGAACTTCAATAATAATCCCAATCAAATCACCAAGGATCAGCTCAAACATGCGCAGGCCACCCTACAACGCGAAGCAAGAAGATGCGCAAACGAATACTGGAACAATCTATGCTCTGAAATACAGAAAGCCTCAGACAGGGGCGACTCAAAAACCATGCATGACAATATAAAAAAGGCCCTTGGACCAAAAATAACAAAATTAGCCCCCCCTAAAATCCAAGTTTGGAGAACCTATTACTGACAAGGGACAACAAATGCAAAGATGGGTTGAACACTACTCTAATCTATACAGTGACGACAGACCAGCAAACACAGCTCTAGCACAATCAATACCCAAATATCCTACAATGTTTGAACTGGATGTTGAGCCTACTATGAACGAACTTGCTGACGCTATAAATGCCCTCTCAAGAGGAAAAGCTGCAGGAAATACAACATTCCCACAGATGTACTAAAGGACAACCTAAGCGTACTACTTCTACACCTATACAAACTGCTAATTAAATGCTGGAGAAACGGAGAAATACCTCATGATATGAGAAATGCCAAGATTATAACGCTGTACAAGAATAAAGGAGACAGGGGCGACTGCAATAATTACAGAGGCATTTCTCTCCTTAGCACAACAGGCAAAGCTTTTGCTAGAGTCGTACTTAATCGCCTGCATAGACTTGCAGAACGGGTGCTTCCCGAGTCCCAATGTGGTTTCAGACCCGGGAGATCAACCATAGATATGATCTTCACTCTTAGACAACTGCAGGAAAAATGTCGGGAACAAAATATGCCGCTCTATATTGCCTTTGTGGATCTCACAAAGGCATTCGACACAGTAAACAGAGATGGTCTCTACAAGGTGTTAGAAGGCATAGGCTGCCCTCCTAAATTACTTAGGCTGATAATTTCCTTCCATGAAGACATGACTGGCAAAGTCCATTTTGATGGGAGTCCATCAGAGAATTTCAAAGTCAACAAAGGAGTGAAACAGGGATGTGTCCTCGCCCCCACCCTTTTTGGTATATTTTTTGCTGCCCTCCTAAATTACACCTTTGAAAACAGCTCCGGAGATATTTACATTCGCACAAGACCAGATGGCTCACTGTTCAACCTAGCACGACTAAGAGCAAAAACCAAAACAAATGTTGCCCTACTTAAAGAATTTTTATTTGCTGACGATGCAGCCCTAGTCGCTCATAGTGAGGCCACCCTACAGTCGCTGATCAACAACCTGGATAAAGCATGCGACCTTTTTTCACTGTCAATTAATGTTCAGAAGACAGTAATACTAAATCAAGGTGACTTCAAACCTCTATCTATTACTCTAAAAGACTGCCCACTAGAATCAGTACAGAAATTTACATATCTTGGATCCACAGTTACGCAAACCATCTCTCTTGATGAAGAAATAAACTGTCGAATTGGTAAGGCAGCTACGACCTTCGGCAAACTCACAAAAAGGGCATGGAACAACACGAAACTAACTCGAAAGACTAAACTCCTAATATATCAAACATGTGTGCTTAGCACACTACTATATGGATCCGAAACCTGGACAACATACTCAAACCAGGAAAAAAGACTAAATGTCTTCCACATGCGATGTCTCCGCAAAATAATGCACATCAAATGGCAGGACAAAATAACCAACTTAACTGTCCTGCAACGTGCTAAGACCCTAACAATCATGTCGATGCTCAGAAGTCGAAGGCTAAGATGGCTGGGGCATGTCCAACGGATGGAAGAAAAACGCATTCCTAGGCAAATACTATATGGCGAGCTAAAACACGGAAAACGACAAATCGGCAGACCTAAACTACGATATAGAGATATCTGCAAATCATCTCTGAAAGACTTCTCCATCTGTGAAAACGACTGGCAACATCTGGCAAGTGATCGCACATCATGGAGAGCACGTATAAGGAACGGTATAACAACATTTGAGACTGTGCTAAGACAGGACTTGGAAGAGAAGAGACTCATGAAAAAGGATGGTAAACCCTGTGGACCAGCGAGCCTGACTTGTTCATTATGTGACCGCGTGTGTTTGTCAAACATTGGTAGAATTAGCCACGAGAGAAGCTGTTCGGCAAAAACAATACCTCAAAAAAATACGCAATAGCCTCCACTAGACCGTCTGACAAGACGAAAAGGGCCATATATATATTTACTGCTATTATCTGGTTTACCATGATAAGGCCTAGTAACATATTTAATGAATTGAAAAATCTTCCACTTACCAGTAGATGGGATGTGTGACGAATTATCAACAGACTCACTAATGTCTTTGCTTGGTGGCAAAACAACATTAATATCATCACTCCTGCCTGTACTGTCTGGAAACTCTTGGATGAGGTTCAAGGAGGAGGAACCTGTGTCATCCCCCTCTGTGTTGTCATCACTACTGAGTAATAAAACCTCTTCTTGATCCAAACTTTGTGAGCATGTAGTCTTTGTTTCAAGAAAATATGTTTTGTCATAGAAATTGTCATTTTCACTCAAGGCTGTTTTTTCTTTGTTATAGAAACTATCATTTTCACTCAAGGCTGTTTTTTCTTTGTTATAGAAACTATCATTTTCACTCAAGGCTGTTTTTTCTTTGTTATAGAAACTATCATTTTCACTCAAGGCTGTTTTTTCTTTGGTATAGAAATTGTCATTTTCACCAAAGACTGTTTTTTCTGTATTATAAGAATTGTCATTTGCAACAAATTCTATCTTTTCTTTATTGTATGAATTGGCTTCATCATCCAAAACTGTTTTTCTTTCTTTGTTACGAGAATTATCATTTTCAGCTAAGTCTGTCTTTTCTGAGTACTCAGTGCCAACTTTGCCTAAATCTGTGTCTATACATGGGCTGCACAAATTGGTTATGCCTGTACAGGGTGATTGACTCTGTATACAACTTTGTTTTGAGTTTGCTTCTTGAACTGCTTCATTCCTTCCACCAAGAGCAGACAACCTGTCAGAACTGATAGAGACTAGATTTTTCATATCAGAAATTTCATTGTCAGTTTTTACTGAACTGTGATTTTTGCAAACAAGTTTATCAATTTGTGTGTAACAATTTTGTAAATTTGAACATCTCTGCTTTCTAATTGGCTGTTCACATTCATCTTCTACATACTTTGTTGATAAAGAATTCACTTTGTCTGTACATTTTGTAGGTGGGTGCACATGATTATCTTGAAGTGGTATAATTTTTGAAGACATATCTTGTGTTAAAATTTGGTCAAAATCCTTACATAATTCATTATTTTCTCTTTTTCGTGAAGACTTATGTTCCATGGACGTAATCATTGTCACTCCTCTGGACACTGATGTTTCTGAATCATTTTCATTGGGAAGTGTTTCTTTGTTCTTTCTTTTCAATAACAATGCTTTCTTTATGTCAGTAGATGCTGAAGGCTCACTTTGATTTCTTATGAATGTGCCTGAATGGTGACAGCTTTCAGATGTACTATTTGCTTCACAAAGATCACCTGTCATTAATGACTGTGACATATGACAAGTAGCACTACTGGGACTATTTTTTAACACTGGTTCAATGTTTATTAATTCACCACAGGCTGTACTATGGCCATTTGATGAGTGAGTCTGGTTAGTCAAATTATCTTGTGAAATACCACTTAGCAGTGACTGCTGATTGGGTCTACAATCTGTGTATCTTGCAGTGGCTGGACTGGCCTTTTTATTACATGCATTCTGAACTACTGCACTCTTTGGTTCGTTTGTAAATATTTTGCGTGAACTTTTTATATGGCCTTCTTTGAACCTATGGGGCGGCCAAGACTTACCCCAGGCTGGTATTCTATTATAAGACTGATGTGCCAACACAGGGTTATATCTGATTTGCTCCAATGACTCATATTTAAACGGTGAAAACCTTTCCAAATCATTAGCTTCTGGTGGTGCACATTTCCTTGCTCTATACACATCATCACTATAACTGTCCCCTCTACCAATAATACCACTCCCACGTACGGTACAATAATTTCTCTCATATTCTCTATGATCCTGATAATCTTCTACCATTCCTATTCTAGAAGCAAGGCCTAGAGGTTTTACAAACGCAACATTTGAATGTCTCCCTAGTCTAACTCTATCATGTGTCCCTAAACTTAAGAAATTAAATGTTGATGGGCATGAATGTTGCTGTACTTTCATGGAAATATCCTGTTTGAAGTTGTAGTCAGACTTCCTGCTCACACTCGTATCATAAGCAGCCTCTGTTTACAGACAAGGAAAAACAAAACAAAATTATTTCATTCAATTGCACAATACTCACAAATTATATAATTTTCTGAAATTGAAATAGTCTGTAAACTATCATTAACACCAGCCAGCAGAAATATGATAACTGTTTAACCCTAGATTACAACACTGTTGCAAAAATTACCAACTCAAAAAATAAATTCTTGAAATTTGAGAGTTTGCTGTGAGCAAGCATTTCCTCCCACCCTAAACCTTCTTTTAAAAATACTACTTCTAGTGATTCCAGAGTGATGGATTTGTTTCCTTAGATGTTGGATTTTTTTTAAGCACGTCATAAAAAGTATGACAATATCTGGGGAAGGGGTAGTTTTTTTAAAACAATAAAAATCACAAATTTTTTTAGAAATTTTTTTTCCCCTCAGCTGTCAGCATGACATCAAACAAACCTTTGTATCATGGGATAGATTAGCTTAACAACGCTAAGAGGAAGCCGAACATACGGCTTGAATAATGGGATTACAGCTGCCGTGTCAATAGACAAGGTAACACCTCCGGTAGCTACAGTGTGATAGAGTTGAATTTCAAGATATAAAATCTAAGCTACACCAGGAAATTATTACAGCATCCAATTCCTGTGTCTCTGCTAGGGTAAACACACAGCTGTGTAGCAAAAGTTCAAATAAAATCTTATTTTCCTAACTTCAAATGTAACATTAAAGAGGCAGTAAACTGAGACTACAGTCTCATAAAAACATGAGTCACAAATAGGTAATGTGATCTAGGGTTGAAAAAAAACAAAGGTAAAGTAGCATATTGTGTCACTGAAGAATAAGGTATGAAACATTCACAGGTGAGTTGGTCTGTTCAATTGTTATTTCCCTCCCAAGTTCAGTAAAATAAATTATCAGGTTGAAATTGAACACACACACATCTCAAGTCAGCAGTTTAAAAACAACACCACTGATGCTTTCTGATAACAAAATCTTAATAACAATGGTGAACCACTTTCTCATTTTCTGTGTGTTTTATGCAAGAGGGTTGTTCTACCAATTATTGTGATTTCTTAAATTCCCTTTCTGTCTCGTGACATTAACAGTGTTTTTTTTTCCTCAAATATCTTCCTTTCTTGTAAATAAATAATTATCCCTGACCTTGATAACAGGGACTGCAGCACAAAATACTATTTATCAATTGTTGTTTTGTTGCTATTCTTTACTGATGTGCCAATGTTGTATGTTGGACAATTTCTTATCTTTATTAAGTCTTTAATTCTTTGTGAAAGTACTACTAATGAAAATGTTCTGAAAGAGGTCAAAGCAAAAAGAGAGCTAATTTCCAATATTAGGAAGAAACAATCATCATTTTTTTGGCCATGTAATAAGAAGAGAACAACTGGAATATATTGTAACAACTGGGAAAATTGAGGGACAAAGAGATAGAGAGAAGCAAAGATAAAAAGTACCAGACAGCTTAAGAGAATGGCTTGGCAGAAGGTCAACAACAGAAATGATAAATAACTGTCGTGATCGAAAGTTGTGGAGAGACATGATCACCTACGGGAGCCACGATAGCTCAGTGGTTAGTGAACTGGACTACAAAGGACAAGGGGTAGGGCTCGATCCCAACCGACGGCTTCTGGGTTCACCCAGCCTTAAAATGGGTACCGGATTTTTTTCTGGGCAAATAAAGCAGCACGGGCGTAATACCGACCACATCATGTGCTGAAGGTCTGTAAAATATAGGGTCACTAACACCATATTTCCCTATACACCACTTGGTATGACGGGGATACTTTACTTTTTTTACTATGATCACCTACACCAGCAAGCCTGGTACTTGATGATGATGAAAGTACTACTCATATCCTTGAATTCTGCAAACATACTTAAATTAACAAGAAGGTAAAGTAAACTAGGCAATATGTTTAAATACATGAGAGCTTTCATAATTACTTACCAGTAAGAAAGTGTGGAATGCACATTGGTGCCATGAATGGATGCTGAAGAGCTTCCCATGGTGTCATCCTCTGATCTGATTGGCAATTAAAGATACACTAAATAACAGAATAATTAACATGAAACTTAACAGATAACATTTAGCTCTGACAAAAGAAGGGAGCCGCGATAGCTCAGTGGTTAGCGAACTGGACTACAAAGGACAAGGGGTAGGGTTTGATCCCAACAGATGGCTTCCGGGTTCACCCAGTCTTAAATGGGTACCGGATTTTTTTCTGGGAAAGTAAAGCAGCACGAGCGTAATACCGACCACATTACCCCAAAAATCATGTGCTGAAGGTCTGTAAAATATAGGGTCACGAACACCATATTTCCCTATACGCCATTTGGCGTGACGGGGGTACTTTACTTTTTACTTTTCTGACAAAAGAATTAAAACTACTCCATGTCTAACATTACACAGACAGTAACAGATGTATTTATATATAGAGAGAAAACATCAACTCTGTGACAATCTACAAGGTAGGTAGTTTCCTCCACTTCTGTTGCCTTTCAGTGTAGAAGGAAGATGGAGTACTTATGTTAATGCTCTTTGATATGTCATATGTATGGTGTTCATCGTGATATCTGCCATTCCCAGTGTGCCTGGTGAGGTGATCTCATTACACACCAGGTAATTTGATTTGTTGCTTCTTAGTGTTGCCCTACACAGGTGTAAACCAAACTCTATTCCTTATATTATCTTTCAGTTTCTGTCTCTTTTTCTTATCACATTCAATAATGAATTTTGAATTACAATTTAATTCAATAATAATAAGGCACAAAATACAACATGAAAATCAACATCAACAAAACAGAAGTCATGAGTGTCGCCAAAAATAAACAGAACATCAACATAACTATAGATAGCAGGCAACTAAAACAAGTAGAGGAATTCAAATACCTAGGAAGTTTAGTGGCAAACGGTAATTCACAAACAGCAGAGATAGAATCAAGATGTAACAACGCTTGTCAAATCATTGGACAGTTATCACCACTATTGTCCAACAAGGAAATAACTCTGGGGGCAAGACGAACACTATACAATACAATACAATATTCATCCTAACGTTGTGCTACCAATGGCAGACCTGGACCCTAGATGCAAAAACAATAAGAAAAATAACCTCTACAGGGATGAAATGTGTTAGACGAATGACAGGAAACAGTCTGAGAGGTAAGATCAGAAACAAAGAACTGAGAAAAAAGCTAGGAATAGCCATAGAATATATAAGGAAACAACAGATAAAATGGTTTGGCCATGTGACAAGGCAGAAAGATCAAAACACTACACAACAAGCCTTTAACAAACGTTGTGAGAACACCAGACCCAAGGGGAAATATAACAGCAGCAGAGGCGAACAGAAGAGCAAAAGACCGCAAATTATATCTCCCCTCGACGCTGAAAGGCAGATGAGAAAGGAAAGAAGAAGAAGAAGATTCAATAATCTTTTCAGAGTCCCAGTTCCATTGTGATAATTTTATTTCTTCTTTGGCTGTTCATGTCAAAGATTGTTACTTGTAGCAGAGTACGGAGAAGCTGACTTTCTTCTTTTGCATTTAGCCAACAGCTATTACACTTCATTGTCTATCTTTAAAAGGACATTAAATGTATATTGTTGTATTGAGTTTGCTGCAGGCTGAAATATTTGTGCACAACGTTTTTTGGAAGAGGGTTACTTCACTATTTGATGTCTACCTACCTGGCCAGACTAGTTTGTTTTTTCTGCCCATCATTGTGAGGTGGAGTAGGACCTTGATCAGTTTTGGTTAAAAAAACTTGACTCAAGCATTGAAATATAAATATTAGTCATTGACCACTTTCAGCCCCAGATGTTGCTGAGTGTTTTGGGTCAATACTGTAAGCTACAAAACACTTAACGATTGATGAGCAGAGAAGGGTAGCATGGTCACCACAGGTACCATACTGGGACAAGCCCCTGGCCTTGAGCAGACAAATGCTTTCCTTGAACTTAGTATTGACTTCTAGGGGGGTATGCAGCAGAAGAAGAAACACTTTAAGACAGAATTGTTCATGGAAAGTATTATTTTTTAAGATCAATAAGGGCTTAATTTCATCAAATAATTTAATCTTCAATAATTTTCAAATGTTTGTAAATGCAAAAGTAATTTCATTATAATCTAAATCTTGTAAACCTGAACTTTGCATCTCCCTCGACACCCAACTGAGCCTTCCATCTGATGTTATTATTGTGCCCAAGTATTTGAAAAACGTTGCACTTGTTTCAGATTTATCTTGTTTATTTTTATGCTGCATGGTGGTGATGATTGTTTCTTCGATATGACCATTACTCCTGTTTTCTTACTATTCAGATTGAGACCGTTCTTGTTTCTTTTTTTTACTATTATGTCTATCATTCCTTGTAGTTCATTCTGTCTCTGGTATTAAGACTGTGCCATCTGCACATCGCAAATTGTTTATGTTGTGACTTTTGACTTCAATGCCTTTTATATCTACTATAGACCTCATAATATTTTTGCTGTAAAGTAAAAACAAATACGGCGACACAACAATGCCTTGTCAGATTTCTTATTTTACATATTGGAACTATCCTATTTGGTTGCTAATTCTTATGGCTGCTGTTTGTTGCCAGTACATGTTTTTCATGATTTGCAGATCCTTGTCATTAATGTTTAATTTCTCCAGCATATTGATTATTTCTACATGCTTTACTTTGTCAAATGCTTTTGCGTAGTCTATAAATCACATATATAGATCTCATTATTGGTACCCTTTCCTTCCACGAATACACATTATTCCTCACTTATTTCTGGTTTTATTTTGTTCCTTCAACGTCTCATGATGATTCTTAGTAAAATTTTTGTAATTTGACTCATGAGACTAATAGTGTGATGGTCTTCACAATCGTTGATGCCTGACTTCTTTGGTATGGCTACAAAGATAGATTTTAGTAGATCTTCAGGTATGTACCAGTATAATCTCATAATGTATATTAAATAAATCTGGTCGACAACCTTGAATCAAAAGGCAAGAGAAAATCACCTTCATAATTTCTCTGTTATAGTCTTGAGAATGAAAATGGAGCAGTGATTTAGTAATAAAAATATTTAATATCAGCACTCAAAAGCATACATACCAGGTTGATAGGTCAAAAGCCCTGAGAGAAAACTGAAAAACTCATAGTTCTTGACACAAGGGAAGGCTGACATAAGCCTCTGAGCTCCTAAAAATAAAATTTTATGAAAATTAAACAACCTCAGAAACATACATGGCCAGTAAGTCTTGTGAAAGAAACTTAGCTGAACATATGAACGAACATGAATAATAAAAACAAACAGTACAAGACACTGAAGACCTAATGAAAATTACAATCTGAAGCATCAACATGTTGTACAGAAGGTTGAAGTGAGATGGTGCAGGCATGTTGTCCACATAACTGATCAACACATTCCAAAGCAAGTGTAGTATGGCAAGCTCAGCAAAGGAAAATCACAGGCAAGTGAACAGAAAAAGTACTTCAAAAAATCTCTCAAAGTGTTTCTAACAAGCACAAATGCAGGCTTCTCTATACCAAAATTGAGGGGACTAGATGGTCTCAAGGCAAGGCACTGGTCTCGAGCCACAGAGGTTATGAGTTCAAATCTCGACTGTATCAGTTGGGATTTTTATTTATGATTTCTCTCTGTGGCAACCACCCATGATCTCAGCAGCGAGTCCCGGCTTAAAACGTCAATTACTCATTGATGGAAAAAATATGAGTACCTCCGAAGTCAGAGATACCTGCCTGTGCAGCTAGGGAAATTATCTTGAATCAACATTATTAGTACAGTCGAACCTGTCTAAGGCGACCATTCACGGGACTTTCAAAAACTGGTCCCATAGGACAGGTGGTCCTGCCTCACAGGTTTCACCTAATAAATAGAGCGATAAAAAAAATTTTATCCTAAGCACTATGAAAACTAACCTGCAAATCAGCGTAATCCATGAGTAGAACATAGTGCACATGTCGGTCTACAATAGCCACTGGTTGGACACTTTTCATAAAACACGATAGTTAAACACACAAAAATAAAACACACATACACAGATTCCACTTATACTGTACATGTATCACTTTTGACTTGAAAAAAAATCCAATATGGTAGTCTGTTGTTTGACAGATGAAATAAACGATAAGTTCAATTTTTCTCTCAAGTCCATGATAACGTCTAGTATGTCAGATCTCCCGTTTGTTATTGAATAGGTGCGCAGAAGCTCCACAGCATTATGTGCATCTGCGATAGTGTATGTTTTCTCAATGTCAGTAGAATCTTGTTCGTTGTCTGATTCACTATTCACATCCTCAGCAGCTAAAATTGCAGTGGCAGGAAGATCCCAGTTTGTTTCTATTGTGTTGCAAGTTTGGAGCCCTGAATCAATCATGGAGATGTCTGTCAATTGGTATCCAAACAATTCTTTTGAAAGGTTATCCAAAGCAGTAGAAATTGCAGTAGAAACAATTTGCACGTCGGTCTTTGATGCAGATTCCATGTGCGTCAGAGAATATGTGTGTGTTTCAGCAGGACAATGAAAACCTGCTTTACAGAAACACTTAAGGATGGTTGAGTTGTCCACTTCTTTACATGCTGCAGCAATCCAGTAGACTACGTCCAGTAAATTGACCTGTTTCATGAGTTCGGTTCCGGAAGCATCCTTGTTTGATTCCATGACTGTGATAAGATGTAGAAGCTGTTTTTGTCTAAACTTTAATTTAAATGTCTGAATGACACCCTGGTCTAGGGGTTGAACTAATGCAGTTGTGTTGGGTGGCAGAAACTGCAACTTAACACTCTGTAGTTCGATCTTGGGATGACAGGTAGCGTTGTCAACAAATAAAATAATGTGGCGCTTTTTTTTCTGCATCTTACGGTCAAAACTTTTCAGCCAATCTTCAAATATAGCTGCAGTCATCCATGCCTTTTTGTTGTTTCTGTAAATCACTGGCAGTGTGTTTATGTTGATGTTTTTAAAAATCCTAGGGTTAGCTGCTTTCCCAATCACTAAAGCCGGTTCTCGTTCCCCCAACATGTTAGTGCATAGCATCACTGTTATTCGCTCTTTGCTTTTTTTACCCCCAGCGCATTTTTCTCCTTTGACAAAAAATGTTTTGTCCGTAGTCGCTTTGAAAAATAACCCGGTTTCATCTAAATTAAAAATGTCTTGAGCAGCGTAACCATAGCATATCTCGGATAATTTAGAAGTCCAGTCAGCCGCAGCACTCATATCTGAATCACCGACTTCGCCACATTGCTTACCAAACACAAGATTGTGTCTTTTAATGAAGGCCTCTAACCAGCCATTCGATGCTTTAAAGACTGAGTTTTCCAATTCTTTTGCAAACTGTAAAGCTCGTTCTTTGATCATCGGCCCAGATAACGGAATTTTTCGTGCAAGTGCTGATTGACACCATTTCCAACAAAGTGTATTTATGTCTTCATTTCCCGTTTTCCTGCTATTCCTTCTTTTCATACTTGGTGCATTATTTTCAAAGTCATTCATATACTCGGCTTTTCTCTTTAACGTACGTAAAATCTGTGTCTTTCCCACTCCAAACTGTTCTGCCAATAATCGCGAACTTTTTCCTTGCTGATTTTGTCGAATCACTGATATTCGTTCTTCCAGCGTTAATGCTTTTGGTTTTACACTTTTGACACTGGCCATTTCCTATATTGTGTGTAACACTTTTAAAATCCACAAAAATAATTCACTGAGATACTGTACATGTATACACTCTAAGCGGGCAATGACTAATTCTTTAGTTAATTCCTGTAATTTATACGGGCCACGCAATGGTCTACTCTGGTCTAGACGGAACCGCGAAGTGATGTCACTTCACGAATCATAGATCTGCGTCTGCCGTGTTTCTCACACCAGTATTGACTGATAAACGTAACACGTCCCACTGTAATCTGGGACTCACTAAATACGGGAAAACTTCGACACCTGTAGACACCTGTGTCGATCGTTTATGGCTCCCAGCGAGACGGAGGAGGACTGGCTGGTCAGTGTATCGTTATCTCGGTCTATTACCCGCGTGTCGTAAACGGGATAAATAACATTGGCGGCGGTTAATTAGCCTGGTCTCTGGTCGCGTCATACGGTGAGCGCCGTAATCAGTGTTAGCATATAGTAAAAAACTCGGGGAAATTGTAGACCCGGTCCTATAACCAGGGAAACGCTTTAAACAGGTGGTCCTAAGACCAGGTTCGACTGTATTAAAATTCAGTTAACAGAAATTGGAAATAAGTTCACAGAGATATTGAATCCTGTAGACAGAAATGGAATAAGGGGTGATAGAGACTACATCACACATACACTGTGCAAATGGTCATGGAAAAATATGAGTTTGAACACCATATTCATCTTATGCCATAAGGAGCGCTGGTTATACTTTCAAATTGTCATTCAACAGTATCCAGTTGCAAGAATAGTAACATTCAAATGGTCATTATCATCATCAAGTACCAAGCCTGCTGGCGTAGGTGACCATCTCTCTCCACAACTTTTGATCACGACAGTTATTTATCATTTCTGTTGTTGACCTTCTGCCAAGCCATTCTCTTAAGCTGTCTGGTATCTTTTCTCTTTGTTTCCCTCTATCTCTTCGTCCTTCAATTTTCCCAGTTGTTACAATATATTCCAGCTGTTCTCTTCTCATTACATGGCAAAAAAATGATGATTGTTTCTTTCTAGTATTGGAAACTAGTTCTCTTTTTGCTTTGGCCTCTTTCAGAACGTTTTCATTACTCTTCTTAGCTGTCCATGGTATTCTCAACATTCTTCTGTAAAACCACATTTCTACAGGCTCCAGTGATTTTCTTGCCTGTTGTCCTATTGTCCATGATTCACATCCATATGTTAAGACTGGCTCTTCATAACATTTAAGAACTCTTTTTCTTGTTTCTATTGTCAAAAATGTATTGCACAGTATCTTCCTCATTTTTTTGGAAAGCTAAAAAATTTGGTAAAAAATTCAAATGGAAAATATATAAAATTAAGTTCACGAAGATATGTAATTCAATTCTGTGGACATAAATGTGACACTCAGTTAAGTGAGATATAAAATAAATCATTTGAAAAAAAACAAAAAAAAAAACATTCACTTGTCATTAATAAAGATAAGATGTTCTGAAGGACAAAAAAAATGACATTAAATTGCTAAATCTATGTATTGACCTTTCAAGTCGTAGCCGGCCCATAGGGCGTAGATCCAGATACTCCTCTTTTCTACATTTTTATTCTAGCAGTTTTAATTCCTTGTAAAGATCTTTTATCAAATCTCGCCATTTGTCTCTGTTCTGTGCAAGCAGCTCTATCTCATTGAGGGAGTCGATTCCTGCTGCTCTTGCCTCTCTCATCAATGTTCTTCTCAGTGTCTCTCTGGGTCTTCCTCTTTTCCTCTTACCTGTTGAGGGCTTGCTTTGCTATTTGGTTATTATCTCTTCTCATCATATGTCCAACACATGATCATCGTCTTTTCTTGATTACTGAAGATATTAGTGGTCAATTGGAGATTTCTCTAATGTCCTCATTTGTTTTGAATTGGTTCCACGCTATACCAAGTATTTTCCTTAGACATTTATTTTCGAATGTGTTCAACTTTGTTTCTATGTCTCTTGTTGTTTTCCAGCTTTCACATGCATACATAAGGGTTGATTAGTCTAAGTTTGAATAGTCTAAGTTTGTGCTGATGAGTTACGATTTCCACAACTTTTCAAGGCTTCTGAAAGACAATGCTGCTTTAGCTATTCTGATTCTAATTTCTTTACTTGTATCCCCTTCTCGATCAATGTGACTTCCAAGATATATAAAGTGATTGATCTCTTTTACTGATTTGTTTTTTATGTATATTCTGTCGTCTTTTGGAATTAAGCTTTTCATGATCTTAGTCGTTTCATGATCGATCTCAAGCCCAATTTTGCTGGCTATTGATGATAGTTCATTTGTGTTTTCCTGCATCGTTTTATCTGACTGCTGATGAGGACTATGTCATCAGCAAAGTCAAGGTCCTCCAAATGAATTGCTAAATAAATACATGAAAATCTAAGCTAAGCTAGGACTCACAGAACACATACCGTTTTCCACATTGTGACTGCTCCTTGTCACTGTCACTACAGACTCAACTTCATGGTAGAACTTTCCTCGTCTACACATGTCAACTGGGAGTGGGCCTAGAGCTGTGACCATCTAATATAGACAACAGTTATCATAATCTTTTAGTAACTAGAATTTAGTTTCTAGTCTAGTCTTATTGGTTTCAGGTATGAAATAAAAAAAATTATACATATATATAATTACTAATTACAAAGAGAGTAGTAATAGATAATGCATATTTCATACATGCTATATTTTATAAACTATATGGCATTATCTCATTTTTTGGGACTGTAGTGAGGCCTTGTAAGACCTAAGAATAAATGCTATTTATCCAGAGTAGTTGTCATGAAATGTTCGGGTCTAGGTTTTTTTTTCCCATGCTATTTCTATGGTAGTAAGTAATATTTTCACACAAAAAAATGTATACATGTTTTACAGATAAGGATACCATAACTTCAATCTAAGAATAAATGTATAGCTTATAAATAAGAGACGTACTCATACAGTGAAATAGCACTTTACAAAAACACAAAATGAGAGAAAAATACATAAATGAGTGACCAAGAGAATTATGTTTTACAGGGAGTACGGCATTGTGACACAAGATCAATTCAACCAGTTGCCTATTTTTTTGGCACATTCTATTGTTGAGTGTGCATTACCTGCAAATAGTAATTAAGAACATGTCTATATTTATTTAATATTTCAGCCAAACAATGAAAATATAACATGTAGAAGTAACTCTGCACAACTTATTATTGTACATATGTGAAGAACTCAAATGTAGCCACTCGGTCCATGGCTATTGCAGCTTCAGATGTGTTGTAGAATTTGACAGCCAAAGTTTTTTTGATGCACATTCAATGCACACTTGTACATGGTGCAATTTGGTTTTACAATATCTTCAACAATAAGACATCTCTACAACTAAATCACCTCTCTCCCAGCATTTTATACAGAGTGGGAGTGTGTCTAGACCGCAATAATTTTCCTCTTGGGCCAAAGATGGGCAGAAGTCATAGTTCTCCATTGACAATCTGCTGCAAGTTCTTGGCTGCTTCTTAGTCCCATGGGTGAGACTTCCTAGCAATTGTCCAGCATAGCTGTTCTCTTGGTCTACCTTGTTTTCTTTTACCAGATGGGTTCCATAAGAAAGCCTGATGGAGAAATTGCTCTTCATTCATTCTTAGCACATGACTGACATATTTCCAATGCCTTCTTCTTATAAAGCTCGACATGTATTCTTGTTCTGATTTGTCTCTTATCTGTTCATTTGAAATGTATTCTTTCCAGCTTATGTATGAGATCCTACAAAGACATTTGGTCGTAGATCAGATTAGTATCAAGAATTTAAGCTAAGAAAGAATGCTTGAAATATATCAGGAAATGCAGAAGTAATGTGTTTTTTGGAGATATGTCTGGATGTTTCACAAGCTTTCAGGTCCAGTCTGGAACAGAACAACTGGAAGTAATGATTCAAGTAGATTCCTCCCCTCCCCAAATATAGCAGTAAAAAACCACAGAGATGAAACAATAGATAAGGAAAAAACTTCTACATGATCAAATTGCCTTCAGCTGCCATGATGTTGTCTCCTATCAAGCAAATCAACTCTCTTCTAGTTTCAACTACCTTTCTCAATGAGTCAGCTCTACTGTTCCCAGAAAATGTTAACTGTCCAGTAAGTAGCTCCAGCAGGACACAGCCAAGTGACCACATATCTATTTCCATACTGAATGGGTAACCTAGGTGTACCTGTCAACAATCAGTCACAATAAAATAAAGCAGTTAAGATATATTTATTATTTTAATCTGAATAATATAATATATTACTATAGCCTCTACACACTGGATCCCAAAAGATTTTTTTTCTGTTTAGTGCTTGGATATGCGTAACGTACACACATCTAAGAAATTGGGTGCGATTGAATACGATGATCATTGCACAATAAGCCTCATGAGTCATGTGACTAAGATATTACTAAGAATCATTATGCGAAAAGTGCGAAACAAAATCAGTCCAGAAATTAGCGATGAACAGTGTGGTTTTGTTAGAGATAAAGGAACAAGCAATGCCATTTATATCATAAAATCTTTAGTAGAAAGAGCCATAGAGGTGAAAACAGATCTATACCTATGTTTCATAGATTACACAAAGGCATTTGACAAAGTAAAGCACCAAGAAATAATAAAAATTTTAGAAAGCATAAACATAGACAGCAAAGATCTAAGAATAATAAAGAACATGTACTGGCAACAAACAGCCTCCAAAAGAACTGGAACCCAATTGGGAATGTTTCAACAAATAAAACAGGGTGTTAGACAAGGTTGTGTACTGTCACCAGATTTGTTTAATATTTATAGTGAGATTATTTTAAGATCCATAAGGAGCATGCCTGGAATAACAATTGGAGGTCATAATATAAATAATCTAAGGAATGTTGATGATACAGTCTTAATCGCTAAGAGTGAAAATGAGTTACAAGAAATGTTGGACATAGTGAAAGAAAGCAAAAATAAAGGACTCAGCCTTAAAAGCAAAAAGACAGAGGTAATGGTAACAACAAATAAAAAGACATCACCTCAGAGCAAAATAAAGACAAGTGGAACAATATTAAAACAGCTAAATGAATGTAAATATTTGGGAACTTTGTTAACCTCAGATGGAAGATGTACAAAAGAGGTGAGATGCAGAATGGCTCAGGCAAAAGCAGCTTTCCAAAAATGAGGAAGATACTATGCAATCTATTTTTGACAATAGAAACAAGAAAAAGAGTTCTTAAATGTTATGTAGAGCCAGTCAACATATGGATGCGAATCATGGACAATAGGACAACAGACAAGAAAATCACTGGAGTCTGTAGAAATGTGGTTTTACAGAAGAATGTTGAGAGTACCATGGACAGCTAAGAAGAGTAATGAAGATGTTCTGAGAGAGGTCAAAGCAAAAAGTGAGTTAATTTCAAATATTAGGAAGAAACAATCATCATTTTTTGGCCATGTAATGAGAAGAGAACAACTGGAATATATTGTAACAACTAGAAAAATTGAGGAACGAAGAGATAGAGGGAAGCAAAGAGAAAAAATAACAGACAGCTTAAGAGAATGGCTTGGCAGAAGGTCAACAACAGAAATGATAAATAACTGCCGAGATCGAAAGTTGTGGAGAGACATGATCACCTATGCCAGTAGGCCCGGTACTTGATGATGATGACACACATCTAGTTATTTGCATATAGAGAATATTGCGAAAAAAAGTTAGAATCCATATTAAAAAAAAATGGTATATTAACCTTGAATTATGATACCCTCAATAAAATGATGACCTCAAAAATACAATTTTTAAAATTCAACAATGTATACCTTCTTATTTATTACTTCTGGTGACCCCTGAGAGTTGGATTTGTTTCCTTTGATGTTGGATCAAACACCAACATGTTTCAACAAGTGATTCATAAAAAGCAAGAAGCTATTGTAAAAATGGAGTTGCGTTTATATATATATATATTAATTTGGCCAATTTTTAAAGAAATTAATTAATTTTTTTTTTGATGGGGGGGAAATCTCTTCAGCGGCTGGCGAGATATTAAACAAACCTTTGTAACACAGCATAACAATGCTAAGAGGAAGCCAAACAAATGGGCTGTACTGACGGCCGACTTATGAATAGACAGACTAATAACATCTCCAGGGTTTCAGGCTATAAATCAAATTTAAGCCAGGAAATGATAACCGCATATGATTCCCACGTCTCACCTTGGGTAAACACACAGCCACATAGCAAACTGTGAAATAAATAACCATTTCCTGAACTCCAAATGTAACAATTAAGTAGTTGTAATTTTTACAAACGTATCGTACAGACGTGACTCACAGATAGGTATCGTAATTAAGGGTTAAGACATTATAACATCAAAGGAAAATCTCTGGCACCAATTATTAGACGATGAGTGAATCCCAAAGTCACTAAAATCAGAAAAAGTAAAAAAAAAAAAAACAGAGTATATAGTAATAAATGAGGGTTAATCTAACCAATGTGTTAATATCATAGTTAATCAGATAACTTCTGAAAAATTAGAAAAATGTTATTTGATGCCAGAATTTCATAGTATTACAAATAATTTTAATGAATTTTCATCAAGTTTTAAAGATACCGTGGCGAAATGTAATCAATGACCTTAAATATAAAAAAACAATTTCATTTGACTGTTTTATAAAATATCTAGTCAGGCCCATGCCCAGTTCTTGTAAGTTGTCAGACCAAAGCATTATAAGTGGGAACTGTTACAGAGTTAAGTGGGACTGCAGTAACATTACATATTGAAATCTAAAGAAATTAGGTTAAATACAAAAATAAAAATGTTCAACTCCAATGTTAAGTCTGTCCTATTATATGGCTGTGAAACATGGAGAGCAACAAAAATGACAATCATGAAGATACAGACCTTCGTTAATGAATACATGTGCAGAATAGAAGGATGGAAATGGCAGGACAAAATTACTAACATAGAATTATGAAAAAGAATAACTACCAGTCAAAGACCAGTGGATAAAGAGATACAGCGAAGACGATAGCGCTGGACAGGACACACATTGCAGAAGCCAACTGAAAGTATTACACAACATGCCCTTTTATGGAATCCCTAAGGAAAAAGACAAAGAGGAAGACCAAAATATTCTTGGAGAAGAGAGATGGAAGCATAGATGAAGATGATGGGAAAGACATGGAATGAACTTAAAAGAATGGCTATAAACAGAACGGATTGGAAAGTGTTTGTTGAAGACCTATGCTCCACAGGGAGCTGAAAGGTAGAAGAAGAAGAAACAGTAATGTTGGTTAGTGCAAAATAATGGCTAATATCTAGTACAAAAATATGTTAAATTTGTTCTATTATGCAATTATTCATAAGTCAGAGAAATTGAGCATTGATATGACCCAACTGTACCTCTGGTGCCCTATAAGGCTGAGTCTGCAGCTCATAATCTGTGTAGTAGAGAGACAATTCATTGTGCGTGTGATGGATGGCATTGCCAAAGTCTATAACAGTGACAGTATTAATATCTCCATCTGGTTCAGGAAAGAAAATTAAAATTTGAATCAAATTGAATTTTAAAAAATAGAAATAAACTCATATAAATAAATGTAGAAGGAATAACAACAATTATTACTTTTTAAAATGCACTACCTTCTAAGCTCACATTATAGATATGTTTCCACTCAACCTTCCAGTTTTAAAATGTTTGGCAAACAAGACTTCTAACAGCAGCCTTTTCCCTACAAACCCTATCTCTGAATCTTGAACAATACACATTTTTCTATAAAATTATATTTACAGAAAGTAAATAATGTCAAATATCAAGAAATTATTTTTTCTCAATTTAATTTGAACAGATTAAAAGTGTTTAACTGAACTACATACATTTTTTTATATTAGCATCTACGTCAAAATTGAAGATTATAAAGATCTAGATTAAACCATAAATAATAATAACATTTGTTATTTAATCCTAGATTACGATTTCTATCTGTAGGTCATGTTTTCATGATGCCGTCGTAAAAAATTACTACCACTTAAATGTTACAGTTGGAATTTTAAAAATAGTAATTTCTATGAACTTTTGCTACACAGCTGTGTGTTTAGCAGAAGAAATGCTTGCCCGCAGCAAACTGTCAAATTAAAAGAATTTGTATTTTGGGGGGTTAATTTTTACATCTGAATCGTAATATAGGGTTAAATGTTTAATAGCATAAAAATAAAATATACATTCCATAGAGAAAGAAAAAAATAATACTCTCCACCTCGTTCCAGTAAGATGTTGTCAGGTTTGATGTCAGCATGAATTATGTGCAAACTCCTCAAAAAGGCCAGAACTGATAAAAGGTGAAGGCTTATCTTTCTAACAGCTGACAAGATCTGGAAATGATATGGAAGGATGTCCATGGTTTCTCCAAGCTAGCAGTAGCAGTCACTTTTGTTTAAAACTGGCTTGTTTTACCATAAATCCTAAATAAATAAACTTATAAAATGAATACCAGTGTTTAATTATCACCCTCCCTATGCTACGAATTTCTTCTTTTAAAAAGAATATAAAAATACAACAGGATTTAAAAACCTTATAAAAATCTAGTTCTTGTCTTTGCATAAAGGACCATAATCGCTGTTCTCAGTAAAGTAAAGTAAAGTAAAAGTTCCCTCCACACCTTGCTAGGCGTATGGTGTTAGCGTATATTATAATGTTAGTGTATATGGTGTTAGAGACCATATTTTTCTATGACCACGCAAATTTTTGGGTGACATGGTCGGTATCACACCAGGCCGCCTCTACTTCCCAGAAAAATAAATGGTACCCATTTTTAGAGGCTGGATAAACCTCTGAGCCTTGTTCTGGGGATTGAACCTGGACCCTTCTGACCAGAAAATGAGTACACTAACCACTCAGCCACCGAGGCGAGTACACTAACCACTCAGCCACCAAGGTGAGTACACTAACCAGTCAGCCACCGAGGCAAGTACACTAACCACTCAGCCACCGAGGCGAGTACACTAACCACTCAGCCACCGAGGCGAGTACACTAACCACTCAGCCAACAAGGCTCCAACAGTGTACATTTTAACTTCAATTGCTTTCCTCACCATACAGGATCGCACAGCAATAAATGTCACATCACTGGCAGGGAATACCTTTATATAAATCTAGCAGCTCTATAATGCACGTAAAGAAGAGGATAATGTCAGGTGCCATCCCCTCTGCTTTCCTTTCATTGAGCTGTGTCCTCTTATATCAACATATATATATATATATATATATATATATATATATATATATATATATATATATATATATATATATATATATATATATATAGACTACTAGCCCATAACAATAATGGTAATTGAAGGTTAAAGTTGTCCTATTTGATATAAGTCAGATGGGGTATGAATGGTTTAATTCTAAAATACCAAGGAGTAACAGCTGTTGTGGTTTAGAGGAGAAAGTATAAGTTAAAAAAAAAAAAAGTAAAGTACTCCCGTCACGCCAAGTGGTGTATAGGGAATATGGTGCTATTGACCATAAATGTTACAGACCTTCGGCACATGATTTTTGGGGTAATGTGGTCGGTATTACGCCCATGCCGCTTTACGTTTCCAGAAAAAAATATTAAAAAACAGGTACCCATTAAAAGAAAGTATAGTTCTACATTATTAATTATCCAAGCCTGCTACAGCCAGACTAAGGGTGTCTGACTTGGAATGATCAATGGTATAATAATGATAAGGACTTGTACAATTACAATTAAGCGAGCAATTATACCAGAGAAAATCACCTCAAATGATCACATCAATCCTGGTTAGATGTGAAAACTAAAAATATAATTTTGTACAGTAAAAGCATCTGTGCCAAAAGGTTTTGTAACATCAATGATAACTGCATGTAAGAAATTAATTTCTTCTTCTTTCCTTCGTCATTTGCCTTTCAGCGTCGAGGGGAGATATAATTTGCTCTTCTGTTCACCTCTGCTGCTGTTATATTAGTGTTTCTAATATTCTGTCAATCCATATTTTTCACGGTTGGCCCTTGGGTCTGATGTTCTCGCAACGTTTATTGAAGGCTCATTGTGTTGTGTTTTGATCTTTCTGCCTTGTCATGTGGTCAAACCATTTTATCTGTTGTTTCTTTGTATATTCTGTGGAAGGGTTTATTCCTAGCTTTTTTCTCAGTTTTTCTGTCCAATGATTTGACAAGCTTTGTTTCATCCTGTGTCTATCTCTGAAGTTTGTGAATTGTCATTTGTCACTAGACTTCCTAGGTATATAAATTCCTCTACTTGTTTTAGTTGTCTGTCATCTATAGTTATGTTGATGTCCTGTTTCTCTTTTGTGATATTCATGACTTCTGTTTTGTTGATTTTCATGTTCTATTTCATGCCTGTGCTGTTGAGTCTACTTAAGTGTTCTTGAAGGTCTTCTATTTTTCCATATATTAGCGCCTGATCATTTGCAAAAAGAAGCTTGTTGATTTCTGCCTCTGATGGGTTGGCTATCTTGTATATATAGTCCATGTATATAATAAACAGTAGGAGAGGGGGGGGGAGGGGAGGAGAGAATAGTATGCACTCTTGTCTTACACCTGATCTAACTTCAAAGTGGTCTGTGTAGCCTGCTGCTGTTCTGACTGTGCAGCTACTGTTGATGTAGAGACTTATTAATTAGGTTGGTTTGATTTAGAAATGTATATGAAATTAAAATATTAATTAAATTTTGATGTGACTACCAAACTGCCATGAATCAGGTGAGCCCTATAACTAAGACACTATTAAGTAAAGAAAGTGAGTAAATATAATATGCCTCAATATAACTGACTTACAGATATTGTAATAAGCTCTCTGAATCAGAAATAATAGTAGTGAATAGACAAAAATGAGATACCATTTATTGTGACACGATAAATCTAACTTACTTTTAAAGGTGGGTGGGTGAGAGATTATTTCCAATTTTCTGAAAAAGGTAGCCTTACAGTGTAAATGCTAAAAAGGTAGAAGAAGAAGAGACAGTGTAAATGCTAAAAAGGTAGAAGAAGAAGAGACAGTGTAAATGCTAAAAAGGTAGAAGAAGAAGAGACAGTGTAAATGCTAAAAAGGTAGAAGAAGAAGAGACAGTGTAAATGCTAAAAAGGTAGAAGAAGAAGAGACAGTGTAAATGCTAAAAAGGTAGAAGAAGAAGAGACAGTGTAAATGCAGTTCGTTCGTTCGTTCACTTTCGTCAGCTTTGACCTCTGACGAAGTCCCAGCCACTCAATTTTGTGGGACTGAATTTTGCGTGTAAAGTCTGTTTTACCCCATTACAGGATGCCCCTCGCCATGCAGGCAGATTTACTCCGACTTCAGAGGTACTAATTTTTAGGGAATTAGTAAAACCCAGGTGTCCTCGCCAGGGTACGAACCCCGGCTGTTGCCGTGGTAAGCCAACCGCCTATCGATTGCGCTAACCGGACACCCTGTAAATGCAGTAATAGAGGAAGATGTCTTAGCATCATGGCACTAAGCTGCTGAAAATGAATGCATAATGGTCAGATATCTTGTTGCTGTTAATACTTGCTGCAAAACAGGCACACCATCTTACAGGTGAATCTGCTGGATGTATCCAGCTAGAACAAACAGTGGCCAATGAAGCCAGCATAACTTCTACACTATTCTCACATCCTTTCCAATTTGAACTCAATGTTCAGGAAGTCAGGTAGTAAGTAGGAAAAGTAATGGAGAAAAAATAAATATAAAGATATATTATCCATGTAATAAATAGACATTACAAGACAATTGATTGTAGCTAGCAAAAACCTTCTAAAGGGAACAAAGAAAACAATGATTATAATAATAAATGTAAATGAATGAGACAATTTTTAACTCAAGGTACTATCCTGCTCAATAATCATAAATAATGTAACTTTGTAAATGAAATAGAATTATCTTCTTCTACCTTTTTAGCTCCCAGTGGAGCATAGGTCTTCAACAAACACTCTCCAAGTTGTTCTGTTTTTTGCCATTCTTTTAAGATCATTCCATGTTTCCCCATCATCTTCATCTCTGCTTCTATCTGTCTTCTCCCTCCAAGAATTCATTGGTTTTCCTCTTTGTCTTTTCCCCTGGGGATTCCAAAAAAGGGCCTGTTGTGTAATACTCCGTTGGCTTCCGTAGTGTGTGTCCTATCCAGCGCCATCATCTTCGCTGTATCTCTTTATCCACTGGTGTTTGACTGGTACATTTCCATAATTCTATGTTAATGATTTTGTCCTGCCATTTCCATTCTTTTATTAAATAGAATTATACGTATGGTAAATATAATGTTAAAGCAAGCCCTCATATGGGAAACAACAGGTAAAAGAAAAAGAGGAAGACCCAGGGAGACACTGAGAAGAACATTGATGAGAGAGGCAAGAGCAGCAGGAATCGGCTCCCTCAATGAGATAGAACTGCTTGCACAGAACAGAGACAGATGGCGAGATTTAATAAAATATCTTTAAAAGAAAACTGCTAGAACAAAAATTCATATAGGAGAAGGTGTATCTTGGTCTACGCCCTATGGGCCGGTTACGGCTCGAAAGGTCAATAGATAGATAGATAGAAATATAATGTTACACCATATACTTTTTTAAAAATAAAGGCTTACCTCATCTTCATGAAGAAACTTCTCAGCAATGACATAATTTAAGGGCAGTGGATTAAGCAATGGAAACACAAGACATATATGATCTTTAAACCTGAAAGAGTTCTGTAAATACAGAAATGAAAATAAAACCTTCAACAACATGAGAAAAATAATATCTCAATAAAGATGGAATAAAATTTAAATATAACTTGCCAGTGTATATTTATTCTTCATTGTTGTATGATGCTAAGTTATGGGTTTTGAACAAGCCGTCGATGGACATAATTAAGGTCTAAAAGATGTAATTGAATATATTAACAGCACACATTTTGGAAGGAGTATAAAAGAGAAAAGTTTTAAAAAGTGAAATACGATAAAGCATAAAAAAAACCAATGTAGGTTATTCTAATTAATGATGTCAGAAAATAGTCATTAGTTTCTTTAATAGTCTTAAGCACACGAAAAAAAAAAAGTGAATATCTAAATGTGAGTTTTACTCTCGCACCCCCCCCCCCAAAAAAAAAAAATGGCGAAAGGTAAACCTAGTTAAATAATACAAATCAATAGAAAGAATGAGTTACCAGTAGATGAACTGTGTGGGATATCTTAAGTGGATCCATAGAGTTAATTTTTCTTAAGGTCTGTACCTCTTTGATCCCCACTGCTAGGTATGATGTGTGCATTACTTTAATTACAACTGCCAGCATCTTGTGAAAACAGTCCTGAGTTAACAGAAATCAGTGTACGAGTTAAGCAAATAAAATCAACGCATCAAAATTAAACCAATGCTAGCTATTTTATAACTCATTCAAATTAATATTAAAATTCAAATTATCTGTGCTTCACTACAGGATTTAAGTACTTTAACCCTAGATTATGACACCCATCTGATAGCCACGATTTTAAGACACATTCGTAAAAATTACGAACGTTAAATGATACATTTGAAGTTCAGAAAATAGAATTTTCTTTGAACTTTTGCTACACAGCTGTGGGTTTATGCAAGGAGAGACATGGGATTCAGATGTGGTAATCCTTTCCTGGCTTAGGTTTGACCAATTCAACCACATGACGCAGTGACTACTGGAGGTATTACATTGTCTACTGACACATTGGCCATCAGTCGGTCATTCCAGCCATATGTTCGACTTCCTCTTAGCGTTGTTCTCTGCCTATCTCATGTTACAAAGGCTTGTTTGAAGTCTCACTGACAGCCAAAGAGATTTCCCCTGTCATAAGAAAAAAAGTGAAAAAAAAAATTTCTTGAAAATTGGCGAAATTTATAAAAAACAGCTGAATTTGTACGAAGCACACATGGTATTTGAAGAAGAAAAAATCCATTATAAAAGGAAACAAATTAAACACTCAGGGGTCACCAGAAGCTACATTTAGGATTAAGTTATGGGGGGGGGGGGAATGATGTTTGCCTCTGGGAAACAGGTGCCAAGATTTAGCATTCTAAATTTTTCAAAGGTGTCGTAATCTAGGGTTAAATTTATGTTGACTGCAATTCAGTTAACTTTGGTCAAACAACTGCAGAATATGCTACACTTTGTGAATGTCAACATAAAGAAATGAAAAACAATATTTATAGTATTTATTAAAATATTATTTCTTTAGAATTCTCTTTGATTATAAATTGTTATCCCATCACTTGCTACAATGTACTTAACTTGGTCATAAAAAAATTTTGTTTAAAAAACATTTGGATAGCACACATATCAAATATAAACAAATAGAGTTATTTGCGGGTCATCATCATTGCACTCCACAAATATCTTAAATTACAGTTTAACAGAAATTGAGTAGTGGAATTATTATCAACAAAAATTAAATATAAAACAATATATATGAAATGTCTAAACTAAATAAAAATTGTTTGATAAAGAAGATAAATATGCAAGTTATCCAAAATGAACTAATAACATGAAAAGCTAGAAGAATGGGCACATCTTGTTAGAAATTACTCTCTCTCACATTTATTTGTAAATGAATATAAATGATAAAAGTTTTAACCTCAGCTTCAACTAATACTGCTGACTGCCCACTTGTATCAATGCATGAGAGGATACGGTAACGGTTGGCTAACACCATATATTGTACAGGCACAAAATGACCATCTGAATCTGTATGTGTGTTAGCAGCTGAAACAAAGTGAAATCATATACAGCATAATTCACTGTACAAAGTCACACATAGTATAAAAGTCTGCAAGATATTCTTTTGCACGGTTGACGACCACTTTTCATCACCCGTCCTTAAAAGAATGTTAAACTGATTGGATGTGATGTGATGTTATGTTTACAGGAAGATGTGATATTGTGTATCAAACATCAGACTTCAAGAAGGTATTATTTTTGGTACCAAGGTGCTTTCCCTTTTTGATCTCTACTTGCCTTTACTTTCTGATCCCTACTTGCCTTTACTACTTTATCCCTACTTGCCTTTACTTTCTGATCCCTACTTGCCTTTACTTTCTGATCCCTACTTGTCTTTACTTTCTGATCCCTACTTGTCTTTACTTTCTGATCCCTACTTGCCTTTACTTTCTGATCCCTACTTGCCTTTACTACTTTATCCCTACTTGCCTTTACTTTCTGATCCCTACTTGTCTTTACTTTCTGATCCCTACTTGCCTTTACTTTCTGATCCCTACTTGCCTTTACTTTCTGATCCCTACTTGTCTTTACTTTCTGATCCCTACTTGCCTTTACTTTCTGATCCCTACTTGCCTTTACTACTTTATCCCTACTTGCCTTTACTTTCTGATCCCTACTTGCCTTTACTTTCTGATCCCTACTTGCCTTTACTTTCTGATCCCTACTTGCCTTTACTTTCTGATCCCTACTTGCCTTTACTTTCTGATCTCTCCTTGCCTTTACTTTCTGATCCCTACTTGCCTTTACTTTCTGATCCCTACTTGCCTTTACTTTCTGATCCCTACTTGCTTTTACTTTCTGATCCCTACTTGCCTTTACTACTTTATCCCTACTTGCCTTTACTTTCTGATCCCTACTTGCCTTTACTTTCTGATCCCTACTTGCCTTTACTTTCTGATCCCTACTTGCCTTTACTTTCTGATCCCTACTTGCCTTTACTACTTTATCCCTACTTGCCTTTACTTTCTGATCCCTACTTGCCTTTACTTTCTGATCCCTACTTGCCTTTACTTTCTAATCTCTACATAAGTGGCAAGACTGGTTAGTCTGTTTTCATATAGAGGCACTGCAAGGTGTAGGATCCTCCCTGCAGTTTGGACATAGCTATAAGTTACGGACCATTTTCAGAACAGCATCCTGTTGGTAGTTTTTCTATCTTCTTCTTCCTTTCAACTCCCTGCAGAGCATAGGTCTTCAACAAACACTTTCCCCTGGGGATTAAAAAAAAAAGTCTGTTGTGTGATACTCTCAGTTGGTTTCCGCAGTATGTGTTCTATCAAGTGTAATAATCTTCATTGTATCTCTTTTTTCACTGATATTTGACTGGTACTTTTATTCTGCACAAGCATCCATTAATGAAGGTCTGTATCTTCATGATTGTCATTTTTGTTGTTCTCCGTGTTTCATGTCATATAAAAGGTCTGACTTAACATTGGAGTTGAACATTAATTTTTGTATTTAACCTAATTTCTTTAGATTTCCATGTTTCCAAGTGCAACGATGGCTTCTTTTGCATTTTGTATCCTTATTTTAGTATTATTCTCTGTTCCCCCTTCTTTGTCTATATTACTGCCCAGATATACATAATATTGTATGTCTAGTAGAGGTATTTCTCCTATTGTTATTGCCAACTGCAATAATTATCACTATTTTTGTCTTTATTTATTTTCAGCCCAAACTGTTGCGATCTCTCATTATGTATGCTCTTTTATCCTGATGATTATGTGATAGGAGAAATATGTCATCAGCAAAGTCTAAGTCATCAAGTTGCTTGGTAAGTAACCACTGCATTCCATTTCTGTTGTTCTGAGTTATTTCCAATCTATGGCCAGCATAAAGATAAATGGAGATAGAAGACATCCCTGTCTTCTATCTATCTATCTATTGTCCTTTCGAGCCGAAGACAGCACATATGGCAGAACCACAATCTCAAAAACAGAAACCTTGTGTGCCAAAATGGCACATATTGCAGAGATCACTGCTCTAAAATCTATGGATTGTTTCCATAACAATACTTTTTACAATGACAGCTTGTCAAGCCATCGATCAACCTCCTTAGTCGCCTTTTACGACATGCCTGGAAGGTCACAGTGTCACTATTCTTTACCTCCCTCATAATGAGGCCCCGGTAACACACGGTTATCCCTGTCTTACTCCTGTTCTTATTTAAAACCTGATGAGAGACCGTAGGGAAGAGAGAACACCAGAATAAGACATGGATGACAGCAGAGATCTGGAAAAAATTAAAGAAAAAAAAAAAATAAGAAAGCAGACATAAGTAAAAGCAAAACAAGAAGTACTAAAGCCAGGGCACAAGAAACTTACACAGAGGTTAACAAAAAAGTGGGAAGATTTATTAAAAAGGATAAGAGGAAATATAAAGATGAACTAGCTAAAGAGGCAGAGGAGGCAGCAATCAAAGGAAATATAAAAGAACTGTACAACAGCACAAAGAAATTAAGTGGAACATACAAAAAGATCAATGCCTTTATTAAAGATAAGAAAGGAAATCTACTTAGTAATTTAAGGATGAAAATGAAGAGATGGAAAGAGCACTTTAAAGAACTCTTGAACAGACCCGACCCAAATAACCCTCAAGATATACTGTCAGCAGAGAATGGATTATGAAAAGGCATTCGATAGTTTAGACGAAAAATTATGTGTCACTAACACTATATTCTCCATAATCCTTTAAATCAAGACATGGAGGAAGTCTTTACTTTTTAATGATACCTCCTATACAAAAGTTGTGACCTTTCATGATCAGCACTTTTATTTTCTTCCACATTACCAGCCTTCACTCGTGTGATTATCACATGTTTAGACTACTCAAAGTAGCAACATGAGGAAGATCAGATCTGATGAGGAGGAGCAATGGGTGATGCAAGAGAGGCTGCATAAGTTATCAAAATAATTTTTTTTGTTTCCAGTGGAATTCACGTGCCAGAAACTAGTTCTGGACAGAAGCAAGAAAATGTAAAACAAAATATTAATTATCAGTTTCATTCAATAAATTTGAAAAAAAGTATATATTTTAATTTCACTCACCCTTTTAGCTATCTATCTATCTATCTATTGACCTTTCGAGCCGTAACCGGCCCATAGGGCGTAGACCAAGATACACCTTCTCCTATATGGATTTTTTTGTTCTAGCAGTTTTCTTTTAAAGATATTTTATCAAATCTCGCCATCTGTCTCTGTTCTGTGCAAGCAGTTCTATCTCATTGAGGGAGCCGACTCCTGCTGCTCTTGCCTCTCTCATCAATGTTCTTCTCAGTGTCTCCCTGGGTCTTCCTCTTTTTCTTCCTTTTAGCTATACTATCTTATAAATAATTTACTTCACTTTATAAAAATAAATAATATAATGGTATATCTCCAACAGAGAGAGACACTGAGAAGAACATTGATCTGAGAGGCAAAGGCAGCAGGAATCAGCTTTCTCAATGAGATTGAGATTCTTCCACAGAACAGAGACAAATGGTGGGATTTGGTATATGATTTTTGCAAGGATTGAGACTGCTAGAAAGAAAATTTAGAATAAGAGAAAGAGTATCTGGGTATATGCCCTAAGGGCCGGCCATGACTCGAAAGGTCAATAATAGATGGATAAATATCTCCAACAATATCCAAAGAAATATTTTAATATTTTCAAATTATGAAAAGTTCCTTGCCTAATGTTGAATGAGTTTCTCCAAACTGTAGACAATCAGACAATGACTTATAACCTCCAGATCCGTGTGCCATTGCATTAAAATGTGGTACATTTCTTCTGAATAAATAACCCTCCTGACAGGACCTGCAACAAAAAAAAACGTAAAAAATGTTGTTTTCTGTGTATCAGGGCTAATATTAAAGATTCATTGAAAAAAAAATAGAGAAAAAAAAAACATTGTCACGCTCTGGGTGTTGAGTATAAGGAATATAGTATCAGTGTTCTGTTTTCTTATCTAATGTCCATGTTTCTGTACCATACAGGATTGTTGAGAAGATATAACATTTTGCTATTCTTAGTTTTAGCTCTGGTGTTGTTTGCCTTGATGTTTGTATATTTTTCATGGCATTAAAATTACTTTTTGTCATTCCTATTCTTTTGTTTATTTCAGTTTTACATTTATCATCACTGATTATAGTATGTCCAAGATAGTTGTAGTTCTGAGCTGTCTCCAGGTCTATTCCTTCAACTTTGATATCCACTTGTAGGTTTTGAGTATCTTTTTTGGAATTTTACACAAACCCTGTAATTCCATTTTTGACATCCCAATGTCCATTTTTATCTCAAGTAAATCTCATGGAAATATTTAAGTCACCTACCAAGAACATACAACTGTACTGCCTCCCCCAACCAGTGTGGGTGCTGGAAGCAGGCTAACAAACCTCAGAGAGTACTAACTCAATCAACAGGGTGTATTAAATATTAAAAGACATAACTCACTGACTATACTTTTACACTAGTTGTTCTTACTGGCTTTCTTTTCTCAATATATTTTATTGTTTTGTAAACACTAAGAAGTAGACTAACAACAGTACATTACTAACAGAAACAAATTAGTATAAACTGACTAACAGTAACACTCACTAACTACTAACTCCGCCGGACTTGACTACTAATACGAGTAACATTAACTAACAGAATCTGATGCCGACAGCAATATAATCATTACTAATTATTTAAATGTAAACTAAAAACACATTTTAAATCAATAATATAAATATGACTAATTACCAGCTTATCTATTATTTAATATTTTTATAGAAGTACAGAACTATTAGTAGTATTTGTCATATTTAGTCTTTAACTTGTATTGTTAATGAATGCAATTTTGTAATTTATTTAATTTAATATATTGGTGCACTAAGAATTTCAATATAACCAACTAAACACTATCTACTAAATTTATTTACTAACTTAACTACCAATAACAATAATTATTATTCTAACTCATCATCATCATCCAGGCCATCTCCGCATCGAAGGCAAGTTAACTAAACTACGGGCCTACTAAACTCCCTTGACCGAATTCTAAATTCTAAACTAAACCTTGGTGAAAAAAAGAAAATTAAATGCACAAAAACTAAAAGCAGTTGTGTTGATATAACAGTTCAGTGTTTTATCTTGTGGATTAATTTTCTTATTTTGTATTTTATTTAGAGTCATCACAGTACAGCACATTTATTTATAGTCAACAATGTAGTTTGACACATTAATCATCAGACTATTCACTCATGATTCATATTCAAGTTTATTAAATCCATCTCCGGCACATGATACATATTAGAGATAGCACTTATTTTTATAATTACTGTTCTCAATTATGAACAATTCAGAGGCTATATCAAATAGATATTGAAATAACTTCAAGTGCATATCATCTGTGACATGAAAAATCTTTCTCTCTCACAACTTATGACTTGTTCTCTGAAGCCTCGGTAGCCTAGTTGGGAAAACCACCCGACTAGACTACCGACGTTCGGACAACCCGTGTTCAATTCCCGCTGGGAGCAGTGTGAATTGTACTCGTGGTTGGAATAAAAAAAAAAAATACCCCACGGTCGACCCAGCCGTTGGCAGAAATGGGTACCAGGGTATATTATCCTGGGAAGGTGAGGAATGTCGCTTCGCATCTGAGTTTCGATGCTTGAGGCTACACTATACAGAAATATCCGAACATTTCTGGATATGCGGCCGAGCACATATGGGTATATACTCGCGTGCTAAGACGCCGGTTCAAGTCTCGTACTTTACCTTTACTTTACCTTATCTCTGAAGCACAACTTAGAAATACACTAAAAACACTTTCACAATCAAATCATCACTGTCTCTAACTTATCTATATTCTGTAGGTTTCTAATTCACTTGTACTCTTCTAGTTCTATCTAATTCTCAACTAGCTCGGTCTGTTCCTAAGTCACTGCTATCTTTTCATATGTTCTCTACTCTAAGCTTGACCAGTCTAAATATCTGATTCTTGACTAACTTGGTTTACTACTTCTTACTACTAACTCTCTAGTCTGCTCCTTACTAACTTGTGTGTCTAACTAACTTTTACTACTCTCTCTGTGGCTTATTACTGTCTGACTTACTAACTTGTGTGTCTAACTAACTTTTACTACTCTCTCTGTGGCTTACTACTGTCTGACTTACTAACTTGTGTGTCTAACTAACTTTTACTACTCTCTCTGTGGCTTACTACTGTCTGACTTACTAACTTGTGTGTCTAACTAACTTTTACTACTCTCTCTGTGGCTTACTACTGTCTGACTTACTAACTTGTGTGTCTAACTAACTTTTACTACTCTCTCTGTGGCTTACTACTGTCTGACTTACTAACTTGTGTGTCTAACTAACTTTTACTACTCTCTCTGTGGCTTACTACTGTCTGACTTACTAACTTGTGTGTCTAACTAACTTTTACTACTCTCTCTGTGGCTTACTACTGTCTGACTTACTAACTTGTGTGTCTAACTAACTTTTACTACTCTCTCTGTGGCTTACTACTGTCTGACTTACTAACTTGTGTGTCTAACTAACTTTTACTACTCTCTCTGTGGCTTACTACTGTCTGACTTACTAACTTGTGTGTCTAACTAACTTTTACTACTCTCTCTGTGGCTTACTACTGTCTGACTTACTAACTTGTGTGTCTAACTAACTTTTACTACTCTCTCTGTGGCTTACTACTGTCTGACTTACTAACTTGTGTGTCTAACTAACTTTTACTACTCTCTCTGTGGCTTACTACTGTCTGACTTACTAACTTGTGTGTCTAACTAACTTTTACTACTCTCTCTGTGGCTTACTACTGTCTGACTTACTAACTTGTGTGTCTAACTAACTTTTACTACTCTCTCTGTGGCTTACTACTGTCTGACTTACTAACTTGTGTGTCTAACTAACTTTTACTACTCTCTCTGTGGCTTACTACTGTCTGACTTACTAACTTGTGTGTCTAACTAACTTTTACTACTCTCTCTGTGGCTTACTACTGTCTGACTTACTAACTTGTGTGTCTAACTAACTTTTACTACTCTCTCTGTGGCTTACTACTGTCTGACTTACTAACTTGTGTGTCTAACTAACTTTTACTACTCTCTCTGTGGCTTACTACTGTCTGACTTACTAACTTGTGTGTCTAACTAACTTTTACTACTCTCTCTGTGGCTTACTACTGTCTGACTTACTAACTTGTGTGTCTAACTAACTTTTACTACTCTCTCTGTGGCTTACTACTGTCTGACTTACTAACTTGTGTGTCTAACTAACTTTTACTACTCTCTCTGTGGCTTACTACTGTCTGACTTACTAACTTGTGTGTCTAACTAACTTTTACTACTCTCTCTGTGGCTTACTACTGTCTGACTTACTAACTTGTGTGTCTAACTAACTTTTACTACTCTCTCTGTGGCTTACTACTGTCTGACTTACTAACTTGTGTGTCTAACTAACTTTTACTACTCTCTCTGTGGCTTACTACTGTCTGACTTACTAACTTGTGTGTCTAACTAACTTTTACTACTCTCTCTGTGGCTTACTACTGTCTGACTTACTAACTTGTGTGTCTAACTAACTTTTACTACTCTCTCTGTGGCTTACTACTGTCTGACTTACTAACTTGTGTGTCTAACTAACTTTTACTACTCTCTCTGTGGCTTACTACTGTCTGACTTACTAACTTGTGTGTCTAACTAACTTTTACTACTCTCTCTGTGGCTTACTACTGTCTGACTTACTAACTTGTGTGTCTAACTAACTTTTACTACTCTCTCTGTGGCTTACTACTGTCTGGCTTACTAACTTGTGTGTCTAACTAACTTTTACTACTCTCTCTGTGGCTTACTACTGTCTGACTTACTAACTTGTGTGTCTAACTAACTTTTACTACTCTCTCTGTGGCTTACTACTGTCTGACTTACTAACTTGTGTGTCTAACTAACTTTTACTACTCTCTCTGTGGCTTACTACTGTCTGACTTACTAACTTGTGTGTCTAACTAACTTTTACTACTCTCTCTGTGGCTTACTACTGTCTGACTTACTAACTTGTGTGTCTAACTAACTTTTACTACTCTCTCTGTGGCTTACTACTGTCTGACTTACTAACTTGTGTGTCTAACTAACTTTTACTACTCTCTCTGTGGCTTACTACTGTCTGACTTACTAACTTGTGTGTCTAACTAACTTTTACTACTCTCTCTGTGGCTTACTACTGTCTGACTTACTAACTTGTGTGCCTAACTAACTTTTACTACTCTCTCTGTGGCTTACTACTGTCTGACTTACTAACTTGTGTGCCTAACTAACTTTTACTACTCTCTCTGTGGCTTACTACTGTCTGACTTACTAACTTGTGTGCCTAACTAACTTTTACTACTCTCTCTGTGGCTTACTACTGTCTGACTTACTAACTTGTGTGTCTAACTAACTTTTACTACTCTCTCTGTGGCTTACTACTGTCTGACTTACTAACTTGTGTGTCTAACTAACTTTTACTACTCTCTCTGTGGCTTACTACTGTCTGACTTACTAACTTGTGTGTCTAACTAACTTTTACTACTCTCTCTGTGGCTTACTACTGTCTGACTTACTAACTTGTGTGTCTAACTAACTTTTACTACTCTCTCTGTGGCTTACTACTGTCTGACTTACTAACTTGTGTGTCTAACTAACTTTTACTACTCTCTCTGTGGCTTACTACTGTCTGACTTACTAACTCTTCTGACTCCTGTGCCTAACTACTCAAATCTTGTAATGCCGAAGGCTAAATACTCAACGATAATTTACATAATTTATGCGCGTGAATACTTGCATCCAATAGTTTGTCAGATGATAACCTGTAACGCCCTCTGACCAATCGGAAGTTCGCAATGAGGAACTATAGTTGACCTATGTCTCCGAATGATCAAAACATGCTGTTTTCGTGATTCTTAAGTAACCTCTGGTCATCTTGACCTCTTCTGGGTTCAAAATAATGATATTTATTTCATGAACTTGACCTGTCTCTGAAGTTGTTTGTCAACCTATTTTTTGCATATTCTGATGGGGTCAAGTCATGTTCGATGACTCACACTTTTCAATAACAAGCTGAGAAGTTTCCATTCGCAAAGCTTATGTCCTACTACCACCCTTCCTTCATCCCCTTTGTCCACTAACAGCTAGGAGAATTTTCATTCGCACAACTTTCACTACCTACTAACTACCACTAACTCACTAACAATGAAAATAACAGCTTATAACAATGGTAGAGTATAGAACAGTGGGAAGACACAGGATCACTAATAATGCAGAGTGAAGTGGACAACGCAATTCAACACATGAAAAGAGGCAAAGCTCCAGGTCCCGACAATATAACAATCGAAGAGATAAATGCATTAGGAGAGCTGGGAGTACAAGTCATAACAAAACTATTCAGTGATATATATAACACTGAACACATACCTGAAGATCTACTAAAATCTATCTTAGTAGCCATACCGAAGAAGTCAGGCGCCACTGATTGTGAAAACCATCACACTATTAGTCTCGTGAGCCATATGACTAAAATATTACTAAGAATCATCATGAGACGTGTAAGGAACAAAATAAAACCAGAAATAAGTGAGGAACAATGTGGATTTGTGGAAGGAAAGGGCACCAATAATGCAATATACATCTTAAGAACATTGATAGAAAGATCTATAGAGGTAAAGAAAGATCTATATATGTACTTTATAGACTACACGAAAGCATTTGACAAAGTAAAGCACGTGCAAATAATAAATATGCTGGAGAAATTAAACATTGATGGCAAGGATCTGCGAATCATCAAAAACATGTACTGGCAACAAACAGCAGCTATACGAATTAACAACCAAACAGGACAATTTCAATATATAAAACAAGGAGTCAAGACAAGGCTGTGTTCTGTCGCCGGATTTGTTTTCACTTTACAGATGATAGATATAATAGTGAAAGAAAGCAACAAGAAAGGTTTCAGTCTGAATAGTAAGAAAACAGAAGTAATGGTTGTATCAAAGAAACAATGATCACCATCATACAGCATAAAAATAAACAAGACAAATCTAAAACAAGTGCAACGTTTGAAATACTTGGGCACAGTGATAACATCAGATGGAAGATGCAACACAGAAATAAAAAGCAGAATAGCTCAGGCCAAAATAGCATTTCAGAAAATGAAAAATATCTTATGCAACAAATCTATGTCAATAGAAATGAGAAAGAGAGTTCATCGATGCTATATAGAACCAATTCTGACCTATGGAAGCGAATCATGGACAATATAGACAAACAAATGAAAAGACGATTAGAGGCCACAGAGATGGGATTTCTCAGAAGAATGTTGAAGGTTCCCTGGACAGCTAAAAAGACCAATGAGAAAGTTCTCAAAGAGGCCAACACAAAAAGGGAGCTCTTAAAAAACATCAGAAAGAAACAATCAACATTTTTCGGGCACATCATGAGAAGAGGAAAGTTGGAATACTTGATTACAATTGGCAAAATAAAAGGAAAGAGAAATCGCGGATGACAAAGAGAGAAAATACTGGATAGGTTGGTGTCATGGCATGGAAAACAGTCAACAACAGAACTGAGACACTCTGATTGAGTCATATTTACAGAGTCAGTGACACTAGTTAATTACACTCAGTGTAAGTTACATCATTGAATATCATTGACTATTACAACAGAAGAGCTCTGAGCTGGAAGTTACCAGTGACTGAGCGACCCACAGCTGATGGCTTGAATCGGTGAAACCAGAACCATCCAGACACTGCTCCACCTCTCCGTGGTGCCTCCAGTAACAAACTAACCTGTCTAGTCTTACCAAGCGAGTCGGGATCGAAGAGGGAAGACAACTCGGTACTCTAAAATGTGCTGAAGTCGAGTTGGATGTTGGGCCGAAAGGCGCAAATATCAGTTCTGTTATACTCACAAACACAAAGCAGACACGCCCACTTAACGTCGTTTAAAGGGCGGACGACGAAGATGTGTACTTTAGTCATCGGTCGAACGCAAGCAAGCATTGCAGATTGCTTAATAAACTTATTAAACTTAAGTCTAGTTTTTAAACAATAATTTATAATATTATTAGTTATCAGTCAGAGTCAGTGTAGTTACTGTTATTAAATTACTACTTCTGTACTAATTATAATTAAAATTAATTAACTATCCACCGAAATATTCTCACTACCTGTGTGATTTTGAAAACGCACTGCCTTTAATATCCATTTCGATATTAGAATAGAGTCTCATAATAATACCGAAATAAATCCGTTCATTGTTTTTAACTAAAACACCCATACAGCAGCCACGAAGTGGAATGCATCACTGGAAGTTGAACACTTCCTCCGTCCGCCTAGCTCTTGCGGCTCTAGCGGGTTGGTTTTGTAGTATTCACCTCGATCCTAAGGCTTTCTTTCCATCGATAGTGAATGGAGGAGGGGTGTACACATAATTGTTTTATAATAAATTATTTTAAAAGTAATTGACTTAATTAGTCATGACTTTAATGCAATTATTTGTTGTTAATCTGTAACTGATATAGTGATTACTAAATACATCTAACAAAGATTATAATGCTGCCACGCACAGAATGCATCGTAGCAACCAAAAAACTTTTTCATTTGCGTGTTCTTGATTGATAAAATCAGTTGTTGCTAGAAGTGGTAGTCTACTCGTGGTCTCTTAACAATGGTAAGTTGTAAAGTCACATGTATTCACTTTGTAATAATGCAAAATTGAAAATGTAAAACAAATCGTACTGTAATCTAGACTGATTTGAAAACAACGCGGTTTACCTCTTTACTTTACTTTAAGTACTTTAAGTGTACTTAAAATTAAAAGTACTTGTTTTGTTATTTTTTTAACATTAGTTGTACTTCTAAGTAATAAAATTAAATAAGATTAGTCATTGCAAATAACTTTTTATAATAAATAGTCTATTGGTAAAATAAAGTTTTAATAAAGTTAGAAATAGAAGTAAGTAAACCTACTAATATTATTTAAAATGTTATTGTTGTTGTTTTCTTTTGATGCTATCTTCCCTTTCTGTGTGAGACTCGCGTCTTTTTGAGATTGGGTAATTCCTGATGGAGTTACCGAACCTGGTGTGTTGTGTATCGTATGTTTGTGGAGTAGGATTTCTCATTAGAAATACATTTTGTTGAACGTTCATAACACAGGCTGTCTAAATCCTGTTTCTTATATGAACCTGGTTTAGTCTCCTCTTGTGCAGTGTCATTTAGTAAATAGTCTAAACCATATCATATATTGATTTCTCGTGACTTTTATTGCTTTGAATTTGATCAATAGAAATTATACTTTTGGCCTGTGTGAGATTAAATAATAGATGGTTAGTAGGAGATATACTTCGAATAGTTTTCATAAATATTTGGGTGCTTTCATCTGGTAATTCTATCTCCTCTTCTGTTTGTATGGTACATCCAAACGAAGTGTCTTCCAAAATGTGCTTTTCTCCAAACAACTTATTAGAAGTTGGTGAAGTCTCGGAAGTGTTATTTCCAGACTGCCTCCACACATTCACAGCAGATGTGGCCCAACCCAATGTCGAGATTGTTTCAGTGTACAGTGTACTGCATACACAAAAGTAATTGCTATCCTACATGTAACACAGATATGGCTACTTACACTCCATATGGCTACTTACACTGCATACACAAAATTAATTGCTATCCTACATGTAACACATATGGCTACTTACACTGCATACACAAAAATAATTGATATCCAACATGTAACACAGATATGGCTACTTACACTACATATGGCTACTTACACTGCATACACAAAAATAATTGATATCCAACATGTAACACAGATATGGCTACTTACACTACATATGGCTACTTACACTGCATACACAAAAATAATTGCTATCCTACAAATAACACATAGCTACTTACCCTGCATACACAGTGTAAGTAGCTATGACACAGTGACACAGGAGATGACATCATGGAACATTTATATTCGAGCTATGGACTAAGCAATGTTTACATTGAACAACATGATATATGTTATTGCAGCGAGTTGGCAGATTTTTTGAAAATGTTTTCAAGGGTTTGAACATAAAGGTTTGTTCACAGTTCGTTAACCTTCGCTGTAGATAAAGTCGTTAATTCGATGGCTTCGTTTCGGACGTTTGGTAGCTAAGGACCTAACTTGTGCAAACGGATGGCATTGGCAAGGATCATTTTGAATCTATGAAGTGGGCTCATTTTGTGTTTAACTCAAAAGCATATGTGCTTTTTAACCAAAGACGTTTTTTTGGGGACTCAATGAAGATATCCCCGATGGAAGAATAAATTGTACTATTAGTCCCATAAATGATTCGCTTCCAGGGGTTTATGATGTAAACAAAGCAGTTTTGTCATTGCAAGTGAATAATGTCCACACCTATAATTGGTCAGGATTGTGTAGTAGCAGCAGCTTTATAGCGAACACAGAAAACATCACAGGATTGTGATGTTCTGAAACAGCTATGCCATGCTACCCTAGAATTGCCTTTAAATGGGATTACTGTGACCACAAACCACTCTCCATGTGTGTGCCACATATTTACACCTCAGAAAGAAACACTGAATATAACAACATCATATGCCGTCTGTGATATTAATGACCACAGACCAGGAGCCTCCAGTATGATTGATACAACTGTTGCACCAAGCATTTCAGCAGCAGAGCCATATCTATGGAATGTTAATCTGGCATTGTTCTTGAATGATGTCCAAGTTAATGAGACATCAGAATCGTGTGGCGGCAGCTACAAGAAGGGAGCGGAGAACATCAAGTTCTGCTGCTATAAAGGAGACTTGCCTTGCTATCCCAGAATTGCCTTAAATGGGATCACTGTAGTTGAAAACTTCTCCTCTTGTGTAAACTACACATTCTTGTGTAAACTATACATTGATACACTAAGAGTGAATCAGTGAAGGTCACAAAATCATATTCTCTCTGTGGTTTTACTAACTACAGGTCATGTGGCTTCTGTTGGATTGGAAATGATAACTTACCACCACTGTGTGTCTATATGTTTGGAATTGGAGTCATCAATGACGGCCTAACATCATCAAGTGCTATGACGATCATCATTTTCGGGAGGACGTGAACTCCCATGGTATATGGTGGATAGGCGGCAGGAACCATTGAAGGTTATGTCTGAAAAGTGTTCCTTCTTGCAGTTTCCTCATATTCCAAGTCCGGCTTGTTGCAGGAGCTACTGAGTTAAGTGCTCTGTGCACACCGTGAGCTGTGTGTCTCATCCGTTTTGATCCTGCTTCGATATCCCCCTTGTTTACGATGAATGATGATATCGTATGACAGGGAACAGTTGGCTGTGTTCACTTTCTGCGCGGTTTCGCCTTATGTCTTTTGGCGTGTGCTGAGACTGCTACGATGGGGACTACAGTTACCTTTCTTTGTTTGGGAGATGAGTTAGTAATTCGGATGATTCCACTGGCACGGGCGGTTGAGCAATTATGGATTTTAATTCGTTTGCTGTGATTCCGAGGCCTTCCATAACCAATAACTGCAATAACTGTTGTTGTTTGTTTATGGATCCAGCGGCCTGTGAGTGTAAGTTTCTGTAACTGTGAGACAACACAAACACATTATTATTATTACACAACACCTTTCTTAGGCCAGGCCCTTGCCTTGTTAGTACTAAATATATTAATTATAAATGATATCTGAGCCAAGGGTGTTGTGTTGTGTTGTTAGTCCACACTCACAGGCCGCTGGATCCATAAACTAAACAACAATAACATTTTAAATATCAGTAGTAGGCTTTCTTACTTTTAACTATTACTAATTACTAACTTTATTAAAACTTTTACTAGACTTAAGACTACTTACATTCTTACAAGGTATTTGTTACAGAACACTGAAACTTAAACACAAGTACTCTTGAATTGTACTGTAGAACAATGGATAATGAGTATGAGTACTATACTACAGTATCTCCAGCAACTGAGTATTTTAGTAAGTTAGTGATAGTCATTCTCAACTGAACTGAATTTCATTTGAATTTATAATATAATAATATGTCATCAATCATGATTCTATTCTCTAATCTTAAATTTTGATCATAAGTTCTCCCAAATTACCATTATCATTCTATCTATTAACCTTTTGAGCGGTAGCAGGCCCATAGGGCATAGACCAAATACTCTTTCTCTTATCTAAATTTTTATTCTAGCAAATTTCAATTCTTGTAAAGATCTTTTATCAAAACTCGCCATTTGTCTCTGTTCTGTTCAAGCAACTTTATCTCATTGAGGGAGCTGATTCCTGCTGCTCTTGCCTCTCCTATCAATGTTATTCTCAGTGTCTCTCTGGATCAGCCTCTTTTCCTCTTATCTGTTGTTTCCCACATGAGGGCTTGCTTCGTTATTCGGTTATTATCTCTCCTCATCACATGTCAAACATATGACCATCATCTTTTCTTGATTATTGAAGATATTAGTGGTTGATTAGTGATTTCTCTAATTTCCTCGTTTGTTTTGAATTCGTTTCACGCTATACCAAGTATTTTACTTAGACATTTATGTTCAAATGCGTTCACCTTTGTTTCTTTGTCTTTTGTTGTTTTCCAGCTCTCACTTGCATACGTAAGGGTTGATCGTACATTTGATTTGAATAGTCTAAGTTTTGTGTTTGTGCTGATGAGTTTTGATTTCCACAACATCTCAAGGCTTCTGAAAGACATTGCTGCTTTAGCTATTCTGATTCTAATTTCTTTACTTGTATCCCCTTCCCGATCAATGTGACTTCCCCTCTCTCTCTCTCTGCGATCAGGACTCAATCAGAGTAGGACTCCAGACTCTCGCACGAAGACAGCTGTCTGTTTAGCCTGTTAGATCCACTCAGATTGAATACCTGTTAAAATGTTGCACTGTGTTCTGCGCCAGTGGCCCAGTGCATCCGATTTCAGCCAGCATTTTGTTCAGGTTTGCTTTCCTTAGCCTTTGATTGTCCCCAATCTTTCTGCAAGGCAGCAGATGATCTTTTCTGTAGGGGGATTCTGCCCTTAGATGGTCGGCCTTCCCAGGTTTACAAGTACCATCTGCCCGAGCCACTAGAGGTGACTAACACAGACATGCGACTTGTAATATGAGGAAACTGCAACTAGGAACACTTTTCATGCACAGCCTCCAACTGTTCCCGCCACCTATCCCCATATACCGGTAAGTCACGTCCTCTTGAAAATGATGATCGTCGTAGCACCTGATGATGTTAGGCCATCGTTGATGACTCCAATTCCGAACATAGAGACACACAGTCAGTCGTCAAATTTTTCCCGTCGCACATCAAACAGCAGACCGTAAGATTTGCGCACGACCAGTTTAGGGAACCATTACGATGACGTAGCACACACCAATGTCGCCAAGCAAATAATCTCGATCCCTTTAGATTTATGTCTGATTACTCAAGTGTAAGCAGCCTACGATGAATAAAACACGAAGCAAATTCCCCAAAGAGACAAATCTGCGGCTGACGAAGTAGTTTACATTAATGTGTAATATGGAAATAACTTGCGTCAAAGAATTTCAACAACGGTCATGAACAGCACCAATGTGACGTAAAGTGCAGATCAAGTCTAGATGGTGGAAGGTCTCACTCACAACACTTGATTCGTCAAAAACAGACTGTTGTCGGCCTACGACCTCGCTTTAGCGACACAGATGTTTCAAGCATATCATCATTTTGACTTTAACGCAGAAAAGTGCAATGAAGATCCAAAATTAATCAGACCCTGGGTGCATTTTCTGCAGCGATCGAGAGGACGTGGACTACATCCGCCATCTTGATACGGAAGCCCAATGTGACTTCCAAGATAGATGTAGTGATCGATCTCTTCCACTAATCGCTAATTTGTGTATTAGAATGGCTTTCATTTTGTTTGGCAGTTGTTGGTATTATTACTAATTTGCCTCATTGTGGCAGTCACTGCCTTTTATTATTAACACTTACTGTATTACTGTAATGTTGATTAATCTTCCTCTCAGTTCTTATCACTGTACTGTGTGTGACTGGTTTCTGTTCTACTAAATTGTTAATTTTTATTATAATTGATATCAGGCAAACCTGTGTTTGCACAATCACTTTCAGCATATACAAAGATATTCACATACTGATGGTTCCAGTAGCTCACCTGCTGTTCATACACTAAGCTCACCCTTCCACATTGTAGTACCAACTTATTTGGCATTGTAGTCTAAGTGCTACAGTTATAAGACTACATCCTCAATGATAATCATGTCAGTTGTTAATATACATCACTGGGGACATTCAAAGGTCCTTATATAAGTCTTACATCCCAACCACAGGCACAGATGAGGCTAGACAATTTTTTGTTGTTGCCATAAGTCTTTTCATGATTGATCTCAAGCCCAATTTTGCTGGCTATTGATGATAGTTCATTTGTGTTTTCCTGCATCGTTTTTATCTGTCTGCTGATGAGAACTATGTCATCAGCAAAGTCGAGGTCCTCCATATGGTCTCCTTGTATCCATTTGATGCCTGTATTACCAGTGCAGCATTTCTTCATTATGAAGTTCATAACAATTCCAAATAACAAGGGCGATAAAATACATCCTTGTTTAACCCCAGTTTCTATTGGGAAACATTCGCTCAGTCCTTCCTCTGTTCGAACTGCACATGTGTAACCATCATACATGTCTTTGATAATATTTATGATTTTTTATGGTAAGCCATATTGCTTCAGATTTTTCCACAAAGAATCTCTATGAATACTATCAAATGCCTTTTTGAAGTCGATGAAGTTAAGTACAAAAGGTTTTTGCTTTTCAATGTGTTCCTCCAATATTACAGTTTAACCTAGAGTGGTACCAGTGATGACCACAAGAGCTTTCATTGTGTTGTTTGGTCACTAGCTCTTGCACTTTCTCTATGTGCCTTGACTCCAAAACACAGAGGAAGGTAACCACTGGTAACATTGGTTGGACCCTTTCAAGGCAGGGGCACTGGCACTCTCACCATCAGGCAACACTCCACAGAATAAGCACCATATTGCTTTCTTCTAGATTGTGATGTTTTCATGGTGATAATTACAATGCACTGTTATTCTAGGATCGTAGCCAAGTGCTTCAATTTTCAATATTTTTTGTGTCTCGCTTTTCCTGGTCCCAACCTTTTGACCTGTCCAGCTTGTGTGTTTCTTATCTTTTGAAGCTTTGTGTGATGGTTTATTGTGATAATTGCCCTATTAACTTGTATCTTTGAGATCCACCCAGGCTGTAGTACTATCTTTGAATTCCACCCAGGCTGTAGTACTCATGTAACTGCATTATTCTTCATTATCACACTAGAAGTTGTTGCTGTGCAAGATGCACTCTGCTTCAGAATAATCCTATCTCTGGCTATAGCAGAGAAACCTCTTCCAGATGTCTTGTGTCATAGCACAGGCTTGGACAGTGCTTATAAGACATTTTCCATTTCAGAGTAGTCACAGCTGTTTTCAAAATCTGTACATCATTTTCAGCAATCTCTAAACTCTCTGCTGACAACAATTGCAACTTTGTGTAAGTTTGGTGATTACATTTTTTATTTTATTTTATTTCTCTCTCTCTCTCTCTCTGTTGACATAAAATTTAATTAATCCAACAAAGATTTAAGCAAACATCCACATGATTGTCGAATGAATTGTATAGTGCCCATGGTTGCCTTGCATGTCTATGCTATTTTTTTTTGTAAATCTGCAATAATTTTTATTATATTATTCTTATTAATTCTTACAATAATTTGATACTATTCATTCTTATAATTTATATTGATTTTCAGTCAAAAGGTACCACCATCAAGGAAGCTCTTGCAAAATTTGTAAGTAATATTTTTTTTTAATTGGTTAAAAATTAAATAACATTTTAAATATTTCAGTTCATTTGTTTACTAGTTAGTTTATTTATTTACTAGATTATTTATACAACTCCCTGGATCTGTCAGGGGATTTCTTTGGGGCTGGAGAATAAACGCAGGATGCTCAGTGTATATAGTGTTCCGGTCAGAGTTGTTATGTCACTCCAGAAAGACAAAAATTGCTTGTTCCTCATCATCATCATCATTGAGTGATGTCTCCGCATCGAAGATTGGCTACCATGGAGCGCCATTCCACTGTTCTTTTGCTTTGATGGTGCAGATTGTCATAGGCTGACTTTTCCATCTTTAGATGTTACTCGTTCATGTTAGTCTTGGTCTGCCTCTGCCTCTTTTACCTTGTATTTTCCCTTCCAATATTACTTTTAGTAGGCTGTTGTGTTTTTAACATGCCCCAAAAATTTCATTTGTCTTGTTCTAATTGTGTTTAATAGTTCTCTTTTCATTTTTAGTTGTTTTAAAACTTCATCCTTTGTTTTCTTTTCTTTCCATCCAGTTCCACCTATTCTTCTATAAATCCACATTTCAAAGGAAATGTTTGTTCCTACTATGAATTAAACCCACTTCTACCTTATTTCGAGAAGGTTTAAATTCCCTTCAGGCACATATTCTCCAGTAATATATTCATAACAAATAAACATAATAAATAAATAACATACATAAATAACAAACATTTTGTTTACCATAATGAGTATATTCAAGAGGCACAGACTTTTAGGTTTTATGCTTAGAATCACTATACTTGTGCAATGTCTGTTGGCGTACAGCATTTTGACTCTTTCATGATAGGAATATATCAGCTTAGTGCAGAAACTCTGCATTCTAACGTAGGCACCCTATGTTAATTTTTGAAAACTTGTTAATTATTGTGAAAGATGGAAGGATCTTTACTTTTCTATAGTGGTAAACTACTTATTCTTCTAAATTATCAACTGCCAAAGTATATTTTTAACATGCTCAATGTCAACATCAAACCACCTTTTTATTGTCCACCTCTGATAAGACTAGGTACTTAGTCTTACCTATTTTGAGATAAGAGGTCAAATTAATAAATTATGATCACTTCAAATGTGGTTTGAACCTGGTAGCTTCTGATTGTGAGGAGAGCACCATGACCCTATTTCTAAATGACCCCTCGACACAAACCATGTGTGAAGACATAAAAGTGATATTATCCATTAATATAAGTCATTTTATCTTTACTAGTTTTATCCTGTCTTTCCTTCTTTGAGATTTAGCTACAATATTTATACAAGTTTGCTTTTATGATTTCAAAAGGAAGAGAAAAATGACAAGGCAAGCGAATGCAAGGAAGTAAAACTTATTGGAATCTGCCCACCAATTGAGAAAATGGATGCATCTTTGTCAACTCTATCAAGCTGTGAGTAAGTAAATAATTATTTTTTAAAAGTATGAAGTTGACTTCCATCCTATGTACCATCTTTGGCCCGAGAGGAAAATGAATGAATGAAATGTAATTGTTTTGAAAATAAATATTGAAAGTAAATACTTCTTGAATGTAGTTGTTACCACATTTACCCATGTTTCCTATTTCACTTTTGGTATACTGTTCAATGGAAATTTGCCTATTAAGACAGCTTACAAAAGGGTTAAAATAAAGTTGAACCAAAAAACTGGAAGGTGCATCAGGAGAAAAGGATGGTGATATAAAGCAAAAAAAAAACTTGTCATAAGTGCCAAGAAATTTCATATCTGTCTCTGTGTATCATTCTTCTTCTACCTTTCAGCTCCCTGTGGAGCATAGGTCTTCAACAAACACTTTCCAAGTCATTCTGCTTCTTGCCATTCTTTTACGATCATTCCATGACTTCCCCATCATCTTCATCTCTGCTTCTCTGTCTTTTCCAAGAATTCTTTGGTCTTCCTCTTTGTCTTTTCCCCTGGAGATTCCAAAAAAGGGCCTGTTGTGTAATACTCTCAGCTGGCTTATGCAGTGTGTGTCCTATCCAGTGCTATCATCTTCGCTGTATCTCTTTATCCACTGGTATTTGACCGCACATTTGCATAATTCTATGTTAGTGATTTTGTCCTGCCATTTCCATCCTTTTATTCTGCGTAAGCATCCATTAATGAAAGTCTGTATCTTCATGATTGTCAGTTTTGTTGTTCTCCATGTTTCACAGCCATATAATAGGACTGACTTAGCATTGGAGTTGAAAATTTTTATTTTTGTATTTAACCTAATTTCTTTGGATTTCCATATGTTTCCCAGTGCAACAAAAGCTCCTCTTGCTTTTGATATCCTTATTTTGGTATCATTTTCTGTTCCTCCGTTTTATCTATATTACTACCCAGATATATGTAAGATTGTACGTCTAGCAGAGGTATTTCTCCTAATTTTATTTGGTCAACTGCATTAATTCTCTTAATGTTGGTCTTATCTCTATTACTTCTATTAATTTTCAGTCCTTCTGTGTACCATTGCTTGATAATTAAATATTATTTTTGAATGATAGCTCAATGATTAAGACATTTTTGTAGTGTCTTTTTGATAAATTATCCCTATTCATTTTTTATTTATTTTCTTTTGCACAAGCCTTTATTAGTATTAGCTTAAAAAATAGATTTAACTATTTAGCAATGCTAAACTGAAAATGTTCTATAATGTAAAGACAATAGTGGACCATGACTTCATAATAATTTAAGAGAAAGCCTATACAATGCCGAAATAAAAAAATACAACTTTAATAATATTAATTAGAATTGATTTTATTAATTAAAATAGTTTGAATCAGAAATGGCTTTTACTGTTTTATAATGTAGTGTCCACTTAACATGTGGGTTTAATATTTGTGAAGTTGTTGAGTAAATTGTATAGTGTTATTTAAAATAGTTAAACCAGAAAAGTAATACTTCAATTTAATATCTTCATGTTTTAACAATCTGACAACAAACATTATTGTATTTTACATCAACAGAAAACTATCTTTGTCAACAAATGCAATAGAGAAAATTGCCAATTTGAATGGTCTCAGTAAGTAGGACATGCTTCATTTGATAAAAGAGGACACTTAAAAGCGCAGTAATCAATCAAATATGATTGTTGTTTGACATTTTAAAAATAGAATTTTGCTTACAAATAATCTTCATGTAGGATGACTATTGATGATATCACTCCACAACTTTCTATCTCTATAAATGTTTATCAGTTCTGTTGATGACCTTCTACCATGCCATTTTTTCTTGTTTCTTTCTGTACTTCTTCTGTTGATTTTTGTCCCATTGTCAAAATGTATTCCTTTATTTTTGTTTCACTATGCAATCGTGGGAAAAAAAAAAGACAAACTAGAAAGCTCTGAATTTGCTGAAAATGAAAAATGAACTACTTAACACAATTCAAAAAAGACGATTGAAATTTTGTGGACATGTGAAGAGACATAATACCATTCTATAAGTCATCTTGGAAGGGAAGATACAAATTAAAAAATTATTGTTTAAAATTAAACAGATCTAGTGAAGATTTCTAGGGCAGTGCTGTTTACAATGGTCTATAGTAAGCTGCATTATAAATAATGAAAACACAGAGAATATAAATGTATGCATGCTTTTAGCTGAGGCATAAGAATTTGATAATACTTGATTACATTTTTTAGTGTTTTTTTTTTTTAAATTGGCAAGAGTTAATTATTTTAGTTTATATTTTTAGATAGGGATTCCTTCCTCAAATTAATTAACATGTATGTGGGGAATAAGAACAAACAACAACCAATCTGCAATTTCATTTATTTAAAAAAAAGCATTTAACAACATACATAGATTGTCCTTGTGGAATATCTTGAAACATTATGGAGTACCACCAAAAATTACCAACATTATAAAAGACACATATAATGGCTATACTTGCGCAGTTCGCACAGAAGAGGGAATGAGTGATTGGTTTTAAATTGAAACAGGAGTGTATACTATCACCATTACTATTTGGAATTACCATTGATTACATAATGAGCAAATGTTGCAAAGGCAATAATGGCATTAAATGGTATGACAAGAATAACTTGGAAGATCTACATTTTGCAGATGATAGAGTGCTCCTAAATGACAATATCAATAAGATGCAAAATATTTGACAGGAAACAGTCTGAGAGATAAGATCAGAAATGAAGAACTGAGAAAAAAAACTAGGAATATCACCTGCCATAGAATATATAAAGAAACAACAGATAAAATGGTTTGACCATGTGACAAGGCAGAAAGATCAAAACACAACACAATGAACCGTCAACAAACGTTGTGAGAATACCAGACCCAATGGCTGACCACGAAAAAGATGGATGGATGGAATATTAGAAGCACTAGGAAACATAACAGCAGCAGAGGCGAACAGAAGAGCACCGCAAATTATATCTCCCCTCAACGCTGAAAGGCAAATGAGGAAGAAAAGAAGAAGAATATATATATATCATCATGTGCCATACCGGCATCATATATATATATCATCATGTGCCATACCGGTTGGCGTAGGCGATCATGTCCCTCCACAATCTTCTATCTACAGTGCGTCGTATCAGTTCTGTTGTTGACTGTTTTCCATGCCATGACACCAAGCTATCCAGTATTTTCTCTCTTTGTCGTCCGCGATCTCTCTTTCCTTTTATTTTGCCAGTTGTAACCAAGTATTCCAACTTTCCTATTCTCATGATGTGCCCGAAAAATGTTGATTGCTTCTTTCTGATGTTTTTTAAGAGCTCCCTTTTTGTGTTGGCCTCTTTGAGAACTTCCTCATTGGTCTTTTTAGCTGTCCAGGGAACTTTCAACATTTTTCTGAGAAATCCCATCTCTGTGGCCTCTGATCGTCTTTTCATTTGTTTGTCTACTGTCCATGATTTGCTTCCATAGGTCAGAATTGGTTCTATATAGCACCGATGAACTCTCTTTCTTATTTTTATTGACATAGATTTGTTGCATAAGATATTTTTCATTTTCTGAAATGCTATTTTGGCCTGAGCTATTCTGCTTTTTATTTCTGTGGTGCATCTCCCATCTGATGTTATTATTGTGCCCAAGTATTTCAAACGTTGTACTTGTTTCAGATTTGTTTCGTTTATTTTTATGCTGCATGATGGTGATGATTGTTTCTTTGATATAACCATTACTTCTGTTTTCTTACTATTCAGACTGAGACGTTTCTTGTTGCTTTCTTCTACTATTATGTCTATTATTTCTTGTAGTTCTTTCTCTGTCTCTGCTATTAAGACTGTGTCATCCGCATATTGCAAATTATTTATGTTGTGACCGTTGACTTCAATTCCTTTTTTGTCTACTATTGATCTCATAATATATTCGCTGTAAAGTGAAAACAAATCCGGTGACAGAACACAGCCTTGTCTGACTCCTTGTTTTATAAATTGGAATTGTCCTGTTTGGTTGTTAATTCGTATAGCCATACGAATATATATATATAATATGTATAATATATATGTATATATGTATAATATAATAATATATATAATATAATAATATATATATAATATAATAATATATATAATAATATAATAATATATATAATATAATAATATATATAATAATATATATAATAATATATATATAATATAATAAATACATGTCTAAGGAAAATACTTGGTATAGCGTGGAACGAATTCAAAACAAACGAGGAAATTAGAGAATTTGCCAATCAACCACTAATATCTTCAGCAATAAAGAAAAGACAATGGTCATATGTTGGACATGTGATGAGGAGAGATAATAACTGAATAACAAAGCAAGCCCTCATGTGGGAAACAACAGGTAAGAGGAAAAGAGGCTGACCCAGAGAGACACTGAGAAGAACATTGATCAGAGAGGCAAGAGCAGCAGGAATTGGCTCCCTCAATGAGATAGAGTTGCTTGCACAAAATAGAGACAAATGGCGAGATTTGATAAAAGATCTTTACAAGGATTGAAAACTGCTAGAATGAAAATTTAGATAAGAGAAAAAGTATCTGGGTCTATGCCCTATGGGCAGGCTATGGCTCGAAAGGTCAATAGATAGATAGATAGTAATATAGATAAAGAAGGTGAAAGAAAGAAAGAGATCAGAAGCAGGATAGCAAAAGCAGCAACTAATTTTAAAAACCAGGACAAAATATGGAAATAAAAAATACTAAGCAAGAAAATCAAACTTAGAAAATTCAACTTAAACGTATTATCAACACTTACCTATGCATGTGAAAGCTGGAAAACATCAAAAGAGATTCAGAATAAAACTAAATGTTTTTGAAGACAAATGTCTAAGAAAAATACTCTGTTTACAATGGAACGAATTCAAGTTTAATATTGAAATAAGAGAAATGGCCATGCAACCAAAGATCTCATCTACAATTAAGGAAAGAAGATATGGACATATGTCAGACATGTGCTGATGCTGATGAGATGAGACAACAAGAGAACTCCAAAACATGCTCTTCTATAGGAAACATCAGGATACAGAAAAAGAGGAAGACCTAAAGAGGCACTAAAAAGAACACTTATAAGAGAAGCAAAGTTGGCAGGCATAGACTCATTAGATGAGATCGAACATCTTGCCCAGAATAGACATGGGTGGTGAAAAACACTACAAGTCCTATGAAACTGCATGAGATGGATCAAGAGTCAAAAAGAATGTGGAAAATATATTTTTCAATGGCCAATGGAACATTTTCTGATTGATGTGGTTGGCATCATATCAAGTTGCCCTGCTTTCCCAAAAAAATAATTTGGTACCAATTTATGGCTGGGTGAACCTAGAAACCATTCAAACCAGACCTCTTGTCCCCAGCTGACCTAGGTCACTATTCACTGCTTTACTGTGGCTCCTTAGATAAATATTTTTATTAAACTCATAATATTTAGAGAGGAGCTTAAGCGCCTGCGGTTCCAATAGTAGGTTCAACGATCCATCATCTGACCAATACCTTGTCTTGGCCTCCAAGTTGGTCACCCCAAAAACAGGCTGGTTAATAAAGGCAAGGGTTGCCTTGTTCTCCATAATGGTGGTATTTAGTGATATAGAAGGCCCAGTATTGTACTACCTCTTGGCAGGATGGGTTATAACTTACAGTAAAAGCTGGGAGTTCATTAAAGTCATTACAACCCACCACACACCATCTTGCATCCAAGAGCTTGTGCTCGCATCAACCAGTGGCATTAAGACTGGACAATAATTTTGTAAAAGATAAAGATACATTGACATCATAGCAGATTCTTACATGTTGATCTATGATCAACAATATTGCCGTCAATTGTGAAATATTTGAATCTAATGTTTTGCTAAATTCCCAATTGTAAAATTATTTCCATTTTTATAAAGAGAGCACTTTCCCTTTAAAAAACTTCCTGTTTAAAGTGAAAGTAGCCTTGTATTGAGATTATATTTAAATTATTGATTGGACAAAGCATAGCTGTATGGATGTTCTTTTTTTTTTGCCATATATCTCATGATATGGGGGATCTGACACAAACTCTCATTTCCCTATGGATATTTTTTAAAAGACTACCACAGCCTTGAAACGTAAAGATATAACTTGTATATATTAAAATATACTACATTTGTAGTAGTAAGAACAAAAAAATCTGTTGTTTATGTATTGGTATGGCACATGATGATGATGTTTATGTATTCATAGTGTTCAGTCTCAGTCTCTTGAATGATTTTGGATATGATTCAACATTGTGTATCTTCATACTGTGTCTACATCAAAGGTGAATTCCACTGTTATATTGCACATTCTGAGTGAGATATTAAACTAGCAAAGACAGAAATGAATATAAATTTTTAAAAATAATACATGGATAATTAATGCAAATTAAATTTGCACCTGATCTTATTGCAAATAGATCTGGATTCATATTTTTGTAAGTTATATTTGTATTTTTTCAACTTTCATTTTACTCTTTCTTCACTTTTTCAAAACTTACTCCAATGATTTTATGGCATACTAATATTATTTCCACATTGCGCAAAATATTCTTTCTTTAATTTGATATATATGTTTTATTTAAAAACAAAAATTCTACAGAAGTTAAATTGGTGACATTGGGTAGTCCACATATCTAAGTTAGATAATTCAGTTCAAATGAGCAAAAAACTTAAGAAGGTAAAGAGTTAAACAGAAAGTCTGAAACTGTAAAATTAATGTTCATGTCTGTTCTTTTAAATCATATGTTTTTTATTTCCTCACAGAAAATTTGAAAATCTTGTCATTGGGTAGAAATAATATCAAAAGTTTGACAGGTCTGGTAAGTTTTATGGCAATAGTATTGTAATAATGACTATAACAATTATTTACCTTCATCTCCATGAAAATGTGTGTGGACTTCATCATTTTCATCAGTACCATCATAGTCATGTTGTCACCATTGGTACCAAAGTTATCACCCTCCCTTAAGAAGGCATCATTTCTTCACAACTGTAATCATTTCAAGTTGAGCATAAAAAACAATATCATCACATCTATTACCACATCATCAATAATGCTGTAAGGATCGTTATTATGAAAATGAGGAGATACAAAATGATAAGCAACACATGGTCTGAAAACAGCATGTGACTCATACTTGACTATATGCATCAGGGTTTATGAACCAGAACTGATCAAGATCCTGTTTTACCTCCCCATGATGTCCCAGGAAATAGACTAGCCACTCTGATGACACAACTAAGGATTGAAGAGAGAAACCAATCTGATACCCAAAAATGCCATGTTGGAGTTAGATGTGTTGGGTTGAAAGGTTAAGATATTTGGCAGTAAACCACAACACAGTTCATCTACACCCATTTAATTTTTGTCTGAGGAAGGCTGATGATGATGAAGTGGTTTTATCTTCAAGTGAATGCAGAGAAGGAAAAAAAAAATAATTGGAAAAATCCATGCTTTGAGAAGCCCAGGAATCAATTAAGAAAGTGCTAACTGTAAATGTGTCAGTTCTTAAAGTGAATTTTTAAAAATGTTACTACAGTTCCACAAAATGCCAAGGCCTTAATTTTATAAAATTATAAAATTAATATTTTATTATAATCATTTATTTAATAAAATATTAAATGTTGTTGAATTATTTTTCATACTTTTGCCAATGCACATGTTTGTCTATTTACAGGAAGCTGTTGGAGACACACTAGAGCAACTATGGATTTCTTACAATTTGATTGAGAAACTTAAGGGCATAAATGTCTTGAAAAAGTTGAAGGTTTGTTTTACTTTCTTGTTGAATAATTGTAACAATTATACATTACATTAAAGTAATCAGTAATTAGGCCAGTTAAACAATTTTAGTAATTGGAGATGCATATAACATTAACTAGTGGATGAAAAAAATCTGAACACAAAATTGTATATGACAGCATTACTAAGTAAGAAAGAAAAATAAAAGGGCCCACATCACGCCATGTGGTACATAAGGAATATGATGTTTGTGCCCTTATTTTTTTATAGACCTTTAGCACATTATTTTTGACATAATTTAGTAAAAAAAAAAAAAATCTGGAACCAATTTAAGGCTGAGTGAACCTGAAAGTCATTGATCAGGATCAAACACAACCTCATGTTAGTCCAGTTCACTAACCATTGAGCTATCGCAGCTTCTTTATGAGGTAAGGACACTACAAAGTAATTAGACATTTTGACAATAGGCCTTCATCTGTATAACAGAACAACTAACACATACTCATCTTCAAGAGGGAAAGTCCCTGTGATAAGATCGCCAACAAATCCAAAGAAAGTGACCACCTGATGAGTGTCCAGGGATAAGGCCACTAATAATCACATAATTAGACACGTAGGACAAGGTGAACAGCAGTTCTCAAGTAGGAATAGAGAGATGGGGCTCAAACATGTAATAGGATCAATCTAACCAGGAGAAAAAAAAGCTCTTCATCTTTTTAATATCTCAAACTGGTTGATATTTTGGGTGTTTTCTCCAGTTTTTATGTTTTATTAATAATTATTTGCATATCTGCATATAATATATAATACATTTTACATTCATTTTTAGATTCTATGGATGTCAAACAACAAGGTTGCTGATTGGAATGAGTTTCAGAAATTGGTATGCTTTCCTTTTAGTTGGAACGAAAATTATAAACTCAAGGCCAAAAAAATATATCTTAAGCTGTGTCTAAAACAAATATAGAACATTTTTTACTAGTTTGTTACAAAGTAATGTTCATTTAAGTAAAGTAAAGAGTTATTGACTGGTTGTTAAATTACTTTACAATTTGATTCAACATCTTAATGATAACAAGATTCCCATTTCATGTTTTTTTGTATTTATAGGCTGAAATGCCACATTTGGAGGACCTTCTATTTTATGGTGAGTAGGTTATTCTATTATATTGTCTTATATATCTATCTTGTTTTATATTTAACTCTACAATGCAACATAGTTTATAATGTAATTAGCAAAAAAAAAATTATTGCAATTTACAGTAATAGAGGAGAGCGCCGGGGGGGGGGGGGGGGGGGGTATTTCAGAACCAAATATCTCGTGGCAACTTCTCAGAACAAGCAGACTTTATTTCTTTCTTCCCCCCCCAACTCCAGTAATGGGATAATGCCATAAAAAAATTATATTTTTTAAAATTGTTTTTTTTTCTTTAAATGAATACAGTACACACACATGAAAAATATTATTTGTGTGACATCAAAAACTTTATTTGTGTGATATTTCTTTTTTCTTAGGTAACCCGCTGGAAGAAAAACATTCAGCTGAAGGAACATGGAGGGACGATGTTGCAAGAAAATTACCTAAACTAAAAAAACTGGATGGTGAGTTAAAGAATAAATTATAATTATTATAAGTTCTAAATTTAATACCACAAAGTCATTAGAAGGCATAAAATGAAACACCAGTGTTCAGTGCAACCAAAGGAAAAAAAACTTCAGATGGAAGAAACACTTCAAGTGATTCTACACACAGTAGTTCTCTATAAAAATGAGCACACAGTGTGCTGGAATAGCCAGAAATATTATTTCAAAAGATGAAGAAGTTGAAAAGAACAGTTTTGAAAGACATTCTGGAGACAAATAAAAATGAATATTATTATAGAGGGAAACTTCCGAGTCGATAATCAGCGAATCAATTCAGAGGAAGAGGTATGTTTACAGCACTCTGAAAAAATGACAAATAATCAACAACAGAAAAAAATATGGACCAAAGCAGGTGGTCCATATTTTTTGTTGTTGTTGATTATTTGTCATTTTTTCAGAGTGCTGTAAACATACCTCTTCCTCTGAATTGATTCGCTGAAAGAAATTCTGCAGGCATGAATGAAGTAATAAGCAAAGTAATTTATACTCTATACCAATACAGGAGTTAAAACAGGTGCACAGAATATTTTCAGCAAAGAGGACAAAATGAAGAATTTCTATGGATTTGACAGAAGCCACAGTAGAATCAATTTTGAAGAAGGCCAATAAAAAACGTACAACATACAGTTGGTATATCACTATTAAATCATGCATGGAGTTACAGCAATAGAATGAACAAAGAGCTAAATCAATCATAGAACATATGATTGAAAAAAATTGTCCTTGAATTTACAAGGAAAAATATCTGCACCTGTACCCTATTTCCTTTTATTTGTTTTCTGTTTCATGTAAAAGTGTTCATTAATATATTATACTTTATAGTTATCATTTACATTTTATGCTATCATTTAAATGTTTCATAATGAAACATTACTTTTGCTATTATATTTCTAATTTATATTTTCCATTGCTTGCTCAATATATCTTAAGTAACTATTTTATAGGACTCAATCAAGATTTGTTTCTATTTATTTTCATCTTTTGATTTAGGTGTCCCCATTATTCGACAAGAAGAAGAGGACTAAACACTTCAATATTTTACATTATATTAAGTATGTTAACAAGACTGAATAATGAAATTATTTTATATCTGCAGGCAGTTATATCTGTCAACCTTTAGTAATGAATAAATGGTGCACTTACAAATAACAATTCTTTTAAAGCAAATAAAAGTAAAAAAACAATATAACCATATACATGTGTTAGCATTTTAATACAGCAAATGTTAATTTAGTCTGTCATTACACTCATTAAAATACTCTATTAGAATATCTCCAGAGTGTGGCGAAGTGTATGTGTAAGTAAAGTGCCCAGTGGCGTATAGGGAATATTATGTTAGTGACCATAATTTTTACAGACCGTCGGGACACCGACTTTTGGGGTAATGTGGTCAGTATTACGGCCGTGCTGCTTTACTTTCCCCCCAAAAAATCCAGTACCCATTTAAGGCTGGTTGAACCTGGAAGCCATTGATCAGGATCGAACCTAAGCTCTTGTCCTTTGTAGTCCAGTTCACTAATCACTGAGCTATCACAGCTCCCAAAATGTATGTGTATTGATATAGTTTTTTGAAATATTAAACTATGAGAAGGCATTAAACTATAAGAAGGCGTTGGAAATACATTGGTCATGTGCTGAGAATGAATGAAGAAAGACTTCCCCATCAGGCATTCATGTGGAAACCATCTGGTAGAAGAAAACAAGGTAGACCAAGAGAATTGCTATGCAGAAATTAATAAGGAAGGCTCAACCATGGGGCTAAGAAACAACCAAGAACTAGCAGCAGATTGTCAATCATGCAGAACTATAACTTCCATCCTATGTGCTGTCTTCGGCCTGAGAGGAAAATAAATGATGAAACTATGAGTTACTTGTTGCATAGTTGTTTGTTTTAACCTTAACCAGACAATAATCACAGTCTTATAAATTATGCAGTATTCATAAGTTAAGATGTCATGAGTCTATTATATTCACTTTCTCATTCTCAAAATTGATATCTATTGGAGCTGTTCCAATTATTGAACCCACACAGAAGATTGAATTTTCCAGCTAAATTTATTTTGCTCTTTAGTGACAATTTTTTGTTTAATGTTAATGAGTAGAAACATTTCAAAGATTGGTAACAAATTTGACACTTGCTGGTTTCAAATATTACATTTTGTATCCACAAATGTTATGAACATTTAAGCTATAGCTTCTTATAATCAACTTGAACATATCATAGAAGAAATATGTACAGGTAATATTGCTGAAATAGATGGCGCAAGACAACTAAAATATTAGTAACACAACAGTGAAATGGTGTGTCATAGTACAATGTATCTTCCCTTTTCAATGTGCAGTACTATGGATTAAAAGTCTGCACAGTAGATTGTCATGCTTATTTTAAACTGTAAGAAAGAGATCAGTGGGCTTGAATATGTAAGGATTTTCTACAATTTGTGTATATTTTTTCTAGAACATGTCCAGTGAATACATTTTGTTTGCAGAAAAACTGAACTGCATGTTATTGGAAGCTAGCTATTTTATTGAACTTTTTGCTGATACAAAAGTTGGCGGCCTGTTTTCGTTGAAATGTTAACTATAAAATACAAAATTCATAATTAAATGACAAATATAATATTAAAAATATAAATTGAATAACAAATGAAATTAGTGATTTGAAAATTTATAATGAATGCAGTATGGCATTTTAAAAAATTGCACTTTTGTTGTGCGTTGCTGTAGAGGTTGTTAAGTATGAAATGTTTATACGTATATTAAAAATTGCTCTAAGTCTTTTGTTTATTGTCAGTATAACCCATTTTGTACGTTGTATATATTTTTCTATATTTGAATAAAAAATATAGTTGATTTGAAATAAGATTTGGTTATTATATGTTTATATATTTGTCAACCCGATATAGTATTCATATGATACATAATGAATGTGTTGGGCCAAAAGGCTGAGATTGCTTGCAGTAAACTTTTGACACAACAGTCATGCCCATTTAATGGATGAACGCTTAAGAAGTCAGTGGCAATGAAAGAACCCAATGGACTTGCTTCAATGAACTTGATGTGGGAACTTTAGAGCTTGTCAAGATATATTGAACTTTATGGTTGTTTTTTAGGCTGACATAGCAATTGATAAGGGTGTAAATATAAGATGAAAAAAATAGGCAATTATAGATGGTACAAGAAGAATTTGATGACAGAGAAAAGTGTGAGAACAATCAGCAAGCCACAGGGATTTCTTTACGCATGCCTACTTTATGTCATCTGTTAAGGTCAAAAATAACCCTGCATCCGCAACTGTTAACAGACTGTGGGAACATCATGTCAAGGCCTGAGATACCAAATGCAAGCGCTATGCAGGAATTCAAAGAAGACTTATCAATCAACCAACACAACACAGGTGTTGTTAGTCGCTACATGATTGAGGAATACACTTCGGAAAAGATCTGAACACTTATGGACTTGTTCTGTTATGCAATGAGGATGAACTGTCAACAAAACTAAACTAAGTTTAAATAAGAAAAAAGAATGAATCTGTATTGAAAGCATGAGGTCAATTCTTTAAAACAATAATCACGACAGCATATGACTTATATCTGATGTCTGTTTGAAATATACTTACACTGGCTTAATTTTTAGCATTCTTAAATATTGCTTGTGCTACTTTATGTTAATTGAATTAGGATCATCATCACAGGACTCTGGTCACATCCATAGATGCTTCGATGTTCTCCTCAAAATGTTCACAGTACACAGCAACTAATTGTACTAGTTAGGTGTTGGTTGACAAATCCTCTCATTCGTCCAGAATATCGCTCTGTTCTGGCAACACTGGTCTTCACTCTTCAATCTTCTAGATAGACATGTATTTGTACTTCTGACAAAATCCTTTTTTCTACCAATCTTTCATAGATTGTTAATAATATCTGCCCATCCATTGGCTCTCCAGCAGCTAATATTGCTGAACCGGTCAGTCTGTCTGTTCTATCATTGCTCTCAACACCAGCATGGTCTGGGACATACATGAATCCTGCAAATCCTGCTTGTGCATCCTGGCAGTTGGTCAACAGACAAATAATCACTGTGGGCCACAAAACTCTAGTTTTACTGAAGAATGGTAATGTATGAACTGCTTAAAAAAAAAGAATAATTAATGAGGAAACTCTAAAAGGGGCCAAAACAAAAAGAAAGCATATTGCCAACAAGAAGAATAAAAAACGATCATTGCTTGTCATAAAGTGAGATGCTGAGATATATTGAGATAATTAGAAAAACTGGACGAAGAAGAATTGGGTGAAATTGAGGGAAAAGATGCCTGACATTTTAAGAAAATGGATTATATAATCATCAAAAAGAGAGGTGAAATAAAATATCAGACCCAAAATCTTCATGACAACTGCGCTGGGAAGGTGGCCTTTATTTTCTGGTCCTATAAGATCTGGCAGACCCCAGTAACAGAATAATACTGCAAAGATAGGGTATAACAAAATGTGAGTTTGAGCTGTGTTGTTAATTTATATTTAAAATGTTAGTGCCACTGGCAAATTCTCAAGTAATTACAAGTTTACATTGAAGCTATGAGACTGCAGCAGTAAAGGCCCTTGATCACAAAAGAAAATTGCTTGCATGAAGAAACTGGCGCTACCAATTGATACACCATCAACCATAACAGCATTGGAAGTCTCGTGAGTAACAAGCTCAATGAAGGGAGGATGACCCTTATATGCTTGTGTCATAATTCCCAGAGAATAGTAAATTCAGTGAATGAGTTCATGTTACAATTTACAAGGAAATAAGAAAGCAGATAGACTGGCCAAACGAGAGAAAATACCACAAGAATCACAATGTAGATATGACCACAACAGACCAGGTTATCATACTGACTTTTTATTGGCCAGATTTGAGTAGGACATGACCTATCATCCAAATTCAAGAAAATCATCACCAGCCTGTGTCACTGCAATCATAATATATGATATCAAAACATAATCTATAAAACAGTCTCTAACATGCAGATTCTAGGAGAAGAATATGACAACTATCCACCACTTTAATGAGAAACTACATTGTGAAACTGAAGCAGACCACAGACATCATCAGAGAAAGTGTAAAGTGTAATGGTTGCAGAAGAGGAAAACAAAATGCCTCTGATTCATGCAAAAGCTTTCACAGCACATCCTATATCCTCAGATATTTACATTGTACTGGACATATTACCAAGTGTTATTTATATTGGTAAAATGATCTGGACTTTTTTTTAAATACCCTTTGCCAGTCTTCCCATCTGGTGCACTACATCTGTCTACCTATTCCTGATGTTTGTGTTTAATCCAATTTAAATGACTAATTGTGCATTCTTTATCTAGGAACAAACTCAATTACCATTTTAAACAAACACAAAATAAAATCATAAAAAACCCCACAAAAATGTAACTTTCATAGCACTGAAGTTTATTGTCTGGCATTGTGGGAAGAAAGCATGTAGTATTAATATAGACATTCCAAAAAGACAAATTTATTAAACAGACTGAGTCAAATCAAATAAATCTACACAAACAATAACTAAATGCGTAACAATGAAGTCAACATTTAACATAGTTAATTTATTCCGAAAAAAAGTATAGATTATACTTTAATAATTGACTTAATATTAATGATGAAGTTTATTTAAATTATGTTGATCTTGAAAAGACTTTTTGAAAGTACACACAGTTAAAGCTTGTGAAATATACAAAGAGCCTAAAGAATTACGAACAAAAATGATAATTTATCAAGAGTATTTATGCTACAGGTCACATTGGTAAATTATTAAAAGTAAAAACAGGAGCACATCAGGATGTCCTCTCAATTTCCCATTTTTTTCCCAACTTAGAGACAACAATAAGACAACCATATGATATTCACAGACGAATATGATGGATAATGTTTTCCAAACTGGAAGACACAACATTGTTAGTCCCCTTTTATAAATACACACATTATTACTAAAAAAGAAGGCCTGACTGTACAAACACAGTTCACAAGTTGGATTAAACATAAACCTCAAACAGAGAGAAGTCATTATCACTTATAGTACTGTACACCGATTATAATAGAAAAACAACAGCGGCAGCAAATGCATAAAATATCTAGAAAATATAGTAACACCAGATAGGGGACCAGGTCTATAAGAATATCATCAAAAAGATATATAAAACAAACCAATAAAATTTACTTCCAATACAACACTAGTAATAAATTAAGGATAAATAAGAGCTGATAGTTTCAGTATTTCTGTCTGGATCTGCATGTGGGAGAACACAAGAAAAGGTAACATCTAGACTGTCAAAATTGTATACAACCTTTTAAAGGGAAATCCTCTGAATACTTTGGCACAATATGAGCCAGACTTGGGGCATAGAATAAAAGATAAACAGACCAAGCTTATTTTGTTGTTTCCTTACAAGACACCAAACAGGACCTATTGGCCAATGGCTGGTTTGTTGGTGCTTGGTGAAGTAGAAGATACACAAAATGTACAAGCCACAACAGATCACTGTGGATATCCATTTAATGGTCCACATAGGACATGAAAAGAGCATACCCCAAAAATAGGGTACTAGATTGTAGGAACTTTTATTTTGGTTATGTATATACATGTTGACTGTAACCAACTCTGCCTAATCTTATGTGTGTGTGGTCAATTATACGTGACGAACTCAGAGACCAGAGAATGGTGAAACATTTGACGTACAGTAATGTTGATGATGATGTGTTTGATGATTGTCACCAACATGGCATAAATTGCTGTAACGGTACAGATGATGTATGTAGTCAAGTTTTTGTGGTTCAAAAGTTACAGGCATTGACAATCTGGTCAAAACTATGGTAAAGGATGAAGAAAAGAGGCATGCCCAGGTCAACTGTTAGATAATAATGTAGATGTGACAAAAGTCATGGAAGTGAATGTTAAGGGAGACATCCAGGCACCTCCAATTGTGACGAACCAATCAGTATCATAGAAATGAATGTTAAGGAGACATCCAGATACCTCCAGTTGTGACGAACCAATCAGTATCATAGAAATGAATGTTAAGGAGACATCCAGATACCTCCAGTTGTGACGAACCCAATCAGCATCATAGAAATGAATGTTAAGGAGACATCCAGATACCTCCAGTTGTGACGAACCAATCAGCATCATAGAAATGAATGCTAAGAAAAAGGAAAGACCAACTATGAGCAACATTTTTGTGGAACTATTGCATGGATAAGACAGAAAACAAAAATAATAGAACCAGCTATATAATATAAAAGATTGATTGGACAAATTAGGATTCAAGAAAAAGGATACTCATATATGATGCACATCAGACTAGATAGTATGGACTGGTGAAGTGTTCTAGGTCTTCCAGATGTTTAGTGCTATTATTGCAACAAGCATGGAAATAGACTAGATAAGAAGAATATAGAAAACTTATATTGAAAAGACTTGATTTCAACAGTTTGAGAATCAACAGTTGAGTGTGTGATCCATTCTTGTTCTCTTCATTTATTTTATGGCCCAGTTATTACATGCTTTAATACAATTATAACAGAAAGACAGAAAAAAAAAGAACAATTCTGTAGGTAAAGGGCTTAAACATTTGCTCTATGGGGCCCACTTCTGATGAGACTGTATCATGTGGTATAGCACTATATAAAGAGATTCCTAAAATTTATCTTGCAGTTTAAATCTGATATCTTTTCTAACAATTAGTTTATTTCAGCAAAAAATATATTTATAAAACAAGAAAAAATAATAAATTACTATAATAATTTTTTTTTTCACTCAGTGTAGTTAACTAAATGATATATGCCGTATACTGAAAGGTGATATGTTTCAAATAGGCATATGAAAAATCTACAAAATGTGTCCAGATTGAGCAAAAATCACAGACATATCCTATACTTAAGTCTGTGAACCATAGTAATTTAAACAAACATTTTATAAATTATATTTTAATTTGTTCACAAAAATATATTCCAAATCCTCATCTAACTTCAAGCAATCATTTCACAATTATTTCCTAGTTAGAACTGACTATATCAACTTTAGTTTACTGCAAGCTGAGCTTCTCAGAATGTTTACAGAGTGTGATACAATCTTGAAGTTGAGAATATATGAATTATGCAAAATGTACATTTTAATTTCCTTCAGTAAAAATTCATGTTATGGCCAGGCGATCTTCTAAACATTCTGGTTGTCAATTATTTTTCTTCTTCTTTCAATTCAAAGATTGTTAAATCAAAGTTACAGCCCTGGCTCTCATTTCAAGTCCATTTTTTGTGTCTGAAGATGTTGCTGGCACAGGCAAATGAAGGTCACCACCAGAGTAAGTCTCATTTCAGGACGAACTAGACACTGCCAGCTTTTTCAGGTGGTCCATGAAGACCTGAAGACTAACGTCATCTGTCAGAACTGGTACAGAGCCATCCTGTGAAAAGTTTACAATAAACACACATTAATTAAGTCAATATTAGAACAAAGACATGTTTTCTGCTACAGAAATAGGTGGATATATTACAAGCAGGACTAAAAATAATTAAAATAAACATACAATGGTACTTAGCAGCTAGACTAACAGAAAGACAAGACAAATTACAATGTTTTGGCAATGCCCTCATTAGGTATATTAAACAAACTGTATACATTAAACACAAAAATCAAAGCCAGAAAACACAATGACACAGCTCCAAAAAGTGGTGGAAAAGATGGTGGCCAGGATTTATGTAGAGTCTGATTAAAAGATTAATAGATAATAGGGCAGGTAGGATTTAATTAGACCAAAGGAACCAATGCATAAAAAAATAAAAGGAGGTGTCCCACAGAGTACAAACAAAATGAGAAGAAGAGTAAAAGAGAGAGAGGATAGGACTTTATTTTTAAGTCAGTACACAAAATCTAGGGAGCCGCGATAGCTCAGTGGTTAGTGAACTGGACTACAAAGGACAAGAGGTAGGGTTCGACCCCAATCAATGGCTTCCGGTTCACCCCACCTTTAATTGGTACTGGATTTTTTTCTGGGAAAGTAAAGCGGCACGGGCGTAATACCGACCACATTACCCCAAAAATCATGTGCCGAGGGTCTGTAAAATTTATGGTCACTAACACCATATTCCCTATACGCCACTTGGCGTGATGGGGGTACTTTACTTCTTTTTTTTAATACAAAATCTCAGTCCCTTTTAGTCCCTTACTTTCCCGCTTCAACTCTATCATAAATAAGGGTTGCCATTATACTAAAAAAAGGGAGCTGTGATAGCTCAGTGGTTAGTGAACTGGACTACAAAGGACAAGGGGTAGGGTTCGATCCCAACTGACGGCTTCCGGGTTCACCCAGCCGTAAATGGGTACCGGATTTTTTTCCGAGAAAGTAAAGCAGCATGGGCATAATACTGGCCACATTACCCCAAAAATCATGTGCCGAGGGTCTGTAAAATTTATGGTCACTAACACCAAATTCCCTATACGCCACTTGACAGGACGGGGGCTCTTTACTTTACTTTTTTTTTACTATTATACTAAAAAAAGACAAAATTAATTTTTATTGTGTCAAAAGAAGGGCAATATAATGGAAGGTGGATGCTACAGAGAAATAATTTCTACAGATTTCAACATCAGTCATATTGCTTCAATCACTGACTCTGCAGAGCTGGTTATAAAGATTATAGATTTTCAATTCACAAAACACGAACCAAAAAAAGCTAGGAAAGATTTCCAAATATATAAATGCATCTATCTTGTTCTCTATCCTCTTTTGCCTTTCTCTGCAGAGAGGAAAATGGAGTCTTCATGGCAGTGCTCTTTGGTTTTCCTCACACATAAAGCTTTGTGTAAAAAAAAAGTAAAGTACCCCCGTCACGCCAAGTGGCGTATAGGGAATATGGTGTTAGTGACCATAAATTTTACAGACCTTCGGCACATGATTTTTGGGGTGATGTGGTCGGTATTACACCCGTGCCAAAGCTTTGTGTTGCTCCAGATATTTTTATCCATTTCTTGGAGGTATCCCTCTGACTCTTCTGTTGTTGCATCTGATTGTTACTACTTATAGAATGCTGTTAAAGTTGACTGAGTCAAATGTCCAAACCATTTAATTTATTTGGTAGTGTTATATGTATAATATATATATACACACACATACTGTCACTGGTTGTCTAAGATTGTGCTTTTAAAAGGACCTCAGTGGTTGGTGCTTATGCTTTAACTTGACACTATTCTGAGTTCATGTAGTAATAGTCTATGCCTGATATATACTGTCCATGTTTCACTGACACAAAGTAATGTTTACTGCACAGCATGGTACACCCTCAATTGTTTTATTTAAAATATTCTTTAAGGCACAGCAAAACATGCTTTGAGCTGTTCCTGTCCACAGCAGAGATTTCATCTGCTTTGTTGCTGCTGACCCATGGAACTACTTCTGTGGGAAGCATGTTATATATCCTTATAAAGTTAACTATTCATAACAGGCTCTTGAAGATGTAGTGTTCACATTATCAAAAAAGTGAATATAAGATACAAAGACAATAAAGAAATTTGACCTAAGCATAATAACCAATATGTCATTAACCACATCAACGGTGCAAAAAAAAAAAAAAAGAAAAGAAAAAAAAACCAGCATTTTAAAAATTATAGTTTTTCATACTTGCTTGCAATAAAAAAAAAAAAAAAATATGGTTTTTCATACTTTTCTAACTTTCAGCTACCTGTGGAGCCTAGGTCTTCAACAAACACTTTTCCAAGCCGTTCTTTGACTTGTCCATGTTTGTGAAGTTTTTCAGCTTATTTTTTTACAGTACAGGATAGCCAGTCCCATGCCCAACCCTCCTTAGCCGCCTCTTACGAACATGCCTGGTAGGGAACAGCGCCACTATTCTTTACTCCCCTTCTGGGCCCCGGCAGCGCACGGGCGGTTTATCATACTTGCTTGCAATTAAAAAAATATCCTACTCATATTGTACAGTGTTAGAGAGAGAAAAAGAAAGAAAGATATTCCTACAAACTCAAATTGCCACTATATGTAAGTACAGTGAAGTGTATTCTAGGCTTAATGTGTACATTGAACTAACTCATACACATATTATATGAGGAATTTGAAGAAAAGAATGAACACAAACAAAAAATAAATGAATAAAGCTAAATTACTTTCAATAGTAAAAAAAAACATGCACATTAATTTACCTGAAGGTATGAAGAACAAGTATAAGGAGCAATACCCATTCCTCAATAATAAACAGTTATAATGACACATTTGTTTTAGTTTGATATGAAACAATTAACAGAATAAATAAGGAATTAAGAAGCCCCAAGTTATGGCAATGAAGAACTAACAGAGACCCTATTTATATTGTTTTTTTGACAATAAATATATAACAAAATTAATGGAGAAATAAACCTTTCCCAATTCGCATATATACCCCTTACTCCTTCAGAATGCATACAACACAACAAACACTAAAATAAACAAATTGAGCTTGACAAAAGCATATTGTGAATCCCAATGAAATGCACTTGTAGGACCAATGAATAAAAGCATTTTGCCCAGTGCTGCCACACAAGGTGTTTGGATCTAAGTTTTTATTTCATCCCCAATAGAAAAAAATTTCAACCATACTGTGATTCGATCTTATATTCTCCTGGTTTTGGAGTTTGACATGTTATCGATTTGGTCACCCTCCTTCTTAAAAACAGATCTATAAGTGATAATAATTTTAATAATGATGTTCACAGTTTGACATACTTCATAATAAATTTCATTAATCATTATAAATATTAATTAATAATGTTCACAGTTTGGCATACTTCAACCACATGTGCCTCCTAATGCATTAATACTGTCGTCTATCATATTTTTGCAACCATAAGAAACTATTAATCATTTCCTTACAACATGCTAATACAAAAACAGGCATGCAAAATGAAACCCATAGATCCAAAATAAAGTAGACAGAAGCTAATTTCAAAATATTTAGCATCATAAGCAAAAGTTTACGAAGTACAAAAACATTACCAAACCTTTGCTTTTCTCACAAATTTTCAAGCCAATTCTTAACACAAGATAATTCTTCTTCTTATGTTCAGCAAGATATAAACACTTTTACCTATTAGCGTTCTTGTCATTGTTGCTAATTTACAATTATGCAAATAACTTGTAGTCAAATGAGATGTCATTCTCACACATTTTTAACCCTAAATTACGATAAGGTAGTAAAAATTACAGCATAAAAACAAATTCTTCCAAATTTTACAGCACAGTAGCCATGGTCAAACATCTCCCCTCCCTTTCTGTGTACCTTCCTAATTACTACTTCTGGTGACTCCTGAGTGTTGGTTTTGTTCCCACCGAAGTTACCTTTCTTTTTCATTGCGCAAAATAGGATCTCGCATAATGTGAAAAAAGATGAGCCGATTTTCAAGAAATCGGTCGTTTTTTTTCTTCTGTGACCAAGGAAATTTCTACAACCATTGGCTGACATAAAAAAAGCCCTTTGTTGTCAGGAAATGCAGTGAATAACGCTATGGGGTAGCCAAATACTGATGGACTTACGATAGCCTTCTGAACAGACAAAATATAAAGCGTCCGGTCCATACCATATATTTATGTCATAAATCAACCTGAGCCAGAAAATCAGAGTCCCCATGTTTCTCTTAGTGTAAACACACAGCTGTGTGTCAATAATTAAAAAAATTAACTATTTTTAGAGTTCCCAATGTTACATTTAAGTGGTAGTAATTTTTACTATGGTTTTGTATAAGGGAGAGTCTACATATATGTATCATAATCTAGAATTAAGATGTCTGTCATCCTATGGGTATCATCTTCATCATGTGCCATACCGGTTGGTGTAGGCGATCATGTCCCTCCACAATCTTCTATCCACAGTATCAGTTCTGTTGTTGACTGTTTTCCATGCCATGACACCAAGCTATCCAGTATTTTCTCTCTTTGTCGTCCACGATCTCTCTTTCCTTTTATTTTGCCAGTTGTAACCAAGTATTCCAACTTTCCTCTTCTCATGACGTGCCCGAAAAATGTTGATTGTTTCTTTCTGATGTTTTTTAAGAGCTCCCTTTTGTTTAAGAGCTACCTATGGGTATTGAGCTACCCAAAACAATCATATTTTAAAATGTTGTCACCAGGACTAAGATTTTTATGATCTAAAAAATGTCAAAATATGACCTATGAATCATCTAAATATGCTTGCATTTAAGACATAAAAATACAAAATATTACTTAAATATGAAAATTGGTGGACATGAAATATGACAAATTAATTACTCATTAGCTATTGCTTGCTTGCGTTCGCCCGATGACTAAAGGAGTATACCTTTTCATCATCCGTCCTTAAAAGGACGTTAAGTGGGCATGTCTGCATTGTGTTGTGGTTTGCAGTATAACTGTGAGATTATCTGCGCCTTTCGGCCCAACACATCCAACTTCAGCATGACTCATTAGCTATTAAAATTTATGTTAAATTATCAATTTTTAAATCATAGAAAATAGACGGTAAATCAACTAAAAGTGGTCTTTAATTTGTCATCTAAATGTTTATTTTTAATTATCTTGTCTGAGTTATAGATACAAATTTATTCAGGCCAGTTTACACGTTTCTTAGCAATAAAATTATGCCAAATGTTTTTGCTTAATAAAGGGTCATCTAAATGAACATTTTATTGTAACTAAAATGATGGCAAATATGACCAAATATAACAACAAATATGTATTTATGCCCCCAACTTGACCAAAATATGACCTAAACCTAAATTATGGTCAAAATGTGCATTTATATAACTAATAAAAACAGCATCAGTGTTCAGAAAGGCATGAAACATGTTGAAATTAACTAGGATTTCAAAAATACAAGTAAGGAAAAAACTATGACTTCATAAAAATCCAAGCCCTAGTTATCACCATAAACCATGTTGGTTGGTGAAGATAATAACTGGTTTTCATAGCCTCTTGTTTCTTGTTGTTTACTCTCAGAAAGTTGTTACAAGTTTTCTAAATATATTGACATATATCATAGAATATCATCACTAGTTTTCTTATCTGAATTAGGGATTTTTAAGGTTTTTCTTTAAAATCCCATCTCTGTGGCTTCAAGTGATCTTTGATAATTTGTCCAGAAGTGATATTCATGTCAGACAGAATGAACATAATAATTAAGAACTTTTTTTTCAGTCACTGACAAAAATTAAATCATGGAATAACTTATAACACAGGCAAGGTGTAAAATATATTTGTATAGCTCAACAAGTAATTAACCACCACCCAATCTCTGCTAGACTACGAAAGACAGGAAATACCATCTTAACCAGGTCATGTCTTGAAAAGAGCACATACAAAATTAAAATAAACAAAAAATTGAGCACCTCATTATTCATAAGAGCTGGAAATCTTAAAGATACTTCACAGAAGCAAGCTTAAATGAAATATTTACAGTGAACATTTCTTCTCAAGAATTATGATATTTAAATATCTAGATTTTCTGAGTAAATGAAAGTAGATTCTTCATAGAAAAATCAGCCGATATTTGTGATATTTCTTGAAAAGAGAAGTAATAAAGTCTGCATTTCCAGGTTGTTAAATAAATGTATATAAAAAAAAAAAAAAAATTAGTAAGCATAATTACAGCATCTGTTCCTGAAGTTGCACCTCCCAAGATGACCTGCTCGTGTACAATTTATCAACAATATGGATTAGCATATTACTCCAGAAGTACAAGTGGTATTATCTAATTCTTACAGTAAATGTCTATGGCAATTTATGTCACAAAAGCAATTGTGAGAGATCAAAGGACTCGTGCTTAACATGGTACCTACCAATTAATTCATGTGTTCCATTTTCATTTTTTAATGGTGAAGTATATCAAAACCATTATAAACAAACAAGAGATTTTCATGTAAAGAACATATCCACACAATCATAAAGCAGAACAGTATAAGAAAAAGTTACTACTTTTAAAAAACAGGTATGTCTAACTAACTATCATTACTTTACATCCCATACATTAATTTTTTTTTTAATTTACATTTTTTTTTATTATCAACGGTTTTGAAAAAAATGTTAATGAGAAAATATAGTCAGAGATATATCATTTAAATCATTATACAGAATCTGAAGTGGCTACTAAATGAACTTTTCTTTTCTACAAACTAAAATTATATATATATATATATTTTTTTTACTAATATAGTTTAGTTGACATTTACAGTTATACAGCACATCTTAGTTTGGTATTTGTCATCTAGAATATTTATTATTTAAATTTAACTTTGACATGACCACAATCATTTGAATGTTCTGAATTTAGCTTTAACAACTAAAAATATGAGAATGGTATCATATCTATGAAGCATTTATTAATCAATATCTTGACTGTATAGAATCAATATATCGTCAAATCGAAAATAACATAAAGTGCAAGTAAATAAAGTGCATTAAGCAGATGGTGGGTTCGATCACAGTGCAGAAAATATTTTTCCCTCTGGCTCTGATACCAAAATTGTGTTCTGACAAAAGTAAAAACTATTACACACAATCAACTCTCTTTTCCTCACATTTCTGCTATTTTAACAAAATGAAGATATGCTACAAGTTGTATGTGTTTTCAACAACATTTGATTCTACTAAATGAAAGATACAACAAATCTTTACTTCTTGCCAGATATATTTTCTATAATTAGAAAGAAACATTTTCTCTTGTCTTGGACATCGAAATTATATCTTAAATGATATGGCAACCATTTTCTCTTGTCTTGGACATCAAAATTATATCTTAAATGATATGGCAACCATTTTCTTTTGTCTTGGACATCAAAATTATATCTTAAATGATATGGCAACCATTTTCTCACTGGAAAGGTTTGCTATTTTATTTTACAACAAATTTATAAAACAAATTTATGAACTGAAAGATTAATTATAATTTAGCAGTACTTTTTGATAAATAATTAATGTCACAAAAGTTAGGTACAGCTTGTGATTCTATCTATCTATCTATTGACCTTTCGAGCCGTAACCGGCCCATAGGGCGTAGACCAAGATACACCTTCTCCTATATGAATTTTTGTTCTAGCAGTTTTCTTTTAAAGATATTTTATCAAATCTCGCCATCTGTCTCTGTTCTGTGCAAGCAGTTCTATCTCATTGAGGGAGCCGATTCCTGCTGCTTATTTTGTTTATAAGTTGTTGCAGTTGGTTATAAAAATCGTAATTGTGATTACTTTAGTATTACTTATCTTTTTACGATAATAATGTATGACTGCAGAAATGTATAAGGAAGATTTCATAAGGACATCACTTTCACAACAACTGACTCAATTAAAATCAAGGACAGACCAGCACAAATATGCAGTTAGACAAAATAAAATGATAATTACCTGCCCTCCAAAGCCAAACATATTATTATGTGTCTGTGAAGGGTTCACTTTTGACAACAGGAATCTAGCCTAAGAAAAACATGAAGAAAAATGTCATTAATTTTAGTGTTAAGATAAAACTTATTTATAAACCTTCATTATTATACAAATATAAAATAGTCATGGTGTTGTAACTTCTATAAGTTCACAAAAAAAAGATGTTTGACAATTTTGTGTATTATAAAGTTAATACAATCTTATTTAGCTAGACACTAGATTTTAGAACAATCTATAAGATACAAACCACTGAATTTCAGATGCATGATGGGTGATTTAACTACAAGTTAAGAATTATAAATTTTTTTTTTAAAATCATCAGTGCAGTAGAATAAATTTATATAGAAAACAAATGACATAATTTGGTCATATGACAAGGCAGAAAAAACTAATGAACAACTAATAAACATGAAAACAGACAAAGAGGAATTTATAACCTAAAAAAATGGACAGATGAAATAATAGAAACACTCAGAAATGAGACAGCAAGAAAGGTCAGCCAAAGAACAAAAGATCCATAATATTATTCTTCTCAATGCTGAAAGACAAATAAGGACGGAAAGAAGAAGAATACAATCCTATTACTAGCAATTGTCAAAACAGCCATGCAAACTTATTTATTATTTCTTTCTTTTCTTTTCATATATGGTTTGTCATTTTACCCCTTAATGACAATCTTATCAATATATGAGCTTGACTTGCTTCTTAATGACAATATTGTACATTTTATTACAACAGTAGCCATTTCAGAAAGACCATAATGTTCTCTCTAGACTATGTGCTTTGAGGCTTATCACAGCCCAATGATATGGGGGACTTTTGTTGGTCATGCAGAAGATCTGGAAAAATAGTGAAAAACAAGGGAAGAACTATCTTGAAGAAATTGCCAGGGTGATAATCAAAACAGAGACAGACTCCAACGCCACAGATTACTTCCAAATCACTTTTAAAAGAGGAAAAATTAAAAAATACAAAAAAATGGTATGTTAGAAGCTTCACGTGTTAAGTGGACGACACAGACTAAATGACATTTCGGCCCAATAGGCCTTCAGCAGGAACAAACAAGAAAAACACACACACAAAACTAATGACGAAACATCCAAAACAAAAATATTCAAAATATGTTAAAGAAAATAAAAATGTCTATCCTGTGTGTATGAAAAGGAAATGGTAACAAAAGTGTGGCTGTCATGAATTGTGCAGAAATGTGTGCAAATGCACACAGAACCAGAGGAGTACACACAGGGGGCAGTGTGCAAACACAAAGGAGAAAGAATAGAACAGGTGCTCAAAAGGCGGTAAGAGTGAGATGCCTGAGAGTGGGGTGCAGTAAAAACAAATGAGGGGTAAGGAGCATAGAAAAAAGGTATAGAGGAGAACACAGAAGTGTCTCATAAGGGACTAGAGGAGAAGAACTAAAAATAGCATGGCATAGTAAGTAGACCAAAGATCCCAAATATGTGCAGTAGAGAAGGCTATGCAAAAGGGAAGGAGCAACCAAAAGGAAACTATGTGTATGAGTGTGATACATTCATGCCTCGTGGGGTCAGCGAACCATACTGGACTATGAGGCGATTTTCCAAAATATAACGGCTGCGGTCACTTTTAAATGCCCTAATAGGCAAGACAGCCAATGTTTTAAAGTAGTTTTCCTTCTGGTGCACTTCTTCATCTGTTCAGAAAGTGACAGTAAAAGAGTGGACATGCTGGCAGACACCAGTGGTGGTTGTGGGGACCCTGAGCACTGACAGGGAAAGAGATCATGAAGACACTTTCTAAAAGCCTAATGGAAAATACACACACAGTTGATTAGTCAATTGCCTTCAGACAATGAGAATTTAAATTTGAACAGGGAATGAGATTAAAAAAAAAAACATACATCAGAGAACATATGAGGAATATGTGCAACCAGTGTCCATGGGTAAAAAGTAAAGTACCCCCGTCACGCCAAGTGGCGTATAGGGAAATATGGTGTTAGTAACCCTATATTTTACAGACCTTCAGCACATGATTTTTGGGGTAATGTGGTCGGTATTACGCCTGTGCTGCTTTACTTTCCCAGAATAAATCCGGTACCCATTTAAGGCTGGGTGAACAACCCAGAAGCCGTCGGTTGGGATCGAACCCTACCCCTTGTCCGTTGTAGTCCAGTTCACTAACCACTGAGCTATCGCGGCTCCCCAGTGTCCATGGGAGTCACCAGTATTCATACCCTTTGTTGTTTGTTTATGAAATTCTGAGCACCAATGGGTTTGCCAGGAGTGTGGTATACTACTGATTTTTTAAATAATTACAATCAATCAATCCATTAATATATCCAGAAAAATGGCAATTATCTTACACTGGCGTTCTTTAATGTGGCATTCAACACCTGATTCATGATGTCTTAGGTTTCAAAATTGCTTTACTAGCATACATCTCTCAAATCATATTGGCTTGCTCAATAAAAGATTATCAAACTTCTATTTATTTTATTTACTAACACAAGTTTGTCACAACAACAGAATTGTGGCTAAAAAATTACCTGTGATGCCCCTGCCTCTGTCACAATGTACCTAGGCATGGGAAATCTAGTCTGAAGAATTTCCTGGGCATCATCCAGTGGAGCCTGGAGTAGTTGTTTCAAATTCTCATACTCTGGCATGTCTTGATAGCCCTGGGCCTTCCACTGAGCTATTGTCTATTTCAAATGTAAAAGAAACCATATTTTAATTGTTACATAAGTTAACAACTTTGGTCTTATGCTAATGCACAAGAAAACTTATCACAAACAGCAAAATGAGTAAGTAAATATTTTTATGAAGCAAGTTATATGAAGCATGGATAAAGAAAACTGTGACAAGATAAAAAATTCCTGAGAATTAATTAATGCAGAGGACAACAGTCAGTGAGCAATGGTCTAAAATAATCCTCTAAAAAACCACTTTCATACTCTTTAATCTTATTATAATAAGGGAGGTCTTGTAACAGGTTGCTGGGAAATAAAGTGTTAGACTTCACAATTAGGGGGAGCTCTGATGTCTGAAGATAAGATGTCGGCTTCTGGATAAAATGGTCCCCAGTTTGACCACAGGTGGTGGGAATTTTTTCCTTCAAATCCATGGCGAGGTGTGATATTAGAAAATGGAAAAAAAAAAGAAAAAAAAAAAAAAAAGGAGGTCCTGTGTGCACTGTGCATACATTAACACTAGATTATGACACCTACCCATCAGCCAGATTTTCACAACACTGTTGTAAAATTTATGAACACTAAATGTTATATTTGGAGTTCCAAAAATAGTATTTTCTTTGAACTTTTGCTACACAATTGTGTGTTTACACTAGGAGAGACATGGGAATCAGAAGCGGTAATCATTTACTAGCATACGTTCAATTTATGGCCTGAAATTCAACCCTATTGTAATAAGGCTACAGGAGGTGTTACATTGTCTATTACCACGTAGGCAATTAGTCCGTCATTCGAGCCTTATGTTCAGCTTCCTCTTAATGCTGCTCGCTTCATATCCTGTGTTACAAAAATTTTGTTTGATGTCCCACTGACAGCCAAAGAGATTACCCCGGCATAAGAAAAAAAAAAAAGAAGAAAAATAATTTCTTGAAAATTGACGAAATTAAAAAAAAAAAAAAAAAAAGGCATGGTGTTCTTACTACACCATTATATGTTTTTATGAAGTTGAAGTGCATGATGTGCTGGAAAAGAGATAATAAACAAATCAAACACTCAAGACTCACCAGAAGCAATAATTAGGAAGACAAGGGAGTTGGGGGGGGGGGAATAGGAGGGGAGTGCAGAATGTTTGCACAAGGCAAAATGAAGAATTCTAAGAATTTGTACTATGAGTTCGTAAATTTTACGAAGGTATCATAATCTAAGGTTAAAGAACCAAAAAGGCACAGATATTGTTGTAAATCAGCAACACAACTCATCCATTCCATTCAATGGGTGAACACTAAGAAGAAGAAAGAGAACTCTTCCAAGCTGTTACTAATCACAAATCCGGGAACCAAGCACCTATCCTTTTTGAAGTCGGATAATTTGACAGTGTCAGACTGGAGTTGAAACCAATGTTCACTTTATCACCAAGCAAGTTAGCTACCCACTCTGCATGCTACTCTATTAATATTTGTATATAGTTATTACAGCACAATGCATAAATACAAAATGTAAGGAAATAGTTTTACTGTGATTGGGGCATCCCACCAACTTTAAAAAAAAATGGTAAAGAATATAAATGATGGTTCCAGTAGCTGTCTGGTTGAACACACTTCAAATCGCACCCGCTCCTACTTGTGCCACACGTGATAAAATTATATACATTATATCAGAATAAACATTCCATAAACTGTTGAGCAGTCATCCAAATAGCATTGCTACTGACCTCAGTACGCCTTCCTGGTCCCTGACCAAAACCCATTTAGAGGTGCCTTTTATTAGCCCAACCTTATTCTCTAAACCCCAACAATTTAAGTTACCTGTTAAATTTTATTTTAAAAATACCATTCAATTTTAAAGAAGATGTGGAAATTAAGCAAATCACAAAATGTATGCACAAGGAGATATGTCACTGGAAAAAAAAGGAGGAAGAACACATTTTGAGGAGGAACAAAAGTAAAAACAAAAATGTATACATATATAATACAGCAGAAAGAAAAAAGTTATAAAAATAGGGGTGGAATATGCAGAACTATTTCAGTGACCTGTACGAAAATTGTGTCCAGTTTTTTTTGGACTACAGTAAACTGTAGCAACAGCAGAGTCAATCCTCAGCCTGTAGCTATGTGAACTAGAAAATATTATGACAAAGCATGCCCTATAAGACTGTCTCCAACATGCTGGTTCAAGGAAAAGAATATAGCCATCTATCCACTACTTTTGAACAGAAATTGTGTGACAGAAGTGAAACCCTAAACAGACTACATTAGAAAATATGGAATTCCAGTCTCTCAAACAAATAAACAAATGAATAAACGCTAACACAGATGATTAAATCATAGAATTAGTTTACCTCTCCATGGTATATGAGTATGTGGAAGAATGTGTCCATGAGAAGGATTCTGTCTGGTTGAAGACTACTACTGTCCAGAAGTACAGGCTGGAAAAAAGAAGCAGATTTGTCATTAAATCATAGAAAGGCACAAATATATATAATAATGTACAAGGCCTGTGACTGAAATCTGTATAATTTTGTATTTACTTTTTATAAAAACTGCTATACACAATTGTATACTTATTTTACCTCCACACAACAGAACAGAGTATATTGTGCTAGACAGAAAACAAATTTGTGCTGACATACATACCATATACAAAACTGTTTACTGTGGTATGTGTCAAGAAGGACTTATAAACCTACATTAAGAGATTGGATTTGTTTAAAGAAATGTTAAACTTAGTAATTTAACCACGTTTGTCCATAGCTTTTAATTGCTGAAATTCCAAAGTTATCTAAATGTGTCTATTAGACTATTTCAAAGCCAAATAAAATGTAGGGAAAAGACAGCTTGGAGAACCATGTACTATATTCTTATATGAGGAACATTAAAATCCCAGCAGCAACAAGAGTAAAGCGGAAAATGTCTGCAGTCATAACAAAAGTCACATGTTGCTATGACCACTGAAAATTGTCTGGTCAGTGATAAATAAGTACTATCATTAGAGGAGGAGCTGCAGCAAAGCGACAGAAGCAGGACAGTAAACTTGAATAGTGATGGATAATGTAAATTATGACAGGGGTCTTTATCTGTAAGAGTCACAAAATGTATACTCATGTCTGTGTGCTGAGTGACTCATTGATGTTGATCCACAAAATGTATACTCATGTCTGTGTGCTGAGTGACTCATTGAGGTTGATCCACAAAATGTATACTCATGTCTGTGTGCTGAGTGACTCATTGAGGTTGATCCACAAAATGTATGCTCATGTCTGTGTGCTGAGTGACTCATTAAGGTTGATCCACAAAATGTATACTCATGTCTGTGTGCTGAGTGACTCATTGAGGTTGATCCACAAAATGTATACTCATGTCTGTGTGCTGAGTGACTCATTAAGGTTGATCCACAAATGTATACTCATGTCTGTGTGCTGAGTGACTCATTGAGGTTGATCCACAAAATGTATACTCATGTCTGTGTGCTGAGTGACTCATTGAGGTTGATCCACAAAATGTATACTCATGTCTGTGTGCTGAGTGACTCATTAAGGTTGATCCACAAAATGTATACTCATGTCTGTGTGCTGAGTGACTCATTGAGGTTGATCCACAAAATGTATACTCATGTCTGTGTGCTGAGTGACTCATTGAGGTTGATCCACAAAATGTATACTCATGTCTGTGTGCTGAGTGACTCATTGAGGTTGATCCACAAAATGTATACTCATGTCTGTGTGCTGAGTGACTCATTGAGGTTGATCCACAAAATGTATACTCATGTCTGTGTGCTGAGTGACTCATTGAGGTTGATCCACAAAATGTATACTCATGTCTGTGTGCTGAGTGACTCATTGAGGTTGATCCACAAAATGTATACTCATGTCTGTGTGCTGAGTGACTCATTGAGGTTGATCCACAAAATGTATACTCATGTCTGTGTGCTGAGTGACTCATTGAGGTTGATCCACAAAATGTATACTCATGTCTGTGTGCTGAGTGACTCATTGAGGTTGATCCACAAAATGTATACTCATGTCTGTGTGCTGAGTGACTCATTGAGGTTGATCCACAAAATTCACCTGCAGGCCATGGTTGGAGTCATTATTGAGGTCAAAGGTCTGCACTGTCGTCTTCTTGTTTGTTCTGGGTCACAATGGTGTTGAAGGCAACATAAGAGCTGATAGATTGGCCAGTTTGGCGAGATGGAGAGCAAATGGACATGGTAGAACAAAGTAGTTTGAAACAAGTGAAACTACATTGCTATCTACTCCGTGTTTGTGAACCAAAAGATATTCCAGACAGAGGAAAAATTGGTTAGTCAACATTAAACTGGCACAGTCCATGGCGTGCTGATGAATACTTTTAAGAAAAGATCTGAGCACATATGGATGTGACTAGAATGTAGTTATTATTATCCTAACATAACATAAAATTAGTCACTATTAGTTACCTCAGGTGGCCCATGGAAAGAGTAAGAGTATAGAATTGGCTGTATCATAATCAATGACTGTGTCAGATCCTCAATATTCAGCATATGTCTGGATGAAGTCATTTAAAGGTAAAAAAAAAACATGTTCCGTTAAAATTATAGAATACAAAATAAATCATCAGTTTCAATTAAAATAAAATATTAGTTAGTCTAAATATGTAAACAGAAATAAATGATTCCAAATTGTATTCAAATCAAGTATTGCAACTGTCTACAAAAAAAAAAAAAAAAAAAAAAAAAAAAAAAAAAAAAACCACAACAATATAAATGTATTAAGATAAATGGCTTTTCTGAATATAACAAAAACACTAAACAAAAATAGGTTCTCTTGTACCCGGGCGTAGTTTGTTTCTTTTGTTATACTACGTGTTACTGAGCTCTATTTGGGGATAATTGTTGTTGTGCTATGTGGCGATAATTGTCATCCATGCGATACTTGTCACACTCGTCAGTTCTCGGGGTGATTGAATGCGCTGCCTGTGTTTACAATGAGGCCAACATGCCATCGTGCCCCCTGGCTATCGTCTCAACCCTGATCTTGCTGGGTAACTATAGTACTTCGGGTTTGTTGTTAAGATGACCGTTTCACGTTGTGGTTCCGCGAAAACTTTACTGTTGTTATGATTCGTCCCCGAGGGTTGACGCTAGGCTAGATAAATGTAACTGTGTAACAGATAACAACACCTTGGTTATAAGAGTTTGTTCCAACTTTTAATTCTGTCACATCGGACTCTCGTTACACACTGGATATGGCAGTTTACACACTTAGAGCATACTCTACAATTTCTTCAGTCTTTCGCCCTAACACTTGTCCCTGGGCTTCGACCGCATTCATACTCTCATCTACACTATATGTGGACTGTCCCCATTGATGGCCCACCCTAAACCTACTTCTACCGGCCCGGCTGTCTCTTGATACTCGCTACTAACTGTCTCTTAACAGTGCTACTTACTAATCTGTCCGCCTACTGTTCTTCACTGGTCTCTGCATCTCCTAACTATTGTGTGTTCTTTGCTGGCTAAAATTCTATTACACTTGCTTGGTGTTATGACTCTAGATCATCACTCCCTGCTAACTTAGTCTCGTCCAGTGTTTGGTATCAAAAAGTGTTTTCACTATTAGTCTAACTCATGCTCTAATCTAATTCTACTAGGCTAAGGTTAGCCTCCCTATGGGCCGACCACATTTCTCCAAGTGTCTGGTCTCCAAGTGCTTTTTCTCCAAGTGCCTGTCAATCTTTTGTGTTTACCTCTTAAATTTGGATCTTGTCAGCCAATCAAAATTGACTTCCTACACGTCTGTCTGCCCACTCACTTCTGAACATGGTCTTTACGTTTTGCACATGCATTTTGACCCATAGTCTCAATTTTCTCCTGACTTCGTCTTAATGTCTTTTTCCTTTTATTTCTCCTTGACCTTGTTCTCTCCTTCCTCCCTCTTCTACACCTACGCATCTGTCTGCCCACATGGTCTTCACGTTTTCCCCGTGCATTTCGACCCATACTCTCCTTATTTTTTTCTCATGATTTCGTCTTACTGTCTTTTTCTTTTTTTCCTCCTTGATCTTGTTCTCTCGTCTTTGTTTCCTCTCTACTCTCTCCACTCCTCCCCCTTCTACACTCTCATTTCCTTTCACTCATGCTGTTATTGGACTAGCAGCATGCCCATTTATATACAGTCGAACCTGTCTAAGGCGACCATTCACGGGACTTTCAAAAACTGGTCCATAGGACAGGTGGTCCTGCCTCACAGGTTTCACATAATAAATAGAGCGATAAAAAAATTTTTATCCTAAGCACTATGAAAACTAACCTGCAAATCAGCGTAATCCATGAGTAGAACATAGTGCACATGTCGGTCTACAATAGCCACTGGTTGGACACTTTTCATAAAACACAATAGTTAAACACACAAAAATAAAACACACATACACAGATTCCACTTATACTGTACATGTATCACTTTTGACTTGAAAAAAAATCCAATATGGTAGTCTGTTGTTTGACAGATGAAATAAATGATAAGTTCAATTTTTCTCTCAAGTCCATGATAACGTCTAGTATGTCAGATCTCCCGTTTGTTATTGAATAGGTGCGCAGAAGCTCCAAAGCATTATGTGCATCTGCGATAGTGTATGTTTTCTCAATGTCAGTAGAATCTTGTTCGTTGTCTGATTCACTATTCACATCCTCAGCAGCTAAAATTGCAGTGGCAGGAAGATCCCAGTTTGTTTCTATTGTGTTGCAAGTTTGGAGCCCTGAATCAATCATGGAGATGTCTGTCAATTGGTATCCAAACAATTCTTTTGAAAGGTTATCCAAAGCCGTAGAAATTGCAGTAGAAACAATTTGCACGTCGGTCTTTGATGCAGATTCCATGTGCGTCAGAGAATATGCGTGTGTTTCAGCAGGACAATGAAAACCTGCTTTACAGAAACACTTAAGGATGGTTGAGTTGTCCACTTCTTTCCATGCTGCAGCAATCCAGTAGACTACATCCAGTAAATTGACCTGTTTCATGAGTTCGGTTCCGGAAGCATCCTTGTTTGATTCCATGACTGTGATAAGATGTAGAAGCTGTTTTTGTCTAAACTTTAATTTAAATGTCTGAATGACACCCTGGTCTAGGGGTTGAACTAATGCAGTTGTGTTGGGTGGCAGAAACTGCAGCTTAACATTCTGTAGTTCGATCTTGGGATGACAGGTAGCGTTGTCAACAAATAAATAATGTGGCGCTTTTTTTCTGCATCTTACGGTCAAAACTTTTCAGCCAATCTTCAAATATAGCTGCAGTCATCCATGCCTTTTTGTTGTTTCTGTAAATCACTGGCAGTGTGTTTATGTTGATGTTTTTAAAAATCCTAGGGTTAGCTGCTTTCCCAATCACTAAAGCCGGTTCTCGTTCCCCCAACATGTTAGTGCATAGCATCACTGTTATTCGCTCTTTGCTTTTTTTACCCCCAGTGCATTTTTCTCCTTTGACAAAAAATGTTTTGTCCGTAGTCGCTTTGAAAAATAACCCGGTTTCATCTAAATTAAAAATGTCTTGAGCAGCGTAACCATAGCATATCTCGGATAATTTAGAAGTCCAGTCAGCCGCAGCACTCATATCTGAATCACCGACTTCGCCACATTGCTTACCAAACACAAGATTGTGTCTTTTAATGAAGGCCTCTAACCAGCCGTTCGATGCTTTAAAGACTGAGTTTTCCAATTCTTTTGCAAACTGTAAAGCTCGTTCTTTGATCATCGGCCCAGATAACGGAATTTTTCGTGCAAGTGCTGATTGACACCATTTCCAACAAGTGTATTTATGTCTTCATTTCCCGTTTTCCTGCTATTCCTTCTTTTCATACTTGGTGCATTATTTTCAAAGTCATTCATATACTCGGCTTTTCTCTTTAACGTACGTAAAATCTGTGTCTTTCCCACTCCAAACTGTTCTGCCAATAATCACGAACTTTTACCTTGCTGATTTTGTTGAATCACTGATATTCGTTCTTCCAGCGTTAATGCTTTTGGTTTTACACTTTTGACACTGGCCATTTCCTATATTGTGTGTAACACTTTTAAAATCCACAAAATAATTCACTGAGATACTGTACATGTACATGAATACACTCTAAGCGGGCAATGACTAATTCTTTAGTTAATTCCTGTAATTATACGGGCCACGCAATGGTCTACTCTGGTCTAGACGGAACCGCGAAGTGATGTCACTTCACGAATCATAGATCTGTGTCTGCACCAGTATTGACTGATAAACGTAACACGTCCCACTGTAATCTGGAACTCACTAAATACGGGAAAACATCAACACCTGTAGACACCTGTGTCGATCGTTTATAGCTCCCAGCGAGACAAAGGACTGGCTGGTCGTCGTAAACGGGGTAAATAACATTGGCGGCGGTTAATTAGCCTGGTCTCTGGTCGCGTCATACGGTGAGCGCCGTAATCAGTGTTAGCATATAGTAAAAAACCCGGGGAATTGTAGACCCGGTCCTATAACCAGGGAAACGCTTTAAACAGGTGGTCCTAAGACCAGGTTCGACTGTATTATGTGTAATTCAGAAAAAACTTCCATCAAAACTTATTTGTACCACAAGACACATTTTTCTTCCTAAAACATTTGTCTGGGCTGATGCTTTTCTAGAATTTCAACATTAATTAAAGTAGCAGTTGGTGAAATACTTGATAATAGTTAAATAATTTGGATAATTCAGAGAAAGAAGATTAAAATAATTAAGAATAACTATACAGTTAGTTACATAAGTTAAAAACAAGACTATAGATGAAGACAAGTAAAAAGTCAAGTAAGGTAACCCAATACCATACTTGCTAATATACCAAACATACATATACTATAAGAAGTTATTATACAATTATTATATAAACCCAAGATTGCATTACCTATCCGTGGTGGTGGGGTGTGTTGATGTTTGCCAGCAGTAAACTGCTGAATTCCAAAAATTTGTATTCTGAGTTGTAAATGTTATGAAGGTGTTGTGGGTTAATAACACATTAGCACTCTTGCTAAAATATCACACATGTCTGTGCTATATCTGATTATCAATTACCTGTAGTATGAAGTTTCATCAGGGCTATTGTTGAAGACTTGGAGAAACTGTGATCTCCTTAAATGAAACATAAATTGAGGATACAGGGAAAAGTTTTCTGAATACCGGAAAGAGTTTGGGTCATCCTTGTTGTAATCCCCAAATTTCTGACACTGTCAAAAAATACAAATACAAAATTATATTTAATTTACGCACAAATTAATACATAGAGATAGATTAATTTTATATATATATATATATGTATATATAATAAATATATTATACACTCGCATGTGCATGCACAAACACACATATATAAAACTTCTTACAGCCTTTGCATATTCATTAAGTGTTTATGAGAGATCCAAAAATTATTCATAACTTAATTCACCTTGCTCTAATATATTGGTCCTTTCTGTGACCAAATATGACCTGGTTACACAGACTCTTAGTCATACACTAAAGAGAAGACTGGAAAAGATGAAGAATGAGGCTATGAGCATCATTCTTGGATGCACAAAAGAGACAATATGCAATGCAATGCTATGCATCACCTCCATGATTTTCTCATCACAGAAGACAGAACAATAATTTGTTGAGTAAGTGTCTATCTCAGAGTCTGTGCTGACACAGAATATCCATTGCACAGTGAGAACGAACACCTGTGGATCAGTGTGCCTGACTTTTTTATTCTATGGCCGTGTGTGTTTGTCAAACATTGGTAGAATTAGCCACGAGAGTATCCTCCACTAGACTGTCTGACAAGACAAAAAAGGCCATGCAGTGAGAACAGAAGTCACAAAGGTAGCAGAATAAAAATTTGAAATTTTTTTAGACAGATCAAATCAAAGACATTGTGTTAGAAAGATTTGTTCCTTAGAGGATACAGAACCTGATGAAAAATGGGCACAAACACCAGTAGAATGATGTATATACTTTTTCAGTATGCATCATACTGGTGGTTATGTGCTGAAGTAGGATGTGTTGGCCCAAAGGTGCAAATATCACAGTTATACTGCAAACCACAACACAATGCAGATACGCCCATTTAACATCCTATTAAGGGCAGATGACGAAGAGGTGTAATCCGTTTGTCATCGGGCGAACGCAAGCAAGCATACTGGTGGTTGCGGAAGTAGAAGTACAGACGTTTATTTTTTTTAGAAATCTTCTGAGGGTGATGTTGTTATATAAACATATGGATCTGTTGTTCAGCATAGGGAGTTCTCATGGGTCTACATATCTATGGTGGGGAGGGGGGAAAGTAGATTTCTTAAAAAATAAAGAAGACAGCAGTGTGTGCATTAGACACACAGGTTAAGACTGACAAAACTCTGTGTTAGGTGTAAATGAAAATGAATAAGCAGATAAGTTTAATGACATGGCTGCTATGGAGAGTGGATGGGCAATGGAAGAGGCTGACATTCTAAATGCTTAAGAGACAGGAAAACACCCATTACCTCTAAAAATAAAGAGACCTACCAATCGAATAAGCATACGATCAAGCCACCTCAGTACATCAGGGCCATCATCTGTCTCAGCCCTGTATACAGCTGTTCTTGCCATCATAACCGCAGCTGCCTCTTGATCAAAACCAGCTGATATATGCTGGATACTGGCACTAGCATCTGCCCAGCTTTCAGAAAACAATAAACATGGGATATTGAAATGTGATAAGCTACATAATAAGATAACTTTAGGTTAAATAACTGAAACAAATTATTTTGCAATGAATGATGATACAAAAGAATAAACTTAAAGAAAAAACACTATCTGTTTATACTAATATCATCCAACTGCCACGGAAACCAGAGTAAACAGCCACTATAAAGGAATCTAACGAACCATCCTATTGTGTTATTAAGATGGCCACTTTCTGGAACCTACAGGAAAGATAAAGCAGGGAAGGTCAGGTATATAAGGTGCAGAGAAGTCATGGAAACATTCAAGAACATAAGCCTAGACAGGAAAGAAGTAGAGAACACCATCAAAATAGAGATGAATGGAGACACCTTGTCTTTCGCCTAAAAAGGAGTCTAAAGGACTTTGCTTGATTGGTGCTGTGTTAATACAACAACATCACTACATTTTACTGGCATATTTGCACAAAAAACTTGCTGAACAATGAAAAGAAATCCCTGCTAACATGTCAGTTTTATTATATATATACTCAAAGAAGAAGTGGAGGACACCTTGCATAATATGAAAGCAGGAAAAGCTCTTGGACCAGATAATATAACTAAAGAAGAGATTGAGGCCATGAGTGATTTTGGAATAGAAATAATAACAAAAATTTAGAATGATATCTACAACAGCAGATATATACCAAACCAAAATCAATATTCATAGCCCTACCAAAGAAATCTGGTGCGATTGAATGGGATGATCATCGCACAATAAGCCTTATGAGTCACATGGCTAAGATATTACTAAGAATCATCATGCGAAGAGTGCGAAACAAAATCAATCCAGAAATTAGTGATGAACAGTGTGGTTTTGTTAGAGGTAAAGGAACAAGCAATGCCATATACATCATAAGATCTTTAGTAAAAAGAGCCATAGAGGTAAAAACATATTTATAACTATGTTTCAAAGATTATACTAAAGCATTTGACAAAGTAAAGCACCAAGAAATAAACAAAATTTTAGAAGGCATAAACGTAGACAGTAAAAATCTAAGAATAATAAAGAATATATACTGGCAACAAACGGCGGCCATAAGAACTGGAAATAAATTGGGAATGTTTCAACAAATAAAACAGGGTGTCAGACAAGGTTGCGTGCTGTCACCAGATTTGTTTAATATGTATAGTGAGATTATTTTAAGATTCATAAGAGGCATGCCTGGAATAACAGTTGGAGGTCATAATATAAATAATAATATAAGGTATGCTGATGATACAGTCTTAATCGCTAAGAGTGAAAATGAGTTACAAGAAATGTTAGACATTATAGTGAAAGAAAGCAAAAATAAAGGACTCAGCCGTAACCCTACCAGACCTGAGGCCCTGAACCTAACTGTCCCATATACCTGGGCTCCTGAGCATTAAAGAAAAAAAAACCAACATGATATAGAAAAATGTAAGTTACATGCAAACAAGTGGTTAGAATAAGATAGAACTTGGAGAAATTGTAGAAAATAGGTCTACCTTTCATCTAGCACCAATATTCTACCTTTGTGTGTCAATCCACCCAGCAGGATGAGCCTTGTTTCACACTGAGGTACCCCCATCAGCTATTTGAGGGACACGCCCAACATCTCTTACTATCGATCTAGCTCTAGATCTATCATCATCATCATCACCATGTGCCATACCGGTTGGCGTAGGTGATCATGTCCCTCCACAATCTTCTATCTACAGTGCATTGTATCAGTTCTGTTGTTGACTGTTTTCCATGCCATGACACCAAGCTATCCAGTATTTTCTCTCTTTGTCATCCGCGATCTCTCTTTCCTTTTATTTTGCCAGTTGTAACCCCGTATTCCAACTTTCCTCTTCTCATGATGTGCCCAAAAAATGTTGATTGCTTCTTTCTGATGTTTTTTTAAGAGCTCCCTTTTTGTGTTGGCCTCTTTGAGAACTTCCTCATTGGTCTTTTTAGCTGTCCAGGGAACTTTCAACATTCTTCTGAGAAATCCCATCTCTGTGGCCTCTAGATCTATAAAGTTCAAGATTCTCACTATAGGACAGAATTCCTTTCACAATGGTACACAGCTTTTCAAAGTTGTATTTACAGGAACACTGGAGGCGGGAGTGTTAAAAAAGGCAATTTTTCCAGAAAAGGGAATATAAATAAAGGTCTATTTTTTTTTAAAAATAAGTTTTTCCCCTATGAAAACGAAGAGTGAACAACAAAAGTATAGTTGTTTTTAAGTATAGGAAAAAAAAAACATGCTCAAATTGAATCATATGCCAGTGTTGCACATCCCCTTAAAACAGTTATAATTCTATCAAGTACTTCAGTTACTATGAATATATAACAAATTTTAATTAATAAAAATAGTAAATGAATTAACTAAATACTATTAATGTGAAAATGAATGCTTACCTCCTTGCTACAGTAGTAACTCTAACCCTTCTCTCTCCACTAGAATGCTGGTACTGAGTTATAAACTGAATGTACCCTCTGCCACCCTGAGGTATAGGGGCATTGTGCTAGTTTTAAGAATATAAAAAAGAAAATGCATGAAGCACTTTAAATTCATGTCCTTTTATCTTTAAGATCTTGCAATTATCAAATACTCTATCAGATACATCTGATAACTTAGAATAAGCTCATGGCTAAGATAACTTAGTGAAGTTAAAGCAAACCCGAATAAAATGCTGGCTGAAATCGGATGCACTGGGCCACTGGCGCAGAACACAGTGCAACGTTTTAACGGGCGTTCAATCAGAGTGTATCTGGCGAACTCTACTTGTGATGTTCTGTCTGTGGGGGCGATCAACACACTTAGCCTGGCAGCTGACTTCATGTGAGAGTCTGGAATCCTTACTCTGATTGAGCCCTGATCGCAGAGAGAGAGAGAGAGAGAGAGAGAGAGAGAGAGAGAGAGAGAGAGAGAGAGAGAGAGAGAGAGAGAGAAATACTCTATATTTTCAGGATACATTTCTCAACATTAAAGAACTGATGTTGTTGTTATGGATCCAGAAGTCTGTGGGCTGACACCCTTTGGCCCGATGCCATGTAATTGTGTACATAGCATTGTCAATCTGGGGGGCTGTGGACTATCTTCCCACCCTAGGATGAAATTTTCACCTGTTTCATCGTCTCACAACTTCCCTTCATGGCACACTGCAGCTCTGCCTGTGCTGACGTGATGGCCATCCATGTGTTCATTCCTCCAAGCCATGGAGTCAGGCAGGATTCACACCAGCCCATTCTGCATTACCTACTGTCTACTGGCAAGAGCTCTGCTTTTTCCAGGATATTAAGTGTAGGCCATTTGTATTGGCATAGGATCATCACGTCCTAGGCCAGTTGTGTGTGCACGATACGCCACTAGTCTATTGGAGATGGTGATCTTCTCATCAAACTGAAGCTGTCAGTCCTTTGTGTGTGCTAGTAGGGGGTCTCAAAGCAATTAAGAACTACAAACTTCACCTTGTCCACATGGGGTTCTAGAGAGGTTTCATTAAGACAGAAGAAAAGGACACTCACTCAAGAGAGAGTGAGGGTAAGTGAATGAGGACCATGGCATATACCCCGCACCGGTGGGTCTGGTCCTGCATCTATAGGGGCTCACCTCCTCCCTGCCCAGTTATACCATTGGGAGCTCAGTCCAAGACCAACTTTACGGAAACAGCAAGGATCACGTGTAGGTGTTTTCTTGGGTGCAGTAGTACAGTGGTATCAAATTGAGGCCTACCAAAATCACATAATAAATATCAATCTACATGTTCATATTTATCTAACACATAACATATTATATAAGCATTTTTAGATATTTTAACATGGAATTAGATTTCACAAATACCAAGATAATACAAAACATGTAAAAATAATACGGTTTGATAACGGTTCACACTAAACAAATTGAGAGGGATGCACACTGTGGCTATATTTACATGACCTAAATCGGCATGACGCATAGTGTTGGAACTTACGGAAAAAGTTAACAATGTAAATTTGAAATTATAAAGATTCAAATGATTTGTATGATGAATAAAATTAAATGATGAGTATCTAAGGACCTGTAGATTAAAATTGACTAAATGATCAACTTTTCTGCCAGATAAATACAAAATAGTACAACTACTCACCTGGTTCACAACTTCAAAGTACACAGCCAATGAAGTGGTGGGATAGAGACCACATATCTTCCATTGACATGTCCCACCTAAACCTATTTCTGTATCAGACACAGCTGGTCCTTACCCCAAGTGACACACATGGACCAATTGTCCCTGACACTTTTAGTTCCCGTGATGTCTAAAATAAAAGTGTCAATCGAAATAATAAGTGATTAAAAAGACAGAAGTGATTAAAAAATTGACACCAATGAACCAATTTATTTTTAAAAAGTGGCACGTTACGAGGTCTCTTGTAATATTTCTCACTTCATTTATTTGCTTTTAACAGCATTGTTTTCTGTAAAAGAAAAAACTATGTCCACATAATTGGCTGAAATTTGGATGAATTCACATTTGTAAAATTATGAAATTAATATGTAAATGCTTCCTATTATGGAAGCCATATTTCTGACATGTTCCCTACAAAAAATATCAATTTCAAAAAAAAAAAAAAAAATAAATAAATAAATAAATAAATCATTGTTTCTATTTACCTTTATTTCCAAAGTTGCCCCAAAAGCCATTTTGAACTCTCCTTTCTGATCATGAGCAAACACTCTCTGGAAAGTTTGCTTGAACAATGAGGTATTAAAGGAGTCTCCCATCACCAGGTGACCTCTGAAAGTAATAAAAGCCCATTTCAGTCAGCATTCCCCATTTGTGATATTTTAAATTGAAAAAAAAGAGGTAACAATAACAAATTTTCTACATGAAATATAAATAGTTATCTGAATGGAATAATTGCAAAATAAAGAACTACTTTTCATCCCAAACAGTTGCAAAAAGCATATGCTATGATTATGGTGTGTCTTCATTATTTTGTCCTAGTCCAGCTCACAAAAGTATGCTCACCCTGTGTACTTAGGACAAAACTTCATTTCATGTAATCCAGTCTGGTCCAAAGCACAAGCATAGATGTCAATCACATGACCATTTGATGCTGCCCGATTGGCTAATGCTTCATAATGCTGAAGAGAAGAGACAGATAAAGGTTAAAAATGAAATAGGTAAGAAGCAGAAATTATGACAAAATAAAACAAAACAAATTAAATAACTAATAAATAATATGACAGTTTTCTATTAAAAAATTATTGTTATAGAGGTTTAAACCCACTGATATTATGCACTTCTCAACTTCTAATCTAAAATAGATTTCTGTCCTAATATGTAAAAAAAAGTTCATCAAAATGAAGCATCAACTGTAAAACATATTAAAGGAGGACAAATGAAAGTAAATTATAATTTATTCATAATAATGCATTTTAAATTAGTAGCCTCTATCAGTCATAGTTGACTATGGATTTTGCAGCGCCCCTAGAAAGTTTTTTTTTCTTTTCTTTTGCTGTGTATTCTCTTTTTTTATGAATCTGCTTCTTGGTTCAGTTGGAGCTTTAGACTGTGTTTCCAAAGATTGTGGGCTGCAGCTATTTCTTCCCAGCCTGCAGGGTTTATGTTCAGAGTCTTCATGTCATGTTTACGCATGTCTACAAATCAAAGTTTTGTGGTGCCCCTAGTTCTTTTCTATCTATCTATCTATTGACCTTTTGAGCCGTAGCCGGCCCTAGACGTAGACCAAGATACTCCCTCTCTTATCTGAAATTTGTTCTAGCAGTTTTAAATTCTTTGAAAGATATTTTATCAAATCTCGTCATTTGTCTCTGTTCTGTGCAAGCAGCTCTATCTCATTGATGGAGCCGATTCCTGCTGCTCTTGCCTCTCTCATCGATGTTCTTCTAAGTGTCTCTCTGGGTCTTCCTCTTTTCCTCTTACCTGTTGTTTTCCACACGAGGGCTTGCTTTGCTATTCGGTTATTATCTCTTCTCATCACATGTCCAACATATGACCATCGTCTTTTCTTTATTACTGAAGATATTAGTGATTGATTGGCGATTTCTCTAATTTCCTCGTTTGTTTTGAATTCGTTCCACGCCATACCAAGTATTTTCCTTAGACATTTATTTTCGAATGCGTTCAACTTTGTTTCTATATCTCTTGTTGTTTTCCAGCTTTCACAAGCATACGTTAGGGTTGATAGTAGATTTGATTTAAATAGTCTAAGTTTTGTGTTTGTACTGATGAGTTTTTATTGCCACAACCTTTCAGGCTTCTGAAAGACATTGCTGCTTTAGCTATTTTGATTCTAATTTCTTTGCTTGTATCCCCTTCTCGATCAATGTGACTTCCAAGATAGATAAAGCGATCGATCTCTTCCACTGGTTTGTTTTCCATGTATATTTTGTCGTCTGTTGGAATTAAGCTTTTCAGGACTTTAGTCTTTTCATGATTGACCTCAAGCCCAATTTTGCTGGCTATTGATGATAGTTCATTTGTGTTTCCTGCATCGTTTTTATCTGGCTGCTGATGAGAACTATGTCATCAGCAATGTCGAGGCCTCCAAATGGTCTCCTTGTATCCATTCGATGCTTTCATTACTAGTGCAGCATTTCTTCATTATGAAGTCCATAACAACTCCAAATAACAAGGGCGATAAAATACATCCTTGTTTAACCCGTTTCTATTGGGAAACATTCGCTCAGTCTTTCCTCTGTTCGAACTGCACATGTGTAACCTCCATACATGTCTTTAATAATATTTATAATTTTTTATGGTAAGCTATATTGCTTCAGAATTTTCCACAAAGAATCTCAATGAATACTGTCAAATGCTTTTTTGAAGTCGATGAAGTTATGTACAAAAGGTTTTTGCTTTTCATTGTGTTCCTCCAATATAAGTTGTAGAGTAAAAATGTGGTCAAGGCAGCTTTTCCCTTTTCTAAACCCAGCCTGTTCTTCACATATTACTGTATCTATTGAATCCTTTATTCTATTTAGGATGATTTTGCAGAATAGCTTTGAGGCAACTGACAAAAGTGTCACGCCTCTCCAGTTGTTACAATCTCTGAGATTGCCCTTTTTTGGAATCTTAACAATGATTCCTTTTTTCCATTTATGAGGCGTCTTCTCTGCTTTCCAAATGATGTTGAACATTTTCTGGAGATGTATTAAATTAGGACTATCAATTGCCATGAGTATCTCAGCTGTTAATTTATCCTCTCCAGCAGCCTTATTATTGGCCATACGCTTCAAGGTGATTTATATTTCACTCAAGGTGAAGTCATCTAAATTTATATCTAATTCTGCTGCTGGTGTTTCAGCTTCAAAATCTGTTAAACTGTGGGGTAGTGGACAGTTAAGAATTTCTTTGAAGTGTTCTGCCCAACGGGCTTTTATGTCTGTGCTAGTTGTTAGCATTAATCCAGATTTGTCTAGAATTGGTGTTCCACTGGATGTATATGTGTTTGTCAGCCATCTTTTGTACAGTATAGAGAGTCCTGCTGTCTCCTGTAATTGCAGCTGTCTCTGCCAAATTGTCTATATAAGCTCTTGTACCTCTTCTTGCTGAACTTTTTACTTCATTGTTTAATTCTTTGTATGTTGCCTTTGCCAGGACCTTTCCAAGATCTGTCTTTCTTTTGCCATCTGCTAGTTGTCCATAGAGTATATCTTTTGGTATGGGGCCAAGCCAGTGTAACCTACGTTGTTTGAGCAGCATGTAGATGTTCGGTAGGCCTGTGCAAGTGAGGACCTCCACGTCTGTGTCACTTTGTCCTTCCAGGTGATACCAAGAACACGGCACAGGCATTGCATATGGAATGCATTAAGCCATCTCTCCAGCTTTGCATAAATTGTCCATGATTCACTGCCACACAGGATACTAATGATGCAGAAATTGTAAGCTACTGACTTTTTTTTTAATTGTCGGTTAATTGTTTTGTCACATACATCTAGACGGATGGGAGAAGCTTTACCAATGTGGGTGTTGATTTCTGTATCTAAAGATAGTTTGTTGTTGATGATAGACCCCAGGTAGCTATACTGCTGCACAACATCAAGTTTGTAATTGTCAATAAAGATGGCAGGTGTTGCTTCGACGTCCTGACTGAGCATATTAATTTTCTGCAAACTTATTGTTAGACCAAAGTCTCTGCAGACAGGCAAAAAACGAAGTATCATGATCTGGAGTTGTTCCTGACTTTGCATGACAAGTGCAGCATCATTAACAATTAACAGGTCTCTAATAGAGGTATGTCTGATTTTGGACCTTATCTTTAGTCTTGTGAGATTGAACAACTGACCATCAGATCCAGTATGGAGATGTATGTTTCAACAAACGGAGAAGATTCCAAGTAGGGCCGGAGCAAGAATGCATCTCTGCTCAACACCACTGCGTATGATAAAGGGTTTTGATGTGCTGTCATCGTATTGAATGGTACCCTTCATATCCTCATGAAGCGATTTGACTAGCATCAGCAAAGCATGTGGGCAGCCTATTTTATATAGTATTTTGAAGTATTTTTGCATTTTAAATTAATAATCAACATAAATAAATATGAAATAAATAACAAAGACTACATGCATTTTAATGAAAATGTATCCATCTAATACAAGCAACAAATAATTCACTTGTATCAAAAACAGAACAGCAGGAAATCTATCACACAACAGCTGCATTACCTTCATGCCCTTCTTCATGTATTTGCAATTGTCTTTCTCAATATCATGATGTGATCTGATTGGATGCTTCAGCTCATCGTCAACCACCATTCCAGGACCCTGGGTGCATGGACCTCCCATAAAAAGCATTATGCGTGCCCCAGTGTTGGGAAAGTACACTTTGGATGACAAAATCAATTTTGTTATACATTTTTTATAAACAAATGAAAGAAAGTCACTAAAATAAAAGCAACAACAGTTAACCCTTAATTACAAAACTATTGGAAATATTACAACATCAAAATTCAACATTTTAAAATTCACTTGCCATGTGTGAAAGCTCTTTCCCGCCATGTACCTTCCTAATTGTTCCTGCTGGTGACGCATCATTGCGATTGGAAATTTTAAAAAAAATACAACACAGGTGTTGTACAAAAGTATTATATCAATAATAGTGTCATGCTGTTACAAAATTATAATTTCCTTTAAATCAAAGAACAATAAAGCGGTTTACCTATTGTCAAAAACCCATGATCAACCGCCTATCAACCCAACCAGTAAAAAACCAGAAATAAAATAATTTTCTAATCTCAGGACTATAGCACAAGGACTACTATCTTTGGCATGCTTGAAAATATATTACCAACTGATGATTTTCATTTTAATGAATATTTTATTTTAAATGTCCATTTTAAAATATGCTAAAAATGACAATTATAAATGAATATGTTACTTATATTTGCAATAATACGCAGGAAATGAAAAAAAAACTTCCTATAAGTTATACAGGGTTTTTCTTTAAATAGTAAATTTTATAAAAGGTTCGTAATAATGTAACTTGCTGTTAGGTTTTGTAATTAAGGGTTAATAACCATTATATTAACATAAATATTAACAATTGTTAAAGACACAGGCATATACCTACAAAGTAGGAAAATCTAAAAACAGTTTTTAAAGTACTCTTTTTTTTTTTTAAAGCAAATTGCAGTTATGAAACAGTTAAGGATGTAAGAATAAGAAACCATAAATGGAACATTACAGATGAAAAAATAGTAATGTATGAAATGGATCTATATATTGGGACAATATTTTAGAAAATGTAAATTTGTAAAAACCGCTGTTTATTTTTGAAGAAAATACTGTGTTTATTTTTGAAGAAAATACTGTTAAGAGAATTTTATTAATATTTATTCCTTATAAAAATATAGCAAATATTTCTTAGTGTTTTAATATTAGCAGACCTCTAGCAACCCAACAGCAATAGATAGAGCAGCACCAGTAGAACGTAAAGGCCTCTTCCCTTGTGCCACAGGCCATGGATCTCGCTGGAGCTCCCCTAACAGATCTGTCAAGCTCATGTCACATTTGTGAACAGGTTGTAAAAACCTGTAAAGAGAACAATAAATAGCCAATTGTAATGTGCTTTTATCAATATCATCATGTGCTATAACGGTGGCATAGGTGATCATGTCCTTCCACAATTTTCTATCCCAATGCATTTGGATAGAAATGCATCAAATACAACAATTCTGTTGTTGACTCTTTTCCATGCCATGACACCAAGCTATCAAGTATCTTCTCTCTTTGTCCTCCATGATCTCTCTTTCCCTGTATTTTGCCAGTTGTAACAATTGTATTCCAATTTTCCTGTTGTCATGATGTACCTGAAAAATGATTGCTTCTTTCTGATGTTTTTTAGGAGTTCCTTTTAGGTGTGGGTCTCCTTGAGAATTTTCTTCTTTGTCTTTTTAGCTGTCCAGGGAACTCTCAACATTCTTCTGAGAAATCCCATCTCTGTGACCTCTTATTGTCTTTTCAATTGTTTGTCCACTGTCCATGATTCGCTTCCACATATCAGAATTGGCTCTACATAGCACTGATGAACTCTCACTTTTATTGACATAGACTTATTGACAAGATGTTTTCATTTTCTGAAAAGCAAATTTGGCATGTGCTATTCAGTTTTTTTATTTCTGTGGTGGATCTTCCATCGCCTGTTATTATAGTGTCCAAGTATTTGATGCACTGCACTTGTTTCAGATTTGTCCTGCTTATTTTTATGTTGCATGGTGGTGATGATTGTTTCTTTGATATGACCATTACTTCTGTAATCTTACTATTCAGACTGAGACCTTTCTTGTTGTTTTCTTTCACTATTGTGTCTATCATTCCTTGTAGTTCATTCTGTCTTTGATATTAAGAATGTGTGAACCGCAAATGCAGACTTTTTACATTGTGACCATGTTGACTTCAATTTTTTTTTGGGTCGACTATTGATCTTAAAATATTTTCACTGTAAACTATGAACAAATCCAGAGACAGAACACAGCTCTCATCACAACGTAAAAAAAATAAAGGTTCGCTCTTTCCAAACATTGATAGAAAAATGGGAATGTGGACCACATTTTTCCATGACTAACAGCACATTTGTGATGATGTGGCAGATATCACACCATGTCAGATTTCCTTCTATAAAAATCTTTGGTACCCATTTTCAAAAGGCTGGGTTGGGGGGACTGGGTGGTCATGAGCTAAGATGTTGGCATCTGGACAAGAAGGTCCTGGGTTTTATTTCCACCGCAGGCTGGCAATTGGTAAAAAAAAAAAAAAAAAAAAAATTGAATCCGCAGTGTCTTTACCCTCCACCCGTCTCTGGGTAGTGCAATCCGATGTCTAGCCCTCTCAGAAAAAAAACAGGAGGTCCAGTGTGCACTGGCGCACATTAAACAACCCTTAACAGCTAAAGTTGAAATGGCAGCAGTCTGGGCAAATAAAAAAAAAAAGTTAAACAAATCTACCCATCCATGTCAAACATCGATGTGTCAGGCTGAAATGTGCAGATATCACGGTATTGTTGTAGACACAACACATCATAATGTAAACCGTATTCAAACCAGGATTTCATTTTGTAAAATATAAACAGCTTATATATATATAATAACAAAAGAGTATCAGAACATGATAATAAAGTTAATTCTGCAATACTTCTGAAGCAGAAATCAAGTACAATATATTACCAATTTTCAGTCCAGACTCCAGATAAAGGTGAATATTGGACAAAAAAATCAAGTTCCAAGGTAGACTTGCAACATAAAACAACAAACAAGCATTGGAAATAGATCCGGGGAACTGAGTGGCCTAGAGGTAAGACGTCAGTCTCTTGACAAACAGGTCCTTGGTTCGATCCCTGTCACAGGTGTTGGGGATTTTTTTTTTTTTTTTTAAAGCGAATGGTTCCTTCATGGTTTTATCCTTCCCTCGCAGTGAGATCTGATGGCTAGCACTCTAGGAAAATTGTGAAAAATATGAGGTCCTGTGTGCACTTGGGCACATTGAACCCTTAAAAGTTAAAAAATCAGACAGAGTAGGCAAAAAAGTGGCTGTTGCCCGGGCAAAAATTGTTAAGCAAATCTATCATCCAAGCCAAAGATAAATATGCTAGGCCAAAAGGTGCAGATATTCCAGCATTGCCATAAACTTGGTGACACAGGGCATCTACACCCACTTAATGGGTGAACGTTAAGAAGAAGAAGATATAGAAAGGATGCAGTAACATATGCCAGATTATTTGGTCAATAAAGAAATCACAATGAAAGCAAAAAGTGCACTCTTCAACACATTCATCATTGCAACATTCAGATATAATTGTTAAATGTAAACACTTCATTCTAGAACAATTAATAAGACAAAGACCACCACAATGAAATGTGTCATTCTCATTTCTGCTGTATATAGGAATATGGATAGCAGATTTGACTTGTAAATTTTAAGCTTGGTGCTGAGATGGAGACTAGTTAAACACCAAATGTTTTCTAAGAAATGCAGAGTAGAAAATACAAATCAACAACAAATTAATTGATTTGGCCATGCAACAAGACAGAAAACAACCAAACCCAATTCACATAGCAATCAACAAATGCTACACATGACCGACCAAGAAGACATCTTTGAAATAAATGGATTGGCAAAATACTAGGAGCACACAGAAATGTGACAGCAGATGGGGTCAACCAAAATACAAAAGATTGCAAACTATCCCTTCTCTTAATGGTGAGAAAAGAAGAATGAAATCAACAAATAAATCAATACCTGTTTGATGGCAACTGAAATGGCTGCTGACCCGCAGGTGCTCCTCCTCTCTGCTGCTGTTGAGGTTGGGCTTGTGCCCCACGTCCAATTCCAAGCATTTCCTGTTTGTGGAAATAAAAAAAGACAGAAAATATGAGAAATAAAAGCTGATTGTTAACATGAAACACAAGACAAAAATTCTGCAAATGAGTTGGTAACAGTCTTTTATATATGACCATGGCCAACTGTAAAGGGGTAAAAAGTAAAAAGTAAAGTACCCCCCCGTCACGCCAAGTGGCGTATAGGGAAATATGGTGTTAGTGACCCTATATTTTACAGACCTTCAGCACATGACTTTTGGGGTAATGTGGTCGGTATTACGCCCGTGCTGCTTTTACTTTCCCAGAAAAATCTGGTACCCATTTAAGGCTGGGTGAACCCGGAGCCGTCGGTTGGGATCGAACCCTACCCCTTGTCCGTAGTAGTCCAGTTCACTAACCACTGAGCTATCGCGGCTCCCACTAATTTTTAGGGAATTAGTAAAACCCAGGTGTCCTCGCCAGGGTACGAACCCCGGCTGTTGCCGTGGTAAGCCAACCGCCTATCGATTGCGCTAACCGGACACCCATTGTAAAGGGGTAGTTGCCAGAAATTAATCTTGGAACTGACTCCTGAGAATAAACTACAACTACTGACTTCAACATTCAGAAAATTAAAGTTTGATTTCCTCAGAGGCAAGTGTGTGCAACACAACTTTGGGGAACAGAAATTAATCTTGGAACTGACTCCTGAGAATAAACTACAACCACTGACTTCAACATTCAGAAAATTAAAGTTTGATCTGACTCCTGAGAATAAACTACAACTACTGACTTCAACATTCAGAAAATTAAAGTTTGATTTCCTCAGAGGCAAGTGTGTGCAACACAACTTTGGGGAACAGAAATTAATCTTGGAACTGACTCCTGAGAATAAACTACAACCACTGACTTCAACATTCAGAAAATTAAAGTTTGATTTCCTCAGAGGCAAGTATGTGCAACACAACTTTGGGGAACAAGAGAAGTCCTCAAAAACCATTCCTGTTCCTTACAAGTAAAAATGTGTAGCAAAAGTTTATCCAGTAGAAGGTTAATCTTGAAACCGAAGAAAACTCAAATGAAATAGTCATGTCAATCAAGAAAAGGTAGCGCCTAGTAATTAACAGGTTTTTAACACAAGTCTACAACAGTTTCAGCACATGACTTTGGAAAAAAAAAGGGGGGAGGGGGTGTTATGAAACTGATGGAGATACAACATGCTTCAGCAGTACTGACTTGTATCACTTCCGAGTTGATATACATATTTCAAGGTATAGTTTGCAATCTTTTGTATTTTGGTTGACCCCATCTGCTGTCACATTTCTGTGTGCTCCTAGTATTTTGCCAATCCATTTATTTCAAAGATGTCTTCTTGGTCTGTTGTGTGTAGCATTTGTTGATGGCTATGTGAATTGGGTTTGGTTGTTTTCTGTCTTGTTGCATGGCCAAATCAATTAATTTGTTGTTGATTTATATTTTCTACTCTGCATTTCTTAGAAAACATTTGGTGTTTAACTAGTCTCCATCTCAGCACCAAGCTTAAAATTTACAAGTCAAATCTGCTATCCATATTCCTATATGCAGCAGAAATGAGAATGAACCATAAGATAGAAAGCTGACTTAGAAAAGAAAACATCAGTCTCCCACAACTCTGCATGACAAGATAAATTAAATGAGAAATGAATTAAGTGGATGCACACGCGCGCACGCACACACACAGAGGGAGGGAGAGAGAGAAAGTAGAATTAGAGTGAAGAATTAAAAAGAAAAGCAGGTAGAGAAAGTTCATGCCGTGCCATACAACAGGAAGAATATCAAGTGTTCATGTTTCTTGATGATCAAAGATATATTTTATGGGTGGAGACAGTGATATCATGCCAGGCCACACTACTTCCACAATAAAAACATATCTGGTAACCATTTATAGTGTAGAAACCACGTTGGAACAAAATAATTTCAGCATATCTGCAAAATGAACCCAAAATCTTCTGGTCATTAGTAAACACACTACTCAGCCATCACTGCATCAAAGAAGAGAAAATGGAGCTTTATTTAAATTTATTTTTCCTACCTAAGTGTTAACTGATTACAATAAGGACAGAAGATGATGATGATAATAATTACCTGAATTTGTTTTGCACTAAGATCCTTAGTCCCTCTAAACACATAAGACTTGGACACTCCCTCACTGCCCAGCTCGTGCACTTGGACCATCTTACCATAGGTGATCAGGCCAATCAATGCATTGGCAGGGAGAAGACTAAGTGACATCTGGAGAGACTCCTAATAAGCAAAATGGAAAAAAATATTCTGAGGTGGATTCATTATTAAAATCTTGCTTTTGAAACTAAAAATATAAGATATAATAATAAAAAAACTGAACACCCAAGGCATAACGAGAAGGACGGATACCATCAACTATCAAGGAGGGATCAAGTCATCATACTTCGCCTACACACTGGCCACAATAGAATGAGGAATCACATGTTCATCAAATTCAAAATAGGTACAACCAGCCTATGCTACTGTACACTGGACAATATGACTACAAAACATGTTCTACAGGATTGCCCCTAGTACACAGACCTGAGAAGAGCAATGTGGTCCACACCCACCTCCCTGGAAGGGAAACTATATGAGGCAATCAAATCGCTTAAACAGACAGCTGACTTCATGAGAGAGCCTGGAATACTACTCTGATTGAGTCTTGATCGCAGACAGACAGAGAGAGATAAAAAAAAACTAAACAGAAAAAAAAATGAATATATTTCCATCCTTAAGAGAGAGAAAAGATATAAAGCGAAGCAGTCAATGTGACACAAACTACTGCCTCTTTGTTATGGATGTCTGCTCTCTGTACACTTCCATTCCCCTCATAACCCAGTATACAAAAACAAAACATAAACCAGGAAATGATTATGGCTTCCAATTCCCCATGATTTTGCTTGGGTAAACACAATGTAGCAAAAGTTCAAAGAAAATCTTATTGTCTTTTATGATGGTAGCATAAACATGTGACTCACAGATAGGTAGCATAATCTAGGGATAAAGAACAGAATGGACAAGACAAATGAAATATTTCGGGGGGGGGGGGGGGGGAAAGCAGAGAGAGAGAGATATAAAGTGGCAGAATATCCTAGAAAGCAGGGTCTTAGATGAAATTCAATAAATAATGGTGGATAACATTAGAGACTGTAGAATGTGGAGACCTAAGACTGCTCATAACAATTTTTTATGTCACATAAAATAAAACTGCATATGAATAATAATGAAGTGTGTTTATTTCTGGAGTTTGCGAAGGGAAAGTTTTTGCTTGCTTGCGCATGTCAGCTATATATCTCTAGCAAAGTTGCAAGGGACTGAATTTTGCATGATTATCACTTTCTCCTATTTTTCAAACTGGTAAGTGTGTGCTCAGGTGTCCCTTGCCATATAGACAGATGTTCTCAGACTTCTCCGAGGTACTCTAATCTTTTATCATAAAGAGTTTTGATTATTTTTTTAGAGGGGGTATTTTTTTCCTAGAAATTCTGTTTGGAAGCGGCCATTTTTGACATGCTCATTTAGATTTCCAACTGCTAATGGTTTTTTAACGTTTACAGAATGCACATGGGACCTCCTTTTTTTGCCATTGTCAAAAAGGGCTAGACATTAGATCTCACTACACAGAGACCAGGGATGGTAAAGCCACAAAGAAACCATGGATTAAAGTGAAAAAATATTCACACCACATCTGGTGGAATTTGAACCATGGACCTTCTTGTCTTACCTCTTGACCAACCAGCCTCCCTGGAAATTAAGAATTTATAAAAAAAAAATAATAAATTTAAATAATTATTAAACCCAATATTGAAGTTATAAGTGATATATAAGGAATAATGGGAGGGGCGGTACAATTAATTATTGAAAAAAGGGGAATTAAAATGTTTACCAACTTCTCACCTTCAGTCCTTGGAGGTCTTCATCTTCTGGAAAGCATGTGTCTACCACTAGAAGAAAGATAGGAGGGTGGCAGGTTGCTCTCTGTAGAACACAACAAATGTAATTATGATTGCATATGATTTGTGTCTTGATATTAGTAATGTTATGATAAGTTTGTAGATTCTAAATACATCAATATTTTTCTTTACTCACTTACATTAAGATAGTGTTTTAAATATTAAACAAAAGATATACAATTAATCTCCAATGTAACATAACCAGTGCTTCAAATATATAAACTGAAGAGTTACAGAAATGGAGAAAATTGGTGTATTTCTTTGGCATAAAATTCACCATCTTTTTTTAAAACATAAAGATAAACTAGAATGATTTTCCTTTGCATCTAATTCCATCAAGCTTTAGCAAAGGTGATTTGATAAAACTTTCATTAAGAAATAAAGAAAGGCAGGTGTACCAAAATATATGGTATTTTATCGATTTCATAAATGAACTAGAAAATGTAAATTAAAAATAAGAACAAAGAAGAAGAATATGCACACACATTGATACTCTCTATATATTAACAGAACGCAAAAGTCATAATCATCATCATTAGTCCCAAAACCTTAAGGTCAGTGGAGGACTCCTGATTCTTCCCAATTAGCTTCCAACCTTCATGATTAAGGATCTTCCTACCTATACTTGCCTACCTTGTCTTCTTTTACTCATACTTTACCTTGTATAATGGTCAAGACAAGGCCTATAGAGCTTGCAATGTGTCTGTTTTGATAGTTTATCCTTTTTGGGACAAATACGACGCACAGGGCAGAAATCTTAGCTCTCCATGTCTGGCAGTCCACCACAGCCTTTTTAATTCTTGGTTGTTTCTGAGGCCTGTAGTTATGTTCTCTTTAATGATAGTTCTATGTAAGGTTTCTCTCGGTCTCCCCTGTTTTCTTTTACCCTCCGGTGTCCATATAAGGGCTTGGTGAGGTAGTCTTCTGACATTCATTCAGAGAACGAGGTCAAGGTATTTCGAGCAACACTTCCTAAAACAGTTGGATACATAGATTTAATTACTTTCTTGTCTTATATCTGTAGTTAGTTTGAAGTTTGACCATTGGATCTTTATCAATTTTCAAATACATTTGTTCTCAAAAGCATTTAGTTTTTAGTCTAGAGCTTTGTTGTTTTCCAGTTCTTGCACCCTTTTGAATTACACAGGATTTAAAGATCTTGAGTTTTGTGTGGTTACTGAGTGTCTTTGAATTCCAAATATCTGAGAGTTTGTTGAAGGTACTTGATGCCAAAGCTATTTGGATCATTATTTCAGTTATTGAAAAACCTGCTGACATCTTGTTAACAAGGTAGTTGAAGTAGCAGACTTTTTTGGTCATTTAGTTTGATGTGTTTGGGCATGTTGGAGGTGTCAATAATATTAGTTTTCAAAGTGTTGACTTGGACCTACTTGTGAAAAGTGCAGGAGACGATTCATCTTTTCCTGGGCATCTACATGTGTTGAGCTGAAAAGCGCTATATCATCCGCAAAGTCAGGATCTTCAAGAACTTCATTTTGACCGATTTGATGCCCAGATGTATCTCTTTTGTGCATGTATATGGTCTATATATATACATATATATATATATATACCATATGTATGTACCTTTTAGTTTTCTTTCCTTTATTGTTGATATTAGGTCTTTAAATGGTCTTATTGATGATTGTTTTTTTTTTATTTTGAAGATCAACCATGAGTTTCCATATTTTGCAAGCATAAAGAAACATAGATGTCACTACTATTCACAACAATCTGAACTTTGCTAACAGGGAAATATTTGTTTACCTCCCATATATAGCTAAGTCTTTTCAGGGCTGCCAGTACCTATGCTAGTACTTTTGGTTTTGAGCCCTCATCAGTTACAATAGAGCAAAGATATTTGAAATGGTTGACTGTTTTGATTACCTCTCCATTTACTGTGATTACTCTTTCCATGCTGTATTTTATTTTATATGAAAATACAAACAACATGACTATAACTGATCAAGAATTATCAAATGTGGAGCACGAACATAAGTTGAACAGGTAAACAAACAGTACGATGACTTACTGTGATAGTGTACTCAAGTGTTGAGAACTGAGGGATAATTTCAGCAGGCTGGTGTTGTTCTGTGATGGCTGCATATTGTGGTGGGAACTAGTGAGAACAATGAGAAAAAAAATATTCAAACCTGCGTTAACAAAAACATAAATGAACATTTGTAGGCTACATACTTTACAACATACACTTTTTGTCAAAATCTATAATGAATGAACCTCAAAATGTAACATAAATGACAATGTTCCTAAACAACAATCAACTTCATAGCAAATGTAGCCCATGCCATTTAATAATGTTGAGATAAAGTGTATGATGATTCTAAGTATTTAAGATAAATAAATAATCTAAGGTATATGATATATATGATGATACAGTCTTAATCACTAAGAGTGAAAATGAGTTACAAGAAATGTTGGACATTATAGTGAAGGAAAGCAAAAATAAAGGACTCAGCCTTAATAGCAAAAAGACAGAGGTAATGGTAACAAAAAAGAAAAAGACATCACCTCAGTGCAAAATAAAGACAAGTGGAACAATATTAAAACAGGCAGATGAATTTAAATATTTGGGAACTTTGTTAACCTCAGACGGAAGATGTACAAAAGAGGTGAGATGCAGAATGGCTCAGGCAAAAGCAGCTTTCCAAAAAATTAGGAAGATACTATCCAATCCATTTTTGACAATAGAAACAAGAAAAAGAGTTCTTAAATGTTATGTAGAGCCAGTATTAACATATGGATGTGAATCATGGACAATAGGACAACAGACAAGAAAATCACTGGAGTCTGTAGAAATGTGGTTTTACAGAAGAATGTTGAGAGTACCATGGACAGCTAAGAAGAGTAATGAAAATGTTCTGAAAGAGGTCAAAGCAAAAAGAGAACTGATTTCCAATATTAGGAAGAGACAATCATAATTTTTTGGCTATGTAATGAGAAGAGAACAACTGGAATATATTGTAACAACTGGAAAAATTGAGGGACAAAGAGATAGAGGGAAGCAAAGAGAAAAAAATAACAGACAGCTTAAGAGAATGGCTTGGCAGAAGGTCAACAACAGAAATGATAAATAGCTGCTGAGATCGAAAATTTTGGAGAGACATGATCACCTACGCCAGTAGGCATGGTACTTGATGATGGTGAAGTATTTAAGACTTTGAAATTGAGGTGGTCAGAGCATTTACTTTTCTTACTTCTCTAACTATGCGACTAAAGAGCTGAAACAGATTAATTGCAGTGAGTGTAAAGCTTGCCACAAACACTGTGCTTTGAAATTTAAGAAAACCAGAGCCTTCGCCAATCATATATACTCAAAATATTTTTAAAGCTTAAATAAGCAAAATAAGAGTGAATAATAATAATAATTAAAAAACTACTCACAGGATTTCGTTGATAACAAAAGTTGCATGTCCACATTTTAGCCCTGTAGTCAATTTGACTGCAAGATATTGTCAACATTATATAAATAATTACTCAAAGAAAGAAACATTTTAAGAGAGGGTAGCAAGTAGCAGCAATAATTGGGAGAATACAGAAAAAGAAAGAAAATAAAAGCAACTGACTCAAAGTATTAGAGAGAAAAAAATATTTCAGAAGGTAAAATTATATATATTATTGGTAGCCACCTATATTCATCATCATCAAGTACCAGGCCTACTGGCATAGGTGATCATGTCTCTCCACGACTTTCGATCACAATAGTTTTTTTTATCATTTCTGTTGTTGACCTTCTGCCAAGCCATTCTCTTAAGCTGTCTGGTATCTTTTCTCTTTGCTTCCCTCTATCTCTTCATCCGTTAATTTTCCCAGTTGTTACAATATATTCCGGCTGTTTTCTTCTTATTCATGGCCAAAAAAATAATGATTGTTCTTTCCTAATATTGGAAATTAGCTCTCTTTGCTTTGCCTCTTTCAGTACGTTTTCATTACTCTTCTTAGCTGTCCATGGCATTCTCAACATTCTTCTGTAAAACCACATTTCTACAGACTCCAGTGATTTTCTTGTCTGTTGTCCATGATTAACATCCATATGTTAAGACTGGCTCTACATAACATTTAAGAACTCTTTTTCTTGTCTCTATTGTCAAAAATGGATTGGATAGTATCTTTCTCATTTTTTGGAAAGCCGCTTTTGCCTGAGCCATTCTGCATCTCACATTTGTTGTACATCTTCCATCTGAGGTTAACGTTCCCAAATATTAAATATTTATTTCCCAAATATAATATAATAACCACCTATATTACTTAGTATATATATTGTAAAAGAAATTATATGTGCCACAATTACTCAAACAGCTGAGAAAAATATATAGCAAGGACATGAAATGATAATACAGTAGTCTAAAGATATGATGTCAGCTTCTGGACATGTGGTGGCAATTTTTCTCTTGGAATATGGTTTCTTTGTGTGGCTTTACTCTTCCCCTGTCTCAGGGTACTGAGATCCGATGTCTAACCATCTTGGATAATGGTAAAAAACAGGAGGTCCTGTAAGCACTTTGAAGAGCTCATTACAGTTAAAAGTCAAGAATAATAGGCCAAAATGGCTGCCATTCTATCTATCTGTTGACCTTTCGAGTTGTAGCCGGCCCATACGGCATAGACCCAGATACTCTTTCTCTTATCTAAATTTTTATTCTAGCAGTTTTCAATCTTTGTAAAGATCTTTTATAAAATCTCGCCATTTGTCTCTCTTCTGTGCAAGCAATTCTATCTCATTGAGGGAGCAGACTCCTGCTGCTCTTGCCTTTCTGATCAATCTTCTCAGTGTCTCTCTGGGTCAGTCTCTCTTTCTCTTATCTGCTGTTTCCCACATAAGGGCTTGCTTTGTTATTGTCATTATCTCTCCTCATCACATGTCCAACATATGACCATCGTCTTTTCTTGATTATTGAAGATATTAGTGGTTGATTGGTGATATCTTTAATTTCCTCGTTTGTTTTGAATTCGTTCCACGCTATACCAAGCATTTCCCTTAGACATTTATTTTCGAATGCGTTCAACTTTGTTTCTATGTCTCTTGTTTTCCAGCTCTCACGTGCATATATAAGGGTTGAAAGAACGTTTGATTTGAATAGTCTAAGTTTTGTGTTTGTGCTGATGAGTTTTGATTCCGCAACTTTTCAAGGCTTCTGAAAGACATTGCTGCTTTAGCAATTCTGATTCTAATTTCTTTACTTGTATCCCCTTCCCAATCAATGTGACTTTCAAGAAAGATAAAGTGATCAATCTCTTCCACTGGTTTGTTTTCCATGTATGTTTTGTCATCTGTTGGAATTAAGCTTTTCATGACTTTAGTCTTTTCATGATTGATCTGAAGCCCAATTTTGTAGGCTATTGATGATAGTTCATTTGTGTTTTCCTGCATCTTATATATCTGACTGCTGATGAGGACTATGTCATCAGCAAAGTTGAGGTCCTCCAAATGGTCTCCTTGTATCCATTCAATGCCTTTATTACCAGTGCAGCATTTCTTCATTATGAAGTCCATAACAATTCCAAATAACAAGGGCGATAAAATACATCCTTGTTTAACCTGTTTCTATTGGAAAACATTCGTTTAGTCCTTCTTCTGTATGAACTGCACATGTATAGCCATCATACATGTCTTTGATAATATTTATGATTTTTTTATGGTAAGCCATGCTGCCTCAGAATTTCCACAGAGAATATCTATGAATGCTGCTTTTTTTAAGTCAATGAAGTTAAGTACAAAAGATTTTTGCTTTTCAGTGTGCTCCAATATAAGTCGCAGAGTAAAAATGTGGTCACGGCAGCTTCTCTTTTTTCTAACCCAGCCTGTTCTTCACGCATTACTGTATCTATTGGATTCTTTATTCTATTCATGATGATTTTGCAGAATAACTTTGAGGCAACTGACAAAAGTGTCACGCCTCTCCAGTTGTTACAATCTCTGAGATTGCCCTTTTTTAGAATCTTAACAATGATTCCTTTTTTCCATTTATGAGGCGTCTTCTCTGCTTTCCAAATGATGTTGAACATTTTCTTGGAGTGTATTAAATTATGGTTATCAATTACCTTTAGGATCTCAGCTGTTAACTTATCCTCGCCAGCAACCTTAATTGTCCATACGCTTTAAGGATGTCTCAATTTCGCTCAAGGTGAAGTCATCTAAATTTATATCTAATTCTGCTGCAGGTGTTTCAGCTTCAAAGCTATTAAATTGTGGGGCAGTGAACAGTTAAGAATTTCTTTGAAGTGTTCCGCCCAAAGAGCTTTTATATCTGCACTTGTTGTTAGCATTAATCCAGATTTGTCTAGAATTAGTGTTCCACTTGATGTATAGTTGTTTGTCAGCAACTTTTGTACAATATAGAGAGTTCTGCTGTCTCCTGTAATTGCAGCTGTCTCTGCTTTCTCTGCCAAATTGTCTATATAAACTCTTTAATCTCTTCTTGCCAAACTTTTTACTTTGTTGTCTAATTCTTTGTATGTTGCTTTTGCCATGACCTTTCCAATATCTGTCTTTACATTAATCATGGCTCTCTTTGCTTCTCTTTTTCTTTGATGTATTTCCATGTAGTGTCTGAAATCCACACTCGTTTTTCCATTTCTTCAGTCCAGCGTTTGACTCTGCTGTTGTCATTAGTATTTTGCTTTGTGAGTACCACATTTCAATTATATCTATTGTCTATTTCACAATTACTTAGCTCTATGTTAAACTTTTTCTTGATGGCTTCATCTTTCAGTTTACGACAACCAATTTTATGTGTAGTTGATCACTTCTGTTGGCTTTTAAAATTTTAATCTTATTTTCCCAATACACAGGTTGTGGTCACTATTAACATCAGCACCTCTGTATGCTCTTACATCTATTAATGATGATCTGAATTGTTGTTTAATACATAGGTGGTCAATTTGATTTGAGGTTCTATCATCAGGAGATGTGCATGTTGTTTTGTGAATATTTTTGTGTGGAAACAATGTCCCACCTATAACTAAATTAAGCATAAATTTAACCCATTAAACATAATTCTATTAATCTTTCTCCATTCTGACTTGTTGTATCACCCCCCCCCCCCAAATCACATGTTCCATCCCTATGTTGTCTCTTCCCACTTTGGCATTGAAGTCTCCAATTACAATTAAAAGATAGAGTTTTAGTATTTTGTTTAAAAGTTGTTGTAGTTGGTTATAAAAAACATCCTTAACTTCATCATCAGCTTCGTTTGTAGTCAGATAGCATTGAATAATTGAATATTTTCCAATCTTCCATATTTTATTTTGTAGCGTTCATATCAGACGGCTATTTCTAAATGGTTGCTACTCAGGCAAAAATTATTAATTATAAATCTTCTTATATCAAAGATGTATGTGCCAGACTGAAAGGTGCGGATAACTAAGCTTGCGAAACAACACATCTACAACCACTTAATGGCTGAACACCAAAGAAGAAGATGACAGCACACAATTGTCTGACGAAAAAAAAAATATTTAAAGAGATTAATTGCAAAGAAATGGTTGTAAAATTCACTGTATCAATGGAATTTGATGACAATGATGCATTGTAAAGACCAAGAATGTTTTTGTGAGTTTTCTAAATCTATTACAATTGTTTTTTAATCAGTCACATTCTTACCAAAAAGGATTTAAGATAGCTCGACATGTGGTACGTGTGCACAGTACTGGATCATATTGAATTGGTGGCAAATCTGGCCTTTCTTTCAGAGGCGTGAAGATAGCACAATAGGTACAACCATTCGTGTTGCCTCTAGCCTGCTTGATGGCCATACATTCCAGCTGAAACGAATCCCATCCCTGTCTTCATTCTGTTGTATAAACTCTTGATAAGTTGCCATTACTGATCTTTTACAATCTGGTCATCTAAGCACAAAGAAAAAATATCTATAAAATACTGAACAATATTTACTTAACATTCATACTTGTTTCAGCATATTATGCAGTGTTAATGCATTTCATTATTTTCACCCTGTCTTTGGTCGACTGCAAGAGACTAAAAGAGTATTGTGCTACAAAATAGAATTAAAATGTATAAAAGTATTTTTTTAAACTTTTCTTGCGTGGCCAAACAGTTGTATTTGTTTTTCTTGAGTATTCTAGTTCAGGAATTATTCCTAGCTTTTTTTCTCAATTTTTCTTTTTTGATTTTATCTCTCAGGCTGAGATAAAGATAACTTTAATTCATGATGATAAATTAGTAAATTACAAAATTTTCTTATAATCAATCATTTATAACCACACCAAAATCATCATGTTGCCAAAAGTTGAATAGTCAACACTCAAGTCAATGTCATTCAACACAACTGTGTGAATAAGTTTACTTTAAGTAGTTGAGTAACAATAATCATTGTTGGCTGATGACAATATTAAATCATTATCATGTGCCATATCATTGATGCTGACGATCATGTCCTTCCACAATTTTCTATCCATAGTGTATTGTATCAATTCTGTTGATTGTTTTCCATGCCATGACACCAAGCTATCCAGTATCTTCTCTCTTTGTTGTCAGCGATCTCTTTCCCTGTAGTTTGCTAATTATTAACTCTTCTATCTATTGACCTTTCGAGCCGTAACCGGCCCATAGGGCGTAGACCAAGATACACCTTCTCCTATATGAATTTTTGTTCTAGCAGTTTTCTTTTAAAGATATTTATCAAATCTCGCCATCTGTCTCTGTTCTGTGCAAGCAGTTCTATCTCATTGAGGGAGCCGATTCCTGCTGCTCTTGCCTCTCTCATCAATGTTCTTCTCAGTGTCTCCCTGGGTCTTCCTCTTTTCTTTTACCTGTTGTTTCCCATATGAGGGCTTGCTTTGCTATTCGATTATTATCTCTTCTCATCACATGTCCAACGTATGACCATCGTCTTTTCTTTATTACTGAAGATATTAGTGGTTGATTGGCGATTTCTCTAATTTCCTCGTTTGTTTTGAATTCGTTCCATTCTATACCAAGTATTTTCCTTAGACATTTATTTTCGAATGCGTTCAACTTTGTTTCTATATCTCTTGTTGTTTTCCAGCTTTCACACGCATACGTAAGGGTTGATAGTACATTTGATTTGAATAGCCTAAGTTTTGTGTTTGTGCTAATGAGTTTTGATTTCCACAACTTTTCAAGGCTTCTGAAAGACATTGCTGCTTTAGCCAGTCTGATTCTAATTTCTTTGCTCGTATCCCTTCTCGATCAATGTGACTTCCAAGATAGATGAAGTGATCGATCTCTTCTACTGGTTTGTTTTCCATGTATATTTTGTCACTTGTTGGAATTAAACTTTTCATGACTTTAGTCTTTTCATGATTGACCTCAAGCCCAATTTTGCTGGCTATTGATGATAGTTCATTTGTGTTTTCCTGCATCGTTTTTATCTGATTGCTGATGAGAACTATGTCATCAGCAAAGTCCAGGTCCTCCAAATGGTCTCCTTGTATCCATTCGATGCCTTTATTACCAGTGCAGCATTTCTTCATTATGAAGTCCATAACAATCCAAATAACAAGGGCGATAAAATACATCCTTGTTTAACCCCAGTTTCTATTGGGAAACATTCGCTCAGTCCTTCCTCTGTTCGAACTGCACATGTGTAACCATCATACATGCCTTGATAATATTTATGATTTTTGATGGTAAGCCATATTGCTTCAGAATTTTCCACAAAGAATCTCTATGAATACTATCAAATGCTTTTTTGAAGTCGATGAAGTTAAGTACAAAAGGTTTTTGCTTTTCAATGTGTTCCTCCAATATAAGTCGTAGAGTGAAAATGTGGTCAAGACAGCTTCTCCCTTTTCTAAACCAGCCTGTTCTTCACGAGTATTAACTCTTACTGGACTATTATTCGACATTTCGGTTCTATGAAATTGATCAGATCTAACCACTCACCGACACGGTTATTTCAGGTGTTGCTGAATATTTGATTCGTTTTCACTGATTTTTGTTTTTATTTCAACCAATACTTGATTTCCAGAAGTAGGAGAGTTCTCTCTCTTGATCTTTCTGTTTATACCGCGGCATGGTCGAAGTTTCGAACGTTGGAAAATTTTTAATTTATATTCATTGTTTATTTCTCACATTTTTTTCACATAAGAGCCACGCCACTTGTTGATACTTCTTGCAGTCAACCAAAACGATATAGTGCAGAACAAGCTAGATCTATGTTCGAAACCTTGTTATTGAGTGATTCCGAAATATAGTATTCATAGTATTTAGACTTGGACAATAATTTTGTTGTGATAATGGGTCGGAATATTGGTAAAAGTTATGATAAAAAGGTAAGACGATCTGGCTTATGTTTAGATAGTGGATGCCTTCTATTCCAGCAATATCAGTGTCTCAGAGGAATCGAGTGGTAGTTATACTGATAACGAAACTGGTACTTTAGGTACATATCACACAAAATAAGTACAGTTGTATAAATAAAAATAATAAACTTGACTTGTAAATAATATTGTTCTGACGTCACATAAATCTATAATATTTTTTTATTCTGGGATCATTTACAAAAATGTACATAATTTTGTTATTTGTGGACATAAATTATTCAAATAAACTGTATTTCGGAGGAATTTGGATTATGTTGTGTAATATTTCAAGACAAATGGATAGCAACACATATAAACATGGAAAAGGGTAAGTGAATTACAATATTTTAAATTAAAAATGATCTACCTTGAATATTTTAAAAAATATTTTATCCCTTTAAATAATCACATATCATAAATATATTGCTATTTTCATTTTCTGTATCCATTTCCCTTTCCTGTGATGTATAACAAATTCAAATGCCACATTTATCTAAATTATTGTGTGAAGTAGTCAAAATGAAAAAGGTATATGGTAAAAATTCTGGAAACACTGAAACAGAAAAATTAACCTGGTCCAAATCTGAAAATTCCTGTTTCCTGTTCTGGTCCTGAAAGAGTTAACAAGTATTCCAACTGTCCTCTTCACATGTCCCTGGAAAATATTGATTTTTTCTTTCTGATGTTTTTTAGGAGCGCTCTTTTTGTGTTGGCTACTTTCAGAATTTCCTCATTGGCCCTTTTAGCTGTCCAAGGAACTTGCAACATTCTTCTAAGAAATCCCCTGTCTGTAGCCTCTAATAATCTTTTCACTGATTTGTCTACTGTCCATGATTGCTTCCATAGGTCAGAACTGCCTCTATATAGGACCGAAGAACTCTCTCTCACACTTCTTTTGCAATATTCAATATACATTCATAATTCACTACACTACAAAATAAAACTTTATACTTTATAATGTATGGTATATATAATCATCATCATCATCAAGTACCATTCCTGCTGGCGTAGGTGATCATGTCTGACCACAACATTTGATCTCGATACTCATCATTTTCTGTTGTTGACCTTCTATCTATCTATTGACCTTTCGAGCCGTAACCGGCCATAGGGCGTAGACCAAGATACACCTTCTCCTATATGAATTTTTGTTCTAGCAGTTTTCTTTTAAAGATATTTTATCAAATCTCGCCATCTGTCTCTGTTCTGTGCAAGCAGTTCTATCTCATTGAGGGAGCCGATTCCTGCTGCTCTTGCCTCTCTCATCAATGTTCTTCTCAGTGTCTCCCTGGGTCTTCTCTTTTTCTTTTACCTGTTGTTTCCCATATGAGGGCTTGCTTTGCTATTCGATTATTATCTCTTCTCATCACATGTCCAACGTATGACCATCGTCTTTTCTTTATTACTGAAGATATTAGTGGTTGATTGGCGATTTCTCTAATTTCCTCGTTTGTTTTGAATTCGTTCCATTCTATACCAAGTATTTTCCTTAGACATTTATTTCGAATGCGTTCAACTTTGTTTCTATATCTCTTGTTGTTTTCCAGCTTTCACACGCATACGTAAGGGTTGATAGTACATTTGATTTGAATAGCCTAAGTTTTGTGTTTGTGCTAATGAGTTTTGATTTCCACAACTTTCAAGGCTTCTGAAAGACATTGCTGCTTTAGCCAGTCTGATTCTAATTTCTTTGCTCGTATCCCCTTCTCGATCAATGTGACTTCCAAGATAGATGAAGTGATCGATCTCTTCTACTGGTTTGTTTTCCATGTATATTTTGTCACTTGTTGGAATTAAACTTTTCATGACTTTAGTCTTTTCATGATTGACCTCAAGCCCAATTTTGCTGGCTATTGATAATAGTTCATTTGTGTTTTCCTGCATCGTTTTTATCTGACTGCTGATGCTGACCTTCTGCCAAGTCATTTATATATAATATAAATCACAAGTCAACTATTAACACAGCTGTAAATATCATGCATATAATATATGATATGTCAATAATAACAATATAAGTTGAAGTTGAGTAACTAAAAACTAAGAAGACTAATAATAATAAACACTAATACCAGGTATAAAGTCGAGTGTCCATCCGTTATACTCACTCACTGAAAGTTTACTACTGTTTTTTTTTGGCTTGGATTTAAATTAAACAAAAATGAAGATTTAGATTAATTTAATTTTGTTTTGCTATTGAGCATATACACATAATGTATAATATAATATAGGTTATAAGTTATATTATATTCATATATTGTTATTTGTCTTATACAATAACTTGAATAACTAATAACAGTATATGAGTATATATACTACAACACAAGTGATAATGATGTTAATGTTGCGTCGTATCCATAGTAAGTTAGTAAGAGTTCAGTGGGAATCTAATGAATATTGAGTAAATAAGGCATTATTATAAGGTGAATACGGCCGAGATTACAATCTCAATCTAGGGATGGCAACTCTGAACCAGAACTTTGATGGGTACAGCACTTAGTTGTGATGTAAATGTGTTGATAATTCATGAACTCGAAGGTAAGTAAAATAAATAACGTATCTACGATGCTATATAACAGGTATTAAAAGCATACACACAAAATTGGGTACGTTATTCGCTCCAGACGGTATTTTGTCCAGCAGAGTTCGGTACACGTCACTTTGACTATACACGTCAGTGCCAAGGGACGTTATTCTCAATTCACAGTGTAGATGGGGAAATTACTGTAGTTTGTTAAAATGTTTCTTCTAGTCTCAGTGCTCTCCTCTTGTGTCGTTCATTTCGTTTGGCGTTCACTCGGCGACTGCTACGCCTCTTCATCGTCCGTCCTTAGATTAAACCTTACGCAGGTGTGGCGTTGTGTTATGGTTTGCAGCTTGGCTGTAATATTTGCGTCTTTCGGTCCACAACATTCGACCTAAACATGGCATTTTTGAGTAGAAATGAAAACAGATAAAAAAAAAAAAAACGTTGTGTTAAAGCTTCACGTATCAAGAGGACAACACAAACCAGAACAACGTTTCGGCTCAATAGGCTTCAGCAGGAACAAACATACATGCATACACAAATATGTATTTTTTTTTAAAAATTAGTAAAAAAAAAAAATATAATAATTTCGAACGACAAGAAGAAATAGCAGGACAATTACAAATAAAAACGCTTCCCTGTATAATATGATGCCTAAGACATGTAAGGACATGTGATGATAGCCATTTTTGAGTACCGGATTACCTCCACAACTGATCTATCTATTCCTATTCGCTTGGCCAGAGTGGTTAATCTGTTTCCATGAGTACCACTGGGTTGTGGTGTAGAGTTTTGATAATCATTCTTGTTCGCAAAAACATATCACATGACCGCTCCCAGTTCAGCTGTTGGGTACATGTGTTATATATGCAGCACATCGTAGTAAACAAAATTAAACACAAAAAAGTGCGCTGGTTTGGTCGATCAGTTGGAACCCACCTCGCGATTTTGATACCATCAAACGTGTGTCTCTCTTATCCATATTATTGTAATCCCCTATGGTTTTTCTAGTAAGTTTGGCCCTGTTCTTGGTCAATGGCAACTACCCGGTGGTCTGAAGTGTGGTCCTGTTCTAGATCAGTGACAACTACCCGATAGTCTGAAGTGTGGTCCAGTTCTAGATCAGTGACATTTACCCGGTGGTCTGAAGTGTGGTCCTGTTCTTGGTCAATGGCAACTACCCGTTGAACTGAAGTTTGTCCTGTTCTTGGTCAATGGCAACTACCCGATGGTCTGAAGTGTGGTCCAGTTCTAGATCAGTGACATTTACCGGTGGTCTGAAGTGTGGTCCTGTTCTAGATCAGTGACAACTACCCGGTGGTCTGAAGTGTGGTCCTGTTCTAGATCAGTGACAACTACCCGGTGGTCTGAAGTGTGGTCCTGCTCTAGGTCAGTGGCGACTACCCGGTGGTCTGAAGCGTGGTCCTGTTCTTTGGTAAATGGAAACTACCAGTTGGTCTGAAGTGTGGTCCTGTTCTTGGTCAGTGACAACTACCTGTTGGTCTGAAGTGTGGTCCTGTTCTTTGGTAAATGGAAACTACCCGTTGGTCTGAAGTGTGGTCCTGTTCTTGGTCAGTGACAACTACCTGTTGGTCTGAAGTGTGGTCATGTTCTTGGTCAGTGACAACTACCTGTTGGTCTGAAGTGTGGTCATGTTCTAGGTCAGTGGCGACTACCTGTTGGCCAGGTGGGGCTGGAGGGCGTGCTAGTTCGACTTTTTAAAAAACTTCTGGGAGGGGTATTTTTTGTTTTCCGGACATTTCCCAATTTGTCTGTTTTGAGCGCGTTTCTGTTTCTCTGGAGATATAAAAAAAGTCAGTTTCCACTGCTCCCTCAGGGGTTGTGGTCGCCTTAGCCTCTGCTACTGGAGCTGTTTCGCTTTTTTTTCCACCGCTGCTGGTTTCGAACGGTTTTGTATGGTACAAGTAGACACCGTCTGCGTCATCTGCCTTTGTAGTCTCTGTTCTTGCTCTTTTTTTTTATGGGGCACCGGCTTTCCCTGTACGTATATAGTCCACAGTGTGAGCACTTTATTAATTTGCCTGGCAGGGTCTCTAAGTCTAAGCTATTTCCTGTTTTGTTGTCTTATCGTCTAAATCTATATCTGTTTCTTTAAGAAATTCCAGTCGCCAAACTTTCCTTTTACTTGGTACAAATTCCAAGATCTAATACAGTTGTCCCATTATGGCTTTCAGAATGCAGTCGCCGTAAGAAGCCTGGTTTGATAGGACGAAAGAAGTCACGCGACGAATAAGAGAAATGTTACGAGCACAAATGATTGGAAACAATGTTTTGTAAGCTCAAAGAAACTAACACGAAGAAGTTTTGAGGCAGAGATTTATAAATGATGGTCTTGGTCGCAAGCCGATGCATTGTTTAGTTGTGATATTATCGGCTTAGTTTTCTCCAGTGTCATATCTTTTGACTGGAAACTTCTACTCTATATTTTGTGATACAGAGCTTAAATATTTTCATAATTATGACACATAGTTCACGATACGACGTACTAACGTCTTGACATGGATTTATGTAGTCAATAATCACAGAAAATGCATTTTGCTTATACAAGTTTATTTGATCATCGGTTGTACACAGGAAGTATAATAGAGGACGTCTAATAATTCTAAAATCCAATGTTCTTGATCTGGATGCGCTCAAAAGGTTAATACCGTTGTTTATTTAACCGTTGTATATTCTCTTAGTACATATTGTCTGTAACATTTCTATCTTTCATTGTATCAAATATTACTGCTCGTCTTGCTTTATACACTTACTATTCAATATCTATGTCTTGACTTATTCAATGCTATTCCTAATCTATTTACTATTGTTCTCTTGGGCACACAACTTCTAAATCTAGCTTGAAACACTTCTTAATTAAACTATGACTTTCTGACCGACTTATCTCTGAATCTTCCTTCTACACCTCTATTTGATAAGAACTAACTAAATGTGTGTCCATAACTCTAAAAAAAACTCACGTCTGCCTTAAAGTAGTTTCTGGTGAAGCCTGACTAAGCTCGTTATTTTACATTTTCTAAACTCAAACTTCTATCTACTCACTGAAACATCGCTAATGTATGAGGTTAGATACCTCTCTCTCATTTGAATAATTTATTGGCTTAGTCTTTGCTTAGTTATCTCTCAGCCAATGGGTGAATACGGACTTCAACTCTAGATGACTTTTGTGTCAATTTTTGCAAAACAAACTCCATCTTGACAATAAGTTAACCTCTGAGTTTCAAAAATAATGCTAACACGAACCATAAGAGCGACATCTCTCTTATAAGCTTAACCTACCCCCGAGTTTGTTTACCATCCTAATTTCTGGACATGTGGCGGTGAAGTCAAGTTTGCATCTATTCCCCCCCCCCCCACCCCTTCCTATAACCGCTAAAACTTTCCTTTCTCAAAACTTGCTATGCTTTTTTTTTCTTTACTGTTTTCTAATAATGATACTGCTTATCTCTATCTAATTTATGGGTAACTACTAAGCTCTCCGACCCACGTTATATCCCTATCTCCCTATAGATATGTGATCTATTCTATCCCAGTCTATATACTATTACATATTCTACTTATCCATTATTTTCCATCAGGCTGTTCTTGGTTACTCTCTCTTTAGTTGTTTCTTTTTTATCTTCAGAATCTACAGGATCTTGTTATTGTTTTGGGTCTCTTCTAAGCTCAAGGCTTATCAGTTGTTATTTTCTTTTCTTTTGGTCATAAATGACATTATTTCTTCACACAGCTTATAAAATAACATAACGATGGTAGCTTTGGTGTTTTTATTTTTATATTTTTAACACATTCATTACGTTGTTTTTATCTTATATGCGCGATTCTTTTTAAAATAGAAATCAAGTATTCACTGTTTTAAAGAAACAATGCATATGATATTTTGCAGAAAGACAAGTTAAACACCATAACTGCAGACTACAGAGTAATACTTAAGTAATCAATTGAGCATCACAACAGCAAACAGAGATAAGAAGCAAATTGTGTTTTTAAAGAGACAGCATGTCAACATCTTTTCAGATACACTAGTAAAGGAGATGAGGGGAAACCGGAAACCTGGCTTCAACATAAGGCGTGATTTCAATCAAGGATATCGGTTAAACAGAGACGGTAATAGTGGGTCACGTGACTCATTTGCACAATTGTTCTGTCCTGTCTGACTGTCATTCTCTGACTGTTATTGTCCGACTGTCATTGAACTCAAAGACAGAAGTTATGTTCTAGCGCTTACAAAATAAAGAGCCAAAAATATGCACGATAGTAGTTCCTGCAGCACACTGGTTAAACACACCCCTACCATCATCCTACCTATGGAATCGAATCAATGAACAATCATCATCATCATCATCATCGAGTGCCTTCTCCGCAACGAAGGTTGGCTACCATAGATCGCCATTCTACTCTGTTTCTTGCTTTGATGGTGCAGGCTGTCATGGATTGACTTGTCCATCTTTTGATGTCACTCGTTCATGTTAGTCTTGGTCTGCCTCTGCCTCTTTTACCTTGTGTTTTCCCTTCCAATATTACTTTTAGTAGGCTGTTGTGTGTCTTTTAACATGTCCCCAAAATTTCATTTGTCTTGTCTTAATTGTATTTAGTAGTTCTCTTTTTATTTTCAGTTGTTTTAAAACTTCATCGTTTGTTATCTTTTGTTTCCATCCAATTCTACCTATTCTTCTATAAATCCACATTTCAAAGGCTTCAATTTTCTGTTCTGTTTTCTTGTCTAACGTCCATGTTTCTGCACCATACAGAAATATTGAGAAGATGTAACATTTTGCCATTCATAGTTTCAGCCCTGTTGATATTTGTTTTGTTGTTAGTATATTTTCCATGGCATTAAAATTACTTTTTACCATACCTATTCTTTTGTTTATTTCAATTTTCCATTTTCCATCATTGGTTATAGTATGTCCCAGGTAGTTGTAGCTCTGGACTGTCTCCAGTTGTATTCCTTCAACTTTGATATTTAATTGTAGGTCTTGAGAATTTTCTTTGTTTATGATCATAGTTTTAGTCTTTTTGATATTCATTTCTAGTCCATAATTTTTGCCTGTTATGTTTATCACATTAAGCAATTGTTGTAGGTTTTTAGGATTTTCTGCTAGTAGAATAGTATCATCAGCATATTTTAGGTTATTGATTATCTTTATGAACAACAGATAAACAAATAAAAGTGGATTAGGAGCCACAGAGATGGATTTCTCAGAAGCATGTTGAAAGTTCCCTGGACAGACTAACGAGGACACTCTCAAAGAGGCAAACAAAAAAAGAGAGCTAATTTAAAATTAAAAAAAAAAACATCAGAAAGAAACAATCGATATTTTTCGGACACACCATGAGAAGACGAAATTATAATACTTGGTTACAGCTGGCAAAATACAGAGAAAGAGATATCGCGGACTACAAAGAGAGAAAATAATAGATAGCTTGGTGACGTGGCGCGGTATACAGCCAACAACAGAATTGATATGATGCACTGTGAATAGAGAATTGTGGAAGGACATGATTGCCTATGCCAACCGTCATGAACGCTGCGGACTCTCATTTTTTTGAGTCTCAAAAAGTCTTCCTAGGCAATCACCACTTCACTTGCCAATAAATGGTCACAGGGACCATGATGCCTGCATTTATCTCCCTTGTCACACATACCGCTCTGGTACACTCGAAAGCAAATGTCCGCCCTCTTATTGTCAAGGCTTTCCTAGTGTCCCAGATAGGAGATGGACACAGTTCAATAAAGGTTGTATACCCTGAATATCCGAATCACTTGTGACAGAGACACCCATTCTGGAGATTACGACGCATGCGATGTGGGAGCTTGATACACAAGCTGCTTTCTCGAATATAGCATTGACAGCCAGCCCACAGATGCAGCATCATTTTATTGAAAGTATTTAACATTATAAGCTTTTTACCTCTCATTTTAGCAGAAAATGCCAATCCTGTGATTATAGTGCTCTTAAAACCCCCTATTAGTTCCGAGTTGAGATGTTCTCACTGGCACGAACGTTAACCTGCTGGTCGATTTAGAGGTCTTTTCTCTCGTAACACCACTCTATGTGTACCAGTCTGATAGTCTTTTCTCTCGTAACACCACTCTATGTGTACCAGTCTGATAGTCTTTTATCTCGTAACACCACTCTATGTGTACCAGTCTGATAGTCTTTTCTCTTGTAACACCACTCTATGTGTACCAGTGTGATAGTCTTTTCCCTTGTAACACCACTCTATGTGTACCAGTCTGATAGTCTTTTCTCTCGTAACACCACTCTATGTGTACAAGTCTGATAGTCTTTTCTCTTGTAACACCACTCTATGTGTACCAGTCTGATATTCTTTTCTCTCGTAAAACCACTCTATGTGTACCAGTCTGATAGTCTTTTCTCTCGTAACACCACTCTATGTGTACCAGTCTGATAGTCTTTTCTATCGTAGCACCACTCTATGTGTACCAGTCTGATAGTCTTTTCTCTTGTAACACCACACTATGTGTACCAGTCTGATAGTCTTTTCTCTCGTAGCACCACTCTATGTGTACCAGTCTGATAGTCTTTTCTCTTGTAACACCACTCTATGTATACCAGTCTGATAGTCTTTTCTCTCGTAGCACCACTCTATGTGTACCAGTCTGATAGTCTTTTCTCTCGTAACACCACTCTATGTGTACCAGTCTGATAGTCTTTTCTCTCGTAACACCACTCTATGTGTACCAGTCTGATAGTCTTTTCTCTTGTAACACCACTCTATGTGTACCAGTCTGATAGTCTTTTCTCTTGTAACACCACTCTATGTGTACCAGTCTGATAGTCTTTTCTCTTGTAACACCACTCTATGTGTACCAGTCTGATAGTCTTTTCTCTCGTAACACCACTCTATGTGTACCAGTCTGATAGTCTTTTCTCTTGTAACACCACTCTATGTGTACCAGTCTGATAGTCTTTTCTCTCGTAACACCACTCTATCTGTACCAGTCTGATAGTCTTTTCTCTTGTAACACCACTCTATGTGTACCAGTCTGATAGTCTTTTCTCTCGTAGCACCACTCTATGTGTACCAGTCTGATAGTCTTTTCTCTTGTAACACCACACTATGTGTACCAGTCTGATAGTCGTTTCTCTTGTAACACCACACTATGTGTACCAGTCTGATAGTCTTTTCTCTTGTAACACCACTCTATGTGTACCAGTCTGATAGTCTTTTCTCTCGTAGCATTACTCTATGTGTACCAGTCTGATAGTCTTTTCTCTCGTAACACCACTCTATGTGTACCAGTCTGATAGTCTTTTCTCTCGTAACACCACTCTATGTGTACCAGTCTGATAGTCTTTTCTCTCGTAACACCACTCTATGTGTACCAGTCTGATAGTCTTTTATCTCGTAACACCACACTATGTGTACCAGTCTGATAGTCTTTTCTCTCGTAACACCACACTATGTGTACCAGTCTGATAGTCTTTTCTCTTGTAACACCACACTATGTGTACCAGTCTGATAGTCTTTTCTCTTGTAACACCACACTATGTGTACCAGTCTGATAGTCTTTTCTCTCGTAACACCACTCTATGTGTACCAGTCTGATAGTCTTTTCTCTCGTAACACCACTCTATGTGTACCAGTCTGATAGTCTTTTCTCTCGTAACACCACTCTATGTGTACCAGTCTGATAGTCTTTTATCTCGTAACACCACACTATGTGTACCAGTCTGATAGTCTTTTATCTCGTAACACCACACTATGTGTACCAGTCTGATAGTCTTTTCTCTCGTAACACCACACAATGTGTACCAGTCTGATAGTCTTTTCTCTTGTAACACCACACTATGTGTACCAGTCTGATAGTCTTTTCTCTTGTATCACCACACTATGTGTACCAGTCTGATAGTCTTTTCTCTTGTAACACCACACTATGTGTACCAGTCTGATAGTCTTTTCTATTGTAACACCACTCTATGTGTACCAGTCTGATAGTCTTTTCTCTCGTAACACCACACTATGTGTACCAGTCTGATAGTCTTTTCTCTTGTAACACCACACTATGTGTACCAGTCTGATAGTCTTTTCTCTTGTAACACCACACTATATGTACCAGTCTGATAGTCTTTTCTCTCGTAACACCACACTATGTGTACCAGTCTGATAGGCTTTTCTCTCGTAACACCACTCTATGTGTACCAGTCTGATAGTCTTTTCTCTCGTAACACCACTCTATGTGTACCAGTCTGATAGTCTTTTATCTCGTAACACCACACTATGTGTACCAGTCTGATAGTCTTTTCTCTCGTAACACCACACAATGTGTACCAGTCTGATAGTCTTTTCTCTTGTAACACCCCACTATGTGTACCAGTCTGATAGTCTTTTCTCTTGTATCACCACACTATGTGTACCAGTCTGATAGTCTTTTCTCTTGTAACACCACACTATGTGTACCAGTCTGATAGTCTTTTCTCTTGTAACACCACTCTATGTGCACCAGTCTGATAGTCTTTTCTCTCGTAACACCACACTATGTGTACCAGTCTGATAGTCTTTTCTCTTGTAACACCACACTATGTGTACCAGTCTGATAGTCTTTTCTCTTGTAACACCACACTATATGTACCAGTCTGATAGTCTTTTCTCTCGTAACACCGCACTATGTGTACCAGTCTGATAGTCTTTTCTCTCGTAACACCACACTATGTGTACCAGTCTGATAGTCTTTTATCTCGTAACACCACACTATGTGTACCAGTCTGATAGTCTTTTATCTCGTAACACCACACTATGTGTACCAGTCTGATAGTCTTTTCTCTCGTAACACCACACTATGTGTACCAGTCTGATAGTCTTTTATCTCGTAACACCACACTATGTGTACCAGTCTGATAGTCTTTTCTCTTGTATCACCACACTATGTGTACCAGTCTGATAGTCTTTTCTCTTGTAACACCACACTATATGTACCAGTCTGATAGTCTTTTCTCTCGTAACACCACACTATGTGTACCAGTCTGATAGTCTTTTCTCTCGTAACACCACACTATGTGTACCAGTCTGATAGTCTTTTCTCTTGTAACACCACTCTATGTGTACCAGCCCAATAGTCTTTTCTCTTGTAGCACCACGCTATTTGTACCAGTCTGATAGTCTTTTCTCTTGTAACACCACTCTATGTGTACCAGTCTGATAGTCTTTTCTCTCGTAACACGACTCTATGTGTACCAGTCTGATAGTCTTTTCTCTCATAACACCACTCTATGTGTACCAGTCTGATAGTCTTTTCTCTTGTATCACCACTCTATGTGTACCAGTCTGATAGTCTTTTCTCTTGTATCACCACACTATGTGTACCAGTCTGATAGTCTTTTCTCTCGTAACACCACTCTATGTGTACCAGTCTGATTGCCTTTTCTCTCGTAACACCACTCTATGTGTACCAGTCTGATAGTCTTTTATCTCGTAACACCACACTATGTGTACCAGTCTGATAGTCTTTTCTCTTGTAACACCACACTATATGTACCAGTCTGATAGTCTTTTCTCTCGTAACACCACACTATGTGTACCAGTCTGATAGTCTTTTCTCTCGTAACACCACACTATGTGTACCAGTCTGATAGTCTTTTCTCTTGTAACACCACTCTATGTGCACCAGTCTGATAGTCTTTTCTCTTGTAGCACCACGCTATTTGTACCAGTCTGATAGTCTTTTCTCTTGTAACACCACTCTATGTGTACCAGTCTGATAGTCTTTTCTCTCGTAACACGACTCTATGTGTACCAGTCTGATAGTCTTTTCTCTCATAACACCACTCTATGTGTACCAGTCTGATAGTCTTTTCTCTTGTATCACCACTCTATGTGTACCAGTCTGATAGTCTTTTTCTCTTGTATCACCACTCTATGTGTACCAGTCTGATAGTCTTTTCTCTCGTAACACCACTCTATGTGTACCAGTCTGATTGCCTTTTCTCTCGTAACACCACTCTATGTGTACCAGTCTGATAGCCTTTTCTCTCGTAACACCACTCTATGTGTACCAGTCTGATACCAGTAAGAGGAATCCAAATATTTGTCTCGGAAACTGTTTGATGAATTTAAATAATTTTTACCCATGACATCTTACTTTTTCACCGACCTTTAAGCCTGATTTTTTTTCTCTTCTGTCATGCATTAACGAAAATTTTTCTTTCTTTAAGGTATATAAAAATATGATTTTCTTGATTGTCTTAATTTTTAGGAGTTTACAATATCTACATATGTTGTAATCAACATTGTCATTTAAAAAGGCAAAATGTCACGTGTTTATCCACACAATATTAGCACTTATTTGCACTTTCTGAATGTGATTTTGAAAGACGCGCGACTTATGCCATTTCCAATTTTTTGTTAAATAGGTTCAGAGGCGTATTTTGACAATATATTTACTATTAATGACTATTCCTTTACATGTAATAATTTGTAAGCTGTTGTGAAGTGACTACTTGATTTCTAACATCATAAAGAGTTCATAGTGTAAATCCATCACTATACAAAAGTTCGCTGTGTTATTATACAGGCACTTTTGCAATTACCTATCTCTTTGACGAAGATATAAAATCAAATGAAAAATTGTGACCCGGATACGCTTTTGACTTGCATTGTTAGAAAATTAACGTAATTTACAGTGCAATCTAATGTTCAGAGCACACGGTTTGGTAGTAAAGTAAAAGTACCCCCGTCACGCCAAGTGGCGTATAGGGAAATATTGTGTTAGTGACCCTATATTTTACAGACCTTCAGCACATCATTTTTGGGGTAATGTGGTCGATATTACGCCCGTGCTTTTTACTTTCCCAGAAAAAAAAATCCGGTACCCATTTAAGGCTGAGTGAACCCGGAAGCCGTCGGTTGCGATCGAACCCTATCCCTTGTTTTTGTAGTCCAGTTCACTAACCCTTACTAACTGTATCTTTCGACCCGATACATCCGTCTTCGGCATGGATGTGTAGATTTGTTTAACAATTTTGACCGAACACCGGCCAATGTTGACGTTTCATTTCCGCTTTTTAGCTGCCAAGGGTTCTTTAACATGCGCGAGTGCACACAAGATCTCCTGTTTTCAGGAGAAAATAATAGAAAATTTATACAGAGAGGTATAGGCATCACAATTAAGACAAGACAAATGCAATTTTGGGGGCATGTTAAAAGACACAACAGCCTACTAAAAGTAATATTGGAAGGAAAAATACAAGGTAAAAGAGGCAGAGGCAGACCAAGACTAACATGGACGAGTAACATCAAAAGATGGACAAGTCAATCTATGTCATCCTGCACCATCAAATCAAGAAACAGAGTAGAATGTCGATCCATGGTAGCCAACCTTCGTTGCGGAGATGGCACACGATGATGATGATGATGATGAAGATGATGATGATGATGATGATAGACATCAGATCTCACTACCCAGATAACGGGGGGGGGGGGGGGGGGGGTGAAGCCACGAAAAAACCACGGGTTCAGATTTTTAAAAATTCCCACTGCTTGTGGTGGTGGTCGAACCCGGGACCTTTTTATAAGAGTCCTACTTCTTACCTCTAGGCCACCTAGCCCCCCCCCCCCCCCCCGGATTGTGGATAGATAGGAGTCTTGTCTTATCCGGAACGTAGACCTTCTTCTACCTGTGGAGCATAGGTCTTCATCATACACTTTCCAGGTCGTTCTGTTTCTTGCCATTCTTTTAAAATCCTTCAATGTCTTCCCCATAAACTTTATCTTTGCTTCTATCTGTCTTCTCCAAGAATTCCTTGGTCTTCCTCTTTGTCTTTTCCCCTGGGGATTCCAAAAAAGGGCCTGTGGTGTAATACTCTCAGTTGGCTTCCGTAGTATGTGTCCTATCCAGCGCCATCGTCTTCGCTGTATTTCTTTATCCACTGGCGTTTGACTGGTACATTTCCATAATTCTATGTTAGTGATTTTGTCCTGCCATTTGCATCCTTTACTGCGTAAGCGTCCATTAATGAAAGTCTGTTTCTTCATGATTGTCAATTTTGTTGTTCTCCATGTTTCACAGCCATATAATAGGACTGGCATAACATTAGAGTTGAGCACGTAGACCAAGTAACTGTAAAAGCTAGGAAAACTGCAATGAGGACAATAACAGCGTCAGACTACAAACAGCGTCATGTTATCTTTCTTTACATCACAAATTTAATCCTTCTTGTAACTATGTTTTGACTTTCCTGACTAATATCCGCACGCAAACAGAAAGACAGGATATGATACTTTTTAATTTATTTTTTATTTTAGCCTTCGCCACCTCTGACGAAGTCCCTAGAGACTAGGAACGGATTGTATTGGGCGTGTTAATCCGTTTTCCCATTGCAGCCGTGTGCACATGGGTCCCTCTCCGCACATGCAGCAACTCCGACTTAAGAAGTACTCATATTGTTTCCGTCCATGAGTAATTGACGTTTCAAGCCGGGTCTCGCTGTTGAGACCAGGGGTGGTTGCCGCAGAGAGAAATCATAAATAAAAATCTCAACTGTTGCAGCCGGGATTTGAACCCACAACCTCACTGTCTCGAGCATGACACCGGCCAACCAGTCCCCTAGGAAATGATACATAATGAGACTAACCATATAGTTCTTGGATTCACACAAGACACGTCGTGCACACGGCTGTTTGCTTTTATCTCAAAGTGACATTTTAGTTCTAACTTTGAAAATGTTGCAGCATTTATGTACGAAGTTGTCATGACATCAGTATATTCCCCTCAATATTAAAATGTACATTGTAAGGGGGTGCTTTTAAATTTTCGGCACCACACACAAAACGTAACTATTCTTTAGTTTAAATAAATAGTTTTGTATGAATGATATTTTAGTAGTTAATCTGTGGAGTAAACAGATTAAAAAAAAGACAAATCTGAGAGTTTCGAGAGATGCGATATTATATTTGTAACTACATCGGATTTTAATCCTTAAGTTGCAACTTCATCTTATCACTTTGACAATTTGATGTCAGAAACGTGGCTTGTTTATATTCCTGGAAAGGCATACTTGAGCAAATCAACTAAAGTTTCAGTGATAAACAGTTGTGTACAGTGCAGTTGATAGTTGTCTTGATTTTCCTATGTGGAAGACAAGATAAATGTTTGTCGAGCACTTGCCAATGTCCACGTCAGCTCTGGCATAGGGAACGCTGCACAGTGGAACCAGGAGCCAGAACGGTAGCAGGATAAAGAAAGGGAACTCTGGGATAGGTCGAGGAGATTGTTCAATACATTCGGTCACTTGAGGACATAGAAACCTGGCGATATTGGGTAGGATACAAACGCTAATAAATGAATAGGAAAAATACCGATACACAATTTATTCTCCAGTTGTGATCGCAGCTCTATGCTACAGTCATGAGAACACCTGCGTGAAAGACATAGCCAACGATAGCTAATTTTTTAGTTAGCTGAGTTGGCAGTGTTCCCTAGCGTTTGGCTTTTCGTGGCAAGGCGCTGTGCCAAGGAGTACTGGTTCGATCCTGCTTAGGACCATATATTGTTCTTTGTTTTTTTCGGTTGTTGCTTATTTGTCATTTTTTTCCGAGTGCTGCAAGCATACCTCTACATCTGAATTGATTCGATAATGGGTACGAGTGGCGGGTGTTGGATGTTCTTCTCAGTGTGAATCAAACTAAACAGGAAGTGAAGAAAACAAAATACATTGCCGTGGTATCAAAAGTACCTGGTGGCGGTTTTTGAGAATTCTGCTTTTAGAAACAAACAATATGAGAATGATATTAACATATCAACAAGTAACAAACTATAAAATAGTAAAATATTATTTATCAATATTTATAATAACATTCACTTTGAAATTATTGTGTATAAATATGAACAAGAAATAATCAGTTAAAGTCAATATGAATAAAAACATAAATGTTATTACATTGAACAACATTTATGAAAAGAGAAATACGTCTTTTAAAAAAAATTATAACTGATTCGATTTTTAATAGAAAACATGAATGATAACAACAAGACGATATACTTTTGACCCTTTAAATAGACATGACACTTATGTAATCATAATATTAGTAATAATAGTGATAATAAATAATAATCTTAAAATACAAATAATCATAAATATAATAAATAAATAAATATAAATATAATATAACTAAAATATTATATACACACACACACACACACACACATATATATATATATATATATATATATATATATATATATATATAATTAATTTTTATTAACATATTGTTGTTGTCATGTATTGTTGTAATTATATACATATATATTATAAAATATTATATACAATTATAAATATAATAAATAAATAAATATAAATATAATATAAGTAAAATATTATATATATATATATATATATATATATATATATATATATATATATATATATATATATATATATATATATATATATAATTAATTGTATTAACATATTGTTGTCTTAACATATGGATTTGAATCATGGACAATAGGACAACAGACAAGAAAATCACTGGAGCCTGTAGAATTGTGGTTTAACAGAATAATGTTGAGAATACCATGGACAGCTAAGAAGAGTAATGCAAATGTTCTGAAAGAGGCCAAAGCAAAAAGAGAGCTAATTTCCAATATTAGGAAGAAACAATCATCATGTTTGACCATGTAATGAGAAGATAACAACTGGAGTATATTGTAACAACTGGAAAAATTGAGGGACGAAGAGATAGAGGGAAGCAAATAGGGTGTCCGGTTAGCGCAATCGATAGGCGGTTGGCTTACCACGGCAACAGCCGGGGTTGGTACCCTGGCGAGGACACCTGGGTTTTACTAATTCCCTAAAAATTAGTACCTCTGAAGTCGGAGTAAATCTGCCTGCATGGCGAGGGGCATCCTGTAATGGGATAAAACAGACTTTACACGCAAAATTCAGTCCCACAAAATTGAGTGGGTGGGACTTCGTCAGAGGTCAAAGCTGACGAAAGCGAACGAACGAACGAACGAGGGAAGCAAAGAGAAAAGATGCCAGACAGCTTAAGAGAATGGCTTTGCAGAATGTCAACAACAGAAATGATAAATAAGCGACACCATGGTGCTAGTGATTTTGTACATAGAAAATCAATTATTTTGATTCAAGTGATTCACTCTAGTAAAAGACCAATTATAGAACTACAGGTCAGCAATTCCCAAATGGGGTTCCAGAAAATAAGATAATGTGCTGATGCACTATTCGCCCTAAAACAAAGAGCAGAAAAGACGACAGAAGACAATCATAATTTGTACATAACTTCCATAGACCAAAAAGAATTAGACGGAGTAAACTGAGCACAACTTGGAGATACAAAGAACATACGATGTAAGCCAACATCCAATAAACTATGCAAAAGTCCCTATATAAAAAACAGCTGCTCAGAACAGCAGCAGGCTACACAGACCACTTTGAAGTTAGAAGAGGAGTAAGCCAGGGGCTCGTACTATCACCCATGTTCTTTATTACCAACATGGACCACATATGTCAGTTAGTTAACCAATCCGAGATAGAGGAAATTAACGAGCTTCTATTTGCAAATGATCAGGCACTAATACATGAAAAATAGAAGATCTGCAAGAACACTTAAGCATACTTAGCAGCACAGGAACCCAATACAAAATGATAATGAACACCAGCAAGACAGAAGTCTTGAACATCGCAAAAGAGAAATAGAACATCAACTTAGCGATAAATGGTAGACAACTAAAACAGGTGGAAGAGTTTAAATATCTAGGAAGTCTAATGAAAAACGACAATTCACAAACAGCAGGAATAGACTCGAGATGCAAATCATAGAACAACGATCACCACTACTGTTTAACAAGGAAATAGCATTTGGGGCAAAATGGGCACTCTTTCAAATTTTCTTCTTTCCGATGTTGTGCTACCATTGCCTGACCTGGACCCTACATGCAAGAACAACAAGAAAAATAACCAGTACCGAAATGAAATATGTTAGACGGACGACAGAAAACAGTCTCAGACATAAGATCAGAAATGAAGAACTGAGAAAAAAGCTATGAGTAATTCCCGCCATTGAATACGTAAAGAAACATAAAATGGTTTGACCTCGTAATGAGGCAGAAAGATCAAAGCACAACACAACACAACACAACAAACCTTTAACAAACGTTACGAGAACATCAGACTGAAGGGTCAACCACGAAAAAATGGATTAATAGTGTATTCGACATACTAGGAAACGTAACAGCAGGAGAGGACAGCACAAAGGCAATAAAAAGCAACAAAAACTATATCTCCCATCGACGCTGAATGGCAAAAAGGAAAGAAAAAAAGAAGAGTTATTTTGATTTTAAATTCTTCAATTTTTAAAGAAGTATTATTAACAGTAATCATTATGAATTATCTGCAGTTTAAACAGTCCTAATCACAGCGTAGTGGTGAGGGTGATATGATAGGTGAGGGTCCCACCTATCCGAGGGGGTATGAGTAGAGAGGATAAGAGCAGACTGACGTGAAGTGTGGAGAACTCGACGCAGGGCAGGGAGGAGAGCTGATTCTGGATAGAGGCGTCGGCGGAAGAAGTCAAGCATAAGGTGGGCATTGTGAAGGAAATCTTCATCGTCTTGGCAAAGGCGACGAAGTCTGAGAAGCTGAGAATAGGGAAGAGAGTTCTTACAAGATGTCGGGTGAGAGAAGTCGTAGCGGAGGAAACGGTGGGAGTCGGTGGCCTTGTAGAAGACTGAGATGATAAGATGACAGGTATCCAAGGAGACTGAGATATCGAGGAAAGATACGGAGGAGGTGGAGATGTGGTAGGTGATGTGGACAGAGACGTTGAAATGTCCGACATATTCGATGAAACTGGAGATCTCATCCTCTGGAAGGTCAGACAAACCAATGCAGTCATCGATGTACCTACGATACATAAGGGGAAGAGGGCCCTGGTAGGTTTGGATGATTTGGTGCTCAAGGTAGCCCATGAAGAGACAAGCATAGATAGGGTCCATTTTAGTGCCCATCGTCACACCGCTAATCTGGGTGAATAAATTGCCATTGAACTCGAAAGAGTTGAGGTTCAAGACTAATTCCGCCAGACGGAGGAGGACGCCAGTGGCGATAGAAGGTTGGATCCTACGGTCCAGGAAAAATTGAAGAGCTCGAAGGCCGTCGGAGTGAGGAATAGAAGTATACAGGGAGCAGACATCCATAACGAAGAGCCGGTAGTGACGATCAGGAAGGAGGGTGATAGAGGAGAAGATGTTGAGGGCGTCGTTAGTGTCTTTGACATACGAAGGGAGGCCCATAACTATGGGTTGAAAGACACTGTCAAGGAAGTCAGAAATGAGAACTGTGGGACATGAGATGGCAGAGACAATAGGTCGTCCAGGAGAGTCAGGTTTATGTATTTTGGGCAGCATATAGAAAGAGGGTCTGCCCAAGCAGTGATCAGGAAGGATCATGCGGGAGGAGCTGGAGGGAAGTAGTCCATCTTGAATGAAACGGAGGATCGTATGACGCGCCACGGCACTGTTAGAGACAGTGGTGTCGTCAGGGGTGGAGAGGTAGAAAGTCGAGTCGGATAATTGTTTATCACCTTCCTGGATATAGAGGTCTTTCCTCCATACCACCACAGAGCCACCCTTGTCGCCGACTTGATGACAATATCATCACGTCAGCGAAGATCCTGGAGGGCTTGGTACTCCTCACTACTAAGATTAGAGTGTTGAAGCCTATGGGGACGAAGTGCCTTAATCTCCCGGCAGGTACTGTTAATGAACTGGTCCAAAGCTTGTGAGTCGCCCGAGGAGGGAGTCCAGTCAGATTTACGGGAGGAAAAGCGGGTAAATTCGTCTGCAGGAGGAGGTTGAGAGGAAGAGTTCGGATGAAGATGGTAATAGAGTTTGAGTCGTAGTCGTCTGTGATACTCGTGTATGTCCCGTAAGAGAGAAAATGAGTCACTGGCGTAAATTATAGTCACACTATGGCTTGCTTTTCATGCATATGGCAAATATCTGCCATTAGTTTTGCTCTTTTTTGTATTTTCTGAGAAAGTGTCTATACCGTTTGGCTCCGTTCTTACTGTTTGATAATTTGAATACATTAATCATGAAGAAGAATATATCTTCAGAAGTAATCACCAATGTTTTATGTAAGCCAATCTGTGCGATTTATCATCTCTCCTTGCTTTATCCGTATCATGACTTGAACATGATCAAGGGAAGCAACTCTTCTCTTTAAGTTTACCCCGTCTTTCACTCTTATCTGTGAGACTCGTACATTTCTGGATGGTGTTATTCCAATTTTTTTACAAATTCCTTTTTGGGATCCCTGTGTTGGGGCTGTTTGTTAATAACATGTATTAAGTGTAGGACTCCAATTATCTTAGTGTGTATCTTATTTCATGTGTGTGAATTTTTCTTCGCAATTCTGAAGTTAAACTTCATGAAAGAGTACAAAATGATGATGGTACTGAAAGACCGGGAGCCGCGATAGCTCAGTGGTTAGTGAACCGGACTACAAAGGACAAGAGGTAGGGTTCGATCCCAACCGACGGCTTCCGGTTCACCCAGCCTTTATTAATGTGTACCGGATTTTTTGAATGGGAAAGTAAAGCGGCACCGGCGTAATAACGACACTATTACTCCAAAAATCATGTGCCGAAGGTCTGTACAATTTATGGTCACGCCACTTCGCGTGACGGGGGTTCTTGACTTTTTTTTTTTTTTTACTGAAGGACGACATCAATCTGATCGTGATATTCTATCTGTACAGATTGAATATGTACGATGCAGCACACACCTACTTATCATAATGTCATCTGACAATACAATCAATCTGCATTTCACAATACTACTACATGCTGCTAGGAGTCTTCAGATTGTGTTGGGGGTGGAACTGTCAGTGAGTTGTATTGTATATGTCTGGCGTGACGAACCCACAGCAAATGAAAACCACTGAGGATAAAAAAGAAATTATTAAACACTAGTACAGTCATGTTGTATACAAATATGTAAATTTACAAATATGTATATGTTGGTAAAAAACATTGTGACTTTTGGACGGAATGGCTTCACTGTAGGCGGGGCATTCTCAAATCTGCTCAGCACCTGTTCCAGCAACCAACAATGTGTCCGTATTGATCGTTCATACTGTTCCACTGAACGCGCTGCGCTCTGTGAAAATGGTGCGTTTTTATGTTCACACAATTCTATTGAAGGCGCTGCACTCTGTGTAAATGGTGCACAGCTCATAATGCACACTTCCGGTACACCGTAACGGGCGTCACGGGGAGCATAATCTCCAAGTGCCTGCGCCAAGTTGGCATTGACTTCATGATCATTGGGCGTGCCACAACAAGAATAGCTGTCCAAACAAATGAAGTCTGATCTCCATTTCGGTGGCACACTCGTTCCGACCGCCGCAGTCCAGCTAGTGGCAAATTTGCAGTCGAAAACAAACAGTTCATACATCCCATCTCAGAGTAAAACTGGGAGTTAGTACCATTCCACAAAACTCAACAGCCTGTCGCCTGCAGCAATTTTTCAGAGCTCGGACGCTAAGTGATTTTGTGGTAAGGTGAATGCGACCGGACTAAGGCTATCTCCACAAACGAAAATCGAAACAAGGAAGAATCATTTTAAACCACACCGCAGCAAAAATGCCACAAGTCCTGAACTTGACTCGACTAAGCGGCCACCCGCGCCAAACGGAAGTCAACAATGTGAATTTGTCATTAATATCTCACCGATGAAGTTAACAGTTGTAATATAAACCCCTGAATTTGTCATTAATATCTTACAGATGCAGTTAGAAGATGTAATATAAACCCTTGAATTTGTCATTAATATCTTACAGATGCAGTTAGAAGATGTAATATAAACCCTTGAATTTGTCATTAATATCTCACAGATGCAGTTAGAAGATGTAATATAAACCCTTGAATTTGTCATTAATATCTTACAGATGCAGTTAGAAGATGTAATATAAACCCTTGAATTTGTCATTAATATCTTACAGATGCAGTTAGAAGATGTAATATAAATCCCTGAATTTGTCATTAATATCTTACAGATGCAGTTATAAGATGTAATATAAACCCTTGAATTTGTCATTAATATCTCACAGATGCAGTTACAAGATGTAATATAAACCCTTGAATTTGTCATTAATATCTTACAAACAGTTAGAAGATGTAATATAAACCCCTAAATGTGTCATTAATATCTTACAGATGCAGTTAGAAGTTGTAATATATATCACTGAATTTGTCACTAATATCTCACAGATGCAGTTAGAAGTTGTAACATAAACCCCCGAATTTGTCATTAATATCTCACAGATGCAGTTAGAAGTTGTAACATAAACCCCCGAATTTGTCATTAATATCTCACAGATGCAGTTAGAAGTTGTAATATGAATCCCTGAATTTGTCATTAATATCTCACAGATGCAGTTAGAAGTTGTAACATAAACCCCCGAATTTGTCGTTAATATCTCACAGATGCAGTTAGAAGTTGTAACATAAACCCCCGAATTTGTCGTTAATATCTCACAGATGCAGTTAGAAGTTGTAACATAAACCCCCGAATTTGTCGTTAATATCTCACAGATGCAGTTAGAAGTTGTAACATAAACCCCCGAATTTGTCGTTAATATCTCACAGATGCAGTTAGAAGTTGTAACATAAACCCCCGAATTTGTCGTTAATATCTCACAGATGCAGTTAGAGGTTGTAACATAAACCCCCGAATTATTTGTCGTTAATATCTCACAGATGCAGTTAGAAGTTGTAACATAAACCCCCGAATTTGTCGTTAATATCTCACAGATGCAGTTAGAAGTTGTAACATAAACCCCCGAATTTGTCGTTAATATCTCACAGATGCAGTTAGAGGTTGCAACATAAACCCCCGAATTTGTCGTTAATATCTCACAGATGCAGTTAGAAGTTGTAACATAAACCCCCGAATTTGTCGTTAATATCTCACAGATGCAGTTAGAAGTTGTAACATTAACCCCCAAATTTGTCGTTAATATCTCACAGATGCAGTTAGAAGTTGTAACATAAACCCCCGAATTTGTCGTTAATATCTCACAGATGCAGTTAGAAGTTGTAACATAAACCCCTGAATTTGTCGTTAATATCTCACAGATGCAGTTAGAAGTTTTAATATAAACCCCTAAATTTGTCGTTAATATCTCACAGATGCAGTTAGAAGTTGTAACATAAACCCCTAAATTTGTCGTTAATATCTCACAGATGCAGTTAGAAGTTGTAATATAAACCCCTAAATTTGTCGTTAATATCTCACAGATGCAGTTAGAAGTTGTAACATAAAAAACTCTGAATTTGGAAAGTTAGAATGATAAACCTTCAACATTTGTTATAATCTGATGTTTCTTCTAAGCGTTCACCCGGCGTGGTGCAAAGGTAAGGTCAAGTACGAGACTTGAACCGGCGTCTTAGCACGCGAGTTTCCACCTATATGTGCTCGGCGGCCTATCCAGAAATGTTCGGATATTTCTGTATAGTGTCGCCTCAAGCATCGACACTCAGATGCGAAGCGACATTCCTCACCTTCCCAGGGTACTACCCTGGTACCCATTACTGCCAACGGCTGGGTCGACCGTGGGGGTATTTTTTTTTTCCAACGACGAGCTCACAGCGGGAATCGAACACGGGTTGTCCGAACGTCGGTAGCCCAGTCGGGTGGTTTTCCCAACTCGGCTACCGAGGCCCCCCGAAACTGCGCACATCGAGATTCGAACCCTGGATCTTCCCGTCCCGAGGCCGACGTCTTACCTCAAGACCATATGTGTTATGTCGCTGGTTTATGATAAAAGTTGCGATATATGCGCCTTTAGGCCCGACACATCCGTCCGCGGCATGGGTAGATTTCCTTAACAATTTTTTTTCTCGAGCATGGTCATTTATGATTTACTCTTTTCAACCTTTAACCGCCAATGGCTCTTTAACGTGCGCAAGTGCACATGCGGCCTCCTGTTTTTCGTCGAGGATTGAACGTCGGATCTGACTATCTAGAGACTGGAGGAGAGTAAAGTCACGAGAAAACTAAGGATCCAATTTTTTTTGTTTAATTCTCATGAAGTTGAGACTTAGTTACATTGAAGTCACTAACGGTTAATTACCCGATGGCAAGTACTAAGGGACTACCTGCATCTTAAATAAATCTTAAAATAAAGTATGAAGTAATTTAACTGACCTAGTCTGTCTATGATGCTTTAATTAATATTACCCGTCAGAGAGTGAAATATTTGTTTATATCACCTATTATTGTACATCTTTTAATGCTACCTTATACCGCGTATTATTTCAATGTTTTAATGCTACTTCATATCGCATATCATTTCACATCTTTTAATGCTACTTCATATCGCATATCATTTCACATCTTTTAATGCTACTTCATATCGCGTATTATTTCACATCTTTTAATTCTACTCCATATCGCGTATTATTTCACATCTTTTAATGCTACTTCATATCGCGTATTATTTCACATCATTTAATGCTACTTTATATGTGTCTCATGGTGACTACTAGTCTTCTACTCAGTCATTTCCTCCCTCATGGACGTTGAGGAAGATATAAGGTTGTAGCTCTTGCTTCTCCTGCATCCTACACCATTGTCTTTAGATGCAATTGTAAAGTTGAATGATCCCACAAACTACATAAAGAAATTACAAATAAAATACTTCGCTCAAGTAAAAAAATCGGACGATTTCTTACCATACAAAGCATATATTAAAAGAGGAGTGGGGAGAAGAGCAAAAGGCAGACCCAGAGTAAAATGGACAGACAGCATCACAGAAATTGTACAAAAGCATCAATTGACAATGTGTGAGGCCACCAAAAGGGCGAAAACAGGAGCTTTGTATCTGCCTGGACGCCCGACAGGATACAAGAGGAAGTGAAGTGAAGAGAGAGAGAGAGAGAGGGAGAGAGATAGAGAGAGCGAGTGAGAGAGATCCATTTAATCTTACTCTGGATCTGTCACAGGTCTGGCACCTCTATCGTCTTTTTCTATTGGATGGTATGACATGAAATCACAAGGCATTCTCTCTTTATGGGCAGACCATTTTATTTTTTGTCTTTGTATGTAGTCCGAAATTTAATCTGCGTCGCTTCCTTGCCTTAAGGTTTCATTTCAATTTCAATCGTATTTAGGAACTCTATCTGCTTTCCATAAAATTCTAATTTCTTGAGATATTGCGAGTATTATATTGACACTTAATGAGATGTTAATAAGTTAAGTAAAGGTTCCGTCCACGCCTTGCTAGGCGTATGCGGAATATGGTGCCAGTGAACATATTTTTCAATGACCACGGCACATTTTTGGGTGGTGTGGTCGGTATCACGCCAGGTCGCCTTAACTTTCCAGAAAATTTCTGGTACAAATTTTTAGAAGCTGGGCGAAAAAAAAATCCGCCACTGCTGAAGATCGAACCCGCGCACTTCTGGTCAGGAAGCGAGCACACTAATCACTCAGCCACTGAAAAATTATAATGTTAAACACACTAGATAATAGATGAATGCATATTGACCTAATAAATAACAACAATAACGAGGTGTCATCAATCTATTTAGTTAAACTTACCTCATAATAAGAACAACAATAACGAGGTTTCATCAATCTATTTAGTTAAACTTACCTCATAATAAGAACAACAATAGCGATGTTTCATCAATCTATTTAGTTAAATTACCTCATAATAAGAACAACAATAGCGATGTTTCATCAATCTATTTAGTTAAACTTACCTCATAATAATAACAACAATAACGAGGTTTCATCAATCTATTTAGTTAAACTTACCTCATAATAATAACAACAATAACGAGGTTTCATCAATCTATTTAGTAAACTTACCTCATAATAAGAACAACAATAACGAGGTTTCATCAATCTATTTAGTTAAACTACCTCATAATAAGAACAACAATAACGAGGTTTCATCAATCTATTTAGTTAAACTACCTCATAATAAGAACAACAATAACGAGGTTTTATCAATCTATTTAGTTAAACTTACCTCATAATAAGAACAACAATAACGAGGTTTCATCAATCTATTTAGTTAAACTACCTCATAATAAGAACAACAATAACGAGGTTTCATCAATCTATTTAGTTAAACGTACCTCATAATAAGAACAACAATAACGAGGTTTCATCAATCTATTTAGTTAAACTACCTCATAATAAGAACAACAATAACGAGGTTTCATCAATCTATTTAGTTAAACTTACCTCATAATAAGAACAACAATAACGAGGTTTCATCAATCTATTTAGTTAAACTTACCTCATAATAAGAACAACAGTAGCGAGGTTTCAATCTATTTAGTTAAACTTACCTCATAATAAGAACAACAATAACGAGGTTTCATCAATCTATTTAATTAAACTTACCTCATAATAAGAACAACTAGAAACATGGATCCGGCTCCAACCAAAAACACAAAACCTGGGAAAAAATCCAGAGTCGAATTGTAAACTGAAAGAAAAAGTGGGGTCCCAGCCGCCAGGCCAAAACTCTCTGCGACAGCCAAACTGGCAAACAGAGCACCTGGAAATATAATGAAGAAACAAAAAACACAATTGTGAACACTGAGATAAATAACAACGGGAAAGAATGTTTTATGATATTAGCACAAGAATGAATACAATCGACGTTGGAAACATTCATGAAACAGTCATCATTACCATCAAGTACCATGCCTGCTGGCGTAGTTGATTATCACTCTCTACAACTTTCGATCTCGACAGCTATTTATAATATCAGTTGCCCTTCTGCCAAGCCATTCTCTTAATTAAGCTGTCTGGTATCTTTTTTCTTTGCTTCCCTCTATCTCTTCGTCCCTCAATTGTCACAGATGTCATACTATATTCCAGCTGTTTCCTTCTATTTTTAGTGAAAGAAAGCAAAAAATAAAGGACTCAGCCTTACAAACAAAAATACAGAAGTAATGGTATCAACACAGAAAAAGACATCTCAGTGCAAAATAAAGACAAGTGTAACAATATTATAACAGGTAAATGAATTTAAATATTTGGTGAACTTTGTTAACCTCAGACGGAAGATGTACATCAGAGGTGAGATGCAGAATGGCTCAGGCAAAAACAGCTTTCCAAAAAATGAGGAAAATACTATGCAATCAGTTGTTGACAATAGAAACAAGAAAATGAGTTCTTAAATGTTACATAGAGCTAGTCTTAATATATAGGTGTGAATCATGGACAACAGACAAGAAAATCATTGGAGGCTGTAGAAATGTGATTTTACAGAAGAATGTAGAGAATACAATGAAATGCTAAGAAGAGTAATGAAAACATTCTGAAAGAGGCCGAAGCAAAAAGAGAGCTAATTTCCAATATTAGGAAGAAACAATCATGTTTTTGGCCATGTAATGAGAAGAGAACAGCTGGAATATATTATAACAACTGGGAAAATTGAGGGACGAAGAGAAAGAGGGAAGCAAAGAGAATGTCTCATTACATGGCTAAAAAATGATTATTCCTTCCTAACCTATTAAGCAGCAGACAAATGAAAATAACAAGGGGAACACGAGCTAGTAAAATAATTGTGTGTGTGTGTATATATATATATATATATATATATATATATATATCACTAGTAGCCCCCGTCAGTCATAGATGACTATGGACTTCTCAGGGCACATAGAAATGTTTTTTTTTCTTTTCTTTCCTTTCACGGTGTATTCTCATTTTTCTATGAATCTGTCTGGTTCTTGTTTGAAGTGGATTATTAGAGTGTTTTTTCCAGAGATTGTGGTCTGCAGCTATTTCTTCCCAGGCTGCCGGGTTTATGTTCAGAGTCTTCTTGTCGCATTTACACACAACTTCAAACCGAAGTTTTGGGCGCCCCTAGTTCTTGTACCATCTGCCAGTTATCCGTAGAGTAGATCTTTTAGTATTCGGCCATCTTTCATACGGTGTACATGGCCAAGCCAGCGTAAACTACGTTGTTTGAGCAGCGTGTAGATGTCCGGGAGGCCTGTGCGAGTCATGACCGCCACGCATTTTACACTTTATATATATTATATATATATTATATATATATTATATATATTTATATATATTTATTATATTTATATTTATTTTATTATATATATATATATATATATATATATATATATATATATATATATATATACTTGGCCTTTGGGTCTTGAGAGAATTTGTATCAAGCAATCATGATTAGTCTATAGTCTAGTTCAGGGGATCTCAACCTTTTTGTGCCCCACTTGCGCACTGGACATTTTCCAAAGAACCACAGGCATCAGCATCTAAATTTAAAGTTAACAACGGCTACTCATATTTATAAACACAGCTTTTTTGATCGTCACACGGTTATTGTGTGTCTATCCTCTCTAAACTCTATCTCATTAGATCTCATATTTTTTTTAAAACTCATCACATTCTTCTTAAATAGTGAGTCAAGACAAGCTTGAATTTTGACATATTGACTCTTCTCCATTGGTTAGTTTCTATAATTATTATATTCACTGAGCTAAATATGTACAAACATTTTGATACAGGCTGGCTTTCATCCAATCAATTGCCAGCGTACATTATGTCAATACCACATGGGTGCAACATTAGTTACGTGTCACGGGAATAAAATAGAACAATTGTGTCAACAGGCACATAATGGTCATTAGGTCAGACAAATAGATACCACCAAACGTACCTGACTTCTTTGGAACAGAAATAATTACAGCTGAATTGTTCAGAATTTTTTTTTATTGGCCACAAAGGCTCCCATTTTACAGAAAGAAAAAAGTAAAGAGCCCCTGTCACGACAAGTGGCGTATAGGGAATATGGTGTTAGTGACCATACATTTTACAGACCTTCAGCACATGATTTTTGGCGTAATGTGGTCGATATTACGCCCGAGTCGCTTTACTTTCCCAGAAAAAAAAATCCTGTACCCATTTAAGGCTGGGTGAACCCGGAAGCCGTCGGTTGGGATCGAACCCTACCTCTTATCCTTTGTAGTCCAGTTCTCTAACTACTGAGCTATCGCGGCTCCCTCAATTTTACAGAGCAAACATTTAATACAAAGAGATCACTACGTGCACAGTATTACTCAAAAAAACTGTGCTCCTAATGCCAAACGTGGTCTTTAACAAAACAGGCTAGAAAAAAAAAAAAGAAAGAAAGAAAACAAAATCAGAAAAAAACGTCAAAACGGAAATGAGCTTAATAAGGAGCGCGACAAGAAGCATGATTAGAAATATTATCCGGAAGAAAAAAGTTAGTGCTACACCAGAGTTGAGTTATATTAAGAAAAAACATAAATTGGTTTGAACACGCAAAAATATCATCACCAGAGTTCTCCGAATAGAGTATTAAACACTCATAATCAACGTGAAAATGGAAAAGGTAGACCTATAAGACAATTGATTCATTAACAATAAGCAGACATCACGATCGATCGACATTTTGCATGAAACACTCAAAAGGGTATTTTTACTTGGCACTGAAAGATGATAAAGGTGGAGAAATGTAGATGAAAGTTAGAGGGGTTAAAAAACATAAATAAATAAAAATATACAAATTAAAGAAATTAAGGAAAATCATCATCATCATCATCGAGTGCCATCTCCACAACGAAGGTTGGCTACCATGGAGCGCCATTCTGCTCTGTCTCTTGCTTTGATGGTGCAGGTTGTCTTAGGCTGACCTGTCCATCTTTTGAATGTTACTCGTCCATGTTAATCTTGGTCTGCCTCTGCAACTTTTACCTTGTATTTTCCCCTCCAAGATTACTTTTAGTAGGCAGATGTGCCTTTTAACATGGCCCAAAATTCGCACTTGTCTTGTTTGAATTTTATTTAGTAGTTCTCTTTTCATCTTTAGTTGTTTTAAGACTTCTTCGTTTGTTTTCTTTTCTTTCCATCCAATTCTACCTATTCTTCTATATATCCACAACTTGAAAGGCTTCAATTTTCAGTTCTGTTTTCTTGTCTAATGTCCATGTTTCTGCACCATACAGGAATGTTGAGAAGATATAACATTTTTGCTATTCTTAGTTTTAGCCCTGGTGTTATATGTTTTGGTGTTAGTATATTTTTTCTTGACATTAAAATTACTTTTTCCATTCCATTTTTGCCATTACTATTCGTTTGTTAATTTCAGTTTTACATTTTCCATCACTGGTTATAGTATGGACAAGGTAGTTGTAGCTCTGAACTGACTCCAGGTCTATTCCTTCAATTTTGATATCCACTTGTAGGTTTTGAGTATTTTCTTTGTTTATGATCATCGTTTTAGTCATTTTGATTTTCATATCTAATCCATATTTTTTGTTTGTCATGTTTATTTTATTTAGGAAGATATTTGTAAAAAATATATATTTTTCATTCAATTTGCATGCAGTCTACAATGTTTCATCTACGAAATGTAATCAATTTCGTTTACTTCATACATTCCATGTCTAATTAAAAACAAATGTTTTAGAACTCGGCCATTATATGTACCAACAGGCATGTACATGCTAACTCGCACGTGAACTACTTACACAAGCTGCCTCATACAAATTATAACGACTGCCAGATTTTGTTGCATTGTGTTTCTCTCTCTCTCTCTCTCTCTTTCTCTCTCTCTTTCTCTCTCTCTCTCTCTCTCTCTCTCTCTCTCTCTCTCTCTCTGCGATCAGGACTCAATCAGAGTAGGATTCCAGACTCTCACATGAAGACAGCTGTCTGTTTAAGTGTAGTGACATCATAATTAAAGTCAGTTAGAGTGTTAGATCGCCCGTGCGCTGCCGGAGCCCGAAAGGGGAGTAACGAATAGCGGTGCTGTACCCCACCAGGCATGTTCGTAAGAGGCGAGAAATGAGGATTGGGCATGGGACTGGCTATCCCATACTGTAAAAAAAAATAAGCCGAAAAAACTTCACAAACATGGACAAGTCAATGAGAGAAAAAGTTAATCCGCCATCCAGGAAAGATAAGGGCTCTCTGTCTAAGAGACGTATGACGCACGCCGGAGCATTGTGTTTCCATATAGTTTCTTCCATTTTACTTAGTGAGTCTTGTGCGAGAAAATGTGGTATATATCTATATATATATTTTTTTTAATAGACAATGAAATGAATATACTGAGCGCGCAGGAACTAATTTACATAGAACCAGCAATTGTAGAACAGTGATACACCGACGATTCACAACCAGCATATCACAAGTCAGTTTCATAGTTTAGGAACCTTCAGAAGGCACACATCATTAAGACAAGGATACAATTTATATCCTTGAAGTTAATGCAACTAGCACAATAAACTGTGAGTCAGTATCATGGGTGCTGAATAAATCATCTGCTATGAACTAGAAACTTTTCAAAACAGTTGTCGCTGTACCCGACTGCCCAGCAACATCTTCTACAAAGTTCTCCACATTTAATCTTTCATTGAAGATGTCACTACAGACATCCAGGAAAGAAGTTGGTTGTTGATGAGCCACGTTTTCACTGACTCGCAAAAGTTCTTTAAAATTAAAATTCATTAAGTCATTGTTGGTAAAAGAACAATGGGAAGAACAAGACAGATAACGAATAATGGTGAATAGAGATCAGGGGCGAGCTTGGGAAAATGTTTAAGGACAGAGAAGAGTGATCGTTCATATTAACGGCTTCAACTGCCTCACTGTGGAGAGATATGTAGAGGATTGATTGACTGGTTCTCGAGAGAACAGAATGACTACCGAGGAATATTCTGAAAGACAAATAACAATAATATAATAATAATAACTAGATCAAATAGGAGACATAGAATAGTGAAGAAAACAAATGTGGACAGTTCTTTGGAGAATAAGAACTAATTTGAAACAAAACAAAACTACACATAGAAGAGTCGAAATGTTGTCCTTACTAGACAGATACCTACTTTAACAGCTTTTAAGATGCAACGTGTTGTGGTAATCTACATATTAATATGTTTTATGTTCTAATAAATCGGCCACATAGTAACATAAACAATAATAATTCCCAGTATAATTTTATTTCTTTTTAACTTTCTAAAATTAGTCATGGAAAATTATAAATGATGGACAGACAGTGTTTTAATTCAACACATTTCATATATATTTAAATACAATTTACGGTTATATTTACTAATAAAGTTGAAACAATAATTGTGTGTTCTCGATATCATGTGCGTCACACTAGGGGGTTATATCATTGTCATCATGGGAGGCAATGAGTGGTGTTCTAGTCTGATCGCATTTCTCCACTGTCGCTTCAGTAAACTGATATACCACGGAGCTTTATTTGAGACAATAATGTGGTAGCTTCCCCTTACCTACGACATTCACGCGATGGGGTAATTATACTTTTATTTCGCGCTATTTTAACTTTCAGCGGAAATAACTCATCTTTCTTGTCATTATTTTCCACATAAGCATATTATCTCTCTCACAAAAACTGATGGTTTGCGATAGGTTTATCTTGCCACCAAAAGGGAATGAACATAGATACACGAGGTGACTGAGAAAGCTGACAGTATCGATGATACAAACAAATAAAACAAAATGAATGTCATAATTACTGCATTATTTACCGCAGCAGTAAATATGTCATTTTAAAGACTTAATTTCTTTAGATTGTCACCTTAAAGTTAGCCTCTGAGAACGAGAAGGCCACACTAGGGAAGTCCTGGAAGACAAGGTCTACTATTTATTTATTTACTTTAACATCAGCGCGAGTTAGCAAACGCAAACACACACACACACACACACACACACACACACACACACACACACACACACACACACACACACACACACACACACACACACGCACGCACGCACACACGCTCGCACGCACACACGCTCGCACGCACACAAACACACACACAAACAAACAACGTGTGCGCGTCCATTTTAATAGTTGATTGCCCAAACGGCCGATGAGTCTGCAGCGCTGTTTCTCATCTTGAGGACTGAGAATTCTCAATTGTCTGTACTTGTTTTACCGTCTATCAGAAAGATAATGCACCTTCTCTCTTACCGACACTTGGCTTAACATTTTATCCCACGCATATTGTCTCCAAATTTTGTTCCGTGCTTTGAAGAGATGCATTCATGAAAAACAGAGACCTTGGCATGATTTCATTCATTATTTTGATAGGCCAACATGAAAGATAACTCTTTAGTATAAAAGTTTAAAAGATTTAGATATAAGAGTTGGTTTTATTAAGAACATTTTGAGGACATTACATTTCTTATAAAAGCTTTCACAGTCCCTGTTTTAGAGTTTAGTTTCTGTTATTGTCTCTTCATTTTGTTATGACTGCTTTCTTATTCTGTTTCTATATGCCCGGCATAATAAAACAGTATATCCAAATATATAACAGAACTATTTCAGGATCAAAGGGACAAGAAACCAGTTATAAAATGTACATCGGGCTATAAAATCTTAAAATCTGAGGTGGAAAAAGCTATAAAAACTATGAAAAAGGGAAAAGCAGCAGGACCTGACAGCATACAGATAGAGATGATACAGGCACTAGGAGATTTTGGCATTGAAGTGGTTACAGACATATGCAACGACATATACCACACAGGATACATACCAAATGAACTAAAAACATCAACTTTCATTGTACTGCCTAAAAAGAATGGTGCTGTTGAATGCAGTGACTTTAGAACAATAAGCCTAATTAGCCATGTTACAAATATCTTGCTAAAAGTTATTCAAGGAAGGATTCAGAATACAATCAATACTGAATTAGATGAGCAGCAATGTGGATTTAGAAAAAATAGCGGGACAAAATAAGTCATATTCTGCATGAGAACATTAATGGAAAAGTACACAGAAGTAAGGGAGCCGCGATAGCTCAGTGGTTAGTGAACTGGACTACAAAGGACAAGGGGTAGGGTTCGATCTCAACCGACGGCTTCCGGGTTCACCCAGCCTTAAATGGGTACCGGATTTTTTTCTGGGAAAGTAAAGCAGCACGGGCGTAATACTGACCACATTATCCCAAAAATCATGTGTTGAAGGTCTGTAAAATATAGGGTCACTAACACCATATTTCCCTATACGCCACTTGGCGTGGCGGGGGTACTTTACTTACTTTTTACACAGAAGTAAACAAAAGAATATATGCCTGTTTCATAGACTACACCAAAGCTTTTGATTACACCACAACCAAAGCTTTTGAGTACACCACAAACAACTTATAGAATGCCTAAAAAAGATCCATCTACATGACATGGACATACGACTAATATATAATCTATACTGGGAGCAAACAGCAATAATAAAGTATAACAAAGAGAACTCTACACCCATTGATATAAAAAGAGGAGTAACACAGGGATATATCCTATTACCAAGTTTGTCATTCTATACACCGAACAAATCTTTAAAAAACATCACAGAGATGCCAGGCCTACAAACTAATGGAAAGATAATCAATAAACTAAGATATGCTGATGATACTGTACTACTAGCAGAAAATCCTAAAGATCTACAACAATTACTTATTGAAATAAACATGATAAGCAAAAAATATGGACATATATATGAATATCAAAAAGACTAAAACTATGATCATAAACAAAGAAAATACTCAAAACCCACAAGTGGATATCAAAATTGAAGGAATAGACCTGGAGACAGTTCAGAACTACAACCACCTTGGACATACTATAACCAGTGATGAAAAATGTACAACTGAAATAAATAAAAGAATAGGAATGGCAAAAAGTAATTTTAATGTTATGAAGAACATACTAACAGCAAAAGAAATAACAACAGGGCTAAAACTAAGAATAGCAAACTGTTACATCGTCTCAATATTCCTAGATGGTGCAGACACATGGACATTAGACAAGAAAACAGAACAGAGAATTGAAACCTGTGAAATGTGGATATATAGAAGAATAGGTAGAAATGAATGGAAGGAAAAGAAAACAAATGATTGAGTTATTGAGTTATTTGCGGGTCATCATCATTGCACTCCGAACATGTCCATAGGTGCTCATATCCCCTCCTCAGCAATTCCCGCAGTGTCCAGCGACTGACGACTTCAGTTCTATGTTGGTTGATAAGTCTTCTTACACGGCCACTAAGTGTCTCATTGCTGGCTGTGCCCATCTTAACTCCCATTTCCATCATCCGCAGAAGTGACGTGGATCTGTGTTTGTCGAAGTCCTGTGCTCTTCCCACATCTCGGAGGGCATTGATAATGTCCGCCTGATCCATTGGTTGCCCGTCCTCAACGACAGCACAGCTAGCCAACCTGTCCGCTCTTTCATTTCCCCGTACTCCCGCGTGTCCAGCGACATAGACAAAGGTGACCTTACGTATTTTGGATTTCTGGAACGACTCTACCCATTGCATGCGTACAGAGACCGCCTCCGCTTTTTTATCATGCTCATCGAATCACTCAGTATACATGCGTGGGTGTAGTCTTGTGACTCTAACCATTTGAATGACCTGGTCACTGCCATCACCTCCATTGTCATACTATTCGTGGTCATGACGTATGTACCACTGTCTTCTTTGATCATTCTGCCTGCCGAGTAAATGCCCATGCATTTCTTTGGTGTCGTCTTACAGATCCGTCTGCATAGATGACTGCATCTTTCTCATTGGTGTTATCGCAGATGAGACCGTTGATCTCAGCATTAACCGTGACCGGGTTCTGTTCCCTACTTTTCCTGTCGAGTGGGACAATGCACGAGAAAGTCCCTTTGAACGACGTAGGCACCGGTATCCACTCCTCACCAACGCTGATATTGGTAAGCCCACAGACCTGTTTGATGACATCTTCTGCTCGGCCCACCCCTGATTTGCCTCTTTTTAGCCTGGCACATTTACCTGTGTTGAGCGCGTGGTGCAATGGATGCTCTTTATCTGTACTAATCTTCATGTATTCTCGTGCTCTCCAGATCTTGATTCTGTCATCCATGGTTGGAAAGTCACGAAGATTGCTACACAGGTAGTGTCCCTTGTATATCCCAAGATAATGCGCATGGCTTCATTTTGTATTTTCTCCAGCCTATCAATTTGAATCGTACTGACAGCAAGAATTGCCAGGGCATACTCGATTGGTGCGAGGACTAATCCCTGAAACAAAAGAGTAAGTAGCCTCTGCTCGATGTTGGCAGCTGCCATGACCTTCAAGGCGGCTAATCCTTTGCGGGATTTTGTTATCACATGGTCGACGTGGTCCCGAAAACACAGGCTGCGATCAAACTTAACTCCGAGGTATGTCATGAACTTGCCCCTGGTCACCTCATCAGCTCCCATTCGTACTACCGGTGTGGTCGTATTAACGATATGATTGTTAAGGGAGAACTATGAAACTGATGCTTTATTAGGATTAACCAAGGCACCTGAAACCCCACACCAGTAAGAAATGTGATCGAGTTCGTCTTGCATTGTGGAGGCGATTCCCCGTCTGTCTCTTCCCTGTCGATATACCAGAATATCATCAGCAAAAGTCATCAAACGATGAAGTCTTAAAACAACTAAAACTGAAAAGAAAACTACTAAGCACAATTCAAACAAGACAAATGCGATTTTTGGGCCATGTTAAAAGACGCAACAGCCTACTAAAAGTAATACTGGAAGGGAAAATATAAGGTAAAAGAGGCAGAGGCAGAGGCAGACCAAGACTAACATGTACGAGTAACATCAAAAGATGGACAAGTCAATCTATGACAACCTGCACTATCAAAGCAAGAAACATAGTGGAATGGCGATCCATGGTAGCCAAACTTCGTTGCGAAGACGGCACTCAATGATGATGATGATAATATATCTTGTTTATACGTTGATTTTTCGTACTTTGGTGAGTAATTGTACTTATATTTTTTACACGATAATTGTATATCTAGTTTATACGTTGATTTTTCTCAAAGCAACGTCATTAATAGCAACAAAGAACCCGGTCACACATTCCAGTTTGGGGTATAGAAAATATAGTATTAATCCTCAAACATTTCATTGGGGTAAAAGACAGTGGCCAGGACTTACGTAGAGTCTACTTAAAGGATAAATAGACAATAGGGCAGGTAGGATTTAATTAGGCCAAAAGGAACCAAATAGTGAAAACATTTTGACACTCCTGTCTTCTCCCATTTCAGATTGCCAGGCCATAAAACCTCTGATGACTTATAGGTTACTGGCATCATCTCTTGTTCCTCTGATGACTTATAGGTTACTGACATCATCTCTTGTTCCTCTGATGACTTATAGGTTACTGACATCATCTCTTGTTCCTCTGATGACTTATAGGTTACTGGCATCATCTCTTGTTCCTCTGATAAGTTATAGGTTACTGACATCATCTTTTGTTTCTCTGATGACTTATAGGTTACTGACATCATATCTTGTTCCTCTGATGACTTATAGGTTACTGGCATCATCTCTTGTTCCTCTTATGACTTATAGGTTACTGGCATCATCTCTTGTTCCTCTTATGACTTATTTGTTACTTGCATCATCTCTTGTTACTCTGATGACTTATAGGTTACTGGTATCATCTCTTGTTACTCTGATGACTTATAGGTTACTGGCATCATCTCTTGTTCCTCTGATGACTTATAGGTTACTGGCATCATCTCTTGTTTCTCTGATGACTTATAGGTTACTGGAATCATCTCTTGTTACTCTGATGACTTATAGGTTACTGACATCATCTATTGTTACTCTGTTGACTTATAGGTTACTGACATCATATCTTGTTACTCTGATGACTTATAGGTTACTGACATCATCTCTTGTTCCTCTGATGACTTATAGGTTACTGACATCATATCTTGTTACTCTGATGACTTATAGGTTACTGACATCATCTCTTGTTACTCTGATGACTTATAGGTTACTGGCATCATCTCTTGTTCCTCTTATGACTTATAGGTTACTGGCATCATCTCTTGTTCCTCTGATGACTTATAGGTTACTGGCATCATCTCTTGTTTCTCTGATGGCTTATAGGTTACTGGCATCATCTCTTGTTCCTCTTATGACTTATAGGTTACTGGCATCATCTCTTGTTCCTCTGATGACTTATAGTTTACTGGCATCATCTCTTGTTCCTCTGATGACTTATAGGTTACTGGCATCATCTCTTGTTACTCTGATGACTTATAGTTTACTGGCATCATCTCTTGTTCCTCTGATGACTTATAGGTTACTGGAATCATCTCTTGTTACTCTGATGACTTATAGGTTACTGACATCATCTCTTGTTACTCTGATGACTTATAGGTTACTGACATCATATCTTGTTACTCTGATGACTTATAGGTTACTGACATTATATCTTGTTACTCTGATGACTTATAGGTTACTGTCATCGTCTCTTATTCCTCTGATGACTTATAGGTTACTGACATCATCTCTTGTTACTCTGATGACTTATAGGTTACTGACATCATATCTTGTTACTCTGATGACTTATAGGTTACTGACATCATATCTTGTTCCTCTGATGACTTATAGGTTACTGTCATCGTCTCTTACTCCTCTGATGACTTATAGGTTACTGGCATCATCTCTTGTTACTCTGATGACTTATAGGTTACTGACATCATCTCTTGTTTCTCTGATGACTTATAGGTTACTGACATCATCTATTGTTACTCTGATGACTTATAGGTTACTGACATCATATCTTGTTACTCTGATGACTTATAGGTTACTGACATCATATCTTGTTACTCTGATGACTTATAGGTTACTGTCATCGTCTCTTGTTTCTCTGATGACTTATAGGTTACTGACATCATATCTTGTTACTCTGATGACTTATATGTTACTGACATCATATCTTGTTACTCTGATGACTTATAGGTTACTGTCATCGTCTCTTGTTTCTCTGATGACTTATAGGTTACTGACATCATATCTTGTTCCTCTGATGACTTATAGGTTACTGTCGTCGTCTCTTATTCCTCTAATGACAACACTCGGTTCGCGTTGGAGAACCGACTCATAGCCTGTTTTGGCACTCTCAAAACGAGAGGATTAAACTCCTTTCACTCTTATTTAATCACCGATCTCCTTTCCTTTTCTTTCGTGTGTTCTATCTCTATTTATCAGTGCATTATCGGTATTAACTCTCTAGTTTTCCTTCCCCATTGCCATCCATATTCTCTCCCTCTCTCTCTCTCTCTCTCTCTCTCTCTCTCTCTCTCTCTCTCTCTCTCTCGCCCCCTTTTTCTCGTTTTATTCGTACCCTACAGGACACCTTTCATTTTTTTCAATCTTTCACTGTTTGATTCTTATGGTCTAATTAAATCTTACCTGCCCTATTGCCTTATTATTTTTAACCAGACTCTACGTAAATTCTGGCCACCTTTTTTCCGCCATTTTTAAGAATCTCTGTTGTGTTTTCTGACTTGGATTTATGTGTTGTATAATTTTTTTGTTATACCTGATGAAGACTTTTGCTGAAACTTTATATCTAGTCTTTCTATTACATTAACTATCCGATACCATCTCATGTTTATTTTATAGATAAACAAAACGTCAGACCGCGTTTTTTTCCCCAGAACGTTTTTAGGTACCCATTTAAGGCTGGGTGAACCTAAAAGCAGATTAACAGCTGGAATGAGCACGGTATTTTGTTTACCATAGACATATAGCTAAATGCTTCTATACTGCAGCTCATCATTGATAGAAAGCGAGAGTCCATTAGGTTAAGACGAATGTATGAACTAGTAGCTTTTTGACGCACATTCTGTAGTTTTATTTGTTGATTCAGAACCACAATGGATTTTTATTAATTTTTTTTATATTCAGACACTTCATTATGAAAGTAAAAAAAAAAGTTAAGAGCCCCGTCACGCCAAGTGGCGTATAGGGAATATGGTGTTAGTGGCCATACATTTTACATACCTTCAGCACATGATTTTTGGTGAAATGCGGTCGGTATACCGCCCGTGCCGCTTTACTTTCCCAGAAAAAAAATCCGGTACCCATTTAAGGCTGGGTGAACCCGGAAGCCGTCGTTTGGAATGAACTCTACCTCTTGTCCTTTGTAGTCCAGTTCACTAACCACTGAGCTATCGCGGCTCCACTTCATTATGAAGGAGACTATTATTCCTCGCACGTTGAGGTCGTCAAAACCGTTGATGCGAAAATAATTTTCTTTCGATTTCAGCTCAGTGAAGCTGTGAGAATTTCATTCACTTCAGCTTGTTACATCCACGGTGAATGTTCGATAAAGAAGCTGGCAATAAACCGTCACGTGAGTAAAGAGCTGCTAAACTAAAAGTGATCATGCCTCTAAGTAGGTTGGGATGAAAATGAGCTCAAAACAAAGTAGAACTACATTTACGACGAGCAGTTCTTATTGCCAGAGCACTGCATACACAGAAAGGTTTCCAGAATTTTGGCTGCACTGGGCGATCTGCAGTATCAAACGCCAAACAATATAAGTAAAGTAAAAGTAAAGAGCCCCGTCACGCCCATACGTGTATACGCTTGGTTATATCTGATTACAAGGAAGACATTGTTGTTCTTGTTTATTGTTATTGTTTCTTCGTCTGCCAAGGAACAGAGAAGATCTCTATTTATAGCCTTCGTTGATCTCACAAAGGCTTTTGACACCGTGGGCAGAGCAGATCTATACAAGGTGCTGGAAAATGTTGGCTGCCCTTCTACACAACGCGTTTGAAATCGTCTCTGGAAACATCAACACCCGTACAGGATCTGACGGCTCCTTATTTAATCTAGCACGTCTAAGGTTAAAACCACAGCAACTCTAATTAAGGAGTTTCTATTCGCTGATGATACAGCACTGTTCACGGTGGGTCCGTTATGTAGTTAATAATTGACAATCTAACTATAGACAGATTGACAGAAGCCCCCTGTCAATACGTATCCAGAAGACTGGTGTTTCAGTAGGGTGTATGTAGTCAGTCCCGCAGCTATAGCATTAAATAACACACACACATGGATCTGTTATAAAGTTCACCTATCTCAATTCTATAGTCACAACCACTGCCTCCTTTGAAGAAGAAATAAATTCCCGAATAGGAAAAGCAACTTCGACATTTTAGTAAACTTAAAGATAGAGCATGGGCCAACCCCAAATTAACACTCAGGACTAAGATTCCAATTTATCAAAGGCGTGTGTTTAGTACACTTCTATACGGATCAGAAACTTGAACTACCTATGCAGGGCAAGAGAAAGTGTTAAACAGCTTTCAAGTGCGTTACCTTCGAAAAATTATGAACATCAAATGGCAGGACAAAGTAACCAACTCTAATGTCTTACAACGAGCCAAACTCGCATCCATCATGACAGGACAAAGTAACCAACTCCAATGTCTTACAACGAGCCAAACTCGCATCCATCATGGCAACAATTAAAAGTCGGAGACTAAGGTGGCTGGGTCATGTAAGAAGAATGTCAAACAATCGTATAAAAAAGTAAAGTACCCCCGTCACGCCAAGTGGCGTATAGGGAAACATGGTGTTAGTGACCCTATATTTTACAGACCTTCAGCACATGATTTTTGGGGTAATGTGGTCGGTATTACGCCCGTGCTGCTTTACTTTCCCAGAAAAAAATCCGGTACCCATTTAAGGCTGGGTGAACCCGGAAGCCGTCGGTTGGGATCGAACCCTACCCCTTGTCCGTGGTAGTCCAGTTCACTAACCACTGAGCTATCGCGGCTCCCCAAACAATCGTATTCCCCCACAAATATAGGTTGGCGAACTTAGTAACGGAAGAAGACCAAGGGGCAAACCAGTGCTGAGATATAAGGATGTTTGCAGGGCTTCCTTGAGGGAATTCTCTAACATTGAAAGAAAATGGAAAGATATAGTTGCAGATTGTAGCACATGTAGAACAACAATACAAAATGGCACAGCAACATCCGAGACAGAGTGGATATCAATTTCAGAAGACAAAAAGGCGCAGGTGAAAGAAGATGAGGTCAGACGCCACACATACATGTTCATTCTGCGGTCAAATCTGTCCATCCAGATTTGACAGATTCAGCCAAAAGAGAATCTGTTCAGCAACAATAGTATCCAGCATAAGATATTAATAGGTTACCAAACTACTGACTTGTCAATGTATATATGTCTGCATCCCCAGGCAAATACTATATGGTGAACTAACACAGAGAGACTTGTTTATTTTGTGACCGGGTGTGTTTGTCAAACATTGCTAGAATTAGCCACGAGAGAAGCTGTTGGACAAAAACAAAACGTAAAAAAACACAATAGCCTCCACTATACGTGCGTGTGTGCGTGCGTGCGTGTGTGTGCGTGCGTGTGTGTGTGTGTGTGTGTGTGTGTGTGTGTTTTACTACAACGTCCTATCATAAGAGATTATCAGGAAGGATTATGTATGAGTTGCTTGAGAGGGAGAGCAGTCGCTGAACACAATGAACTCACCTTGGTAGTGCGATTCGAGCAGCCGGGACGTTTGGCCTCTTATGATGCTGAATGGCAGGTTTTGTGTCAGTCCAAGTCCAGCAACTGCGACACAACAAACGTTAGAAGTTTCAGCGCATGTTTCGCTTACAATAGCCATGTAAATAATAATACAGTTAAAACAGAGCATATTGAAATGCTTGTTGTTTTAATGTGTGACACCTATTATATAGCCTGTAATATATGTCATTTAATGTATCATTTTTAATGTAGGGCATTGAAAATATGACATCGAATATACAACATTTAATATATGACACGTATTTGCATCTAATAATGATAAGCAAAACATATATAAAATATATAATATGTACATATATATATATAGCCTTTGGCGTCTTGACAGACGGTTGGTAGCAAGCAATCATGATAAGTCAGCAGTTTGGTAAAGCATTAGTGTCTCATGCAGGTTGCTGCTTTACTGAACATCTTTTCTCGTGGCTGAATTTGCCAATCCTGGAATCCCATTAAAATAAAAATGATTTAAAAATCTTCATGGCATTATCCCTTGCTGGGGTCTGGTGGGGGGAGGGGGTGGTTGGGCCACATATAGTTATCATCATAGAGTGCCGTCTCCGCAACGAAGGTTGGCTACCATGGAGCGACATTCTGCTCTGTCTCTTGCTTTGATGGTGCAGGTTTGAAGGGCTGATTTGTCCATCTTTTGATGCTACTCGTCCATGTTAGTCTTGGTCTGCCTCTGCCTCTTTTACCTTGTATTTTCCCCTCCAGGATTACTTTTAGTAGGCTGTTGTGTCTTTTAACATGGCCCAAAAATCGCATTTGTCTTGTTTGAATTGTACTTAGTAGTTCTCTTTTCATTTGTAGTTGTTTTAAGACTTCATCGTTTGTTTTCTTTTCCTTCCATCCAATTCTACCTATTCTTCTATATATCCACATTTCAAAGGCTTCAATTCTCTGTTATATTTCCTAGTGTTTCTAATATTTCATCAGTCCATATTTTTTCATTGGGAGCCCTTGGGCCTTGTGTTCTCGTTTTTTGAAGGCTCGTTGTGTTTTGACATTTTTGCTTACCACGTGGCCAAACCATTTTATCTGTTGTTTCTTTATGTACTTCTTGGCGGGAATTATTCCTAGCTTTTTTTCTCCGTTCTTCATTTCTGATCCTATCTCTCAGGGTATTTCCTGTCATTCGTCTGACACATTTCATCTCGGTTGTGGTTACTTTTCTTATTGTTCTATGATCGAGGTTTAATCCCATTGGTTGACGAAACTCAATTATTTTTACACAGAGAGAGGTCGCTAACACTTCGTCATCAAGAAAGTATCTTTAGAATCAATAATTTGTAGCTGAACTGGACGCTTCAAGCGGATAGTTGTGTTAGTAGCTTGCTACTGTCCTGGGAACTATGTTCAGACGGACAACACAAACAACTCAAAGACAACATCTGTTAACAATTCAATGCATTAGCAACAAGAACATCAACAACTGTAATATTTGTTTTGTACTTCGTTTTGATAAGCCGACAATTTTTGACAATTACAATTTAGATGCTTGTGTAAATAAGTGTAAAGACATATACCTTACCTAGTGTCCATAACACCAAGACCAAAATATTCTTGGAGAAGACAGATGGAAGCAGAGATGAAGATGATGGGGAAGACATGGAATGATCTTACAAGAATGGCAAAAAAAAAGTTGAAGACCTATACTCCACAGAGAGTTGAAAAGGTAGTATAAGAGTGTCCATAACAGCATGAAATCAATAAAAATAAAGAAATTTAAAGTTATTAACTGTATGTATTCATTCGCGGTTTATGGTTCCCTCGGTGTGTGTAGTAGTAGAGTGAAGGTTACATCCAAGCCTTTGTATGTGGGCAATATGGTGTTAGTGACTACATTTTTCTATAACAACTACAAATTCTTGGGTGATGTGGTCGGTATCACACCAGGCCGCCTTTACTTCCTAGAAAAATTTATGGTACCAATTTTTAGAGTCAGGGTGAACTCCGGATCCTTATTGGTCCGAATTAACATCTGCACTTCTGGGAATCGAACTCGCACATTTCTAATGAGGTAGCGAGGACACTATTCACTCAGCCATAGAGGCTGTGTGAAATAAAGGTGAGAGGTATAGATGTGTAATTTCAGCTGTCGCATCTACAATTTTTAAAATGTATATAAGTAAGTATTTAACTTTACCTATGTATAATATTTCCCATTTATGCAGGGCGAAGGCATACATGCAGCAGTAGGCTATCATGCACAGAGCTCCAACTGTGCCGAGCAACATTCCTGGCAAACATCGAAACAAGAAGATCACCGCAAAAATTGCGAACATGTTTTGTATAAGGTCCCTGGCAAATAGGAACCACCCAATAGTGATGGCATCGAAACAGAAAGGTACATCCATCACGTACAAATTTTGAACCTTAGGAAGACAATTAATACTTGTATAAGGGGAGGTAATGCATGGTTTTATTAGTGAAGGTTAAACCAAAGTAAGGCCAGCGAGCAGAAATGAATTACCTAAACTTAGTGACGTGTTCAGCCTTGCGGGGAGAATTACGTCAGCCGTTTATAGCTCGCATAGATGAAAACGTCACGATTGTGGGGGGGCTATATGTGGTTTTCTCTCTGCCCGCTAGCTCTACTACTATAAATGGCTGTGTTTAAAGGTGCCTATATTATGGCTTTGCTAAAAAATAGCATACTAAGTTTCAAATCAAAGTCACAAAAAGACAGAATCGAGATCACAGTTGTAAACAAACAAAAAAATGTATCTTAAAAGGCTTCAATGTCAGCATCCCACCAGCCACCTAATATAGCGAAGTAACATTATACTACTAAACATGCACTTTATTTATTTATGTTTTTTTTAAATTTTGTATGTAGTAGAGACACGTCGAATGGACCAGTCACCGAATCGGATCGTACATACCTTAATTATGGCAGTCAGACTATACGTCCAGAAGTCATGATTGTCGCAAAGGAAAAACAGAACATCAACATACCTATAGAAGGCAGACAACTAAAACAAGTAGAGGAATTCAAATACCTAGGAAGTTTAGTGATAAACGACAATTCACAAACAGCAGAGATAGGCTCAAGATGCAATGAAGCTTGTCAAATCATTGGACAGTTATCACCGCTATTGTCCAACAAGGAAATAACTCTGGAGGCAAAACGGGCACTGCACAATACAATCTTCATACCAACGTTGTGCTACCATTGCCAGACCTGGACGCTAGATTCAAGAACAATAAGAAAAAATTCTCTACAGAGGTGAAATGTGTTAGACGAATGACAGGAAACAGCCTGAGAGACAAGATCAGAAATGAAGAACTGAGAAAAAGCTAGGAATAACTTTCGCCACAGAATATATAGAGAAACAACAGATAAAGTGGTTTGGCCACGTGACAAGGCAGAGTGATAAAAAAAAACAAGACAACGAGCCCTCGATAAACGTTGCAAGAACACCAGACTCAAGGGTCGACCACGAAGAAGATGGATCGATGGAATATTAGAAGCACTAGGAAACATAACAGCAGCAGAAGCGAACAGAAGAGCAAACGACGGCAAATTATATCTCCCCTCGACGCTGATAGCCAAATGAGGAAGGAAAGTAGAAGAAGATAGAAAACTATACGCCAGATTTGGACTTTACAGCTTTGGCAGTATACACAAGCAAAATGTAACTTCATAAGGCTCAAGCTTTTGCCATCATTGCCGAGATGATCGATCAGTGCTTATTAAAAAACAAACAAACTATCTTTACGGCATTTTTCCATTACTGGTGGAACAAGGGAAGATTGTCTGACCGGAAAATAAGGGCCACGCGTCCAGCGAAGTCACCGCGAGGTGTTTAAGCTACCGGGATTCGAACCGGCGTTCTCCTGGTTTGGAACCCGACAAGTTATCAACTGGGCCACCTGCTCTTCCACTGCCATTGTGATTGCATGAATAGGAAGTGACGTGTGGAGGAACACGTAACTAAAATAAAAGCAGTTTGATAAAAACATGGAATGATTCAAGAAAAAAGAAAAGACATAAGTTTAGACAAGTGCAGCAAGTTTTGTCTTATAGAGAGAATCCAAACTCCTCCCACTTCAGTCAGGGCAGTGCGACTTGGAAGTAGTAATGCTAGCCTGACATAGGGCACTCTGCAAAAAATATCAACAAAACAAGCGAAATGGAGGAATTTTGTTGGTGCTTTACAGGACATCACCAACCGCACTACAACGTACATGCCACCGACTGCTTTACAAGATACTACATGGCGTACAGGCTACTGATTGCTTTACAAGACACCACAAAGCGTGCAGGCCACAGACTGCTTTACAAGATACTACATGGCGTACAGGCTACTGATTGCTTTACAAGACACCACAAAGCGTGCAGGCCACAGACTGCTTTACAAGACACCACAAAGCGTACAGGCCACATACTGTTTTACAAGACACCACAAAGCGTACATGCCACACATAGCTTTACAAGACACCACAAAACGTACAGGCCACAGACTGCTTTACAAGACACCACAAAGCGTACATGCCACAGATAGCTTTACAAGACACCACAAAACGTACAGGCCACAGACTGCTTTGCAAGACACCACAAAGCGTACAGGCCACAGACTGCTTTGCAAGACACCACAAAGCGTACAGGCCACAGACTGCTTTGCAAGACACCACAAAGCGTACAGGATCCTGACTGCTTTACAAGACACCACAAAACGTACAGGCCACAGACTGCTTTGCAAGACACCACAAAGCGTACAGGCCACAGACTGCTTTGCAAGACACCACAAAGCGTACAGGCCACAGACTGCTTTACAAGACACCACAAAACGTACAGGCCACAGACTGCTTTGCAAGACACCACAAAGCGTACAGGATCCTGACTGCTTTACAAGACACGACAAAACGTACAGGCTACTGACTATATTATAAACACATCAAAGCGTACAGGCTCCTGACTGCTTTACAAGACACCACAAAACATACAGGCCCCAGACTGCTTTACAAGACACCACAAAGCGTACAGCCTCCTGACTGCTTTACAAGACACCACAAAGCGTACAGGCCACATATTGCTTTACAAGACACCACAAAGCGTACAGCCTCCTGACTGCTTTACAAGACACCACAAAACGTACAGCCTCCTGACTGCTTTACAAGACACCACAAAACGAACATGCCACAAATTGCTTTACAAGACACCACAAAACGTACAGGCCACAGACTGCTTTACAAGACACCACAAAACGTACAGGCCACAGACTGCTTTACAAGACACCACAAAGCGTACAGGCCACAGACTGCTTTACAAGACACCACAAAGCGTACAGGCCACAGATTGCTTTACAAGACACCACAAAGCGTACAGGCCACAGATTGCTTCACAAGACACCACAAAGCGTACAGGCCACAGATTGCTTTACAAGACACCACAAAGCGCACAGGTCACAGATTGCTTTACAAGACACCACAAAACGTACAGGCTACTGATTGCTTTGCAAGACACCACAAAGCGTACAGGCTACTGATTGCTTTACAAGATACTACAAAGCGCACAGGCTACTGATTGCTTTACAAGACACCACAAAGCGTACATGCCACAGATTGCTTTACAAGACACTACAAAACGTACAGGCTACAGACTGCTTTACAAGACACCACAAAACGTACAGGCCACAGACTGCTTTACAAGACACCACAAAACGTACAGGCCAAAGACTGCTTTACAAGACACCACAAAACGTACAAGCCACAGACTGCTTTACAAGATACCACAAAGTGTACAGGCCACAGACTGCTTTACACGACACCACACAACGTACAGGCCACAGACTGCTTTACAAGATACTGCAAAACGTACAGGCTACTGATTGCTTTACAAGACAAAACAAAGCGTAAAGGCCACAGACTGCTTCACAAGACACTACAAAGCGTACAGGCCACAGATTGCTTTACAAGACACCACAAAGCGTACAGGCCACAGATTGCTTTACAAGACACCACAAAGTGTACAGGCCACAGATTGCTTTCCAAGACACCACAAAGCGTACAGGCCACAGATTGCTTTACAAGACACCACAAAGCGTACAGACCACAGATTGCTTTACAAGACACCACAAAGCGTACAGGCCACAGACTGCTTTACAAGACACCACAAAGCTTACAGGCCACAGATTGCTTTACAAGACACCACAAAGCGTACAGACCACAGATTGCTTTACAAGACACCACAAAGCGTACAGGCCACAGATTGCTTTACAAGACACCACAAAGCGTACAGGCTTTTTCGTTGATATACGACCAATGAAGTGGAAGCAGTTTAAGAGGCGTGGTTTGATTTTCAAGGCAAATAAAAATACCACATTCCCCATTGCGCCAATGGCAGAGGAAAGAACCTGTTACTTTATTTTTGGCACATCGTATCAATTCTGTTCTTGACTATTTTCCATGCCATGACACCAAGCTATATATATATAGTATCTTCTCTCTTTATCGTCCGCGATCTCTCTTTCCTTGAATTTTGTTAGTTGTAACCAAATATTCCAACCTCCCTCTTCTCACGATGTGCCCGAAAAATGTTGATTGTTTCCTTCTGGTGTTTTTTAGAACCTCCATTTCTGTGTTGGTCTCTATGAGAATGCTCTCGTTGGTATTTTTAACTGTCCATGGAACTTTCAATATTCTTCTGAGAAATCCTTTCTTTGTTAACTCTAATAGTCTTTTCATTTGTTTGTCTCCTGTCCGTAATTCGCTTCCATTGGTCAGAAATGGCTCTATATAGCACCGATAAACTCTCTCCCACTTCTATTGACACAGACTTGTTGCACACAACGTTTTTCATTTTCTGAAATGCTATTTTAGCTTCAGATATTCTGCTTTTTATTTCTGTGCTGCATTTTCCATCTGATGTTATTGTAGTCCGGAAGTATTTGACGCATTTCACTTGTTTCAGATTCAATTCAACAGTGCATGAACCATACCAAGAGCCTAACAAATAGCAATTGTATTGCACTAACAATAAAAAAGACAAACCATGTTGGGGATCCAATTAACTTCGTGTAGACAAAATCCATTTCAAATTAAGGACGTAGACAGAATTCAATTTAAGATGGAACATGGAAAAAATGTGAATTTTGTACTGGATGCAAATTTTCACATCCGGTAAATCAGACTTCACAAATCAGGAATTAATTTAGTTTTATTTACACAGCAGCAACGTGATGATGCGCTTTGTTTTTGTTCCCTTAAATTAGAGGATTTACATGTCAGAACATAAAAAGGTAATGTTTTTATTGGGGTGGGGGGGTGGGGTGGGTGGGGGGGGGGGGGGGGGGGGTGGGGGTGGGGGGGGGGGGGGGGAGGTTTGAATCACAGCATACAGACCATATTCTCCTTGCTTCCTCTTAATGTATTACTTAGTAAGTACTACATTTGACTGCTGAAAGCTCTATTTGTATTATTTTTTTTACTCAAGCAATCGGAATACACGATGATCTCTTGAATTTTGTAAGAAATGCACAATTAAATAGTTCGGCATATACGATCGTCTTAGTCTTACAAAGACGACTCTGTAAGAAACTGTGAGAGGGACGAGATAAGTACACATATAAAGAGATGGGAAGATAAAATCAAAGAATGGACAAGCCTCTATTTTGCAGTTTTAAAGAATGTCACAATATAGAGAGAAATGGAGAAAGTTAATGAAGTCTGTCAGTTGTGCCAACAACGACCCATGTGTGAGGACGAAGAAGAAGAAATTATTTTACTCATTTCATAAATAACAATTGTAAATTCTTCAATCATTATCGTCATGTGCCATACCGGTTGGCGTTGGCGATCATGTCCTTCCACAATCATCTATCTACCATGAAACGTATTACTTCTGATGTTGACTGTTTTCCATGTCATGAACCAAGCGATCTAGTATTTTATCTCTTAGTCGTCCGGAATATCTCTTTCCCTGTATATTACGAGTTTTAACCAAGTATTAAAAATTTTCTTTTCTCATGATGTGCGCAGAAATGTTGATTGTTTCTTTCTGATGGTTTTTAGGAGCTCCCTTTTTGTGTTGGGCTCCTTTAAAATGTTCTCATTGATCTTTTTCACTGTCCAGGGAACTTTCAACATTCTTCTTAGAAATCCCAATCTGTGGTCTCTAATCGTCTTTTCATTTGTTTGTCTACTGTCCATGATTCGCTATGATTCTTCATTCATGGAACATCCAAATGTAACAGATGTTTGTATTTAATTTATACAGATTTATCTTTTATAGTTAATGTATTTTGTGCATTTGCAATATTTCACTTCATAACTCTTTGCTTTGTTCTTTTTATAGAACACGCCATATGTATCTGTTAGTGCAACAACACAATTCTTATCGATTGTATTATAAAACCAGAGAACTTTTTCAGACCAAAACGAAAGGTAAACCAGGTTATAGCAGTTGAATCACGAGGTACCATTTACATTATGTTGATGCAAGTTACTCTGATTCTATAGGAATTATGATGGTATGTGTTGAAACAAACTGGTATCAACTGAATCACGCTCAAGCTACTTAAATCAACGACGATGCCAGTTGATTCACGTTTGTACCAGCTGAATCGCTGTGATCTGAAATAATGTTCTAGATGTGTTTAGTATCGGCAAGACAGTCTGTATTACTGGTCAGTAATATTTCGTCTTGCACATGCGCAAATCGTCAGCACGGATTGTTAACTTAAAACTCTGGTTCGCTCACTCACTGTTCCGCACACGATTCTATTACAAGGAAAACACTACAGACAAAACTCTATCTTCATCCATCTCACCTTGTCCAATCCCTGACGCGCTATATTTGTGAAGAAAAATGCCAGAGTAGCTAGTCTAATCATCCACATGACTCTCCTGTCCATCAGAGCAATGAGGGGAGACACCATGTAGAGGATGGCGCTTTTAACAGATTTGGCTTGTTCCTTCTGCTTCTCAGAAGGTATTGGTCTTCTGTCTGGCAATGCAAAAATTACCAATACACTGAAATAGAGAGTTGAGCATTAGCTGACTGATAATTCTTGATATATTTCACAATTTAAGTTTCTGTTTATTGAAACATGACCGTGCTATTTTTGAGTAGCCGAGACACTAATGATCTCTTTGATTTATTAGTTTAGTAGAAAAAATATATATAAAAAATACCATTAAAAAGATTTTCACCATGCTGCGACTGCACTGGACATGTGACCTTTATCTCAAAGTCCTAAAGAATATATTCGACATGTCACACAAATGGGAAAAAAATGTAAGAATAGTTATAGTTATTGGAAGGCCTCAGTGTCACTTGAAACAAATGAAAATCCATAACTGTAGTGCCATGTAAGAATATTTGTAAGAATAGTTTTTTTTTTTCGAAAGTATTCTGATATATTTAAAATGAAGGACAAATTGCTTTTCTATATATTAATTATCAGGACTGTTGCTACTGAACCTAAACGATTTTTGGTGCAGTTAAAACATGCGGAAACTACTATTGAGTTAGAGGAACTTTACTTTAAAAAAAAAAACACGCGGAAACTACTATTGAGTTAGAGGAACTTTACTTTAAAAAAAAAAACACGCGGAAACTACTATTGAGTTTGAGGAACTTTACTTTAAAAAAAAAAAACACGCGGAAACTACTATTGAGTTTGAGGAACTTTACGTTTTAAAAAAAACATGCGGAAACTACTATTGAGTTTGAGGAACTTTACTTTAAAAAAAAAACACGCGGAAACTACTATTGAGTTAGAGGAACTTTACTTTAAAAAAAACATGCGGAAACTACTATTGAGTTTGAGGAACTTTACTATTTTAAAAAAAAACATGCAGAAACTACTATTGAGTTAGAGGAACTTTACTTTTTAAAAAAAAAACATGCGGAAACTACTATTGAGTTAGAGGAACTTTACTTTAAAAAAAAAACATGCAGAAACTACTATTGAGTTAGAGGAACTTTACTTTAAAAAAAACATGCAGAAACTACTATTGAGTTAGAGGAACTTTACTTTTTTAAAAAAAAACATGCGGAAACTACTATTGAGTTAGAGGAACTTTACTTTTTAAAAAAAAACATGCAGAAACTACTATTGAGTTAGAGGAACTTTACTTTAAAAAAAAACATGCAGAAACTACTATTGAGTTAGAGGAACTTTACTTTTTTAAAAAAACACATGCAGAAACTAATATGAAGTTAGAGGAACTTTACTTTAAAAAAAACACGCAGAAACTACTATTGAGTTAGAGGAACTTTACTTTAAAACAAAATCATGCAGAAACTACTATTGAGTTAGAGGAACTTTACTTTAAAAAAAAACATGCGGAAACTACTATTGAGTTAGAGGAACTTTACTTTTTAAAAAAAAACATGCAGAAACTACTGTTGAGCTAGAGGAACTTTACTTTAAAAAAAAATCATGCGGAAACTACTATTGAGTTAGAGGAACTTTACTTTAAAAAAAACGGAAACTACTGTTGAGCTAGAGGAACTTTACTTTTTAAAAAAAACATGCAGAAACTACTATTGAGTTAGAGGAACTTTACTTTAAAAAAAACATGCGGAAACTACTGTTGAGTTAGAGGAACTTTACTTTAAAAAAAAAAAACATGCGGAAACTACTGTTGAGCAAGAGGAACTTTACTTTAAAAAAAAATCATGCGGAAACTACTGTTGAGTTAGAGGAACTTTACTTTAAAAAAAATATTCGGAAACTACTGTTGAGTTAGAGGAACTTTACTTTAAAAAAAAACATGCGGAAACTACTGTTGAGTTAGAGGAACTTTACTTTTAAAAAAAAACATGCGGAAACTACTGTTGAGCTAGAGGATCTTTACTTTAAAAAAAAATCATGCGGAAACTACTGTTGAGTTAGAGGAACTTTACTTTAAAAAAAATCATGCGGAAACTACTGTTGAGTTAGAGGAACTTTACTTTAAAAAAAAAACATGCAGAAACTACTATTGAGTTAGAGGAACTTTACTTTAAAAAAAATCATGCGGAAACTACTGTTGAGTTAGAGGAACTTTACTTTAAAAAAAACGGAAACTACTGTTGAGCTAGAGGAACTTTACTTTTTAAAAAAAAACATGCAGAAACTACTATTGAGTTAGAGGAACTTTACTTTAAAAAAAACATGCGGAAACTACTGTTGAGTTTGAGGAACTTTACTTTAAAAAAAAACATGCGGAAACTACTGTTGAGCTAGAGGAACTTTACTTTAAAAAAAAATCATGCGGAAACTACTGTTGAGTTAGAGGAACTTTACTTTAAAAAAAAAATATTCGGAAACTACTGTTGAGCTAGAGGAACTTTACGTTTTAAAAAAAAAACATGCGGAAACTTCTGTTGAGTTAGAGGAACTTTACTTTAAAAAAAACATGCGGAAACTACTGTTGAGTTAGAGGAACTTTACGTTTTTTAAAAAAAAACATGCGGAAACTACTATTGAGTTAGAGGAATTTTACTTTTTAAAAAAACATGCGGAAACTACTATTGAGTTAGAGGAACTTTACTTTAAAAAAAAAAACATGCGGAAACTACTGTTGAGCTAGAGGAACTTTACTTTAAAAAAAAATCATGCGGAAACTACTATTGAGTTAGAGGAACTTTACTTTAAAAAAAACGGAAACTACTGTTGAGCTAGAGGAACTTTACTTTTTAAAAAAAACATGCAGAAACTACTATTGAGTTAGAGGAACTTTACTTTAAAAAAAACATGCGGAAACTACTGTTGAGTTAGAGGAACTTTACTTTAAAAAAAAAAACATGCGGAAACTACTGTTGAGTTAGAGGAACTTTACTTTAAAAAAAAAACATGCGGAAACTACTGTTGAGCTAGAGGAACTTTACTTTAAAAAAAAGTGTAGAGCAAAAAAAAAAACACAAAAAAAACACACAAAAAACACAAAAAAAACAAACTCAGTAGCTATAATTCTAATAAATAACGTTGAGATAGTTCAACTGTTCTTGTTTTATTTTCGTATTTCTTTCAAAAACAAACTAGTCCTTAAACATCACATCAACGATAAATTGTGATTTTTATTTCAATTTTCTTTCATTTTTTTTTCAATCGCGAATGAATTCTAAGTCTCTATCTTATATGTAGATAGTCCACGACACACTAGTTGAAATTAACTACGTCATCAGATGTATCCATACACACATACGTTCATTCAGCACCTGTGTCCAACACTCACGCTAAGAACTGAATCCCTGCAGCAGCAAGAGTAGGGATGATGAACCCAGTTTGTTCTACAAGTTGTCCAGACACAATATAAAAAACTGCCCCTACAGCTCCTTTAACAGTTTCTATAATGGCGACACTTAGTGTCCGCTTCCCAGTGCGTGGTGTGATGTCAGACGTATACAGGAAAGTACCAAGTAGGGTTCCACATACCTGAGCAGTGAAAGAGCATGGATTAATCAAACAATTACAACTAGATAAAGCTATAAAGGAGGAAGAAAACCTTGACTAAAGTGCTATATATTACTCTAATAAACATTGATGTCTGATTACTCATTAAATAAAAGGGTTAAAACAGTTAAGAAAAAGAAACTTTTTTTGATATTTAAAATTAGGAGACAAGTAGTTGCCTCCGACAGTCATAGATGACTATAGATTTTTCAGCGCCTCTAGAAATGTTTTTTTTTCTATTCTTTCGCCGTGTATTCTCTTTTTCTATGAATCTACCAGCTTCTTACTTGCGTTTGAGCTTTATGGTGTGTTTCAAAAGATTACGGGCTGCAGCTATTTCTTCCCAGGCTTCAGGATTTATGTTCAGAGTCTTCGTGTCACGTTTACAAAGGTCTAAAATCGGAGTTTTGAGTGTCCCCTAGTTGTCTTGCCATCTGCTAGTTGTCCATAGAGAACATCATTTGGTACTCTACTATCTTTCATATGGTGTGAGTGACCAAGCGAGAGTGACCTATGTCGCTTGAGCAGCGTGTAGATATGCCCGGGAGGCCTGAGCGAGTTAAGACCATCACGTTTGTCACTTTGCCCTTCCAGGTGATATCAAGAATACGACGCTGACACCGCATATGAAATGCATGTAGTCTTCTCTCCTGCTTTGTATATGTTGTCCATGATTCGCTGCCATCATCATCATCATCATCATCATAATGTGCCATACTGGTTGGCGAAGGCGATCATGTCCTTCTACAATCTTCTATCTACAGTGCATCGTATCAATTTTGTTGTTTACTGTTTTTCATGCCATGACACCAAGCTATCCAGTATTTTCTCTCTTTGTCGTCCGCGATCTCTCTTTCCCTGTATTTTGCCAGTTGTAAACAAGTATTCCCTCATGATGTGCCCAAAAAATGTTGATTGCTTCTTTCGGATGTTTTTTTAGTAGCTCATTTTTAGTGTTATTCTCTTTGAGAATTTTCTCAGTGGTCTTTTTAGCTGTCCAAGGAACTTTCAACATTCTTCTGAGAAATCCCATCCCTGTGGTCGCTAATCGTCTTTTCATTTGTTTGTCTACTGTCCATGATTCGCTTCCATAGGTCAGAATTAGTTCTATATAGCACCGATGAACTCTCTTTCTCACTTCTATTGACATAAATTTGTTGCATAAGATATTTTTCATTTTCTGAAATGCTATTTTGGCCTGAGTTATTCAGCTCTTTACTTCCGTGGTGCATCTTCTATCTGATGTTATTATTGTGCCCAAGTATTTGAAACGTTGCACCTGATTCATATTTGTCCTGTTTATTTTTATGCTGCATGATGGTGATGATTGTTTCTTCGATACGTCTATTACTTTTGTTTTCTTACTATTCAGACTGAGACCTTTTTTGTTGCTTTCTTTTACTATTATGTCTATCATTTCTTGTTGTTCATTCTCTGTCTCTGCTATTAAGACTGTGTCATCTGCATATCGCAAATTATTTATGTTGTGACCGTTGACTTCAATTCCTTTTTTGTCTACTATTGATCTCATAATATTTTCGCTGTAAAGTAAAAAAAAAAACGGCGACAGATCATACAGCAGGATAATAATTATGTAGGCGTTATGAACTGTGGCTTAGGAGAATATTTATAACCAAAATAGGAAGAAACAGGAAACGTTCATTTTTTACTTTGCCATGTTGTGCTTCATGGACATGCTCATGAAGTGAATGTTTGTATTTGAGCTGCAGATTGTGTATCGTTATCAGAGGGAGCGATAGCTAGGTGATCTGTAAGCGTCATGGCAGGAGTCAGTGGGGGTAAAGTTGATCCAGTTTTCAACTTGAAGTTAGGTTCCCTTGTAACAGTTTATGTTTGAATCCCTTGTAACTGTTTACGCGAGGTTCCCTTGTAACAGTTTACGTTAGGTTCCCTTGTAACAGTTTATGCTAGGTTTCCTTGTAGCAGTTTATGTTAGGTTCCCTTATAACAGTTTATGTTATGTTCCCTTGTAACTGTTTACGCGAGGTTCCCTTCTAACAGTTTACGTTAGGTTCCCTAATAACAGTTTATATTAGGTTACCTTGCAACCGTTTATGTTAGATTCCCATGTAACAGTTTACGTTAGGTTCCTTATAACAGTTTACGTTAGGTTCCCTTGTAACAGTTTATGCTAGGTTCTCTTGTAACAGTTTATGTTAGGTTCCCTTATAACAGTTTATGTTATGTTCCCTTGTAACTGTTTACGCGAGGTTCCCTTGTAACAGTTTACGTTAGGTTCCCTTGTAACAGTTTATGCTAGGTTCCCTTGTAGCAGTTTATGTTAGGTTCCCTTATAACAGTTTATGTTATGTTCCCTTGTAACTGTTTACGCGAGGTTCCCTTCTAACAGTTTACGTTAGGTTCCCTAATAACAGTTTATAATAGGTTACCTTGCAACCGTTTATGTTAGATTCCCATGTAACAGTTTACGTTAGGTTCCTTATAACAGTTTATGTTAGGTTCCCTTGTAACAGTTTATGTTAGGTTCCATTATAACAGTTTACGTTACGCTCCCTTGTAACAGTTTACATTAGGTTCCCTTGTAACAGTTTACGTTAGGTTCCCTTGCAACAGTTTATGTTAAGTTCTCTTGTAACAGTTTACGTTAGGTTCCCTTGTAACAGTTTACGTTAAGTTCCCTTGTAACAGTTTACGTTAGGTTCCCTTGTAACAATTTACGCTGGATTCTCTTGTAACAGGTTACATGTGAATCCGGAGGTGAAGGCGCGCCTCACAGCAGCAGAGCTGAAAGCTGTCGGCGATCCACAGCTGATGGCTTGCGCCAGGATCGGTGAACCAGACCCATCCAGACTCTGCTCCACCTCTCCGTGATGCCTCTAGTAACAGACTAACCTGTCTAGTCTGACCAAGCGAGTAGGGATCAAAGAGGGAAAACAACCCGGTACTCAAAAATGTCGTGCTGAAGTCGGATGTGTTGGGCCGAAAGGCGCAAATATCACAGTTATACTGCAAACCACAACACAACGCAGACACGCCCACTTAACGTCCTATTAAGGGCGGATAATGAAGAGGTATACTCCTTTAGTCATCGGGCGAACGCAAACAAGCAAACAGGTCTAAATGCTAACATCTCGCGTCGATACGTGTCACTGCATCAACAAATTCAGTTCGTTCTCACGGTAAAAGACGATTCTTGTTTTATGTCGCAGTTTCCAGTGAAAACGACTTTCTGTCGGTTACCTACAATCATCATCATCAAGTACCGAGCCTGCTGGCGTAGGTGATCATGTCTCTCCACAACTTTCTATCTCGACAGTCATTTATCATTTCTGTTGTTGACCTTCTGCCAAGCCATCCTCTTAAGCTGTCTGGTATCTTTTCTCTTTGCTTCCTTCTATCTCTTCGTCCCTCAATTTTCCCAGTTGTTAAAATATATTCCAGTTGCTCTCTTCTAATTACATGGCCAAAAAATGATGATTGTTTCTTCGAAATATTGGAAATTAGCTCTCTTTTCACTTTGGCCTCTTTCAGAACGTTTCATTACTTTTCTTAGCTGTCCATGGTATTCTCAACATGCTTCTGTAAAACCACATTTCTGCAGACTCCAGTGATTTTCTTGGCTGTTGTCCTAATGTCCCTGATTCAGATTACATACAATATTGTTGCTATTATCTCTACTGTACTTGCCTTCCCTCTTCAATCTCTATTTACTTGGCCAGAATCACTTTTACCTGCGATCTGTTTCCTGACCACAACGTGAAAGTGATATTTTTTTTTTAGTTTAGTTTGGGCACATTCACTTACTCAACGTATGTCAGCATTCATACCGTCATGCACTAAACGTATGTCAGCATTCATACAGTCATGCACTCAACGTAGGTCAGCAGTCACGCATTGAGTTATTGAGTTATTTGCAGGTCATCATCATTGCACTCCGAACATGTCCATAGGTGCTCAGATCCCCTCCCCAGCAAGTCCCGCAGTGTCCAGCGACTGACGAATCAAGTTCTGTGGTGGTTGATAAGTCTTCTTACACGCCCAGTGCACGGTCACGCATTCATGCCCTCAATGTATATCAAAATTCACACACTCATGCACTCAATATATGCCAGCATTCACAGCAAGGTCCTTATCACTCATCGTATGCCAGAAGTCAGCTTAGACTGTTATTCAACTACTTCTACTTATTCTAGAATTATGATTTTTTTTGGGTTCATCGTAACGTTTCGAATGCGATCAACATTTAACCTTTAAAAAGTTATATATAAAATTATACAAAGAATTAACGTTGTGAAGAATAAAGTTGATAATACCATGGGCAGTGGAAAGAGTAACAAAGGCACTTTAAAAGAAGCAAACGGAAGCATAAATTTATTATTAACATTAGGGAAATAAACAGTCATAGTTATTTGATCATGTAACGGAGAATGAATAAATGGAATATATCTCGACAACAGTAAGAAATGGAGAAAGAAATTGAGGAAGGAGAGAAACAGTAACAGATAATTTAAGTGTGTTTGGGTAGAATGGACAAATTCAGAAATAGTAAACAACTGTAGAGATAGAAAGTTGTGGCGAGACATGATCACCTATGCCATCAGATAATGTAATTAATAATAATTAATATATCAAAATGTATATGCCAGCACTCTTGTTAATTAGTAATTATGCTGGTTATTTACTTAAGGCCATTAGTTCTCTACCTCATTTGTTTTATTATCGTATATTTCCTAGCCTAGTCTCTTGGATGACGATAAGACGATGGTCATATGTTGGACATGTGATGAGAATAGATAATAACCGAATAGCAAAGCAGGCCCTCATATGGGAAACAACAGGTAAGAGAAGAAGAGGAAGACCCAGGGAGACACTGAGAAGAACATTGATGAGAGAGGCAAGAGCAACAGGATTCGGCTCCCTCAATGAGATAGAGCTGCTTGCACAGAACAGAGACAAATGGCGAGATTTGATAAAATATCTTTAAAAGAAAACTGCTAGAACAAAAATTCAGATATGAGAAGGTGTATCATGGTCTACGCCCTATGGGCCGGCAACGGCTCGAAAGGTCAGTAGATATATAGATAGTCCCTTTTAATTCACGAGGATGTGAGGTAAATACATTTTTGGGTAATAATTTTAACGAACAAGAAAGAGATGAGACTGAATTTATGGAAGCAAGACAAGATAATGAGGAGGAGGTCATGAAATAATGAAACAGTAAAGAGGAATTTATGGATATAGAGGAATAATGTATAATAATCTCAGTATGGATGATTTATATATATATATATATATATATATATATATATATATATATATATATATATATATAAGCAGCTTTCCAAAAAATGAGGAAAATACTATGCAATCCATTTTTAACAATAGAAACAAGAAAAAGAGTTCTTAAATGTTACGTAGAGCCAGTCATAACATATGGATGCGAGTCATGGACAATAGGACAACAGACAAGAAAATCACTGGAGTATGTAGAAATGTGGTTTTACAGAAGAATGTTGAGAATACCATGGACAGCTAAGAAGAGTAATGAAGAGGTTCTGAGAAAGATCAAAGCAAAAAGAGAGCTAATTTCCAATGTTAGGAAGAAACAATCATCATTTTTTGGCCATGTAATGAGAAGAGAACAACTTGAATATATTGTAACAACTGGAAAAATTGAGGGACGAAGGAATAGAGGGAAGCATGGAGAAAAAAAAACAGACAGCTTAAGAGAGAGGCTTGGCAGAAGGTCAACAACAGAAATGATAAATAGCTGCCGAGATCGAAAGGTGTGGAGAGACATGATCACCTACGCCACTAGGCCCGGTACTTGATGATGATGATATATATATATAATTATATATAATGTATGTAAAACTGTGTACGGGTAAAACGATATACCGACCACATTACACCAAAAATTATGTCCCGAAGGTCTGTAAAATTTATAGTCACTAACAACATATTCCCTATACGCCACTTGGCGTGACGGTGGTACTTTACTTTATTTTATGTAAAACTATATATGGATCTTGAGGAATAATGTATACGAATCTTAGTATAGGTAATTTTTTATATATAAAATTATATATACTGTATATAAAACAAAACAAAAAGAGAGCTCATTTCCAATATTCGGAAGAAATAATTATCATTTTTTGGCCATGTAATGAGAAGTGGAACAGCTGGAACATATTGTAACAACTGGGAAAATTGAGGGACGAAGAGATAGTGGGAAGCAAAGAGAAAAGTTACCAGGCAGCTTAAGAGAATGGCTTGGCAGAAGGTCAACAACAGAAATGATAAATAACTGTGGAGATCGAAAGTTGTAGAATTTCTCAGAAGAATATTGAAAGTTCCCTGGACAGCTAAAACGACCAATGAGGAAATTCTCAAAGAGGCCAACACAAAAAGGGGAGCTCCTAAAAAACATCAGAATGAAAAAAAATCAACATTTTTCAGTCACATCATGAGATGCGGAAAGTTTGAATACTTAGTTACAACTGGCAAAAAACAAGGAAAGAGAGATCGTGGACGACAAAGAGAGAAGTTACTACATAGCGTGGCGTTAGGGCATGGAAAACAGTCAACAAGAGAATTGATGACATGCACTGTGGATAAAATATTGTGGAAGGACAGGATCGCCTACGCCAGCTGGTATGGCACATAATGATGACGTCCTCAAAGCTGGAACATGCTAATAATATTTTGTTGTTTTAATAAGTTTACAATGGATTACGTTTGAGTGACATTTTGAAATGGAGTGGCGACTACACTAAAATGTTTTTTTGAGAACCGCTGATAAAAGATATATTGCAAACAGAAATAAAGATTACAAAATAGAAGTATATGAAGAATGTAAACCCAGAGGTTAAATTAACGAAGTATCGAACCTACATTGCCACATATCCCATCAATGGCGTATCCAAGGTACAACCACTTGATGTTCAGATCCCAGTGCACAACCACGACCACAATGACACACCTGAGGAGAAACCCTGTTGTCGGGATCAACAGCAACAACTTGCGACTTATCCTGTTGGAGAAGGTGCCCAGAACCGTGATGGACAACATCCCAATACTATACGTGGTCAAGTCCAGGGTCAATGACATATGGGCAGCCTCTTTCTGAACTTGTTGCAAAAGGTCGTTCTCTGAGCTGGAGTTTGAAGAATTTCCTGATCTGCTGACGCATGGTTGGCTGAGAATGTAGCAATAATTGATAGTGACAGTTATATATTCATCATAATAAAAGTGATAATAGGTGAAGAAATAAAAACAAAGAGCCCCGTCACGCCAAGAGGTAGCGTATAAGGAATATGGTGTTGGTGTCCATATTTTTAAAACTGACTGTCGGTACGTTTTACTAAGCAATGTGGTGGGTATTACGTCACTGACGTCTTTGTTTCTAAGAAAAGTCTGGTACCCATTTAAGGCAGGATGAACCTGGAAGCCCTCGGTCTGTATCGAACCCGAGAACTCTTATCCTTAGTAGTCGATTTGCGTAACCGCTGAGCTAAACCTGCTCCAATTAAGTGGAGAGTTATTTGTAAACATAAAAAATAGGACAACAATTAAGTGGGAACATAATTGCTACCAAAGTTCTTTCAACATCATCAAGTAGCTAACGTGGCTGATTATGTCTCGTCACTTTCTATCTCTACAACTCAGATGTTGGATTCCATTCCGAGCTAATATTTTTCTCTTTGTTTCCTTTTCCCTCTCATCCCAAGATCTTTACAGTTGCCGCAACATGTTCCATTTGTTTGCTTCTCATTTTGTTTATACATTTTTATTTTTCTATCTTTTCCCCGATAACTGTGACAGTGACAACACAGCGTGAGTAATTCACACAAAATTGAGAGGTTGCGCTTCTAAATGTCTAGAACAATGATTGCCCACAACATTTCATTCGAAGATTACTAGTCTTCTCAATCTTGATTACGTTCAAAGGTTTTATCATGCAGTTTTCTAGTTACTTATCAAAAACTCATCTGGATAGATGTCTTGTTTGTGCATAAAAGTTTCACATTGCACAGAAATGCTTGTAATGCCCGTTTATGAATACATCAAACTACATATAATTCATTGGAACAAATTTTGTTTTTAATCTAAGGCAACTTCCGGTGGTATGACAATCGTCTGGTTCTGTAAAAAAAAAAAAAAGAAAGAAAAAAAGACAAATCAGCACAACTTCTCAGGATAAAACAAAATCTCATACACGATAATGTTACTTTTATGCATAACCTGTATTCCCACAACTCTTTCTCCTATGAAAGCTATACACCCTTAGATCTGTTCACTCTAATAAGCACTGATCTCAATATTCCGAAAAGTCATGCTCCTTCATTCAAAAAAAAAAAAAAAAAATTCGGAATTATCTCCCTGAAGCTTATCATGGCTTTCTAAAATAGTGATTTATCTTAACAGTATTGACTATTATTCGTTGTTCAGTCCTTGTAATCATTTGTATTCCCCGCCAGAATGTGTCCGAATATTTTTTCATACAGCGCTGTCCTAATCAACATCTCAGGTGTGTTATGACAATACCATAAAGGTCATATTTTCGAGTTTTCATATTGTACTTTCCTAATCAATATCTAAGGTGTGTTTTGCTAATACAGTATGGATGAAGCATTTCAATCGTTTTAATGCAGCTCTAGTTAATATATAAGGCGCATTATTCAATAAAATATGGTCGCAAAATAGCAATCAAAATGTGTTTTATACAGGTATATTCTAATCAGGACACAAATAATAATAAATGAATACTATTTTTTTGGAGGGAGATTTCCGAGGCCATCAGCGAATCATTTCATTGGAAGAGGTAGGTTTACAATAGTCGGGAAAACTAATCACAAATAATCAACAACAGCACACGCGTGTGTCGATGAGTACTGGTTGCCTGATTCGGGCTGCCTGTTGTTTTTTATTTATTGTTGACTTTTGTGTGATTTTTTTCCGAGTGATGTAAACATACTTTTCCCTATGAAATGATTCGCTATCTCATATTCAATAGTTAGGCAGACCTACATGACAAAACATTCCTTTATTTTGTCTTTTGGATTTTTCAACAAATTTGCATATTTTTAAGCTGTCCATTAAAGTAAAAAAAAGTAAAGTGTCACGCCAAGTGGCGTATAGGGAAATATGGTGTTAGTGACCCTATATTTTACAGACCTTCAGCACATGATTTTTGGGGTAATGTGGTCGGTATTACTCCCGTGCTGCTTTACTTTCCAAGAAAAAAATCCGTCACCCATTTAAGGCTGGGTGAACCCGGAAGCCGTCGGTTGGGATCGAACTCTACCCCTTGTCCTTTGTAGTCCAGTTCACTCACCACTGAGCTATCGCGGGTCCTAAAGCTGTGCATTGGATTCTCAAAATGTTTTCTGTAAAACCACATTTATTTGGTATTGAGAGATTTCGAATACAATTGGTGAGTATTCAATTTCATAGGTCTGGACTGGTTTTACATAAAACTGATCTTAAAAATGTCCTTGAAAAGAATTTCAAACGTCCTATTAATAAAGCAAACACATAAGCCAAAAAAATAAAAAAATACAAAATCACAGCTTTTCAAGTTTTCCTAAGAAAATTATTTGCTGTGTCCCTGCCTGCACTGTTTTCTGCGTCACTCTACTATGTATATCCCTAAACGAACATTTCTATATCCGGATGATGCATTCACTCAAAAAATGAAGTTCTGCCTAATCTTATAAATACTTACTCATCTCACAGAGATTGATATTGCGTTGTGTTGCCCCCCTTGCAGTCAAGTGTATCTGACTTCAACACTCATTTTTAATTAAATTGCTTCCTTTGTCTATGTTGTTTCCTAGTTCCTACAGCAATGCAGCAGTTGTTTGTATTCAGGGTAGGCTAGTTTAAGAAACCAATCTGATCCAAATAATGCGCTTTTCCTCCCCCCCCCCCGGCTGCTTGGATCAAGTTTCTTTTCTCCGTTGCTTACCAACGAGATTGGCTTTAGCATCTAAAATAAGTCAAATACAAAAATTACATGATTTGGAACATTATCATCATCATCATGTTTGTCTCCGTATTGAAAGTTGGGGTGCCCTGAAGCGCTGTCTCATTCTTGTCATTGCTTTGATGGTACAAGCTGTCATGGGTTATTGCTGCTACTGCTCATCAAGCTACTTCATCTTTCGTCTCGTTATGGCTACTGTTTTCCTTCCCTAAAAGAATGTTTTCTAAATTGTATCCAAGATTCTAAACATAAAAAAATAACTCAGAACGACAAAAACAGGAGAACGAGAAGTGTTAAGTGACATTTTTGTCTGGAGATTCTAAACATAAACAAATAGCTCAGAACGACAAAAACAGGAGAACGAGAAGTGTTAAGTGACATTTTTGTCTGGAGATTCTGAACATAAACAAATAGCTCAGAACGACAAAAACAGGAGAACGAGAAGTGTTAAGTGACATTTTTGTCTGGAGATTCTAAACATAAACAAATAACTCATAACGACAAAAACAGGAGAACGAGAAGTGTTAAGTGACATTTTTGTCTGGAGATCGTACCTACTTGTGTCAATGCTGACGTTAACGAAGACTAAATTAGCGAAGTGTTGGTACAAAAATTGGTCCATAACGATCAAATTGATTCGGATGGCACACACCACAAACATTAACATCAGAGCGACCAGGATCAATGGACGTCGGCTAGAGACCTCCTTGCATTCCTGGATAGCCGCGTCTCCATTGATAGAAACATTGGGGACATGACCATCGTCTAAGCCTTGACCAGAATATAATAAATGAGTAGAACTGATTGTCCCATAAGATAATCTTCTCTGATCTGTATAATTTCTATCTGTGTTAAGACACGGCGGACGTCCATTTGTAGGGGTATAAACTGTATAATCACCGTTAATGGAAGTACCATGAGTTTCATACTTCCCTACTTTGTTCCACTCTGATAATAAGCTTTCATCACTATCAGTAGCAATATCTCCATACAAGTCGGCCATCACAAAATGTTACACACTGACAAACCAAAAGATAAAAATGTTTTCGAAAAAAGTTATAATCGTTTTGTTTAACATATACAACATATGTTACATATTGTGGATTTTACTCCAGCGTAAATTCATTCCCAGTCACTGAATTAATAACTGATATATTCTGCCATAAAGTGTTAATGAAATATCACACGACATATTTTAAATTCAAACTTAAGATCATTACTGGCATTTTCTTGCTATTCGTGGCTGTCTATTTATTTATAAAACAAAACAAACAAATAATGTAAGGTTATCGTGACGTCAATGAAAATATAACCTTAACTACTACTACATCCAAAAGAAGTGCGTCTTGTCTTTCGTTTCTACAGGCCGAGCTCAATTTGTAGAAAAATAATTACGTAATAACAGCCATTAAGGCAAGAAATCATTAACTTCGTTATTTGATATACCACTAGAAAAGCTACACATCGATTCTATGATGAACACTTTCAACTTTGTAAATTACTAGTGTGCAGAAATGGAAATGCAGAATTTGAAGCCAAAGTTAGGAAAGACCTCGCTGGGTCACTGGATCTACTTAAGCACACTTCTGCGTGTGTGTAGACTATATGGTTCACTAGTCGAACACAGCTGCAGAAGTGGGTTAAATATAAACAGCGTTTCTAAACTTTGTTGATGTCACGGACCATCATCTTTCTCGTCACCGACTTCAGCATTTAACTTTAGGTTAAAACTCTAATCACATTTTTATTTCACATGCTAATCGAAGGTCTTAACATTTAAATAGAATTGGTGGGAGGGCGGTGGGAATGTACGAACTCGTGATAATATTTGACTCTTGTTTCCTGTGTTGTATGAACAAGCAACAATAAGTAGAGTTGGAGTGTCAGTCACTGGCCTGTTGTGGGCGTGTAATGGTAATTTATTACATCCCATTTACGTGAGATGGACGAAACTACTTTCTTTATTTTTACTTTCTCTGTGTGTTTGATAGAGGAAGTGGTTTGTGTCGTTTATATGATGTCATCATTTCTCATTGTGAATTTTATAGTAACTTAACACGTAGATTTTTTTTATTTGAAGCATCTCATCGCACACTTTGTAGTCTACCTTTACTGTTCTTTTGATAAGGACAATATCTATACATAGTAAAGTACCCCCGTCACGCCAAGTGGCGTATAGGGAATATGGTGTTAGTGACCATAAATTTTACAGACCTTCGGTACTTGATTTTTGGGGTAATGTAGTCGGTATTACGTCCGTGCCGCTTTACTTTCCCAGAAAAAAATCCGGTACCCATTAAAGGCTATTCGAACCGGAAGCCGTCGGTTGGGATCGAACCCTACCTCTTATCCTTTGTAGTCCAGTTCACTAATCACTGAGCTATCGCGGCTTTCAGTGTCCTCTATAGAAGAGCATTAATGTTGTATGAAGAAGCAACAATAAGTAAAGCTAGAGTGTCATCTAGAGGGGAGCTCTAATCATGGGCATAGAATTATGGAATACCGCTTTAGCTTCGTGAAGAAGGTCTCTCTTTCCCTGCAGCACATGAAGAAGGTCTCTATCTAAGGACTAGCAGTCTTCCCTATCTACCAGTCTTCGATATCTAGCAGTCTTCCCTATCTACCAGTCTTCGATATCTAGCAGTCTTCCCTATCTACCAGTCTTCGATATCTAGCAGTCTTCCCTATCTACCAGTCTTCGATATCTAGCAGTCTTCCCTATCTACCAGTCTTCGATATCTAGCAGTCTTCCCTATCTACCAGTCTTCCCTATTTAGCAGCCTTCCCTATCTAACAGTCTTCGATATCTAGCAGTCTTCGATATCTAGCAATCTCCCCTATCTAGCAGCCTCCCCTATCTAACAGTCTCCCCTATCTAACAGTCTCCTCTATTCGGTGGTAGTTAGACTCCTTTCAGGATCATAAATGGGAGATCATGATTAGCTCTAGTCTCTAGTGTGTTGATTCTGACGGAAAATCGTCCTGTAATTATATCAGGAGATAACAATAAAACACCAGAACAATATCCGAGATAAGAGAAAAAGCACTAGAATAATATTTGTCAGTATTCTTTAAAGCTTGTTTTCCCTCTGCTGCTATCGGACTTTCTATTTATTGTGCTTTAACTGAAAATTGATCTCTAATACAACTTTTGTTTGCATTAAAAACAGACAAATGTCCATGAAATCTACGCTATTAATACAAGTATTGTGAATATCATCGACAATTGACTTGCCCACCTTAGGGAACGCTTCATTTATATGTAAGATTTGAAAATGCTTTAGAGTTTTGATGATTCCATAATTGTCAGTTTGTTTATCATTGATTCAGTTTGTGTAAGTTCCAGTTAAATATCTTTAAATTAGAGAGAATCATCGTCATCATCATCATCAAGTACCGTGCCTGCTAGCGTAGGTGATCATGTCTCTCCACAATTTTTAATCTCGACAGTTATTTATCATTTCTGATGTCGACTTTCAGCCAACCCATTATTAGAGAGAATAATTTTTTTTTTTAAAGTGAAGAGCCCCCGTCACATCAAGTGGCGTATAGGGAATATGGTGTTAGTGACCATAGTTTTTATAGAAATTTGTCACATGATTTTTGGGGGAAATGTGGTCGGTATTACGTACCTACCGCTTTACTTTCTCAGAAAAAAAATCCGGCACCCATTTAAGGCTGAGTGAACCCGGAAGCCGTCGATCAGGATCGAACCCGACCATATTAGAGGTAATAAGTAAAAAAAATTAGAGTACCCCGTCACGCCAAGTGGCGTATAGGGAATATGGTGTTAGTGACCATAAATTTTACAGACCTTCGGCACATGATTTTTAGGGTAATGTGGTCGGTATTACGCCCGTGCCGCTTCACTTTCCCAGAATAAAATCCGGTACCCATTAAAGGCTGGGTGAACCCGGAGGCCGTCGGTTGGGACCGAACCCTACCCCTTGTCTTTTGTAGTCTAGGAACACGATATCTGAAGTGATTCTTGAGGGGAAATGACTGCCCCAAGGGAAATAATCTTAATTCATATCTGAACTGCAAAATCATAAGCGTGTGCCATGTCGGTTGGCGTAGGCGATCGCGTCCTTCCACAATCTTCTATCTACAGTGCATCGTATCAATTCTGTTGTTGACTGTTTTCCATGTCATGACACCAAGCTATCCAGTATTTTCTCTCTTTGTCGTCTGCGATCTCTCTTTCCTTTTATTTTGCCAATTGTAACCAAGTATTCCAACTTTCCTCTTCTCATGATGTGTCCGAAAAATGTTGATTGTTTCTTTCGGATGTTTTTGAGGAGCTCCCTTCTTGTCTTGGTCTCTTTGATAACTTCCTCATTGGTCTTTTTAGCTGTCCACTGAATTTTCAATATTCTTCTGAGAAATTCCATCTCTGTGGCATCTGATCGTCTTTTCATTTGTTTAACAGCTGTCCATGATTCGCTTCCATAGGTCAGAATTGGTTCTATATAGCACAGAACTCTCTTTCTCACTTCTATTGACATAGATTTGTACCATAAGATATTTTTCATTTTGTGAAATGCTATTTTGACCTGAGCTATTCTGCTTTTTACTTCTGTGCCCATGGATTTGAAACGTTGCACTTATTTCAGATTTGTCCTGTTTATTTTTATGCTGCATGATGGTGATGATTGTTTCTTCGATATGACCATTACTTCTGTTTTCTTACTATTCAGACTGAGACCTTTCTTGTTGCGTTCCTTTGCTATCATATCTATCATTTCTTGTAGTTCATTCTCTGTCTCTGCTATTAAGACTGTGTCATCCGCATATCGCAAATTATTTATGTTGTGACCGTTGACTTCAATTCCTTTTTTGTCTACTATTGATCTCATAATATGTTCGCTGTAAAGTGAAAACAAATCCGGCGACAGAACACAGCCTTGTCTGAATCCTTGTTTTATAAATTGAAATGGCTGTTTGGTTGTTAATTCGTATAGCTGCTGTTTGTTGACAGTGCATGTTTTTTTTAATGATTCGCAGATCCTTGCCATTTTTTAAAAATTTCTCCAGCATATTGATTATTTCCATGTGCTTTACTTTGTCAAATGTTTTTGTGTAGTCTATAAAGCACATATATAGATCTTTCTTTACCTCTATAGATCTTCCTATCAATGTTCTTATGATGTATATTGCATTATTTGTGCCCTTCCTTCCAAAAATCCACATTGTTCCTCACTTATTTCTGGTTTTATGTTGTTCCTTACACGTCTCATGATGATTCTTAGTCATATTTTAGTCATATGGCCCATGATACTAATAGTGCGATGGTTTTTACAATCAGTGGCGCCTGATTTCTTCGGTATGGCTACAAAGATAGATTTTAGTAGATCTTTGGGTATGTGTCCAGTGTTATATATGTCATTGAGTAGTTTTGTTATGACTTGTACTCCCAGCTCTCCTAATGCATTTGTCTCTTCGATTGTTATGTTGTCGGGACCTGAGCTTTGCCTCTTTTCATGTGTTGAATTGCGTTCTCCACTTCACTCTGCATTATTGGCGGTCATGTGTCTTCATTTTAATTGTTTAACTCTGGTCTTTCATCATCATAGAGTTGACTGATATATTATGTCCAACCTTCCATTGTCTTCTCCTGTCCCATTATTATATTTCCTTCTTTTGATTTCATACATCCTGAAACTTTGACTTCTTTTTTTCCTGTTAATTCATTTAACTGATTGTGCATAAATTTTGAGTCTTTCTTTTGTTGTTTTTTTCATCTCTTCACATTTCTGTTTTAACCATCCTTCCTTCGCTTTTCTGCATTTGTTTCGGATCTCTTTGTGCAATATTTTGTATAACCGTTCTTCTTTCTTATGTTTTCTTCTTTCGTCATTAGTTGTAATATTTCTTCTGTCATCCATTTCTTTTTGTTGATTCTTTTAGTCACTGGTATTACTTCTTTTGATGTTTATTGAATCGATTGTTTGAGCATTTCCCGCTGCTTCTCTATGGTCTATATTCTCTAAATAGCATTATATCTATATTGTACTATCGTGCTGTACTTATCACTCTATCTACTCTAAGGGCTTTGCCGTGTCCATAGTCGCCTAGGGTGTTGTTTTAACCAGGTGTTACTTATAATCATTTCATGTGTCTTTGCCCAACCTATCAATCTATCCCCTCTGTCATTCGTCTCTTCAAGGCCATGCTCCCAGTCACATTTTGCATATTAGCTGTTCCTAACTTTGCATTGAAATACCCTAATATAATAGTTATTTCTTAGGATTTACACTGTTCCCTGGTCAGCTCATTGTAAAAAGTGTCAATGTCTTCTTTTTCGCTATTACTTGTTGATGCATAAGCTTGAATTATGTTGATATCCATTTGTCTACTTCTCAATTTTACTAGCAGAATTCTATCTGATACTGGCCAAAATCCTTTCACTGTTTTGCTTCTTTCTCTATCTAACATGATGCCTACTCCTCTTTCGTGTGTGGTTCCCCCAGAGTAAATTACATTTCCACTATCGCGGTGTAATAATCCTGCTCCTTTCCATTTCATTTCACATAGTCCCAAGATGTTCAATTTCATTCTCTTCATTTCTTGGCTGATGTTTTCTAGTTTGCCAACCTGGAATGCTGATCTAATGTTCCAAGTTCCTATTGCTAGTGTCTCTTTATTTTTAATCTTGCATACAGTAACTTGATGACGATCGGGTGTCACCTGTAGCACATGCCGCTCCCTACCGGACGAGTTGGCTGTGCAGTCCCCATTAATGTCGTTAGCTGTAGATATTAAGTTGTGATTTGTCATGAGTAGTCCAGGCAATATAAGAAGGTAGTTTGCCATTCCTTTCCTTCTTGGCAGTGACTGTACTATAGCTCGTTTCAAATCACTTGCCCAACTTCAAAACGCTATTGTTCAGTAACCGTTTGTTAAAAACTGTTGAAATTTTCCAAATGGTATTAGAATGCAAAAGACCCTTTAAATGTATATTTAACAAATATCTTGCAGCTGCAGTTTTCTTAAAGCGGCGAATTTCTTTGATGTTTGTCAAAATTGTAAATTGTGAACCCCTAAAAAATAGAAATTACCGTAGTTGCTGGTCTATGATTAATTTTCACTCGGTAAAGGCGTGGCCGTAATGGGGAAATAACCTAATAAGACAAAACACCAGGAGAATTATTGTCTTTTCAGTTCGAGGACGGACGATAATATCAAGGTATACCTGTATGTCCAATTTTCATAGTTGTGTGGTCCTGAAAAGGACCGTTTGTTGAACTAATTTAAGGTAATATAGGGGCCAACATTGTGGGGGCTATATACTTTCATTTGTGAATCAGACGAGTCTAAAAGATTAATAACTGTTTGGGGTTGAACATTCCGCAAACCATCATTTTTCCAATATTCCTCTTCCTGTTTTAAGACGTGGTCTTCACATTCAGCCCAATAATCTTTGTCTATATTTAATAAAGCGAGATTAGCAAGAGTCTTTACATCGCATATTTTGAATGTTGTATTTTCATCTGCCACTTGTCCTTTTAATTTTGCCCAGATTAGTTCTATTGGATTTAAATGAGCATGGTAAAGTGGTAGCCTCAAACTTTTATGACCGTGCTCTTGGATAATCTTATCTATTTGAAAAATCTGTGTCCTTTGTTTTTGCTTTACTAGAGATAGTAATTCATGTTTTAAGTACATGTTATTAAATTGTATGTGCTCCTTTGTGAGCCATATCTTAATAGCATCTTTTGTACTGGATGACGTCGGGACTTTATCTTCAAGTGCAACAATGTTGTGGTACGCTGCATTGTCCATTATTAGGCAAGATGGTCGATCTAGTGATGGGAGAACAGAATTTTCAATCCAATGTCTAAATATGTGACCATTCATCTCAGAGTGATAATCCCGATTGTCTATGGATTTTGAAAGAAAAATGAGCTCTGCATTCTGTATTAGTCCATGTTGTCGACTACCTGCATGAGCAATTATCAAGCGCTGTCCTTTGCTGCTAGGTATTAATCTCTTAATCTTTCCATCTGATGACTGCCATTCCTTTGGTTAGTGTGGTGAGCATTGATCCATGTTTCATCCAAGTACACAATATCATAACCTTGCTTGCGCACCTCTTTTACTTCACGTAAGTACTTGCTTCTCATGACTACTATATGTGGCTTCTCACAGATGATGTTTCGTCCATTGGAATACTTTCTGAATGTAAAGCCTGCAGCTCTCACATTCCTCCATAATGTGGACTTTGATATTTCAATACTGTTGTTCTTTTTCATGCGAAACTTTTAATTTTCTTATTGTAACAGTTTCATTCATACCCAACATTTTGCGAATTTCACGTCTACACCTCTGAATGAACGGAAATGGAACACACAATTTCTCAAGTGTCATATTGTGTCAAAAAAACCACGGCGAAAGCGTGCAAACACGTCAATTTTACCGTGTATGGATTTTTACTCGCTATTTTTAACTTAAAATACTGTAAACATTAAGTTTTGTCTACATCAATGGGTCGTTATAAATTTATATAAATCAAATAAGCAACAATAATAACCAAATGTTTTTTTTAATGAAATTAATTCCCTGTTGGGTTCTAATCATTATAACTTTACATGCAAATTTTGAACAACTTACAACAAGCGGTTAAAAAGCTATCGATTTTAAAAGTTGGGCACGAGTTATGAAACAAGCTATAGTCGGAGATCGCAGCCATTGTCTCTATACATGAGATCCTCTGCCTGCCATCGTGGTGTGGGAACTATAACCGGCACTACTTGTCGGCTGCTCCCACAACACCATCCACCACCTGCTCCAATGGCTTCACATAAACCATAGCCATAGGGGGAGGGGGGTGGCTAAACGGGAGCTCCACCTTGCCCAGGGGTGTCCCGAAGACTAGCTGAGGAAAGGAGACGTCTTACTCCTCCTTTGGTAGAGCAGAACTCTACACCGCTAACCTAGTAACTGCAATGAAAATGTTGACTTTTGACAGCAAATGAAATACAAACAACAAAAATTGACGATGTTCATTTAATGTTCATTACTTTGCTGGGTTGCTCAAATAATCTTAATTTACGTGATTTAATTTAAATATCAAACTTCTTTTTAATGCTTTGTTACAAACCACCAATATGGTGGATAGGCGGCAGGAACCATTGAAGGCTATGTCTGAAAAGTGTTCCTTGTTGCAGTTTCCTCATATTCCAAGTCCGGCTTTTAGGAGCTACTGAGTTAAGTGCTCTGTTCACACTGTGAGATGTGCGTTTCATCTGTTTTGATCGTGTTTCGATATTCCAATTGTTTACGATGAATGATGATATCGTATGATGGAGAACAGATGGCTGTGTTCACTTTCTGTGCGGTTTTGCTTTATGTCGTTTGGCGTGTGCTGAGACTGTTATGATGGGGACTACAGCTACCTTTCTTTGTTTGGGAGATGAGATAGTAATTCAGATGATTCCACTGGCACGAGCAGTTGAGCAATCATGGATTCTAATTCGTTTGCAGTGATACGGAAGTCTACCATAACCACAAGTCATGGTAGTTGGTTGTTTATTTTCGTTGCACTGTAACAGAGTATGCTAAAGAGAGCAGATACTGAATCGTTACCGCTCTTTGAGTGGACGAGAGCAGTATCATATAGTGGCGACCAGCAGATTTTAACTATGGTAATTTTCCAGGAATAACAGTTAGTCAGAGTGAGGAAGGAGAGAGGTAGAATAGAGGACGACACGATGAGAGTTAAGAGCCCATGGAATTTTCCATGCAACAGAAGATAGCGCAGTGTCTGCAGGGGTAGGGGTAGGACACCCACCAAACTAAGTTAGATGTCCATGCCAGGTTCACAAGAGCAAAGTTGTTGGAAAGGACCAGGTATGACTAGTAACATGCAACGACCTCGTGGTGTTATTGTCAGAGCTCCACGAGTGTCCATCATGTTCACAACAACTAGTGGTTGTTATTGTGATGAGCATGCGTTGATCCCATGACTTTGGCCGGCTAATAAATAAGTGGTCATCCAACTTCCAGGAGAGGTCATTGTCATGAGGTAACATTATGTCGCCAAGTAGGCGAAAAACAGGATGCTTTGTCCAAAAGATAGGAAAGTTCAGGTGAGTCACAGATGGTGGACACTGGACACGTAAACATTGAGTGACCAGATCACGTTGGAGTGGTCAATTTGCGATGATCTTATTGGTCACCATCTCGCAGGTAGAAGAGAGTTGAGGAGTATTTAAAAGAACAAGGAGTTAGGACAAGGAAGTCAAGCCAGAGAATTAGAAGAAGTAGAATGTAGACTGAGTCAGTTAAAACGGCTTCGGCCGAACTGCTAAAGGCAGTTAGCCAGTTAACAGTTAGAGTCAGAACAGTTAGAAAGTTAAGTTAGAAGTGTAGTAATAAGTTTTGATGGAGTTAGTAAGAACAGTTAGAAATCTACAAGTTACAGTCATAAGTCAGTAATAGATTATTAAGACACTAGAGAAGTTATCAGTAGAAGTTGTTTTACAAGTGTCCAAGAATTGTGTTCCATTGTGTTACATATATTCTACTGTTGCAGGACTTTTGTGACTTTTTGATCTTTCCTTACACACACATATATAACTCAATCTTTACAAGTATATAGTTTTTATTGATGACTTCTACTTGTGGCATTAGACATCAAGTACCGACAGTCAGTTGTGTTGGTATTTATTCATGGTGTATCTTGTTGACCGTATACTCCGTATAGTATTGTGCCTGTCTCTTTCTGATAGTGCTGAACTAGTATCTGAATGTGCTCAGTCTGGCCGAGTGTGGCGATTTGTCTCGAGTCTGCTGAGTGTAGCTGAGTCTGCCCGAGTGTAGCTAAATGTCTCTCTAGCTACTGCTCCTCGCCCCAAAGCATTCTGGGCCTCTCCTCTCCTAATCTCCCTAGTTCCTGGGTCTCGGGGTTTCCCAGGTGACCACACCCCCCGTTGATACGGCCTAACCTCGTCTCCTGACCGTCTCTCTAGCTCCGCCTTTAACCAAGTTGATTAGACTGCTCTGCCGTAAAACTGCGTCTGTCTATCGTCATATTCTTCTATTCTTCCATTATCATAACACTACATGTCGTAAGTAGACTCACAATTTGTAAGAAAATGAAGATGTTGATGAACAATGTTCCATACCAATAAACATTAATAGTTGAATTGAAGAGAGACTTTATATATATACCATATTGTGTGTTGTGATCATTGAAGTACTAGCCACTATAGAAAGATAAAGAACAAAGAACATCACAACTCTATAACAGCACAAGTCAAGTAAATCTTTCCGATGCTGCTCTTTTACTTTTCTTTATTATCTTGTGTTTCATTAAAAAAAATGTTGCCCTTCAGCGCCGAAGGAAATTGGAGTATTTGGGGTGGTGTCTCTTGCATGAACCTCATCGTAATGTATGTTATTTTATTAAGTTATCGTGATGTATGTTATTTTATTAACTTATCGTGATGTATGTTATTTTATTAACTTATCATGGTGTATGTTATTTTATTAACTTATCGTGATGTATGTTATTTTATTAACTTAGCGTGATGTATATTATTTTATTACCTCATCGTGATGTGTGCTATTTTATTAACTTATGAACAGAAGTGTTCGGAGACTTCTGGATAGTGTCGCTTCAAGCATCGAAACTCAGATGCGAGGCGGCATTCCTCACCTTCCCAGAGTATTACCCTGGTACTTTCCTGGTACTTTCTGCCAGCGGCTGGGTCGACTGCGGGGGTATTTTTTTCCCAACCAGAAGTACAATTCACACTACTTCCAGTGGGAATCGAACACGGGTTGTCCGAACATCGGTAGTCCTGTCAGGTGGTTTTTCCCAACTAGGCTACCGAGGCCCTCAATATAAGTAAGTTACAATGATATTTCAATGTTGTGTTAAATTTACTTTTCAGACTGTTATATAATGAATTCATCAAATGCGGAATGGTAGTATATTTCCATAGAACAAATTTTAAAATGTTTTTCTTTTACGTAAAACAAATCATCATCACTTTTATCATCATAAGATCTATGTTCTTAGCAGAACACTGCATTTATTTACCACAACCAGTCTGATAGAATCTCTGTCTCCAGACAGACCTCCCACTTCTTCTGTTGTCATATTCAAGGACTCCTTTTTGTCTTGAAACCACATTCTCCTTGGTCTGCCCCTAAGGCGTCACGTAAAAATTAAGTAAAATAAATAACTGCCATGAATCACATGAACCACACTTGTGTTTCTTATTTTGTTTTGTTTTGTGATCTTCTTATTCGACATCATCGATAGTTATCACATATAAACGTATCACAGTAGCTGACTGTTGACGGGTTGATGCATCTTCTTCTTGTCGCTATAATGTCTGTTAGTCAGGTAGCCTTGCTATTTTTCCTGACTGAACAGCTCTCTATTACTTGCCGTCATTTTGTTTATTTCATGCTTTAGGGTTGCCCCCAGTACACAGACCTGAGGAGGACAATGTGGCCCACACCCACCTCCCTGGAAGAGAAACTATACGGGGCAACCGAATCACATAAACAGACAGCTGCCTTTATAAGAGAGTCCGGAGTCCCAGTCTGAATGAGCCATGATCGCAGAAGTAGAAGAAGAATTTTGTTGATCTATATCACATGTGTCAAGATGGCGGTTGTTTTATTTTCGGAGTGTAGTTTGTGTGACTAAAGTGATTGAATATAGTGTTTCCAACGGATTATAATTTTAAAAAAGTTGTGTAAAGTTTTCTACCAAGGAGGAGGATAAGACCCGATGTAAAATAAAATAAAAGTACATTTTTAAAATGTAAACAGCTAAATATTTATAGTTAGATCGCAAAAGATCGCATGTGAGACCTTAGCGATAAAACACGTTGGGAAACATCAGCCGGGCTAAACCCCCAACGTGTGTTTTTCTTAAGTTAAGCCCTTAACTTAAGACTGACTCAGCAGATCGGTAAGGGATACATGTTTTATGCTCAGAGAAATACACAGAAGATGGAGATAGATAAATATATAGTAGCAACGATACATATATGCGGGATAAAAAAATAAAAAAGCCGAGCTTATAGAAGAAATGACAAAAAAGGACAATTAAAATACTAGGAATAGCGGACACCAGAGTAAAAGGACAACAGATAAAGAAAACACACATGAACTGCACGAAAATATTCTCAGGAGTCGACAACACAGAAAGAGCAACACACGGAGTAGGTTTTATCATAGACCCAGAACACGCAAAGAACATTCTAGAAATAAAATACCATTCAGAAAGAATTATCACAATTAAACTACTAGAAGACGATTGAAAAACATATTACATTCAAATCTATGCACCATGCAACAACAATGAAAGAGACAGCGAAGAATTCTACGTCACACTGAGTGAAATCATTAACAAGATTGGCGAAAGCGACGACATGTTAGTGATGGGAGATTTTAATGAAAGGCTTGGGAAACGCAACGGTGAGAACAGTGATATCTTAGGACCCTCTGGCGATAAAACGGCTGAAATAAACGAAAATGGAAGCAGACTGCTGGAAATATGTAATCAAAATGATTTATTTATCGCCAACACAATCTTCAAACACAGATAGTCGCAAGTATACACCTGGTACAAATGGAATAACACAACATACAGAAGCCATATCGATGTTACACTAACAAGACAACAGAACAAGAAAAGAGTAACCGACAGTAGAGAAATCCCTAATGTTACAGATTACACGAACCACAAGATGGTTATGATCACACTAAGACAGCCAAAAATAAAGAGAATATACGAAAACAAACAAAAGAAGCGAAAAGATCAGACAATAAAAATAAAACAATTAAAAGATCAAGAATCAAGGAAAACCCTAGAAGAAAAACTAACAGAGGAATTTGAAAAAAAACTCCCTAATGAAGTATTCACAGTAGAAGAAGAGTGGAAACAATTTAAGGAAACGGTAACCAACATCTCTAAAACAGTTTGTGGAACGAAGCTAAGAACAAAAGAAGGGAAAAAGAGCACTCCGTGGTGGAACGAAGCAATCAGAGAAGCAATTAAAGAAAAGAAGAAACTGTTTAAAAATTGGAGGGAGAACAAGAACCAAGAAATGGATCGATGGAATATTAGAAGCACTAGGAAACATAACAGCAGCAGAGGCGAACTTAAGAGCAAAAGACCGCAAATTATATCTCCCCTCGACGCTGAAAGGCAGATGAGGAAGGAAAGAATAAGAAGAAGAGGACGTGTGTCATTTCTTCTTCTAATTTGCGTTTCTGCGTCCATGAAAGATATAGTTTACAGTCAAGTGCTCTTCTCTTAGGTACTTCTATTGTTATGTTTCCTAGTTTTTACGATATTCTATCAAACAATATGTTTCGTGGTCTGCCCTTGGGTCTGGTGTTCTTGCAACATTTGTAGAAGGCTCGTTGTGTTGTGTTGTGTTTTGATCTGTCTGTCTTATCACGTGGCCAAACCTTGTTACCTGTTGTTGCTTTATGTTTTCGATGGTGAGGATTATTCCTAGCTTTCTTTCTTCTTAGGGAGCCGCGATAGCTCTGTGGTTAGTGAACTGGACTTCAAAGGACAAGAGATAGGGTTCGATCCCAACCGACTGCTTCCGGTTCACCCAGCCTTTAATGGGTACCGGATTTTTTTTCTGGTAAAGTAAAGTGGCACGGGCGTTAAAGCGACCACATTTCCCCAAAAATCATGTGCAGAAGGTCTGTAAAATTTATGGTCACTAACACCATATTCCCTATACGCCACTTGGCGTGACGGGGGTACTTGACTTTTTTACTTTTTTTCTTTCTTCGTAGTTCTTCATCAGCTATTGAAAAAAAATATATTAATTAATTCTGGCGAATAGACACTAGAAAGCCACCTCACCAGGCTCTTATATGGAGACCAGAAAGTAAAAGAAAACGAGGAAGACCAAAAAAGCTCAGCATAGAACCATCATTGAAGAGAGCGCAGCTTTGGGTCTCAGATACAAGCAAGAACTAAAACAGGTTGATGCTGACAGCCAGACATGGACAACTATGACTTCAACCCTATGCGCCGCATTCAGCCCAGAAGGATCAATCAAAACAATCACTCAAATTTTATGTAGTAATTGTGCTCGTGATATAATAGAAAATGGTTAGAGATGTCATTTTCACACACGCCCAACCCCCACCCCTGTAAAAACAACCATTGATTAGAAAACTGCGTCCAAATGATTAGACACTTAGCACGGTAGGTTGCTTTACTCTCAAAGTAGTCATCATCATCATCATCGAGTGCCGTCTCCGCAACGAAGGTTGACTACCATGGATCGCCATTCCACTCTGTTTCTTGCTTTGATGGTGCAGGTTGTCATAGGCTGGTTTGTTCATCTTTTGATTTTACACGTCCATGTTAGTCTTGGTCTGCCTCTGCCTCTGTTACCTTGTATTTTCCATTCCAATATTATTTTTAGTAGGCTGTTGTGTCTTTTAACGTGTCCCAAAAATGTCATTTGTCTTAATTGTATTTAGTAGTTCTCTTTTTATTTTTAGTTGTTTTAAAACTTCATCGTCTGTTTTCTTTTCTTTCCATCCAATTCTACATATTCTTCTGTAAATCCGCATTTCAAGGGCTTCAATTTTCTGTTCTGTTTTCTTGTCTAATGTCCATGTTTCTGCACCATACAGGAATATTGAGAAGATGTAAGATTTTGCTATTCTTAGTTTCAGCCCTGGTGTTATTTGTTTTAATGTTAGTATATTTTTCATAGCATTAAAATTACTTTTTGCCATTCCTATTCTTTTGTTTATTTCGGTTGTACATTTTCCATCACTGGTTATAGTATGTCCCAGGTAGCTGTAGCTCTGGACTGTCTCCAGATGTATTCCTTCAACTTTGATATTTATTTGTAGGTCTTGAGAATTTTCTTTGTTTATGATCATAGTTTTAGTCTTTTTTATATTCATATCTAGTCCATATTTTTTGCTTGTTATGTTTATCACATTAAGCAATTGTTGTAGGTCTTTAGGATTTTCGGTTAGTAGAACAGTATCATCAGCATATCTTAGGTTATTGATTATCAAAGTAGTACTTTAGTTCTAATCACAAAAATGTTGCTACGTGTATGAATAAAGATGTCAAGAGAAAACTACATTCCACTCATTCTTTACATTGATATTTTCATGGAGTGGTTTACATTTTTCACGATGTACACAATTGTTGAAATTCCAGAGCAGTTAATTTTTTATGCTTCTGAAATTGTAGTCCAATAACGTTTACCAAAATAAAAAGGTCACAATTTGACAATTTGATCCTTTCTGGTATAACTATTGCATACATTTAAGTTATAGAATCTCTTAAGATAATTGTTTATGTTCTATAGTAGACTGAAGCCATGCTTCAAAACTCAGGAAATTTGCAGAGACTACTACAAATATAGAAACAGCTGTGTTCAGCCATCGCTTCATTATAGCTGAATTAAAAATCGTTTGAACTTCGTGTCTTTTATTGTTGTGGAACAGATGAGACCAACGACATTTGGCAGACTGCTCCTCTCAATCGTTTCCTCACAAGACATAGTTATAGCCTTAAGTACAACTATCCCAACAACGTGCATGTTGACGAGTGGTTAAAATAATATAGGACTTTTAAATTAATTGTAAATATATAACACAGCTCGCTGTGTGCCAAACACGGGATAATTCACATGCAGCTACATCAGATAGACAGGGGTGCCGCAATAGCTCAGTGGATAGTGAACTGGACTACAAAGGACAAGAGGTAGGGTTGATCCCAACCGACGGCTTCCGGATTCACCCAGCCTTTAAAGGGTACCGGATTTTTTTATGGGAAAGTAAAGCGGCACGGGTGTAATACCGACCACATTACCCCAAAAATCAGGTGCCAAAGGTTTAAATTTATGATCACTAACACCATATTCCCTATACGCCACTTGGCGTGACTGGGGCTCTTTACTTTACTTTTTTAACTACATCAGATCATTATTATTTATTCCATCTCAACATAAAACTGTAGCAAGAAAGATTATTTATTTATATAACAATAACATTATTACACAATTTAAATACATTTATTATTATTAAAATATATTTATATTACAAATAAAATGTAGGAGTCTATCAAAATACAGATCTAGGGTTCTTTCACTTCAGGTTATCGGCATTGGTTTGACTAGCAACGTCATTGTGGCATTATTTATGTAAATCTTTACATTTTACATGTAGATATGAGAAAATGTAGACAGAAAATAGGACCATTAACTAATATAGATTTAAAGCTAGATATTTGTTGGGATCAATAAGGACGGTAAGAATATGATGATAGTCCATCAGCGACCCTGGCAAGAACTTAGGAGCTGCACGTCATGATAGTCCATCAGCGACCCTGGCAAGAACTTAGGAGCTGCACGTCAAACATTTATAGCAAGTGACAAGACAATGAACTTACACAAAAGAAACAATTGTGCTAATCTCATATCAAGGTAACTAGGACGTTGTTTCTGATAACGCGTTTTCACAAGTAAAGAGCAAAGTTAGCGAAATTAGTTTTAAAACAAACAAACAAACAAACAAACAAACAAACAAACAAACAAACAAACCCAGGACTAGAACGGGAAGATAAACTGTTACATTACCTGCAAGCAAATTAACTGAACCTTATCGATAACCTGCCTTGGAACTTCCGCGAATCATTCCAGGAGAGGAGGTATCTTTACAAGACTCATGAAAAAAATCACAAATAACCAACAACAAAAAAACAAACAAACAAAGAACAATGAATAGTCCGAAGCAAGATTGAACATGAACTTCTTGGCACAGCGCCACTGGAAACTACTATTTGTGCTGTTTCGTTCTAAAACTGTTTGTCTGCAACGCAAGTATTTTAGCTCTACTCTATGCGGGAGATACTTGTCTTAACAGCAGTCTTAAAAAAAAAAAAACAGATATGCACCTTATTCTCGAATTGTGATAATAAAAAAAAGTAAATTATCCCCGACACGCCAAGTGGCTTAAAGGGAATATAGTGTTAGCTACCATACATTTTGCAGACCTTCGGTACATAATTTTTGGGGTAATGTGGTCGATATTACGCCCGTGCCGCTTTACTTTACCAGAAAAAAAATCCAGTACCCATTAAAGGCTGGGTGAACCGGAAGCCGTCGGTTGGGATCGAACCCTACCTCTTGTCCTTTGTAGTCCAGTTCACTAACCACTCAGCTATCGTGGCTCCCGAATTGTGATCATAACCCTATGATATAGTCATGAGTACACATGCGTGAAAGACATCGCCAATGATAGCAAACATTTTAGGTAACTTAGTTGGCCGTGTGCTCTAGTGTTTGGTTCTCGTGGCAAGGCGCTGTGCCGAGGAGTACGGGTTCGATCCTGCTTCGGACCATCTATTTTTCTTTCTTTTTTTCTGTTGTTGATTATTTGTCGGTTTTTTTTCCTCGAGTGTTGTAAACATACCTCTTCTCCTATAATGTTTCACTGACCTATCTCCTTGGGAGTTTCCCTCCATAATAATATTCATTTATTATTATTTGTCTCCTTGGGACTTCCATAATTTACAAACCTTTATTTGAGCCCGAAAGTGGGCAGATGTTCCCATTTCTTGAGAAAGTAAACTAAGTTTTATGTAGCTCCGTTGGTCTAAAGCAATGATATGACAAAGAAACATGTATCATCATTTATAGTGTAAGTGAATTATGCTAGTAGAGAACGCGCGTTCAAATACAGAGACCAACGGATAGGAGGGCAGGACTTTATAGAAAGAGAAGACAAAGATGGAGAACTAGAACAGACTTAGAATGAGAGAGACAGGAAAGAATTCAGACGGTTGGGCAGTTAACATATCTATCTATCTATCTATCTATCTATCTATCTATCTATCTATCTATCTATCTATCTATCTATCTATCTATCTATCTATCTATCTATCTATCTATCTATCTATCTATCTATCTATCTATCTATCTATCTATCTATCTATCTATCTATCTATCTATCTATCTATCTATCTATCTATCTATCTATCTATCTATCTATCTATCTATCTATCTATCTATCTATCTATCTTACAAATCCATCCATCCGTCCATCCGTCCGTCCGTAAGTCCGTCCGTCCGTCCATCCGTCTGTCCGTCCGTCCGTCCATCCGGCCATCTGTCCGTCCGTCCGTCCGTCCGTCCGTCCGTCTATTGTCCTATCGAGCCGAAGGTGACACACAGGGTAGAAATTCTAGACTCTTGTGTTTCGATTACCTTTATTATCAAGTGTCAGACCTTGCACAGGACCCGCATTGTATCCTGCCACACGGCTTTGTTCCGCGCGAGTAAAACATAAATGCTGGAGAAAAATTAGAAGATTCTGAGAGTCTGGGATTTAACACAGATAGACAAGATAGTAATTATGAGATTTAATCAGTCAGGCGATTAACACTGGTGTAAGTGAGAAAAATTAGAAGATTTAATCAGTCGGGCAGTTAACATTGATAGACAGAGCAGAAAAGCAGATCGGATAATTATAAAGAGTAGAAGTATATAGAAGACTTTATTCTTGACCTGCAGTTGACATTCAACACAATGAGTACAATGAGTGATATGAAAGCGATCAACGACTAGTAATTGACTGCTGACGTCATAATGAGTACAATAATCATGTCCTACATCACTTTCATCCTGATCAAGTAAGTAGGGATAGACGAGAAAAGACAAACCCAGTGCCGAAACTGCCGTGCTAATGTCGGATGCACTGAGCCAAAAGGACAACAGTTACAGCTTGTAGTAAGTAAACAAGTAAATTACACATACTACACCAGTTCTATGAACTAGGGCAGAATAATAAATGTGCACCGAAGTACCAGCTCTGTTAACACGCTATTGACGTCACAATTACTTTGTTCTATCTCATAGACATTTGAATTAGGTCACGGAAACGATTTTTAAAAATTAGTTTATCTGTAAAAATATTAAAATATTCGGTTTATTTGTGCGAAAACAGTCCAATACAAGACGAGGAAGACTGAGTTGGAATTACTTTCATGGAGTTAGTTCAAGTTATGAGTTGATGGCACATCCCTTGAGAATTTGTTTAATAACAACATGGAGATGGGGGGTTGTGCAAAATCAAATATTGTAGTGGGAAAATAAAATGGGAGAATGGGTTTGGGGAGAAAGTGTGAAATGAACGATCCACTCCAGGTGTCAAGGATGTTTTGGGCACAAATTGTTTTGGGAACATGAATAATTCATGGCCGGAATAGAACTGTGTGTGATGCTCATTATGTGGAATAACAATAAAGCGCTTCACACGGACTAATTGTGAGAATGTGAGAGCAAGCTAGAAAAGACATGAAAGATCAGCTTTTCCAGAGGGAGACACAGAAAAGATGATGACATTGAAAACCATATTATTTTCAATGTCATCTTTGAGAGATGAGAAAACAAATAAAAAGCAACATTTTGCAAAATAAATGTAAAACGACAGAGAGGAAATGGCATTGAATGAATGCTGTCATCATTCTGACTACATTGTATCTACAACAAACTTGATCTTAACATTAAAAGAACCGCTGATGAGAACGACCATTGGTAAAAGATGTATGATAATGATATCGTATTTTAATATCATAACGTCTAGGTAAAATCTTTTCAGTTTTGCCCGTCTCTTCAATGAAAAGACAGACTGCTAATATCCATCTATAGAAATTACTCTCCGATCAATAGTTCTGCCGCAATCCTAATCATTTGTAAGTTTTGCCGTACAGCTTTCATCTAACCACAGCAACCTTCAGACATGTTCATTTCTCTCCAGCCGATCCCTTGATTTCAATGGCAACCTCTACCGCTCCGACATTCTGGGTTCTTCCAGATATTTCTCCAGGCTTCCTGCGGGCTGCTTGTATTATTTTTGAATGTATTCTTAGTCCAGCCCATGATATCACAAACATATTTCCTCGTTTGTCTATGGTCTCATATTTCGCTTTTCCACGAACAAGTATCTTTGCTCAAGCCCTAAGATCGTGTTACGTAATCGTGAAATGTCACTTCTTTCTTCATTAACGTAAAAAAAATATTCATTAGGAACTATGACGTTGATCACTGAATGCAATTTCTCGTTTATGGTGTTGTCTGTGTATGAAATGTCGCGGATTTTACGATCTACCATTTTGATGGCACGCATTCTTCTTCCTAGTTCTCCTGTTAGGTCGTAGACTTGACGGACATTTAAGAATGTTGATACAACTAGTGTGCTTCGAGGTTTAATTTCATGTTTTAATTCCTGTTTTTATTTTCCAACTAAACCCGGTTCACCGTCGTTGATGTTTCTTTAAGAGCAATACGTAGTGAACTAAAAGGCTCACAGTGTATCCGCGTGCTGCAGAATTATTAACTGGAGTTGGCCAGTTTATAACGTGGAAACGGGTTCTGAACCGTGCGATTGAGTAAGTGCACGTGAGTCTAGATCATTCACGACACCAAAGAAGTACATCACGCTCGGCAGGCAGAATAGTCTACGAAGACAGTGGTGCATACGTCATGACCACGAGTAGCATGACAATGGAGGTGATGGCAGTGACCAAGGCATTAAGGTCACCTTTGTCTATGTCCCTGGACATGCGGGAGTACGGGGAAATGAAAGAGCGGACAGGTTGGCTAGCTGCGCTGTCGTTGAGGACGGGCAACCAATGGATCGGGCGGACATCATCAATGCCCTCCGAGATGTGGGAAGAGCACAGGACTTCGACAAACACAGATCCACGTCACTTCTTCGGATGATGGAAATGGGAGTTAAGATGGGCACAGCCAGAAATGAGACACTTAGTGGCCGTGTAAGAAGACTTATCAACCAACATAGAACTGGAGTCGTCAGTCGCTGGACACTGAGGGAATTGCTGAGGAGGAGATCTGAGCACCTATGGACATGTTCGGAGTGCAATGATGATGACCCGCAAATAACAATAACTCAAGGTAGTGAACTAGTTATCCATACTTCATAGACATATATTGCGAATATATGGGAATATTGAAACGACCAGTGCATCCAAATGTCTAATATTGTTTTCCTAGTTATATACTATTCATAGTTTTGTTATTGGTTTTTTTAAACATATTTTTTGTTGACTTCTCTTTAAGACCAACGGTTATTGAACGAAAGTCCATGTTTCACAGCCTCAAGTAATACTGAAATAACTTGTGCGCTGAATCATGAAAAAAACTCTATTCTTGTGCTTCCTATTCTAGCTTCCCCCCCCCCCCCTCTAGATGTTTCAAATAATTTCTTTACGGTCTTTAATAGCAGAGGTTAGTCAACTGTTTGTCCAAGTATCACAGGTATACATGAATATTATAAGTCTATTCTTGTTGTTTCATTTCAATATTTTCCCCCTGTAACTGTTTCTTAGTTTACTTGACGCTAATTTAAGAGCAGTAGTCAGTAAGTGGTCTACTGTGAACGCGCGGTAGGTTCTCCAGGATTGGCTATTTGTTTCAACCAGTCTTAAATGACCCATGAGATTTTTAGTGTGAAAGAAATACGACCTGACGCTGTGCTGATCACGTTACTAAAAGTGTGCAACTGTTTAACAAAAATATTGACACTATCCCTTTGCCCCACACTCGAGACGTTACGGGATTCTGTTTTTGCTTCTTTATTATACAAATTAAGATGATTTTATACGACTGTTTATCAATATTTTGAGAACCTCATTACAGTCGTTCAACATGTGACAAATGTAAGCTTATTTATTCTCATGCTAGGTTGACTGCGTGAAACATGAATAAGCGAACCAGCTAATGCTCTGATTAAACTGGTGATAATGTTGATTTAGGCCAGGAACTATTGAAGTAGTCCAGATACCGGACAAGCCAGATGGAAATTCCTGCAGAACGACTTTCTGATAGGTCAGGTATGCACTAAACTGAGAAGTCAAAATAAACCACAACGTCAAAAGTTGGGCCTGTTTATTGTATCTTATAGGACCATTTAAATAAAATAAATAGGCGTTGTTTATATTGTTGTTTTACCGGGCCATAAAGCTCACCAGAATTTCGGGGCTAAAAGCTGTCAGCGACTCAAAGCTGATTGTTTGCGTCAGAATCGGCGAATAGGCAGTTGATGAAGACACTACTTCACCTCTAAATCATGCTCATAGAAACAGAATAACCTGCCTGGCTACATGAGTAGGGATCTGTGAGGGAAGGCAAACCGGTACTCGAAAATGTCCTTCTGAAGTCGGATATGTTGTAGTGGAAGGCGCAAATATCATGGCTTAGCTCCAAACTACACAATAATGTATCTTCTTTTTTTCTTCTTCTTCTTTGTCTTTCCTTCCTTCCTCACTTGCTTTTCAGCGTCGAGGGGTGAAATAATTTGCGGTTGTTTGCTCTTCTTTTCTCCTCTACTACTGTTATGTTTCCTAGTGCTTCTAATATTCCATCCATCCATCTTTTCATGGTCGACCATTGGGTCTAGTATTCTCACAACGTTTGTTGAAGGCTCGTTGTGTTGTGTTTTGATATTTCTGTCTTGCCACGTGGCCAAACCATTTTATCTGTTGTTTCTTTATGTATTCTATAGCGGGGGTTATACCCTACTCCACCTCATCGTCAGACAAATCTAGTCTGGCCAAGTAAGCAGTCATCGAAGAGGGAAGTCAAACCGATTCCCAAAAATGCTGTGTTGAAGTCGGATGTGTTGGGCCGAATGGCACAAATATGACAGTTACACGGCAAACTTTACACATCGCACCAAGTCCATCACTTTTAAGGACGAATAATGAAACGAACTATCACTTTCATTAGTATACATCGGGTGAGGGCCAGTAAGAAAGAAAGAACACAAATGAACAACATCAATTTCCACTTTATTTATTTTGGATAAAGACCTCTTTTGTTTGTTCCACCTGAAGCTTCCAACCTTAATGTATCAAAGATGTAGCCAACCAAAGAGAAATGGAAACCAACAATGTGCAATCTTATCTCAACTGCTGATAGGGCAAACAGTGCAAAGATATAGATAATGTTAATCTAATTGACATTCGTCATTTTCATATTTGATAATATATACTTAATGAATCAGTTATATAAAAGTGCACGAAAGAGTAACAATAGATCTATAACCTCATTTTAAGCGATAGTTCATTGCTTCTTATATTTATGCAGCCATCTTATACTGAAGGGATTGTTATCTTGATAGACGATAAAAGGCTGACGTGCTAACATAAACTTATCACAGGGCATCCTTTATAGGCCATGATTATTTTTTTTACTGAAACCAGTGTTCGTTGACGTCGTCACTAAGATCTGACCACACATACTGTACTTTGTTTCCTTCTGTCGTCTTCTACATCAGTGTTTCTCAACCTTTTTTTTATTAAACAATTGATCCCTTCCGATCTTGTTTTCTTCTTGTGTCCACCTTGTCCCTTCGTTAAAAGAAAACTATTTAAGCATTTTGTTTCCATATATATATATGGAGATAAAATGCTTAAATAGTTTAATAGTAATATATATGTAAAAATCCGGAGGGAGGGACCCTAAGGTAGTAGAAGACCTTAACAATCATGTCGATGCTCAGAAGTCGAAGGCTAAGATGGCTGGGGCATGTCCAACGGATGGAAGAAAAACGCATTCCTAGGCAAATACTATATGGTGAGCTAAAACACGGAAAACGACAAATCGGCAGACCTAAACTACGATATAGAGATATCTGCAAATCATCTCTGAATGACTTCTCCATCTGTGAAAACGACTGGCAACATCTGGCAAGTGATCGCACATCATGGAGAGCATGCATAAGGAACGGTATAACAACATTTGAGACTGTGCTAAGACAGGACTTTGAAGAGAAGAGACTCATGAAAAAGGATGGTAAACCCTGTGGATCAGCGAGCCTGACCTGTTCATTATGTGGCCGCGTGTGTTTGTCAAACATTGGTAGAATTAGCCACGAGAGAAGCTGTTCAGCAAAAACAATACCTCAAAAAAATACGCAATAGCCTCCACTAGACCGTCTGACAAGACGAAAAGGGCCATATATAATAATATATATGTATATATATATATAGTAGATAGATAGATAAATCACATGTTTTTATTGTACCCCCACTCTCAGACAACTCACCCTTTCCTCCTTTCGAGTACCTGTTATCCTTCTGTTCTATTCTTTCTCTTCTTTGTGTATGACGCCAACCTCGGTTTATGCTCTTCTGGTTATGTGGGCGTCATGTGCACATTTCTACATATATACGGTCTTCCCTGTATGGGTGTGCATATGCATGTATGTGTTCATATGCATGGGTGTAGTTATATATATATATATATATATGTATATTTGAATATATACATACATTTATGTGTATGTATATATATGTATGTATATACATGTATGTGTGGGCTCGTAGATGCTCATAGACATTGTCAGTGGCTTTGTAGTCGAGGTAACCTAGACAGTGTTTCTCCCACTCACATATTTTTAGAACCCTTTACACGTTGTTGACCCTCCGACCAGTAGGGTATTTACAGCGCATACCAGCGAATCCTTCTTTCTCCTTCTGGCCACAGTCCACGACACAAGGAACAGAACACATTTTTTGTTTCTTAGACCAGTTTCGATTATTTTGTTTCATTACTAGTTATCTATATATGATTAGTTTTATTCACTTGCAAATAAGTAAGTCTGTGTCTGCGTTGTTTGTTTGTTCCTGCTGAAGGCCTATTGAGCCGAAACGTCGTTCAAACTTGTGTCTTCTATCAATTACGTAAAGCTTTTACGATACATTTTTTTCTGTTTTTTTTTTTAAATTTCAATTCTCCCTCACATTTAGCTTTACAGCAGCTTCGCATTTTAATGCATTCATTGACATCTCTTTGCCTTGACCCCTTAGAAGTAGAAAAGCAAGAAAGAAAAATAATGTTGCCGCTGAGATCAAAGGCTGTCTGTCTGTCTGTCTGTCTGTCTGTCTGTCTGTCTGTCTGTCTGTCTGTCTGTCTGTCTGTCTGTCTGTCTGTCTGTCTGTCTGCCTGCCTGCCTGCCTGCCTGTCTGTCTGTCTGTCTGTCTGTCTGTCTTCGATGACCACTTTTGAAACTCGTCAAGAACATATGATGTGTGTTCGTTTTCTAGACAATGAAATAATTCACTGAGTGGGAAAAGATAGATATATGAACGCTGTATTCTACAGCCATCTGTATCACAATCCATGGCTCCCTAGGTTCACTGAGTTTGAAAAGAAAGATATATGAACGCTGTATTCTACAACCAACTGTATCACTATCCATGGCTCCCTAGTTTCGTACGGCAGCCTCCCACTCACGTCATCTTTACCCCCCCCCCCCTTTCCCCCTCTCTCTCTCTTCCCACGCGAATCATCCCGTGGCCACCATTAGGCTATATAGCTGCCATTTGAAAAAACATCGATCTACATCACAGCTCTAATTTATAAGCAATACTACACAGAAGACGAAATAATGAAGGGACCAATCTATTTTTTTTTTAAATTTGAATAGGCGAAACAGCACTGTTAGCAATATGCGCTGCCACCCAGCTGAGAGCTGAACACAAACTTTCCTAGTGGTCTCGCCGCCATCACAAAATCCGCAGGCAGGCGACATTTCTCAGTCATCTCAGAGAGTCAACTCAGCATCACATGTTTCTAGTAGCTTGGTGGACCACAGGAGTTGTTTGCAAATCTCAGGTGATGTCACTGCAGCGAGGCAAAAATTGACTGAGTCCTGAGACTAGTCGTTTTCTAATCTTGATATTTCTTTGCCAGTTTGGATTCGCCAGACGATTATTTCACTTCGTGGCATTGCATTGAAATGTCGTTAAACGTTAAATTAGCTTAATTTGCGATTTTGTTTAATAACATAATTTGTTTAATAACATTAATAGTTGATATTTGTTTTGTGTAATAGAGTTAGTTTACTAACATAGTTGGTTCGTTAAATTAAAACATATTAAGAGATCATTTGTGAGGGGCCCCGGAGATCCAGACTGTCCTGGGGCCTCCACAGGATTCAATCCTGCACTGCAACTAATGGACATCCCAAAAACAGATTAATAATTGAAACAGGAATCACGAAAGTATCTCATAAAATGCACAAGCCACACAATATCCTGTGTACGAGTATGTCGTAACAAGACAAAAGCACGAAATAAAACTTTACACAATCAGCAGAACCGTAAAATCCTTTATTTGCAACTCAGTAAACAAAACATTATAGATATTTTTATGTTATTAAAGGATAATAACTGATTTAAGTTTTCTTTCTTTTTTTAAACAATCATTTAGAAACTTGCCCTTATCTTGTAAATGTAATTTTAGTTCAAATTAGACACAACCAACGAACTGCATTATCTGTAAGGATTAGGAGCATAATGTATATTTATTTATTTTTAGTGAAACAACAAACTTGTGAACCTTCCTAATATTGATTATTTCAATTATTTTAATACTTACTGAAAGGGAACCATACATTACTATCAGCACAAGCAAAACTGCAAATAATCAAATTTGATAATGTAATGGATAACTTGAGATAGTAAGTGCATACAGTTTCTATGTTTTGAAATGATTAATTCTGAGTAAATCTGAGCAATTCTCAGTATTTGACCTAAACATATCCAACATATGGAGGGGACGATAATTTTCTTGATTATATTGTGAAAGGGGTACGACGTATAGAGCATGTATTGTAGCAACTGGAGAAATCGGGAGAATAAAAGATAGAGGAACGCAGAGAGGAAAGATAGAGGGACGTAGAGTAAAAGATAGAGGAACGCAGAGAGAAAAGATAGAGGGAGACAGAGTAAAAGATAGAGGGATGCAGAAAGAAAAGATAGAGGGAGACAGAGTAAAAGATAGAGGGATGCAGAAAGAAAAGATAGAGGGAGACAGAGTAAAAGATAGAGGGATGCAGAGAGAAAAGATAGAGGGAGGCAGAGTAAAAGATAGAGGGATGCAGAAAGAAAAGATAGAGGGAGGCAGAGTAATAGATAGAGGGATGCAGAGAGAAAAGATAGAGGGAAGCAGAGTAAAAGATAGAGGAACGCAGAGAGAAAAGATAGAGGGAAGCAGAGAGAAAAGATAGAGGGAAACAGAGTAAAAGATAGAGGGATGCAGAGAGAAAAGATAGATGGAGGCAGAGTAAAAGATAGAGGGAAGCAGAGAGAAAAGATAGAGGGATGCAGAGAGAAAAGATAGAGGGATGCAGAGAGAAAAGATAGATGGAGGCAGAGTAAAAGATAGAGGGAAGCAGAGAGAAACGATAGAGGGATGCAGAGAGAAAAGATAGAGGGAAGCAGAGAGAAAAGATAGATGGAGGCAGAGTAAAAGATAGAGGGAAGCAGAGAGAAAAGATAGAGGGATGCAGAGAGAAAAGATAGAGGGAAGCAGAGAGAAAAGATAGAGGGATGCAGAGAGAAAAGATAGAGGGATGCAGAGAGAAAAGATAGATGGAGGCAGAGTAAAAGATAGAGGGAAGCAGAGAGAAAAGATAGAGGGATGCAGAGAGAAAAGATAGAGGGATGCAGAGAGAAAAGATAGAGGGATGCAGAGAGAAAAGATAGAGGGATGCAGAGAGAAAAGATAGATGGAGGCAGAGTAAAAGATAGAGGGATGCAGAGAGAAAAGATAGAGGGAGGCAGAGTAAGAGAAAGAGGGATGCAGAGAAAAGATAGATGGAGGCAGAGTAAAAGATAGAGGGATGCAGAGAGAAAAGATAGAGGGAGGCAGAGTAAGAGATAGAGGGAAGCAGAGAGAAAAGATAGAGGGATGCAGAGAGAAAAGATAGAGGGATGCAGAGTAAGAGATAGATGGAGGCAGAGTAAAAGATAGAGGGATGCAGAGAGAAATGATAGAGGGATGCAGAGAGAAAAGATAGATGGAGGCAGAGTAAAAGATAGAGGGATGCAGAGAGAAAAGATAGAGGGAGGCAGAGTAATAGATAGAGGGATGCAGAGAGAAAAGATAGAGGGAGGCAGAGTAATAGATAGAGGGATGCAGAGAGAAAAGATAGAGGGAGACAGAGTAAAAGATAGAGGGATGCAGAGAGAAAAGATAGAGGGAGGCAGAGTAATAGATAGAGGGATGCAGAGAGAAAAGATAGAGGGAAGCAGAGAGAAAAGATAGAGGGAGGCAGAGTAAGAGATAGATGGAGGCAGAGTAAAAGATAGAGGGATGCAGAGAGAAAAGATAGAGGGATGCAGAGAGAAAAGATAGAGGGATGCAGAGAGAAACGATAGAGGGATGCAGAGAGAAAAGATAGAGGGATGCAGAGAGAAAAGATAAAGGGATGCAGAGAGAAACGATAGAGGGATGCAGAGAGAAAAGATAGAGGGATGCAGAGAGAAAAGAAAGAGGGATGCAGAGAGAAAAGATAGAGGGATGCAGAGAGAAAAGATAGAGGGATGCAGAGAGAAAAGATAGAGGGATGCAGAGAGAAAAGATAGAGGGATGCAGAGAGAAAAGATAGAGGGATGCAGAGAGAAACGATAGAGGGATGCAGAGTAAGAGATAGATGGAGGCAGAGTAAAAGATAGAGGGATGCAGAGAGAAAAGATAGAGGGATGCAGAGTAAAAGATAGAGGGATGCAGAGAGAAAAGATAGAGGGATGCAGAGTAAGAGATAGAGGGAGGCAGAGTAAAAGATAGAGGGATGCAGAGAGAAAAGATAGAGGGAAGCAGAGTAAAAGATAGAGGGATGCAGAGAGAAAAGATAGAGGGAAGCAGAGTAAAAGATAGAGGGATGCAGAGAGAAAAGATAGAGGGAAGCAGAGTAAAAGATAGAGGAACGCAGAGAGAAAAGATAGAGGAACGCAGAGAGAAAAGATAGAGGGAAGCAGAGTAAAAGATAGAGGAACGCAGAGAGAAAAGATAGAGGGATGCAGAGTAAGAGATAGATGGAGGCAGAGTAAAAGATAGAGGGATGCAGAGAGAAAAGATAGAGGGATGCAGAGAGAAAAGATAGAGGGATGCAGAGTAAAAGATAGATGGATGCAGAGAGAAAAGATAGATGGAAGCAGAGTAAAAGATAGAGAAACGCAGAGAGAAAAGATAGAGGGAAGCAGAGTAAAAGATGGAGGAACGCAGAGAGAAATGATAGAGGGATGCAGAGTAAGAGATAGATGGAGGCAGAGTAAAAGATAGAGGGATGCAGAGAGAAAAGATAGAGGGATGCAGAGAGAAAAGATAGAGGGATGCAGAGTAAAAGATAGATGGATGCAGAGAGAAAAGATAGAGGGAAGCAGAGTAAAAGATAGAGGAACGCAGAGAGAAAAGATAGAGGGAAGCAGAGTAAAAGATAGAGGAACGCAGAGAGAAAAGATAGAGGGATGCAGAGTAAGAGATAGATGGAGGCAGAGTAAAAGATAGAGGGATGCAGAGAGAAAAGATAGAGGGATGCAGAGAGAAAAGATAGAGGGATGCAGAGAGAAAAGATAGAGGGATGCAGAGAGAAAAGATAGAGGGATGCAGAGAGAAAAGATAGATGGAGGCAGAGTAAAAGATAGAGGGATGCAGAGAGAAAAGATAGAGGGAGGCAGAGTAAGAGAAAGAGGGATGCAGAGAGAAAAGATAGATGGAGGCAGAGTAAAAGATAGAGGGATGCAGAGAGAAAAGATAGAGGGAGGCAGAGTAAGAGATAGAGGGAAGCAGAGAGAAAAGATAGAGGGATGCAGAGAGAAAAGATAGAGGGATGCAGAGTAAGAGATAGATGGAGGCAGAGTAAAAGATAGAGGGATGCAGAGAGAAATGATAGAGGGATGCAGAGAGAAAAGATAGATGGAGGCAGAGTAAAAGATAGAGGGATGCAGAGAGAAAAGATAGAGGGAGGCAGAGTAATAGATAGAGGGATGCAGAGAGAAAAGATAGAGGGAGGCAGAGTAATAGATAGAGGGATGCAGAGAGAAAAGATAGAGGGAGACAGAGTAAAAGATAGAGGGATGCAGAGAGAAAAGATAGAGGGAGGCAGAGTAATAGATAGAGGGATGCAGAGAGAAAAGATAGAGGGAAGCAGAGAGAAAAGATAGAGGGAGGCAGAGTAAGAGATAGATGGAGGCAGAGTAAAAGATAGAGGGATGCAGAGAGAAAAGATAGAGGGATGCAGAGAGAAAAGATAGAGGGATGCAGAGAGAAACGATAGAGGGATGCAGAGAGAAAAGATAGAGGGATGCAGAGAGAAAAGATAAAGGGATGCAGAGAGAAACGATAGAGGGATGCAGAGAGAAAAGATAGAGGGATGCAGAGAGAAAAGATAGAGGGATGCAGAGTAAGAGATAGATGGATGCAGAGTAAAAGATAGAGGGATGCAGAGAGAAAAGATAGAGGGATGCAGAGAGAAAAGATAGAGGGATGCAGAGAGAAAAGATAGAGGGATGCAGAGAGAAACGATAGAGGGATGCAGAGTAAGAGATAGATGGAGGCAGAGTAAAAGATAGAGGGATGCAGAGAGAAAAGATAGAGGGATGCAGAGTAAAAGATAGAGGGATGCAGAGAGAAAAGATAGAGGGATGCAGAGTAAGAGATAGAGGGAGGCAGAGTAAAAGATAGAGGGATGCAGAGAGAAAAGATAGAGGGAAGCAGAGTAAAAGATAGAGGGATGCAGAGAGAAAAGATAGAGGGAAGCAGAGTAAAAGATAGAGGGATGCAGAGAGAAAAGATAGAGGGAAGCAGAGTAAAAGATAGAGGAACGCAGAGAGAAAAGATAGAGGAACGCAGAGAGAAAAGATAGAGGGAAGCAGAGTAAAAGATAGAGGAACGCAGAGAGAAAAGATAGAGGGATGCAGAGTAAGAGATAGATGGAGGCAGAGTAAAAGATAGAGGGATGCAGAGAGAAAAGATAGAGGGATGCAGAGAGAAAAGATAGAGGGATGCAGAGTAAAAGATAGATGGATGCAGAGAGAAAAGATAGATGGAAGCAGAGTAAAAGATAGAGGAACGCAGAGAGAAAAGATAGAGGGAACAGAGTAAAAGATGGAGGAACGCAGAGAGAAATGATAGAGGGATGCAGAGTAAGAGATAGATGGAGGCAGAGTAAAAGATAGAGGGATGCAGAGAGAAAAGATAGAGGGATGCAGAGAGAAAAGATAGAGGGATGCAGAGTAAAAGATAGATGGATGCAGAGAGAAAAGATAGAGGGAAGCAGAGTAAAAGATAGAGGAACGCAGAGAGAAAAGATAGAGGGAAGCAGAGTAAAAGATAGAGGAACGCAGAGAGAAAAGATAGAGGGATGCAGAGTAAGAGATAGATGGAGGCAGAGTAAAAGATAGAGGGATGCAGAGAGAAAAGATAGAGGGATGCAGAGAGAAAAGATAGAGGGATGCAGAGTAAAAGATAGAGGAACGCAGATTGAAAAGATAGAGGGATGCAGAGTAAAAGATAGAGGAACGCAGAGAGAAAAGATAGAGGGAGGCAGAGTAAGAGATAGATGGAGGCAGAGTAAAAGATAGAGGGATGCAGAGTAAAAGATAGAGGAACGCAGAGAGAAAAGATAGAGGGATGCAGAGTAAAAGATAGGGGAACGCAGAGAGAAAAGATAGAGGGATGCAGAGTAAGAGATAGATGGAGGCAGAGTAAAAGATTTATGGAGGCAGAGTAAAAGATAGATGGAGGCAGAGTAAGAGATAGATGGAGGCAGAGTAAGAGATAGATGGAGGCAGAGTAAGAGATAGAGGGATGCAGAGAGAAAAGATAGAGGGATGCAGAGAGAAAAGATAGAGGGATGCAGAGTAAGAGATAGATGGAGGCAGAGTAAAAGATAGAGGGATGCAGAGAGAAAAGATAGAGGGATGCAGAGTAAGAGATAGATGGAGGCAGAGTAAAAGATAGAGGGATGCAGAGTAAAAGATAGAGGGATGCAGAGAGAAAAGATAGAGGGATGCAGAGTAAAAGATAGAGGGATGCAGAGAGAAAAGATAGAGGGATGCAGAGAGAAAAGATAGAGGGATGCAGAGTAAGAGATAGATGGAGGCAGAGTAAAAGATAAAGGGATGCAGAGTAAAAGATAGAGGGATGCAGAGAGAAAAGATAGAGGGATGCAGAGAGAAAAGATAGAGGGATGCAGAGTAAAAGATAGAGGGATGCAGAGAGAAAAGATAGAGGGATGCAGAGAGAAAAGATAGAGGAATGCAGAGTAAGAGATAGATGGAGGCAGAGTAAAAGATAGAGGGATGCAGAGAGAATAGATAGAGGGATGCAGAGAGAAAAGATAGAGGGATGCAGAGTAAAAGATAGAGGGATGCAGAGAGAAAAGATAGAGGGATGCAGAGAGAAAAGATAGAGGGATGCAGAGTAAAAGATAGAGGGATGCAGAGAGAAAAGATAGAGGGATGCAGAGAGAAAAGATAGAGGGATGCAGAGTAAGAGATAGATGGAGGCAGAGTAAAAGATAGAGGGATGCAGAGTAAAAGATAGAGGGATGCAGAGTAAAAGATAGAGGGATGCAGAGTAAAAGATAGAGGGATGCAGAGAGAAAAGATAGAGGGATGCAGAGAGAAAAGATAGAGGGATGCAGAGTAAAAGATAGATGGATGCAGAGAGAAAAGATAGAGGGAAGCAGAGTAAAAGATAGAGGAACGCAGAGAGAAAAGATAGAGGGAAGCAGAGTAAAAGATAGAGGAACGCAGAGAGAAAAGATAGAGGGATGCAGAGTAAGAGATAGATGGAGGCAGAGTAAAAGATAGAGGGATGCAGAGAGAAAAGATAGAGGGATGCAGAGAGAAAAGATAGAGGGATGCAGAGTAAAAGATAGAGGAACGCAGATTGAAAAGATAGAGGGATGCAGAGTAAAAGATAGAGGAACGCAGAGAGAAAAGATAGAGGGAGGCAGAGTAAGAGATAGATGGAGGCAGTAAAAGATAGAGGGATGCAGAGTAAAAGATAGAGGAACGCAGAGAGAAAAGATAGAGGGATGCAGAGTAAAAGATAGAGGAACGCAGAGAGAAAAGATAGAGGGATGCAGAGTAAGAGATAGATGGAGGCAGAGTAAAAGATTGATGGAGGCAGAGTAAAAGATAGATGGAGGCAGAGTAAGAGATAGATGGAGGCAGAGTAAGAGATAGATGGAGGCAGAGTAAGAGATAGAGGGATGCAGAGAGAAAAGATAGAGGGATGCAGAGAGAAAAGATAGAGGGATGCAGAGTAAAAGATAGAGGGATGCAGAGAGAAAAGATAGAGGGATGCAGAGAGAAAAGATAGAGGGATGCAGAGTAAGAGATAGATGGAGGCAGAGTAAAAGATAGAGGGATGCAGAGAGAAATGATAGAGGGATGCAGAGAGAAAAGATAGATGGAGGCAGAGTAAAAGATAGAGGGATGCAGAGAGAAAAGATAGAGGGAGGCAGAGTAATAGATAGAGGGATGCAGAGAGAAAAGATAGAGGGAGGCAGAGTAATAGATAGAGGGATGCAGAGAGAAAAGATAGAGGGAGACAGAGTAAAAGATAGAGGGATGCAGAGAGAAAAGATAGAGGGAGGCAGAGTAATAGATAGAGGGATGCAGAGAGAAAAGATAGAGGGAAGCAGAGAGAAAAGATAGAGGGAGGCAGAGTAAGAGATAGATGGAGGCAGAGTAAAAGATAGAGGGATGCAGAGAGAAAAGATAGAGGGATGCAGAGAGAAAAGATAGAGGGATGCAGAGAGAAACGATAGAGGGATGCAGAGAGAAAAGATAGAGGGATGCAGAGAGAAAAGATAAAGGGATGCAGAGAGAAACGATAGAGGGATGCAGAGAGAAAAGATAGAGGGATGCAGAGAGAAAAGATAGAGGGATGCAGAGAGAAAAGATAGAGGGATGCAGAGAGAAAAGATAGAGGGATGCAGAGAGAAAAGATAGAGGGATGCAGAGAGAAAAGATAGAGGGATGCAGAGAGAAAAGATAGAGGGATGCAGAGAGAAACGATAGAGGGATGCAGAGTAAGAGATAGATGGAGGCAGAGTAAAAGATAGAGGGATGCAGAGAGAAAAGATAGAGGGATGCAGAGTAAAAGATAGAGGGATGCAGAGAGAAAAGATAGAGGGATGCAGAGTAAGAGATAGAGGGAGGCAGAGTAAAAGATAGAGGGATGCAGAGAGAAAAGATAGAGGGAAGCAGAGTAAAAGATAGAGGGATGCAGAGAGAAAAGATAGAGGGAAGCAGAGTAAAAGATAGAGGGATGCAGAGAGAAAAGATAGAGGGAAGCAGAGTAAAAGATAGAGGAACGCAGAGAGAAAAGATAGAGGAACGCAGAGAGAAAAGATAGAGGGAAGCAGAGTAAAAGATAGAGGAACGCAGAGAGAAAAGATAGAGGGATGCAGAGTAAGAGATAGATGGAGGCAGAGTAAAAGATAGAGGGATGCAGAGAGAAAAGATAGAGGGATGCAGAGAGAAAAGATAGAGGGATGCAGAGTAAAAGATAGATGGATGCAGAGAGAAAAGATAGATGGAAGCAGAGTAAAAGATAGAGGAACGCAGAGAGAAAAGATAGAGGGAAGCAGAGTAAAAGATGGAGGAACGCAGAGAGAAATGATAGAGGGATGCAGAGTAAGAGATAGATGGAGGCAGAGTAAAAGATAGAGGGATGCAGAGAGAAAAGATAGAGGGATGCAGAGAGAAAAGATAGAGGGATGCAGAGTAAAAGATAGATGGATGCAGAGAGAAAAGATAGAGGGAAGCAGAGTAAAAGATAGAGGAACGCAGAGAGAAAAGATAGAGGGAAGCAGAGTAAAAGATAGAGGAACGCAGAGAGAAAAGATAGAGGGATGCAGAGTAAGAGATAGATGGAGGCAGAGTAAAAGATAGAGGGATGCAGAGAGAAAAGATAGAGGGATGCAGAGAGAAAAGATAGAGGGATGCAGAGTAAAAGATAGAGGAACGCAGAGAGAAAAGATAGAGGGATGCAGAGTAAAAGATAGATGAACGCAGAGAGAAAAGATAGAGGGAGGCAGAGTAAGAGATAGATGGAGGCAGAGTAAAAGATAGAGGGATGCAGAGTAAAAGATAGATGGAGGCAGAGAGAAAAGATAGAGGGATGCAGAGTAAAAGATAGAGGGAACGCAGAGAGAAAAGATAGAGGGATGCAGAGTAAGAGATAGATGGAGGCAGAGTAAAAGATTTATGGAGGCAGAGTAAAAGATAGATGGAGGCAGAGTAAGAGATAGATGGAGGCAGAGTAAGAGATAGATGGAGGCAGAGTAAGAGATAGAGGGATGCAGAGAGAAAAGATAGAGGGATGCAGAGAGAAAAGATAGAGGGATGCAGAGTAAGAGATAGATGGAGGCAGAGTAAAAGATAGAGGGATGCAGAGAGAAAAGATAGAGGGATGCAGAGTAAGAGATAGATGGAGGCAGAGTAAAAGATAGAGGGATGCAGAGTAAAAGATAGAGGGATGCAGAGAGAAAAGATAGAGGGATGCAGAGTAAAAGATAGAGGGATGCAGAGAGAAAAGATAGAGGGATGCAGAGAGAAAAGATAGAGGGATGCAGAGTAAGAGATAGATGGAGGCAGAGTAAAGATAAAGGGATGCAGAGTAAAAGATAGAGGGATGCAGAGAGAAAAGATAGAGGGATGCAGAGAGAAAAGATAGAGGGATGCAGAGTAAAAGATAGAGGGATGCAGAGAGAAAAGATAGAGGGATGCAGAGAGAAAAGATAGAGGAATGCAGAGTAAAAGATAGATGGAGGCAGAGTAAAAGATAGAGGGATGCAGAGAGAATAGATAGAGGGATGCAGAGAGAAAAGATAGAGGGATGCAGAGTAAAAGATAGAGGGATGCAGAGAGAAAGATAGAGGGATGCAGAGAGAAAAGATAGAGGGATGCAGAGTAAAAGATAGAGGGATGCAGAGAGAAAAGATAGAGGGATGCAGAGAGAAAAGATAGAGGGATGCAGAGTAAGAGATAGATGGAGGCAGAGTAAAAGATAGAGGGATGCAGAGTAAAAGATAGAGGGATGCAGAGTAAAAGATAGAGGGATGCAGAGTAAAAGATAGAGGGATGCAGAGAGAAAAGATAGAGGGATGCAGAGAGAAAAGATAGAGGGATGCAGAGTAAAAGATAGATGGATGCAGAGAGAAAAGATAGAGGGAAGCAGAGTAAAAGATAGAGGAACGCAGAGAGAAAAGATAGAGGGAAGCAGAGTAAAAGATAGAGGAACGCAGAGAGAAAAGATAGAGGGATGCAGAGTAAGAGATAGAGGAGGCAGAGTAAAAGATAGAGGGATGCAGAGAGAAAAGATAGAGGGATGCAGAGAGAAAAGATAGAGGGATGCAGAGTAAAAGATAGAGGAACGCAGATTGAAAAGATAGAGGGATGCAGAGTAAAAGATAGAGGAACGCAGAGAGAAAAGATAGAGGGATGCAGAGTAAGAGATAGATGGAGGCAGTAAAAGATAGAGGATGCAGAGTAAAAGATAGAGGAACGCAGAGAGAAAAGATAGAGGGATGCAGAGTAAAGATAGAGGAACGCAGAGAGAAAGATAGAGGGATGCAGAGTAAGAGATAGATGGAGGCAGAGTAAAAGATTGATGGAGGCAGAGTAAAAGATAGATGGAGGCAGAGTAAGAGATAGATGGAGGCAGAGTAAGAGATAGATGGAGGCAGAGTAAGAGATAGAGGGATGCAGAGAGAAAAGATAGAGGGATGCAGAGTAAAGATAGAGGGATGCAGAGTAAAAGATAGAGGGATGCAGAGAGAAAAGATAGAGGGATGCAGAGAGAAAAGATAGAGGGATGCAGAGTAAGAGATAGATGGATGCAGAGTAAAAGATAGAGGGATGCAGAGAGAAAAGATAGAGGGATGCAGAGTAAAAGATAGAGGGAGGCAGAGTAAAAGATAGAGGGATGCAGAGTAAAAGATAGAGGGATGCAGAGTAAAGATAGAGGGATGCAGAGTAAAAGATAGAGGGATGCAGAGAAAAAGATAGAGGGATGCAGAGAGAAAAGATAGAGGGATGCAGAGAGAAAAGATAGAGGGATGCAGAGTAAAAGATAGAGGGATGCAGAGAGAAAAGATAGAGGGATGCAGAGAGAAAAGATAGAGGGATGCAGAGTAAGAGATAGATGGAGGCAGAGTAAAAGATAGAGGGATGCAGAGAGAAAAGATAGAGGGATGCAGAGAGAAAAGATAGAGGGATGCAGAGTAAAAGATAGAGGGATGCAGAGAGAAAAGATAGAGGGATGCAGAGAGAAAAGATAGAGGGATGCAGAGTAAAAGATAGAGGGATGCAGAGAGAAAAGATAGAGGGATGCAGAGAGAAAAGATAGAGGGATGCAGAGTAAGAGATAGATGGAGGCAGAGTAAAAGATAGAGGGATGCAGAGTAAAAGATAGAGGGATGCAGAGTAAAAGATAGAGGGATGCAGAGTAAAAGATAGAGGGATGCAGAGAGAAAAGATAGAGGGATGCAGAGAGAAAAGATAGAGGGATGCAGAGTAAAAGATAGAGGGATGCAGAGAGAAAAGATAGAGGGATGCAGAGAGAAAAGATAGAGGGATACAGAGAGAAAAGATAGAGGGATGCAGAGAGAAAAGATAGAGGGATGCAGAGAGAAAAGATAGAGGGATGCAGAGTAAAAGATAGAGGGATGCAGAGAGAAAAGATAGAGGGGTGCAGAGAGAAACGATAGAGGGATGCAGAGAGAAAAGATAGAGGGACGCAGAGTAAGAGATAGTGGAGAGCAGAGTAAAAGATAGATGGAGGCAGAGAGAAAAGATAGAGGGATGCAGAGAGAAAAGATAGAGGGATGCAGAGTAAGAGATAGATGGAGGCAGAGTAAAAGATAGAGGGATGCAGATAGAAAAGATAGAGGGATGCAGAGAGAAAAGATAGAGGGACGCAGAGTAAGAGATAGTGGAGAGGAGAGTAAAAGATAGATGGAGGCAGAGAGAAACGATAGAGAACGTTTTAAGACAGTGAGTAGTTTGGTAGGAAGTCAACACCATAAATGATGAGCAACTATAGAGACAAACGTTTTGGAGAAACGTGATCACCTATGCCAGTAGGCACTTTACGTGTTGATGATGTTACGAGATAAAAAAAAACAAGATACGAAAAACGTTTTTGCAAGCTGATTTTATTGGAGTAAACTAAAAAGTCACAGATTAGCATGCAGGTAATCATTTACAATTTTCCTTAAGAAAATTAATGTAATGTTTGTGTGTGGAAATAGGCCCAAAACATGCGATATTGTTGGTGTGGAAGGATGGGATCAACAAGTAATATGTTTTGCAACAGCTTTACTTAATGAGTGATATAAAAAGAACATTACGAACGAAGGTACTATACATGTATATATGCTTGACTTTCTAGGACGAAGTTGTCTAGTTTTAGTGTATGTCTTTCTTTGAGTCTTAATGTTTTTGTCTGTTCCCACCGAAAGTCATGTACGGATCAAATGCCGTAATGTTTTTTTTTTATTTATCGTTTTAGTAAAGTTGTTACAAAACGTTTTGTTTACTTATTGAATGTTTATGTGACATGTCTGCTGATAATAATACGCCATCTCGTAACGATAATCTTACAATTTTATGATATTTAATAATGAAATGTGAGATAACCGAGATGTTTGACACACAGTGACGTCGATCAGACTATGAGCAAGGAGAAGTTTTCTACAGGAAAATAGGACTTTTATCATGCACACAATACAGTCATTGAAAAGCAGACAATGTCTTTATCCTCAATCCTTCAGTAAAACCCCATAAATTGGCAAATACTGCAACACGTTTTCTTTCTACGCCTTAAAACAACATTGATAGACTGTAGGAAGGACTGGAAGTTGTGAAGGTTAATCGTCGCCTACATCATTATTCACTCCAAACTAAATTACATTAATTAGTTTATAACCAGTAGACTAAGATAACAGCGATAGTAGGTATATCAAGGGAAGTAACTAAATGAGTTATGGTACTTCTGCTAATAGAAATTTGCATGTCAGTTATAGGCAAAATTATGGATGAGACATTATTATTATTATTAATGGCATGCTTAATTAGTGAATAGATTAAATATCTTTTTCTACGAGGTAAACATTTGCTTCATTTTTATGTAGAAGCTGAAAGTGCAGATTAGTTCATCAAAACTTTAAACAAAATTTTGGGGGGCAAATGAGTACGTTTATTAAATATTCCCTTGTCTTGCGTGGAAAACAAACAAATGTAGGAAAGTTCATAAATTGTTTCTATTAGATATTGTAAGTTTATACATGATTTTGTTCCTTCTAGTTCATCGCCAGAACCCTTGATCTAATGATCCCATTTACTCTCGTTTAAACCCTGAAATCTGGAAAAATAAATAAATAAACGAAATTAAGTATGACACAATAAAGTTTATTAACCTCCGAATGTGTCAAACGAACGAAAATGTTAATTTGAGCTAAATGGACGTAATCTCTCAACTTTTTTAATAAGCACATGGCAAGTGCGGAACTCAGTGTGGAGCAGGGGACTTGAACTGACGCCTATTTGCTGGTCCACATGGTCTCCACCATGTTGTAGTGCCGGCAGTGATGGCCGAGCCAGATAAATCTTTCCATGGCACACGTTTCAACCGCCATAGCTCCACAGACTCGTTCGCTGCAGTCCATGAGATGTTCAGTGTCCTCCTGTAAAATATTAAATATAATAATAAATAACAAATATTTAAAGTGAAAGACACTACAGAATAGCTACTACAAAGATTTCTATCACTACCACTACCATTACTGCAACAGCTACTAATGATACTACTGCGACTACAACTGTTATTATTACTACTACTCCCTGGAACAGTGAGCTAGATGACTTGAGAACAACCCTTGACCAACTGTGAAATAACTTCCAGATAGTAGTCATCCAGTGGATACCATCACACTGTAAAATACAAGGAAACGAATGCGCAGACAAACTAGCTAAGGAGGGAGGAAGATTACCACAAGAGAACCATCTGGTCAACTATGACGAAGCCAAACCCATCATCAAAGGCTAGTACCCTTTTTCCATGAAAAATAGAAACAAGAACACCCAAAGTATAACAAGAGGGACGGATACCTTCAACTATCAAGGAAGAATCAAGTCATCATACTTCGCCTACGCACTGGCCACAACAGACTGAGAAACCACATGTTCACCAAACTCAAAATAGGCACTGCCAGCCAAGGCCATTGTACTCTGGATAACATGGATACTAAACATGTGCTACAGGATTGCCCCCCCCCCCCTTCTCCCCAGCACACAGGCCTGAGAAGGACAATGTGACCCACACCTACATCCCTGGAAGAGAAACTCTACGGGGCAACCTAATCACTTAAACAGACAACAGCCTTCATAAGAGCCTTCCGAAGTTGTAGTCTGAATGAGCCATGGTCGCAGAAGAAGAAGATTACTATTACTCCCTTACTATTACTTCTACTTCTACTTCTACTTCTACTTCTACTTCTACTTCTACTTCTACTACAATTACTATTTTGAATGTTTTTATTGCTGCATATAGGGTGATCATTATTGGTTACGGTTATGGTTAGTCGAAAGCCTAAGTATCACTGCAAACGAATTAAAATCTATAATTGCTCAACCGCCCGTGCCAGTGGAATCATCCGAATCAACATCTCATATCATTGAATGATCCAAACAAAGAAATGCAGATTCAGGCCTATCATTGCAGCTACAACACACGCCAAAAGACATAAGGCCAAGCGGCACTGGAAATGAAAGCAGCCGAACTGTCCTTTGTCATACGATATTATTATTCATAATAAGCAATCGGAATATCGAAACACGATCCGGATGAAAAACATAGCTCACGGTGTGAACAGAGCACTAAACTCAGTAGCTCATGCAGCAAGCCGGACTTGGAATATGAGGAAACAGCAACAAGGAAAACTTTTCATACTGAGCCTCAATGGTTCCTGCCGCCTATCCGCCATATTGACCGGAAGTCCGCGATCTTCATTATACTCTGGTAGTGCTTTTTACTTCTCAAAATTCATTTCTAATTAGACAATGAAATCCTCAGCGCAATGCATCAACTTCACAGAATACTGAGATCACTTTAGAATATGGCAAATAATGAAGCGATTGTAATATTTCCCATATGAAGATGTGTGTTGCTTCCTCTTTCTGATTTTTAAATGCCACTTGTTCGAATACCTTCTTAACATGGGACCTATGTTATATAAACCTTATCGGATAGAAACAGGCATTCAAATTAAATTAATCTGAAATAAGAAATACGCCAAACAGTTGTCCAAATAATTGCTTTACAGTAGTAGTTATAACATTTTGCCAATATGGACAAATAATGGTTTTACTTCCCGTGAGGGGGTGAGAGCGCACTTTAGCAACGGGGCTGAAAGCTGTCAGCGATTCATAAGCTGATAATTCACACCATATGTGCCATTCGCTAAAGCATGATGGGTAACCTTACATCAATCATTCATCATTGTCATCTTTAGAAAATATTATATACATATAATCATCATCATCATCAAGTACCAAGCCTGCTGGCGTAGGTGATCATGTCTCTCCACAACTTTCGATCACAGCAGTTATTTTTCATTTCTGTTGTTGCCCTTTTGCCAAGCCATTCTCTTAAGCTGTCTGGTATCTTTTCCCTTTGATTCCCTCTATCTCTTCGTCCTATATACCAAGCTGTTACAATATATTCCATCATTACATGGCCAAAAAATGATGATTGTTTCTTACTAATATTGGAAATTAGCTCTATCTTTTTGCTTTGGCCTCTTTCAAAACGTTTTCATTACTCTTCATAGCTGTCCATGGTATTCTCGACATTCTTCTGTAAAACCACATTTCTACAGCCTCCAGTGATTTTCTTTTCCGCTGTCGTATTGTGAATGATTCACATCCATATGTTAAAACTGGTTCAACATAACATTTAAGAACTCTTTTCTTGTTTCTATTGTCAAAATTGGATTGCATAGTATCTTCCTCATTTTTTGGAAAGCTGCTTTTGCCTGAGCCATTCTGCATCTCACCTCTGTTGTATATCTTCCGTCTGAGGTTAACAAAGTTCCCAAATATTTAAATTCATTTAACTGTTTTAATATTGTACATTGTGTCCTACGTCATCGTATTGGTTCCCTAAACCGGCCGTGCGCAAATCTTACGGTCTGCTGTTTGGTGTGCAACAAGAATAATTTGACGACTGACTGTGTGTCTATATGTTCGGAATTGGAGTCATCAACGATGGCCTAACATCATCAAGTGCTACGATGATCATCATTTTCAAGAGGACGTGACTTACCGGTATATGGGGATAGGCGGCGGGAACAAATGAAGGCTATGCATGAAATGTGTTCCTTGTTGCAGTTTCCTCATATTACAAGTCGCATGTCTGTGTTAGTCACCTCTAGTGACTCGGGCAGATGGTGCTCGTAAACCTGGGAAGGCCGACCATCTAAGGGCAGAATCCCCCGACAGAAAAGATCAACTGCTGCCTTGCAGGAAGATTGGGGACAATCAAAGGCTAAGGAAAGCAAACCTGAAAAAATGCTGGCTGAAATCGGATGCACTGGGCCACTGGCGCAGAACACAGTGCAACGTTTTAACGGGTGTTCAGTCAGAGTGGATCTGACAGACTCTAATTGTGATGTTCTGTCTGTGGGGGCGATCAACACACTTAGCCTGACAGCTGACTTCATATGAGAGTCTGGAATCCTTACTCTGATTGAGTCCTGAACGCAGAGAGAGAGAGAGAGATATTGTTCCACTTGTCTTTATTTTGCACTGAGGTGATGTCTTTTTCTTTGTTGTTACCATTACTTCTGTCTTTTTTCTATTAAGGCTTAGTCCTTTATTTTTGCTTTCTTTCACTATAATGTCCAACATTTCTTGTAACTCATTTTCACTCTTAGCGATTAAGACCGTATCATCAGCATACCTTAGTTTATTTATATTATGACCTCCGATTGTTATTCCAGGCATGCCCCTTATAGATCTTAAAATAATCTCACAATAAATATTAAACAAATTTAGTGACAGCACACAACCCTGTCTAACACCCTGTTTTATTTGTTGAAACATTCCCAATTGGTTTCCAGTTCTTATGGCCGCTGTTTGTTGCCAGTACACGTTCTTTATTATTCTTAGATCTTTGCTGTCTACGTTTATGCTTTCTAAAATTTTGATTATTTCTTGGTGCTTTACTTTGTCAAATGCTTTGGTATAATCTATGAACCATAGGTATAGATATATAGATATACGAGAGCACACATATACACACATTGATGATTCAATATTATACAATTCCTTGAAATAAATATGATAAATTTACTATTATTTATAAATGTTGCTTAAACAGAGACAAAACTATCACAATTTTACAAATGAAATGCCCGAGTCACGTTTAAAGTGCAGTGTAAGAGATATCAAAAACAGCAGTTTTGTACGAACAAAGCGAATCGTGAAAACATGTTTTCACAACTTGGAGCATTGAAAATATATTTTTGACTTGGAAATAAACAAATGTTCAAATTTACTGTATGTTTTTTATTTTTTATTTTTTTTTTAAAACTGAAGCTCGGCGTTTTAAAATGTCAAAAGTTGGCTATGTCATTTCCTGTATATCTCCCTTATGTCGGTTGGTACAAATCAGTGGCGTATTGTCCATGATACAGCAGCCACCGCCGGGAGCCTGAACATATTAACGAAATACAAAAGGAAATGATAATATATTATATTTTTTGTTATAATTATATTACAAATTTTCGAATATTCTATTACACATTTGGTAGGCCAATATGATTTATCTCCTTTGATTTGCATTTATTAAAGCAAGGTTTTCCTCTGGCCACTATAACGTTTGTGAATGTTATAACTATTCTACATTGAAACCTCTAGGAGCCAGCGGTACATTTTTCTTCTATCCGGACAAAGTATTAACGACCTTGACATTCGAAAATGGGAATCAACATTTATTTAGGGGTTGTTTCCGCTAGATGAATGCGGTTTCATGGGTTATTTTTAGCTCTAGCCAATCAGAAACGATGCAGGAAAACACAAATGAACTATCATCAATAGCCAGCAAAATTGGGCTTGAGATCAATCATGAAAAGACTAAAGTCATGAAAAGCTTAATTCCAACAGACGACAAAATATACATGGAAAACAAACCAGTGGAAGAGATCGATCACTTTATCTACCTTGGAAGTCACATTGATCGAGAAGGTGTATAGGAGCAAAGAAATTAGAATCAGAATAGCTAAAGCAGCAATGTCTTTCAGAAGCCTTGAAAAGTTGTGGAAATCAAAACTCATCAGCACAAACACAAAACTTAGACTATTCAAATCAAATGTACTATCAACCTTTACATATGCGTGTGAAAGCTGGAAAACAACAAGAGATATAGAAACAAAGTTGAAAGCATTCGAAAATAAATGTCTAAGGAAAATACTTGGTATAGCGTGGAACGAATACAAAACAAACTAGGAAATTAGAGAAATCGCCAATCAACCACTAATATCTTCAGTAATAAAGAAAAGACAATGGTCATATGTTGGACATGTGATGAGAAGAGATAATAACCGAATAACAAAGCAAGCCCTCATGTGGGAAACAACAGGTAAGAGAAAAAGAGGAAGACCCCGAGAGATACTGAGAAGAACATTGCTGAGAGAGGCAAAAGCAGCAGGAATCGGCTCCCTCAATGGGATAGAGCTGCGTGCACAGAACAGAGACAATTGGTGAGATTTGATAAAATATCTTTAAAAGAATTGAAAACTGCTAGAACAAAAATTCAGATAGGAGAAGGAGTATCTTGGTCTACGCCCTATGGGCCGGCTGCGGCTCGAAAGGTCAATAGATAGAATCAGAATCGTAACAAAGTGAAAGTGAAACTATGTCTCATTACCGGAACTTCTTTAGCTATTTATAACTACGTTATGCGCATCAGCATCTACAGATAGAACTTTTTCTGCTCTCAAGAGAATCAAATCTTATTGTCGCTCAACTCAAACACAAGAACGTTTATCTGGCTTGGCATTAATGTCCATTGAGAAATCATTCCCTCAGAAACTTAGAAACCAACCCAACAGTACTTTCAATGACAAAGTCATCAAGACATTTTCGTCCCAAACAAGACGGATACAATTAACATAAATAAGTAAGTAATTTAAAATGTAGTGAAGTCATTAGAAAATATTACTTTATGTTAGCCTACTGAATATAATGTATGTTTTTATTTATTATGTCAACGTTAGCCCAGACCCCAAAACCAGTATACGCCACTGGTACAAATATTCATGTCGCAACCAGCTTCCTACATTCCCGAATGACGAGAGCCTTGTGACTACTGTTTAGCGAAATCGTCTCCCTTGCTTCACATCTTACGCAGCAGGAGACCGCACTTGAGTCGAGGAAAATGCTCTCCAATATTTAGAGCTGATCTTGGGTTTGTTGTTTCTTTGACTGAGTGGCCATTAATAAGGCATGAACAAAACATTGCTCTATGTCGTTATTAGGTTTATAAGACGAGGTAGAGGACGAGATTTCGGTTAGCTCCCTGATAAGGTAAGGGAGGGAATTTGAGTGAGAAAGTAAGAGAATGAGATTTGAATGCACGCATACGCGATAGAAAGTGTTGACAGGAGCGTGAATGAAAGCGGGAGAGAGAGAAAATTAGTGTGAGTGTGTGTGTATGTATGTGTGTATGTATGTGTGTATGTATGTGTGTGTATGTATGAAAGTGAAGAAAAAGCAAAATGAATGGCAGAAAGAATTATAGAAAATGAAGCAGTGAAAGACCTGAAGTGGACTGGTAAAATAGCAGAGGGCCAAAAAATGGGAAACAATACGAGCATAAAATAGTAGGAGAGAAGATAGAATCTGAAATAGTGGCATAGTGAATGACAGTGACAGAGAATGGTAGAGAGACAAAAAGTATGACAGTAACAAATGAGAGTGACAAAGTTCGAGAGATAATGAATAAGAAGAGATATTAACATCATCGAATTTGTTATTTTAGAAGGTCGGTCTTTTCTATAAATCGTAATTTGAAACACGCAACGGTGTGTATAGAAGGCAGACAACTAAAACAAGTAGAGGAACTCAAATACCTATGAAGTTTAGTGACAAACGATAATTCACAAACAGCAGAGATAGAATCACGATGCAACAAAGCTTGTCAAATCATTGTACAGTTATCACCACTATTGTCCAACAAGGAAATAACTCTGGAGGCAAAATGAGCACTATACAATACAATCTTTATCCCAACGTTGTGTTACCAATGCCAGACCTGGACCCTAGATGCAAGAACAATAAGGAAAATAACCTCTACAGAGATGAAATGTGTTAGACGAATGATAGGAAACAGTTTGAGAGATAAGATCAGAAATGAAGGACTGAGAAAAAAGCTAGGAATAGCCTCAGCCATAGAATATATAAAGAAACAACAGATACAATGGTTTGGCCACGTGACAAGGCAGAAAGATCAAAACACATCACAACGAGCCTGCAACAAACGTTGTGAGAATACTAGACCCAATTGACGACCACGAAAAAAATGGATGGATGGAATATTAGAAGCACTAGGAAACATAATAGCAGGAGAGGAGAACAGAAGAGCAAAAGACCGTAAATTATATCTCCCCTCGACGCTGAAAGGCAGATGAAGAAGGAAAGAAGAAGAAGAAGAACGGTGCAACAATGAAACACATGGTTGCTATCTTGAAGAGGCATCAGATCAATGTTGTTAATCTGTTTATCAAGGAGAGATGATCCAGGCATCAGTTTCTTTCTTTTTTCTTTCCTTCTTTGTTTGTTTGTTTGTTTCTTTCTTTCTTTCTTTTCTTCTTTCTTTCTTTCCTTTTCATTAACTCTTTGAGTCGAAGGGCGTCAGCTCATAGGCCGCCGCTGGATCCATCCATAACAACAATAACATTAACTCTTTTGAGAGGATTACCTAGCAGCTTATGAAGGAAAAATTCAACGAGCCTCAGACAGAAGAACGAGCGCTAGGGAGAAGAACGGGCGTCAGGCAGAAGAACGAGCCTCAGACAGAAGAACGAGCGCTAGGGAGAAGAACGGGCGTCAGGCAGAAGAACGAGCCTCAGATAGAAGAACAGTCGTCAGGCAGAAGAACAGTCGTCAGATAGAAGAACTGTCGTCAGACAGAAGAACTGTCGTCAGACAGAAGAACGGGCGTCAGACAGAAGAACGGGCGTCAGACAGAAGAACTGTCGTCAGACAGAAGAACTGTCGTCAGATAGAAGAACTGTCGTCAGACAGAAGAACTGTCGTCAGACAGAAGAACGGGCGTCAGACAGAAGAACTGTCGTCAGACAGAAGAACTGTCGTCAGACAGAAGAACTGTCGTCAGACAGAAGAACTGTCGTCAGACAGAAGAACTGTCGTCAGGCAGAAGAACTGTCGTCAGGCAGAAGAACTGTCGTCAGATAGAAGAACTGTCGTCAGATAGAAGAACTGTCGTCAGATAGAAGAACTGTCGTCAGATAGAAGAACTGTCGTCAGATAGAAGAACTGTCGTCAGATAGAAGAACTGTCGTCAGATAGAAGAACTGTCGTCAGATAGAAGAACTGTCGTCAGATAGAAGAACTGTCGTCAGATAGAAGAACTGTCGTCAGATAGAAGAACTGTCGTCAGATAGAAGAACTGTCGTCAGATAGAAGAACTGTCGTCAGATAGAAGAACTGTCGTCAGATAGAAGAACTGTCGTCAGATAGAAGAACTGTCGTCAGATAGAAGAACTGTCGTCAGATAGAAGAACTGTCGTCAGATAGAAGAACTGTCGTCAGATAGAAGAACTGTCGTCAGATAGAAGAACTGTCGTCAGACAGAAGAACTGTCGTCAGACAGAAGAACTGTCGTCAGACAGAAGAACTGTCGTCAGACAGAAGAACTGTCGTCAGACAGAAGAACTGTCGTCAGATAGAAGAACTGTCGTCAGACAGAAGAACTGTCGTCAGACAGAAGAACTGTCGTCAGATAGAAGAACAGTCGTCAGACAGAAGAACTGTCGTCAGACAGAAGAACTGTCGTCAGATAGAAGAACTGTCGTCAGACAGAAGAACAGTCGTCAGACAGAAGAACTGTCGTCAGACAGAAGAACTGTCGTCAGACAGAAGAACTGTCGTCAGACAGAAGAACTGTCGTCAGACAGAAGAACTGTCGTCAGATAGAAGAACTGTCGTCAGACAGAAGAACTGTCGTCAGACAGAAGAACGGGCGTCAGACAGAAGAACTGTCGTCAGACAGAAGAACTGTCGTCAGATAGAAGAACTGTCGTCAGGCAGAAGAACTGTCGTCAGATAGAAGAACGGGCGTCAGAAAGAAGAACTGTCGTCAGACAGAAGAACTGTCGTCAGATAGAAGAACTGTCGTCAGACAGAAGAACTGTCGTCAGACAGAAGAACTGTCGTCAGACAGAAGAACTGTCGTCAGATAGAAGAACTGTCGTCAGATAGAAGAACTGTCGTCAGATAGAAGAACAGTCGTCAGATAGAAGAACTGTCGTCAGACAGAAGAACTGTCGTCAGACAGAAGAACTGTCGTCAGGCAGAAGAACTGTCGTCAGATAGAAGAACAGTCGTCAGATAGAAGAACTGTCGTCAGATAGAAGAACTGTCGTCAGGCAGAAGAACTGTCGTCAGACAGAAGAACTGTCGTCAGATAGAAGAACTGTCGTCAGGCAGAAGAACTGTCGTCAGATAGAAGAACAGTCGTCAGATAGAAGAACTGTCGTCAGGCAGAAGAACTGTCGTCAGATAGAAGAACTGTCGTCAGATAGAAGAACAGTCGTCAGATAGAAGAACTGTCGTCAGGCAGAAGAACTGTCGTCAGATAGAAGAACTGTCGTCAGATAGAAGAACTGTCGTCAGGCAGAAGAACTGTCGTCAGATAGAAGAACAGTCGTCAGATAGAAGAACAGTCGTCAGACAGAAGAACTGTCGTCAGACAGAAGAACTGTCGTCAGACAGAAGAACTGTCGTCAGACAGAAGAACTGTCGTCAGACAGAAGAACTGTCGTCAGATAGAAGAACAGTCGTCAGATAGAAGAACTGTCGTCAGACAGAAGAACTGTCGTCAGGCAGAAGAACTGTCGTCAGATAGAAGAACTGTCGTCAGATAGAAGAACTGTCGTCAGATAGAAGAACTGTCGTCAGACAGAAGAACTGTCGTCAGGCAGAAGAACTGTCGTCAGACAGAAGAACGGGCGTCAGGCAGAAGAACTGTCGTCAGATAGAAGAACTGTCGTCAGGCAGAAGAACTGTCGTCAGATAGAAGAACTGTCGTCAGATAGAAGAACTGTCGTCAGACAGAAGAACTGTCGTCAGGCAGAAGAACTGTCGTCAGACAGAAGAACTGTCGTCAGGCAGAAGAACTGTCGTCAGATAGAAGAACTGTCGTCAGACAGAAGAACTGTCGTCAGGCAGAAGAACTGTCGTCAGATAGAAGAACTGTCGTCAGACAGAAGAACTGTCGTCAGGCAGAAGAACTGTCGTCAGACAGAAGAACTGTCGTCAGACAGAAGAACTGTCGTCAGGCAGAAGAACTGTCGTCAGACAGAAGAACTGGCGTCAGGCAGAAGAACTGTCGTCAGGCAGAAGAACGGGCGTCAGGCAGAAGAACTGTCGTCAGACAGAAGAACTGTCGTCAGACAGAAGAACTGTCGTCAGACAGAAGAACTGTCGTCAGATAGAAGAACTGTCGTCAGACAGAAGAACTGTCGTCAGATAGAAGAACGGGCGTCAGACAGAAGAACTGTCGTCAGATAGAAGAACTGTCGTCAGACAGAAGAACTGTCGTCAGACAGAAGAACGGGCGTCAGACAGAAGAACTGTCGTCAGACAGAAGAACTGTCGTCAGATAGAAGAACTGTCGTCAGACAGAAGAACTGTCGTCAGGCAGAAGAACTGTCGTCAGACAGAAGAACTGTCGTCAGACAGAAGAACTGTCGTCAGACAGAAGAACTGTCGTCAGGCAGAAGAACGGGCGTCAGATAGAAGAACTGTCGTCAGGCAGAAGAACTGTCGTCAGACAGAAGAACGGGCGTCAGGCAGAAGAACTGTCGTCAGACAGAAGAACGGGCGTCAGGCAGAAGAACTGTCGTCAGACAGAAGAACGGGCGTCAGGCAGAAGAACTGTCGTCAGACAGAAGAACGGGCGTCAGACAGAAGAACTGTCGTCAGGCAGAAGAACTGTCGTCAGACAGAAGAACTGTCGTCAGATAGAAGAACTGTCGTCAGATAGAAGAACAGTCGTCAGACAGAAGAACTGTCGTCAGACAGAAGAACGGGCGTCAGACAGAAGAACTGTCGTCAGACAGAAGAACTGTCGTCAGACAGAAGAACGGGCGTCAGGCAGAAGAACTGTCGTCAGACAGAAGAACTGTCGTCAGACAGAAGAACTGTCGTCAGACAGAAGAACTGTCGTCAGACAGAAGAACTGTCGTCAGACAGAAGAACGGGCGTCAGACAGAAGAACTGTCGTCAGACAGAAGAACTGTCGTCAGACAGAAGAACGGGCGTCAGACAGAAGAACTGTCGTCAGACAGAAGAACGAGCCTCAGATAGAAGAACTGTCGTCAGACAGAAGAACTGTCGTCAGACAGAAGAACTGTCGTCAGACAGAAGAACTGTCGTCAGACAGAAGAACGGGCGTCAGACAGAAGAACTGTCGTCAGACAGAAGAACTGTCGTCAGACAGAAGAACGGGCGTCAGACAGAAGAACTGTCGTCAGATAGAAGAACAGTCGTCAGACAGAAGAACTGTCGTCAGACAGAAGAACAGTCGTCAGACAGAAGAACTGTCGTCAGACAGAAGAACTGTCGTCAGACAGAAGAACAGTCGTCAGATAGAAGAACTGTCGTCAGACAGAAGAACAGTCGTCAGACAGAAGAACTGTCGTCAGACAGAAGAACTGTCGTCAGACAGAAGAACAGTCGTCAGACAAAAGAACTGTCGTCAGACAGAAGAACGGGCGTCAGACAGAAGAACTGTCGTCAGACAGAAGAACTGTCGTCAGACAGAAGAACGGGCGTCAGACAGAAGAACAGTCGTCAGACAGAAGAACAGTCGTCAGACAGAAGAACTGTCGTCAGACAGAAGAACGGGCGTCAGACAGAAGAACTGTCGTCAGACAGAAGAACAGTCGTCAGACAGAAGAACTGTCGTCAGACAGAAGAACTGTCGTCAGACAGAAGAACGGGCGTCAGGCAGAAGAACTGTCGTCAGATAGAAGAACAGTCGTCAGACAGAAGAACTGTCGTCAGATAGAAGAACGGGCGTCAGGCAGAAGAACTGTCGTCAGATAGAAGAACAGTCGTCAGACAGAAGAACGGGCGTCAGACAGAAGAACTGTCGTCATACAGAAGAACTGTCGTCAGATAGAAGAACAGTCGTCAGACAGAAGAACGGGCGTCAGACAGAAGAACTGTCGTCAGACAGAAGAACTGTCGTCAGACAGAAGAACTGTCGTCAGATAGAAGAACGGGCGTCAGACAGAAGAACTGTCGTCAGACAGAAGAACTGTCGTCAGATAGAAGAACTGTCGTCAGATAGAAGAACTGTCGTCAGATAGAAGAACTGTCGTCAGACAGAAGAACTGTCGTCAGACAGAAGAACTGTCGTCAGATAGAAGAACGGGCGTCAGACAGAAGAACTGTCGTCAGACAGAAGAACGGGCGTCAGACAGAAGAACTGTCGTCAGATAGAAGAACTGTCGTCAGATAGAAGAACAGTCGTCAGACAGAAGAACAGTCGTCAGACAGAAGAACGGGCGTCAGACAGAAGAACTGTCGTCAGACAGAAGAACAGTCGTCAGACAGAAGAACAGTCGTCAGACAGAAGAACTGTCGTCAGACAGAAGAACTGTCGTCAGATAGAAGAACAGTCGTCAGATAGAAGAACTGTCGTCAGACAGAAGAACTGTCGTCAGACAGAAGAACGGGCGTCAGACAGAAGAACGGGCGTCAGACAGAAGAACGGGCGTCAGACAGAAGAACGGGCGTCAGACAGAAGAACTGTCGTCAGACAGAAGAACGGGCGTCAGACAGAAGAACTGTCGTCAGACAGAAGAACTGTCGTCAGACAGAAGAACGGGCGTCAGACAGAAGAACTGTCGTCAGACAGAAGAACTGTCGTCAGACAGAAGAACAGTCGTCAGACAGAAGAACTGTCGTCAGACAGAAGAACGGGCGTCAGACAGAAGAACTGTCGTCAGATAGAAGAACTGTCGTCAGACAGAAGAACTGTCGTCAGACAGAAGAACGGGCGTCAGACAGAAGAACAGTCGTCAGACAGAAGAACTGTCGTCAGACAGAAGAACTGTCGTCAGACAGAAGAACTGTCGTCAGACAGAAGAACAGTCGTCAGACAGAAGAACTGTCGTCAGACAGAAGAACTGTCGTCAGACAGAAGAACAGTCGTCAGACAGAAGAACTGTCGTCAGACAGAAGAACGGGCGTCAGACAGAAGAACTGTCGTCAGACAGAAGAACTGTCGTCAGACAGAAGAACGGGCGTCAGACAGAAGAACAGTCGTCAGACAGAAGAACTGTCGTCAGACAGAAGAACGGGCGTCAGACAGAAGAACTGTCGTCAGACAGAAGAACGGGCGTCAGACAGAAGAACTGTCGTCAGACAGAAGAACTGTCGTCAGACAGAAGAACTGTCGTCAGACAGAAGAACTGTCGTCAGACAGAAGAACGGGCGTCAGAAAGAAGAACTGTCGTCAGATAGAAGAACTGTCGTCAGACAGAAGAACTGTCGTCAGACAGAAGAACTGTCGTCAGATAGAAGAACTGTCGTCAGACAGAAGAACTGTCGTCAGACAGAAGAACTGTCGTCAGATAGAAGAACTGTCGTCAGATAGAAGAACTGTCGTCAGATAGAAGAACTGTCGTCAGACAGAAGAACTGTCGTCAGACAGAAGAACTGTCGTCAGACAGAAGAACTGTCGTCAGACAGAAGAACTGTCGTCAGACAGAAGAACTGTCGTCAGACAGAAGAACTGTCGTCAGACAGAAGAACTGTCGTCAGACAGAAGAACTGTCGTCAGACAGAAGAACTGTCGTCAGACAGAAGAACTGTCGTCAGATAGAAGAACTGTCGTCAGATAGAAGAACAGTCGTCAGATAGAAGAACTGTCGTCAGACAGAAGAACTGTCGTCAGACAGAAGAACTGTCGTCAGATAGAAGAACAGTCGTCAGACAGAAGAACTGTCGTCAGACAGAAGAACTGTCGTCAGATAGAAGAACTGTCGTCAGATAGAAGAACTGTCGTCAGATAGAAGAACTGTCGTCAGATAGAAGAACTGTCGTCAGATAGAAGAACTGTCGTCAGATAGAAGAACTGTCGTCAGACAGAAGAACTGTCGTCAGATAGAAGAACTGTCGTCAGATAGAAGAACAGTCGTCAGACAGAAGAACGGGCGTCAGACAGAAGAACGGGCGTCAGACAGAAGAACTGTCGTCAGACAGAAGAACGGGCGTCAGACAGAAGAACTGTCGTCAGACAGAAGAACGGGCGTCAGACAGAAGAACGGGCGTCAGACAGAAGAACTGTCGTCAGACAGAAGAACGGGCGTCAGACAGAAGAACTGTCGTCAGATAGAAGAACTGTCGTCAGACAGAAGAACTGTCGTCAGACAGAAGAACTGTCGTCAGACAGAAGAACGGGCGTCAGACAGAAGAACTGTCGTCAGACAGAAGAACTGTCGTCAGACAGAAGAACAGTCGTCAGACAGAAGAACTGTCGTCAGACAGAAGAACGGGCGTCAGACAGAAGAACTGTCGTCAGATAGAAGAACTGTCGTCAGACAGAAGAACTGTCGTCAGACAGAAGAACGGGCGTCAGACAGAAGAACAGTCGTCAGACAGAAGAACTGTCGTCAGACAGAAGAACTGTCGTCAGACAGAAGAACTGTCGTCAGACAGAAGAACAGTCGTCAGATAGAAGAACAGTCGTCAGACAGAAGAACTGTCGTCAGACAGAAGAACAGTCGTCAGACAGAAGAACTGTCGTCAGACAGAAGAACGGGCGTCAGACAGAAGAACTGTCGTCAGACAGAAGAACTGTCGTCAGACAGAAGAACGGGCGTCAGACAGAAGAACTGTCGTCAGACAGAAGAACGGGCGTCAGACAGAAGAACTGTCGTCAGACAGAAGAACTGTCGTCAGACAGAAGAACTGTCGTCAGACAGAAGAACTGTCGTCAGACAGAAGAACTGTCGTCAGACAGAAGAACTGTCGTCAGACAGAAGAACTGTCGTCAGACAGAAGAACTGTCGTCAGATAGAAGAACTGTCGTCAGATAGAAGAACTGTCGTCAGATAGAAGAACTGTCGTCAGATAGAAGAACTGTCGTCAGATAGAAGAACTGTCGTCAGATAGAAGAACTGTCGTCAGATAGAAGAACTGTCGTCAGATAGAAGAACTGTCGTCAGATAGAAGAACTGTCGTCAGATAGAAGAACTGTCGTCAGACAGAAGAACTGTCGTCAGATAGAAGAACTGTCGTCAGATAGAAGAACGGTCGTCAGATAGAAGAACTGTCGTCAGACAGAAGAACGGGCGTCAGATAGAAGAACTGTCGTCAGATAGAAGAACTGTCGTCAGATAGAAGAACTGTCGTCAGACAGAAGAACGGGCGTCAGATAGAAGAACTGTCGTCAGATAGAAGAACTGTCGTCAGACAGAAGAACGGGCGTCAGACAGAAGAACTGTCGTCAGACAGAAGAACGGGCGTCAGATAGAAGAACTGTCGTCAGATAGAAGAACTGTCGTCAGACAGAAGAACTGTCGTCAGATAGAAGAACTGTCGTCAGATAGAAGAACTGTCGTCAGACAGAAGAACTGTCGTCAGACAGAAGAACTGTCGTCAGACAGAAGAACTGTCGTCAGACAGAAGAACTGTCGTCAGATAGAAGAACTGTCGTCAGACAGAAGAACTGTCGTCAGACAGAAGAACTGTCGTCAGACAGAAGAACTGTCGTCAGACAGAAGAACTGTCGTCAGATAGAAGAACTGTCGTCAGATAGAAGAACTGTCGTCAGATAGAAGAACAGTCGTCAGATAGAAGAACTGTCGTCAGACAGAAGAACTGTCGTCAGACAGAAGAACTGTCGTCAGATAGAAGAACAGTCGTCAGACAGAAGAACTGTCGTCAGACAGAAGAACTGTCGTCAGATAGAAGAACTGTCGTCAGATAGAAGAACTGTCGTCAGACAGAAGAACTGTCGTCAGACAGAAGAACGGGCGTCAGACAGAAGAACTGTCGTCAGACAGAAGAACTGTCGTCAGACAGAAGAACAGTCGTCAGACAGAAGAACTGTCGTCAGACAGAAGAACGGGCGTCAGACAGAAGAACTGTCGTCAGATAGAAGAACTGTCGTCAGACAGAAGAACTGTCGTCAGACAGAAGAACGGGCGTCAGACAGAAGAACAGTCGTCAGACAGAAGAACTGTCGTCAGACAGAAGAACTGTCGTCAGACAGAAGAACAGTCGTCAGACAGAAGAACTGTCGTCAGACAGAAGAATTGTCGTCAGACAGAAGAACAGTCGTCAGACAGAAGAACTGTCGTCAGACAGAAGAACGGGCGTCAGACAGAAGAACTGTCGTCAGACAGAAGAACTGTCGTCAGACAGAAGAACGGGCGTCAGACAGAAGAACAGTCGTCAGACAGAAGAACTGTCGTCAGACAGAAGAACTGTCGTCAGACAGAAGAACTGTCGTCAGACAGAAGAACTGTCGTCAGACAGAAGAACAGTCGTCAGACAGAAGAACTGTCGTCAGACAGAAGAACGGTCGTCAGACAGAAGAACTGTCGTCAGACAGAAGAACTGTCGTCAGACAGAAGAACTGTCGTCAGACAGAAGAACTGTCGTCAGACAGAAGAACTGTCGTCAGACAGAAGAACTGTCGTCAGACAGAAGAACTGTCGTCAGACAGAAGAACGGTCGTCAGACAGAAGAACTGTCGTCAGACAGAAGAACTGTCGTCAGACAGAAGAACTGTCGTCAGACAGAAGAACTGTCGTCAGACAGAAGAACTGTCGTCAGACAGAAGAACTGTCGTCAGACAGAAGAACTGTCGTCAGACAGAAGAACTGTCGTCAGACAGAAGAACTGTCGTCAGATAGAAGAACTGTCGTCAGACAGAAGAACTGTCGTCAGATAGAAGAACTGTCGTCAGATAGAAGAACTGTCGTCAGATAGAAGAACTGTCGTCAGATAGAAGAACTGTCGTCAGATAGAAGAACTGTCGTCAGATAGAAGAACTGTCGTCAGACAGAAGAACTGTCGTCAGATAGAAGAACTGTCGTCAGACAGAAGAACTGTCGTCAGATAGAAGAACTGTCGTCAGATAGAAGAACTGTCGTCAGATAGAAGAACTGTCGTCAGATAGAAGAACTGTCGTCAGATAGAAGAACTGTCGTCAGATAGAAGAACTGTCGTCAGACAGAAGAACTGTCGTCAGATAGAAGAACTGTCGTCAGACAGAAGAACTGTCGTCAGATAGAAGAACTGTCGTCAGATAGAAGAACTGTCGTCAGATAGAAGAACTGTCGTCAGATAGAAGAACTGTCGTCAGATAGAAGAACTGTCGTCAGACAGAAGAACTGTCGTCAGATAGAAGAACTGTCGTCAGATAGAAGAACGGGCGTCAGATAGAAGAACTGTCGTCAGACAGAAGAACTGTCGTCAGATAGAAGAACTGTCGTCAGATAGAAGAACTGTCGTCAGATAGAAGAACTGTCGTCAGACAGAAGAACGGTCGTCAGATAGAAGAACTGTCGTCAGATAGAAGAACTGTCGTCAGACAGAAGAACTGTCGTCAGACAGAAGAACTGTCGTCAGACAGAAGAACGGGCGTCAGATAGAAGAACTGTCGTCAGATAGAAGAACTGTCGTCAGACAGAAGAACTGTCGTCAGATAGAAGAACTGTCGTCAGATAGAAGAACTGTCGTCAGACAGAAGAACTGTCGTCAGACAGAAGAACTGTCGTCAGACAGAAGAACTGTCGTCAGACAGAAGAACTGTCGTCAGATAGAAGAACTGTCGTCAGACAGAAGAACTGTCGTCAGACAGAAGAACTGTCGTCAGACAGAAGAACTGTCGTCAGACAGAAGAACTGTCGTCAGACAGAAGAACTGTCGTCAGATAGAAGAACTGTCGTCAGATAGAAGAACTGTCGTCAGATAGAAGAACAGTCGTCAGATAGAAGAACTGTCGTCAGACAGAAGAACTGTCGTCAGACAGAAGAACTGTCGTCAGATAGAAGAACAGTCGTCAGACAGAAGAACTGTCGTCAGACAGAAGAACTGTCGTCAGATAGAAGAACTGTCGTCAGATAGAAGAACTGTCGTCAGACAGAAGAACTGTCGTCAGACAGAAGAACGGGCGTCAGACAGAAGAACTGTCGTCAGACAGAAGAACTGTCGTCAGACAGAAGAACAGTCGTCAGACAGAAGAACTGTCGTCAGACAGAAGAACGGGCGTCAGACAGAAGAACTGTCGTCAGATAGAAGAACTGTCGTCAGACAGAAGAACTGTCGTCAGACAGAAGAACGGGCGTCAGACAGAAGAACAGTCGTCAGACAGAAGAACTGTCGTCAGACAGAAGAACAGTCGTCAGACAGAAGAACTGTCGTCAGACAGAAGAACTGTCGTCAGACAGAAGAACAGTCGTCAGACAGAAGAACTGTCGTCAGACAGAAGAACGGGCGTCAGACAGAAGAACTGTCGTCAGACAGAAGAACTGTCGTCAGACAGAAGAACGGGCGTCAGACAGAAGAACAGTCGTCAGACAGAAGAACTGTCGTCAGACAGAAGAACGGGCGTCAGACAGAAGAACTGTCGTCAGACAGAAGAACGGGCGTCAGACAGAAGAACTGTCGTCAGACAGAAGAACTGTCGTCAGACAGAAGAACTGTCGTCAGACAGAAGAACTGTCGTCAGACAGAAGAACGGGCGTCAGAAAGAAGAACTGTCGTCAGATAGAAGAACTGTCGTCAGACAGAAGAACTGTCGTCAGACAGAAGAACTGTCGTCAGACAGAAGAACTGTCGTCAGATAGAAGAACTGTCGTCAGACAGAAGAACTGTCGTCAGACAGAAGAACTGTCGTCAGATAGAAGAACTGTCGTCAGATAGAAGAACTGTCGTCAGATAGAAGAACTGTCGTCAGATAGAAGAACAGTCGTCAGACAGAAGAACTGTCGTCAGACAGAAGAACTGTCGTCAGATAGAAGAACTGTCGTCAGATAGAAGAACAGTCGTCAGACAGAAGAACTGTCGTCAGATAGAAGAACTGTCGTCAGATAGAAGAACAGTCGTCAGATAGAAGAACTGTCGTCAGATAGAAGAACTGTCGTCAGATAGAAGAACAGTCGTCAGATAGAAGAACTGTCGTCAGATAGAAGAACTGTCGTCAGATAGAAGAACTGTCGTCAGATAGAAGAACTGTCGTCAGATAGAAGAACAGTCGTCAGATAGAAGAACAGTCGTCAGATAGAAGAACTGTCGTCAGATAGAAGAACTGTCGTCAGATAGAAGAACTGTCGTCAGACAGAAGAACGGGCGTCAGACAGAAGAACTGTCGTCAGATAGAAGAACTGTCGTCAGACAGAAGAACTGTCGTCAGATAGAAGAACTGTCGTCAGACAGAAGAACGGTCGTCAGATAGAAGAACTGTCGTCAGACAGAAGAACTGTCGTCAGACAGAAGAACTGTCGTCAGATAGAAGAACTGTCGTCAGATAGAAGAACTGTCGTCAGACAGAAGAACTGTCGTCAGACAGAAGAACGGGCGTCAGATAGAAGAACTGTCGTCAGATAGAAGAACTGTCGTCAGACAGAAGAACTGTCGTCAGATAGAAGAACTGTCGTCAGACAGAAGAACTGTCGTCAGACAGAAGAACTGTCGTCAGACAGAAGAACTGTCGTCAGACAGAAGAACTGTCGTCAGATAGAAGAACTGTCGTCAGACAGAAGAACTGTCGTCAGACAGAAGAACTGTCGTCAGACAGAAGAACTGTCGTCAGACAGAAGAACTGTCGTCAGACAGAAGAACTGTCGTCAGATAGAAGAACTGTCGTCAGATAGAAGAACTGTCGTCAGATAGAAGAACTGTCGTCAGATAGAAGAACTGTCGTCAGACAGAAGAACTGTCGTCAGACAGAAGAACTGTCGTCAGATAGAAGAACTGTCGTCAGACAGAAGAACTGTCGTCAGACAGAAGAACTGTCGTCAGATAGAAGAACTGTCGTCAGATAGAAGAACTGTCGTCAGACAGAAGAACTGTCGTCAGATAGAAGAACTGTCGTCAGATAGAAGAACTGTCGTCAGATAGAAGAACTGTCGTCAGATAGAAGAACTGTCGTCAGATAGAAGAACTGTCGTCAGATAGAAGAACTGTCGTCAGATAGAAGAACTGTCGTCAGACAGAAGAACTGTCGTCAGACAGAAGAACTGTCGTCAGACAGAAGAACTGTCGTCAGATAGAAGAACTGTCGTCAGATAGAAGAACTGTCGTCAGACAGAAGAACTGTCGTCAGACAGAAGAACTGTCGTCAGATAGAAGAACTGTCGTCAGATAGAAGAACTGTCGTCAGACAGAAGAACTGTCGTCAGACAGAAGAACTGTCGTCAGATAGAAGAACTGTCGTCAGACAGAAGAACTGTCGTCAGATAGAAGAACTGTCGTCAGATAGAAGAACTGTCGTCAGATAGAAGAACTGTCGTCAGATAGAAGAACTGTCGTCAGATAGAAGAACTGTCGTCAGACAGAAGAACTGTCGTCAGATAGAAGAACTGTCGTCAGATAGAAGAACTGTCGTCAGATAGAAGAACTGTCGTCAGATAGAAGAACTGTCGTCAGATAGAAGAACTGTCGTCAGATAGAAGAACTGTCGTCAGATAGAAGAACTGTCGTCAGATAGAAGAACTGTCGTCAGATAGAAGAACTGTCGTCAGATAGAAGAACTGTCGTCAGATAGAAGAACTGTCGTCAGACAGAAGAACTGTCGTCAGACAGAAGAACTGTCGTCAGATAGAAGAACTGTCGTCAGATAGAAGAACTGTCGTCAGATAGAAGAACTGTCGTCAGATAGAAGAACTGTCGTCAGATAGAAGAACTGTCGTCAGATAGAAGAACTGTCGTCAGATAGAAGAACTGTCGTCAGATAGAAGAACTGTCGTCAGACAGAAGAACTGTCGTCAGATAGAAGAACTGTCGTCAGATAGAAGAACTGTCGTCAGACAGAAGAACTGTCGTCAGATAGAAGAACTGTCGTCAGACAGAAGAACTGTCGTCAGATAGAAGAACTGTCGTCAGATAGAAGAACTGTCGTCAGATAGAAGAACTGTCGTCAGATAGAAGAACTGTCGTCAGATAGAAGAACTGTCGTCAGATAGAAGAACTGTCGTCAGATAGAAGAACTGTCGTCAGACAGAAGAACTGTCGTCAGACAGAAGAACTGTCGTCAGACAGAAGAACTGTCGTCAGACAGAAGAACTGTCGTCAGATAGAAGAACTGTCGTCAGACAGAAGAACTGTCGTCAGACAGAAGAACTGTCGTCAGACAGAAGAACTGTCGTCAGACAGAAGAACTGTCGTCAGACAGAAGAACTGTCGTCAGATAGAAGAACTGTCGTCAGATAGAAGAACTGTCGTCAGATAGAAGAACTGTCGTCAGATAGAAGAACTGTCGTCAGACAGAAGAACTGTCGTCAGACAGAAGAACTGTCGTCAGACAGAAGAACTGTCGTCAGATAGAAGAACTGTCGTCAGATAGAAGAACTGTCGTCAGACAGAAGAACTGTCGTCAGACAGAAGAACTGTCGTCAGACAGAAGAACTGTCGTCAGACAGAAGAACTGTCGTCAGACAGAAGAACTGTCGTCAGATAGAAGAACTGTCGTCAGACAGAAGAACTGTCGTCAGACAGAAGAACTGTCGTCAGATAGAAGAACTGTCGTCAGATAGAAGAACTGTCGTCAGATAGAAGAACTGTCGTCAGACAGAAGAACTGTCGTCAGACAGAAGAACTGTCGTCAGACAGAAGAACTGTCGTCAGACAGAAGAACTGTCGTCAGATAGAAGAACTGTCGTCAGACAGAAGAACTGTCGTCAGACAGAAGAACTGTCGTCAGACAGAAGAACTGTCGTCAGACAGAAGAACTGTCGTCAGACAGAAGAACTGTCGTCAGACAGAAGAACTGTCGTCAGACAGAAGAACTGTCGTCAGACAGAAGAACTGTCGTCAGATAGAAGAACTGTCGTCAGACAGAAGAACTGTCGTCAGACAGAAGAACTGTCGTCAGACAGAAGAACTGTCGTCAGACAGAAGAACTGTCGTCAGACAGAAGAACTGTCGTCAGACAGAAGAACTGTCGTCAGATAGAAGAACTGTCGTCAGATAGAAGAACTGTCGTCAGATAGAAGAACTGTCGTCAGATAGAAGAACTGTCGTCAGACAGAAGAACTGTCGTCAGACAGAAGAACTGTCGTCAGATAGAAGAACTGTCGTCAGACAGAAGAACTGTCGTCAGACAGAAGAACTGTCGTCAGATAGAAGAACTGTCGTCAGATAGAAGAACTGTCGTCAGATAGAAGAACTGTCGTCAGATAGAAGAACTGTCGTCAGATAGAAGAACTGTCGTCAGACAGAAGAACTGTCGTCAGATAGAAGAACTGTCGTCAGACAGAAGAACTGTCGTCAGACAGAAGAACTGTCGTCAGACAGAAGAACTGTCGTCAGATAGAAGAACTGTCGTCAGACAGAAGAACTGTCGTCAGATAGAAGAACTGTCGTCAGATAGAAGAACTGTCGTCAGATAGAAGAACTGTCGTCAGATAGAAGAACTGTCGTCAGACAGAAGAACTGTCGTCAGACAGAAGAACTGTCGTCAGATAGAAGAACTGTCGTCAGATAGAAGAACTGTCGTCAGATAGAAGAACTGTCGTCAGATAGAAGAACTGTCGTCAGATAGAAGAACTGTCGTCAGACAGAAGAACTGTCGTCAGACAGAAGAACTGTCGTCAGATAGAAGAACTGTCGTCAGATAGAAGAACTGTCGTCAGATAGAAGAACTGTCGTCAGATAGAAGAACTGTCGTCAGATAGAAGAACTGTCGTCAGATAGAAGAACTGTCGTCAGATAGAAGAACTGTCGTCAGACAGAAGAACTGTCGTCAGATAGAAGAACTGTCGTCAGATAGAAGAACTGTCGTCAGACAGAAGAACTGTCGTCAGATAGAAGAACTGTCGTCAGACAGAAGAACTGTCGTCAGATAGAAGAACTGTCGTCAGATAGAAGAACTGTCGTCAGATAGAAGAACTGTCGTCAGATAGAAGAACTGTCGTCAGATAGAAGAACTGTCGTCAGATAGAAGAACTGTCGTCAGATAGAAGAACAGTCGTCAGACAGAAGAACGGTCGTCAGACAGAAGAACTGTCGTCAGACAGAAGAACTGTCGTCAGATAGAAGAACTGTCGTCAGATAGAAGAACTGTCGTCAGACAGAAGAACGGGCGTCAGACAGAAGAACTGTCGTCAGACAGAAGAACTGTCGTCAGATAGAAGAACTGTCGTCAGATAGAAGAACTGTCGTCAGATAGAAGAACTGTCGTCAGACAGAAGAACTGTCGTCAGACAGAAGAACTGTCGTCAGACAGAAGAACTGTCGTCAGACAGAAGAACTGTCGTCAGATAGAAGAACTGTCGTCAGACAGAAGAACTGTCGTCAGACAGAAGAACTGTCGTCAGACAGAAGAACTGTCGTCAGATAGAAGAACTGTCGTCAGACAGAAGAACTGTCGTCAGACAGAAGAACTGTCGTCAGACAGAAGAACTGTCGTCAGACAGAAGAACTGTCGTCAGATAGAAGAACTGTCGTCAGACAGAAGAACTGTCGTCAGACAGAAGAACTGTCGTCAGACAGAAGAACTGTCGTCAGACAGAAGAACTGTCGTCAGACAGAAGAACTGTCGTCAGATAGAAGAACTGTCGTCAGATAGAAGAACTGTCGTCAGATAGAAGAACTGTCGTCAGACAGAAGAACTGTCGTCAGGCAGAAGAACTGTCGTCAGACAGAAGAACTGTCGTCAGGCAGAAGAACTGTCGTCAGACAGAAGAACTGTCGTCAGACAGAAGAACTGTCGTCAGGCAGAAGAACTGTCGTCAGACAGAAGAACTGTCGTCAGGCAGAAGAACTGTCGTCAGGCAGAAGAACTGTCGTCAGGCAGAAGAACTGTCGTCAGGCAGAAGAACTGTCGTCAGACAGAAGAACTGTCGTCAGACAGAAGAACTGTCGTCAGACAGAAGAACTGTCGTCAGATAGAAGAACTGTCGTCAGATAGAAGAACTGTCGTCAGACAGAAGAACTGTCGTCAGATAGAAGAACTGTCGTCAGATAGAAGAACTGTCGTCAGACAGAAGAACTGTCGTCAGACAGAAGAACTGTCGTCAGACAGAAGAACTGTCGTCAGACAGAAGAACTGTCGTCAGACAGAAGAACTGTCGTCAGACAGAAGAACTGTCGTCAGACAGAAGAACTGTCGTCAGACAGAAGAACTGTCGTCAGGCAGAAGAACTGTCGTCAGGCAGAAGAACTGTCGTCAGGCAGAAGAACTGTCGTCAGGCAGAAGAACTGTCGTCAGGCAGAAGAACTGTCGTCAGGCAGAAGAACTGTCGTCAGATAGAAGAACTGTCGTCAGACAGAAGAACTGTCGTCAGACAGAAGAACTGTCGTCAGACAGAAGAACTGTCGTCAGGCAGAAGAACTGTCGTCAGACAGAAGAACTGTCGTCAGATAGAAGAACTGTCGTCAGACAGAAGAACTGTCGTCAGATAGAAGAACTGTCGTCAGATAGAAGAACTGTCGTCAGATAGAAGAACTGTCGTCAGATAGAAGAACTGTCGTCAGGCAGAAGAACTGTCGTCAGACAGAAGAACTGTCGTCAGGCAGAAGAACTGTCGTCAGACAGAAGAACTGTCGTCAGACAGAAGAACTGTCGTCAGACAGAAGAACTGTCGTCAGACAGAAGAACTGTCGTCAGACAGAAGAACAGTCGTCAGACAGAAGAACTGTCGTCAGACAGAAGAACAGTCGTCAGACAGAAGAACAGTCGTCAGACAGAAGAACTGTCGTCAGACAGAAGAACAGTCGTCAGACAGAAGAACAGTCGTCAGACAGAAGAACTGTCGTCAGACAGAAGAACTGTCGTCAGACAGAAGAACTGTCGTCAGATAGAAGAACAGTCGTCAGACAGAAGAACTGTCGTCAGACAGAAGAACTGTCGTCAGACAGAAGAACTGTCGTCAGACAGAAGAACAGTCGTCAGACAGAAGAACAGTCGTTAGACAGAAGAACTGTCGTCAGATAGAAGAACAGTCGTCAGATAGAAGAACAGTCGTTAGACAGAAGAACTGTCGTCAGATAGAAGAACAGTCGTCAGACAGAAGAACAGTCGTCAGACAGAAGAACAGTCGTCAGACAGAAGAACTGTCGTCAGACAGAAGAACTGTCGTCAGACAGAAGAACAGTCGTCAGACAGAAGAACAGTCGTCAGACAGAAGAACTGTCGTCAGACAGAAGAACTGTCGTCAGACAGAAGAACTGTCGTCAGACAGAAGAACTGTCGTCAGACAGAAGAACTGTCGTCAGACAGAAGAACTGTCGTCAGACAGAAGAACGGGCGTCAGGCAGAAGAACTGTCGTCAGACAGAAGAACTGTCGTCAGACAGAAGAACGGGCGTCAGGCAGAAGAACTGTCGTCAGATAGAAGAACAGTCGTCAGACAGAAGAACTGTCGTCAGACAGAAGAACTGTCGTCAGACAGAAGAACTGTCGTCAGACAGAAGAACTGTCGTCAGACAGAAGAACGGGCGTCAGGCAGAAGAACAGTCGTCAGACAGAAGAACTGTCGTCAGACAGAAGAACAGTCGTCAGACAGAAGAACAGTCGTCAGACAGAAGAACTGTCGTCAGACAGAAGAACAGTCGTCAGACAGAAGAACTGTCGTCAGACAGAAGAACTGTCGTCAGACAGAAGAACAGTCGTCAGACAGAAGAACTGTCGTCAGACAGAAGAACGGGCGTCAGGCAGAAGAACAGTCGTCAGACAGAAGAACTGTCGTCAGACAGAAGAACTGTCGTCAGATAGAAGAACTGTCGTCAGACAGAAGAACTGTCGTCAGACAGAAGAACGGGCGTCAGGCAGAAGAACTGTCGTCAGATAGAAGAACTGTCGTCAGACAGAAGAACTGTCGTCAGACAGAAGAACTGTCGTCAGACAGAAGAACTGTCGTCAGATAGAAGAACTGTCGTCAGACAGAAGAACTGTCGTCAGACAGAAGAACTGTCGTCAGACAGAAGAACTGTCGTCAGATAGAAGAACTGTCGTCAGATAGAAGAACTGTCGTCAGATAGAAGAACTGTCGTCAGATAGAAGAACTGTCGTCAGATAGAAGAACTGTCGTCAGACAGAAGAACTGTCGTCAGACAGAAGAACTGTCGTCAGACAGAAGAACAGTCGTCAGACAGAAGAACGAACCTCAAACAGAAGAACGAACCTCAAACAGAAGAACGAACCTCAAACAGAAGAACGGGCGTCAGATAGAAGAACAGTCGTCAAGCAGAAGAACGGGCGTCAGGCAGACGAACGGGCGTCAGGCAGAAGAACAGTCGTCAAGCAGAAGAACAGTCGTCAAGCAGAAGAACAGTCGTCAGACAGAAGAACGGGCGTCAGGTAGACGAACGGGCGTCAGGCAGAAGAACAGTCGTCAGGCAGAAGAACAGTCGTCAGGCAGAAGAACAGTCGTCAGACAGAAGAACGGGCGTCAGACAGAAGAACTGTCGTCAGACAGAAGAACAGTCGTCAGACAGAAGAACAGTCGTCAGACAGAAGAACAGTCGTCAGACAGAAGAACGGGCGTCAGACAGAAGAACTGTCGTCAGACAGAAGAACAGTCGTCAGACAGAAGAACAGTCGTCAGGCAGAAGAACAGTCGTCAGACAGAAGAACAGTCGTCAGACAGAAGAACAGTCGTCAGGCAGAAGAACAGTCGTCAGACAGAAGAACGGGCGTCAGACAGAAGAACTGTCGTCAGACAGAAGAACAGTCGTCAGACAGAAGAACAGTCGTCAGACAGAAGAACGGGCGTCAGGTAGACGAACGGGCGTCAGGCAGAAGAACAGTCGTCAGACAGAAGAACGGGCGTCAGGTAGACGAACGGGCGTCAGGCAGAAGAACAGTCGTCAGACAGAAGAACGGGCGTCAGGTAGACGAACGGGCGTCAGGCAGAAGAACAGTCGTCAGACAGAAGAACGGGCATCAGGCAGAATAACGAGACGATGTGCACGAGGAATCTGAACCCGAGGCACTGTTCGTGAACATTCTTCGCAGAATTCTATAATTCTGATCTCCAGTATTTCTCCACAGCCTTGACACAATTCTATTCACAATCTCCCCAGCCTGCAAAATTGAAAACGTCACAAATTTGGGGTAATTTATTTCTGCCTGCTGACCTTACAACTACGATGGCGTTGGAGTGTCCCTATTTTGATCGACCTTGTAAAATTATCCTTGGCCTGGCCTTAGACGCTGTCCGCCTGGAGTTCAGTGTATATGCTCATTACTTTTCTGAATCTCTTGACAGGTTGCATACTGTTTCTGTGGGAATTTCCGCGAGGTGAGCTTTTGGAATAGTCGAAGCTTTCACATGAGATACATGCTCAGTATTTTTTCAGATTTATTCTTAATTTTATTGTATTTGTTTTTAACTCTGCCTGTGTTCTTTTATAAGAATAAGCTGCAAATAATAGATGTAAAATGAACATATAAGAGACGAATCAAAACAAGAATGCGTATCGAATTTTATTAGAAGAAGGCGTTTGAAATGCATCTGTCATATGCTGAAAATGGATGAAGAAGAAAGACTTCCCCGTCAGACATTCATGTGGAAGAAACCTTCTCGTAAAAGAAAACAAAGGTAGACACAGATTTGCTAAGCATGAACAGTTAATAGGGAATTCTCAACCTTGGGACTAAGAAACAACGAAGAACTATAATCACTAGCAGCACATCGCCAATCGTAGAGATTTGTGACATTCCGTCCGTGGCATCTCCAGCTGGTGAGGAGAATTAATGTGTTCATGTGTACTGCCTTTGTCCCAACTACCAGCAGGTAGACCCCAACATCGCATCGTTAAGTGTGAACTTTTACCACCTGTAAACAACCATGTTTTCTTATTCTCCCTTGTTTTCCCTTAAGTAGTGGTTTACTTGAACATAAGCTTATTCCTTCATTATAATTTTCTTAGCTGATTGCTATGTACTCTGTTTTGTAAACTGCAGTCCATTGAGAACCGTTACCAACCATGCCTCTTTTGTTCTTTTCAGTGTTTCTCGAGATAGTCCTCTTTTTCTCTGACCTTTCAATTTGAGAGCCCGATTAATAATTAACCAAGAAATACCTACAATTAATTCAGAAATCCGGCTTGCTGCGCGAGCTACTGAGTTTAGTGCTCTGTGCACACAGTGAGCTGTGTTTTTCATCCGGATCGTGTTTCGATATTCAGATTGCTTACGATGATTAATGATGTATGACGAAGGATAGTTCGGCTGTGTTCACTTTCAGTGCAGCTGCGCATTATGTCTTTTGGTGTGTGCTGTGGCTGCTATGATGAGGACTACAGCTACCTTTCTTGTTTTTTTATCCTTCAATGAGATGAGATGTTAATTCGGATGATTCCACTGGCACGGGCGGTTGAGCAATTATGGATTTTAATTCGTTTGCTGTGATACCTGGAACTTCGACTTACAACAACTATAATTCAGAAATGAGAAAAAAATGGAATAAAATCGCAAAATGAACACCACCACATATGTGACGATGTTACGTGTATGTTATCACACTGACCGGACCAGAGAAGCAAATGTTGCAAATGAAAAGGCAAGCGTGATCTGGCTCCATCTGGTCCAAGGGAACTAATGGCTGCACAACCTCTGAGGGTGTTGACGTCACAGTAGTCATCAAACAAGCCAGGCTAGCCACTAGAGATAGAACAACGTGGAAGACTGAAATGCTCATTCTGATCTTGTTATCTGTTGAGAGAACCATAAAAAAAGCATTAGCATTTTGTTTTGACAAATGTCTTGACAACCAGAGGAGTTTATTGAAGCATATAATGAATATATAATAAATAATGAATATAAAATGCTTTAAACTCAAAGTGTCAATTAGCAAAATTTACAAATCAGGGATCATCCCATGTCTCTCCCACATCTTCATCTCTGCTTCTGTCTGTTTTCTCCAAGAATTTCTTGGTCTTCATCTTTGTCTTTTCCCCTGGGGATTCAAAAAAAGGGCTGTTGTGTAATACTCTCTGTTGGCTTCCGCAGTGTGTGTCCTATCCAGTGCCATCGTCTTCGCTGTATCTCTTTATCCACTGGTATTTGACTGGTACATTTGCATAATCCTATGTTAGTGATTTTGTCCTGCCATTTCCATCCTTTTATTCTGCGTAATCATCCATTAATAAAAGTCTGTATCTTCATGGTTGACAATTTTGTTGTTCTCCATGTTTCACGGCCATATAATAGGACTGACTTAACATTGGAGTTGAACATTTTTATTTTTGTATTTAACCTAATTTCTTGATAATATAGAAACAGTAGACCACAATATATATCTTAGCAGCAATATAGATCAAGAAGGTGAAACAAAGAAAGAGATCAGAAGCAGGATAGTAAAAGCAGCAACGGATTTTAAAAACCTGGACAAAATATGGAAATAAAAAATACTAAGCAAGAAAGCTAAACTTCAAATATTTAACTCAGACATTTTATAAACCGTTACCTACGCATGGGAAGGCTGGAAAAAAGAACAAAAGAGATTGAAAAAAAAACGAAACTCTTTTGAAGACAAGTACCTAAGAAAAATACTCTGTATACAATTGTATATAGTAGTAGTAGCCTCCGTCAGTCATTGTTGACTATGGATTTTCCAGCGCCCCTAGAAATTTTATTTTTTTCTTTTCTTCCGCCGTGTATTCTCTTTTTCTATGAATCTGTCTGCTTCTTGTTTGAGTTGGAGCTTTAGTGTGTGTTTCCAAAAATTACGGTCTGTAGCTATTTCTTCCCAGGCTGCAGGGTCTATGTTCAGAGTCTTATTGTTACGTTTACGCACGTCTACAAATCGAAGTTTTGGGCGCTCCCTAGTTCTTTTGTCATCTGCCAGTTGTCCGTAGAGTATATATTTTGGTATGCAGCCATCTTTCGTAGGTGTACATGGTCAAGTCAGCGTAACCAACGTTGTTTGAGCAGCGTGTAGATGTTCGGGAATTCAGTGCAAGTCATGACCTCCACGATTGTCACTTTATCCTTCCAGCTGATACGGCGCAGACATCACATATGGAATGCGTTTAGAATTTAGAATGGAATATATTCAAGACTATTATAGATATAACATAAAGGGCCTTGCAACCAACGATCTCATCTACCATTATAAAGAGAAGATGGACATATGTCAAAGAGATAACAAGAGAATTAAAAAAAACAGGCACTTCTATGGGAAACATTAGAATGCAGAAAAAAGAGGAAAACTTGGAAGGACACAGAAAAGATCACTGATTAGAAAAGCAAAGTTGGCAGGAATAGACTCATTAGATAATATCGAACATCACCCCAAGAAGAGAGAAGGATGAAGAAAAACACAACGAGCCCTAAACGACGCCTAGCGGCCCAGGAAGGATCCAGGATATTCATATTTTTGTAGTGTCACACATTTGAACCACTCCAATAAAATATCAATCTCAAGAATGAGTGGAATGTAGTTACCTCAGGACATCTTCAGGACGTGAACTTCCAGTCAATATGGTGGATAGGTGGCAGGAACCATTGAAGGCTATGCATGAAAAGTGTTCCTTGTTGCAGTTTCCTCACATTCCAAGTCCGTCTTGTTGCAGGAGCTACTGAGTTAAGTGCTCTGTGCACACCGTGAGCTGTGTGTTTCACCCTCTTTGATCGTGTTTCGATATTCCAATTGTTTACGATGAATGATGATATCGTATGACAAGGAATAGTGGGCTGTGTTCACTTTCTGTGCAGTTTCGCCTTATGTCTTTTGGCGTGTGCTGAGACTGGTACGATGGGGACTACAGCTACCTTTCTTTGTTTGGGAGATGAGTTAGTAATTTGGATGATTCCACTGGCGCGGGCGGTTGAGCAATTATGGATTTTAATTCGTTTGCAGTGATACCGAGGCCTTCCATAACCGTAACCATAACCATTTGTGATGCTGTGATGTGACTCATTACTTCTGATATTAAAGAAACGCGCATCTTTATTACTCAAGCTTTTAATATAGTTACATTATTGGTTCTTTAGCTGATGGTTGGGTTATTGTGCGTACAGTGTGTAAACTCTTTTTCTCTGGATTATTAGTGGGTTGTTTAAAGGATAAGACAAAAGACGTCAACTAAATGTTTGCTAGACATTCATTACACTGAGTGAACCTAAGTGTAACTAAAACACGGTTCTTTGACATAGCACAATGCTTTATGATCCGATGTTTGATAAAATGCCTCAGCGTACTTAACTGTAAGCAATTATCTACCAAAAACCCAATGAAGCATTGTTATATAAAATAACTGTATATCAGATTCTGGCGAGAAACGTTTACACTAATCGCCTTGCTCAGTGTACTATTTTGTACAGATAAAGAAAAATTAATGAAACAAACTCTTTCTCTCTATTATTTTCTGACAAATAACGAAAGATAACACATAATTTAGTTTCAATCTTTCTCTTTTGAATGCTATGTAATACAAAATTCACACTTTTCCATATATATTTTAGTTTCTCTCTCCTACATCTCACTTTTCCTCTCTATAATTTTCTGACAAATAGAGAAAGATAACACAACCTTTACATTCAATTTTGCTCATTTAAATGCTATGTAATACCAAATTCACTATTTTCTCTCCATCTCCTTATTTCTCTCTCTGTTTTTCTTCCTCACATTCTCTTACTATTTTCTCGCTCCGGGACAAGAACAATTGTTAAAAAAGCTACATATACATTTCTTAAAAGTAAACAACATAAATACTTCCAACTAAAATATAAAAGCCAAGTCCAATACCGAGGACTAAGAAAGGTTACCAGCCCTCGGGAAAATACAAAAATGTCCTCAGTTTACACCCTGGCCTTTCTGCAATCGATACTCCCGAAAGTCTAGATTTCATTTGCCTGGTACTTTACTGGATATCAACTTCAAAATTAAACAAACGGCTAAAAATTACCACATTTTTACATTTTATTTAGGGCAAAATTTTGTTTGTTTTAAAAAAAGACAATAACGTTAGACACCAGTGTGACAGGTGACTAACAAATGTTCGATGTATCAAAATGATGAATGGCAGCTTTTAAAGACATCGGTGGAATGTGAATATTTAAGTGCCCTATTGGCATTTCGGATCTGTCCACGGGTAGAGTTAACTCCACGCTAGAAGATTCATTTGTTAATTCTAGCATTATCTCATGACTACAGTTTGCCGGGGTGGGAGGGGGGATGGCATATAGGATCAGAGAATAAAGGCCGTTTGTTTGGTAGAGTCCCCACATGATGTTTACGTCTGAGTTTCCAATTCACCCCCGTAATAAAAAAAAAGGTTTGACGCTACTGGGATTCGAACCCACATTCTTCAGGTTTGGAGCGAAACGAGTTATCGATTCAAATACCAGTTCTCTATAGGAAAGACAATAACAGAACAAAATCTCATCAAAACTACGTTAGTTTGTTCGATAATTGATTTGAAGGTCGTCCTATGATACCTCACCAATCATAAATTGTCCTCAGGTTACAATTAACTGTCTTCACGTTTGCTCCACTCATAACTGATTTTAAAATCACCTGATCGTATCATTCCATCGTAATCTCGCGTTCATATCTTCATTTTAGCTCGCGCCTCCTCCCCCATCCACGATATTTTTGCACGCCTACACGACATTACTGTTAGTGAATGTTCCTGGTAATCTATCTTCCCATTAAGTAGCAAGGCTCAAATCTGGAGTCTTCATTGTGCGTGTCTGTTAGATTCGTGCCTTTATTTCTGTATTTTAAATATTTTCCAGTTTGATTATTTTTTTCTGTTCAACTCCCTCTTCCTCCACCTCTTCTTTTATACTTCTTTTGTTCTTCTTTCACTTTTTCGTCTTCTTCCACTTTTTTCTTCTTTCCATTAATAACAGCAAACAATGACCGGTACCTCTTGTGACGTCAGTGGAGCAACAAAAATGTGCTTGGTCCGTAACCATATTTCACAGTAGGCCCCAGTAACCATATTTCACAGTAAGCCCCAGTAACCATATTTCACAGTAGGCCCCAGTAACCATATTTCACAGTAGGCCCCAGTAACCATATTTCACAGTAGGCCCCAGTAACCATATTTCACAGTAAGCCCCAGTAACCATATTTCACAGTATGTCACAGTAACCATATTTCACAGTATGTCCCAGTAACCATATTTCACAGTGAGCCCCAGTAAACATATTTCACAGTATGTCCCAGTAACCATATTTCACAGTATGTCACAGGAACCATATTTCACAGTATGTCCCAGTAACCATATTTCACAGTAAGCCCAGTAACCATATTTCACAGTATGCCCCAGTAACCATATTTCACAGTAAGCCCCGGTAACCATATTTCACAGTAAGCCCCGGTAACCATATTTCGGCCTCTAAGCCCACAGTAACCATATTTCACAGTATTCCCAGTAACCATATTTCACAGTATGTCCAGTAACCATATTCCCCAGTAACCATATTTTATAGTATGCCCCAGGTCAGGTCCACATATATCATCGCTGTTTATTTGCAGTCCATCGTATCAATTCTGTTGTTGACCGTTTTCCATGCCATGGCACCAAGCTATCTAATATCGACTCTATTTTTTTGTCGTCCGCGATCTCTCTCCCTGTATTTTGCCACTTGTAACCAAGTATTCCAACACTCCTCTTCTCATGATGTGCTCCAAAAATGTTAATTGTTTCTTTCTGATGTACGGAGTATGGAGATGTACACAGTACAGAGAACTTTAATACATACCCTCATACGACACCTCATGTTATAGGATCTCCTTTACTGTTATTTATATAGAACTTAATGCTTTGTTGCTGACGTATGAAGTTATCGCGCTTGACTAACATTGATTAACTTCATATCTAACTATTTTCTCTCTCTCTCTCTCTTGCTAATATTCTCGCTCTCCATTAATCACTGTCGAAGTTTCTCTATTTCTTACTCTTTCTCTTTTAATCTCTCTCTCTCTCTCTCTCTCTCTCTCTCTCTCTCTCTCTCTCTCTCTCTCTCTCTCTTCTCTCAATCATTGTATATGTTGGTCCGTCTGTCTGAGCGAGGTATCATATCACTTGCTAAACAATAGGCCGATAGGATATTTGGCAAACAAATTAGTCGTGGTGGTATACTGGACACGCAGTAAGACAAGACATTCATTAAACACCAGATATGAACATATTTAGCCCTTGGGTAGTTAGAGGAAAGGTCTGAATAGGTCAATGAGAAGATATTAAAGAAGGGAAAGCAATATTGGTGTAGCCCTGTCTGTGAAATTGTGAAACCAAAACTACAGGCTTAGCCCAAGACTGAAGTTATGAGAAACGTAGGGCTTTATGTAAAATAGATATAATAATAAACAAATAATGACGGAAATAAATAAATTAAAAGAAGCAAAATTATGAAAATATAGTTTTCGTTTGTATTCATTGCGATCCTGTGGTCTTGTGATCACTGAGTATATGCATCTCCAACATTTAAATAAAACGAAACTGAGAACTGTGTATTCATAGTATATTAAATTTGTGTCTCCTTCTTCACTTCCTCTTGTCGCTTCATATATCAAGGTAGATACAAAGCTCTGGTTCTCGCCCTACTGGCAGCTTTAACCATTGCCAAGTGATGTTGTTGTAGCATGTATTTGATATTGTCGATCCAACTTAATTTGTGTCCACCTCTTGCTCTTCTCCCTTCTCCACTTTTAATATGTGTTTTGTATGAGATGGTAACCTTTTCTAAACGTTCTTTTTATTTGGTGTTTTTGTTTGTAGTTTCTCCTTCCTTTTCGTTTTTTCTTTTCAGCTCCCTGTGGAGCATAGGTCTTCAACAAACACGTTCAGCTCCCTGTGGAGCATAGGTCTTCAACAAACACGTTCAGTTCCCTGTGGAGCATAGGTCTTCAACAAACACTCTCCAAGCCGTTCTATTTCTTGCCATTCTTTTAAGATCATTACATGTCTTCTCAATCATCTTCATCTCTGCTCCCACATGTATTCTCTAAAACTATTTTGGTCTTTCTATTTTTCTCTTCCCTTAGATATTCCAAAAAGGCCTGTCGTGTAATACTCTCAGTTGGCTTCCGCAGCGTGTGTTTATCAGGCGCCACCGTTTTTGTTGAATATCTTTGTCCAAAGGTATTTGACTTGTATTTTCCCTTAGATCCAGTACCTAGTTTAGTAATGGTTCTATTCACATTCTTCCTCTTATGACATCATTTCTAATTTCGGCTCTTCTGGTTATTCTAATCGTTTTTCTCTAATATTTCATCTCCCTAGTACAAGCTTCCTTTTATGTTTAGTCTTAAATGACCATGTTTGACACTGTTAGCACAATGTTTATATGAATGTTATAAGATGCTTATTTGCAACAATAGGTATTGTTTTGTTTTTAAGTATTGGGGCTAGCTGTTCCAGTATTTATTTTCTCTTGTTGCATCGAATGTTCATTTCTTTATCGGTTTTGCCATATTCAGTGAATGTCTGTCTAGCTATCATTCTTTCGCCTGAAGTATAGACCATATCAACAATATAGTCTCTTGAATACATTTTTTACAGTTTTTTTGTAATTCTTGCAGTGGCTTATATAGTTTTGCCTGTAGTGTTTTATCTACGGGTCAAGGGGTTTTCCTCAGCGTACTATATTTAATACAGTCTTGATGTATGTGTCCCCAACGCTCTCTTTCACCTTCTATTTTTATGTTTACTCCGAGACCCCCAGCACCCTATTTCCCTTCTATTTTCATGTTCATTTCTAAGCCACCCAGCGTCCAGTTTAGCTTCAACTTTCGTGTTTACCTTAAACCACCCAGCGCCCTATTTACCTTCTATTTTATCTTTACTTCTTGACCACCCAGCGCCCCTTTTACCTTCTATTTTCATGTTACTCTAGACCACTGCGTTTCTCTTTTATCTTTTATTTAAATGTTTACTTCTAGTTCACCCAGTGCTCCTATTATCTTCTATTTTCATGTTTACCTCTAGACCATCCAGCGCTCCTATTATCTTCTATTTTCATGTTTACCTCTAGACCACCCAGAGCTCCTCATACCTTCTATTTTCATGTTTACCTCCAGACCACCGAGCGCTCCTCATACCTTCTATTTTCATGTTTACTTCTAGACCACCCAGCGCTCCTCACACCTTCTATTTTCATGTTTACCTCCAGACCACCGAGCGCTCCTCATACCTTCTATTTTCATGTTTACCTCCAGACCACCGAGCGCTCCTCACACCTTCTATTTTCATGTTTACTTCTAGACTACGCAGCGCTCCTCACACCTTCTATTTTCATGTTTACTTCTAGACTACGCAGCGCTCCTCATACCTTCTATTTTCATGTTTACTTCTAGACTACGCAGCGCTCCTCATACCTTCTATTTTCATGTTTACTTCTAGACCACCGAGCGTTCCTCATACCTTCAATTTTCATGTTTACTTCTAGACCACCCAGTGCTCCTCATACCTTCTATGTTCATGTTTACCTCTAGACCACCGAGCGCTCCTCATACCTTCAATTTTCATGTTTACTTCTAGACCACCCAGCGCTCCTCATACCTTCTATTTTCATCTTTACTTCTAGACCACCCAGCGCTCCTCATACCTTCTATTTTCATGTTTTCTTCTAGACCACCCAGCGCTCCTCATACCTTCAATTTTCACGTTTACTTCTAGATCACCAAGCGCTCCTCATACCTTCTATTTTCATGTTTACTTCTAGACCACCCAGCGCTCCTCATACCTTCTATTTTCATCTTTACTTCTAGACCACCCAGCGCTCCTCATACCTTCTATTTTCATGTTCCTCATACCTTCTAGACCACCCAGCGCTCCTCATACCTTCTATTTTCATGTTTTCTTCTAGACCACCCAGCGCTCCTCATACCTTCTATTTTCATGTTGACCTCTAGACCACCCAACGCTCTTATTACCTTCTATTTTCATGTCATTTCAGTACCTTCATTAATTTTTCTTTTGTTTTATTGCCGTCATCTATCTGGTTCGACACACACAGCACAGCTAATAATTATTGAAAATTGAGATGTCTGCTTAATTGTCCTACTAAATATAATCTTAATAAGAAGAAAGGTCTGTCTGAATAGTAAGAAAACAGAAGCAATGGTCATATCGAAGAAACAATCACCACCATCATGTAGCATAAAAATAAACAGGACAAATCTGGAACAAGTACAATACGTCAAATACTTGGGCACAATAATAACATCAGATGGAAGATGCACCACAGAAATAAAAAGTAGAGTAGCTGAGGCTTAAATAGCATTTCAGAAAATGAAAAACTTCTTATGCATCTTATGCATCAAATCTATGTCAACAGAAGTGAGAAAGTCCATCGGTGAAATATATAGAGCCAATTTTGACCTATTGTAGCGAGTCATGGACAGTAAGCAAACAAATGAAAAAAACGATTAGAGGCCACACAGATGGGATTTCTCAGAAGAATGTTGAAAGTTTCGTGGACAGCTAAAAAGACCAATAGGGAAATTCTCAAAGAGGCTAACTCTCAAAGGGAACTCATAGAAAACATCAGAAAGAAACAATCAACATTTTTCAGGCACATCGTGAGAAGAGGAGAGTTGGAATATTTGGTGACAAGTGGCAAAATACAGGGAAAGAGAGATCGCGGAGGACAAAGAGAGAAAATACTAGATAGCTTGGTGTCATGGCTTGATAAACAGTCAACAACAGAACTAATACGATGTACGATCGATTGAAAATTGTTGAAGGACATGATCTACTATGCTATACCAACCGGTGTGACACATGATGATGATGATGAAATATAACCTTAATACGATTCCTCTAGGGAATTCAAGCTGACTAAAAGTTATATTTTAAATTATAAATAAAAAATTTAATTATAATTAAATTTTATAATTTAATTTTGCTTGCAGTTAAATAGATACAATTGAACATCTGACACAAGAAAGTACCAAATGTTTTCATCATTGAAACATTGAGTTTCACAAATCTAATGCGAGCAAAGGGAATGCCCTGCTTGTCCGCTACATTGAGTAGACTGACCAAAGAAATGTGACTGTAAGAATGAGGACACGGAGGTCACTCTCAGAATTGTGTGGGGATGTAGTGCTGGGAGAAGATCTCACAATCACAACCGATACCATTTGCACAACACTTAAAAGGTCACACAACACTGCTCTTGGTCCAGATGGTGTTCAGTACGATGACATAGGCGATTTAGCTGACGACGACTTGAAAAAAAACTTGCCTAATAGTTTAATACCAGCATTCAGAGTGGCCAGATTAAGGAGCGGCTACACAGCTACTTACTACCGCTACCGAAGTCAAACAAGGATCATTCTCAGATCAGTGCCTACAGAATCATCAAGAAGCTGAACACTGCGGGCAAGCTACTGGAGAAAATAGTTGCCCGTGTACTCACCTATCACTTTGAACAGAAACGCGCATTCCCACACACACTCGGAGGTTATAGATATAACAAAGAGACATTGCTCAGTGCGGCAGTCTTCGCCTATGCCATCTTCGAAGGCTTCCGCAGACGAGAAGAGACACGAGCTGCTATAAATCTGGAGGATACATACAGAGGAGTACCATTTGAATGCGTCATGCATATGCTCCTTAAACTGGCGGTGCACACTTTCTTCATTAGATGGATCGCTGCTGCATTGTTTCAGAGGATGGTGATACTCAGATGTGGAAGTTGGTCTTCCAAGCCAACATCCATTTGTCCAGGGCTGTCAGAAGGCTCACCATTGTCACCAGTTCTATTTAGCGTGTACACAATAACGATCACGGAACAACAGCTGGATGGGAGGGGAAGAACTATGACTTTTGATGATGATATTCTGGTATATCAAAAGGGAACAGACAGAAGGGAAATCGCATCCACAATGCAAAACGAAATCGATTGCATCTCATCCTCGTGTTGAGTATCAGATGCATTGGTTAATCATAATAAAGCATCAGTTGCATGGTTCTCCTTTAACAATCATATCGTTAACACGGAAACACTGGTGGTACGAATGGGGGCTGATGAGATGACCAGGGACCAGTTGATGACATACCTGCCCTAAATCCTGCAAAGGATTAGCCGCCTCGAAGGTCATAACAGCTGCCAACATCGAGCAGAGGCTACTTACCCTCCTGTTCCAGTGACTAGTCTTCGCACCTATCGAGTATGTCCTGGCAATTATTACTGACAGTACAACGCAAACTGACAAGCAGGAGAAAATACAGAATGAAGCGATGCAAATTATCTTGGGATGTACGTGGGACACTCCCTGTGTAGCAATGCGGTATCTTCTTGACTTTCCAACCATGGATGACAGGACATCAAGATCTGGAGGACCCGAGCATACCTGAAGATAAGTGCAGATAAAGAGCATCCATTGCACCACGTGCTCAACACAGAGAAGGGTGCCAGGCTAAAAAGAGGCAAATCATGGGTGGGCCGAACAGAAGATGTCATCAAACAGGTCTGTGGGCATACCAATGTCAACGTTGGCGAGGAGTGGATACCGGGGCCTACGTCATTCATGGGGATATTCTCGTGTATTTTCACACTCGACAGGAAATGTAGAGAACAGAACTCAATCGTGGTCAATGTGGAGGTCAACGGTCTCATCTGGGGTAACACCGATGAGGAAGATGCAGTCATCTATACAGACAGGTCTGTAATACAACAACAAAGGAGTGCATGGGCATTTACAGCACGCTCGGCAGGCAGAATAGTCAAGGAAGACAGTGGAGCATACGTTATGGCCACGAGTAGCATGCCAATGGAGGTGATGGCAATAACCAGGACATTCATCTCGTTAGAGTCACAAGACCACACCCACGCATGTATACTGAATTATTCGATGAGTATGATAACTAAAGAGTGGAGGTTGGCTCTGTACACATGCAATGGGTAGAGTCATTGCAGAAGTCAAAAATACGTAAGGTCACCTTTGTCTACATTCCAGGACTTGTGGAAGTACGGGAAAATGAAAGAGCCGACAGGTTGGCTATCTGCGCTATCGTTGAGGACGGTCAACCGATGGATCGGGCGGAAGTCATTAATGTCCTCCGAGATGTGGGAAGAGCACAGGACTTCGACAATCATGAGTCCATGGCACTTATTCGAATGAAAGAGATGGGAGTTAAGATGGGCACAGACAGAAACGAGAAACTTATGCCGTATGTAAGAAGACTTATCAACCAACACAGAACTGTAATCGTCAGTCGCTGAACGGGACTTGCTGAGGAGGGGATCTGAGCACCTATGGACATGTTCGGAGTACAATGATGATGACCCGCAAATAACTCAATAACGAGTTAAAGTATCATTGATATCAACATTAATTAAGCTCGAAAATTTACTTTTTAGTATCACAAAGTGAAACCACTTCACAAAAATATCAGTGTTTGAAAAATGAGGGGAATATGGTAAAGAATTATATAAAATTATAGCTAAAATACTATCATCATAATTATCATGTGTCATACCGGTTGTCGTAAGTGATCATGTCCTTTCACAATTGTCAGTCCAAAGTATATCGTAACAATTGTGTTATTGATTGTTTTCCATGACACCAAGCTAGCCAGTGTATGCTCTCTCTGTCGTCCGCGATCTCTCTTTCCCTGTATTTTGCTAATTATAATCAAGTATTTCAACTTTCTTCTCTTATTATGTGCTCGAAAAATGTTGATTGCTTTATTCTGATGATTTTTAGGAGCTGTATTTTTGGCTTGTCCTTTTTGAGAATGTACTCATTGGGCTTTTTACCTGTCCAGGGAGCTTTGAATATTTTTCTGAGAAATCCCATCTCTGTGGCCTTTAATCTTCTTTTCATTTGTTTTGTCTACTGTCCATGATTCGCATCCATAGGTCAGAACTGGCTCTGCATATCGCTGATGAACTCTCTTTCTCACTTCTATTGATATAACGTTTGCACAAGACATTTTTCACTTATGACATTCAATTTTTGCATGAGCTATACTGTTTTATGTTTCTGTGGTGCATCTTCCATCTGAAAAAGCTATACTGAATTTTATATCAACAGCAATGAAGGATCACGTGCTATCTACAAGCTGTGGTCATACGCCTGCATTATAACATTTTATGAGCTCCTGTAATGAATACTCCTGCTCCTACTATCTTTCCTAGATTGCTCATTCCCTTGCCTCAACAAAAACCTCTCTCTCCTCACCCACCTCCTATTATTGTCAACAATTTCCCTAAACATCTTATCGCCGTTATCGTAATTTTCTCAATCACAAACACTTAACGCAATCATCAGCTCACATTATAGCCATGATTATTTTTCCCTCCTTAAGAAAGCAACTGATCTCTTTCCCTATTACCATCATTACTTAAACATCTAACATACCCCATTTAACCCTCGACCAAAAAGTCGTCATTAAGATCATCGACCAGGGTCTAGACGGGAAATTCCAAAATAAACCCATTACCTTCTTTCCTTCTATATGTTGAAGCTTATTCATTCACAAACAATAGATTTAATAGAACGAGACGGCGTTAAGATTAATTTACTCTCTGGGACTTCATCGGGAATTGACTTATGTGGAATTTTAGCCACAATAGTAAGATAGCTACAAAGGGACGGAAATGATTCTCTTCAATACAAAATGATTGTTTATTTAGAGTAATTTGCCCCTAAACACTGCTGGTTGTTTGAATAGAATAGTGGTAGTTTAGTGATAATCCTACTACAATTTGGACAGCAGTTATGGAGATGATGCCATAGGTGTAGAACACTTCGTTCTGTTTATCTTCGAATTTATTTGAAGGGATTAGTTTACATTTGTGAGACCACAAAAAAAAATTGTGAATTGTCTAATAAATTGTTGGGTTCGGGGTGTATTTGAGGGTTGACGGTTGTGGGAATACACTTTTCACAACAAACGGACTAATGTAGCACTTTATCACGTGATTTAATCTCTTTTTATAGGACAAGGATACTGTTACATTTAAGCTATAACTCATTGTGATTAATTGTAATGCTCCATAGAAGAACTATAAACAGATAACATTTTTAATAATAGAAAAGGCAAGACAACTAAAACATCAGTGACAAATGGCTGAGTAAAATTGTCACCGTTGTTTATTCAAGACAATTTACCATCATCATCATGTGTTCATTGTCTCGTTAACGATCAGCAGATTCGGTCAATTCTCTTCACGATTTCTATAGCTCGACAGCTCTTACTTTTCAAACGATTAATTATATTATTTATCTTGTCTCTATGTTTTCACCTGATTCCTTTGCACGTGATCATTTCTGATGTCACGTGGTCGCCAAGCTCTTCTTCATACATTTTTGTGATGTGGCCGTCATGCTGCTGCACAGGACCACCACATGTGGTAAACAGCAGGGCACGAAAGTTATGGAGAAAAGAACACCTCACTTGAAGAAGAAAGAAAAGAGACCTAAGAGGACAAATATTATTTTGGTGCAATTTTTACGGACGCGTTTGCCTTTTAAAAATGGGTCTTCTCAATTTTTCAGGCTCTGTTTTGTAAGCACAACATATATTGCTTTCTTCTTCTTCTACCTTTCAGTTCCCTGTGGAGCATAGGTCTTCAAAAAACACTTTCAAGTCGTTCTGTTTCTTGCCATTCTTTTAAGATCATTCCATGTCTTCCCCATCATCCTTATCTCTGCTTCTATCTGTCTTCTCCAAAAATTTCTTGGTCTTCCTCTTCGTCTTTTCCCCTGGGGATTCCAAAAAAGGGCATGTTGTCTAATACTCTCAGTTGGCTCCCGCAGTGTGTGTACTATCCAGTGCCATCGTTTTCGCTGTATCTCTTTGTCCACTGGTATTTGACTGGTACATTTTTCATAATTCTGTGTTAGTGATTTTTGTCCTGCCATTTCCATCCTTTTATTCTGCGTAAGCATCCATTAATGAAAGCCTGTATCTTCACGATTGACAAATATATTGCTATAGCCGATATTATTATTATGTTAAAAAAGAGGGGGGGGCGCTGGGTATCTAGAATTAAGGCGTCAACCTCTAGACACGAACGTCCCTGGTTCGATTCCCACAACAGACGGTAGACAATTTTAAAAATTAAAAATAAAGAAATAAAATAAAGTCCGTGGCTTTTCCCTTCCCAGTTCTCTGGATAGTGAGATCTGATGTATGGCCCTCTCGGAAAAAGGTGAATGAAAGGAGGCCCCGTGTGCATTCTGCGCACGTTAAAGATTCCTTGACAGTTAAAAATAAAAAAAGACCAGGCCAAAGATGGTTGTTGTCCGGGCAAAATTAATAGTGGAAACAATGTACCCAAAATGTTCAAACTCTCGGCCATAAAAATATGAGAGTATCTCTGAAGTCTGAGAATATCTGCCTGTATGGCGGGGGACATCCGAGCACACGACTGCCAGTGTGAGAGGTAGGAATAAGTGATGCTCACGCAAAATTCAGTCCCTCGGAACTTTGCGAGAGATATAAAGCTGGCGAAAGTAAACAAACAACATTATGTTCAAGGACGTATACATCACGAGACTGTAGACGTGGCAACCGAAGTAGATGCATTAGAAGTAATAAAAGTAATGGTAGTAATAGAAGTAGTAGTGGTAGTAATAGTGGTAGTAATAATATTAGTAGTAGTAGTGGTAGTAATAGTAGTAGTAGTGGTAGTAATAGTGGTAGTAATAATATTAGTAGTAGTAGTGGTAGTAATAGTAGTAGTAGTGGTAGTAATAGTAGTAGTAGTGATAGTAATAGTAGTAGTAGTGGTAGTAATAGTAGTAGTAGTGATAGTAATAGTAGTAGTAGTGGTAGTAATAGTAGTAGTAGTAGTGGTAGTAATAGTAGTAGTAGTGGTAGTAATAGTAGTAGTAGTGGTAGTAATAGTAGTAGTAGTAGTGGTAGTAATAGTGGTAGTAATAGTGGTAGTAATAATATTAGTAGTAGTAGTGGTAGTAATAATAGTAGTAGTGGTAGTAATAGTAGTAGTGGTGGTGGTAGTAATAGTGGTAGTAATAATAGTAGTAGTAGTAGTGGTAGTAATAGTAGTGGTAGTAATAGTAGTAGTAGTGGTGGTAGTAATAGTAGTAGTAGTGATAGTAATAGTAGTAGTAGTGGTAGCAATAGTAGTAGTAGTGATAGTAATAGTAGTAGTAGTGGTAGTAATAGTAGTAGTAGTAGTGGTAGTAATAGTAGTAGTGGTAGTAATAGTAGTAGTAGTGGTAGTAATAGTAGTAGTAGTAGTAGTGGTAGTAATAGTGGTAGTAATAATAGTAGTAGTAGTAGTGGTAGTAATAGTAGTATTAGTGGTGGTAGTAATAGTAGTAGTGATATGATAGTAATAGTAGTAGTAGTGGTAGTAATAGTAGTAGTAGTGATAGTAATAGTAGTAGTAGTGGTAGTAATAGTAGTAGTAGCGCTAGTAATAGTAGTAGTAGTGGTAGTGTTAGTAATAGTAATAGTAATAATAGTAGCAGTGGTAGTAATAGTAGTAGTGTGTAGTAATAGTAGTAGTAGTGGTAGTAATAGTAGTAGTAGTGGCAGTAATAGTAGTAGTAGTGGCAGTAATAGTAGTAGTAGTGGTAGTAATAGTAGTAGTGGTAGTAATAGTAGTAGTAGTGGTAGTAATAGTAGTAGTAGTAATAGTCGTAGTTGTGGTAGTAATTTTAGTAGTAGTAGTGGTAGTGGTAGTAATAGTAGTAGTGGTAGTAATAGTAGCTGTAGTTGTTGAAATGTGAATTCCTTGATAAGTGAATTATTAAATATTATTCAATTTGATTGAAGAATCACCCACATATCCGTTACCACATGGGGTCTTACAGATTGCTTGTCTGAAGATATCATTAAAGATGATGACATGATCAGTAATGAAGATGGCGGACTGGGTGGTTTAGAGGTAATATGTCGGCCTCTTGGCAAGTTTCCGGGTTCGACCCCCATCACAAGCTGGGGGAATTTGTCAAAAATCGAATCTGTGGTTTCTTCATGGCTTTATCATCCATTGGTCTCTGGGTAGTGAGATCTGATGTTTAGTTCTATGGGAAGACGACGAAAAACAGATGGTCCCGTGTGTTCTAGCTCACGTTAAGGAACCCTTGGCAGTTAAAAATCGAAAAGAGTAGGCCAAAGTGGCATATGTCTGGACACAATTTGTTAAGCAAATCTACCCATGCCGAAGACGGATGTGTCGGGTCGAAAGGCGCAGTTATCGCGGCGTTGCCATAAACTAGCGACCTTACGCATCCATGCCTACTTAACGGGTGAACGTCAAGTAGAAGAAAGCAATAATGATATCAATATTCTGCTGCAGAAGATACATTAGAGCTCCTCTCAGCAACTGTCCCCGAACTATCACACCGAGTGTTAAAAATTTGGGCTCATAAGTTTTCTCCGAAATAACTTATGATTTGGGGGGGGGGGGGGGGGGGTTGGTCTAGAGGCTTTACGCCTGTCTCAAAACAGACAGGTTGTGAGTTCAAATCCCGGCTGCACCAGCTGGAAATTTTATTTGTGATTTCTTTCTGCGGCAACCACCTCTGGTCTCAGCAGCGAGGCTAGGTTTGAAACGTCAATTATACATCAAAGAACAAAAAAAGGTGTACCACCACAGACGGAGTTATCTGCCCGTGCGACGAGGGACCCTTGTTCACACAGATGCCAGGGAAAAAACTGGTTAACGCACATAATTCAGTTTCTAGTCTCTAGGGACTTCGTCAGAGGTGAATGCTGGTTGAGGCAAAAGAAAACAAAACAAACTAAGAATCAAAAGAAGGCAATCCCATCAATTATCTCAAAACTCGCCCAAACAGGGAGGGTCCACAGTGTGGTATTTGTCGACTTCATTGCACGAACACTGTATTTATTGATTTTCCATAAAACACTGCTATATGATTCTCACTTAACTTCACTCTTTGATTTATCATCACGCTTTAAGATCTCAAAACGCATATTTCAGTCTGAAAGATCATATCCTTATTTTGTTTTGAATCTTTTCATCCGCTGCTGAAAATATTCTATTTCTATCTTGCCATTTTTTCGGTACTAGAGTTTTATTTTTGTTCAAAAAAATATTGTCTATGTTCTAAAGTATCAGTCCCGCAGTATCTGGCGAGTAACGACCGACGAGCGCCCTCTTTAATAAAGGTCATGGTAAAGGTCAAGGTAAAATACGAGACTTGAACCGGCGTCTTAGCCCGAGAGTTTTCACCCATATGTGCTCGGCAGCCTATCCAGGAGTGTTCGGAGACTTCTGGATAGTGTCGCATCGGAACTCACGATGCTAGGCGGTATTCCCCACCTTCCCAGAGTACTACTACCCTGGTACCCATTTCTGCCAGCGGCTGGGTTGACCGAGGGGATATATTTTTTTTTCCAACTACGAGCACAACTCCCAGCGGGAATCCAACACAGGTTGTCCGAACGTCCGTAGCCCAGTCGGGTGGTTTTCCCAACTAGGCTACCGCGGTTCTCCCCTCCCGCTTTAATAAGAGTGCTAAAAAGTTGAAGATAAAGGGGGATAATCATTTTGTCGACCTGGGGAAGACAAAGCAGGCACTCTATACAATGCATTTGATGTCATATTTAACTATATAACCATCTTATCAATATACAAAATGAGCATAAAAATGGTATTGAGCAGCTAGACTAAGAGAAAAACAAGACAAACTACAACGTTTCGGCAAAAGCCTTCATCATTTGTAGCAAACGAACTATACACGTAACACACAAATTCAATTGTCTTATAAATAATTGTTCTAGTTATATATCTAGTAATACGTTTTTCAGTATTTAAATAAAATAATAAAACTTTCTCTTTTTGAAAAAGAAATTTTAAATTGCAAACCAGTGTTGTAACTCATTTGTACACACAAGTGGGACATACATTGGGAGCTAAACCTGGGAGTAAATCATGAGCCGAATTTCAGAAGGCAGCTAGTTATTGTACTTAACGTTGTTCTTGCAAATGCTGCGATGCAGCGTGTGCTAAAGTATATCATTATAACTTTCTTGAAGCTACACCGTGTGCTAAAGTATATCATTATAGTTGCTTTCTTGAAGCTACAACTGTAGTACAAGAGTATATCATTATAGTTGTTTTCTTGAAGCTACAACGTGTGCAAGAATATATCATTATAGTTGTTTTCTTGAAGCTACAACTGTAGTACAAGAGTATATCATTATAGTTGCTTTCTTGAAGCTACAACTGTAGTACAAGAGTATATCATTATAGTTGCTTTCTTGAAGCTACAACTGTAGTACACGAGTATATCATTATAGTTGCTTTCTTGAAGCTTCAACTGTAGTACAAGAGTATATCATTATAGTTGCTTTCTTGAAGCTACAACGTGTGCAAGAGTATATCATTATAGTTGCTTTCTTCAAGCTACAACTGTAGTGAAAAGAAGGTTGTTCAGCAAGGACAAGTGACCCTTTTTTTTAATTTCCTTTCTTGAGTATCTAGCATATTATCGCCATGTAGTAAGATTTGTTTACATATCCTTATATACATTTTTTTGGTGTTTGTTGTTTGTTCCAGCTGAAGGCCTACTTGGCCGAAACGTCGACCTTTGTTTTGTCCATTACCAAGTAAAGCTGTCACAATATCACTTTTTTTCTTCTTTTTTTAAATGTTTTGCTACTATCATCAGCTTTACAGCAGTTTCGCATCTCTACGCATCTTGATGCCTTTACCTATATCAACTATACATATTCAGATACATATTGATGGTTCTATAGAGAGAACGCTGAAGCCTAAATTCACACCTTTACACCACATCTCGAATTTTACATGTAAACTTAATTTTGTTGTTCGTACGTTATTTATCGGGAGCCGCGATAGCTCAGTGGTTAGTGAACTGGACTACAACGGACAAGGGGTAGGGTTCGATCCCAACCGACGGCTTCCGGGTTCACCCAGCCTTAAATAGGTACTGGATTTTTTCTGGGAAAGTAAAGCAGCATGGGCGTAATACGACCACATTATCCCAAAAATCATGTGCTGAAGGTCTGTAAAATATAGGGTCACTAACACCATATTTCCCTATACGCCACTTGACGTGACGGGGGTACTTTACTTACTTACTACGTCATTTATACAATAAATCTGTCTTCCCATACATATTTGTATAATACTTCTGGCATATACACTTAATTTTATACAATAATTCTTGACACACACACATGTTTACGACGCTTCTCTTTGTGTTTACACATTTTTACTATACTTGTTCCACGTGCACATTTCAACAATACATTTTCAGCTCCTCTCAGCCTTTGTTTCGGAGATGAGTTAGTAATTCGGATGATTCCACTGGTACGGGCGGTTGAGCAATTATAGGTTTTAATTCGTTTGCAGTGATACCGGGACCTTACATAACCATAACCATAACCATTTTTCTTTGTGTGTGTTGTTATGTGATGTTCAATCCTGCGAGCCTTTATGCACATATTTATACATCATTTCTTGTACCACAGATATTTTAAAATAATTCCTCCCTCTTTTTCCATATAACCCAGTAACTTTGAGAAAAAAACATGGTGGAAGCAACCGCAACGAGACTTCCGGTGTCAGACCCAAGGATAAGGAGTTAATAGCTCTAAATACCAACTGTAACACAAAATATAGCAATGATTCGAATGTATTCCCCTGGCAGATATATGTTATATATAGTGATGAAGATAGAAGGAGGTAGGAAAGAACGAGGGAATAAAAGTTGTGGAGATTTCAGTCAGTCCTGAAGGATTGATGCAACTCTCCAGGACAAAGGACCAGTCTTCTCTGCATATTTGTTTACATTTTAATTGATCTGTACTTTTTAAGCGCCAGAGACTTCTTTCCTGTTGGCCTTTACAAGTCTTGATGCGTGAGATATGTGACCATATCACTTGGGTTATTATTTTAAAAAAAAATGGTATTAATTTTGCCTCTTAGAGCCTTGCCTTACATGATCAATAACCATTGACGTCCTTCAAATCTCTTCTTGTACCAAGTGAATTATATGATCAGCATGGCAGTACAGAGAAGATAAACATAAAGGCTTGCCATGCCTCAGATTGAATGATTTTGCATTGGTTAACCCATTGCTCGTCAATGGCCTGCGGATTATTGTAGCATAAATGTCGAACATTGACACCCAAAACGCTGCATTAGCCAGTCAATGTCGCATCAATCGCTGGTATTTATGATGAGTAATATCAGGAGCTATAGAATTCTGTTTTTCTTTTTGCTTCTAAATGATATATTGGCACATCTCACAATTGTCATAAATATGGATTTTTCTTTCACGCTTCTAATATAATTCCTCATACTTATAGCATCACATCTGCTCAATTACACCGTAATATTAACATTTAAAATAGAGAGTTCGTCAGGCATATTTTTGTGTCGTGTTATATTTGTACAATAATCAATTCTGTTGATCATTAAGAAAAAAAAAACATTAATATATAATTTTCAATTTCTTGAATCCATTTTTTCGTCAAGCTATCAACCTTTCTTCATTTTGAAAAAAAAAAGTATTCATCTAATTTCAATCGAACAATGTTATGAATAAAAATGATATATCTGCAATACTCTTTGTTGAGCGACAAAGGAATAATGAACCTTGGTATGGTTCTTAATTATTATTTTTTTTTTTACTTTTTCGTTTAATGTCGCGTGAAGGGGAAATCTTGAACATGTGGTAACAAAACGGGAAGATAGTGGGAAAGAAAGACAGCAGACAACAAGAATAGAAAGTAATAGATAGTTTAGATACGGAGTGAGCCCAATAGTAGAACCGATACATGCACGCCAGCGACGACAATCCTTGAAGGAATTGATCTAGCAGGAGGCTAGACCTAGCCGGACCCGTCTCCCTTAGAGTGCTAACAAGATAAATGACCGTAGCTAAGGAAAACGCTTTAGTTGATGGTAGCGAGGAGCGGGGGTTGTTCTGGTGATCAGATTGCTCCCTGCTTCGAAGCCCTGCAGATTTTCCTATTATTGCATATTTACATTTGTATCCAGCCTTTAATGGGTACTGGATTTTCCTGGGAAAGTAAAGCGGCACGGGCGTAATACCGACCACATTACCCCAAAAATCATGTGCCGAAGGTCTGTGAAATTTATGGTCACTAACACCATATTCCTTATACGCTCCTTAGCGTATCCTTTTTTTTTTTTTTTACATTTGTATGTCTTTAGTCTTTAGTATTTAGTATTTAGTTGGGACTGGTATTACAGGGGTCGGGAGTTATCGTATATCTGCTCTGCCACACGTTCCAGCAACCATCGAAGAGTTGAGCGTATCGCGTTCTTTTCAGCTGAGAATACTTTATTGTTGGAATATATATTCTCAAGTAGACGATAGTCCTTGTCTGTTGGTATAACATATGATGATGATGAAGGTAAATAAAATTGTACGTAGAACGTGTATTGGTGGCACACAGAATAAACCAAAATATGCCACTAACAAGCAAATTACACAGGAACACAAGATTTCCATAGCATTCAGAACAATCAAATCCAAAAACAACAGGAAAAGATAGAAGACAACAGACAGCCTAGACTAAGATTTCGAATCCGTGGTCTCCGACACAACACATTGCCACATCAAAAACCTACACTTCGGCTTCGAGGTTAAGAAGCTGGCTTTAGTGGCTAGGTGCTGTGTCGATGAGCATGAGTTCGAATCCTGGTATGGGATGTCAATAGTCTTTTGTTTCTTCTTGTTTGTGGGTGTCTCCCAGTGCCCAACAACACTCAGCAGGAGGAACAGAGAGAGAAATTAAGTAAACAATAAACAAAGCAAGACCAGCTTCCATCAAACTTGATAAAACTAAGGACAGCAACAAACATAAAATCAAGCATCAAGATAAGACCATTTAATATAAATGTAAAAACAGTAATCTTAAACGGTTCAGAAACATGCACACACCACAATCCACAAACACCTTGGTACTGTTCCTTGTGGACGTCGAGTTTGCAGAACTAGTGACTACGTGCTTTGCACCGATTCGGTCTTGTTCCCTAATAAGCGATTCGACATCAAGGAGGGGTTCACCTGTGTGTCGCGTAATATCATCTACACCATAATATGCAAGCACATCCAGATGACGTATGTGGGTGAAAGTGGACGACGCTTGTGAGGCAGATTTTGTGAGCATCTTCGTGATGTTGAGCAAAATACTGGCAGCCCGGTGTCTGCCCATTTCAACTCCCCTGGACATAGTGGTAAACTCGACATGCAAGTTACTCTCATTGTCTCATGTCACTCCAGCAATCGCAACAGGTTCGCCCTTGAGAATCGCCTTATTGCCCAGTTGGGTTCGCTGTCCCCCCAAGGAATGAACATATCATTCTCATACTCATAGGACACCCACTACATATTTCATACCCCCATGCGCTACTTAACCTATACATGTGGATATATTTGTCTGCACATGTATTGGCACATTTGGGCTCCTTTTGGGTTTTTCTTTTGTGGGCCTTGTGGCAATATATGTGCTGATTTATGATTGTACGCATGCATTGTTACATACACATGCTTATGTTTACACATCGATTCGAGGTACACACACAGAGTTAGTCGTGCATAGTTTACATATATCCTGTACCCACCTCCCCATATTTTTAGAACCCTTCCTTTCCGTCTTCTCACCTGACTTCCTGGTCAGAGAGATTTATAGTCGGTCATCCTGCCGTATCAATTTAGTCCATTTGGAGACTGACCCAGCTCAGGAACACAGGGAAGTGACAATTTGTTATTTTTCCTCTCTTTAGTATCTAGCATATTATTGCCATGTAGTTAGATTTGTTAATATATCGTTATATATAATTTTTGTGTTTGTTGCTCATCCAGATGAAGGCCTACTTGAAAGCTTCAGGCTGCTTTTGCCTGAGCCATCTCACCTCCGTTGTACATCTACCATCTGAAGTTAACATTGTTCCCAGATATTTACATTCACATTAGTATATACTGGAGTGAAATAGAGCAAACGTCCAATAATAGAGTAGGATGGAGAGACCTTGTCCGTGGCCTGCGCTCCAAAAAGGGGAGAGGAGTCAATAGGGCATTGGGTGATAGAGACACAACTTTTGTTCCTGCGTACGTCTTCAGCCAGGGAGCCGCGATAGCTCAGTGGTTAGGGAATTGGACTACAAAGGACAAGAGGAGGGTTCGATCCAAACCGACGGCTTCCGGTTCTATCTATCTATTGACAATCGAGCCGTAGCCGGCCCACAGGGCGTAGACCAAGATACTCCTCTTATCTGAATTTTTGTTCTAGCAGTTTTCAATTCTTTTAAAGATATTTTATCAAATCTCACCAATTGTCTCTGTTCTGTGCAAGCAGCTCTATCTCATTGAGCGAGCCGAATCCTGCTGCTATTTGCCTCTCTCATCAATGTTCTTCTCAATGTCTCTCTGGGTCTTCCTCTTTTTCTCTTACCTGTTGTTTCCCATATGAGGGCTTGCTTTGCTATTTGGTTATTATCTCTTCTCATCACATGTCCAACATAATATGACCATCGTTTTTTCTTTATTACTGAAGATATTAGTGGTTAATTGGCGATTTCTCTAATTTCCTCGTTTGTTTTGAATTCGTTCCACGCTATAGCAAGTATTTTCCTTAGACATTTATTTTCGAATGCGTTCAACTTTGTTTCTATATCTCTTGTTGTTTTCCAGCTTTCACACGCATACGTAAGGATTGATAGTACATTTGATTTATTTGAATAGTCTAAGTTTTGTGTTTGTGCTGATGAGTTTTGATTTCCACAACTTTTCAAGGCTTCTGAAAGACATTGCTGCTTTAGCCAGTCTGATTCTAATTTCTTTGCTTGTATCCCCTTCTCGATCAATGTGACTACCAAGATAGGCAAAGTGATCGATTTCTTCTACTGGTTTGTTTTCCATGTATATTTTGTAGTCTGTTGGAATTAAACTTTTCATGACTTTAGTCTTTTCATGATTGATCACAAGCCCAATTTTGCTGGCTATTGATGATAGTACATTTGTGTTTTCCACCATCGTTTTTATCTGGCTGCTGATGAGAACTACGTCATCAGCAAAGTCAAGGTCCTCCAAATGGTCTCCTTGTATCCATTCGATGCCTTTATTACCAGTGCAGCATTTCTTCATTATGAAGTCCATAACAATTCCAAATAACAAGGACGATAAAATACATCCTTGTTTAACCCAGATTCCGGTTCACCCAGCCTTTAATGGGTACCGGATTTTTTTTCTGGGAAAGTAAAGCGGCACGGGCGTAATACCGACCACATTACCCCAAAAATCATGTGCCGAAGGTCTGTAAAATTTATGGTCACTAACACCATATTCCCTATACGCCACTTGGCGTGACGGGGGCACTTTACTTTTTTACTTTTTACGTCTTCAGCCTCAGAGTTTCTTCTGTAACAAATATTTGATTATTTACTATTGTTTTAAGTCTATGCCACTAAAAAATGAATGCTAGTTCCTAAAACTAACTAGGAGAGCTAGAAGATGAATTCAATGAAGCCAAAGTGGAAATAAATTGAGGAGAGTGTTGGAAGTAATCAGCATGCTCACAGAAATGGAATGGATTATTTTAGCCGAGAGTGTCACGCAACATATCTTCTGCGAGTGTTTTGTTGGGTTCATTTGCTCGCGATGTGATATCAACATCAATAGATAGCGTGAGACATGCTAGTTTGTATCTCGCGTTCTTCCAGGCGCCTTATCCTCGCTGCAATGCGCCTGGTGGCTGGTCTCTGGTGGCAGTTTTTGTTGATGTGTTAAGTTAATTGTAAAGTTCATGAGAATAACTGGAATACATTGTACAACTGGAAAAATTGAGGGACGAAGAGATAAAGGGAAGCAAAGTGAAAAGATACCAGACAGCTTAAGAGAATGGCTTGGCAGAAGGTCAACAACAGAAATAATAAATAACTGTCGAGATCGAAAGTTGTGGAGAGACATGATCACCAGCAGGCCCGGTACTTGATGATGATGATGTTAAGTTAATAAGACATTGCTGACGACCACTCTTCAAGTCCTTCCTCGGTACACGATCAGATGCTTTATTTTGTTATTATAGCATGAATAAGGCCATGATTATAGCAAACGCCACTGTCAAAGATATTCCAATTCTTGTCTTGAGCATTAAAGATCATCTCACATAGTGTACGAACTCTGTCACACTGACAGGGTTCTCGAGTATTTTGAGAAAACTGCAAGCATTTTTAAAGGTTTGCAATAACACAAATTGATATAAAAATATGCTTCAGCAGCGATGTCAAGCTTGGTCTTTATCATTTCTATTTATCAGATGAAAATCAATGAAACTGTACCGGAATTAAAGTAATGGAAAATCAGAAAGAATGGTGCGATAATGAAGATATAAAGGCAGGTATGTCAATGAAGGAGGCGTTCCCAAGGTCGCATGTCGATATTTTGCTATCCAAAATAAAAAAAAATAAATAAATAAACATCAACGTGCCCTTCCTTCCCCAAAATAGCGCCAGTAATTGGTTCCTTGTCTACAGCACGCGTGAGGGTGTGTGTTTGTATGTGTGCATGTGAGTGTGATGTAAACAGAAAGTAGGACCAAGGCTTGACTTCCTGCTGCACATGTGTGGGTGTGTGATTATATGTGTGTATGTGAGTGTGGTGTAACAAGAAAGTAGGCCCAATGCTTCCCTTCCTGCTAGGGTTGTCAGACAAGAAAGGAAGATTTTCTTGGTTTTTCGTAAAGCATTTATGGTCCCTTATGTTATGATATTGGCACTGCACGTGATTTATAATCTACTAGTACTGCTACCTCCTACTATTACAACAACAACCACTACAACTACAACTACTACTACTACTAAAACTAATACTAATACTATTCTATTATTCTATTCTATTAATGGAATCTGTTTATTCGCAGTCGGACATCACCATATCAGCTCCACCGTCCGCCCCAGCATTTCTCGAAGCGTATACAGACTTATGTTCTGGTAAGGCGTTGATTATAGATACATCTGCTTTTCCCACCAAGCACTCCAGGTCAGCTAGTTCCTTTTTCCATCCTTAGACTCCTCAGTCTCTCAATATATACATCATTGCCCCACCTTTATACTCCTCAGTCTCCCAATATATACATCATTACCCCAACTTTAGACTCCTCAGTCTCCCAATATATACATCATTGCCCCACCTTTAGACTCCTCAGTCTCTCAATATATACATCATTGTCCCACCTTCAGACTCCTCAGTCTCTCAATATATACATCATTGTCCCACCTTCAGACTTCTCAGTCTCTCAATATATACATCATTGCCCCACCTTCAGACTCCTCAGTCTCTCAATATATACATCATTGTCCCACCTTCAGACTCCTCAGTCTCTCAATATATACATCATTGTCCCACCTTCACCCTCCTCAGTCTCTCAATATATACATCATTGTCCCACCTTCACCCTCCTCAGTCTCTCAATATATACATCATTGTCCCACCTTCAGACTCCTCAGTCTCTCAATATATACATCATTGTCCCACCTTCAGACTCCTCAGTCTCTCAATATATACATCATTGTCCCACCTTCAGACTCCTCAGTCTCTCAATATATACATCATTGTCCCACCTTCACCCTCCTCAGTCTCTCAATATATACATCATTGTCCCACCTTCAGACTCCTCAGTCTCTCAATATATACATCATTGTCCCACCTTCACCCTCCTCAGTCTCTCAATATATACATCATTGTCCCACCTTCACCCTCCTCAGTCTCTCAATATATACATCATTGTCCCACCTTCACCCTCCTCAGTCTCCCAATATATACATCATTACCCCAACTTTAGACTCCTCAGTCTCCCAATATATACATCATTGCCCCACCTTTAGACTCCTCAGTCTCTCAATATATACATCATTGTCCCACCTTCAGACTCATCAGTCTCTCAATATATACATCATTGTCCCACCTTCAGACTTCTCAGTCTCTCAATATATACATCATTGCCCCACCTTCAGACTCCTCAGTCTCTCAATATATACATCATTGTCCCACCTTCAGACTCCTCAGTCTCTCAATATATACATCATTGTCCCACCTTCACCCTCCTCAGTCTCTCAATATATACATCATTGTCCCACCTTCACCCTCCTCAGTCTCTCAATATATACATCATTGTCCCACCTTCAGACTCCTCAGTCTCTCAATAAATACATCATTGTCCCACCTTCAGACTCCTCAGTCTCTCAATAAATACATCATTGTCCCACCTTCAGACTCCTCAATCTCTCAATATATATATATATCATTGTCCCACCTTCAGACTCCTCAGTCTCTCAATAAATACATCATTGTCCCACCTTCAGACTCCTCAATCTCTCAATATATATATATATCATTGTCCCACCCATTTTTCTCCTCTTCTCTTAAAGAATGAATTACAAACTTGGCGATGTCCTCTTTGTCGAGAGTAAGGCCACACTCAGTGCCAGAGCTGCCAACAAGCCTATCTGCTAATTCTTTACTACGTATGCCCTAGACAGTCTCTATCTACAATCCTTTCGAGTCGAAGACGGCACATAGGGCAGAACCACAATCTCAAAAAAACAGAAACCTTTCGTTCCAAAATGGCAAATATTGCAAAGATCACTGCTTCCAAAACTTATGGCTCTGTTTCCATAACAATACTTTTTACAATGACAGCTTGTCAAGCCATCGATCAACCTCCTTGGTCGCCTCTTACGACATGCCTGGAAGGTCACAGTGTCACTATTCTTTACTTCCCTAAAATGAGGCCCCGGTAACTAGACAGTACACCTAGGTTAATGCGTTCACTTAAGAGTCATCCAAGAGCTGCATCCACTCCTGCTGCAGATACTATCTGTCAATATTTTCGTTGTAACAACTTTGCGAGTCAGTTACCAAGACGACGTGATCCACATTCTGTATAACCAACCATGTTATCGCGGCCGTTGCTGCTTTTATCTCCATTCTCACGGTGGATACCGTAATGCTACACTTTGCCAGATTTCCTAGCCCCTTCTCTGCCATGTTGGATTGCCACAAAACCCCAACCATTGCACTGTGCGCGGAATACGGAACCTTCCGTGTATATGGTTCGATCCTTGGGTGAGGACACTTTTTCGATGGATCGGTAGCTCCACTACCCAGTTGCGACACTCCCTGAATGCTGAATGATTAATTTCGCTAGCCACTTTTTCTCCCCCGTTTCTTCTATCCAATCCTTGCCAGCCCTAATCTCGTTCAGATAACATACTCTCCTTATGGACTCCTCCACCTCTGCCACCCAGGACTTTTTACGCCTGAGGCGCCTGTCCATGGTCGCACCTAATTCTGAATACAACAAACTACTACAACTACTACTATTATTACCACTACTTCTTACACTATAATACTACTACTACTACTATTACTACTACCACTACTACTATTACTACTACTACTACTACTACTACTACTACGACATTATTCACTATTTGAGGCTACCCACTACCAGATCTTATCTACTATAATTCTACTACTACTATTATTACTACTACCACTACTACTATTATTACTACTACTACTACCACAACCACTACTACTATTACTATTACTACTACGACATCAATCACTATTTGAGGCTACCCACTATCATATCTTATTGAAACTTATGAAGAAAGGCATCGTTATACCAAAACATAGCAAATACACTTTCTAATTTTGTAAAGACGAACAGAACATTGATAAATTTACATTAATTACATGCAAATCTTGATATTATTTAAAATAAATAAAACATTGTTAGCCTTGGGGGCGAAAATGGTCCAATTATTCAATTTCCTGCAAATTTAAAAATATTATCCTGTAATTTTGTAAATGCGCGAAAAACCATAGAAATCGGTTTACATGGATAATGAAAAACGTAAGTCGTAAACGTAATGAAAACTCGTATATCTTACGAGAAAAACGTAAGTCGTAAACGTAATGAAAACTCGTATATCTTACGAGAAAAACGTAACACCTGGCAACCACACTTACTTCTCGCTTTTACTTTAGATCACGAAGAAAGATACATGTAGCATTTATTTAAGTTATTTAAAATAGTGAACGATATTAAATTAAACCGAGCAAGTTCTTCCAAATTGTAATATCATATGGCGGTGGGCCTAAAGGGGAAAAAAGACTAAAAATAAGTAGCAGGAAATAAGGAACTAATATCATTAACGTTATTAATTAAGCCGGAAATATTCTGTAGCCGGACTGGTTTAGCGGTTAGCTTGAACTATTGGGAGAAGAAAATGGGAAAAGAGAACTCCCAGCAAATAAGAGTGAACATTGTACAAGCACCCACCGTCGAAGCTACAGCGATCCCCAAGGCTATCATTGATGTGATCTTCTAATGGAATAATATTAGAGAAGAACAAATAAAACACATTAGAAAGTAAACCTATTTTTGTTCGTTGACAGAATCATGAAATTACTGCATGTTTCCTAATCTTGCCATTAGGACAAAGATGATTGAATTTACAAACGAGATGGTCGTTGATCCCAACAGGGATAACGTTGACAATAGACCGGCAAAGTCAAAAACATATCGTGTCATTGAATTTTACGAGCGAATAGTCTCATACATTGCAAGATCTTGTTGATAACTAACGTCGCATAATGGATGTCATCATCATCATCAAGTACCATGCTTGCTGGCGTAGGTGATCATGTCTTTCCACAACTTTCTATCTCGACAGTTATTTATCAATTCTGTTCTTGACCTTCTGCCAAACCATTCTCTTAAGCTGTCTGGTATATTTTCTCTTTGCTTCCCTCTATCCCTTCGTTAATCAACTTTCCCATTTGTCACAACTTATTCCAGCTGTTCCCTTTTCATTACACGGCCAAAAAAATTATGATTATTTCTTCCTAATATTTGAAATGAGCTCTCTTTTGCTTTGGTCTCTTTCAGAACGTTTTAATTACTCTTCTTAGCTGTCCATGGTATTCTCAACATTCTTCTGTAAAACCACATTGCTACAGCTTCCAGTGAATTTCTTGTCTGTTGTCCTATTGTCCATGATTCACATGCATATGTTAAGACTGCTCTTCATAACATTTAAGAACTCTTGTGATATGCAAGACAATATGGTGTTGATACAGAAGACCCAGTGTTGCAGTGGTGGGATCTATTGATATATAAGACTTAGTGTGCTATGGTAGGATCTGTTGATATAGAAGACCTAGTGTGCTATGGTAGGATCTATTGATATAGAAGACCTAGTGTTGCAGTGGTGGGATCTGTTGATATAGAAGACCCAGTGTTGCAATGGTTGGATCCTATGATATAGAAGACCTAGTGTGTTATGGTAGGATCTGTTGATATAGAAAACCTAGTGTTGCGGTGGTGGGATCTGTTGATATAGAAGACCTAGTGTGTTATGGTAGGATCTGTTGATATAGAAAACCTAGTGTTGCGGTGGTGGGATCTGTTGATATAGAAGACCTAGTGTTGCAGTGGTGGGATCTGTTGATATAGAAGACCTAGTGTTGCAGTGGTGGGATCTGTTGATATAGAAGACCTAGTGTTGCAGAGGTTGGATCCTTTGATATAGAAGACCTAGTGTTGCAGTGGTTGGATCCTTTGATATAGAAGACCTAGTGTTGCAGAGGTTGGATCCTTTGATATAGAAGACCTAGTGTTGCAGTGCTTGGTTCTTTAATATAGAAGACCTAGTGTTGCTATGGTGTGATCTGTTGATATAGAAGACATAGTGTTGCTATGGTGTGATCTGTTGATATAGAAGACCTAGTGTTGCAGAGGTTGGATCCTTTGATATAGAAGACCTAGTGTTGCAGTGCTTGGTTCTTTAATATAGAAGACCTAGTGTTGCTATGGTGTGATCTGTTGATATAGAAGACCTAGTGTTGCTATGGTGTGATCTGTTGATATAGAAGACCTAGTGTTGCAGAGGTTGGATCCTTTGATATAGAAAACCTAGTTTACTATGGTGGGATCTGTTGATATAGAAGACCTATTTTGCTATGGTGGGATCTGTTATATAGATGACTTAGTGTTGCTATGGTTTGATCTGGTGATATAGAATACCTAGTGTTGCTATGGTTTGATCTGGTGATATAGAATACCTAGTGTTGCTATGGTTTGATCTGGTGATATAGAATACCTAGTGTTGCTATGGTGGGATCTGTTGATATAGAAGGTCTTGTATTGCAGAACCTTGAGGACGGCCACGATCCAACTTCTTCACCAGAACCAGAGAAACGAAGAAATACACGGTAGCCGTAATTCAAATTGCTTGATATGAGAGCCAATACACTGTAGCATCAATTCAAATTGCTTGATATGAGAGCTAATACAATGTAGCATCAATTCAAATTGCTTGATATGAGAGCCAATACACCTTGTCGACATCGCAACATTCGATCATCATCATTATCATCGTCATGATCATTATCATTATCATCATCTTCAATATCATTGTTATCATCATCATCTTTTTCACCATCATAAATATTTTCTTCTATATCATTATCGTCATCATTATTATCATCATCATCATTTTGTTGTTCATCATCATTATCATGGTTATCATTACATCGTCATCATTATCATTATCATCGTCATCGCCACCATCATCACTATCATCATCAACATCCTTATCATTTATCGAGATATCGTTCACTGCAAGACTGAAATAAGCATTGTCTTCTTACTTGGTGCGAACATATAAAATGTGATTATACTTTTTTTTTATATGAAAGATCAATTAAATACTATATTTAAAAATACTACATTACTATAATTAATATACCATTATTTATCCATTTTCATTATTTCGTCTCATGAAGTATCTCATTTTCATCTGTATTTGATGAAGGCGTTGTGTTGAGACCAGGGTTATCACATCACAGTTTTATTTTCAGTAATCTCAAATATAAAAGTGGATGAGATCGCATGCCCTGTACTATTGGGGAGTGACGATGACTTGAAGATACCTACAACAAATGGATCTTTGCAGGGGAAAACATAAATATACAAATAGCTATAAAAAGAGATAAGACAAGTGGTATACCAATAAATATGTATTAAACTAAATTAATCTAATTTTGCTTAGAGTCATCGTTGGAGCAACGGAATTGGCACTAACTGTGTTGAGATAATAAATGAGATCAATTTGTATCTGTACGAGAGAACTTAATGTATTTGTGGGCGCAGTTCTAGGATAAAAATGATGGTTCTATACACCACTTGAGGAGAGTGTGGCCGTGCGGCGAAATCCATTATGTCGCTGGCCGAACAGCCGGCGTACGGGGTTCGAAACCAACGGTAGACAGAAAGGAGACAAATAATAATAAATGAATATTATTATAGAGGGAAACTTCCGAGACGATAATTCAGGGAATCATAGGAAGAAGAGGTATGTATTACAGCACTCAGAAAAATGACAAATAAGCAACAACAACAACAACAACAACAACAGAAAAAAACAAAGAACAACTTTTGGCCCGAAGCAGGATCGAACCCGTACTCACTGCACTGCGCCTTGCCATGAGAAGCCGAACGCTAGGGAACATTGCCACTCAGCTAACAAAAAATTAGATATAGTTGACAATGTCTTTCGCGCAGGTTTTCTCATGACTATAGCATAGGGTTACGATCACAGCTCGGAAATAAATTGTATTTCTGTACTTTCCTATTAAGGTAAGTAGTTCCCAGTAGGGCTGAATACTTGTGTTGCAGACAAACATCGTACAGTACGGGTTCGATCCTGCTTCGGACCATATGTTCTTCTTTGTTTTTTTCTGTTGTTGTTGTTTATTTGTCATTTTTCTGAGTGCTGTAATACATACTTCTTCCTCCCATGATTCCCCGATAGACAGAAAGGATTTTTTCTATCGGGAGTGAAATACACATTTTGAGGCTCACACATCGTAGAGACTGCTTTTGACCAAGCGGCCTTTATCCATCTGGTCTAAAGATAATTGTTTTTGTTATACCACTTTTACATTCCAACCACAATCAGAGGCATATAACAATGTTGAATAAATAGAGCTCTTTTAGAAGTTCTAATTGTTTATTTACTGGCTTAGATTTTCCTATTCTGAACATACTTTAGGAAGTCAACCTTACATTTAAAGAAATAAAAGAAAAGCATTTAGGCCGATGATGTCTGAATACAGCGTGTAAAAGTATGACATTTGTAATGACCACAAGTTCATCTTATGATGAGCATCTTGTTAGCAATCAGCACTCATGTTGTCTGTACCACTGATCTAGATAATGGAGCCGCCATAGCTCAGTGGTTAGTGAACTAGGCTACAACGGACAAGAGGTCGGGTTCGATTCTGATCGACGGCGGGTTCACCCAGCCTTAAATGGGTACCATGTTTTTTTTTGGGAAAGCAAAGCATTACGGGGTAGTACATACCACATACATGTGATGAGAAGAGATAATAACCGAATAGCAAAGCAGGCCCTCATATGGGAAACAACAGGTAAGAGAAAAAGAGGAAGACCCAGGGAGACACTGAGAAGAACATTGATGAGAGAGGCAAGAGCAGCAGGAGTCGGCTCCCTCAATGATATAGAGCTGCTTGCACAGAACAGAGACAGATGGCGAGATTTGATAAAATATCTTTAAAAGAAAACTGCTAGAACAAAAATTCAGATAGGAGGTGTATCTTGGTCTACGCCCTATGGGCCGGTTACGGCTCGAAAGGAGAATAGATAGATAGATAGATATACCACATTACCCCAGAAATCATGTGCCGAAGGTCTATACAAATTATGGTCACTAACATTATATTCTCTATACGTCATTTGGCGTGACGAGGCTCTTTATTATTTTTTTTTCTGTCTACAAACAGATCTTATTGCCTGTTTAATCAGAGGATGTACAAGATCAAAGATGAGGTTGAACATTATATAAATTGTTTCAGTACCAGTTGGGAGAGCACAACATGAAGATAAACATCAAGATATCAATGAATAAATCCATCAAGTCACATTATCATCAACGGAAAGACACTAAAACCAATTAAGAAAGCTCACGTATCTAGGTTGCATTTTGAGTGACGACTTCAATTTTGATAAAGAGATTGAAACCAGAAACCAGAGCGCAAAAGAGACAAACTTCCAAAATACTGATCCTGAAACATCCAAATGTTATTGTGTAAGCAGAAAGGAAATTGAAACATCCAAATGTTATTGTGTAAGCAGAAAGGAAATTGAAACATCCAAATGTTATTGTGTAAGCAGAAAGGAAATTGAAACATCCAAATGTTATTGTGTAAGCAGAAAGGAAATTGAAACATCCAAATGTTATTGTGTAAGCAGAAAGGAAATTGAAACATCCAAATGTTATTGTGTAAGCAGAAAGGAAATTGAAACATCCAAATGTTATTGTGTAAGCAAAAAGGAAATTGAAACATCCAAATGTTATTGTGTAAGCAGAAATGAAATTGAAACATCCAAATGTTATTGTGTAAGCAGAAAGGAAATTGAAACATCCAAATGTTATTGTGTAAGCAGAAAAGAAATTGAAACATCCAAATGTTATTGTGTAAGAAGAAAGGAAATTGAAACATCCAAATGTTATTGTGTAAGCAGAACGGAAATTGAAACATCCAAATGTTATTGTGTAAGCAGAAAGGAAATTGAAACATCCAAATGTTATTGTGTAAGCAGAAAGGAAATTGAAACATCCAAATGTTATTGTGTAAGCAGAAAGGAAATTGAAACATCCAAATGTTATTGTGTAAGCAGAAAGGAAATTGAAACATCCAAATGTTATTGTGTAAGCAGAAAGGAAATTGAAACATCCAAATGTTATTGTGTAAGCAGAAAGGAAATTGAAACATCCAAATGTTATTGTGTAAGCAGAAAGGAAATTGAAACATCCAAATGTTATTGTGTAAGGAGAAAGGAAATTGCCGGATGTTACGTCTGTGCCTACAGTAAGCTAACAATGCCAGACAGGACTGTTCTTGTAAACCCCAAGCTCACAGTTACATCATGTGTAATTAGATACAAAACCGAGATGCTACAAATAGAAGAGGAAGAAACAAACTATGCAGAAAGATGAATGAACATTTCCAGGAAATATTATTTGGAACATTAAAGAATGAAACGGGTTGGACAAATGACGAGGACGAAAACTAACCAACCCTAACATGAGCAAACTACACGACAATACCAGGCTACTTGGTGAAAAGACGTCGCAGGAAAAGTTGAATAGACAGTACAGGAGTACTACACAACATTGCGATGCCAGAAAGCTAGACGAATCCTGCAACACTCCACTGCTCAAACAATCGAACAAAAGAAAAGGTAATAAAACACAGGTCTAGATATCCACATTTTGTAACCTTTCTGAAGACAACTAAGTTTTCATTGTCTTTAAACAAATTATGTTGCTAATAATATTAGTTATATCTGCCATTGGCAGTTGACGCATGTACAAGATGTTAACTTGCTCGGTTATAAAGAAGAATGCGGCTATAACAATGTAATTACACCGCACACAAATCTCATTTGAAGCTTAAAAAGGAATGCTTTTTCGCTTTTAAATTATTTTTTTTAAACACGAAAATATTCTGACATCAATATATGTCTTGGGAGAGGAAAATATAAACAGTAGACAACGGAACATCAGTTGAAGAGGGAATGTGAATAGCAGAACTAATTAACAGAATTCAAGTAATGAATGGGTGGAAAGTCTTGTTCATTTTGCCTGTTTGGTGAAAGAAGATCTAGCAAGATGTGTTCAGCATCCAAGTTGGCAGAAGGAAAAGGAGGGATGCTGACATTCTTGGTTGAAAGAATAGTGGTCAGCAGGTTAGACTAAATAGACTAATAATAAGTAGTTGAATAGCAAGTATTGTGATATAAAGACGTGTTGGATTTGAGGAATGCAATTAAGCATACATTGGGGCAAGCTGATATGTAGGTCTTAGGACATGGGGATATGTAGGTATTGGGACAGGCGGATCTGTAAGTATTGGGACAAGCGGGTATGTAGGTATTGGGACAAGCGGGTTTGTAGGTATTGGGACAAGCGGGTTTGTAGGTATTGGGACAAGCGGGTTTGTAGGTATTGGGACAAGCGGGTTTGTAGGTATTGGGACAAGCGGGTTTGTAGGTATTGGGACAAGCGGGTTTGTAGGTATTGGGACAAGCGGGTTTGTAGGTATTGGGACAAGCGGGTTTGTAGGTATTGGGACAAGCGAGTTTGTAGGTACTTGGACAAGCGGGTTTGTAGGTATTGGGACAAGCGGGTATGTAAGTATGGGGACAAGCGGGTTTGTAGGTATTGAGACAAGCTGATATGTAAGTATTGGGACAAGCGGATATGTAAGTATTGGGACAAGCGGATATGTAGGTATTGTGACAAGCTGATATGTAGGTATTGGGACAAGCTGATATGTAGGTATTGGGACAAGCTGATATGTAGGTATTGGGACAAGCTGATATGTAAGTATTGAGACATGCTGATATGTAAGTATTGGGACAAGCGGATATGTAAGTATTGGGACAAGCGGATATGTAGGTATTGTGACAAGCTGATATGTAGGTATTGGGACAAGCTGATATGTAGGTATTGGGACAAGCTGATATGTAGGTATTGGGACAAGCTGATATGTAAGTATTGAGACATGCTGATATGTAAGTATTGGGACAAGCTGATATGTAGGTATTGGTACAAGCTTATATGTAAGTATTGGGACAAGCTGATATGTAGGTATTGGTACAAGCCTATATGTAAGTATTGGGACAAGCTGATATTTACACTTTGAGATTGTAAGGTTGGTAATTTCACCAGGTATTCAACACGGAAGAGTGGCAAAGAAGAAAGTCTAATAGCAACTTCAAGACAAGGGAAGGCAGAGAAGATAAACCTGGATTGAATGACAAGATACTAGAACAGTAGAGATGAAATGCTACAAGGCGAGACACATAATAATGAATGCATGTCAACAAAGCATATCTTATTTATACCTAACTCTTGTTACTGTGGTATGATGTTCTTGCGCTAACTTAGAGACAACAAATTAGAACACTTAACGTAGACTGAGTACATTGCTCTTGATTCTATATATTAAAACAAGCATAAAAGAATATTTTGTATATTTGTTTTTATATTTCGATTGGAAGCAGTGTGAGTTATATTCGTGGTTGGAAAAAAAATCCCTGCGGTCGACCCAGCCGCTGGCAGAAATGGATACGAAGGTAGTACTCTGGGATGGTACGGAAGGCTGAGTTTCGATGCTTGAAGCGACACTACCCAGAAGTCTCCGAACACATCTGGATAAGCGGCCGAGCACATATGGGTGAAAAAAATCGCGTAGTAAGACGCCGATTCTAGTCTCGAACTTTACCTTTATCTTTACCTGTACCTTTACCTTTAACTTTACCTTAACCTTTACCTTTATCTTTACCTTTACCTTTATCTTTACCTTTATCTTTACCTTTACCTTTACCTTTAACTTTACCTTAACCTTTACCTTTAACTTTACCTTAACCTTTACCTTAACCTTAACCTTTACCTTTACCTTTATCTTTACCTTAACCTTTACCTTTAAATTTACCTGTTATACATTTGTCAGCGTGTGCCTATTTCGTGTCTAACAAGAAGACTCCGTTAATCAAAATCCTCAACGTTGACACTTCATAATCACGAGTATTGACGAGTAGAAACATCATCATCACGAATAACAACTAGTGGATGTTAACAAAATTGAACGTAACACAATCTCATCGACATCGGATTAACGTTTCTGCCAGACTTCCACTACTAATTCCATCAGCGACGCTATAAGAAGATTACATATATCAGATTACAGGCAGATATCAAAGACCATACACGGAATCGTTTCGAATACTCATCTCTGTCTTCCTTATACAACTGGATATTACGATTACTGCGACAGTATTGTAATATTTTGCTTCTGTATTCTAAGTGGCTCTTAACAATTCAGCCAGATTTCTTATTTTTTAACCTTATATCCCGTCTGTGTTTGCTGTCAGTGCGCACGTCGACTACAATCACCAACACTTCCTGAGACGCTCTCTCCAACTAATAATATATTCTGTTCACAGTGTACATAATCTAATAAAAGAGTCGTTGACTCGGTGATTTCCTTCTTATATAACATTCGGGAATTCATTCATTGTGCGATCTACAGCCGTTTTTCGAGTGCAAGATGTTAATGTGTTAGCACTGGGCAGGACCCCGATCGATGACTTCTAGGTTCACCCAGCCTTAAACCGGATGTAGATTTTGTTTGGTTGGAATGAAAGAACACCCTGGTGTAGTGGTGATCATATTCCCCAAACTTGTACCGATAGTAAACAAATATGGGTCCTTACATAAGATGATTAGACGTCCCGATTTTTCCGGGACAGTGTAGATTTTTTACTGTTTTTTCAACCTTTGTCCCGGATTTGTTACTGTCCCGATTTTGTCCCGATTTTAGCCAATTTTTTTAACTTTTGCCCCGCATTTGTTAAAATACATAAGGGACACAAACGTTTACCAATTTTGCCAATATGGTAAACGTCTCTTCACTTAAAAATACACATTATTCCGTTGTTGTGTAGAAAACTTTTAAAAAGTTGAACTGGCTGTTCATTTGGCGAAACAGTAACAGTAAAATGCGCTCCAAGTTTTAAATCTTGTATACGGAAACTGAAACTAAACAAGTAGCATCTTTGCGGCCACGACATTTCATATTCTTGTATATTCATTGTGTTACTTTCGTTTACCGACGAGCTAATTCTTTTTATTGTGTTGTTTAGTGATAGAGGGTATTGCTTTCATTAGATTTTATTTGCATTGTGCTATTATTCAGTTACTTGACATCTTAATGTTTAAGAACTTATGCCATGCATACGGTATAGTGATAGAAAATTATTATTGAAGCTATAGTTAGTTTGTAAAGTTTGTAATTGTTGCAACAAATGGCATAAAAACGTAAATGCAGTTTTAACCAAGATTTGTAGCAGGAATACCCCGTTCTAAAAAACATCAGACTTCACTGTAAGATGGAATATATGTGTCTCTGGGTTTTAGATTAGCCATAGTGGACGTGGTGATATTAAGAGTCACATAAATAGTGGGAGAGAGTCGTCGCTACAGCTGCATCAAGCTCGTCTTCAACATTTTTTCGAGCTGAACAGATTGGTGACAGTTAAGAATAATTAGCTGCTACAGAAGGTGCATTTGTCTATCAAACAGTGATACACAATCATACAGTGATACACAATAAAACAGTGATACACAATCATACATTTAGATCTGTGGACTGCACATCAAAATTACTTCAGGTTACTTTAGAACCAAAATTTGCTTGTGCACGTACGAAACAGAAGCCATTATTCGAAATGTGTTCACATCCCATGTTCAAAACGAGTTGAGATGTGACCTAGAAAACTCAACATTTATTTCCATACTGACTGATGCCTCAAACCACAAGGAAATCAAAATTTTTGCTTTGCTTGTGAGATACTTTGATCACAATAAGGGGCTGCAATTTAAAATATTAGAATTGAAGTCATTACCAGGAGAAACATCTGATATTGTTAGTAGTTTTATTAATGACTGTCTAACGGAAACAAGATTTAGGAAGGAAAATAGTTGCATTATGTGCAAACAATACAAATTCCAATTTTGGGGATGCTGAAAGAAAGGAAAGAACAATGTTTTCATAAAGCTGAAAGAAAACCTTGGACATGATTTGATAGGTGTTGGTTGTGGATGCCATATTTACCACAACACTGTTCGAGCAGCTGCGGATATATTACCTTTTGATGTTGAGATGATTATTGCTAAAATTTATCGGCACTTCAAATCATACACAGTTAGAGTTGAAAGTCTTAAGGAGTTTTGCCAGTTTGTAGACACAGACTTCCAGATGATTTTAGGTTATGTATAGACTAGGTGACCACATTACCCCAACAATCATGTGCCGAAGGTCTGTAAAATATATGTTCACTAACACTATATTCCCTATATGCCACTTGGCGTGACGGGGGTACTTTACTATTTTTGTTACAGACTAGGTGGCATGCACTGTTCCCTGCTGTTGAAATGGTTCTTCACATGTTCCTGCCTTTAAAATCCTATTTTTATATTATATTTTATATTTTAATATTCTATTTTATATTTATATTTTAGTCTCAAGATAGATGTCCAGTCTTTATACAGATATCTTCGAAAACCCCCTGTCTGAGGCATGGCTTATTTTTGTTCACAGTCAGGCATCCTCTTTCCACGAAGCAGTGCAGAAAGTAGAAGGACAGGTGGTCACTGTTTTTGAAGTAAATAACAACATCAATGGGTTGAGAACTATCTTGGAGTTCAAACTGGAAGATGGTTTTTATGTCATCAAGAGTTAAGCTAATTCTTGACAAGCTGGAAATGGAAGGAATTCCACGGTATGATATGAATAAGTTTAAAACCTGTGTTTCTTCATTCTATGAAACAGCTTTAAGTTATTTGAAGAAATGGGCTGACATCATTCTTTTTGTGTCTACCAGGAACAATTTCTGCAACGGAAAGAGCGTTTTCACTGATGAACAGCTTATGGACAAATGATAAAACACATCTTATTGTGGACACTTTGAAGGCCATGTTGATCCCCAAAGTGAACAATGAGCAAACATGTGTTCAATTTTTTAAGATGCTTCAAACAAAGAAAGATCTTTAAAAAATAACCCATCCATCAGAAAAGTACAGCAACTCTGCTTCATCTTCAATTTAAATGAGTATCACTAATGTTTTTGTTTATCTCCTGATAACGTTTTGTAAGCCTATATTGTTAGGTGTTTTAATTAGTTTTAAAATATATGTATTATTCACTTGAAACAGACGGAAGAAATTTCATTTTACTGATGGAACATTGAAGTCAAATTAATCCGTCTCGGATTAGGGTTTCAAAAATATGGTCACCTTGTCTTTACATCTTAATTTCTATACGATAGTGTGGACTCCCTCCATCTTTATTTGCGTGTGTGTGGTGTTTGTGTGTAGTGTTTCACGTGTTTGTGTGTGTGCATGTATTATGTGTATGTACAACTGCATGCAGGGGTGTACTATTGAGCGTTATACCCACATCGACTCGCCCACACCCACACACAGGCTATGTGTGAGACAACGTTGTGTTCTTCCAGGAAAACATCATCGTCTAGTTGCTTGAACCTGTTGGAACGGATCTCCAAAAGACAGCTACTCTGAATTTGCCTCTGTCCTGACCAGATGTCCAGCGTCTGCAGCAATCAATCCCAGTTCGTCTGTAATATCTTGTACTCATCATTCCGTTGGTCTTCCTTTTTTCCCTCTCTCTCTTCTCCCTCAATCTCTTAATTTTTCTCTTTCCATCTCATCCTTTCTCTTTCTCCCTCTCTTTCTTTCTCTATCTCAATCTCTCTCCCTCTCTTCCTTTCCCTCTCTCCATCTCTCACCCCTTCTTTCAATTCATATCTTCCTATCTCTCTCCCTCCAACTCTCTCCCTCCCTCTCAATTCATCTCTTGATTTCTCTCTCTCTCCCTCTCTCTCCATCTCCCTCCCTCCTTCTCCCTCCCTCCCACTTTCACCTTTCCTCTCTATCCATCTTTTCCTTTTTCTCTCTCCCTCTCTCTCCATTTCTTCCTTTCTATCTCTATCCTTCCCTTTCCGAACTCTACCTGATACCGTGCATTCCAAAATGGTGATCATCTTTAGATCATAATCTCGTTCACTGTGACCAACATATTTTATTTTCCCCCTTGTTATGCTCTTTAGCAAGCAGTCTTCTGAAATGTTAATTTGTTACAACATGGAAACTTCTTCTCCCTTCCTTGTTCACGGTCTTCACTGTATTCTTTTACAAAACTGAACTCAAAGGCACTTATTTTTTTCGTTCTGCAGACGTGTCGACAAACCACATTCCGTAGCCATATTTTGTCATGGGAAAAAAATACAGGCTCTTAGAAACTTAAGGTCAACTGCTATATAAGTTTTTGAATACAGTATATTGTGCAGTACAAAGAAATAATAATAGGACCAAAGACAAGGAAATCACTGGAGTCTGTAGAAATGTGGTTTTACAGAAGAATGTTGAAAACACCATGGACAGCTAAGAAAAGTAATGAAAACGTTATGAAAGAGGCCAAAGCAAAAAGAGCTAATTTCTAAGATTAGGAAGAAACAATCATCATTTTTTGGCCATGTAATGAGAAGAGAACAGCTGGAATATATTGTAACAACTAGGAAAATTGAGGGACGAAGAGATAGAGGGAAGCAATGAGAAAATTTAATCAGAGCTTAAGAGAATGGTTTGGCAGAAGGTCAACAACAGAAATGATAAATAATTGTCAAGATCGAAAGTTGTGGAGAGACATGATCACCTACTCCAGCAGGCATGGTACTTGATGATTATATATATATATGTAATATATATGTAATACATATATATAAATATGCAAATATATAACACATATATACACAAGTAGAGGGTGTCCGGTTAGCGCAATCGATAGGCGGTTGGCTTACCACGGCAACAGCCGGGGTTCGTACCCTGGCGAGGACACCTGGGTTTTACTAATTCCCTAAAAATTAGTACCTCTGAAGTCGGAGTAAATCTGCCTGCATGGCGAGGGGCATCCTGTAATGGGATAAAACAGACTTTACACGCAAAAATTCAGTCCCACAAAATTGAGTGGGTGGGACTTCGTCAGAGGTCAAAGCTGACACGAAAGCGAACGAACGTACACAAGTAGAGCACGAATTTAGAAATAACGACCAGAGAATTATACTAAGCAGCTCTCAAATAGGAAAAATCAGGTCAGAGGAAAAGAGGACGATCTCGACAAATGCTGAAAAGAACTCTAACCAAAGAGGCAAGGTTGGCAGGCATTGACTCAATCTGTACAATCGAACAACTCAACCAGCGCAGAGACAACTGGCGGGTGACTATGTGCTGTGTAACGATCAATAATCGAGAAAAAAATTATATATGTATCATCCAGCTACTGAAATGAGGCGTCTTAGAAGAATAATTGATGTGACAATTATGGGTAAAATAATAACAGAAGAAATGAGGAAAAAATTGTAGTTAACGCGGGTTCTAAATTTCATTCAGAGACAGCAGATTAAATAGTTTGAACATATAGCATGTTTGAGTCGCTATAACTCACTGGTTAATGAACTGGACTTCAAAGGACAATAGGTAGGGTTCTATCCCAACCGACAGCTTCCGGTTCACCAGCCTTTAACGGGTACCGGATTTTTTTCTGGGAAAGTAAAGCGGCACGGGCGTAATACCGACCACATTACCCCAAAAATCACGTGCCGAAGGTCAGTAAAATTTATGGTCACTAACAACTTAGCGTGACAGGGGTACTTTACTAACTTACTATGTAGCAAGTTTACCAGCAAACAACATACTATAGTCCGTTCAGAAATTCATAACCACAACTGAATTAGTTTTGCGTGATAACCGCTTGTTATTTTGGTTTTAAATTTTGCATGAAATCTTAGAATATTGATGACGCAAAGATTTTGGTATTTTTTATTCCACAAACACAACATATTTTGCACATCAGCGAATTCCTTTGATCTTTTATGACGATATCACACAAGTTGATTCAAATGAGTTTACAGTAATCGTGTTAAATTTTCCAGTTTACTGCAATTCTTGTCAGAGGCGTATCTATATAGTGCTTAATTGTGGGTGTTGTTCGTTATGTGTATTTGCAAACATGAATTCAATTGGTTACAATTAGTCTTGTCCTTCGGTCACCATTAGACCCCAGGACATCCTAACTGCAGCTGGAATTGAATTCATCTTAATTTTAATCATTCCGAATCTGACGATTCCAAGAGGTTGATAATCATTACTGGCTGGACAAATAGTAATCCATCTCGTTTCCAGTACTCATCTTCCGCTGGCAGCACATGTTCAACACACTTCTTCCAGAACGGAATGTCTATTTTTGAGAAAGACTCGCGTGTAAGAACTTCAACATCACACATTTTAAACGTCCTGTTCTGTTCTGCAACTTGTCCTTTGACGTGAGCCCAGACAAGTTCGATTGGATTAAGGTGCACATGATATGCAGGGAGTCGAAGAGAGGTGTGGCCGTATTTCTCAATGATTTTGTCAACATGGTACACCTTTTTCTTATTCGTATTCTTCACAAGTTGTAACAATTCGGGTTTTAAATATGTGTCGTCAAATTTGACACTTTCATTCGCAAGCCATGTCCTAATTTGCTCGTTTGTATTTGATGCAGTAGGCACTTTGTCTTCCTCTAATACGACATTGTGGTATGATGCCTTATCCATGACTATGCATGAAGGTTTCTCCAGGATTGGTAAAAGATCGTTCTCCAACCAGTGCCTGAAAACGTTTCCAATCATTTCAGTATGGTAGTCCCTACCGTCGGTACTTTTTGATTGGAAAATAAGTCCCTCATCATGGACAAGGCCGTTTTCAGTGCACTCTGAGTCTTGTTTAATCCAAGAGAAAATGACGATCTATTAAGACCAAGCGCGAGTTGCGTTCGTCTCTCTGGGTCATGAATATCACAATATAAATGCCCCATCTTGGATTCCCTAAGGAAGTGCTGATATAGTAAAAAAGTAATCTTTTGCATAGTTATAAATTTGCATTTCAAACTCATTGTAATTTAGATATAAATGTTGGTATTTAAAGTCAACAAATTGTCTACTGAATCTTTACAAAATTAATAAAGATACGCCTTCCCTTCGGTAATTAATGCCAAGGCGTGGTGCGTCATGTCGTTCAATAACAATTCAGTTCTGTGCACGGGATTTTCCTGAAGTTAGATTTTCTGCAATAGCCAAACTATTTTACGTGAACGACCACACCAAATTAATGTATATATCCTAAAATGGTGTCAAATTCGAACAGGGTGAATTTAATATAGCCTAAAGAAGAAAACTTTTAAACTAGATCAAATTTCTCAGAGCAAAAAATATTTCTATAACGTCATCAATATTCTAAAATTGCATGCAAATTGTGAAAGCAAAATAACAAACGGTTATCACGCAAAACTAATTCAGGTGTGATTATGAATTTCTGAACGGACTATACAACTGCATTGTCAATCAGATGCAACAACAGAAGGGATAGAGGAAACCACATAAAAGGCGAACGGGTGAAATAATTGACCGCACACAAAGTACCGTGTGTGCAAGATGAGCCAAAAAATTTTTTTATTAAGAACACTGCATTTTTTTGAGACACTGGAAAGCAAAAGAGTACAGAGAACAAGACAAGACAATACTTAAATCAGTATTAATCAGTTTCGCATTTGTTGTAAAATTTTACTGTAATCTTCGTTGTGAAGACATGTGTTGTTTTTCACTATTACTTACATTTAAATGACGTTATCAGCTTTTCAGGACTTCCGGGAAAGATGGCGGCCATTGCCACAGCCCTCTTTGCCTTTACTAAAACAGTCTATCGGTGTTCTGACAGTTTTTTTTTTTTTTATGTGTTTCTTAAATTTATTCCAGTGAGTTGTGAATTGGAAGCGACTGTGGACACTCTCTTTTTGGTCATATCATTTGAAATTGTCGCCCACGCAGCCGACTTGGCTGGCACTGGAGTTCGACCTTGCTAACGACAACCGAGAGTGCAAAATGGCCTCAGTCGCCCCGTTATTGCAGAGACTAATATAGTGGCTTAAACCGTTTTGGTTGCTTTCTTTGTTGTAAAGGTTCTGTTTTCGAGGAAACTGAAACAGGAAATGACTGTGCACTCTTTTTTCGATGGAAGATATTTGGAATCGTTGCCTGCGCGCTTATAAGGGCTACATGGTAGTCGAAGATGTCAACAGAATTTTGGCGGGAGTTGTGACATTGGTTTAGCGGATATGGGGAATTCCCGACTACAGTAAAACTGATTCCAAGAACAGAACAGCTTATCAGGACCAATTATTGAAGTGGATACTGGTATTAGATCATTAGCGCTGTTTCTATATCATCAGAGAGTCATAATGTTTTTTTTTAATAATTAGCTTCTCTAAAATGTATCACTTTATTTTCTGAATATATAAAGAATAGATAAAGTGAGACGCCATCTAACACTTTGCCCTATACCAAACCAGTCACATATACCATTTTCAATACGCGACAACATTTCGGTCTTTATCAAAATAATTTAAATAATGTTTTGTTATATGTTAATTTAGCCTTCGAAAGATTATGAACATCAAATGGCAAGCTAATGTAACCAACTCTAATGTCTTACAATAAGCCAAACTCTCATCCATCATGGCAACACTTCGTAGTCGGGGACTAAGTTGGCTGGGTCATGTAAGAAGAATAGCAAACACTCGTATTCCAAACAAATAATATATGGTGAACTTAAGGACGGAAAGAGACCAAAGGGCAGACCAGTTCTGAGATATAAAGATGTTTGCAGGGCTTCCTTGAGGAAATTCTCTAACAATGAAAGAAACTGGGAGGATCTGCTTGCAGATCGGAGCACATGGAAAACAAAAATAAAAATAGGAAAAGCATCGTTCGAAGTACCGATATCAACTTCAGGAATATTCAGGAGAAAGGAGACGAGGTCAGGCACCACGAATACATCTTGTTCATTCTGCTGTCGAACCTGTCTGTCCAATATTGGCAGATTCAGCCACGAGGGAAGCCTTTCAGTAAAAACAACATCCAGAATAAGACACTAATAATTTACCAAACTACTTACTCATCATAATTGCTTGTTAACAACCGTCTGTCAAGACCCCAAAGGCCATAAATATATATATAAATTAGTTGACGTGAAAACCCTAAATCTATCATTATTTTCCCCAACATCTGACGTTATAGCAATCATCACAATTTTGAGTTTGAACTCAGCTAATCAGCTAAAACTCACGAAAGGATGCGCTATAATTGTGGTGCTTTTAAATGGAAAATGTATACAAATAGACAGACTTCAACTAATAGTAACGAAACAAAATTACAATAAATAACAACTTTCTTATTGCTCTTAAAATGTCTTTTACACTTATAAATCATAGTGTTATATATTAATGTATGTATATTAAATGGTGGCGCATTAATTTGACAAAACACTATCACTTACATGTGAAGCAGGTGACCGAGTGAGTTATATTTTGTCATTTATTCATAAATTGTTCTATTCCTGGTAGGGGCAAGTATTTCTTTTCTCGCTGAGATGGAATAAAATTTCGAGTCAGTACAACAAGCAGATACTGCATTGAGCATGCGACCTCTCTTCCATAACCCACATAATAGCCTTCCCATCTCCCAGTGTACCCTAGAATTTAGATAAGTATCGCATAAACTAATTGTAATATCATTTTTCTATCTTATGCGTCTATTTGACATTACTAGATAAGAAAATTGAATAAGTAAAGTAAAAATACCCCCGTCACGCCAAGTGGAGTATAGGGAATATGGTGTTAGTGACCATAAATTTTACTGACCTTCGGCACATGATTGTTGGGGTAATGTGGTCGGTATTACGCCCGTGCCGCTTTACTTTCCCAGAAAAAAATCCGGTACCCATTAAAGGCTGGGTGAACCGGAAGCCGTAGGTTGGGATCGAACCCTACCTCTTGTCTTTTGTAGTCCAGTTCACTAACCACTGAGCTATCGCAGCTCCCAAGAAAATTTAATTTAAAAAAAATTAAAGAGCCCCCGTCACGCCAAGTGGCGTATAGGGAATATGGTGTTAGTGACCATAAATTTTACAGACCTTCAGCACAAAATTTTTGGGGTAATGTGGTCGGTATTACGCCCGTGCCATTCTACTTTCCAAGAAAAAATCCGATACCCTTAAAGGCTGGGTGAACCCGGAAGCCGTCTGTTGGGATCAAACCCTACCTCTTGTCCTTTGTAGTCCAGTTCACTAACCACTGAGCTATTTCGGCTCCCAAGAAAATTGAACGCAAGATTATAATTATTTCCTTTAATCATTCAATTACGACCGTCTTCCATTAAATGGTTCAATGAGAGGCTAGAAATAAAGTACCCATTGCGGTCGTCACGTAGTGTACATGCTAGAGTGTTTATTTCATTCATCTCTTCACCCTCCAAACACTCGACAATGAAAAATGCTCGACAAAACCGAGAATCTGATTTCTGCTGATTGGAAAACGACCTGTCCATTTCCATTTAGAAACCGATTTTCTCGAGAACATAATAACAATAATAATAAATGAAAATAATGATAACAATAATAAGCTCTCTGTCTCGTAATTTGTGATTGAACAGACCCGAAGAAAATAAATAAAACGACAATTTGTAAGATATTTAGAAGGGAAACAAACATTCTAAGATATTTCTCTTCTCTCTTTGAAAAATCGAGAACGCGTTTGAATATTTCAAACAAATTTAACTTTCATAAAATACATTTTTATTCATTAAAATATAATAACTGTTACTGAAATATTTCAATTCAAAAGCACCATATTTTGGTATCAACGATCAAAGACAATGATTACAGAACATTTCCACTATCTTCAAAGTCATTCACTGTGTAATCAACGACCAAAATCACAGGTCAACATGTTGTATATTTTGCTGATTTAATGAAGAAAACGCATTATTTTGAGAACTCGAGAACTTTTTTCCATGTAAAACACAATTATAACATCAACACATATTAATAACAACGTTTTCAAGCATTTTTGTGCTCATCAAACATGATTTATTCCACATTTTGAAACGTGACCAGGCATAGGGTAATTCTATTCCCGTATTCGATGTTTACTCACTGCAGGTCCATTAAGGTTGAAGAGAATTAGGGGGGAACAAATTAGAAAAGTTATGCTCACAATTTCATGGACAGATTTGAAGTTACAGGCAGGGAAACGTAATCTAATTAATATCACAAGAGAAAGACAATCATAAATTTTTGGAAATATGAGACAAGAGAAATCGGAATAGATAATAATCAGGAGGAAAATGAAGACACGGGGAGAACGATAAGACCAGGAAAGTGATATCTTGCACAATATTATCCAGATAATTCAATAAACAAAAGATGATAAAGATTAAATAAAGTTCCAACTGAGAGAAGTGTGGAAAAACATTGCCTGTGCTTTCCACACAGCTCTAGTTTGATGATTAATGCTCTCCGGATTTATATGAAAACACAATATTACAGCCTACGTTGCCGGAAAACGTCTTCTGCATGTCACACACACACACACACACACACACACACACACACACACACACACACACACACACACACACACACACACACACACACACACACACACACACACACACACACACACACACACACACACACACACACACACACACACACACACACACACACACACACACACACACACACACACACACACACACACACACACACACACACACACACACACACACACACACACACACACACACACACACACACACACACACACACACACACACACACACACTCACACACACACGCACGCACACGCACACGCACACGCACGCGCACGCGCACGGTCATGCGCGAGCACAGATAACAATCTGAAACGTCAAAATTCAGAAAAATAAATAAGCAGCTGAGCAAGAAGTGCTTAGCCATATCAATATTTGTCATCATCATCAAGTACAGTGCCTGCTGGCGTAGGTGATCATGTCTCTCCACAACTTTCGATCTCGATAGCTATTTATCATTTCTGTTGTTGACCTTCTGCCAAGCCATTCTCTTAAACAGTCTGGTATATTTTATCTTTGCTTCCTTCGATCTCTTCTCCTTTAATTTTCTTGGTTGTCACAATATATTCCAGCTGTTCCTTTCTCATTGCATGGTCAAAAGAATGATGATTGTTTCTTCCTAATATTTAAAATTAGCTCTTTTTTTGCTTTGACCTCTTTCAGAAGAACGCTTCCATTACTCTTCTTAGTTGTTCATGGTATTTTCAATATTCTTCTGTAAAACCACATTTCTACAGTCTCCGGTGATTTTCTTGTCTGTTGTCATATTGTCCATGATTCACATCCATATGTTAAGACTTGCTCTACATAACATTTAAGAGTTCCTTTTCTTGTTTCTATTGTCAAAAATGGATTGCACATCATCTTAATTTTTTTTAAAGCATTTATACATAACCAATTTTCTCATGACAGACAGTTGAATGAAGACTTGTCCTGCTTTGTATTAACTGCCTTCAGACACTATTTTGCTGAGCAGCTTATCTCTCGACTGATTATAACATTGTTGTGATCACAATTTGAATGAAGTCACTCAGCTTTAGTCTGAATTAGACATGGACACAGCAAGAAGGCTTGCAAACACAACGCTAAATCTCGATTGTTTATAATCTATTTAGAACAATTAGAGTTTGTTGCGATTATTTAAATATTTGTTTGCACAAAGAGACGTATGGCCTTTGTTGTCTTGACAGACGGTTGGTAGCAAGCACTCATGGTAAGTCATCTATCTATCTATTGACCCTTCGGGCTGTGGCCGAAATATAGACTCGGGCACTTTTTTCCTGTTTCAAAATCTTCTTTCTAGCAGTCTCACTAATAATATATGACAAGTCATAGTTTGGTAAATTATTAGTGTCTTGTGCTGGATGCTGTTTTACAAAGACAACAATTTATTTAACAGTATTCTCAAAAAGCGAAAATGAAGATAACCAGTTTGATGTGAAAAGTGAGAATTAAAAACAATAAAAGGTAAAAACTAGTAAAAAAGTTCATATTGTGGAAACTACACATGAGCAAGAGAAACGACCAAGGTAGTCAGTGAATTATTTCTGTCTGAGACGAGGCAGTGCTAGGGTAGTAGTTAGTGAATTATTTCTGTCTGAGGCGAGACAGTGCTAGGGTAGTAGTCAGTGAATTATTTCTGTCTGAGACGAGGCAGTGCTAGGGTAGTAGTTAGTGAATTATTTCTGTCTGAGACGAGGCAGTGCTATATAGGAGAGTAGTTAGTGAATTATTTCTGTCTGAGACGAGGCAACACTAGGATAGTAGTTAGTGAATTATTTCTGTCTGAGACGAGGCAGTGCTAGGAGAGTAGTTAGTGAATTATTTCTGTCTGAGACGAGGCAGTGCTAGGAGAGTAGTTAGTTAATTATTTCTGTCTGAGACGAGGCAGAGCTAGGGTAGTAGTTAGTGAATTATTTCTGTCTGAGACGAGGCAGAGCTAGGGTAGTAGTTAGTTAATTATTTCTGTCTGAGACGAGGCAATGCTAGAGTAGTAGTTAGTGAATTATTTCTGTCTGAGACGAGGCAACACTAGAGTAGTAGTTATTGAATTATTTCTGTTTGAGACGAGGCAACACTAGTGTAGTAGTTATTGAATTATTACCGTCTGAGACGAGGCAACGCTGGGGTAGTAGTTAGTGAATTATTACCGTCTGAGACGAGGCAACGCTGGGGTAGTAGTTAGTGAATTATTTCTATCTGAGACGAGGCAGTGCTAGGGGGGTAGTTAGTGAATTATTTCTGTCTGAGACGAGGCAACACGAGTGTAGTAGTTAGTGAATTATTTCTGTCTGAGACGAGGCAACACGAGTGTAGTAGTTAGTGAATTATTTCTGTCTGAGACGAGGCAACACTAGAGTAGTAGTTAGTGAATTATTTCTGTCTGAGACGAGGCAACACGAGTGTAGTAGTTAGTGAATTATTTCTGTCTGAGACGAGGCAACACGAGTGTAGTAGTTAGTGAATTATTTCTGTCTGAGACGAGGCAACACTAAAGTAGTAGTTAGTGAATTATTTCTGTCTGAGACGAGGCAACACTAGGGTAGTAGTTAGTGAATTATTTCTGTCTGAGACGAGGCAACACGAGTGTAGTAGTTAGTGAATTATTTCTGTCTGAGACGAGGCAACACGAGTGTAGTAGTTAGTGAATTATTTCTGTCTGAGACGAGGCAACACTAGAGTAGTAGTTAGTGAATTATTTCTGTCTGAGACGAGGCAACACGAGTGTAGTAGTTAGTGAATTATTTCTGTCTGAGACGAGGCAACACGAGTGTAGTAGTTAGTGAATTATTTCTGTCTGAGACGAGGCAACACTAAAGTAGTAGTTAGTGAATTATTTCTGTCTGAGACGAGGCAACACTAGGGTAGTAGTTAGTGAATTATTTCTGTCTGAGACGAGGCAACACTAAAGTAGTAGTTAGTGAATTATTTCTGTCTGAGACGAGGCAACACTAAAGTAGTAGTTAGTGAATTATTTCCGTCTGAGACGAGACAACGCTTAGGTAGTAGTTAGTGAATTATTTCTATCTGAGACTAGGCAGTGCTAGGGGGGTAGTTAGTGATTTTTTTCTGTCTGAGACGAGGCAACACTAGAGTAGTAGTTAGTGAATTATTTCTGTCTGAGACGAGGCAACACGAGTGTAGTAGTTAGTGAATTATTTCTGTCTGAGACGAGGCAACACGAGTGTAGTAGTTAGTGAATTATTTCTGTCTGAGACGAGGCAACACTAAAGTAGTAGTTAGTGAATTATTTCTGTTTGAGACGAGGCAACACTAGGGTAGTAGTTAGTGAATTATTTCTGTCTGAGACGAGGCAACACTAAAGTAGTAGTTAGTGAATTATTTCTATCTGAGACTAGGCAGTGCTAGGGGGGTAGTTAGTGATTTTTTTCTGTCTGAGACGAGACAACACTATGGAGTGGTTAATGAACTGGTTTACTGAGGACAGGGAGCTGAGTTCGGCTCCAGTCGACGTCTTCAGGCTAACGGAACCTTTCATGGGTGTCTTATTTTTCTGGGAAAGAAAGATGGGTGTAGCCCAATACTAAATGTATCGAATGTTTCGTTATTAGTTTTGTGTGTGTGTTTTTCTTGTTTGTTCCTTCTGAAGGCCTATTGGGCCGAAACGTCGTTTAGTCTGTGTCGTCCATTTATTACGTAAAGCTTCTAACATACCATTTTTTTTGCATTTTTTATTTAGCCTAATACTAACCACTTTAACTACATCACTAACGCCATTTCCCCTCAAATATTCTGGGTCTGAAGCAACTCATTCTTTCTTTTGCTTTTCACTCTGTATGAGAGCTCGATAACTGGTGATGTTTGAACTTTGAAACTGTAGGTAATGCGTGGCACGAGTAGAGTCGAAAGATTAAGAAAGTGGAAATGGTGCTTGTATAAAAAAATAACGAGAGTTTCAGCGGTTAGCTCGCTATCCTAGCGGTGATCGTTTGGGCCCAGTCCAAACCAAAATTGATATGTTAACTCTCTGAAATATGAATTGGTAACCTGGCTTGTTGAGTTAAGGAAGGTGAGAGAGTACTGATCCTTCTCATTTCAAAAAGCTGTGGTTTAGAGCGATGAAGATTACAATCTTTTTCAATCACGAAATATTTTAAAGGTCATTATTTCATTGAACAAAAAAAAAAAAAAAAAAAACAACCTTCGTTTTTAACAGCTTTACAGCAGTTGGACTGAGGTTGTTCAAGTTTTCTATCCAACACTTTTGTATGGAGTAGAAATATTAACATTAATTTCGATATATTTTTTTCATGTGGGTTTTAGATGAATGAAATGGACTTGGTAGATGAGTAATAACTTTTCGAAAACACTGAAGAACATAGATGATTTCAATATAAAGAGGTAGAGGAAGGCAAAAACGAATGTTAATAGATGATTTCAATATAAAGAGGTAGAAGAAGGCAAAAACGAATGTTGATAGATGATTTCAATATAAAGAGGTAGAGGAAGGCAAAAACGAATGTTGATAGATGATTTCAATATAAAGAGGTAGAGGGGGGCAAAAACGAATGTTGATAGATGATTTCAATATAAAGAGGTAGAGGAAGGCAAAAACGAATGTTGATAGATGATTTCAATATTAAGAGGTAGAGGGGGGCAAAAACGAATGTTGATAGATGATTTCAATATAAAGAGGTAGAGGAAGGCAAAAACGAATGTTGATAGATGATTTCAATATAAAGAGGTAGAGGAAGGCAAAAACGAATGTTGATAGATGATTTCAATATAAAGAGGTAGAGGAAGGCAAAAACGAATGTTGATAGATGATTTCAATATAAAGAGGTAGAGGGGGGCAAAAACGAATGTTGATAGATGATTTCAATATAAAGAGGTAGAGGAAGGCAAAAACGAATGTTGATAGATGATTTCAATATAAAGAGGTAGAGGGGGGCAAAAACGAATGTTGATAGATGATTTCAATATAAAGAGGTAGAGGGGGCAAAAACGAATGTTGATAGATGATATCGATATCAAGTGGTAGAGGGGGGCAAAAACGAATGTTGATAGATGATATCGATATCAAGTGGTAGAGGGGGGCAAAACCGAATGTTGATAGATGATATCGATATCAAGTGGTAGAGGGGGGCAAAAACGAATGTTGATAGATGATTTCAATATAAAGAGGTAGAGGGGGCAAAAACGAATGTTGATAGATGATTTCAATATAAAGAGGTAGAGGGGGGCAAAAACGAATGTTGATAGATGATATCGATATCAAGTGGTATCTATCTATTGAGAGCCGTAACCGGCCCATAGGGCGTAGACCAAGATACACCTTCTCCTATATGAATTGTTCTAGCAGTTTTCTTTTAAAGATATTTTATCAAATCTCGATAAGCAGTTCTATCTCATTGAGGGAGCCGAATCAATGAGTGTACCTGTTGTTTCCCATATGAGGGCTTGCTTTGCTATTCGACTATCAAGTGGTAGAGGGGGGCAAAAACGAATGTTGATAGATGATTTCAATATAAAGAGGTAGAGGGGGGCAAAAACGAATGTTGATAGATGATATCAAGTGGTAGATTAGAAAATTAATTACTAAGTGTATATCGGAGAAAGCAGCAGAGTAAAAGGTAAAATAAAGAGCTCCATCACGCCAAGTGGCGTTTAGGGAATAGTGTTAGTGACCATAAATTTTGCAGACCTTCAGCACATGATTTTTGGGGTAATGCGGTCGGTATTAATCCCATGCAGCTTTACTTTCCCAGAAAAAAATCCGGTCCCCATTTAAAGCAGGGTGAACCCGGAAGCCGTCGATTGTGATCAAACCCTGCCCCTTGTCCTTTGTAGTCCAGTTCCCTAACCACCGAGCTATCGCGGCTCCCAAAGCAGCAGAGTAAAAGACTTTAAATAGTAACAAACCCTAGATGCAGACACGGCACACCATAGTGATCATTTGGACTAGACATGTATGAAATCCCCATATTGTATGCTGTGGTTCTCACTACGAGTTCTCCCTTGCTAAACGAACCCCAATGGCTCACATTGATCTGTCTATGAATGCGAAAACCGTTTGCTTCCCGTGGCAATCATCATCCGCAACCTTGGCTAGAGAGATAGTGCTACTTCATTTATACATTTGCCAAACATAGAGTGATTGATGCAGCTGTGATTGGCTATTTCTATGGAAGAGAGACCAGATTCCGCTTCATCCACATTCTATCCATTTCTATGTGAGCTCTTGAATTAGAACTGACACTAATGTACCTTGATTAATAACCAAAACAACAAGTGCTTTATTATCCATTAGGGGCTGACGATTATTTTAGTACGCATTAGAGCAATCTAAAATCTCGATGAAGTTGCAAATTACCAGTGAAATCATCTTTGGCTCTTTCAAGAGAAAATATTATTGTTAATGAGTTTTTCCTAAACTTCTGTTTAATTTCATCACATATTTCGCTCGTGTATGCTTTTAAACAGCTCCGGTATATAATAGAAGCCTTGGCCTGTGTGTAAAAATCACATTAGCCAGTCTCTTTGCATTTGTCTGAAGACACGGTGCTGAGATGGTTAGCGCACTCGTCCTTTAATCAGATTACATGGTTACATTTCCAAATGTGGTGCGTTCTTTTCAAATTCTTTACCAAAATGTTCTGACATATTTTCAAATTCTTTACCAAAATCTTCACTTACACTACTAACATGGCTACCACAGTTATCATGGCATATTTTCAAAGCATGTTTCCACTTTCTCATAGATTTATCCACACAATTCTCACTTTTATTCAGGACATCTCCCCAAACATTTCTCCACACAATTCTCACACTTGTTTAGTACATCTCCCCAAACATTTCTCCACACAATTCTCACACTTGTTTAGGACATCTCCCCAAACATTTCTCAACACAATTCTCACACTTGTTCAGGACATCTCCCCAAACATTTCTCAACACAATTCTCACACTTGTTCAGGACATCTCTCCAAACATTTCTCCACACAATTCTCACACTTGTTCAGGACATCTCTCCAAATATTTCTCCACACAATTCTCACACTTGTTCAGGACATCTCTCCAAATATTTCTCCACACAATTCTCACACTTGTTCAGGACATCTCTCCAAATATTTCTCCACACAATTCTCACACTTGTTCAGGACATCTCTCCAAATATTTCTCCACACAATTCTCACACTTGTTTAGGACATCTCTCCAAATATTTCTCCACACAATTCTCACACTTGTTCAGGACATCTTTCCAAATATTTCTCCACACAATTCTCACACTTGTTCAGGACATCTCTCCAAATATTTCTCCACACATTGAAAACACATCGGACACTCTTTCCCGCATTTTACTCATTACGTCCAACACACGTGACTGATGAATTATTGTTGAGTTTTTTTTTTTATTAACTTTCTGAACACTTTTTGCCCCTTGGGAAACTTGTGTGTAGACAGTTTCAACTTCTAGAATAAAAACCCGCCATCCTTTGACGCACTCATCATTTCTACTTAAATAACAAGTTTACAATTCATGTGATTGAGTTCTGATATTGTACACTAAATTACCCTAGCACTTCTGCAAGCTCAAGCATTTAATAACTTGTGTACACATTTTAAACTAAATTTCTGAAATAGAACATTACCATAAAGTATCATGCCTGCTGGCGTAGGTGATCATGTCTCTCCACAACTTTAGATCTCGACAATTTTTCATTTCTGTTGTTGCCCTTCTGCTAAGCTATTCTCTTAAGCTGTCTAGTATCTTTTCTCTTTGCTTCCCTCTATCTCTTCGTCCTTAAATTTGTCCAGTTGTTACAAATTTATTCCAGCTGTTCTCTTTTCGTTATGTGGCCAAAAAATGATGATTGCTTCTGAAATTAGCTCTATTTTTGCTTTGGCCTCTTTCAGAAAGTCTTGAATATTCTTCTTAGCTGTCCATGGTATTCTCAACATTCTTCTGTAAAACCACATTTCTACAGACTCAAGTGATTTTCTTATCTGTTGTCCTATTGTCCATGATTCACATCCATATGTTAAGACTGGCTTTACATAATATTTAAGCACTCTTTTTTTGTTTCTATTGTCAAAAATGCATTAAATCAATCCATGACATCTGATAAATCCATGAAATAATATGATAACTAAGACTACATATGACCATCGTTTTTTCTTTATTACTGAAGACATTAGTGGTTGATTGGCAAATTCTCTAATTTCCTCATTTGTTTTGAATTCGTTCCACGCTATACCAAGTATTTTCCTTATTTTCGTGCTGATGAGTTTTGTTTTCGTGCTGATGAGTTTTGTTTTCGTGCTGATGAGTTTTGTTTTCGTGCTGATGAGTTTTGTTTTCGAGCTGATGAGTTTTGTTTTCGTGCTGATGAGTTTTGTTTTCGTGCTGATGAGTTTTGATTTCGTGCTGATGAGTTTTGTTTTCGTGCTGATGAGTTTTGTTTTCGTGCTGATGAGTTTTGATTTCGTGCTGATGAGTTTTGATTTCGTGCTGATGAGTTTTGTTTTCGTACTGATGAGTTTTGTTTTCGTGCTGATGAGTTTTGATTTCGTGCTGATGAGTTTTGATTTCGTGCTGATGAGTTTTGTTTTCGTGCTGATGAGTTTTGTTTTCGTGCTGATGAGTTTTGATTTCGTGCTGATGAGTTTTGTTTTCGTGCTGACGAGTTTTGATTTCGTGCTGATGAGTTTTGATTTCGTGCTGATGAGTTTTGTTTTCGTACTGATGAGTTTTGTTTTCCACAACTTTTTCAATCAATCAATATTATTTATAGAAAGCACACAGTTCGTGTCAGGTACAAATCACATTGTGCAAAATAATGATAGATGAGATATGGTAGTGCATATAATAAATTTGCTTGATAAAAAACAAACACGCAGACGCGCTAAATGAAAACGATATATCTCAGACTGGTTTGGAATAGGACAAGAAGCTAGTCAGGGACGCATCCATTCGCCATTTATATTCAACATATATGCAGAAAATATGATTTGAAAGGTAAGACAAAGATAGTAATAAAGAGCAATTTAAGGCTTTTACGATTACGATTGAAGGTCACTCGCTAACAGAGATGTAATGCGTAGATGATACATCACAAGCACGTACCTCACTCTGTGGCATCGATAAATTGATAACACCAGTTGTATGTCATATATTGTGACAAACATCACATTTATCTCAAAGCAACAAAAACACAGTAAAAAAACTTAATACAAATACAAAACTGATATGTATTCATTAGAAAGAGCAGACAGTTCTTGTCTCATCTTGTTTCTTGTCTGTAATTTCTTGTCTCTTTGATAACAAATAACGAACTATCAAGGTGATCAAAAGAAGGTTGAATGCAGATATAAATAAATTATAACTGCACAGCACATGGTAAGGGAATGATATAGAAAGAAAACTTAAAGTTTTATGAGTCTGTATTATTTCTGCAGCAACATATGACTCTGAAACATTGACAATCGTCAGACCTGTTGAAGATATATCAGCGTCTTCGAATGTAAAGTGTCATGGTGGAATACAAAGAACATATTGGGCTGAAAAATAACAAACATGTCAGTTTTCCTAGAACCCAAAATATAAAAAAAATAATTGATAAAGTGCATAACACAAATAAAATAGTATGGTAATTTAAAACGACATATGTTCTAGAAAAGATAACTATGGAGGGCATAATGGAGGGCATAGCTCCAGATAAACATGAGAGAGGAAGCTCTAAAAGAAAGTGGGTGCAAGATATCACAGACTGGATGGAATTGACTTCTGCAAGCGCTGGACACTTCGATCAGGGCAGAGTAAACTTCAGCTCTAGTCGTCATGGGAGCCATATTCGAACGGGGACAAACTAGATGATGATTATTTGTCGTGTTTTTCATGGATCAATATTTGTTCTATTACAAGTAATACTTTGTCAGTTAATGACGAGATTAAGTAAAGATTCACCTTTTGATTTATTTGTGGGTTATCAATGCATTCCGAACATGTCCATAGGTGTTCTATTCCCCTTCTCAGCATGCCAGGCAGTGTCCAGCGACTGACGACTCCAGTTCTGTGTTGGTTGGTAAGTCCTCTTATGCGCCTACTAAGCTTCTCATTTCTGGATGCATCCATCTTTGCTCTCATCTCTTTCATCCGAAAAAGAGACGTGGATTCATGGTTGTCGAAGTCCTGTTCCATTTCCTCATCTCGGAGGGCATTATAATGACGTCAGCTGATTCATTGGTTGACCGTCTTCACCGATAGCACAGCTACCCAGTATGACCACTTTTTCATTTTCATGTACTCCTGCATGTCCAGGGACGTAGACAAAGGTGACTGCCTATTGTGGACTTCTGTGATGACTCAGCCCTCTGCCTCTCTACTTGTATTATTGTGCTCATTGAATCACTTAGTATACAGGCGTGGGTGTAGTCTTGAAACTCAACCAGATGAATGTCCTGGTCACTGCCGTATATATATATATATATATAAAGATGATCATCATTTTCAAGAGGACGTGACTTACCGGTATATGGGGATAGGCGGCGGGAACAAATGAAGGCTATGCATGAAATGTGTTCCTTGTTGCAGTTTCCTCATATTACAAGTCGCATGTCTGTGTTAGTCACCTCTAGTGACTCGGGCAGATGGTGCTCGTAAACCTGGGAAGGCCGACCATCTAAGGGCAGAATCCCCCGACAGAAAAGATCAACTGCTGCCTTGCAGGAAGATTGGGGACAATCAAAGGCTAAGGAAAGCAAACCTGAAAAAATGCTGGCTGAAATCGGATGCACTGGGCCACTGGCGCAGAACACAGTGCAACGTATTAACGGGTGTTCAGTCAGAGTGGATCTGACAGACTCTAATTGTGATGTTCTGTCTGTGGGGGCGATCAACACACTTAGCCTGACAGCTGACTTCATATGAGAGTCTGGAATCCTTACTCTGATTGAGTCCTGAACGCAGATATATATATATATATATATATATATATATATATATATATATATATATATATTCAACAGCTGAAATCGGATGCACTGGGCCACTGGCGCAGAACACAGTGCAACGTTTTATCGGGTGTTCAATCAGAGTGGATCTGGTAGACTCTACTTGTGATGTTCTGTCTGTACGGGCGATCAACACACTTAGCCTGACAGCTGACTTCATGTGAGAGTCTGGAATCCTTACTCTGATGGAGTCCTGATCGCAGAGAGAGAGAGAGAACTCAGAATATCCATCTATTTATAGAATCAGTTTTATTCTTAACGGAACATCCTCATATCCGTTCTCCCACGCGCTACAGCTTTTCTCAAAGTGTGTTCCGGTTGATTGTCCCTGTTAGATATTGATTGCAGACATCTTATTTCACTGAACAAACAGGATTGATCACATCCGTTTTTAGTCTCTAATTTCCTCACTTCATTAGTCTCTCCATGTGTACACAAACTTCCCACTCATCTTTTTTTCTGTTTCCCTTAATGAATTCAGAATAAACGTGTATATGTTTGCAATATCCGAACTCTGGACGCAGTCAGTGTTGACAATACTGAATATACACTTAAGGCGGATGCACAAATTTGCTCTTCTGTCATGCCTCCACTTTGAAGTGATAAGGTGGCGTTTGTTACCCACAATCCCTTTAGCGTGCGCGGTGGCTAATTGCAAGCACCGGGCTACATGCCTGAAGTAAAAATAGAATGCAATTTCGCGCTGGAGATACCAGACTAACCGTTCGGCTTTAAGCAGGAAGAGATCGTTAAGGGAAGACAACGCGATGCCTACAAATTTGCTAAAGTCGGATATGTTGGCTGAAATGCGTAAATATTGCAACTTACAGCACAAAGCATCTACGCCTGCTTGATATTCTGTAAAAGCTGGACGGTGAAGAGAAATAGTTGTCAGGCAAGAAGAAGAAAAAAAAAAAAACAGAACCATTCAAAAGCAAGATATCGATACCATCATGACTGGAACGTGAAATATAAATTGTTTATACCCATATTTTTCCCGGAACTTCGGTATATTAATTGATAAGTGATCAGCACCAAGTCAGACCACACTGCTTTTCTGCAGCCTCTGAAATGTTTAAAATAATTGAGCACAGAACAATTTATCTAAATCTTAATTCGACATCATAAAGACAATTATTTGTTGAAAGTTGAAGTTCTAAGATATATTTGGCCACATTCTAACTAATATATTTTCTGCATCGTTTTGAACTAAAGTGTTACTGTTAACCCAAGCAGCTTCAAGTTAGATGTACAGACTTTTAGCAAGCAATTTTGTATTTAAATAAAACTTTCCTTAGCTTTCGTTGATGGATAACTCTATTAATACAGCCACTGGTTTATATTTAACTCTGCTGTCATGTTGACCGGAAACGCGGTGATTAACTAGCTTCAAGAAGGTCTGCAGGGAGAACATGACTTCCGATTAATGTAATATGTTATTTGGGCTACAGCAGTAAAATCATTTCAGATTAGGAGCCGTCTTCACACTGATTCTGTATCTGGTATATTTGTGATGTTCAATATGTGTTAATATCAACATTGGACTGCGAAAGCGATACATTAGCATGCAAATACAATATATGGCATTATACTGATCTGAAACATAAACTTTTAAACTCCGGTATTATTTGATTGTTCTTTAGCGAATTTATCGCAAGCAAAATTGTCAAGTTCAAGTTAGTTTATAAATTATATTTCTAAATAAAAATTGTGCAAATATAAATCACATTTCAGAGGCTGGTGACTTTTCTTTTTTCCTTCTTCTTCTATCCTTCCTCCATTGCCGTTGGCGTCGAGGGGAGATACAATCTGCGATTCTTTGCTCTTCTGTTGGCCTCTTCTGGTGTTATCCGTCCTAGTGACTCTAGTATTCCCTTTATCCATCTCCTTCTCGGTCTTCCTCTTAATCTGACATTTTCGTAGCGTTTGTTTATGGCTCTTTGAGTCATTGTTAGTTCTTTTTGTCTTGTTATGTGGCCGAACCAATTTATCGGTTGTTTCTTTATGCATTCGATGGCTGGTTCAATTTCGAGTTTCTTCTTCAGGTCGGTGTTTCTTACTCTGTCCCTTAAGCTGTTTCCTGTCATTCTTCTGACACATTTCATTTCGGTGGTCGTTATCTTTCTTATTGTTGTAGAGTCCAGCGTCCAATTCTGGCACTGATAGCACAGAGTTGGTAGAAAAATTGATTTGTATATTGCCCTTTTTGCTTCCGTAGTTATTGCTTTGTTTTTCAATAGTGTTGATACTTGGCCTATAACTTGGCATGCTTTGTTACACCTTATATCTATCTCTGTCTCTTGGTTATTGTCTTGTGTTAACGTGCTACCCAGATATTTAAAATTGTCTACTTGCTTCAAAGTTGTATTATCTATTATGATGTTTAGTTTTTCTTTCTTTCTCGCTATTGCCATTACTTCGGTTTTGTTTATGTTGATCTTCATGTTGTATTGTTTACAAGTGTTGTTTAGCCTGTTGATATGTTCTTGCAGGTCCTCAGTTGTTTCATGTATCAGAACTTGGTCGTCTGCAAATAGTATTTCATTTATTTCTTCCTCTCTTCTGCTGTTTCCTGGTACGTATATTTCGTTCTCTTTTATGCTATCGCTTGTTATCATCCTCGTTTGTATACTTCCTTTGATTGGGCATGCTGATTTGCATATATTATCCATATATGTGATGAAAAGTAAAGAGGAAAGCACTCAGCCTTGTCTTACTCTGGAGTTAATGGTGAAATGTTTAGAGTAGCCTGCTGAAGATCTTACTGTAGTGCGACTACTTTCATAGAGGCTCTTGCATATCTCTACTAGGTGGTGACTCACTCCGTACATGGGCAATACGGACCACAGTTGTTCCTTGTCCACCCTATCGAACGCCTTTTCTTGGTCAATAAAAGCTGTATATAGTGTTTTATTATGCTCTATAGTTTTCTCCGCTAGTTGTTTTATGATAAATAGGGCATCTGTGCAACCTCTGTTCCTCCTGAAGCCCATCTGAGTATCGCTTAGTTGTGGGTCTATAATTGGTCTCAATCTTTTTTCAACTCTCTTGGCATATAACTTCCCTGTGTGGCTTAATAGCGATATTCCTCTATATTGGTTGCAGTCTCTTCTACTGCCCTTCTTTTTCCATATTGGTAATATAATGGACTGTTTCCAATCGTCAGGGACTTGCTATTGTATCCATGCCGCGTTGAATATTCTGTGTAGCCATTTACATCCTGCCTCTCCCGCTGCTACTAGCATTTCTACTGGGATGTTATCGATTCCGGTGGCTTTGTTTCTTGGTGCGAGTCGCAATGTTTCTTCTATTTCTTCAATTAGTTTATTTGGTTCTTTATCGTCAACTATTAGTTGCTTTTTGTGTGTGTTTGAACTCGTTGTTTCTACATTCAAAAGCTCTTCGAAATATTCTTTCCATCTCGTTAAGATTTTCGCTTTGTTTGTTATTGCTTGGCCTCGTTTATCATTAATGATTTCAGTTGGGTCATAATTGTCTTTCTTGTGTCTTATAACATGAGGCTGGTGACTAACATGAAAATACTTATAATTGGACATTTAGAAATAACAATGTCATGTTGTCAGTAGCGTGGTTAAAGCCTAAAGTGTAAAGTAATACATTTAGTGCATCTCTGAAATTGTTCTAATGTGATATTCTGTCTCTCTGTACTTTTTATTCTTCTTCTTTCCTTCCTCATCTGCCTTCCAGCGTCGAGGGGAGATATAATTTACGTCTTTTGCTCTTCTGTTCGCCTCTGCTGCTGTTATGTTTCCTAGTGCTTCTAATATTCAATCGATCCATCTTTTTCGTGGTCGACCCTTGGGTCTGGTGTTCTCACAACGTTTGTTGAATGTTCGTTGTGTTGTGTTTTGATTTTTCTACCTTGTCGCGTGGCCAAACCATTTTATCTGTTGTTTCCTTATATATTCTATGGTGGGGGCTATTCCTATCTTTTTTCTCAGTTCTTCATTTCTGATCTTATCTCTCAGGCTGTTTCCTGTCATTCGTCTGACACATTTCATCTCAGTAGAGGTTATTTTTCTTATTGTTCTTGCATCTAGGTCTCTGTACTTGACTGTAACATAGTTTTGTTGATAGAAGTCGAGTAGGCATGCGATTCCAAATCTGCTTGTTTTCATGTCTTAGTGGCATTTCAGTTATAATCATAACAATGAAAAATCATAACAGGCTGAAGAAAACCAAGATCTCTTTGATCACACTTATTCTAAATATTTGTATTCCATTAGATTGGCTCAAAATTGTGACCTCATACAGCAATGATTATTTTCTTGCTTAATTAATTTTGAATATTATGACATTTTAACAGATTAGTACAATGTTATAAACTTAACATTTCCTACTGTGAAATTGCAAAATGTTCGCCACAAATGCGGTTAAGATTTCAGCAACAACTTCCCCTAACCAGCTTCAATGTAAAACACAAGAATCATATACTGGTTATTTTTGGAATAAACGAATTAGTACGCCAACTAAAGTATCCGTGAGAAACAACTGTGGCGAACCACATGAACAGTACATGTCAGCCCCAACGAATAATTACATAACACCTGAGCCTAGCTACATGTCTTACCACCTTTTCGTTGTCAATTTTGACAAAAACATTGCATGGCAACTATCAAAAGGTCCAGATTTCGAAGACAGTTCAAGTAAAGAGCTCTGTCACCCCAAGTGGGGTAAAGGGAATGTGGTGTTTGTGGCCATAATCTTTATAACCCTTTGCACAAGAGTTTTTTGGAGTAATGTGGTCGGTATTGCTCAAAGATGGCTGTAGGTAATCATATTTCTAGATGAGAACAAATATAAGTTTCAAATAACTTTTAACAGAAAAAAAAATGGCATGAAACATAGAAAACACGTATTTGTTTGTCAAATTGCAACAATACAATGAAACAGAGAAAACATTTCATCTATCTTTTATTATATTTACCGATTGTATATATTTATTGATTTGAACGAGGTCAATACAAATTACAGCACAACAGTAAACAAAAATTAGTACAGATAGTTCATAAAACTTACAAATCAACAAAAAATGAGTGGAGAAAATCTTGAAATATTTCAATAACATAATTTCTTTAGACATAAAATACCGAACGACGGAAAATGAAAGACAAAAATAATTTCATGAAACAGGATGGCTAAAGGTATGTTTAGTAATATGAAACGTGATCCGACATCCAAACAGATGCTATCAAAGTTAAATCTGAAATCAAATTATGTCCATTACCCATTTGTCTGAAACAGACAAAGTATTATTCAATAAGGCGACCACAAATGTCAATGGAAGTTCTACTAGTCATTAATGTTAGTTCCAGGAACTGTTGGAGGAAGAGAGTAAAGCTCTCAAAGAATTGAGGAACTTCAATGTCATTAAATGTCCAAATAATGACTACGAAAACGTTTGATGTATCAAACAGAACAAAATGACATAAATAGAAATGTGATTTATGGACAAAAAATTGGATGAAAAAAGATTATAAATAATTCTAATAAATTTAATGAAACAATTACATTCTATTTGGGCAAGAGAAATCAAACACTTTGTGCATAGATGTTTTACTCGAACTATGATTTTATGACACTCATTTTACGAAGGCGTTTACATTTTTTTTAGTTCAGGGTTTGTTTATTCAGATAGTGAATATGCCACATTATTCGACAATTATTTGGCTATGTAGTCCTACATTTCTACATAACGTCCACGCAAATCTTTGGCTTGGAGTCACCTACACAGGAGGACATTTATGCCGTACCACTTGTTCATTAGAGGGAACCGCGATAGCTCAGTGGTTAGTGAACTGGACTACAAAGGACAAGATGTAGGGTTCGATCCCAATCGACGGCTTCCGGGTT